>JALRMK010000005.1:0-1261594 GCA_026119845.1 Pezicula carpinea | reverse complement strand
CTCTCTTTTATTTTAAGAGTTATATATAAGAGTTATTCTCTTTAAACTATCTTATACTTTTATTATATAGATATAAGACTAAGGGTAAGGTTATAAGGTTATATTTTTATAATATAAGATTTCTTTTCTCTACTAAGTTCTAAAAAACCTTCTCTTATAATAATAATAATAAAAACTTATAAGAGATCTTATTAGTACTATAGACTCTAATAAAAGCTATAGTTTTATAGACTAACACTATGTGTAGGTAGGAGTTTAAATTTACTAGTCTAAGAATACACATAGAGAACTAAGTAGTAATTAATTAAAGCTACTATCTTACTAATCTAAATTTCCACTAAAGCTCTCTACGTTAGGGTAGTGCTCTATGTTAAGAATAACGTTGTTAGCTAAGACTTTTAATATACTAGAAAGATAAATCTATAGAAGATTGAAACTAGTCATGGATGTTTGTTCAGATTAGAGAATATACATGGACCTTGAATAAAGCACAGACACAACTTGAGGATTCAGATGGTGTTTAATGCTTTGAATCTATAGACAGAAAACCTGAAAAACATGGCATACCCTCCTTTGCGTGACGGCATCTCAGCCGTGAACCTAATCCGAAAACGCCTGATCCCTATACCCTAGATGCTACAAGAATTCGATACCGTTGAGTTCCGCGCGCGACCTGAGCTCTAAATCATATACTCGAGCTCTCAAATTGCAATCCCGTCTATATGAATGACGATATTCAATGATTGTCCAGAATATTCCTCCTTAGTTGACACCGCCAGAATTTTGAGCGCCTGTGGTGGAGGCACCAGCCTCGTGTTCTACATCCCTATACTCCTCTCTCATATCGTGTGCAGGCAACAAATCCTCCTCTCCATCTCTGGTCTCCTTGCCCTTATTGACGATGAATTTGAACTCCGTGTTTCCATCGCACATGCCACAGATTGCAAGGAGGAATTGGAGTCCCCTTTAATGATACCCATCAGCAAGACATCCAATCAAGGCTAGGTATGACCCGGCGTTGAAGAAGGGGAAGGGAAGACTCACATGACCTGGAAGGGAAGTATACACCATGCGCTCCCGGTAGTAGCTGCAATAACAATAGCACCAGCCATAGTCCCAATACCGGCCAGAACATCAAGAATAACAATTCCATGACTCTTTCCCGAACCCTTGACCTCCTTGACACGACGCTGCTCAGACTGACCCATCTCCGCAACAATGGCTGCATTTCGCTTCCAATCATCCTTCTTCATCTCGATCCGAATCCTGAAGGCGATCGGACTGCTATTCTGGGTCGCTTGAAGGATGAGAATGGGGATGTTCTGCGTGAGGTTGATGAAAAGGAAGACCACAGCTGTTATGTACGGGTTGCGAAAGAAGATGAGGAGGAGAGTAATGCTGATGATGAGAATGACGAGAGTGATGAGCCGTATTAGGGTTCTTACGACGCTGAATTTGAGGGAACATGATCGTTCTTTCTTGTGGGAATAGATAAAACCGCGGCGTTCGTTGCCATTGCCAGTGGAGGAGGTAGAGAGGCGGGGGAGAAGTGAGTAGTGGGGTGAGTTGGCGCCCATTGCTGTTGCTTCCTGTTGTTGCTGATAAAGTTGTCGAAGGTGGGCTTTCTCGTTGAATTCGTTGTTGTTGGTGGAGGACGCGGCTTCGGACGGTGGTGGTGTTGGGTACGGAGGATCCGTGTACGCAGGAAGAATATTGGGATTCCGAAGATATTTGTGAATGCTGAATTGGTACTTGTTGGTATCATAGGACTCTGTACTCATGATGGCCTCACATACTTGTACCTCCAGCTGACATGGAGATACAGTAGTGGAAAAGAGAAAGTGAGGAAAAGCCAAATAGGCAACAATGATAAAGATGTAGCCTGATGCAGTGTTGGCGGGGGAGACTGCTTCGATGCTGGTGGATGGATTCACGCTCCTTACGTGATGTGGATGGAGGCGCCCTGTTGCGCCCCATGAGCCAATTGAGGACCAGAAAATTCGGCAACCTACAATTCAATGCTGGCGACCACGCCATGGATGTTTCAAGCGTCTTGGTAACGGTGTGCGAGGAGCCTGAATGTGGGTTGATACAATGAAGAGCTGTGCTCACGGCAGCGGATGTGTGCTGAGGGCACTCAAGGCGATGATATACAGCCACTGGCGCTGTCAATTGCGGTTGTGATATGTCAGGGAATGTGGTATTGATCGTTGCTGCGGATGCTGTGCCGTCGCTAAAGTGTGGCGGAGCAAGAACAGCTACCTAAGCGATGGACGAGTCTGGAAGATGTTCCGTCTTTTCAAGATATCAAGAGCATACTTCGCACAGCCTGGAATAAGTTCCAAACACCTGTTGTCGACCTTCAAAATGCTTTCACTTCGTGTACAGTTCACAAAGCCTAGATCTAGCCCACCTCTCTGTCCATCTCATCTCTTCCTCTCTTCCCACCCTTGCTCGGCTTACTCCTCAATGGACCTTTTCTTCCTTTGTCACGATCATCATGGATAGTCTTCATCTCGTTTACGGCGTGTCTCTTCGCATCATCCACGCTACTCTTAAAGGCCATAACATCCTCCTTAACTGCATCATACTCCTTCTGCTTCTTTCCCAGCGCGGCCTCAATCCTTAGCCATAGCTCGACATCGTATTGTGTCACAAGTGAAATGGCGTGTCCGGATTTACCCGCTCGGGCTGTGCGGCCCACACGATGAATGTAGGTTTTGCTGTCTTCTGGAAGGTCCAGATTGATCACTACATCGACGGAGGGGATATCCAGACCACGGGCAGCTACATCTGTGGCAACGAGAATCTCACGGGATCCGGCGCGGAATTTATTGAGTGCCCCTAAACGAGCAGATTGATTAAGCTGTCCATGGAGAGGAATAGCGCCAAACCCGAGGGTTCGGAGTACAATGGCTAGTCTTTGCGCCTCGTTGACAGTGCGCGTGAAGACTATCGCAGATTGTCCAGCAAATTCGGTCAAGAGATAAATAAGATAGGTGTCTTTGTGCGCATGGGGGATGAACAGATAACTCTGTTTTAAGGTCGAAACGGTTTGATATTTGTTTTTGATGCTCACTCTCAGCGGGTCCCTCAAACTTGCTCTCTGTAAGCTCTCGACTTTCGAACTCATGGTCGCAGAAAAAAGGTAGGTCCTTCTTTCACGGGGCAGAACCTTTAAAATCTTGTCAAGAATGGGTCCGAAATCGAGATCCAGAAGTCTATCAGCTTCGTCCATAACGAGGTACTTCAATGATCGTAGAGAAAACCCCTTTGTATTCTCCAAATGATCCAGCAGACGGCCAGGAGTCGCTACAACAATATGTGGTTTCTTCCCAAGTGCTATTGCCTGTGGTACCATATCCATTCCACCAACAATAACGGCACATCGCACTGAAATCAGTGATCCAAGAGCTTCGAATTGCTGTGATATCTGGTATGCCAACTCGCGCGTGGGTGCAAGGACGAGTCCGAAGAAGGGCTGTGGCTTATCGAGGAGACCTTGTAATATGGGCAGCGCAAATGCTGCTGTCTTTCCACTTCCTGTTTCCGCCAGACCAATGAGATCTCGATTCTGGAGGGCCAGAGGTATTGCTTCGGCTTGAATGGGGGTAGGCGCTTTATATCCTAGGTTCTCGCAGGCGTCGCATAGTGAATCAATGATTCCCTGGTGATTGTCAACAAATGAAATCGCAAACCACGATCGGACCTCTTACCAGCTCTTTGAATGTCTTCTTTGGTTGCTGCGCGGCTGCCACTTCTTCTGCAGACTCTGGCTCTGGTGAGGGGGAGGCTGACTCTGATTCCGACTCTGGTGGTGGTGAAGGCGCCGCCTTTGTGGATTTCTGCTTCAATGCCGAGGGCACATCGCCTTCTACCTTTCTCCGCTTGACGGACGACATGCTGCTGTATGTAACGAGAATGTGTAGAGTTGTGTCGTGGAGTAAGGGGGGTAGTTGGCTTGAAGTAAAGTAGCTCTCATGGTCGGCACGAAGAAAATTCTTATCGACATTTCGATAAGGATTTAGCGCGAAAATCTGGAGAAGACCTCGATTATTTTCTCCCCTCAAGGCCCTCCACCAGCATCACATCGCAAATCGCAAGAATGGCCAGAAGACGTACCAAGAAGCGCACGCATGTCGGCGCAATCAACAATGGGCCACAAGGCAAGCCAGTCAGTGCCAATCTGGTCTCACGAGCGCCCAAATCCATGGTCATTCGAATTGGAGCTGGCGAGGTTGGACCTAGTGTCAGTCAATTGGTGAAGGATGTGCGGCGGATGATGGAGCCAGGAACTGCAGCAAGACTGAAAGAGCGAAGAGCAAATAGGCTAAGGGATTATATTACTATGGCTGGTCCGCTGGGAGTCAGCCATCTTATGCTGTTTTCGAGGTCGGAGACGGGAAATACGAATATGCGACTTGCTCTTACGCCACGAGGACCAACGCTCCATTTCCACGTGGAGAAATACTCGCTGTGTAAGGACATCAGGCATGCGTTGAAACATCCTAAGGGTGGTGGAAAGGAATACATTACTGCGCCATTGGTATGTGGAGACGATTCAACTTGAAAGAGCCTGACTAACATAAATACGCAGCTGGTAATGAATAACTTTACTTCCCCACCATCCGAATCAGATTCCCCAAACAAGATTCCCAAGCACCTCGAATCCCTCACCACCACTATCTTCCAATCGCTCTTCCCACCGATCTCCCCCCAGACCACACCCCTCTCCTCAATTCAGCGAGTCCTCCTCCTAAACCGCGAGCCTACAATGGACAAAGATGACGGGACCTATACTCTTAACCTCCGCCACTATGCAATAACAACCAAACGTACCGGTCTGTCGAAGCCCCTCAGACGCTTAAATGCCGCCGAGAAGATGTTAAATAGTCAGAAAACCAAGGGCAAGAAGGGCGGTCTACCTAATTTGGGGAAATTAGAAGATATAGCGGATTTCATGGTCGGCGGAGAAGACGGCTACATGACCGATGCAACCAGTGGCAGCGAAGTAGACACCGATGCCGAAGTGGAAGTCGTGGAAACGAAAACCCGCCGAGTGCTAGGTAAGCGCCAACAAGACCGGCAAAAGAAACAAGAGTCACAAGGTCTCCGGAGCGGTGTCGAGAAACGAGCTGTCAAGCTCGTCGAACTTGGTCCAAGAATGAAATTACGCATGACAAAGGTGGAAGAAGGTATCTGCAGTGGCAAGGTCATGTGGCACGAATATATCCACAAATCCAAGGAGGAGGTGAAGGAGATGGACAAAGTATGGGAAAAGAGGCGGCAGGAGAAAGCGCTCAGAAAGAAGATCCAGAAAGACAACGTCGAGAAGAAGAAAGCTGCCAAGGCTCCGAAGAAGGGACAGGCAGAGGAGGATGACGATGACGAGATGGTGGATTACGGGGAAGAGTGGGACAGCGAGGGTCTTGAGGGCGATGCTGAGATGGAGTTGAATGAGGAGGCAGAGGATGCTGGGGAGTGGGAGGATGAGGCCGAGGAGATTGCTGCTGGATGAACCTAAGTAGTACCTACGATATGCAAAATCCAGCTTCTCTGATTATTATCACGGTGTATGGCGTATAGGAAGTGTTACATCGAGTTTAAAACTTTATACCTTCAAATCTGCACAGAAAGAAATGAAGGTGCAGTACCTTCTATCTCTCTTTATAAGTGTTCCCAATACGCCAAAATGTATAAAGCACTCACTCACCCCCCTAAGGTTTAACCTCAGACCAGACCTTCATTTCCAACCTATGAAGCTACATAACCCATATCCCCCAAGCACAACCCAAACCGTACAAAATCCCTGACTCCCCTCACTCACTACCCAACAAGACCCCCACACTCCCTCCCTTCCATCCTAGAAAGACAAACAGAAAAAAATGTAACAAAAGCAAGTCCGCTCTCAAGTATAATTTAAACCTACCTATGTTCGTTCTATATATACTTTCCAAGTAGTGTTTTTATGTAGTTACATTATTAAGGATAAGGCTGATAGTAGGTACTACCTATTGTACTTTAGATAAGATGTGCTGGGCTTACTTGGTAGGTAAGGTAGGCGAGGCGTGTTGATGTGAATAGAGAGATATCTTAGATAGGTTAGTACTTTTTACTGTATTGAACTAGGTTCGTCGCGTGTTTTGGCTATCTGGATGAGGTGTGTGAGAGGAGCTCGCTTAATAGATGTATTTGATGTGAACAGGTTGTAGGTAAGTGACTAGGTTCATCGCGTAGTATCTTACAGAAAAGGTTGGGAGTGTACATGATATCACCTTTGCGCTTCTTTCTTTCTGTTTGCAACACGCTGAAGCCCGCTGTAAATACTTTCTATACATTATTTGATTGATTCATCGCAGTTGAAGTCATCCATCCGTCCCATCCTAAACTTCCAGCTAACAACAATAGCACAGTTGGCAGCACAAGATACTTGAACACCATTGATCCCATGTTAACGCCTAAATCCCCCAGGAACGTAACCCATACCTAGGAAGTTGATTACACATCTTCAAGCTCGCCAGTGTTTCCATGATGACTCCCATCTGCAGGGGTCCAACCACTAAACACCTCATAGTCGCTATTGTCAACCAGCCACTCATCATCCTGGTCATCAGGTGGCAATCTCGCCATCAATCCCATACCGGGCTTTGGATACTGCGGGCTGGCTGGCGTGGACTCTCTACTTCCGTCGGCATCTTCATCCCCAAAGACGGCTCCTGACGGCCCGGCGTTCTGGTTTGGAGCTAAGGAGGGCGGTGCGGATGAAGCTTGAGTTGGTCGTTGGACGTGGGAGATATTCTTGTTGGTTGGATTAGAGTTATTTTGGTTTTGCTGAGAGATGTTCTGGGCGAAGGAAGAGTTGGCTGTGGGTGATGGTGTATTGATGGGCGTGTTCGACCCAGACTGGATTTTGCGGATGAAGTTCATAGGGGCGTTGGGGTTGGCTTCCGAGCGGGCGAAGAGGTTTCCTGATGGTGTTGCGGTTGATGAGGAAGGTAGGGATTTGCCTGCATGTTGTGGGTGGCCATGCGTGGTTGGGGTTGTTTTTGAGGATGTTGTCTTGCGGCCTTGCGTGGGTGAAGGTGGGAAAATGGGCAGGTTTGGGTGTAGATTTGTAGCGTGCATGAGAAGGGACACCAGCTGTTGCTGTGAGAGAGATTGGAGATATTCCCGTTTCTGCAGATAGTTAGTATGGATTTTGATTGGAACTAGGGCGCTACTGACTTGGTCGTTACTCCGTCCTTGCCAGCTGACTCCCCTCGTTGCATCGAAGGGAGGTGCAATGCCCCTCTTGGCACTGCAATCCCCACAGAACCAATCTAGATCCTCTGCCCTGGTAATCTCATCCGATATCATGGGATCATGACACATCTGATGCCAGCCTCCATTGCAGCCATCACAGAAAACAATCTGGTTATTTGGTGGGCTATGGCCTCTTCCACATCTCTTGCACAAAGCTTGTTCGGTCTTCTCGTCCTGTGATCGCTTTGAGGGTGCGCGTCTGCGAGATGCTGGCGCTACAGGAGAAGGCACGAAAGCTTGAGGTTTGACAACCTGCCGACCTGATTGTGTCATCGTGGGCATCACAATGTCGCCTGAGCCATCCGATTCTGAATCTCCTCCCAGGTCCGGCATGTTATCTGAATCCTCCTCAGCACTCATGCTTTCTTCCCTCACTCTCTTCCGCTTCGTTCCCCTTCCTCGCGTAGCTCGCTTAGTGCTTCCCTTCGCACTTCCTGTGTCTCCATTAGGAGTTGCCCTCGATGGGCCAGAGCCCGTACCAGCAGGAACTTTGCTCCCGTAGGGTGTAACATAGGAGGCATTAGAGTAGCTCTGGCCAGAAGTAATGTTGGCGAGACGTCGTGCTTGGGCAGTGAGTGGTGTAGGGAGCTCCATATTGTGACTAGTTCTCATGCCCTCCATAACGCTTTTCTTCATATCCTCAAATCCTGGAGGTGGTGCTGCCCCATTTCCAAGTATGCCCACGCCTAACCCACCAACTCCAGACTTAATGCGCTGGAGGATCATGGCCGTGTTCGCAGAAAACTGTTGCACGTATGGCCGAGGCGGCGATGACTCAGATATCTGCGTGTCCATTGTGCCATTTTCATTGCCCGGTGTATTGGGGTTGTTCGCGATTCCCTCCATCGGGTCGAGCCTATTCAGATGCTCGCCTGCAGTTTGCGCCGGAAGCTGCAGCAGGTCTCGCAGCCCTCCAATGGATAATTCGCATAAGTTCAATAGGATATATGGTGCTAGTCGTGGAATGCACTGTCTGTTAGAGGCATCATTTAGTACATACTCATCTCACTGGGAAGATGGGATGTTGTCGGTGTTGACGCGTCATGGGGTTAGCACGCACGTGTAGAATGCCTCAATGGCGGCAGATAGAATCCAATTGAGATTGCAACTGCTCAGGACTCGGGGACAAGATGGTGCTGTAGTTGTATATGTCTGTTTGTCGCTGGATTACAGAGGTTGTGATGCGTGGAGAATTTGTTCCGATAGCTCACGTGTATGGTCAGCTGATCTAATATCACGTGCAAACTCTCACCACCCATTGCCATCGAATTCTACCTATGGAGGTAATGGTACTTTTGAAGTTGCTTGAATCGTGTTCTATGTTTTTATTGTCTAGCCAGTTCTATCTGACAGCGCCTTCAGCTTTCAGTGCTTCGATCTCCTTCTCACTCATCCCCAATATCCCACTCAGTACCTCATCAGTATGCTCACCCAACGTTGGTGGCGGTGTCCGAATACTTGGTTTACTTTCACTGAACTTCACCGGTGTATTTACCATCTTAATAGGGCCACAAAACTCGTGATTCATTTCCTTAACCATGTCCCTCGCCAAAACATGTTTATGGTTCAACGTGGCTTGGATGTCGTTGACAGCTGAATATGGCAATCCCGAACCTTCGAAGACTTCTAACCAGTGTTGCGTTGTTTGAGTTTTCGTGATGGCTTCTATTGAGCTGTCAAGTTCTTGACGGTTGGCGACTCGTTGGGTATTTATGGTAAACTTTGGCGATGTTTTCCATTCAGGGCGGCCGAGCCCGTCGCAGATGAGACCAAACAGTCGGTCGTTTCCACCTCCGAATAGGATATCTCCATCCTTGGTTTTGTATGATCGGTAGGGGACAATGGAGGCTGCATGCTTATAAGTAGTTGATCGTAAGCATCACAAAGGTGAAGAGACCTACGATGTGCAGTGCCCCATCTCCCAGAGTCCTTCTCCCCACTGATGAGACAACTACTCGCCAAGTTGGACAAAGTGGCAACTTGGCAGTCACTTAAAGCAACATCGATATGCTGACCTCTTCCAGTCCTCGCTCTGACCAACAGAGCGGCCATGATGCTGTTGCTCGTATATAAACCAGTCGTAAGGTCCGTCACGGCAACTCCGACCTTCACGGGTGGCCCATCTCGACTGCCAGTAATGTGCATCAGTCCCATTTCTGCTTCGACCATAACATCATAGCCCGCTCGATTTGAGTACGGGCCAGTCTGGCCAAAGCCAGTAATCGAGGCGTATATAAGCCTGGGGTTGATCTTCTTCAGACTCTCGTAATCCATGCCATATTTCTTCAACGTGCCTGGGAGATAGTTCTCGACAAGGATGTCAGACTCCGCAGCAAGTTTGTGAAGAATCTTGACACCGGACTCATGTTGAAAAGAGAGCCCAAGAGACTTTTTGTTTCGATTTACCTAAGAGACACGTGAGTTACTTGCTCAGAAGTGGGGGAGATGGTACTGACGGAGAGGAAGTATGCACTTTCACCGGAGCCTTCTTTTCCTGAACCGTCCTTGTACTTTGCATACGGCGGACCCCAAGCGCGCGTGTCGTCGCCCCGTGTGGGATGCTCAATTTTGATGACTTCTGCGCTGTGCCTCGTTAGTTCATCTGACATTCGGCGGTCTGGGGGAACAAAATGGATTAGGCGTACCCCATATCCCCGAGAATCTGTGTACAATAAGGCTTTCGAATATTAGCATAATCCATGTTTCGGGAAGATCAGACGAACCCCAGCCAAAACTCTCGTCATGTCCAGCACTTTGTAACCTTCGAGTGGCAATGTAGAACTACCATCGGGCCCAGCCACATCTGCAAGGCCTCTGCGCCAACGCAGCCAGAAGCCATTGGAAAGCGATAGCTGACGAGGAGGCCGAGTGAGTGAGCGGGTAACAAATGACATGTTGAAAATCACTTGAAGAGAGGTGAGAATTTGAGGCGCGAGAATGTTCAAGGCGTTTAGCATCAGCAGTATGGTCGACGTCGATGATGCCCCGCTACTCTAGTTCTACCCCAGTTCTCGGCAACTCACAACTCATTCTATCGGACCGCTCTTGACGCCCCAAGATGCCGAGGCGTTGGGGTGTTGCTTCAAATATCATCTACTGTAGACCAGCTATCTTGCGGCCTCCTATGCGGTGAATTGAAAGGCTGTTTCTGGATCTCGTCAACCAGCATGTCTACCCATAGACCAATCTCGATTTCCGACATTAGAGAAAGGTGACTGCGGCTTGGTTCATAATTCAGCGCTCGACCGATCAAGATTATTGATTGGGTACAGTCCCTCTTTCATCGCTGTATTCACCTCCAAGAACTCATTTCTTTCCAGACATCACTCGCGCACCAAATTCCTATCAAGCACAATGGCTCTGCGTCTTGGGACCACTCTTCGTGGGAGCAATACTCATTTCGACTGATTGAAAAACTCGGTGATAAGACTGTCTTCAGCTTTGTTTTCAAGGCCGAGATCTTACCTGGCGTTCAACCTGTTCGTCCAAAAAACCGATGGTACGTCTACAACTCAGTTGCATGGGGGATTCTGTGCCAATCCTCGTGCCAGGGCTGTTGTGAAGAGCGCCGATGTTGGAAATCAGACCCAGGTGGACTGCTTCGTAAAGGAATACAATTATTACAAGAAGCCTTCTATCGAATCCTCCAAGAACATTCGAATATTGTGTGATACTATCAACGATCCTATAAGTTAGACAGCTCAGAAACCCTTCTGCCTGGCCTTTGAATGGATGGATACGACTCTGGCGGAGATTTCTTTCGAGACACACATGAAAAATCCTTTATTGGTCGCAAATGTTGTTAACGTATGCTTGGAAGCATTTGCTGAGCTAGAAAAAGAGCACCTGGTTTATTCAGGTATATCATCCCCCCCTCAAAGCTCTATCGCCATTCACTAAACAGAGCAGATTTGAAACCTGCGAATCTTCTTATATCTACCATTGATGGACTGTGTCCAGAAGTCAAAATCGGAGACCTGGGGCTAGGTACGAAGGACACATCGCACAATTGGATTACGCTAAGTTTATGCAGCGGGCCCAGAGGGCGGTAATCCACGCTGGGTTCAGCCCGAAGCATTTCGTGCTCTTGAGGTCTGGACAGGGGTGAGCTGCTTTCATAAAGCAGATGTATGGTCTATTGCTGCTATGGTCAGTTGCCTTCTTCTAATTCTTATCCAAACTAACGAAGGAAGATATTACAACGGTTTGATCCCAATATCCTAAGGAACGCCGACAACATCGACAAGAAGCTTATTCATCCCATGGCATGGTGTCTAGCGAAGATTACGCTCCTCTTCGATCCATCCTGTAGCTCGATTCCGCCACCTCCTTCTAATGTCGATAAGAGCTTACAGGCACATTTCAAGCTAGCCCAAAACCTCACGGCAACACAAGCAGACGAGGATTCAGACGAACTAATTTTACAGATTCCGTCATTTGAGGTGTGGGCTAATTTAGCTACGGATGCTGGCATCCCGAAGGTAACGCTAGACGTTATACGCCTTTTGACAGTTCCTAATCCGACGAACAGGCCTTCTGCTCTGCAGGCTCTTCAATCACCTGGATATGACGCCCTCCAGAAAGCTGCTGCTGCGTATGGAGATTAAGACGGTCGCTTAAGATTTGATAGACAGCAGAATACTAGCCATGGGTTACTCATAGATAGTGCTCAGTACCCACGCCTTGGGTTATCAAATGAGTCCTAGTACCTATTCCGCAGTTCAAAATCTAGTATCTGATAACGTTCTCTTAACATTTTTTTTAGCTTATCCTATTCTCTCAAGTTATGTTATCTTATGCAGCTTTAACACAATTCCACTCTTGTAAAATGTTTTTATACATCGACATGCATGTAATCCACTTTCGTCCATTGAGAAAGTTTCCTAGATGTAAATAGGAAATCCTAAACTAATGCAGTCCCTACCCACAACAAAAGCTAAATAAAATTTAGAAACAAGACCTCTTCGGCTACCTATCTAGCCATCAGAACATAAAGTAGATGATAGAAGGGCGTGATTTCAAGCACAGCGTGGGAGCGCGTTAGCTCTTAGCCAAGATCTGCTTCGTTTCACAACAAGGCACTAGGCAAAGTCTTAAGCATGCGGTAGATAGAAGGAGTAATTCCTAGTATTGTAAATTATTTTGAGTCTTGTTAACGCGATAGGCAGGGTGTAATATTATTTGCGTAAGTGATGTCTTGTATCGTGGAGGCATGTTAGGAAAACCATTCGGTCGTGAATTGCGGTAGCTATCAGCATTTGTTAGCAAGGTTAGAACTGAAAACCGAGTGTGAGAGTGCATGATACTTTCTTCAAAGTAGAAGTTTATTATGAAGTATTCCTTAATAGCTCTGCTCAAGACAAGAGCTATCAAATGCAGGTTTATCTGCTTTGCGTATATGGTATATCTCCGTTGCTGTCCGAGGCAGCTTACAACTCAACCATGTACGTATATAGAATGAGGCTTGCGATACTCTGTGTAATGACTTAGGTGGCAAGGTAGTACGATGATGATTCGCAGGTAAGAAGAACCTTGACAGAGCCTCAGAGTCCGTATATTACTAGGTTTTATCTAAGATCTCCGTGGTACCATACCAGATAGTTCTGGTGAAGGGTTTCTTTGGTTTTTCGTGCTGCTTTCGAAGATACCAGAAGCTATCGAGAGCTTTCTCTAAGGCTTCCAATGATCGCGAAACGCAAGGCGACGCCGTGGAAATGTTGTATAACCAACTGTTGAGCACTTGTCTTAATATAATTCAACAGTGGGATGATTAAATACAAGTACAAAGTGTACCAAAGCACGCAAAACCGCGTCATGTTAAACCCCTTTATTAAGCGAATAGTATACGATACCTCTTAGTACCTCCCGCTAGGTAGCCTAGAATAGATAGCAAACTACACATATCAGATTAATTACTTTCTAGTCTTACAGTCATGACTAAACTTAAAAGTATTTACAGTCCGAAGGTTTAACCTCTATCCTATCGTCCGTCGAAGCACTACATATTCTGCCGGAAGGGCAGAATACCCTCATTATCTATCGTCCCAGAGTACTCCCGGAAATCACAAGACCCTGTAATTTACTTATATGATCTAAGCCTACGAAAATGTATATACTACTGTAAAAGTTGTAAAATCTTTTAATCAGTAGGCTAATACTTAAGTTTTAATCAAGAGCTATAAATAAGTCGAAGCTCCAACTAGGTAGGTAAGTATTCTATTTAAGGTACCTCTTCCGCAGTCCTGCAGGGACGTGCTTATCGCCAATCTTCGTCGTTGCTAATCTCCTTCCTACATAGGTTGGTAACATCCTCAATTGTAGAGGTACAATTATAGCGTATCTTAATTAATAGCCCTATAGAGCTAAAAAGGAATAGATCCTGTTATAGGAACCGGCTCGATATCCCCGGAGGCCCGGAGGGTGTCACATTCCTGACTATTTCAGTAATATACTGCAGAAGAGATAAGTAAGGTAGACTGTAATACTTCTATAGAAAGAGATAACTTAACAGAGCCTTAGAAGAGCTCGGTCTTTATCTTACTATAAGATACTCCTCTCACATATGTACAAGAGTAGTATCCATTTACAGCTTACTGAAAGAGAAGCACAGTGTGTAGGCTATATAGAGTACTGTGTCGTAAAACACAAGTGTTTCAATTGGCCAACTGCCCTTCTAGTGTAAGCGCGAGGCTCAGCGCTTCGACGGGGGACGATGGGATAGGATACGTTCTATTTGATTCCAAAGCAGGATCTGGCGACGGGCATAATTCCGACCGGTCATCTCAAAAGTCTCCGAGTTCAGTCAATATATAAGCGAGGTCTAACCAACTCTAGCACTCCTGAAGTGTAGCAGCAACAAAGCAGTCGTAAAAATGGCACGCCTTGCTCTTCTTCTGAAAGCAAAAATTTTCCGTGCTATTCAGAAAATATACACATTATTGGATCTCCGCTTCTCCTACCCGCTCCCACCAAGCCCTACCTTCAAGCGAAAAGTTCCCGCAGCCGCATCGCACCCTGGAAGTATCAAGCTGTTATTCTATACGCCGACTAGTTACGACAAGGGCAGCAAACGAGACAGTGAAACTTCGACACGTCGTCACCCTCTTCTAGTCAATTTTCACGGTGGTGGCTTCACCATCGGCGAAGCAGGAGACGATGCACGATGGGCTGCGGCTGTAACTCAGAATACCGATGCCGTAGTCGTCTCCGTCGACTACCGACGAGCACCGGAATACCCTTTCCCAACCGGCATCGAAGACTGTGTCTCGGCCGTTCTCTGGCTCTGGGAACACGCAGAAGAACTTGACTTAGATGCCAATAGGACGGCGTTTTCGGGCTTCAGCGCTGGTGGAAACTTCACCTATGCGGTTGCATTCCGACTTCATGAAAAGCTGATGAAGTTGAAAGCGGCTGGGAAGGATGTAAGAGGGACGTTGATGGCGCTGGCTAGTTTTTACCCGAGTACGGATTGGACCAAGTCGAGAGAGGAGCGCGATGCATCGAATGAGAAGCTCATTCGCGTCATTCCGGTTCCTCTGTATCGTCTTTTTGACGAATCGTATCTTTATCCTGTTCCGGACGATATGGCGCATCCGTTATTGTCGCCAAGTTTAGCGTCGGATGAGCTGTTAAGGGATGCTTTGCCGAAAGATATGGTGTTGGTCACTTGTGGGGCTGATTCTTTGCTTGCTGAGGGTGAGAACTTTAGAGCAAGGTTGACACGGTTGGGGTATAGGATTGGAGGGCTTGTGGTTGAAGGGGCGCCACACAATTGGGATAAGAAGCCTAGTTTTCGGAAAGGGAATGAGAAGAGGGACATGGCTTATGAGATGGCCGTGAACAGTTTGAAAGGCTTTTGGGATGAGGGGAAGAACAAGTGATACCAGGCGATTCTCAATTTCGATCGGTGGGTGCGCTGTACAGATGAGATAAGTACCCTTGTCTGTTAGGAACTGTTGTTCGGCATCAAAATATACCTACCAGCCAGAGAGGAGAGTTAGGGCTATCTCCGATGCCATGGTAATAAAGAAATTTGAAGAGCAGAAGCCCTGAATGCGTGATTTGGACCCGCTGCGAAGGCTAGGTTCATTTTGTCTTCAAGAGCCGCACATAGCATTTCTCGAGTTTTCTGTATCGCGGGTCTGTCCTGGAACGGCAAGGCTGTGTCGGTGGTCTCTGGGTGTGAAAGGGTTTAATCGTGGTTGATTCTTGATAAGGCGAGAAGCTGAGACTTCCAGCAGCGACACTTGTAATGGAATCTAACTCAAAGAAGACCTTTCCAAGCTCTTTTTCGATGGCGCATCTCATGGAATAAGGCATATCAGGATATGCTGGAAACAGAGACGAGCCGGGAATGCGCTCCTGGATCATACAAGGACTTCCAACAACATTATGCGTGGTCGTATGAAATCAAATGGCTCTGTGAATCTTTGTATTCGATCGCTGACGAAGTAGTTGTAAAGGTACAAGGTCACGCTCCAGCTGCTCTGCTTCAAACCGTGGAAAGTGTAGAATATGTCGGCTGGCGGCGAGGCTTTCGGTGCTGGTTATTGAGACTCCAATGATTCTGTTGAAACCTCCTTCGCGTAATCGCTCTATTGAAATCTTGCCACTCAAAGGAGCTAGCACTGTCTGACACAGCTCAAGGACTCAAGTCTTGAAAGTTTGAAACTGCTCGTGATCATAAACGACGGTGGAAGGGTCGGGTTCAGATCCATATCCTGATTCCGATTTCGGTCTGGGTTTCACAATTTGAGAAGACATTTGTATATCTACTGCTTCAACTGCAAATTTTGACTGTTGTGATGTAGGCATTTTCCGGTTTGTTTGAGAATGAGAAAGAATACAAAGTGATAGGTAGGAGGTGAGTAACCATTTAAGCGACACCACTATACCCAAAGTAGCCGCACTAAAATCTGAAGAGCCACCACACCTGAAAGAGTGATTTATTTACCTTCAAGAGCGGAAAAGGTGAAGAAATTATCGGCTACAGCAAATGTAAGGGCCCTAAGTTAAGCATCTATTCTTTACATACTTCTAGATTACATAAAAGGTTTAGAGACAATAGTAGTTTGTGTTACTCTATTTAGGCAATGAATAGATAGAGGTGTTCCAGAAAACCGACTACCTATATTATATTTGGTTCTAACACTTTGACATACTCTACACTAATGAAAGAAAGCTCCTTGTGTGTTGAAGTAAATAGCGATACAGATGAAGTATGATTCTACGATGCTCTTGGTTAAATCAAACAATTAGGAGAATGAGGAGCGTATGTCTGAGATTTCAGTTTGAGCTCCTGAGAAGAATCAAAGTGCGCCTTTATCTTCAAACATCTTCTTGCTGATCTGGGTAACATATCCGAAAGTTGTTTGGTTGAATTTTCCTTGCTGTATGAAGGTAGTTTTTTTGATTTTTCGCTGCGCACATTGAATATGCCAAGTTTTGGCCAAAGACCAGTGTAAACTCAAATAGGTACTATCAGTGTTGACCGATCCAGAATACTTGAAAGGGATTTAAGGACGCAGGATCCATACAAATATCAAATCTTCCACCGATTAGAAGTACACGTCACCTTTCTTTGTTAATGCCGTGGTGTCGGCTACTTTTGATCACTATGTCGGGTACATTTTGCGCTTAGCGACCCTCGTGGGTCCTTAAGCGACGAGATTGATAATCTTCAGATTACCTTCTCTGTGTTTGTCTGGCTGAAGAGCATTATCTCCAGCACAGCAGGACCCTAATAGAGAGAACTTCTAATCTTTTGGAAATTTGGCTTACCAATTTGCGCTGACGACTGTCCACATATATGAATATTTCATTTGACTCGCTTTACGTATATAAGTAACAAACGGAACAGCTTGTTCTTTCTTTCATCGATATATTCGCATCCAGTTACATCTGATTACTTATATTGCAGCTCTCCAATTTGAGCCCCACCTGCCACTCACTTCGGATTGACAGCCCAAATGTCTCGATGTGGGCTACAAGAGGATACTACCACAATGGAGAACATAGAGTTGCAGAAGTCTTCAATCAAGGCAATTGGAGAAATGTCTGGCCCAACGCTGCCAGCAATCGAATACCCATCTGGTATAAAACGTGCCTTCATAGTCCTCGGTCTCATGCTCAGCGCATTCTTGGTAAGTTGTCCATCCTCCACCAATGCCAATATGACAGACTTCTGACCTCAGCTCCCAGGCCGCCCTCGACATTGTAAGTCAACCACAACCTCTCGACCTCACCACCTACGAACTCTCCCTTTAACACACCTTGTACAGAGCATTATAGCAACCGCAATCCCCAAGATAACAGCAGAATTCAACTCCCTCGGCGATGTAGGATGGTACGGCTCAGCCTTTTTCCTGGCCCTCGCGGTCTGTCTGTCCCTGTGGGGCAAGGCCTACAAATACTTCTCCATACGCGGTGTCTTCCTGACCTCGATTTTTATTTTCGAAGTCGGCAGTCTGATCTGCGCCCTAGCGCCCAACAGTACGGCTCTCATCGTGGGACGGGCTGTCCAAGGTGCAGGTGGTGCTGGATCGACTCTCGGCAACTACGCCATCGCGTCATTCATTGCGCCTCCTGAGAAGGTGGCTGTGATTGTGGGCTTGATTGGAAGTACGTATAGTATTGCTAGTGTTGCGGGTCCATTTCTCGGAGGTGTGTTTACGCAGTCTGTGACTTGGAGGTGGTGCTTCTACATCAATCTACCCCTTGGTGCTGTTACAGTTGCGACTATATTGTTCTTCTTTCGGACACCGGCTCATGCAAAGGCGTCTACTAAAACTCCCCTGAGAGAGATGCTGCTGAGTTTCGATGCTCTGGGGTTTTTGTTTCTCCTAGCAAGCCTGCTGTGTTACTTACTTGCACTGCAATGGGGCGGCATTACTAAAGAATGGAATTCTGCCACAGTTATCGGGTCGTTTGTTGGCTGGATTTTACTAACGATGGCTTTTGCGATCAACGAGTGGTATCAGGGAGACAGGGCCTTGGTGGTTTTGCGGATACTGCGCATCAGGGGCATTGGTGCAGTTTGTGCTTTTAACTTCTTGTAAGTCCGTCAAAGTGCGTTTTGTTCTTGTTTGCTCCGTACTAATGCACAATATTTGCAGCCTGTATGGAGCCTACTTCGCGCTCGTCTACAATATCTCTATCTACTTTCAGGCCATCACTGGGCTTTCACCGCAGAGCAGTGGAATAAGAACCATCCCAATTATTTTGTCAACTTGTAAGTGCGGCCTAGACCTACTCATTTTGTAGCTTCAATTGATCTCCATGACTTACTGTCATCAGCCCTTGCTTCCTTCACATCCTCCGTCGTTATAAGTAGAGTCGGCATATTCCAACCATTCCTCATCGCCGGCGGTGCCCTCGCAACAGTTGGTGCCAGCCTGATCTACACCTTCGATCTTGACACTGGATTGGGGCCGGTAATTGGATACCAGATTCTCTTCGGTGTTGGCGTGGGCCTTGTGGTCCAAGTTCCTGTCATTGTTGGAGGAGCTTTGAGTACCATGGAGGATAAGTCAGTTGCTCTGTCGACTGTGTGTGGTGAGTAGACCTTTTATATTTGGCTGATGTGCTTCGAACTTCCATGGGTAGTTATCGCTAACTGGTGGCTTGCAATATAGTCACCCAATTCTACGCTGCTGCCAGCGTTATTGCCGCCACAGACTCTATCATGGACAACCTTCTACTGGAGAATCTGCCTCGGTATGTACCCGAAGTCAATCCGCATCATGTGCTGGCTATCGGTGCCTCTGGTATTCAAAGTGTGTTTAGTGGGGAGGAGCTCCGTGGTGTGCGGCATGCGTTCATTGATGGGCTGCATGGCGCCTGGGCTTTGGGGATTGCGTTTTTTGCAGTGGCCTTTTTGTGCTCTTTCACCGCAAAGTGGCCCGGTAGCATGGTTCCAGAATCAAATGAGAAGGATGAGGGGGGGTTGAGTGAATCGAGTGAGTCGAATGACAAAGCCGCTTCTCCGATTACTGTGTAGTCGAAGAGACACAGAGAACGCGGGAACTAGAGTTGATGCGGCGAGGCATTACTTCAAGTATAACGGTGGAGGATTCGAGAAATAATTTGAGAGCAAAAACAGACTTTTACGTGTTATATATACCGGTCTTCCTGAATTGTATTGCTCCGATTAGCTATACGGCACACTTTTTAAATACAGCGCCTTCACAAGACACACTGGCTTTTGTAACAAATCAACCCTAGATTTAAAGCTTTCAAGAAATAGAACTATGATTACTTCGATATTTACCTCCAAAGACCTAACATATTCAGGCAAGATTACCCAAATAAAAATGTATTTGTTTCCGTAGGTGCTGCACACAAAAAGAGAACCGCACCAGCAAAATTTAGCGACACAATTCAGGAATATGGTAGCACACGCAAGGAAATGCATAGACAACTGGTAAGGATAGGAGTGATTCTCTGGTATCCTGAAAGTAATCATTTCTCCGTCTGACTCAGAAAGTTGGATCATAATACGAATTACCAAATCACGATTATACAATTCAGGAATTATTCGTTCCGTACCCGGGTGTTCCCGATGGAAAAGTAGCCGATGCTGCCCACGTTCCCCATCCTTGATGACTTATCTAGCTACCTACTTTGTAAATGTAACCGACGGTGCAGTACACAGTGTAAGGCAACCATGCGAGCCTAAGCACAACCATTCAACAAGTCGAAGATTAGCATCCCCACAATGTCAGTGCCTCAAAATCCGACCTGCGATTGTTGGGCCACGACAATCCGAATCATCAATCAATGTCAGGCACCCTTCTGCAACTCATTCTCATCAGTTCAACAACCAGCCAAGAGCATATCCTTGAGCGACGTTCTTGTCCTCGGCCAGGACTTGATTCAGCACTGGGAAGTCTTGAAAGGCTGTGCCAGCTCTGAATCTCATCTACGTCCACCGACCGGGCGCTTTATAGCTAAGGCCATTAGCCGCATTCTAGAACTCTATGAGATGGCGATAAAAGACGTGCTAGGAATCTGCAAAAGTATTTCCGAGTCTCGGGGGCCAGGATTACGGCAAGGCTACGGATACCTGGATGCTTGGAATTTACAGGACTCGCCTGTCAGTGGACCAACGACATGGAAATCAAGGTCCAATTCCACGTCTGCAGGGAAGCTACGGGAGAATGAGATTGACGGGTCGTTAAGCTGCATCACTTCGAGTTCAATGTTTGTTGGCAGCTTGGAGCTCGATGATGATGATGAGGTTGCTATCGTTGGTCAAGAAGCCCTGCGGGATTCTATCATTCGATTAGGAGTCATGGTACAGGATATCGAAGAGGAAGCTCGTCAGCATACTCACGGTGCAGATGAGTCTTCCGACGTAAACCAGCCGGTGGAACATAGAGAGGTGGAGGAGCTTATCGCGAGGTTGTTTCGCTTGCTGGGAAGGCTTGATGGTTTAGGTGCTATGTAGAATACAGTGTAAAGATAATGACAATTACGATCGCCAATACATATCCATGAGAACTCGCAAGGCATACATTGCTATCTATTGCTGGCATTTAGTAACAAATTCTCTAGCTACTCGCTTGAATAAAATACAAGTTCACAGTTCTGAAACTTGCAATCAACTATGCGCAAACCAATGAGTCGACTTCCAGTCCTCTACTACTTGAGTATCATGGAAATCACAACCCGAAGAATCTCATCCTAGAAATGCAGTTTTCCCTGGCAAAGCCTCCAGCCGCCTAATCAGGTCTTCCACCAAAACACTCGCAGCTTCCTCCAACACAACACCACTACCACTCCCGTCCAGCGGATGACCCAAAGACTGTTCCCTCTCACCGCTTTGTGCTGGCACTTTTATCATCCCCTCCAACATCTCCAGAAACTTCCGTATCCGCAATTGCACACTCCTCCTCACAGCCCTGGCCTGGACCTGCCCATTAACCACATAATCCCCAATCCGTATGTCTAAATCCGCTTCCGGAACAGGGAGTACGCAAAGTTGGTCCAAAAAGCTGCGAAAAGAAAGCTCGAGATGACGCGCTGACATGGCACTGACAGGTGGTTGAGTGCCAGAAAAGGATGAGTCCTGAATTGTCTGATCTACTTTGTCTCTTGATACGGCTGTTTGGCGGAAGATATCCTCTAGCATTCCGACTACGCGCTCGGCCAAGATAGCAAGACTGAGAAGTACTGATCGATTAGACGCGAGGCAACTTCCTTTATTGCTGTTATTCAAAACTCCAAGGGGGTGGCCGGTGCAAGTGAAAAGGCGGTTCTTCAGCGCCCGAACGTCACGCTCTGCCTCAAATACAAGATCGATTGGTGGTGTAGATGGTGATATGATCAGTATCTGCTCTAGCTTTGTGGTTCGCGTGAGAATGGCGATGTAGCAGTCGGTCCCCGGTTCTGGGGAATTTGAAGTGATTTGACCATTTACAAGGGTCTTGTGTGCGGTACTCAAGCTTGTCTCTTGTGGCTTTGTGTATGTTCCCGTAATACTCTCTTGTGATGGAGTCATGGTGCGAATTCCGGCTGAAAAATCATGGCTTAAGTTCCACGAGTCCATCGAAGAATGCTGTGCTCCTCCGTCACGGCTTGGTGAAACATGGCCGCTCTGGGATGGAACTATGGCTTGGGTGCCATTCGCAATTGAACCATTATCGTTGGAATCGATCATTAGGGTGTCTATTCCAGAGTCCAAACTTTCAAGGGGATTTTGTGGCGTCTCAATAACACTGGCCGCAGGAGCTATGCTGTTGATAACTGTTGTTGGGCCGTTGCTATCCTCTTGGTGACCATCGCTAAGACTCCAATTAGGCGTCAACCCAATTTCTCCAGGCACTGAATTTCTTTCATCGTGACTCGAATTCACTGGAGCTGGAGAGACTTGACCATTTGTAGCTTTCTTGGGTCTGCCCATGCGCCTCAAGGGACTATAGACGCAATTGATGCCCTTCTTGGAGCATCGATTACAAGACGGTTTGTCTTGGCTACACCTAACCTTGATGTTCTGACAGCTGTCACACGATGCGCGGTACTTGACAGGTTCTCTAACAATATTCAGTGGCGCAGCCTCGCTGGAAGTTGTAGGATATGTTGCCATCTGAATATCTGGTCGTGGCAGCCTACAGTGTTAGTACCTGTTTTTTACGCTAGTGGTCGTTCTTCCCTTTGTCGATGTTTTATTTCCTAGACCTGTTTAAGGTCATTATCTTACGTAGTCGAGAAGATTACTATATTTGGCAGAAGTTGCTTAGTAATAAACTAGCCACTGTGGTACCTTATACTATAAAGATTTCTATCTATCTTCCCTACCTTATACATAGGACACTAGTTATAACTATATATCTAAATAACTATAACTATACTATCTTTTCTTCTCTCTATCAACTACTCTTTAACAAGCTGAACTAAAATTAGACTATTATAATAGACTATACTTCTATAAAGAGGGTATAAAATAAATCTTAACAAAATAAGACATAGCCTATTATAACCGTTAAGTAGGTATACTATTAAAGAGCTAGTACATTATAGCGCTATAATAGCCGAACAGTAGTAAATAACTCGCTTTGCTCTTGCCTCTAGTATTAATAGCCTTAAGAAAAAGAAAAGAAAAATTAGAAGACTCAAAGCGTAGCATTGTGCTAACCTAACACCCCGAGGAAAAATAAAAATAAAATCTTATATGTCAGGGGGCAAAACTCCAGGTCACTTCTTTCGAAGTGACCCTTAGAAAACCCGGGCGGGTTTTTGAAGCGCGGCAACCTTGGTAGGAGACCCCCGGTCTATTTTTTACACCCTCGGATTGTACCTAATTTATATCCCCAGACCGCTCACTACGTCCAATGCCTGTTATACTCCAGGGGAGTTGATATGAGTGGACCAGAATTTATATCCCCAGACCGCTCACTACGTCCAATGCCTGTTATACTCCAGGGGAGTTGATAGGAGTGGACCAGAATTTATATCCCCAGACCGCTCGCTACGTCCATTGCCAGTTATACTCAGGGTGAGTGGCGGACCTACCGTTGAGCTAGCTGACTTGTTTTTGCAGGACTTTTCTTAACCGAGTTTATGAACCACAACCACGGTTTGCTCAGTTTCGGTCGTTCCAGGTCCGCGGGATACTAGTTTCTCCGGAGTGTCGAGTGCAAATACAAAGGTAGCAAATAGGAAAGGTAACGCCACGTGGGTACAGGCACATTCGATTTATGATGACTATCTCAATACGTCGTTCCAGCGATAACAAAAATGGTGTATTGGACAGCCGGAAAGAAAGGCTCGCTCCAGGATCAGGAATATTGGGCCTATGATGAGAGTTCTTGTGCGAAATGGGTTCAATACTTTGCTGGACAAGTGGATACCGCAGGTCGGGCGTTACGCGTTGGATCAGCATCCAAAGCTGAATACTTACGAGCAGTTCTTGCTTTGCTATTGTGACCTTCTCTAGCAAAAGAAACGCATATAGACAATACAACTCCCCGGCCATGGCTATGGACTCAAGGACATGATCCATCCGGTTCTCGTGGCTTTCCTGCAGAACCTTCGTCTCTGCAGTTGAGAGGAGTACATTGTGAGAAAGAGTTCGTGCTGGGACTTGTAAGCTTGCGACTGGGCATAAAGGTTTCAATGGCAGCGCGGATGGGGCAAGGTGGTGCAGGATTATTCTACGCCAGTATCACTGAACTCCGTCCTGAAAGTCGACGTTTGATGCAGAGTAGTGGCGCTGTGAGGTGCCCTCTGCGAACCTTATTCCCCGGTATATCATCCCATCTCGCGACTCCTGTGGTAGTACCATGTATTCGAGGCCAAGATTTCCTCGGAATGCGAGCATGCAAGTGTCCCAGGCTCCATTCCACTTCACAACAGCGCTCGAGGCGCATGCCCACATGCCCACCATTCATTGCCCTTAGCCAAGTCGAAGGAGTAGGAAGTCGGAAAGGTGGTGGAGCCGTAAATATCTCCGGGCTTGGTAGGTTGCGATGCATTGCTCTTTTTCGCCCCAAGCTTGCTCTGGAATGGCTGCGACACAGTGTTGCGCATCACTCTACGGCATTGTGCTCTCGTCTGTCAATGCAATGGGCTTCCCTTCCAACTTGGCTCCAAGACCGACGACTTGTTGCTGCTCTCTCCAAGATGTGCGATGGGTTGTCGTCGAATCTTGGTTCAAACGTTACCACATTGAGCCTAGCTCAAGCATAACACAAGCATGAATTATGCAGCCTTAGCAGCGTGGGACGAGTCGCTTCGACGGCCTCGCCATTGATTTCCAGTCCCAAGCTTGCTCCACCAAAACATACAACAACACAAACATGGATAGTCCGACTGGCGGCGCGTCGCCCAAGAAGCATAGCAGGCATGGCTCTTCTGGTCGAGGTGAGTTGGGTAGTTCCTCTGAGCCTCGCTTTCCTTGCCTTTGCCCTCTCTCTTCACCGTCATGCATCCATCATCCATATCTCCTGATTTGGACCGCCGTCGCAACGTGACATCCAAAGACCCAAGTCACGGGATGGTTGCAATTGGAACTTGGGTCCAGTGGGCACTTGCAGTTCCTGCTTCTATGTGTTGTTTCTCTGCTTTACCATACCTGTCCTATCGACATTGAGACATACATGAGTACCTACTGTACAGGACTAACATGTCCCAGCACCCATCATTCGCCGTTCTACTCGAGGTCAGCTCGACGTCAACGAGTAAGTATCATCCTGCTCTCTCAGATCCCCCAACTAAAGCTCTCAGGACACCCATCGGCAACATCCCATCACCGCTGAATGCCTCACTAGCAATGGCAGCCTCCCAACTTCTGTCTCCAACGTCCGGAAACCCCAGCCTGAGTCTGCGATCCCCAGCACTTCGCTCTCCACAAATGCGCTCACCACGCATGCAATCCCCAACCGGCCGGGGCAGTCCAGGACCAAGTCGGTTCCCTCGTTCACCATCTGCACTAAGTAGTGGTGCCGCTACAGAAAGGGACTTCTCCGGCCTTCTGCGCCCGGAAATCTACCACCCTCTACCTCACCTCGACATACCCACACCTTTCAGGACTAGCTCCCACCAACCCTCCCCATCAACAGCTCTCTCTACCCTCCTCTCTTCGGGCCACTTCAGACCTGCCGCCATAGTAGCCGCTTCCCAACTCACGGCCGCAAACCCAGCAATTTCACCTTCCGACCACGCAACCATCTTCTCTCTCCTCTACATTCGTTTAAGTTGCCTTTGTCTATGCGGAAACACGACTTTAGCTGCCCAGGAAGTATTAGCGATGGAAGATCTCAACAGTGCCTATTATCGAGATGATGTCACGGGTATGCATTTAGTGCCGTGGGAGTTGCGGGTTCTGGCTGTGAGGTTACAGGGCATGGGCTTTAATGATGCCAGGAGAGGCGTTATGGGCTATTACGATCTGGCTAGGGAGGCAAGGGCAATTGTCGGGAAAAGGAGGATCAAGGCCAAGGCGGAATCCGTCTCTGGGGAAGACAAGGCAAAGCTGGGCGCCGAGATCAAGATCTGGGAGTCGCGGCTGGCCGACTTGGGAATTAGAGTTGCGGGTGCGCTGATCGAGATGGAGGATCTTGAAGGCGCTGCGCACTTTTTATCTACGCTTAAGCCGACTCCAAACGAGTCAGGAGCAGCAGACCTAGCGATGCGGAAAGCGTTGCTGTGGCTTTGTCTGGGAGATGTTGGGGCGGCGAGACGTTGTATCAAGGGTCTTGGTGGTGGGAACGGTGAAAAGGTCATTGAAGCGCTGGCGCTTATGGCGGATGGGAAGTACGAGGATGCCGCTGATGTCTGGAGCGAATTGGTAGATGGCGCCGACGAGAGCAGTGAGGGCGAGAAGGCAATGTGGAGTAGTAATCAAGCCGTTGCTCTACTCTACTGCGGCAAATTAGAAGAGGTAAATTTCACTTTTCCTCCCCTCTCCCCCCCCCCCCCCCAAACCCAAACCAAACCAACCCCACACCCAAAAACACCCCCTAACAACGCACCCCCAAACCTAGGCAAAACCCATCCTCGAATCCCAAATCAACACCCACCACCAAACCTTCCACGCACTAACCTTCAACCTCTCAACCATCTACGAGCTATGCACCGAGCGATCACGCGCACTGAAGCTCGCACTCGCAGAGAAGGTCTCTTCTTCGGCTGCTGGTGCAAGTGATCCTGTTGTTGCCTGGGAAAAGGTGAATGCCGATTTCAAACTTTGATGCGTCGACGTCATCGATATCGAGATCGAGATGAGATGAGATGGGGAGATGGTAGATGGTCAAGGAAGGTCCCAATGGGATGGGGAGGGGAGGGATAGAAGAAAATATGGGAGGGAATGTGGAAGTGTGGAATTTATGATGGTTGGACGTGCATGATGGCGAATGAATCAACGGATCAATGAATGCGGCATGATTTGAACTTGTTTTATATCGGGGCGTGTAGTTCGGTCAGTCATGAGATAAGTCGGGTCATGAGATAAGTCAGGTTTACGATTGCGTATAATAGGGTCTGTGATATCTTGCTCATCTTTCTTGCATGTATGATATTGTCCGTAGTTCGGGAATTTCAATGGTCCGGAGTAAGGGTTGTTAGGGTTTTACATGAGAAATTTCATTTGCTTATATACGTATCTACCTTCTATACTTCATCACTCATGTCTATTCTCATCAAGCTCAACAGACATCTCTCTGCTTTTCTCAGTGAAACGGGTTGTCCCCCTCAACAACGAACACCGCACTGCCTCCACCTGGCCGGGAAACAACAACAGCCGCCTCCTTTTGATCTTCTGTCAAATTCTTCTTTGAATAATACTCCTTCTCCCACGCATCCCTCACAGCATCAACCTTGTCACTAGGCACCAAATGTACCGAGCAACCTCCCCATCCAGCGCCAGTCAGCCGACTCCCATAACTCCCCGCCTTCCTTGCAATCTTACATAGCTCATCCAGTTCGGGACAACTGCACTCGTAAACATCCCGGCACGAGTCTTGAGTTATATTCATGAGGTCGCCGAGTTGCTGTCCTTGCAACTCTTTGGAGTTTTCGAGGAGAGCAAGGAATTCTAAGACACGGAGAGCCTCCGCGAAGACGTGGAGGGCACGTTGCCGGAGCTTGAACTTTTCCGCTCGGACGGGAAATCTTGACGTGTAGCGAGTGTTTAGCTCGTCAACTGAGACACCAATAACTTGAGCGACTTCTTCGCGCGTGTAGCCTTCTTCTTTCGTCAGCGTTTGCTTAGTAACTTCCAGAAGTTCTGTCAATTGCTCCTCGAAGGCTTTCGAGGAAGACGCAAAGTAGTTGTTGTGAAAACCACGCAGAGAGACGCCTAGAGGCCCGGAATCTGATGGAAGAGGTATCTTTGGTGTGAGTACGGCAGCAAGGTAGGCGGCTGCTAGAGAACATTCCACTACGCGGAGGTTATAGCAGACAGGTCCAGTTACTTGTTTATCGGCTGCTACAAAGGATTGGGCAATAACGAAGGAGAGTTCGGGTGTTGTTTTCGGGAAGAAGACAGGTCGTGCGGTCAAGGTTGGTTGGAAGGATACGAACAGGGCCGAGCCGCGGAGGGAGAAGACGGAGGCGGACTGGTCCATTCTGTTGGGTGTCAGGGAGCCATAGAGAAAATGGTAGGGATAAACAAGAGAGGTAGTAGTGGCCAACAAACTCGAGCAAAGACTCCCGTGCGTGGTTTGCCAACATTCAATGCTAAGCGGGCATTTGCAAATAGCAGAGCTCCTTCCAGGCAGCTGAAGAGAAACTTGAGCTTACCCTCCGGAATTAACACCAACAGCCCTCTCACTAACAATGGCCAACTCAGTCAATTGTGTCTTATCCACGTCGGTCTCTCCATTGGCATATAAAACAGCCAAGGCGCTCGCACTCACAAACGCAGCACTACTGCTCAGTCCTCCACCAGCTGGAACCGTCCCATCCATCAACACCTCCATATTCTTCGGTTTCCACTCCTTTCCATGTTTCGCGCGCAAAATCTCCAATGCACCTCTGAGGCCACTCTTGAAGTAATTGGTCCACTCGTGGACCTTTGAATCAATCTCTACTTCCCCATACGGGATATCGAATTCGTGTGAAGGGAACTTCGAAGATTGCACATTCGACACGCGAATCTTGTAGGAGTCGGGGGACGTGGAAGGAGAAGAGGAGATTGCGAGGAGCGCATCGGCGGTGATGGCCATGGGTAAGACCGAGTACAAGGAGTAATCGATGTGCTCGCCGATTATGTTGACTCGACCTGGCGAGCGCGATACAAACTGTGCGCTGTGGCCATAATCCGCCTTGAACTGGGAGAGAAGCTGGGTCCAGCGATGGGTCTGCGTTGACAGCGCATCTTCGGTGTAGACGTCCTTGAGCGACTTTGCGACAGGCACAATTCCTGC
Organism: Pezicula carpinea; assembly: GCA_026119845.1. Classification (NCBI taxonomy): domain Eukaryota; kingdom Fungi; phylum Ascomycota; class Leotiomycetes; order Helotiales; family Dermateaceae; genus Pezicula; species Pezicula carpinea. The sequence goes on along the minus strand of JALRMK010000005.1, from coordinate 1,232,927 downwards.
CATTGTTGTTGTTTTTGTTGTTTTTCGTGGGGTGATGGTGCTACGGCCTCGGGGCTTTGGCGGGGTGTCGAGCTGGCGGGGTAGCTATTGTCGCCGTGTAGATATATGTTGGCGATTATCTGCAGAGACAGGACGGACGCACTCGACCGAGGACTGGAGCTTCTTATAAAGAGAAGCAGCTGTAAAAGGCCCGATAGAAATTGAGCGTTTGCGAAGTGGTGAGAACAAAAGGTGATTATTCCGGTGTGCCCTCGTGGTCGCTTTTGCCCCGCTACTCGTACGTCGGTCCCCTGGATCCAGATCTGGGTTAGTGGCCTCGTTCAGACGTAGGCTGAATGGCCATTGTACGCCACAGCAACGAGTGCAAGACCGATGAGCAGACAGGCGACGAAGGAGACCATTGCATGGCACGCGCCAGACAACGTCGACACGCACTCTTTGCCGTCAGAGGAGATGCACGAGTCGAGCGACGAGCCATCGCTGTCGGGCATGACCGTTCTGGCGGGCAGCGTCAGGGTAAACGGTGATTTCGGTGCTGTATCCATGTACGGCGCCGCAAGAGAGTATCGTCGGTGGAGGTATAAGGAGGTCGTGGACACCGGGCTGGCGATGTAGGTGGGTGAAGCGAGGTTGCGGTTGAGATACGCAACGGTGGAAGAATAACTGGTGGCGAGGGGCTCCGGCCTTCCAGGCGTCATACAGGTCCGGCCTCTCGTGCTCCAACGATGACTATAAGGTAGAAAGCAGTGCAGACTACGAGAGTAGCGCAGTAGAACGCGATCTTCAAGCATCCGCTCGCGAAAGAGAAGCAGCAGCGATTCAGCGGACACCGTCTGCTGCACGATGGGTTCATGCTGCTGGAGGTCCACGGTTGGCACGAGGTGGTTCATAGGTGGCGGGGGTGCCAGCAACGAGGAAGATTGGGCGTAAGGATACATAGGTAGGTAGGTAGAGAATGCGGACGAAGGGGTGATTGCGGTGGACTAGGTGAGGATGAAGAAGATGGTGCAACGAGAGTCACGGAAATGATGAGCAGAAGGGTTTGTGGGCGCGAGAAAGAGGAAGAAGGGGAGGAAGGGGAGGAAGGGAAAGAAGGGAAAGAAGAAAAAGAAGGGAAAAAAGAGAAAGAAGGGAAAAAGGGAAAGCGCACTGAGGAAAGCGCTGTCCTTGTTGTCTACAGGAAGAGTGTGTCGATGATTGAGCAGAGGTATTCTGTCAGCCTCGTCCCCATGTTGAAGTCAGGTAGGTCACATTGGAGCTCAAGCAAGTCTCCGCTGTCGCGTAACTCCATGTTCCCAGGCAAGTGGTGAGTGGACTACCGGTAACTCTTGTTCTCATGCTGTTATAAGATACTTGAGTACCTTGGTTAGAAGTAGCTTACCTTGTTTTTATACTCTAGCTACCAGATACTTTGGTACCTTAGTTAGAAGTAGCTTTACTTGTTCTTGTACTCTCGCTACCAGATACTCTAGTATCTTAGTCGGAAGTAGTTTGACTTATTTTTATACTCTAGTTATTGAACACTTTAGGATCTTAGTCGTAGCTCGCCTTGTTCTTATCCTCTAGTTATAAGATACTTTAGCATCATGGTTGGAAGTAGTTTACCTTGTTCTTCTACTCTAGCTGTAAAATACTTTAGTATCGTAGTTAGAAGTAGTTTACCTTGTTCTTCTACTCTAGCTGTAAAATACTTTAGTATCATAGTCGGAAGTAGTTTGACTTGTTTTTATACTCTAGTCATCAAACACTTTAGTATCGTAGTTAGAAGGAGTTTACCTTGTTCTTATCCTCTAGTTCTAAGATTCTTTAGAATTGTAGTTAGAAGTACCGTATCCTTATACTCTCGTTATAATAGTTCCCAAATGCTTTGCTATGCAAGGTGTCGGCAACTGTTCCTCGCCTTACGGCCGACTCACCGAGAGTCCCCTCCTGTAGGTCGGCACGCCGCCGACCTGTGGGTGCTTCCTGCGGTCCTGTCCTGGCGTGGAATGCATGGCGACCTGAGTGAACCACCAAGAACCAGTGCGAAGAGGATCAAACCTTGGAGATATATTTGGACGGGATGGCGCGCAATGCCACTGATCCATGCATGGGAATGATGGAACGATGGGCAGCCGCACACGTCGTGAAACTCCATGGTCAACATGTCAGCCGTGATTGGATGAACACCACCTGCACATTCCGCTCATCGGCTCCCCACACTGGGCCAGTCCATGGCGGAAACACAAAGCAGCGTCAGCAGCGTAGCCGACGTCCACCTCGTCCCAGAAGGGAGAGGATGACAGAGTCAGCCACACCGCACCCACAGAATCGAGAGGATAATATAATACATGGCAAAGTGACCGTCCCCGTTTCAAGGCTCCGAGATGGCAAGAGGGCCAAGACAACATAGCATGAGCCGCTAAGAGAGGTCTCCCGGACGGACTGGGGCGGTTGCCACGCCGCTTTTGCCGTCGCACTCCACGCTCCACTGCAAAGATTTTGGAAAGCCGATGCGGAGTCATATTTCAATTCGACCTTGCAGGACAACACCACTTCTTCCCAACATCAGCCAACCCTTCAATTGAGTCAACACCCAAGGCCAGGAAGAAGTGAAAAAGCCACGGCCTTCCTGTGTCGTTTGTTCTCCTTCTCTGTCCCATCCATTCCCTCTCCACTCTCACTCCTGCCCACCATGCTCCGTTCAGCAGCACCCACGCGCAGCGCCGTCCGCGCTCTACGACAATCCTCACGATGTGCTGCACAGCGCTTCTCCACGTCGCCCGCCCCAGAAGCAATGGCGACGGTGCGGAGGGGTCCAGCCGCGACAAAGGCCCAGAAGGCTTCGGCCGCCACGCAGTCCTCCATGTCCACAGCAACCTCCCCCGCGACGTGAGTACACCACTTGCATGCCTGAGATGGACCACCCCCCGTATTGACCGTGACTCTTCTGCGCAGAAAGACGAGAGATGCCCCCGCGCCAGCGTTCAATACCGCAGCACCGAAACTACAACATGATAATTCCCTACAGCCTTCGCGGCAACCCGAGATGGATGAGTCGTATGTGCTGAGTTGCTGCTCCCTGGGCAAGAATGGAAGACTGATGATCGGATAGCTTTATTGGAATGAGCGGAGGAGAAATCTTTCACGAGATGATGCTGAGATTGGACGTCAAGCACATCTGTGAGTACTACTGGGCGTGCACATGCCGACTTCACACTGCTAACCATTTCCCAGTCGGCTACCCCGGTGGAGCGATTCTTCCTGTCTTCGATGCTATCTACAACTCAAAACACTTTGATTTCATCTTGCCCAAACACGAACAAGGAGCCGGACACATGGCACAAGGATACTCGAGAGCATCAGGCAAGCCAGGTGTTGTTTTGGTCACTTCTGGACCCGGTGCAACCAACGTTATCACTCCGCTCCAAGACGCCCTCTCCGATGGCACGCCACTCGTTGTGTTCTGCGGACAGGTAGTGACGACGGCCATTGGTAGTGATGCCTTCCAGGAGGCCGATGTCATTGGCATTTCCAGATCATGCACCAAGTGGAACGTCATGGTCAAGAACGTAGCCGAATTGCCCAAGCGGATAAAGGAGGCCTTTGAAATCGCCACATCTGGACGCCCGGGACCTGTCTTGGTCGATCTGCCAAAAGACGTCACCGCTGGTATTTTACGAAAGGCTATCCCCATGAGCAGCACCCTACCCACTCTCCCAAGTCAAGCAAACCGCGCTGCTCAGTTGGTCGTAAAGGAGCAGCTTGCAGCTTCCATCAAGCGCGTGGCAGGTTTGATCAACATCGCTAAGAAGCCCGTCATCTATGCCGGACAGGGTATCATTGCTCTCCCGGAAGGACCTCTCCTCCTCAAAGAACTCGCAGACAAGGCTTCCATTCCTGTCACGACAACGCTTCAAGGTCTGGGTGGATACGATGAGCTGGATGAAAAGTCCCTCCGGATGCTGGGCATGCACGGTTCTGCGTATGCCAATTTGGCAATGCAAGAAGCCGATCTCATCATCGCACTGGGTGCTCGCTTCGATGATCGCGTCACGGGAAGCATCGGCAAATTCGCACCACAAGCCAAAGCCGCCGCGGCAGAGAAGCGAGGCGGTATCGTTCATTTCGAGATCATGCCGAAGAACATCAACAAGGTTGTCCAGGCCACGATTGCTTGCGAGGGTGATGTTGCGGAGAACCTCGCAGAGCTGATCCCTAAGGTCAACTCCACCAGTATGGAAGACCGGAAAGAGTGGTTCGACCAGATCAACTCGTGGAAGGAGAAGTTCCCTCTCTCGCATTACGAGAAGGCAGAGCGCACTGGTCTCATCAAGCCCCAGACCGTCATTGAGGAGCTCTCCAATCTCACGGCAGATCGCAAGGAGAACACCATCATCACAACCGGTGTTGGTCAGCATCAGATGTGGACGGCTCAGCATTTCCGCTGGAGAACCCCCCGCACTATGATCACCTCGGGTGGTCTTGGAACGATGGGCTTCGGTCTCCCAGCAGCCATTGGTGCCAAGGTTGCTCGTCCAGATGCTTTGGTCATTGATATTGATGGGGATGCATCCTTTAATATGACCTTGACTGAAATGTCGACGGCTTCCCAGTTCAACATCGGCGTCAAGATCATCATCTTGAATAACGAAGAGCAAGGAATGGTTACGCAGTGGCAGAATCTCTTCTACTCGGACAGATATGCCCACACCCACTCTGTCAACCCTGACTTCATCAAGTTGGCTGAGGCCATGAACATTCAGGCACGCAAGTGCATCAAGCCCGATGATGTCGTCGATAGCTTGAAGTGGTTGATTGAGAGTGATGGGCCAGCTTTCTTGGAGGTTGTAACGGATAAGAAGGTGCCTGTCTTACCCATGGTACCGGCAGGTTGTGGTTTACATGAGTTCCTGGTGTACGATGGAGGTATGTCTTCCCGATTATCCTCATTCCAACCCCGACTAACACTCCAACAGTAAAAGAAAAGGAGCGCCGCAAACTCCTCAACGAACGAACGAACAATAAATTCGAGAAGTTGATGGAGGGCGAGCAGTAAATAAGCTCTGTGATGCGGTGCTGATGTAGTTTTCTCCTATTTCTCGACTTTGGCATGGTGTTTATTGTGGGTCATGGTAAAAGTCCTCCGGTCTCTTAAAGAGGCCCGTTATTGATTACATTTGCTGCCCAGCATTTTGCGGCGACCAAGACTAAATTCTCGGATGGGACACTATTCTTGCTATAGCGAATCTTGCTTTTTCCCCTTTTGAAAACTGTAGTATGTACGTAAATAGTATGCATTGAATGATGTGTTCTGATTCCACGCGAAACTTTTTTCCTCAATGTGTGCGATCTTTAACGATTGATTATATCCTCTATAGTATTTTACTTAACATATAAGTTATAGGAGTATACTATAGAATCTATTCCTATTTAGTCTTGAATAAGAGTGTACACTATTACTATTAGTAGACTTAATCAACTAGTTAATAGGTATCCTAGTAATCTAACTTAGTATACTTACTACTAAATATTAGATGTCTAGATAACATGTAGTATAATCCTTTATAACGGTATTCTATAATAAAGAAGTTCTTGAAAAGGGTTTAACATTAGTGTTATATTATAGGGTTTCACTAGCTGTTTAGATGTTAGAGTATAGAAGGTAGAGAGAGTTAATATAGAGTAGAAGATGATCGGTCTAATTCTGAAGTTGAGGTCTAAATGATTTGTGATTGGATATAGATAATGTGATAGATGTAAGATTGGCTGACATGGTTTGTTTCCGGAGAAATTTGTCTTGAGCGGAAGATAAAAGTAGGTAATTCATAGCTCGAGGAAGTAGCTTTGTCGCTCAGGTAGAGATCTGATTCTTGATCCATTAAAAACAGAAAGGAATCATGTTTGAGCATGCGCAATAAGTACTACAGAGTGCTTCGTGCAACTGAAGACCTTGAACCAAACTTAGGCATGGTTCTTCCCTTGGAATATCACATGGACGCTTGTACTCATTTTGTAGTGGAGTAGCACCACCTAGATAGCACTGAGTACCTTCTGTATACTTAAACAAGAAGGACAAGGAAATCGGACATGCCACCTGCACATGTGCGTTGAAATATCAGACAAGGACCGAGAAACAAAGAACGCAACTGCTTCTCGTTCTGTTTGTGACCTTCAAACACGGCACGCAGGTACGGTATTCGAGAAAGGGTCGAGAATTTTGAAGGTCCCGTTCCTGGACACATTCTGTCCTTAACATAGGGGCTCGATGGATGATCGGGGGCGAACCTCGCTAGTCACCACGTCGTATTTCCGACTGGGTACCATTGAAATTGAAAGAAGCCCAAAGAAGACGGGGACATGATAGCACTGATGGAGTGGTGGTCTGGTATCGTCTCCCATTCGTGCAACCAACCGTGCAACAGAACAGGAATTGCCTGAGAAGTGAGAAGTATCGAGGTACGGAGTGACGGTAATCTGCTCGCACTTGGATGTAGAAAACCAGTTATAGGGACGTCGTGTGCCAAGTAAATTAGTCCTGTCTACCAGGTCGTGTTGGATTTGAGGCTGAGCCTGCATCTGGACTGAAGCCTGCTTCGGCGATACGAGGTTGCCATTGGTTGTTGGCGTGCTACACATGCAAAGCACCTAGGTGGTCGGACATTGCATATGCAGTCTCCTCCGGAGCGCATGTGTCATTAACTCTCAACTTGTATACTCCATCGAAAAAGGGACTTGAATCGAAGGACGAAGTCACGAAGCAGAGATGAAGTGCTGGCTAGGTCTGGAAGGTGGATTGTGAAGTGGAACTGGCAGGAAAATCCCGTAGTGTTTTTATTATATTATAGTTGTCGTTCGAGAAGGAAGGTCTTGTAGCGCACCGGCTCAATAAACATTTATAGCGAAATCCGTCAAGCTCTATTGCGGCGCCCAAGCAAATCAGGCAGTTCACCAGGTTAGGGCCATTGCTTCAGCCGCTCAGGTAATAATGAGGGGAAATAATGGGCTCATGGAGTCCGATGGAAGCTATGATGGTTTCGGCAGTCACTATAGATGCGCCGGTACTTCTCATTGGCCACAGCATCATGCAAAGAGGAGATTAGCCTGCTTAGATACACCGCTGTCCGCAATCGGCTACAGACTCCGAACGGTGCACATAGGGAACCGTTTGGTATTATGATTTCTCGCTAAGCGAGTATAGATAGCTTCCAGGATTCCTCAACCCTTGATCATAAGACGACTTTGTATTCCTGTCAGCTTCCAAATCATTATGGAATCGCGCTGAGGTTTTCCTATCCGCCGGAAGCTGCCTGTAACGTGATGGAAAGTAACGGTGCCGTTCTCAGGCAAAATGGGAGGAGCCTCTAGTCGCTTTGGTCTTGAGGTTTGTGAAAACTCTGGCGGGAACAATTACCGAGAACTTCCGCCCGATTCTGGCAAAGTCGAAGATCAAGGGGCCCTAGAGAGGTTGGTCAAGTACTTATAAGATCATCTCATGTTCCCCTCAAGTCCAGCAGTAATCGACACGCGACGATCAGCCTGTGCAAAACATATCCAAAGTCTAATTTTTAAGCTTGAAACATTTCATCATCATCATCATGAAGCTCTCTACCTATACCGCGTCGGCCTTGTTGGCTTTGATCCCCGCGACTCAAGCTCAAGGAGGTTTCTTCGAGACTTGCGAGTCTTCAACTTTCAAGTACAACGTAATTGTAACGGGCACCTACTGGACTGGTTACAACATTACTCCATGGCTTTCCGGGGAGTGTCTTGGTCCAAGCGGGACGTACACCAACTCCACGCTTGACCTAAACACTTGTCTTAAGAACAACGACGGAACTCTCGAGGTATGAATACACCCCCCCAAATCACAATATCAGAGTCGAGTACTAATCAAGAATGCAGTGGAAGAAAAAGTATGTTCGGAAACATGACAGCACGCACATTCTACCATCGCTAAACACTAACTGATTCATTTAGCGGCCATTTCGACGCTAGCTGCCAGTGTGATATTGATCATTTGCCCAACCTGTGCTGTACCTGCGAGAAGAACAACAACGCTCGAGTCCCAGACGTGTGCACGAATCTCGGTAAGGGCTTCTCTCTCGGGCCCGAATTCTCGGATCCAATAGCTGACAGAGTGTCCAGACCAACAACTAACTGTCGTAAACGGCCAGCTTGCCTGCCCAGACGTCCCCGAAAAGTAGCAGCAGTATCTTGAGCTTGGAGATGGACGGGGGAAAGACATGGCGCTGTGGGGCGCAAACTTCTTTGGTGTTGGGATTTTATTTGTTGCTGCAGGAACCTGCAACATTCTTGATGACTTTGATGACAGGATGAAAGAATGACTCGAGGGCGTATAGGAAGAACAAGTCACTATAATTAGACGATGCTGTTTGTCAAAGATAGATCAAATACCCATATTATTCTACTTACAAAATCAAGACTTTAAAAGAATAGCGCCTTCATACTTGACTTGAAGCAATAGATTTGAATTGTCGCCCAGTGCCTATTTTCGAAAGACGGTATAAAAGCAGAACACTTCCACAGAAGAAAAAGACGAGAAGCAAGAAAAACTTCACTTCAACCCTTCATTTCTCATGTAAAAGTTGTTGCAAATTGTTGAAGTGAAACCAGGTACGGCGGACAAAAGGCGGCCCAAAAGACAACTTTACTATTGTATGTACCACGTGTCACCGAGATTGTTAGGTTTCCCTTCCACGTCTCCACAGGTCATTCAGAGTCTTCAAATTCAGACCCGTTAGACCGCTACCAATTAACCCTTGCCGCCGCTATTTCCCAGGATACCCATGGAATTGACAACTGCACCACGAGCTTGCGGCACAGCCAGCCAACAACCCTCGCGGACTTTCTTCCCTAAAGATTTGTGATACGTTGTGGTGGTTGGTGGTCTGCAGGTCGCTTTCCATTAGTGGGTCGCTGCCGCCGCCGCCACCGCCGCAGTCGGACAATCAATCTTATCAGATCATCTGAGGTTCAAGGGGTCGCTAGACGAGCTCTTGGCACCAGAAGTCTAGGCTTGGAGAATGGGGTTTACTCACTTACTTTGGGTCACTCTTGTACAGTATATCCACAATATGTCTCGGAGTGAGCATGCAGCGCATTGCTGCAATACCTGGTTGCTATATAAGCTAGGATCTATGTACGCCACCCACTCTAGATCATTCTCTAGTCTCTTTAAAAACCAGATTTTTATAAGCGACGGGAGGAGGCTAGCTTAGTATGTAACCTACACTTGCTTTAACACCAATTTATCTGTCGGCCTTCTTTATAAATCACTATTCAGGATTTGAAAGGTTTGCTAAAGTGTAAGCACGTCTTTGCTTTTTTTAACCTCTTTAAGTGCTAGAGCTTCTTAGTAGACTAGGTAGAAACAAATAGTAGGAAGTACTTAAATCACGTTTAAACAAGCGGCGATAACCTAGGCTAATTTACTAGAACTAGTGATATAACAGCTAATATCTGTTATACTAGTCTCTAAATTAATATTAGTTCTAGGCCTATATAAAATAAGCGCTTTAGTAATAGAAACTAGTAAATTATCTATTATACTTCTTTACTAGTTTATGTCCCTTAGTTTATATGAACACAATTTAGTAAATACAATACACTACTAGATTTTCTTTCCTTATTTCGTCTATACTACTTTTACACTAACACTCTAGATATTAAAATTATCTAATTATATACTAATAAATAAGCGACAGGTGTTATTATTAGTAATATTTTAAACTATACAAGTCTATATAAATATCTTAAGAAAGATATAACTCTGTTATAGATAGAAAGTCACCTTTTTAAACACTCTATCTTATAATATCTCTACTATAATAGATTTTATAAACACTATTAAAGCTATTCTTACAAGTATAATTACTAACAGACTAGTACATATAAGAAGTAGTATAGTAATTTAAGGGGTTCTTAAAGGCTCTATAACTTTAACCTAGTAAAGAGAGATACTCTATTACTCTACTAGAAAGTAATCTTTAGATCTAGTAGTAAAGTATTTAACTTTACCTTTCTAAGTAGTAATAGTATAGGTTTCTCAATACTTAAACTCTATATAATATCTAATCTACCTTAGTATCTCTTCTCTCTTCTCTCTTCTCTTTCTCTTCTCTCTTACCTATAACACATTATACTAGATATAGTAGAGAGATTAAGAGGTAAATAATAAAATAAGATAAAGTATAGGTAGGTAACAACTATAACAGTAGTATAAGAGTATTATTAGGTAAGAAGTACGCGTTAGTGTAGTATCCCCCTTATTAGTATAGTATAAAGATACAAGACTAAAATATTATCACTACTAAGTACTTATAGAGTCGTTGGACAAAAGTCAAGGAAATTACACATCGAAGCAAGAGGGTACACTAACATCTGATAGTATTCATGCTCACTACAGCCCACCATCTTCCCTTCATTCAGGGTATCTTTTTCTATCAGGAAGTATAGGTAAAGCCTTAGGCCTCTTCCTCTTACTAAAAGCAATACAAACATATGGCGAATCTGCTTCCTAGTGGGTAATAGTTCATTTCATTTATCTCCCAAGCTTGCCCTCTGACATGGGCATAAGTTGCCCCCCGCTTCGTGAAGCAACCAGAGAAAGAAGCAAATAGTAAGCGCCGCCCATCCATTGATATCAGATATTCAGATGCCTAGATGCATGATGCGATGCAAGACAACAGGTACAAAAGCTAAAAAGAAAATTATGATTGATCAAGCTCAGAAGCCAGGTGGACCGGATCCAAAACGAGATATTCCACCACTGCTAGCAATCGGGCTCCCAATCTCACCGATAGTACGCGGGAGAGAAGGACCACTGGGATCATGATGGATCGAAAAATGGCCATTGGCATCTTTGCGGATTTCAAAGTTGCCACCTCCGTTTGTGGGGGTTCCTTCAGTTTCGCAGATGTCAAGAAGCTCCTTCTCCGAGACCGGTGCTTCATGAGCAGCCTTGAGAAGCTCAACTTGATCTTTGATGGCATCGATATCGATATAGCCATCGGGTGTAGATGCTGCTAATATCTCACAGGCGTGGCAAATAATCATTCGAACAGCTACTGAACGCGGTGGTGAATGCCGAACAACCGAAGGGCCATTCATTGGACCAAACGCATTGTTAGCTGGTGCACCCCAACCTCCCATGAAACTCGAGCCCGGCAATGATGAAGTGCCAAAAGGATGCGGTGGACCACCCCAGGTGTTGTAAGAATTTAGCGGGCTTGCCATGCCAAATGGTACTGAAGGGCCAACAGGCGCAGTCATATCAAAACCTCGATTCATGGTCATGGGTGCTGCACTTGAGCGTCGTCCACCAGCTCTAATGAGAGGCTCATCCGTATCGTCCAGCAAGGCACTGCTTCCTAAGTGATTGCTCAACTCATCAACATCGTTTTCACCATTATGTTGGTTTTCAGGTTGACGGTGATTCTGTTCGTGAACCACACTTGATGGTCTTCCAATAGGTCCTGGTGGGGGAGGAAGAGGTGGAAGACGCGGCCGATTTGCTTGTCGCATTCCTGGTCGTGCAATGGGTTGAGCTTGGGGTGTAGAGGGTGCTGCATCAAATGGTTTCTCGAAGGAACCAGAGGTGTGACGAGAATGTGATTGTGCGGGAACATCCTTCGGCATTCCGAAAGCTTGGCCCAAGCCGCCAATGGCGCCATTTGGCATCTGTTGTGGAAATCCTGGAGGTGGATGTTGCATGGGGAAGCCTCTACCTTGGGGCATCTGATGCGGATTCATTCCTGGGTACATCGGCATATTGTTTGGTCCAGAAAGGGGCCTGAATTGATTACCCAGAGGCTGCTGAGGAAACATTGGTTGGTGATGCATCTGACCCGCAAAGCCCGGAGACATCATGGGCATGCCTGGCTGAAAGGCATTCATACCCATAGGTTGCAGACCAGCAAACGGACTTTGCATTCCCGGAGGTGCCTTGAGCGCCGAATGTATTGGCGAGGTAGCTTGTGGATGGTGTAGGAATGGATGCTGCGATGATGCTTTGCTTGGTGGGCCGATTGGACCAAGACCGGGGCTGCCTCCTTGAAGAGGAGTTGAGGAACTTGGTGAGGCATTTTGACTGCTGGCCGCAATGTGAGGCGTCTGTGGTGCTGCCACTGACCCAGTAGTATCTTGCTGAGAAGTCGTGCGAAGTTTTATGGGAGTTGGTGCCTTCGGTACTACAGGTAAAGCGATTGGAACTTGTGGAGACGCAACAGCAACAGGATGTGGCTGCAGGGTAGTAGGGATTGGAATCGGCACTGGCTGTGGTCGCTTACCGGTCTGAGCAGTAACTCCAGCATTCTGCTGGACTTTCTCGTCCCGCTTCTGCTGCTCCTTGGCTTGCAAGTCAGCTTTTGCCTTAGCATCTTTATCCCTCTTTTCCTTCTCCAGCCTCTCCTTGCGCTCGCGGGCCTCACGTTCTTTGGCCTCCTTGGCTTCTCTCTCCTTCTGTCTTTGCTCTTCCCTCTCCCGCTTTTCACGTTCCTTTGCCTCGCGTTGTTTCCGCTCCTGCTCAGCCTGTCGTTCCCGCTGCTCTTGTAAGCGACGTTGTTTCTCAGCTTCCTTTCTTAATCGTTCTTCCTCCTCGGCCTTCTTCAAGGCCTCTTTCTTCTTGCGCTTTTCTTCAGCCTTGAGCCGCTGCTCTTCAGCCTTCTTCTCTTCGGCTTCCCTCTGGGCAGCCTCCTCGGCAGCTTTTTCAGCCTCGCGCTTTGCCTTTTCCTCGGCAAGTGCCTGCTTCTTCTGCGCTATCTTATCTTTCTTCTTCTGGGCATCTTTCGCCTTTTTGGCCTTCTTCTGAGAATCCGCCCGACTTTCCTCCTCGAGTTCTTCCAGAAGTTTTTGTTGTCGCTCCTTTGCAACCTTTTCTTTATATGCAGTCAAGACTCTTTGCTCAAACATCCGTGCTGCAAATATCTGGAACATTCGGCGTCCTTCTTCCATTCGCTGCTCTTCTGTCATCGTGTCCTGCCGTGTATGTCAGTTGCATCCTGGCAGAAAATCCTCCAAAGACATACCATTTCCTCCTCATCATAGTCCTCGTCCTGACTATCATACTCGTCTTCGTCATCCTCATCATACTCATCCTCTTCGTCATCAGGCGGAGGAGGATGATGATGTCCGTGGTGGTGGTGAGACATGCCGTTTGGTGGATGGCCATAATTTGTATGTGCATACTGCTCTTTCTGATCCTCTTCGCGTGCCATTCTTCGCTCGGCGAGTTGTTCCATCATCTCAATAAACTTCTTCCCATCATTTTTCAATAAATCATCCGCAACTGTAAGAATTCCACCCTGGACAGTAAGACTATTCCCGAAGTTGAAGAAATCTGTTGCATGACTCCGAGGAGGTTCCTCTGGTTCCTCATCACTGTAGTCATCCTCATCTGCATCATCTTCACTGTATTCCTCTTCATCACCCTCTTCCTCGTCATCGTCATCCTCACCAACGTGTTCTATTATCCTGCCCCTTGAGGGCTGCTGGCCATTGAATGCTGGAGGTAGGCGATGTGGAGGTTGCAGTCCACTCATAGCGCCAAAGCGACGGGGTGGTGGCATCATAGGCGGGGGTCCATCGCCTCCTTGGTTGTTTGCGTACTGTTCGAGCTCCTCATAGTAGGCATCGTAAAGAACTTCCAATTCCTCCTCAATAGCCGTCCGCTTCCGTCCACAGACCGTGCAACTACATGAATGCTTCTGCTGTTCCTTCATCTTCTTCAAGACAGCATCCTTCTCAACCTTAACGAGTGACTTGCGCTCATCTTCACCTAGGGACAGCCAGAACTCCTTTATACGCTCACGTTCTTCCTGAGAGGAGGTATTCCAGATTTTTTCTTTTGAGATACCAGGGCCTCGAACCATGCCAGAATTTGCTTGTAGGGGTGGGAGGCTATGCGACAGAGGCGGGTGGTTATGTGTGAGGCCGTTCGTACTACCGTGGCTAGTATTAGAGTTGTCCTGATTACCTTTCGACTTCTTCTTCTTCTTCGATTTCTTGCCTGAAGAATTGGTTGCAGGCATCGCATATCCATTATTGGAAGAACCCTCATGTCCATAAGAGCCAGAACAACCATCACCATCTTCATCACTGTAATAATCGCCTTCGGGAGGATCAAATTGGCCAGTTTCGTCAAAATCGCCATTCTCGTCCAGATTATGTTCTCCAAACTGCGATTCCTGTTCCTGCATGTGCCGCGCACCACTTCCATGGACGCCATTTCCATTTGTTACTGGAGTGACTGCCGGCTGCTCAGCAGCAAGTTTTGCAGCCTGCTTCTGCCTCCGCTTTTGCTTCTTCCGATTCACAGCTGGAGCAGCTCCGTTGGTATCTGTGGCACGTCCGTTCTCTAGACCATTGGACTTTGTCGTCGTTTGCGCCATGGCTGGGGATGTCTCGGAGGAATCACTGGTAGGGAGACTCTTGGGAACCTTTATGAACTTAGAACCATCCTTATTTGAGTACTTTGCAGTAGCTTTCGAGGTAGGAGATGCCGGGGTTTGAGCAGTCTGTCGACGCTGGTTTGCTGGCATCCCGTTCTAGGTGGGTGGGAATCGTGGAGGGGGGGTGGGTGGTCGGCGGGTCCAGAGCCTGTTCGTGACACACGAATTAGAACCAGCCGGCGGCCCTCTGACGTGAATATGCTGTCGCAGCAGCAATGGCCAGATGGCACCGGAGACTCACAAGAGGATATCAAGTGAGTGAGCGAACAAACAATGTTCCTGCCCCACCAAGGTGTCTGGTCCAGCGAGGTTGAGAGGGGGGAATCCTGGGGCGTGTGCAGGTCTGGCTGCTGAGTGTCGATCAGAACGAGGGTGATGCGATGGGATCGTGTGTTTGCGTGTCGTGGGCGTTGAGGGCGTGGAGAAGCAGCGCAGAGTCTGGGGAAGGGTCGAAGATGGTGAATTCATATCTCGTTAAGGCCGGCTGAGGTTGTTCCTTCCATTAGCCGCACCTGCAGTTGAGCTGAGGTCACGTGGGGGGATCCCGATATACATGTGGTGCCTGACAGACATGTAAGGCAGCAGCGGCAGCAGCAGCCGCGGGTTGAGGTGAGGTCAGCTTCAGACGACGGGAAACTAGTCGTCGTACCTCCGTACCTCATGTGTTCTCAGAGTACAGTAGTAGTAGTACTGTAGAGTTTGGTCTTTGTCGTTTTGCGCCTAGCATCAGCGCCCTTGGCCTTGTCGAACACCACCACGACGGTTTGCGCAAACCCAAATAAAATAAACATATATTTGTTTGTACATAGCATCTATCCAGCGCAAAACGGCATTGCCATTCTTTGTGTACCTACATTCGCGCACTCACTACTGTACGAACCCTCGAGCCTCAGCCGCTGACAGGACTCTTTTAAGTTCCGCAGATCTCCACAGAGCGCGAGCATCAATCGTGGGTGCTAGGCCCAGTCGAGAGCTGCGAGGCGCACGGTTCGGCGACTCAGCCCAGTTCTGCCCACCCCCCCCAGCACTCCAGCGACTTCTCCAAGAAGTTTCAATCTATTCACGGCGGCAGCAAACTACCACCACCTCCACTACCAACTGCTATCAAATACCGCATTACTCCTGAACATCCATCTTCCGTCTCTCTCTTCATCCTCGCCCCCCATCACAACGACTGTTTGTCCTCACCTCCAGCTTTCCTGCGGGCGCCCTGTCCTCTGCATCCTGATATTCCTCATACTTACTCTCCACCTCGCTCGCTCCTTATCCGACCCACCGTCTCCAATCGACAGGCTCGTATTGCACTCAAGCCCTGCTTCGAATCTCGATCATCTGAGGACACGGAGTTCGACGGCTGGGTCATTTTCCTCCCTTACATCCAACTCGTGGATAATCCCTTTTCGACTCCTCTGCTCGAACTTCCGACAAGAATCATCCGATCGGGATACATCAGCATGGCTCAACCACAGCCAGCGCCTCCTGCACAGAATGTCATGAGAAGGTACGCGGCAGCAATTCGTTTTTGGCTCTCTCCTCCCAGGATTTCTTTCGTTACACCATGAGGAGTCACACCGGCAGATGGATACGAGGTTGAATGACGATAATGGAATTGGAAGTCCGGCTCTAGGTCAATTGGCCATGAATCCATCGATGGATTCCGTCCGCAGATGGGCTGCCCCGTCAAATATGGAATGTGAAGCTTACAGTACAACAGGAAGCTCGTCATCATTGGTGATGGTGCTTGTGGTAAGACCAGTCTTCTCAGCGTGTTCACTCTTGGGTACTTTCCAACAGTAAGTCACGGACCCCGCTCTCCACGCCGCACGAATAGTTTGCTGACTTTGAATAGCATTATGTGAGTACTCTGCCAATTGGCTGCCTGGTCCAGTAAATGCTGACCCGTGCTGACATCCATAGGTACCAACCGTCTTCGAAAATTACGTTACGGACTGCAGAGTGGATGGAAAATCAGTACAGTTGGCATTGTGGGATACAGCAGGACAGGAAGATTACGAACGACTACGACCTTTAGCCTACTCGAAAGCACATGTCATCCTTATTGGCTTCTCGATTGATACACCCGATTCTCTGGATAACGTCAAGCACAAGGTGGGATGGTTGCGATCATGCGATATGTTCACGTGCTAATGTTGAGTAGTGGGTTGAGGAAGCACAAGAGAGGTGCCCAGGCGTCCCAATCATACTCGTCGGCCTGAAGAAGGATCTGAGAGAAGACCCGATTGCCATGGAAGAGATGCGAAAGAAGTCACAGAATTTTGTCGGCACCAGAGAAGCTACCGAGATCTCGCAATCAATCGGAGCACGAAAGTACTTGGAGTGTTCATCACTGACTGGAGAGGGAGTCGACGACGTCTTCGAGGCAGCCACAAGAGCAGCTCTGCTCACATTTGAGAAAGGGGAGGGTGGCGGATGCTGCGTCATTCTTTGAAGGAGGACCATGACCGTATTATTGAGGAACGAATCTGAACCACCAGACGGGCCACGGATCATTACGATAAAAGTACCTACGCACGGGAAACGGCGAAAAATTCGACAACTTAACTCTTCTAATGAACCATCAAACACCCACAACGAACACCTATCTTCACTTCAAATTAAGCATCACCGGTGTTCTTGCTTTTGCTTTCATCGTTGGGCGGCTAGCGGAGCGGTCATGAAGGACATGAAAAATTCCAGTTCCGAATCGGTTCTGATGATACCTTGCTGCGAAATAATATGGTGGTAGATGGAACGAAAAACTAGTTCAGGCTATGATTCTATGGCGGGATACTGATAGACGGATCCAATGACTTCTCACGATGGTCACACACTCTTTTCTGCTTTTTCTTTCGCGCTCAACATACCCACAGCGGGCGACTTGGCGGCTGACATGTTTTGAGATTACGGCATAGCAGTATTGCTTGCACAGATTGGAATGATACGAGTATAATGGTTTGTTTACATGTACATACCAGTAATACAACACGACAAGTCTTATGAAAATGTCTTTCCGGCGCCTTATAATGCTTCTTGTCCATAATATACAGCGCGCGCCCTTTCTCGTCTCATCTCGTCTGGTTTTGTACACGTATCAAGGCTTTTTCGTACACGCAAATTTGAGCCCGATCAGTACTCAAATGTACCCTTCCTAAGCAGAGTCCAACTGCCTCTCTGCCCCAATAAAGTGTCCCCTCCTATCTCGTCCACCCGTGATTCCAAGCCTCGACAGCCGGCGTCTCAACCTGATACCTGGCATACTCAATAGGCACACCATCATGACCAAATATTCCCTTCTTCTCCATCGCTAATCGGTACAATCTACCCGCGTCCTTCTTTCCAGGTGGGTCAAGGTTCCGTAGTGATTCGCAAGCAGCTTCCATCGATTGATACATGCTGTTCAGTCCATCGTCAGTCCCCATCCACCAATCATTTTACGGGCCGTTAGACTCAACTCGCAGACATGGCCTGATAAGAATGCGAAAGTGAAGTTGAACATTGAAATTGAAATCGCAAACGACACATTATACGGGAAATGCACACATAGACATACCGGTACAATTCTCCCGCCGCTGCCTCCTTCGCCTTCCGTCGATTCAACATCCACGCCCGATGAATGGTCCAGTGTCTCAGCGCCCTCAGTCGGCTCAGTCTCAATGGTCGCGGGGTCTTGGGATGCTGGAGATGGTATCTGATGAGCGTGATTCGCGGGTCCGTCTTTATCCTCTTGTCGTTTCGCGCCTGCTGGGTTTGCGTCGTTGTGAAGGTACGAGATGAGGTAGTGCTGGGTTTGATGATGCCGCTTGCGAAGGGTGCTTTGAACTTGAGGGTTTGGAGGAGCGGTGTTAGGAGCCGGAAGAGGGGCGATGGGGTTGCCATTTTCGATCGTGGCTGGGTGGTTGTTTGGACGGGTTGAGGGTTCGATGGTGGTGTGGTTGGCCCTCTGGCGGGTGCGTGTATTGCGCGGGTGAGGTTGTTGATGCTGTCCTGGAATCGGCATGCTCAAAATACTCGCCGGGGTTTGGATGCGCTAGCCGCTTTGGGGGGGCATCTGGACTCCAACCCAATTTGCTTTTTCACCTTTATGTATCACACGATACACATCATTCGAAGTTCTGCTTGTCTCGAGCATTTCTCGTCTTTGGAAAGATTCTCCAAGTGCGATGTACCTCAATTGACCCGTGGCCCTCAACTTCCCAGCTACTTCGTTGTTGCCATCGTAAGGCACCTGTTTTTTCATCGCTTCTCCGAACGCGGAGAGGATAATATATACACGAAATGTCTCCTCCAACTAATCCAGCTGCGAGGAAGGGAATCGTGCATCAGTATGTAAGTTTGCTTTCCTCGATGTAAACTCATCATCTAAGCCATAGTCGTTTCCTTGAGCACTTCACCACACCCATCTCCCAGTGAGAGTGGTGGCATGGAAGTTCCTGTGTCAACCTTACCACATGTCTTTTTGCGTGTTAGAAGTTATTGCATTGCACTTGGATCCATCACTCCCAAGGGTGTAGTTACTGAGAGTCTGATTATTTGCTACGCGAAGTCTCGTCGATTTCAACCATTCAAGCTGAATGCGCTTGCTGCAATGTCGCTCGGTTGTCAAGTCACTTTGATCAACTCAGGAGCCAGGCTCAATATTTAAGGGTGCTAAGCTAAACCCAATTTTCATAACTTTTCCAACTTCAGAACATAAGGATCTAACAAATCCCCAGGCAAACCGCCTCGCAGCCTTCGAGCACGTCCCCAACAGCATAGAACCTCACTCTCATAACCTCATCATCTTCATCGGAGGGCTCTTCGACGGCCTACAGACAGTTCCCTACGCCTCCACTATCGCTAACCACCTCCCACCAAATTGGACACTAGCTCAAGTGCTCCTCTCATCCTCTTACATCGGCTGGGGCACTTCCTCCCTTCAAAGGGACGTAACCGAGCTCTCCAAAGCCGTCACCTACTTCCGACAACATAAAGATGGAAAGATAATCCTCTTTGGTCACTCTACGGGTTGTCAAGATGTAATGGAATATCTCACCGGACCAGGTCACGAGAAACGTGCTCCGATCGATGGTGGCATCATCCAGGTGAGTTCCTCGAAGTATCATTCCTTCTTTGAGGAGGAGCTGAGATTCTGTTCTACTTCTAAAACATGTCTTTGCACTCCCGATGAGCTCCCGCTTCTGTCTATAACAAGTCAATAAATTAACTCCGAGTTTCTCATTTCTAGGCACCAGTCAGCGATCGAGAGGCTATGGAAATGACGCTTGATCCAGAGGCCTACAAAAAAAGTTGCGAAGTAGCAGCTGCCATGGTAGCAGCAGGAAACGGCGAAGAAATTCTCCCCTTGAGTGAAAGGAAACCTTTCTTCCCAGCTCCTGTAACAGCTCGCCGATACCTCAGTCTCGCATCCCCTACCCATGACGGTGAAGACGACTACTTCTCCTCCGACCTCCCCGATGCTCAGCTCCAAAAGTCCTTTGGCAGTCTGCCGGCCAATCGTCCCCTGCTCATTCTGTTCAGTGGAGCCGATGAGTATGTCAGTCCGGATCTGGACAAGGAGACTTTGGTTCAAAAGTGGATCGACTTTGTGAAGAAGGGCGTTGGGAAGGTGGATGAAGAGTACTCGGGTGTCTTGCCTGGCGCCAGTCATAACTTGGCTCAGGATTCGGAACCTGTCGTTCTGGAGCTTGTAAGGAGGGTGCTGGGGTTTATTAATGGAATTTCTCCTGATAAACCTGCGCTATGATTACATTGCTCATTTTATGCACGGCAGATTTGAGATTTGAGATTTGAGACTTGGCCTAGAGTTTTAAACAGCTAGAGACATAGTTTTAGGTATCGCTTAATTGAATTCTTCACGAAACAATATAAGATATACGCTACTAACACTCTACTCTAGGTACCTATTCCCCTTCTAGTATATTACTAAGGGTCCAATTGTCCATTGACACTGACTTTTATCTCGAGAAGATCTTGCAACAGTTTCTTTAACAAAGCAGCCAAACAGTCACCCTAAACGGTTCTTTACATCATCTTACCTTTGCACACCGGAAGATAGAAGCGGAACTTCCTGTTTGTAGTGTCCCACGATGTAAAGGTGTCAAGAAGTCTGAGTTGCTACCTAGGCTACGTACTGACTATAAGTACGTCCCGTTTGGACGCTAAGTAATAGCGCCCAGACGGTGTCACACGTGACGTCCTGAGGGATGGTCACGCGCAGCGTGACACTGTTAGAGAACACTGGTTCGACAAAGTTGTGTAATCCACCTGGTGAAGCTCGCGTGATCCAGAAGCACATAGCTCAATTCAAGAAAGTCCATTAGTGTAAAGTGGGTGTCGATTGTTGCGGTTTTAAATTTACCCTGGGCATGAGGTTATAGATGAAATTCTGGCATGGATTCATAGATTGGTAATAGAGCATGGAACTAACAATGCATCTCATCTCCTTCTGTAGCACCCTACGATGCAGTATGTCAGTGTCGGTCCACAATCCAACACTGGGAATTACAATTATGTTCATGACTTAGAACTTACTCGTACCATCAGAAAGCTCAACATCGATACAGGCAGTACGAGTCCATTCACTCGCGCCGTAAGTTCTCGATTGAAAGACTTGAGAACCCTCTAGCAGATCTACAAGATTAGTAAGGAGGAGAATTACTTGACTCTTTGTAACATTCTTCTTACGTATAAGAGCGTCCACGTCTAGGACAAGATTGCTCCTAATATTGGGAAGCGTACAATCCAAAGTTGCGGAGCATTCTAGGGGTATCAAAGAAATATATCTACAAGCTGACACAAATTTGAACTATTCTCTTATGCACTTACCACCAGTCACCTCTGTAGCTATAGTTGTGTTTCTCGGTTGACTTTATTAAGTTAGAAAGAACCAAATATTCTAAAACAAGTAAGCGATTGCTCTATTCTCGATCGTGAAAGAGACCGATGTTAAGCGAGTATGTATTCTATTGGTGGTCTCAATTCATAAGCGCCGACCTGCAACATGGCGGAGACACCAAGGATGTTACTCGCGCTTTCGTACGAAATACAACGTCCCGAGTTTTGGGGTTCAATAATCAGCGAATCCTTTGGACCACGTCGAATATCCACCGGCGACAACAGGGTCCAATGGCAAACCAGTGCCTAATCGTAAGACGAGGGGACAGCATGGCTTAGAGGACGAGCAGGCGCCAGAATCAACTGACATGACGCACAGTGTGACCGCGGTCGTGAGGCTCCTGGCTGTCACTGCCACTGCCGTTATCTGCCGTGAAGATGGAATATTTGCAGAGCCTTGCACATCCACGCACCACTCTCATACATCACTGCATCATGGTTACTATGCTGCAAATTCAATGTTGAACGTCTGCGAAGAGAATTCTGGGGGCAAACAATTATCCCAAGACTCTGGTCATCTTTAGTACGAAGTTCTGGGGATATACGGCTCGGATATCTGGCGCCCGCGGATAGATATGGTATATTGGTCAAAGCCTCGACTTTTAACGCGCACTAATCCATTAACAGCTTCGAAGGTTCCGCCGGAAGAGGACCGAAAGTCCCCAAAATCGTCAAGTAGAAAGCAACGATCCAGTTGATGGGGAATTATCAAGATCTGTGTTGTCGTCGTATAACGTTGCTGGTCTCGTCCCCTCTTCACGGTACATTTTGATCGAGCTACTAGCTGAATCCCCAAGCTTATTTTCAATTAAATCTTGTTCGTTGAACTGACAAGAGAATACAGTGGTAAAACCCCCGAAGCGAACAGAAACCTTGCAATCCGCAAGCATGAACGGAACCAAGACTGCCAGGCCGATCCCCAGGGACTCACTGTACTATACGAACCCGATTCGGCCCCGACGATTGATATCATCTTTATACATGGCCTTGGAGGAACAAGTCGCATGACGTGGTCGAAGAACCGTGATCTGAGTATGTTCTGGCCAAAAGAATGGCTGCCATTAGAACCTGGATTCAAGACGGCTAGAATTCTTTCTTTTGGTTACAATGCAAACTTCATGTCAACAGAAGCGAAGAACATTTTGAACATCTCGGACTTCGCCAAAGACCTGCTGCTTCAGATGAAGTTCGGATTTAATGAAGTGAAAGCATTGGGTATTGGAAAAGTAAGTGCCGTCCGGTCCTGCTGAAGGACAGAAGCGTGAAAACAAACCTACATTTTATAGTTTTCTCGCTTGCTTTTCTTTTCCTCTTTGCCGTTACATTCATCCGCTCCTATTGGTAGCAGTAATGTTGGTAGTTCAGTCTTCAAACCATATGAGTAACTCAATTTCGATTCTATGGCGAGGTACACAGCACCCGAACCATGAAATTTGTGGCCTTTGATATTATGGCTATAATGAGACTACCGTCACACATATTAACTGATTCCGATAGGTGCCAGTCATTTTTGTTGTTCATTCTATGGGTGGATTAGTAGCCAAAAAGGTTTGTTATGAGCCTTTGGGCCAAGACCAAAAGTCCATACAACTTGTTGACTTGTTCAGGCGTATATTCTCGGCTTCAATGATCCTCAATATGAGAAATTGATAGGTTCTGTTTGCAGCATTGTCTTCCTTGCTACCCCCCACCGAGGATCTGCTTTCGGCGATATACTCAACAAGATATTATCCGTCTCTATCTTTAATCACTCTCCGAAACAGTATATCAGTGAACTGCAGAAAAATTCTCGGACGTTACAAGAGATCAATGAGCAATTTCGCCACATGGTGTCAAATTTGCAGATAGTCTCCTTCTTCGAGACACAACAAACCAGCGTGGGCCCAAAGAAAATGGTGAGTACTACTCATGAAATCATTTATGACGTTTTTTTTTGGCGTATCTAATAGCCATACAGATCATAGTTGAAAAAGATTCCTCTATTCTTGGTTACCCCGCCGAGATATCCTCTCCACTCAATGCCGACCACCATGGCATGTCAAAATATGCGAGTCAACAGGATCCTAGCTACGTGAATGTGCGAAATATTTTACGATCGCTGATTGACCGCTTCCAAGTTAAAGGTGAGATCATTGCGGCACACTTCCCTTTCAAATCATTCTGCAGCATAACATGGCCTCTTAATTTGAGCTATGTTGCCATGCCCGTGAATACATTAGAAAACAAATGCCAGGCCTCCATTTACTAATTATAAACAGAATTACGGCTTCCCGTCGCGATACAGTCTGTAGCGAGCGAGTTGCCTGAGCAATTGAGGCAATTCTTGGACGTTATGGGAAGCCCCGAGGATGATCTTGAAATTTTCAATGACATGCGCATGGAAGGCTCTTGCCAGTGGATCATATCAAACACAGCTTTATCGTCCTGGATCTCAGACGTCTCTCGGACACCCTCGGCTCTCTGGATTACTGGCCCACCTGGATCCGGTAAATCTGTATTATCATCGTTTATAATATCACACTTAAGGCAATCTGGGTCTCACTGCCACTTCTACTATTTCCGCCAAGGAGATGATTCTAAAAGGCAGGCAAGCTCTCTTTTGAGATCTATGGCATTTCAGATGGCTTCTTGTATCCCAGAGTATAAAAGGGATCTCGTCAAGCTTTCGGACAAAGGACAGACCTTCAATCAGGTCGAAGCTCGCCTCTTATGGCAGAAGCTCTTCGTAACGACGCTCTTCAAAGTTCAGTTAGAGCAGCCTATATACTGGGTTATAGATGCTCTAGATGAATCTGACGAGTCCCAGACCATTTTATCGCTGTTTGCA
This sequence comes from Pezicula carpinea, assembly GCA_026119845.1. Taxonomy (NCBI): domain Eukaryota; kingdom Fungi; phylum Ascomycota; class Leotiomycetes; order Helotiales; family Dermateaceae; genus Pezicula; species Pezicula carpinea. The sequence goes on along the minus strand of JALRMK010000005.1, from coordinate 1,208,756 downwards.
GGGCTTTCGCAATGCCGTCTACCAATAAGGATACTTGTAACTGGTCGATCTCAACCACTGGCGTCATTCTTCGAAAGATTATCCAGATCCATACCGGTGGTAACCTTGTCTTCCAAAGAGTCGGACGCTGACTTACAGCTATATGTAAAACAAGAAATACAATACATGCCCTGGAAATCTTCCTTTAAAGAGCACATCACCAACAGTATTCTTGCCAAAGCTAATGGAAACTTCTTGTGGATTAATCTAATCCTGAAAGAGCTTCTTGGTCGTCATACTCAAGCCGATATTGAGAAAGCTATACATGAGCTTCCAGCTGAACTCAGAGAAATCTATACACAAATGGAGTCTAATCTTGCGAGCCGTCTCAAAAGCCATGATCAAGCCTTAGCCAAGAACATATTTACCTGGGTGGCTTGCGCGAGATCTCCCCTATCGGTTCAGGAACTCAAAGAGGCCTTGAGCCCCGAATACCAGGTCGTGGACTTACATTGGACGATCTCACAAGTTTGTGGCGACTTCATCACTATTGACAAGAAATCTAATGTCTCCATGGTACACCATACAGCACGGGGGTTTCTGGTCAACTCACCAGGTTTCACGCTTACTATCGACCTGTCTTTGGCGCATGAAGAGCTGTTCGTGAAATGCCTAGCTCTATCTGCGAACCCAGCACTTAGAATGCAGTTGGATCGTTCCGAACCCAGCGATTTATTGCGTTATGCAGCAGTCTCATGGCCTTATCATTTAGGTCAAAGCAATGCATATGCAAGCGAGAGCTCTTTTGCCGCACTATTCAACTTTTTCCGAGGCCCTTCTGTTTTGACATGGGTTCACCTTCTCGCATTACTGGGAGAGCTTCGTGTTCTGGTATCTGCTGCAAGAATACTGACAAAATTTCTCCAGCGAAGCTCGAAAATAGGCATTGGAGAAAATCTACTGTCTCCAGCTTCCAACAAGCAAGAAAGAGAAATACTTGAGCTCTGGGCAGTTGATCTAGTCAAACTTGTCGGTAAGTTTGGCTATCACCTTACTCAGTATCCAAGATCGATATATAAAATCGTGCCCCCATTTTGCCCAGCAGATTCCATGATAAAACAACAATTTGCTCCTGCGACGATTTTGTCGGTTTCCGGTACTCCAGCCACTTGGGACGACTATTTTGCCAAGTTCTCTCTGGGTCGAGACACGCAAGGGCTGGAGATTATCTGCTCAGAGCGTTATTTCGTCACTCTCACTTCTGACGGCGCAGCCATTTTATGGTATTCTGATACATGTGAGGAAGCGCGCAGAATCCGGCATAGTGAGCGTGTTTTATGTATGAAGTTTAGTGTTAGCAGCGATATGCTTGTTACTTACGGCTTCTTGACGACCAAAGTCTGGGATATTTCGACAGGACAGCAACTCTATACGTTTGACAACCCTAAGGGTGCCAAGGCTTTTGCCATAGCATTCGTGGAAGATGATTCTAAGATATTGATATGCTCTGATGATAGAATCGTCCGAACGATTCACTTGGCTTCTGATTCTCAATGGCTACCGTGCCAAAATTCCCTGGGAATCAATGACCCAGATTTAGAGCAGCAGTCGCCTAAGCTGATTTCGATCAATAGTGAAGGTACACAAGCAGCGGTTTCCTACCGAGGCTCCCCTCTGACAATATGGAATTTGGATCCACCTTCCCTGAAAGCGAAATGTATAAGGCCCGGCGAAAAAGCTTCAAGTCAATTATGGGCTGATGCCATTGCCCTTGACTGGAACAATTTGACTGGACATGTTGTCGGGGTATATAACGATGGCTGCATATTCAAATGGCATGCTCTGGACAGCCAAAGCGAGGAATTGAATGCCACTGCTGCTGGAATAACGTGCAGTCCTGACGGAAAATTAATCGTCACAAGTAGCACCAATGGGACTTTGACGATCTACAACTTCTATACTCTCATTATAGTGTACAAACTCGAATATCCTTGTCAAATAAGCGCGCTGGCAATAAGTCCTGATAGCCGACGGGTTTACGATTTGAGAGACTCGACATGCAATGTGTGGCAGCCAAATTGCTTGATTAGGCTGGCAGAAGCCGAAGAGAAGGGAATCGAAGCATTCAGTTCAAACGCTGGATCAGTTGATGTGTCAATCGCATCGGAGGTGACAGCAGAGATGATGGAGCCCATCACAGCGCTTGCTGCGGAGCCTTCTGGTTCTAGATTTTCTGTGGGCGACGATGGAGGAGTTTTAACACTGCATCGGTCAGATGGAAAAGACGTAGAAGAAGTAAGGAGCAGTTACATGACGATTTCTCAAGTCGCATGGAGCCAGGATGGCTCTTATATCGCGAGTGCCGACCTGTATGGAAGAGTGTTTGTCAATCCAAGCGATAAAATAGCTTCGGCACAGTCGTTTGCCTGTCTACTTGAAGCAAAAGCAGTGGACTCTGTTCTGCAAGTGCTCTTCAGCCCCGACTCAAAGTATCTGCTTGTTGTTAGTCGGCTCTCCGCGGACATCTGGTCAATCAGTAATAAACATATCGTAGCTACTCGACCCCTCGACAAAGATGTGCCACGGTACGCGAATTATCCAGAACAGAACGAATTGTTGATCGGGTTTTCTTTTTCTAGCTTGGAAGTTCTTCATTGGTCTGATTTATCCGTCACGGAGAGGCTTGGCTACCAAGACTTCAAGCCACAGCAGTTCATGATTGAGAATACAAATGAACGAACGTCTTCCACGACCCATCCTATGAGCCCTGGTGAAATCATCGAATCTGTGGATAAGGTATTGATGACATCGGACAAAAGACTTTTCCTCCTTGAAATGTCTCAAGCATCATACCAAGGCAGACGAATAAAACTTTTCATGACCATTGATATCACAAAGCTGGGTATTAGCCAGTCGAATAACACGTCACTCAGCCCGAATCCACTACCGACTCCTCTTCTAGCACGAACCGATATGCCACTGGGGTTCATAGCAAGCGACGCCGTCAAAGGAGAACGAAGCTCCACGAAACAGAGGAACATAGTTCAGATGTCAGCTTCAGCATATGATGGCGACCTTCTGGCTTTCATCGACCTCGAGTTTTGGGTTTGCACCTGGTCCGTAAATGATACTTTGGGTATGCATATCAAGAAGCATTTCTTCCTCCCAAAGGATTGGGTGAGTCCGGAATCTTTAGAACTAGCTCTTGTCACGCATGATGCGGCCTTTTTATGTCCGCACAATGGCAAGGTTGCGGTTGTTCGTAATGGGTTTCGCGAGGAGTGGATGGGTTAGATATAACTTGTTTCTTTGTTCTTGACGTTCATAGGTATTCCTGCCCTAGTGTTAATGGCCTACTTTACATAATTGTACTCGAATATTTATGAAAGGGGTAAAAGATGTGAGTGGGTTACTGATGATATATAAGTCTATGGGTTGGTGATATGTAGCTCGCTAAGGCCCCTTTTTCAATCACGCCACGAGTAAGACAACTTCTTGGGGTTTAAGCAAGCGACTTATAGGCTCGTTGTACAACGCAAGTTGGTAGGAAGAAAACGGAGCTTTTCTCGTGCCCCTTTGAAACTACATGATAACATTTCTTCATCTCTGAGTAAAGTTGTAAAATTTCACCTTGTTTTGGAGACGGCATGTGATGTAAACTTAACACCCCTGACTTTTGCTAACCTCTTTGGGAGACTTTGTTTCGTGTCACCTTCGGACAAACTGCATCACCACGTCCCCTCCAACCACCCAAACGTCTAAAAGAACGAATCGCCATCTCATTCAGTAGCCGATAATTTCTTGGACGTAGCCCCTCGTGTTTTCACATTCGGAATTAATCTGAACAGGCCTAGAACCAATCGAAAGGTGAAAGCCTGGTAGCGCGACGCGTCTTTGACGCGTGCCATACAATTCCCAATTCCCGGTTCCCAGGATACCACACTAAAACGTGGGGGTATGGGGAAGAAAGTGCCTAAGGAAGCCTACGTTGTATTCCGAGGTCGAAACCCAGGTGTCTACAGCTCGTGGCCACAGTGCGAAGCACAAGTAAAGGGGTTCGTTAACAATAAACAACAGGGCTACGAACGGAGACAAGAAGCCGATGCTGCCTGGGACAAGTGGGTGAAATCTACATCAATGTCGGCGTTGCCAGATAAAAAAGGCTCAAATTCAGTTGCTGGAGTTGGAACTCGGCAACCTCTCAAACCGGTTCACCTGAATTGTTCTAATGTCTTGCCTACGGCTGGCCATAGAGAAAGCCCCCATGGCTCGCCGGCGGACCTACAATATGATCCTTTTGAAAAATCACCTTAGTTTGTCGACGTTGTTGATTCTGAAAAACGGAAACTTCAAAATGACCTTTGGACGAAACGAGTAGATTCTGATCTCAAACAATCTACATCTTTTATCGACCTGGCCTGTTCTGACGACGAGCAAGAGCCACTAATGAAGAAGCTCAAGTCACAAGGAGATAGTTTTAGGAGTGAATCCGAGTATGATAAGTTGGAATTGGAAGAGTCATTAGCCCTGGAGGAAGCGCCTATCCAACTAACCCCTGCACAAGAAGCGGTTGTTAGCATGGCATTAAAAGGCGACAACATATTCCTCACTGGGGCTGCCGGTTCTGGTAAAACCTGTACTCTCAAGGAGATTCTCAAACGCCTTAATTCCAAGTACCGAGGGAAGAGCAAACATCCTAGAGTGCAAGTTATTGCGCCTACTGGCATTGCTGCATTGCCCCTTGGTGGTAAGACAACGTACTCTTTCGCAGGCTGGTAAGTGAAAAGTGGACCAATTTTCTCTCCTTGCGTCTTTCTTTCGAGGGCTTTTCGAGAAGTTGGGAGCATTTCTCAAACCATCTTCAATCTTATATCACTATTAGTAACCTGACTGCTAACCAAGTCACCCAGGATACCCGACTCCCTTCAAAAGCCATTACTAAAGCTATTTGATTTTACAAGAAAGTCTGTCCGTGAGGCAATGGAAGACCTTATGGTTCTAATAATTGAGGAGATTTCCATGGTAGAGAACCAATTTCTCGAACGTTTGAACTTGTTTATGCAGAACGCCTTAGGATCTCCACGTCCTTTTGGCGGGAAACAAGTCATTTTCCTCGGCGACTTTCATCAACTTCCCCCAGTCAAATCATTCCAATACTGTCTCAGCTGTGGCAGGGCAATGAAGATGCACAACTTAACGCATTTTTGCTCCTTTGTCCATTGCGATCACCAACGCGCCAAGGTATTCTTCAAGCTCGGTGATAAGTGGGCTTTCAAGGCTCCCGTTTGGCCGCAACTCAACTTACGGCACGTTAAACTTGAGCAGATACATCGACAGAAAGATACCAGGTTTCAGAGTATACTGAACAAAGTCCGTAATGGGTTATCAATCACCCAGGTAGAATGGACTGCACTTGAGCGAAAGAAGACTCTGCCAACTGGAGCCTTCGCCGTAAGATTGATGTCTTTACTGCGCAGAGTCCAAGAATTCAACAGCGCCCAATTAGTTTTGTTAAAGTCAGAACTCAAATCCTGGAAAGCGATTGACACAGGCCGCAAGCTGCACAAGGATGCCGGAGATGATATCCACCCTCGGTCTCTCCAGATATCATTCACAGTGGAGGAACATGTAAAGTCTCTCAAAGATCACCGATTTCCCGACAATTTGAACCTCAAAGTTGGCGCGAAAGTCGTGCTCCTATCGAATATCAACCAGGAAGGTGGCTTGGTAAATGGCTCCCAGGGTGAGGTTATCGGCTTCGGAAATCAGCCAGAGTGGAAGATAGAGGAACTGACGGCAATCATCAACGGCAAGAACAAAATAAAGGCATGGAAATCACAGCAGGTCCTTGACTACATAGGAACCAATGCGCTCTGTCCGGTAGTCCTCTTCACGAACGGGCGGAAAGAGATCATCGGGCCAGTCGCTCAAGAATCCCTGAGGGGTCTGCCCGCTGAGCGATATGAAGTATGTAGAACGCAGATTCCGCTCACTCTTGGATGGGCTTTATCGATTCACAAAAGTCAGGGAATGACCCTTGAGTACGTAGAGGTATCTAAGCAGGATAACTTTGAGTCTGGGCAGCTGTATGTTGGATTATCCAGGGCCACTAAACTTGAAGGGCTTACGGTCACTGGGTACTCGAGAGATCAGACAGCTGTGGATCGGGATGTGCTGGAGTTCTACCGAAGTACCAAGTGGGAGGACTTGGGGCCGTCAAATGTGCTGGGCATGAATGGCGCAACAAGCAACGACGCTATTGATTCGAGAGACGCGGTTTCGGGAGAACCAGTCGGAGGGATTTAAGAGTCGTGGGGATACTTTCACGCCGTATAAGCCCATATTTGGAATGGAGAAGCTTGTACTTATTGAGATACCCGACTCTGACGACGATTCTGAGTAAGCGTAGCTCGGGGACATCGTTTTGGGTAGTCGTCAGTAGCCTGTAAGTTTTTGTTTTGTGTTTGTATTATTATAGATCGGATTGAGCTACTACCCATGTTAAAAAGTCTTCGGCATTACCTTGTCAATACCATATTATCTGTCACCATATTCTCAGTTGTCAGTCTATGTTGACAAATGTCTGCACTCTAATATATATCGAGTTTGTCTGTTGAAGAGGTGCCGAGTGTCACGCGCCACTTCGCTTACTTAGGGACGTTGCTGTAAGACTGGACACAGTTGGTTTGCAGAGCGTGCGATGTTGCTTGCGCCAATACATCAACTGCTGAGTTTGAAGGGGCCACCATGAGAATGTCAGCGTTCGGGTGAGATTTGAGTATACCAGCAACAAGGATTGCAGTATATCCTGTCTTTCCACAACACTGAAGGGCGATCAAAAGTGTGTAGCAAAAGGGTGGTGGTTGGTTTTTGGTATAACACGCGTTCAAGCGGCAATACTCTGACACAGGATGGAGGTCGCAATAACTCGATGCCGAATAATTACACACAGACAAGAAAAGAAGAAAAAGGAAAAGACAGCAACGGCAAAGCTATAACAGCACTTGGCTCCCTGCGTAGGTCACCATTGAAGGGCGAGTAAAAGTGTGTTGTAAAAGGGTGTGATTCATCTCTATCTGAGCGCGCCACAAGAAATCTATCATAGTCCACAACCGAGTTCCAAGTTATTCTGTTCCATGGTCATATGATTTTCCCTCCCAACAACACTCTAGGCATTAATGCGTATGTCTCTGACGTTGAGCAAAACGGTCGAAATAGAGACTGAACAGACCCTGAATTAGAGTGCCTAGCCGGTGCCAAGACACAACTTTGAGTGGCAGATTTGAAATGCTACTGCGACGGTATGTGGTTTCCTCCCCTGTATGTTTATCCTCCCTTGTATGTGTATCGACTCTTTTTTCTTTGGTTTCGTCGACTTCGAGATTGGCTTGTGGCGAAGATCCTGAGACTGCGATAGAATTTGAGAGGGGTAAGCTCGAGAGGTTTAAGGGCTATTCAAGAGGTTCAAGGCTTGACAAGTCTAAGGCTTTGGTTGCTACGACTCTGCACAGCGATGGTTCTCAACTCTGGAGACTTAGATGCTCACTCTAGAGGCTTAAATTGGATGTCACGGCTCTGCGCAGCGATGATGTACTCGAGGGGCTACTCGAGTAGTTGGAATGACTTGGCTTTCGGTAGTGGCTTTATCTTGGCTTTCGACAGCGATGCGAGGTCGTCGTGGCTTCTGACTAGCCTCGGATGAGTGCTGCCGTGGCTTTTAGCAGGCTTGAAATGATGAATATGTCGTGATATGTTGAAGTGACGACGAGGGGGTCTACTTATCGTACTAGTACACGGAACAGTGGATAGATTGACTGATTGCGAAGCTAAAGTACTTCCGGGCTTATAACCTGTTGAATTGTCAGATGTGGAGTAGCAATATATAGGGTAATCATGTTGTATTAAGGAACTGTTAACTATCTAGAGTGTGGACTCAAGGGGGTTATTTGTAGTAGTTAACCGAGCCTTAGCGAGGCAGATAGGCTAAACATAGTCACATGACTGCTGCTGTATAGAGTCACATGACTATTCCCTATTTCTGTTCAACAGCCGCAACGAAAGCTTTTCATACCTTAGGTAGAGTTCTCCCGAACCATCCTCCACGAAATACACAACCGAAACCATTACTCTCAAAATGGTTGGCCATCTCCAAACAAAAACGAAAAAACTCTTCGGAAACCACACAGTTTATTCGCCGAATGGCGAGCTCATGTTCAGGGCCTCAGATTATAGGTTGAACTGGTATCTCAGCAAGGGACTAGCAGCTGAAATCGCACCTTTGGCGGATGAGGGTCCAGGAGTAAGAAGTATCAAGTTGTTGTTCGAACCGAAGGCTTTGGGACATGCAAGACTACGCAAAGGGGATGCGTGGCATCTTGAGAAGAAAATGGACCAATGTGTTGTCTGTGGTTATTATTCAACTGTCGGTTCTTTGGATTCGGATGTGGATTCAGATGATGAAGGCGAGGAGCACAACTCGGCGAGTGAGGAAGCTCAAGACGACAGGAGACAGAGTAGGGATATTCAAGACGCAAACAAGGAGAGCAAGCATGGCCAAGAAGGCAAAAGAGAGATGAAGGACAGCCAAAATGAAAAGGGAGAAAGCGATAGTGTTCAAGACGAAGATTGCGAAGGTGAAGCTGGCCTCACACTCCACCACGTGGTTCCCTACTGGTACCGCAAATACATGCCGCTGGCCATCAAATCCAAAAACCGCCACGATGTCTTACCAGTGTGCGTCAAATGCCACGTTGCCTACGAAGTCTCAGCCACCCAGAGGAAGAGGGAATTAAGTCAGAAGTTTACGGCCCCTCTCGAGGGCGTCGGATGGGTGTGGAGCGAAGAAAATGCCCAGAAGAAAAATGCTTCTCGTGCTGTTTTCAACTTCAGAAATGCGGCTTGGGCAAACAAGGTACCAAAGGATCGCGTTATGGAACTCGAGGGAAAGTTGAAGAAGCTTTATGGACTTTCGGAGGAGGATGCTATCACAGAAGGACTGCTCCTCGAAGCAAAGGAACTGCCGAGCAAATGGAGATCAGACGACTTTAGGGACCATGGACAGCTCGTTGTTGAGGCACTAGGCCCTGAACGACTTCCAGAATTCGTGGTTGAGTGGAGGAAACACTTTGTAGAGGTTATGAAGCCTAGATTCTTGGGCGAAGATTGGAGTGTGGATGATCCTGTAATATATGAGGATGAAGATTGAGGGTGGCAAGTGTAGAAATACCCAGCTTTGCTAGTTTGAAACCACGTATTCCAACACTAGGCGGGTAGGGGGACTATGCATGATAGCTTCGGAAATCAAATGGATGAATCTCATGTCGAACTTTACTCTCAGTAGCCACAAACACTCCCACAGGAAGTCTTTGCCACGCATAACCACCTTGTGGGCCGTGATGAACGAGCTTCATTAATAATTGTATACCTGGCCAAAACTCCACAAAAGTAGACTGCCCTAAATCGAGCCCTTATCTTATACCTTCATCCAAAGAGTCAAGACGCCCTTGGCATACTCCACAATTTCATCACCACCAAGCTTGCTCTCTCCATAAACCCGATCCACAAAGCTAATAGGCACTTCCGCAACTGTGCATCCCATAGCCTTGGCCCTAACCATCATTTCCATCTGGAACGTGTATCCCTTGCTCTCTGTATTCTCAATAACCTTCTGCAAAACAGCCCTCTTATATAACCGGAAGCTACCCGTCAAATCACTAACACCGGGTCTGAGAACCGTATCCGCAAAGAGGTTCGCGCCTCTGGAAACCAACTTGCGCTTGAGATCCCAGCCAAAAACGCCTCCATCCCCAGCATATCTCGTTCCGGTGACAATGTCATAGCCGCCGTTCGTCGAAAGCGTCTTCTGCTTTGCGATCATCTGCGAGATGAATTTAGGGTGGTGAGAGAAGTCGGCATCCATGATGATAACATAGTTACCAGTGACGAATTGAAGACCGTGGACGTAGGCCGTTCCGAGACCCAGCTTGCCAGCGCGTGCTTTGAGGTGGACGTGAGGGGAGTATGCTTTGGCCAACTGGTTGGCTACGACTTGGGTCCCGTCTGGACTGCCATCGTCGACAATGATGAGTTCCCAGTCAAGATGCCTACGGCGAAGTGTCAGTCCAGGTTTCCGCTCAACTTCGGTGAGAATTGATGTACTGCTCGGTGAATGTGCGGTTGAGCAGCCAGGTGATAATAGGGAGGTTGCGACGCTCGTTATAGGTTGGAAGAATGACAGAGTACTTGTCTTTTGCCGGTGTTGGAGCCATTGTCAAGGAAGTGGGTTGAAGGAATGTGAAGAATTGAAGGAGGAGGCTGAGGGTCAATTGGTAAAGGAGCGTGGACTTAGGTGTTTTTGTTTAGGTACATAGAGAGGCTGAACGGTGATCGTGTCTTCAAACTGGTGAACGCGCCCGATGGCTTAGTAAGCAAGGCTAAATCCTCACCAGCCTCACCACCTCGGTGCTTATTTTATCCTCCGTTCTCAACTCCCAACTCACCTACCAGACCTCTTCAACATCTCAGCATCCAGTGCTATCTTTCTTTCGACGCTGCAGTGACTATACAGCCTCAGTAATTAGTGGGATATCAGACATTGCGCCTAGTCACGCTGCTTGACTTGGCCGTGGTCGTCACACTAGTGCAGGGCGCGAAGCCGAAGTTGGCATGCACTTCTCGATTCTGCTTCATCATGGATTTCTTGAATCAAGATCTCATTCAACTATCTGCATTCCAATATCCTTCCCTTGCTATTCTCTCGGGACCAAAGCTCGTCAATTTCTGATCGCGAGACCCAATATTTTCATGTCTTCTGCCTAAATCAAGCACCATGAAGATATAAAATCCAACAGAGACAATTCAGCCAACCCCACAAGATCTAGAGGTGGTTGACAAAAGGCGTCCCAGGCTTGCCTCTCAGTACTTGCCCTTCCCATCGCATTTTAATCTCCGTTTCCCAAGTCATTTCAACCTTGTCTTTTAGAAGCCTACTTCCCTCTTGCACTTCTGTGTTTGTTGTGCGATGCGGAGATCAAGGAACCCGAACCCATGTTCTGAGCGAACACGGTACATGACTAGTCCAGTACAAGAGGTTTTCTTGCGAATTCGAGCTAAATGGCGATTCACAATCTCCAAGGTCCCTATATGCAATGAAGCGGTGTTTGGAAGATCAAAACAGCGACGTAATGAAGTCCAACGACTTCAAATCGCAGGCGACATCAAGAAGCATGTTTCGACAGCAGCATTTTCCCCTCAGAGGTCCGCACCAGCAATAAAGATAAGGCTGTGAGATTTGACCTATACAATGCTCTTTAACTGTTAAGTGCAACTCCGAAAAGCAAAGCCGGAAGGTCAGTGACCTCGGTTTAGGGTTACGCGTGGGGATACCCCGAATCATCGTCTGAGAAAGAGACAAATTGCCAGTCTTCTATCTTTAGTGAACCCTGGGAATCCAGTACCATTCTTGGATTTAACTTGGTTCTATATGACTGTAAGGAAAATTAGTGTTCAAGACCCGTGCTGCCACGTCGCCCACTCCGCGCCGCTATTTCCGTCATCCCCGGCGCATCTCATCAAGCTGTCAAAGAAAGTCGTGTCGACGCCCTAGGATTCCCAGTCGTATTGCTGCAGGAGAGGCTCCGAGATGGCGCGGGAATTGCGGTGCAAACTGTGTAGCGACACCGTTGTCACCAGTAGATAAGGCCGAAAGCTCTCCTAGGTGCGCCTGCGTCGCCGCATCAACGTTGGATAGTGGTCACAGTACTGTTAACGCTCCTCGACACAATTGTAAACCTCATCCACCAGCGCCATGACTACGGGCCTAGTAGTCCCAGTGAGGTCAGCAAAGTCGGAAGAACGCATTGCAGCCTCAGCGTACGGAGCTTACGAGCGGGTTATATTAGACCTGCCAACTACTGGGGACTTACAGGAGGTTGGGTTTTGGACACCTCCTTGGAGATCACGCTCTCGCAGGCAATTTCAATGATCACAGAGAAAGGAATGTGCACGCGTACGACGCTATTTTTATCTTCATCCGGTTGCGCCAACTCGGTCTCTGGTTTCTGCACACTCACCCTCTCGTCACAGTGTGTATAGCCATTCGCTGCTTTGGCTTCGATAGCCAGCACCCAGCGCACCAAATCGGCTCTCTTTGCACTCAGCCTGTTTGTGTTCGGACGACTGACTTCTTCCATTTTCTCCTGCGTCTGCTCATCACTGCACGGTGATAGAGACATTGGTGGGCCAAAAGGTTGTCGGCCTGCGAAGAGCGGTGACTGTCTAAGTGTTCCAGCAGCAGCGTCATGGCGGCCACTAGGGCGATTAAGTCCACGATGCGACAGCAGAGGGCATTCCGATTGAGCTGCGGACCATGATGAAGGGCGAAAGTAGGTGACCTTGGAGTAGAGTTACTGATCCGTACAAACCCTGGGATAGCCTCTTATATCTGCTCTCACTGTCCTTAATCACAACATATCTCAAGCGTTAACACTCAGATCTCGAATAGGTATGTACCTCTGAAATCTTACATAAAGTTAAGAATCGTGAATATTCCGATTTAAGTAACGCAGGAGTGAAAATTCCAGGATTAGGAGTAGAACTTCCGCCATCTTTGTTAGGTTTATATGCTCCTCAGCCTAGAGCTATCCCATTGTTGCCAACTTCCTTAATCAACAGCTCAACCAGGACGTCAACACTTATAACACTATCGTGACCGCCTACCCAGCGGCTTCTTTGCCTGTTCAAAGAAGCTGAGGCCTCCTTATGGAGCTCGAACTCCTGGCTGACACATTCGGTGTCACATCGCCGACAGCCGATGTAGATGGCGTCGGCAACTGGAAGTAACTCCACAGCGATGCATCGAAGGGCACCGGAGCTGCGGAAGCGTCTCGCAAGCCTGATGCTCTTTCTTTTCATAGTTTGCATAGCTCGAGATTGTAATATGCAACAAGTAGCCAATAAGATTTTCAAATTTGTAAGTCCAATTCTCTAGAAACCATTGTACTTTCGTACAATGAAATTCAAACACCCACATTTGCGATGAAAAGAAGGCCTCCAAGATAGGTGAAACTTGCAAATAGTGGAAGAGCATTTACTCAGGCTTGCGGGCGGTGCTGGGCAAGGAAGATAGATCATGAGAACCCAGCTGTTGCCAGTGTCATCGAGGTTATTTCGTTCGCTTAAAAAGGGGGGTTGTCTTGGCATCAATGTAAAGTACCATTTTCGCAGCCACATACGATCATAGACTGAGGAGATCTACACAATTTAAGCCAGATTAGATGGTCGACATTCTCAGTTTATAAAAATATTAAGCGGAATCGTGTGCAAGTAATTATTTGTTTGAAGAGATGGAAGCATATTCTAGAGTTGGTCAGCTTGACCCTAATAACCCTGACTATTCTTAAAATGTCTAATTTTACTAGGTGCAGAAGACCTTGAACAGCTCTTGGGTTCTCAGAATTTCAGTCTGAGCGCTTATTGAAACAGGTGATCTCAAGATGCGATATCTATAGAAGACATCAAGTTGAGGCTGCCAAGGCCGACTTACAATTCTCGGATGGTTTTAAAAAAGAATGATTTGAAAAGATTCTGGAACAGGTACAAAGTACAAGAACTGTACTCGTATATATAATTATAGTTTAGATTGTACACGTCATCTTCGAGTTGCCGCGGATAGACGCATTCTTAAACTTTCAGTTGCTAAAACTTAGGTCGCATTAAAAAAGACATAAATCGCATTTTTAGCTTACCTACTTTGGTGGGAAAGGTGGCTCAAGCCTACACTTAAAACTTAGGTATTAGAGTTATAAAGTTGGGATTAGAATTAGTTTAGGAATGGGATCATAAGGGCATCTGTCTAAAAGGAGCGTTACTAGAAGCACTTCAAACTTGAGTTCAACTTTAGTGAATTTCTCACCTAAATATCTAAACGAAATGCAATCTGCTTTTTACCATACACTTAGACCTGCTGATAACAATTCTGATTTTGTGCAGTCAATCTGAGTATGCAAGCAGCTAGGATGAACTTTTATTAATTCGAAGCCTAAACACGAGCAGGAATACGAGTGCGGTGTACTCAATTTTCTGTAGATCGTCGCTAATTTCTCCTGAAGCGGCTCCGAATACTGTACGGAGTAAAGGATTTAGTAAATGATTGTGGGGCTAGATACCATCCCCCATAAATTAACCTTATTCCCAGTATCAAATCCGGGTTCAAGGCTCAGGAGCTTCTGCACATTCTTGGCAGTATCAACATTACTCCTGAGAGGGTTGATCTAGACTGAAATATTTCGTCGGATAGTGACAAAAAAAGAGGTGATGCTCTATGCTTATATTGGAGGCCTTTTAAAAGTCAAGCGACGAACTGATAATCCCAGCTGTTTAGATAATACTGCGATTGATTTTAAGATGGGTGCGCGAATGCTGTAAATATACTTTATTTGTTTGACAATCCCCTGTTCGAATCATTTAAGTAAGCTTCGCAATGTCGTCGCTTAATGTTTGTACGAAGGTAACTAATGTATATAAGAAAGAACATCGTTCACAATCAGAAAGCCACCAAGTTCTCACTTCTTCCATCCTCAGTTAAAAATCCTTCCAATTATTCCACTGAAGCCATTTCAGCCCGAATTCTTTCTCCGTCAGTCCTCTTACAAGTCCTCTTACAAGAGAAGAAAAGCATAAATACATCATCACTATGCGATCTAATATTCTACTCAATCTCGCTCTTCTTCTATCCATCGGCTCATGCAGTGCCTTGCCAGAAGCCAAACCACCAGTAGATGTTGGTGGCTGTTGTTTCACCTAGTAAATCCTTCTTAGTAAAGCACAAACCCAAGTTCTTTAAACTGACCAAAGCCCTAATAGCAAAGATGGCGGTTCTTACGGGACCACCAACATTCCATACGGAAATGGCAATGGGGTTGTCAATTGGTCGCCCAATGCTGGTGCAACCTGCACACTAGCAATCACCAAAAGTTCGGTGTATCCAAAAGATGGAGGTTGTGCTAAATGGACGTGGCAATTTGCACGATGCGCACCGGCAACGGTCACTATCAAAGCATGCTAGAGTCTTGAGATATGATTAGGTACATGTTATTCTTTGATCTGTTGCAACCCTCGTTAATGAACTGTACAGGCACTTGAGCTTAGCCAGTAAGGTACAAATTCGGTGCTGTATGTTGGCTTGTACAATTACCTGTTTCTCCTGTGTTCCAGCTATATATAATCTCTTCAATTTCTATGTATATCTCGAAAGGCCGATCTGGTGGCGATTTATTGTGTTTATAATGCCTTCTATAGAAATTCATGGTACGGATTTACAACTCTATACTTCCAAGATCTTAGTTTAACTCTCGCCAGCCAACTGCCTGTCCACCTAAAATTGCTCACAGGCAGCCGCAGCTGGCTCGACGACTGCACCCTCACACAAGTCCCGGTCCGAGAAAAGTATCAGCTCGTCAATCCCTTCTTTGAAGCCAAATGCTTCACAGACCATCTCCTTGGTATCAAGAAAACTTTGGATTGGCTTATGCAGTATCACGCTGGGCGAAGACCCAAGAAAGTTAAGCCGGGCACCCTCAAGATGTACGGCATTACTGGAACAGGCGAAGATGCGACTAAGATTGATATGTTTATGTCGACCTGTCAGGAGGGTAAAAGCTATCGATTGAAGTCTATGGGAGAGGCTGTATATATAGACTAATAGTGGTAGGGCCCCCTAGAAGGATTGCATATTTGTATCCTTTAAAGGATGGCATAAACAATCCTATTTCCGGCCCACAGTTTATCATTCCTTCGTGTCTACGCCATGGTCGAGAAGTAGGCTCGATCATCGTTGATGGTTGGATGGTTGCTATGTCGTTATTAGAGCGAGCAGAGAAATCACTGCAGCTTATACCTGAGGGACCAGGGCTAGTAATCCTACTTGCATGCACACAGGAAGAAGTCAAGGTCTGGAAAACCCTCATGCCAGCCGCCGTGGAATTGTGTCGGGGGACTTCGAAACATGGAGCGCAGTGCGACTACTTGAAGGAAGGGAGAGCTCCTCTCTCGTTGAAGGCATGGCGCAGCCCGATTTTCCAACCTGGGGAGGGAGTAGATTTGAAGGATGGCCTGAGGGTGAGTTCTTGGAACATTTCAAAGAGTTTGCTGTTAAGGTTGCGCTTTCTTCTTTGGTGGGGTTTCATCTCTCGAGAGGATGACGGTGGACTTTGCCGACGGGTAGAACTTGTTTGGGAACGATTAGATTGAGCAATAGAAGTAGAAATTATAGACGACACTGCATATTACAAAGGGCGACTGTTGGTGATAAGAATCTCGTTGACCTCAAGACTTGAAAGGATTGCAAAGGACCTTGTTCGGGTGGTACATAGAATACGCTGGGGTTTGGGGAATTGCCTACAAATGCTTACTTGATGCTTGCAAATCTATTTGCTATATGAATTGCGATTCTTTTCTTCAGTGTCGTATTAAGTTATAGGTATCTTACGCGAGCACCATTTCTAACAAACTCTAGTAGCATGCTGTGCGCACACTGCCGCCGAAAGTTGAAAGAAGCGTCAGGACAGCCCTGTAGGCATACTTCTAGCTTCCACATCATATCATTTCAGCATTTATCTGCTCAATCGGATCACCGAGAAGATATCGGGTTGACTTTTCACCATCTACATCTCCCAACGGTCGCATATCGTATCTGACCGTATTTGGCTTCATCTAATTGGCTCGTCGGATCTGTACACAATCAACGTGAACATGAATTTCCCCGACACCATAGCGAGAAATCCAGAACAGCAATATAAAAGGCAAGCCAAGCTCTTCTCAATATCACAGCAGGCTCACAGACGCAATCCTCTTCAATCAGATATATAAGAACAGAACGTCGAAATACCTTCGACAGAAAAATTACACGCCACTCCTCCTCCTTGCGAGCAAAACAGTTCTCTTTACCATCATGGTCGAAGCCATAATGCCCCCGGCCTTGCAAAAAGGCGACACAATTGCCTTTGTTTCGCCGTCAGCTCGACTCAACGATTTCATGCCGTCTGCGCTCGCGCGAGCAAAGGCTCATTTCGAGAAGCTGGGGTACAAAATCAAAATCATCTTCAACAAAACCAACGGTCTAACATTCCGAGAACTCACCATTCTCCGTTGCGAAGAGCTTCACACTGCCTTCAAAGACTCAGAAGTTCGGGCGATAGTCTGCACATCAGGTGGAGCTCACTGCAATGAGTTACTCTCTCACCTCAACTACGACCTCATCAGATCAAACCCCAAGATCTTCGTGGGCTTCTCGGACATTACACTTCTACACTACGGAATTTTCCTAAGCACCGGTCTCCAGACCTTCTACGGTCCATGTGCCATCACTGAGTTTGGCCAAAGCCCAGAACCATTCCCGTTCACCACTAACCATTTCCTGCGCGTTCTCCAGGACTCAGTGGATAAGCCCGCAGGCAAAATACCTCAATCAACGGAATGGGCTCCAGAACTTGCGGAATTCCTCATTGGTGATCCTAGCTCTGAGAAACCTCGAACGAAGACACCGAATCTGGGTTGGAAATGGCTGAGACGGGGCAAAGCAACGGGCAGAATCACGGGTGGTGGTTTGGCTTCTGTCAGTCATGCTAAGGGTACTCGATACTTCCCACGCAGTCATCATGGCAAAATTCTATTCCTGGAGAACGCGATGGGTCATGATTTGAAGGCCCCTGTCCAACTGGTTGATACTCGATCTTGGCTGGCTGATCTCGTTAATACTGGTATTTTCGAGGAGATCGTGGGTCTTGTTATTGGTAGGCCATACGGACATGATGAGGCGCTGAAGGAAGAGCATAATCGAATTGTTCTGGAGCAGTTGGATGGGAGTATTTTTCCTATACTTACTGATGTTGATCTTGGCCATACTGATCCTATCATTACTATTCCTTTGAATACTATGGTCAGTTTGGATTCGGAGAAGGATGAGTTTTCTATTTTGGAGGCTGCTGTTCGGGCAAGATGAGAGGGCTTTTCGTGGAGTGTCGTTTGCTTTAGCATGTACATCCATTGGAGATTTGTCAGCATTTATAGACTTCAAATTTATGTCAAGGGTTCAATGTGGTTCTCTACGTGTTAAATGTTTTATTTATGTCTACAATGATACCAAGGTATTTTCAACGTTACGAGACAATGATCCTTTAGGTTAGTAGCAAGCCATTCAAATTTTGATCAGTTCCTACCACCAGACTTCAACGAAAGTATTCTGGTCTTCTAGAGCAAGGAACCAACTACGGCAAGCACAAGTTTTTCAACACTTCCGTCCCTACAACAGGAATATAATTTCTGTTCGCCAAGAATGACGCTCTGTAAACAGAGTGATTGATACTTCGAAGCTCAAAGTCTTTCTTTGCTGTCAAGTGTTTCTCGAGCACTACACAGTTGTTTGGTGACATTGTTGTGAAAAGGGTGAAGTAAATTCTTATTAGGGCAGCATAATTGCTAGCCATGACTCTATTTTCTCATCCTTTCTTCCCGGAACTTCGCCAAATGGATCGATGTGAAGGTTTTGACTTATCTGCATAGTGCATATGAAACTCCTTTTTGGAGTTTGCTTCGGGGTAAGGTCAGGGAACCTTGAGTCCGCGCTGCTCGGTTGTGAAGCTTCTTGTTTATCATCTTAGCGTCAAGTTTGCGTCGACTTCCCATTCCAGTCCATTGTCGAGAGGCGTTAGCGGCGGTGATCCAGCGATTTGTTCTGGCAAATGATCATTGGGATTGAGTCGCTTCACTGAACGTCGCTAGCTAAGACGACTCCAAAACTCCCACCCGAGATTTGCATGCCACACGCCTGATTTCCCTCTCCATCTCTTCCATTGTATCCTTCATATGTTTCAACTCCATCTTCAACTCCACGACATGCTCGTCTCTAACTTCCAGCACCTGCTGACACTGGTTAGCCATCGTACAGAAGTTATACGACGACATATTCTGGTAATCCGCCGAGTCGTGAAGTGTAAAGCTGTCAAGATTTTGTAACTGACGGAGCGTCCGGAAGCCAAGAACGACCGAGAATGGAGTGTCGCAGTTGAAATACCATGCCATAAGACAGATATTAATTCGTAGTTCCCGGAGACCATCGCATTCTAATAGCTTCTCCAAAGCAGAGTCACAGAACAGTGAATCGAAGTCCTCCCAGTACTATTCGATCGTCTGTATACAAGCTCTGCGCGTCGGTGTGATCGTGGTCAGATACATGAGCATCTCTTTAGGGTCAGAGAATTCGAAGACGTTCTCTTGGTAGAAAACACCTTTGCCAGTAACCAGCTTCTGAAAGTCACGGCACGTTGCAGCGAGCTGAACGGCTGTGAGAGCTTCTGGGAGTCTACAATTTCTGTAGCGCCGGTAGCCACAGGTACTCGTGACGCCGTGACCAAATTTGGTGCTGCCATCGCACCATCGCAGGGGTTTTATGGTGTCGTTGTGGCGTACAGCATGTTCAACTATCGTGAACTTAAGCTCTACAGGTAGCTCAAGCAACCTACTTCGCGAAACTGTTGATGAAGACATACTGTGGGGGCATTATTAGCAGTGTGGTACGGTTACGTGGTGTCCGGAACTACTTACTTGTGATCGTGCTACAGCGCTCCCTGATGGTATGGTGGTGCTCTTGTGCATAACAGATCAAACTCTTGAGGGTTGTGTGAATCGATGAGTTTAGACGGTCTAGACTAGCAGTTTGTGTCTTTTGGAATTGTGTGCAGGAGGAAGAAGAAAATCTAGAATGTGAGGGGCTATATATATGGCGCGCGGTTCAACCGCTTATAAGCGAGCTAAACCAGAGGAGAATAATGTCAACAAAGCCCTTTACACTTCCTTGATTCACTACAATAGAAATTTACACAGTATTGTTTCAATCAAATGAAGGCAATAATTGAATTAAACTACAAGAAACCACAAGAAACCACAAGAAACCAGCAATGAGACGTTTAATCCTCGGCTTATGCCAATGCCATGAATTTGATCTGTAAGAGAATCTCACACTTGGCTAGTCATCCACAGGTTTCTGTAGCGCTACTATTTTACGATTCAAACTCTTTTAGGACCCTTAATGTATTCTAGCACAAATTATGTTTTGCACGTCGGAGTAATTGTGTATTACTCAACCATTCTGTCTATTTCATGCTTTGAGAAGCATTCAAAGCTATTTACACTATCTATTATCGCCGGTGAAGTCGCACTTTGGATTATTGAGATAAGGACAAATCTTTTCATATGGAAAAAATAGTTCTAGCACTGACAAAACACAGAGAGTAGCAGAACATGTTAGGCTAATTTCTTAACCGAAAGTGGAGCGGAACATTCACCTTGATGCTAAGCAAGACAAATACTAAAACCCGACTAAATCTATGGTAAATGTGGTCTCCATTTGATACTATGGACCTGAGTTACACTTAGGGTGATTGTATAAAGAATGAACCTCGCCTCAAATGAACCTTCGATGCAAATTTGCTCCAGTGCATGCCGCAATAGGTTGGCAATATTGCCAAATAAAGTCTATCTCGCTCTCTAGTCCTTTCACAACTTTATGTTTGCGAAGATCCCAAAGAATGACAAATTACCAAGTATCTTATATCAACCACGTCTCCTTCTCTTCCTCCAGAGGCAATACTTCTACTGGCGCTGGGTTTAGTACGTATCAGTAGTTTGTTTGGCTCTTGGTAAAGTGACAAAGTTGGAAATATAGGCTTCCAGTGCCGCAATGTCACCAATCAGCCGTTTTTCCTCGACCTCATTTGGTATACTCAAACCCCATTTATATCCTATAACCAGCCGTAGAATGTTATTGACTTGTCCAACACAATTGTAGGTGAGCTTGAACTCTTGTAGTCCTCGCAGAGATGTAAGTATGTCAAACCCCTTTATTTTCGAATAATCCACACCACCACCCTGGCGGAAACAATCATACCAGAATGTAATATCAAGCGCAAGGCTGCGCAAATTCGGACATTTGGTAATTAGAAAATTGGGATTCCCAAATGGTTCTCCAAAAAAGCCACGGTTTCCAATGATATTCCGGATGGCCTCATACTTTCTTGGGTGAACTTTCCCCAAGTATTCAGCCATTGTACTGGGTCTGTGAAATTCGAAGGTATTAAGCTTGTGAAAAAGATTTTCGTCATCAACAAGCCGATAAAACTCTCTGCAGGTCCTAGAGACGTGAGCCTCCTGTAAGCGCCGTGGGGCAACAGAAGACCTGCCGCAACGCTGAAAATAGGGTCTTGTGTCGTTGTCGTCGTACAACCGAATATCAAGATTATCCAGACTATTATCGTGGCCAAACCTTTGTGACTCGAGTTGGACCGGAATGATAGGGAAGTCGCATATAACTGCGAAGGAAAGAATAATAAGTTTTATCTCGTCTGGAAGAACCTCCAGGAACATGCACTGGCTCTTGGGCGGATTCATTGTGTCTAAGTAACAGTTAGTAACCCATGAGATCCTGCCAAAGTTAGTATGGAGTGAATCACCTGTACAGTATGTCCGATCGGTAGTATCTTTCTTCCTATGGCGACATCCAAAGCTGGTGGGTGTTTTAGGGAAGTGTACTTCTATGAATAAAAGTGATAGTTTTAAAGAATCTGAGGCAATTAGTTTAGACATCATTGGTTTATATTGCGTTTTAGTAGCGCCGCACTAAGTCTGGCCGCGGATTACACTACACGGACTTCAAAATTCAGTAAACCACGCCTGGTACAAAATTAACATGAACTACAACCTTCTATTTATAGCACTTATTATTTATAAAATATAACAGGAATTATATTCACAGAGGGATAACCATAAGTGTTACAACACGTGTAAAGCTGTTAGGCAGATGTGGTGTACTGACTACAGAACGAACGCTTTCTAGAACTGTTAAATGATACCTTTCGAAATTCGAAATCATCGTTAAAAACCTCGACAGATACCAACAGAAAAAGAAGTTAGTGTAAAGTTAATTTAAAAGGAGATCCCAACTCTATCACGTACGACAAAACTTTAGGCTAAGCAATACTATTGCGAGGCAACAGTCAAAATATAAGTTCGGCAAATACCTGTTACACAAAACTCTTTTAGTTACTATGCTTATCCCCATATAGGGGGTATCAGCTACAAGCCTCACACGTTCTCTAATGAGGTAGCCTCAGTTCTCCGGATCATATAGTTCCCTATACAAACTGGAACGATAGGGGCCTAGGTGCCTTATAGACTACTATAGTGAGTGGAACCTTTTAGCTCTGGGCTCTGGGCTCTGAATACTAGAGACTAGTGCACTAGAAGGTTGGCTCTAGGCAATAGGTTCTGAATAATTTCGTACTGGCCTCTAGGTATGCTGCACAGAGTGGATCTAGGGTTAGGCGTCCTAGCCTGTGTAGAACAGAAGATGCCTCATTGGGTAAGGTGTGAGGTTCTTAGCGATGCCCTCTTAGGGAGGGTGATAAAAGAATTAAAAGAGTTTAAGAGGGTAGCAGGTATTCTCCGATATGTAATAAGAGTCAGAGATGGTTATAGTAAAATACTACCGTTTACAACCTGTGAGAAGTATCAGCAAGTTACTTTCCTTTATAATCCATGACATACAGTAAAATAAATATATATCATTTCCGAAGACTAATGTTTCTCTGTTCCAAAGGTCAGTAGTGATTGATTATAAAGTGCTGGATAGCCTGAAAATAGACCGTTAGGGCCAGGCTAAGCAAGCTAAATATCCTAAAAGGTGAGGAAACCCTCACACTTTGACGTATACACGAATGTGCGCTTGAGATTGATTACCGGCTGTGACAGGTAGATGTGTATAACACATCCAATCGACTGTGCTGGCTGGGGAAAAGTGCTCGAGTCTGTAATATCCCTCGTAAATATCATGAATTGGATATATTAGCTTGTCATACAAGAGGGCAAATGACCAAGCCATTAACCTAAGTTCCTTCGACGGATTCAAGAGAGGGCTTGTTGAGGGCTGTTTTGTGGTCAAATGTGTAGACTTTGCTATGGTAGCTGCATATCCACATTTGCAGTCGATAATATGTAACAGAAGAGAGACGTTTAAACACACCGAGACGGGGTAAGACCCTGGGAGTTTCAAGGAAACATGCAGAGATGTTGATTGAGATAAAATGAAGTAAATCGATTGTTTGTTCAAATAAGGTATATCAAATGCTGATTCAACTCGAACTGGACAGTCGGCGTAATAGGCCCTTGGGCCACATGAGCCATAACTAGCTCAAAGTCTGCGTCCACAAGCTGGTCTAATCGACAGGCTTGGTGTGTGGGTTCAAGCTATATCCAAGCTTATTGCCATCAGTGCTTCCAGTTCCCATTATCCTCACGCCACGTCATTACAAAGTCTCTGTCTGTTGTTGAATTATCGACTCCCTCCATATCATTGCTGTTACGATGTTCCGGCTTTCTTTCATTCGGCCTAATAATCTTGGTCTGGCCCTAGCTGAGATTCCTTTCGATTTCTGGTGGTTACTTTAACTGATTACTTAACCACGCCAGATGTACTCACAATATGCCGCGAGTCGAGACAGTCCTCCGTATTTTATCGAAGACGGCTCAAGAGAATATTTCCCATTCCAGAACGAGATACAAGGGAAGGCATTATGTATGGTGAGGCTTTACCGTTGCACCGATCTTCCACCTGGCTGTGGTAATCCAGCAAATACGAAGCAGGAGACAAATTCCTAGAAGTAATGCTTATTTAAAAGCTCGTTAAAGTCACCCGACAAATTCTATGAAGAACCTGTTTCGCGGCATTCGAATTTGTATATTTCTACTACATGTTCCTTCCTCCAGTAACCATGATCGTCTGACCAGTAATATAGCTAAATAATGGACTCGCTGCAGCCAAAATGGCGCTTGCGGCCTCGGTTGCCGTACCAGGTCTTCTCAGTGGGATGTCTGCATGGGCATTATCTGCCAGAGAGCCCGAACCACTTGGTATACCCAAAGCAATCTTCTCGCCGTCGGGTGTCGTAACAAACGCACCCTTCTCCTTTGCAGCCGTCAATCTCGTCAATATATGTCCAAAGGCAATCGAGTTGCATCTAACACCAAACTTTGGGCCCCATTCCTTAGCAATAACCTTCGTTAAGCCATTGATTCCTGCCTTCGCAAGTCCATAGTTGGCTTGTCCTGCATTACCGTGGACACCGGATGTCGATGAAATATTGACAATGGCTCGAGGCTCGCCGTCTGTCAGGCGAAAGTATGGTGCTGCTTCGCGGATAAGCTTGAAGGGTGCAGTATTATGGAGAGCAATGATGTTGTCCCATTGCTTGTCGGTCATCTGTTTGGTCGAGAGCGATATCAGCATGCTCTTCGTCGTCTCCACAACCCAAGCCTAGATTCAGATCGAGCATCTCCCAATTTGCCAAATAGCGGAGACCCATATGGTATTGAAGTGTGTGTACCTTGTGAATCACTCCATCCCAGGTGTACCCTGCGTTGTTCACGATGATATGTATCTTTCCGTTTCCGAACTCGGCCGCCTTTTTCACGAGTGTCTTGAGATATTCAGCATCGAGCATATCACCTGCCACTGCGATGGCCATTCCACCGCTCTTGTTGATGCTGTCGGCGACTTCGTGTGCTTTCTCTATTGCGGGGTCAGCTACCATCTATACAGGTTGGGCTTCAAACACAACGCTTACTTCCATCGATATCGGACACCACAACTTTAGCGCCTTCGTTGGCAAAGAGCCGAGCTGCCTCTGCGCCAATTCCTTGGCCTGAGCCAGTGATGATAGCTACTTGCCCAGCAAGCATACCGCGAGGGTAGTTGAGGTGACCGGCGATCTGGGCTACTCTGTCCGCCATTTGAACGTATTGTAAAAGTACAATGAGAAATTTAGTGAAGGATTATACACTCACGTCGGCTCTGGAGAGAGAGGGGACAATGTCTAATAAGTGCTGCCCGCATGTTATTGGGGTAAGCTTTCCCCGGATTGTCATTGATGCGAGGAGAAACTTCCCTTTGCCGCTACCGAGGTCGAAAGCCTCGGTTCACCAGGCTCTAGTTGCAAATCGAGATGTGCTTACATAATGATGATATCACATGATACCTTGCACTTGTCTCTGGGTATATTCTCTGCTCTTAATGTCTTGTAATTACTTGAAGGAACGTGTCTATCTGCAAATGATAGCCTGCAGCTTCACGGGAATATATAGCAGATAAACAGTCTAACAGTCACCTGAACCCCCCTTTTCTCGACATTCGCTTAACTTATCATTTTCTACCTTGCTGTACGAAAGGTACGAAAGTACCTATCCTCAAGTTAAAACAGCCCTTCCGCGCAAACAATTTGCTGAACTTGCCGGTTCACATAATTGTCCATTATTTCAGTATTTCACAAACTGGTACAAGTATAATTAGAATCACAACTCCTTAGAAAATCAAAAGATAGAAACCTACACAAGCTTTTGTATTCTGGTTGTTCATGATATTAGTGGGACTTGGCCGAGATGTGCTTAAGCAGCTTAACATACTGTCAAGTATTAAAAGAGTAACGATTTTTCAATATTAAGTATACTTTAAATTGTTTGGAGGAGACTAAGATTGTTTAACTTCAGCCGCAGTAGAATCTAAACGCCAAGACCTGTAGACGATCTAGGATTTCTAATTCTGTTCTTTAGCAAGATTTCAAGGAAATGGCAAGGCGCGCAGCTCTTTAAGCCGCTTGCACAATGCTTCCATTAAAGCAACAAAAAGCACAGGTTTCTTAAGGTCTTCTCTTTCTAGTAAATTTAACAAAATCTATACCTCTTTTTCTTCCCTCTATCATAACAAGTCTTGTAGCAAGATATATAATCTTTTCCTTTCATCCTCCCAACTATGCGATAGCCTCTAGAAGCTAACGGTGCTAAATTAGCTAGCTCACGTTGTCTCATCTTGTTAATTACTAGGGAATTATTAAATAGTGACTTTAAAGCTTGTCTCTCTCAAACAAATCTTCTATAACTAAATATATTATACTAAATCTTTAATTCCTAAGTTAATATTAGATCCATATTTAGTACAACTGTTTTATCTATCGGGTTTCCAATGTATAAAGGAGCAGTGGGGGCCAAGAACACCTCCGTCTTTGTAGATGGCGAAATATGTGCGCGTTGTTATTTTGAACGCTTTTAGCATGTTAAAGTTTGTTGTCATGTATTTTGTTGAGAAAGAACAGAGTATCAGTGTGTATTTAACACTTCAATCACTAGCTGCTAAGTACGGTAGATTTCTAAGCTAAATTCTACTAATCATTGATACCACTAGACAATTCCGCACTTAAGAAAAAGGAATAACACGGACAAGGCTAGCCAAACACTGGTATTTTAACATTTACTTAAATGTCGCTAAGGCATTGTACATCCCTCATAATCGCATGCTCGGCAATGTAGTAGATGTATATATTCCTGAAAGTCTACTACAAAGCTAGCAGCATCGATGCGAATCAACTCTTTGTACTCACTGCGGACAGTCTTATGGTGAAATGTACATAATGGTAAAATACAGCCACTCAGATACTCAATTGCCTTTTATTGACCTTCGACTCATTAAAAGCCATGGCTAGTAGATTAAAGTGCCCTTCCCTTCTACATTTTGCAGGCGCTGAACTAACTAACGTATAAACATCAAATCCAACAGGTCATCTACGATTATGCTTGTCAGCTCTAGAGGACTACTGGATCTAGCATTTGAATCCCAAAGCTCCATGGTGATAATCGAAAGCCTTCAGCAATCCATACAGATGGGAGGCTGCTGCCATAACTACAAGAACATGAAATATCTGATGCGAACTTCCCCAAATATCGAAGGATCCTGGTGCGGATCGTTCTGGCCAACGAGCCTGTTTCTATCAGCATTGGACAAGACTGATTGGGTTTGCGTTGGCTTACAGCATAGAGGCCTGCTCCAAGAATGTACAAGAATCCTTCCAGCAACATCCAGACCAGGCCCATTCCATCCTGCATCTTCTGGATTCCATGTAGCTCAAGGCCATGTAAGACTGGGAAGACAGCCGAAAGTCCCATCAAAACAAACATCCCTGCTCGATATGGTCGCCAGGCTGGTGTTCTGAATTTCTCAAAAATCGAAACTATTGTGCATCCCACTCCGAGAGAACAAATCTGGAGGTGTAAATTAGCCAAGTATCATGGGTCCCACAAGTAAATACAAACTTACCATGGTCCAGTAGAAGTCCTGAAGATGGGGATGACAATAAAATCCATAGAAGATACTCGGGATAAAGCTTCCAGTAATGAGTGAGACGATGCCAACATAATCCAACTTATTACCAAACTTAGCAACAATTGGAGAATGATTCGATATGGCGTGATATGTAGCGGACATGCCTAGGCAAGCCGCTGCACCTGCAAAAAAACATGCAAAGGCAAGAATGTCCGAGGAAGTGGCAGACGCATAACGCGGTCGAATGCTTGTATATAGGAAGCATCCAGAAATCGAGAAGACGACAGCGCCTAATAAATGAGAGTATATATTGACCGATTCATTGTGAAGGTAGCCCAGGCTAGCGAAGGACTTTTGGAAGGAATTTGAGGCAGGCCGGTATCCTGAGTGGATGTAGTGATTGTCTTGTTGCCAGGAAGGCAAATCATCCCACATAACAATGAGGGCATTCTCAACACTCTGTTCGGCCTTTCTTGCGGTGTCTATGATAACCTCTGTCTTGGTCGGGTTTCTCTGTCGTGATGACATGTTGAAGTCCTGAGATGGAAGGGAGATGGAATAGTAGGGATTCTGATGAGAGTTTACATTCAAATTGCAAAGGATGACAAGTCGCAACTTATTACATGAAATACAGGCACATAAAGAGACACAAAAAATCGGAATGAGCTGATCTTACGGTGGAAAGATGGAAGAAAGTGTTGAGACGTTGAAATATTGTGCCTCCACCACCTCGGTCGCAAGGCTGAGATGCTAGACGAGGCTGAGAAGCATGTGACGCGGCCGCCTCCACTCTGTTTCTCCTTGCCCGCAATTAGAATGCGGTCAACATAAACAAGACGATCGATCAACAATCTTCAACACGATCGAAATGTCGTCTCGAGGTGGTCGCTCAAATCCTGGGCCATGGAGTCGATTGAAGCCTGTGAACTTAGACCCTCTCGATGCTATGGGACTGCCCTCAAAAGGCGACAATAGGTACACACAAACATTCCTGCCGCGTCCTATCCTCGCGGTTGTTGATACAAGCTCTGCAGACTTCTCGACTTCAAGGCGCAAGAGCGGTACTATACTAAGATTGTCGAACGATATATGGCATTCTGCTCAGATGCTGGCCGCGGAGATGAGCTTCTGCGACGACTTGCCCGACTCGAGATCTCACACGACAAGGAACGGAGTAACAAGACATTCCGACCCCAGACAGCACCTACAGGCGCCGCAGTGCCCAATTTTGTGAAGGATGCAGCAAGTCAGAAAGATCTTTCAGCGTTGATGATGGCTATGAGAAAGTTGCGCGAAGGGATCGTGGCTTCAAAACGGATCGATGACTTCTCCATTCAAGCATATATCTTCTGCATCCGTCTATCAATTCTGGTGAAGCATATGGAATCATACCATCCGGCAATACTCCACCTCCTTCGAAATATGCACATCGTACAACCTCTATCAGCGACGGAGCTCCAGGAATTCGTGGGCTATCTTGTTCTAGATCTTGGCTGTCGACAGCATGACTTGGCTCAAGCATACTCGATTAGAAATCAATATAAATTACACGACCCCAAAGTCGACGCAGCACTTCATGCCTTGGCCCACGACAATTACGTCCTGTTCTGGAGAGTCAAGCACAGTGTAGAGGGCCATAAAGCAAAGCTAATGGAATTCGCCGAAGAGAGGATAAAGACTCAGACACTGAAGTGCCTCGGGCGCAGTTACCTAAGCATCGACCTACCTTCACTGGAACAATTTACCAATACACCATGGCCGGTTTTGACAAAGGAACATGGAGTTGGCTGGCAATTGGAAAGCTCGAAAGTCGTTATTCGAAAGCCAAAGGGCCGATGAGAAATCCTCAAAACACGAAAACATCTTTTAGCTGGCGCGGTAAAGTGGACAGTATCTGTATCCGGTTACATGTTTGTCCCCTGAAAGCTGGCGGCCCAAAATGATCTATCTTTAACTATTCCGGTCTAGAATCCTTGGTCGTTTATCATCACGACGTAACGAACTATCTTTCGCCTGGTGTGCCCTTGATGCAAGTTAGATAATCAACATTTTATTAACGCCAAGGCCATAGATGAATCTCGAAAATATGTGGACTGTCTACTAAAGTCCGGTGTGGTACTTACAACCTTTATTATATCCTATGGTTTCTACGAGACATCAAAATTGTTATACACTGTAGCACAATCAGAGTCAAAGAAAGAAAGTCAAAATTGGAGAGGATACTCCATCACCTGTCGCCGTAAACTGCCAGCGCAGTCGTGTGCGTCCGGCAAGACTAAGAAGCATCTGGTCATGGGCTCAATAGTGGATTTAGTTTTCGAGCCTGTTTTCGACGAGCTATATGTTTAGTCTCACTGGTTACGTACAATCTGGCCATAAGCTCGATCTTAATGAAAGCTTGAGTGATATATTGTGGTCTTAGCATAGCCAGACGCTAGAACGCAAGATAATCAAGACTCTGCTAGAGACTTTTATAGTTCCTCTAAATTCCGGTGTGGTTTCGTTGGCGTTGGACAAGCATTGTTACAAGTCATCAGGTTTTGGATGAAGATTTATGCGCCGAGAGGTTAGAACCTATGAGAATTGCACGTCCTGATGCAACTGTCGGACGGGGCACCTTTCACTTGCCCTACTGTATAATTTTTCTAGGTTTGGTGCGCAGGTATGAAATATTAGTCTAAAGATAATCTTCGAGGTTGTGAGTTGGTACCATTTTGTCGCTTAATCTCGTTTCCGTACTACCCCTATACTTTTCCCGAGCTTCATCAAGGATCCTCTTGTCTAGTGCTCTTGAGTTTTGTTGCAAGCAATCATATAGGTTACAGGATACCGCGCTAGTGAATGGCATTTTTAGAGCGCGCAATCAAATTCTCGGGCTGTTTGCTCCTACGTTACCAGCAGCTGAAGGTCGATATGGAGAATCTGGCTTACTTCCGGCTCCGGATTTTAACTCCATTGTACTTTACATCGCATTAAGTCCGAGGTTCTTTTGTCCCAATATTTTCATATAAAGGAATGCTGCGACATCTTTGCCATTCAGTCCATACTTGAGCACCTAATACTAAGCACTAAAACCAAGCAGAGTCAGTAATTGACTACTTCTCCAATCATCATGTCTACCACATCAATAGACCTCAAAGCCCACGCCATCAAATGCCTCGAAATCTGGTGCCACGAAAAGGACTTAGAGAAATGCGTCAACTACCTCGATCCGGCCGCCGAGCAATAACACGACGATAATCCGGTCATCAAAGGCTCGGAAAACATGATGACTATGTGGAAGAAGTTCTCTGATTTGGCGCCGGATTTCGACTTCGAGGTAAAGGATGCCGTGCAGGAGGGGCATAAAGTGTGGTTATTCTTGAGGATTACGGGGTTGCCTGGGGGTGTCGTGAAGGATAGTGTTGATATGATGGTTTGGGATTTGGAGGGCGAGTTTCCGAAGTTGGTTAGTACGAAGGATGTGCAGAGAAGTGTTGGTGGTGGTGCTTGAGGAGTTGGTAGTGGTACGGCGTGGGAGATCAAGTTTTCAATTATATATGGGTTCGGTAGATGCTTCAGCGGGTCTCTTGTGGGGTCTTGAGACATGTTAGAAGGATTTGTGGGCATATGTGGTGGTTGGAAGTGATCTGATGAATCTGGACGACTATAATACCGCTGCATTTGCTGTAATAGCGAGCCTCTTTCCAAAACCAACTCATCTAAATATCTACACCACTAGAATCAAGCGTAATAAACCTCTTCACAATGGCGGTGATATTCTCAAGGCCTTGACCGGCCACAGTGAACCTTTAATATTAAAACGATGCACAGTAAGTCTTCTTGTAGAGGGCAATTCACAAGGAATATCTCAACTAGCCTAAAAACAACCACATTGTGATCGTCGCCAAAGAATATTGGTAGTACGACCACACACTTGGGCAAACATCCACCATTTCTTTTCAGGATTATCTTACCAAACGGGCTAAGCGAACACCGCAAAACATCCACCAATGAAATAGCCGAGCTGTCCAAAGATTCCAACCCAACAAGCAGCATCAGTCTGCAAGGCTCCCGCTGAGAATTACATTACCATTGTGACTTCATCCGGCAGACTGTTTTGTCTCTCTTGGCAATGTTGAGACTCCGCTGATGAACAGAAAAGATATCAAAGAATGAGGCACAATTAATCGTTCAGTTTTTCCAACAATGTAATTTCAACTCCTGCACCAGGTACATCTTGCCATTGGCACACAAATTCGGATTTACAGAATTTCTTGGCAATTATCTGGAATTAGAAGCAAAATCGAGCAGAAATTATGTTTGCTCCAAGAGCGCCTGTGTGAAGGAAGCAAATACTACGAAGCGCCGTTGGATCCTGTCTCCAAGGTGAAAGAGTTTCGGCATAGCTATACTCAGAAATTCTGTCGACATTTATATAATAATTGATGGAATAGTGAGCGTCTTGCACTAATTTGCATCTTCGGCAGCTGCCAGCTCTACAATGCCTCCTTTGTACGTGAGGTTGCTGGGAAAGTGGCCGCAGAGACTGCTAATGGTCCTCGCACTAGAGGCTAAAGCTGAATCCAACTTATGGCTCCCTCAAGGTACAGTACAGAGGAATTTCAGATATGTAGAGATAAACAGACCAGTCAAAATGCTCGTCTCGGACTCAAAACGCCCGTCCATTGTCAACACCCCACAATCTACACCCAAACTTCAGTCATGCATTTGTTGAAAATTGTTGGAATAGCTTTCGATTTCGAACTTATCTCGCCAACTACCGCTGCGCCAGCCGATGACCCTGAGGTACAACAGCTGGCATACTGAGTACATAGTTCTTGCACAATCGATACGTATCCGCTCGAAAAAAGAGCGGCAAAGTTCGATTCGGCATTGTCTGAAGCTCTACTGTTGCCAAAAGGAACGCGTGCACATCTTCAAAGCGCAACTGATCTGCAAAGGACATACTTCCAGAGAATGTTCAAAGCTACAAATGCTGGCACCATTGGAAAAGTGAATAGTAAGTAACTCTGCAAGTCCTATTCTGTAGATTTCAAACTCACTAAGTCAGCTGTGCTTGAGCAAGTGGCACAAATGACGCCGACCGACAATCAAAAAGCATCGAACATTCCGATTTATTTTTATGATGATGATTACGATGACGGCAGCAGAGACGGCCAAGGGAAACGCTGGACTCTTGTTCCTGACATAGAAGAGTCGGCGGCTGAGTCTGATGTTTTAAATTCTCTAAGAGTGAGAGGAGAGACCCAAGAATGGGAAGATAAATCAAGCGCAATTCGAATGGTCCCAAACAGTCTGGGATTCAAAGATAATGATATAGATATAGAGACAGTCGGTGAAGCGCAGCACTTTAAGTGCGAGAGCGCAGCATACAATGCAGGTCAAGAACCAAAACGTGTCGCTATCACTATGAATAACACCTTGTATTTTTACTGAAAAGCTACTTATCATAAATTGAGTTTTTCGAACTGTCCCTCCAGCAGGCTACGCAAGCAACTACTTATCTACCCTCGAGGGCAGATCTAGAAGCTAAAGGTAGTTTGCAAAATATTGGAGAACCCCTCCTTAACATGACGCTTTTCCATGAAGTGGGTTACCCTTTGGTGTCTTTTGGGTGTATCAGCTGACAGTTCTATAATTTACTCACCATGATGCGTGGTCTAACAATCCTGTAGCCACGCTTTTTATCACCCCTGCCTTTTTGTAATTGACTGACAGTATGTGGTATTAGTTGGGGATATCGAAATAACTTCTAAAACTCCGACAGCGCCAGCACTTATAGCATATGGATGAACTAACATCCAGGCACTGGAAACTTCTGATGTAGTGAGAAATGCCGACGGTTACGTATACTATGTCTTGCTTGCGGTTCTTCTTGACAGAGGCTTTAGGCATTTTGATACTGATGCAGGCCAGTATGTTGGCTTGCTGAAGTATGATCTGCTACTTATTCCAACAAAGAAACGATTTGTGGGATGGCCTTGCAACGAGTACCTGTCTAAGTCGACTCGCAAAGATTGCCTCAAATTCAATGCATAAAGCTAGTCAGCAGTTAGCAAAGGATACTGAGAGGGCTCGTTCAGTCACAGGGGGTTTGGTCTGTTTTTCTGGAGCTTTTAGAGTGTTGTAATAAATACGGGCATTCGTATCTTTAGCACCCGTTCTTGGGCTTCGAAATGTAATCCAAGCCAATTGCAATCTATCAACCAACAATATATATAGTAAAATAATGCCTAGCTACAGAACGGTTTTAAGATATCTAGAGTTCAAGGGGCTATAATCCACCTCTCGTTGCAGGTGCAGTGTTGTCTGACTACCCAGCAAAGTGCTGAGAAAGTCATATTGCCCATCTCAAATGCGTTCCTCATCTCATCCCGCATTTGAAACACAATATGTCTGCTTGTTTCACTGCCTAACTCTTCCATAACAGAAAGTGTTGAAACTCGCGGAAAGCTGGTGACTTTATTTTGGGGAATATCTGCACACCATTCGTATTTCCATGGATGAACAACAAATCTTTTCAGGTCATGCTCGCTAGACGGGGGTGGTGTGAAAGAAAGGAATTTACTATTAAATTCGAAGGATATCTACCACCACAGACGTTTTGAGCAGACTATACATGAAATCTTTTAAGTATACACTTACTGCTTAGTCTTCTAAGGATAATGGTAAAGTTTATATAGCCCGTTCCGCAGTTTTGCCTCTTCAGATTCATTTGGATAAATAATCGGTTCTTTGAAAAGCAAACGCGTGACAATACGGGCATTTTCAATGCAGTGAATCTGCTCAAGTCCAAACGGGTGCCGTCATGGGAAGACCATTTTTCCGCGCGCCCAGAAATATCGAGCTTGACAAGCGAGTTCATTATTGGTTCCAATGACTCAGCGACATTAGAAGGCGCCTTGAGAACTGAGAGTGATACGTGGGATGCAGATCCAATTTGAAAATCCAAGATCGACGACGTTCCAGGGAAGATCTGATAGTCTAGCAGCTTCCCAAGAATCTCAAATTGTCCAAGATGAGAAACACTCAAAGATCTCAATCAACTAATAGATAACAATTTCGTCAAATCAGAAACTGTGAGCAAGCCGTCATCAGAAATAAGCTTCGATAGGGACTCCATGGGGTTTGTAAGAAGGAAATCAGGTCGGAATGGTATACAATCGCTGGTGGGGTACACTAAGCTTGTCCGAATAAATAACGATCTCAATCCCGTCAACTTTCGTAAGATTGCATTGGCTCGTTAATGAGTTTTTTCATTACTGCGGTACTAAAAGAGAGAAACTGATTAGATCATTGCAGCAAGGCCAGGATTCTCGTCGATGCTGTCGCTGACAAGAGCAAATGTTAATACGGTCTATTTCCCGTTCTATTTGGCTATGGATTCTGTCTGTTCAGATATTTCGCGTGAAAGATTCCGGAAATGATCATCGGGATTGGGATTGATTTTTCCGATATGGCAGAAGAGAAGAGGTTGAAATACAGCGCTGAAACGGCGCGATGTGTAGGACACTTGACAGAGAGTACGCTTGTCGTCAATGTGGTATAAGAGAATCTCATTCACGAGGTTGTCATCGAGGTCGGAGAAGAGGGTATCCTGGGACTCTAGGAGTCTTGTTTTTGTATTATTCATGGTGGATGGAGTGTGTGAAGGAGAAGAAGGCGAGGTTCAAATAAGGTCAGTCGCTTAAATCATGTGACGTGCATTTGCACCTTCCAAGGTTTGAACTTAGTATCTCAAACACTACTCACTTGTTCAGTTCTATTTTCTATCCACTCAAATAAATTTCAATCCCATTGTAATGCTAAAGTTCGTAAAAACTGTCTGTAGAAGAGTCAGATTCTATGCTGGTTGTATGATCACATGATTTCGGTTATCACCAGCGGACATCCCCTTTTTCCTGTCGTGCTTCATACGAGGACTTGGACCTGTCATTATTTGGGCAAATGAAACCATAGTCAATGTTCTAGAATTGTTCAATGGAAATGTCAGAATGTTCTAGACTTATTAACAGCTAAGTGCTAAGCGGCGATTCAGGGGGGACTAGCGTATTTCGGCTCTCATTAGTTACAAGAACTCGTCTTCTCTACAATAGCTCCTAAATACGCAGCGCTTAAAGTATGCTTAATCTTATATATATCCTGCAAGGTCTTTTATAGTAAAATATTAATAGTAATAGTTTACTTAGATATTAGTTTAGTAGCTATAAGTTAGCGATTTTTACGTTTTATCTATAACTAAGATAGCGTCCAATTTGCTTACATTATCACTGCTGTCTAATAAATGTAACAGGATCCTAACTAAGGGCGTATATTCTTATAGCTAGATAGGAAGTTGTCTCTTAATTAAATAAACAGTTTTAAGGTATAATACTGTTTAGTTATTCCTATCTTACAGAGTATAAATTACAAAGAGGTAGACTAGAGAGACTATACTACAGAATAAACGTTTTTTAGCTTATATATTTTCTAACTTATTATAAATTAATAATAAGAGACTAATAGGTTTAAGTTAGTGATATTATAATAATATAGACTTTAAGCTAGATTTAGAAAGACTGTATAGTCTTGATCTGCATTTACGCACATCGTTACTTTGCTAAATCAACGTATGCATCTTCTCAAGCGTTGGTTTAAAGCTCTTCCTAATCGGCAACATCTGCACTTCCTTGATCAAGGCCGTAGAAATGTCAAGACATGATGAGCTAGTTGAGAGATTCCTCACTTCATTTTGATTAAAAGTCATTTTGTCCAGAGTTCGGTACTATCCTGCCTTGCGTGTGAAGGTCCAGCTAGGCCATGATGAACTCAATGCACAAATTCAACTCCTCCATAGCATTTGCTACACTGTACCATCTCTCATGCTCTTCCATGAAATTCCTAAGTATACCAACGTTTGACTGAATGGGTAGAAAATACTCAACTACAGCCAATGATAGATATATATATATGAGCTAGAAGTAATAACTATTACATAGTAGGTGAAAATATTGCAATGTTGTTACCAAGTGATAGCGATTGAGTATATCCGCTAAAGAACGTTGAAAAAGCGCAGTTTGTTTCCCAAAACATATTCAATAGACCTTCTCTCGAGTCTATCCAAGTCTCGTTGTCTAGTATTAACACTGTAACAAGTCCATCGAATGTGTTCAGGTCACAAGTCTAGGAGCTATATGTTTGTTACCTAGGTTGGCTTTAGTGCATGCCAACCTCTCTTCAAAATCCTTTCAAGTTTCTGATAAAAGCACCTTCATTTTCTGCTATACCTCACTACATCACTTCGCTTTTCTTCCATACATATGCATCAATTCTTCCCCAAGTTCCATGCTTTCGTGAGGAGCCAACTTGACAAAGTCTCAGCCAACACCAGCATCTTCCCAATCAATTAGACCAGGTCTGAGGAATCGCAAGTGACAACGGACATCAAAATGTTCAAGGTCCACCCCAACGGTTGGCTTCACCCGCTCTGAAAGAAAGCCGCGCACACGAAGGTAAAACACACTGAAATTATAACCGTGGTGTAGATAGCTTCCATGACTATTTCGTAACTTAATCGAAAACCATAACGCAGTATCTCAAACTCAAACGTTGCACGTCTTCAAGATCGGACCTTTCCCTGTACGGCTTCTCATTCTGAGTAAGACGAAGGGTGAAGGAGCCAGGTAGACCTAGTCTTGACTGCAGATTTTTGAGCTTTATTCCAGGCAAGGAACAAACGACTCCTCAAGACTACACTTGGGATCACATCAATGTCCTTTGGAACATTTTCATCCATCCAATGGAATTAGTCATTTCCAAACTTAAGCTGTTCATTACCAGTGTGACTACGTCAAAAGAACAAACTTCAGGTTCCATAGCCCTGCGGCTAACGGCGCAATTCTGGCTCAGCTGCAGAGCTTACAAGCTGACTATTACACTATAGATATCTTGTTTGTCATATCATTAGAGTCCAACAATGAAATCAACAGCTTAATCGAATGCTCAGGAGAGAAATAATGAGATATCCATGCTTGCATTGCTGATTTGAAGATCCAAAGAGGTCACACGCTCATGTCTTCAACAAGACAACTTACCACCTCCTTACGTAGCGGACTGCCCAGACTCATGGGAACCGTTCTTTCTGCAATGAAGATCGAGGCCGAAGGTTTGGACCCTCATGCTGCGTCTTGCCACCAACGAGCACAACCTCCTTGCCTCACCACGACAAAGTCAAAGTAAGACAAAATCAAACAAAAGAAATGGCTCAAGGCGGAACATCCAACCTCACACTGTCAGAAGTGACTCTTTTCATGACTACATGCAAGTGTGGCCAGCGAAACCCAACATATGGTAGCTCGCCACGCATTCATGCTGTAAAACAAGTCCAAGTCTGACATGCCAACGTCTGCACAGAGCCCAAAGCGGTAGCTCGACCTGCCCCAACGGGGTCACATGCTCATACCCGTATGCGACCCTACTGTCGACCCCTTACTCGGAAAGCTCCCCGCAGGTAGATTATCCCCAAGCGACCACTCGATCAACCCATCATAGAGCCACGATAACCGGCTCAGCCTTCGGTATGCACAGTCAATAACTGGAGTCTTGGAACAGGCATGATAGAAAAACAGGTTTGGCCGAGTACTCTGTGTGTGCCCTGCAAAACGTGGATGCCGCAGGCGTGCAGTAGCGAGGAGTTGTAGGCTTGTAGCCAGCCACAACAGTTGCACAGAGGAAATTAATTAATCGACGATCGTATAACGGACACTTTGTCGGCGGCAATCCCGATAGCCCTCATTTTAAGGGTCCCATGTTTTCGTGGCTGCCTCCTGTGCTAACGGGTGCTATCTGCGCCATCTCTCTCATCATCTTGTCCGTTCTGTCGACGTGCAGTACGTTACGTTACTGCAAGGGCTGTCATCAGCGTACTGTAGCGGCACTACGGATGATCCGGGTACTAACACTAAGTGCTTTTACAAGCTCAATAAGTGGCTTCGGCATATTGCACTCACTACTGGAGCGTTGTAAGCCATCGCCAAATCACGGACGACTATTTTGTGTGGTGCCAATAATACATCATGTACAGGCACGACTCGTAAGCCGACGATGACTAGCACAGAAAAAAGAACAAAGGAACACCGTCAGATAGTTGGGCATGGCTAGCCTATCAAGCTACCCAAGGTACAGTACAGTACTGTAGCGATAAGCTCCATGCACAGCGATAGTTGGTGTCACAATGGCGTCGTCGTCACTGAGGGGTCATCCACGAACTCTTGCCCTCGTCGCCTTGAATAAACGAGCAGCGAGTAAGAAGACAGAACAGCTCAACACCACAATTCCATATTGAATCATCATCACGAAATGATAAAAATGCGACCTGAACGAATGGCTGGGTCCAAACCCCCAGACTCGTCTCACCCATCAAACACACCGCCCCCAAAGACTCCGGCAC
Source organism: Pezicula carpinea (assembly GCA_026119845.1). NCBI lineage: Eukaryota > Fungi > Ascomycota > Leotiomycetes > Helotiales > Dermateaceae > Pezicula > Pezicula carpinea. The sequence continues at coordinate 1,170,150 of JALRMK010000005.1, read as the reverse complement.
TCTGGTCATCCCGTCTATAGTTGTTACAATACCGACCCGTACATCCCACTTCCAAGCCGATAACAGACATACCCCGAGACATATTCCAGCCCTCAAGCCTTTCCATAATGAATGTGATATTGAAGTCATAGCGGTACTCGCCCGACGGTGTGGTACGGACCAAAACAAGTGGAGTTATGGAGTTCAACGACGAACATTGTGGGAGGCGACTGCGTGAGCGTGATCGCCAAGTGTACGAAGTGTCGTACGTAAACGGTAAAACCGCTTGGACTCCCTCATGGCATGAAAAGAAAGGGACGTGTGAGATCAGATCGCGGCATCTGTGCGCTTCGACATGCTCCAAGACATCACATCCTTCAGCCAGTAGTCTTTCTTGGTATCATTATCTGCTCAATTATTACGAAGTATCCAAGTATGGCAATTATTTCTGACCGAGCTGTGCGCGGCTTGACATCTACTCGGGACGCCTCCCGAGGATGGAATGAGCGGTGAACAGGCAAAAGCCGCCACACAGGGCACAGGCTCTTTCTTCTCTTCTAAGCGTAGTCGTTAAACTTCAGGGCCAATTCCTCCGCTGCGAGTAGAAGGCTAGGTAATGATTGAGTTCACGTTTAGAGGCGGAAGCATGACAAGACAGGACAGCCTGACGCGCTTACGGATGTTCTTGTTCCTCGACCTTGTTGCGAGCACCAACTACTGCAAGGCTGTGATGAGTTAAGCCACCTGCCGTTGGTCGCAACACAAAATGTATATTCAGAACTGGCCTCCTTGCTAGTGGAGCGCAGTAGTGTCTTGAGAAGCCTCAAGTGGTCTAGACTACTACCCTCTGAGTTGTGTGGTTTCAGCCGAAGTATATTGTCTCGTAGTTGACCCTCAACGTGGTACAGATTACAGCAGCATTGTTCGCCGAGCATTCTGACTACTTTCTTGCTCATCAATCATGATATCACAATAGACTCGCCAACCCGAATTGACTTTCGAGTTACCCGCCATAAGACGTCGTTTTCGTTTTGTATCTTCCCCTTCTTTGGTTTTGTGGAAAAGCAAGAGGACAGAGACAAGCAATCAAAGTTAAAGTTATATAGGGGAAATGTTTTCAATCTTGCGAAATATTTAATTTTGATTTTGGCTTTTGTCTACGCTTTCTGATTTTTGACTGGAATTCTTGGACATTTTTTACTTTGGGACACTGCATTTTCTGTCGGGTTTTGAAATTGAGTTGGCTTTAGTACTGTACTTTAAATTTACTGTATGCGAAGCGACGGGAATGATCTTGGAGAAGCGGCTTTCCGTTCTTGGCTTTGGTGCCTGCGACAGATTCCCCGAGTCCGTTCATCCCTTCCCTGCCCTATTGGATTGCGGTGCGTACAAGAGTGATACTACTGTACCGTTACCTGCATCCATTTGACCTTAGAAAAACAACCTCTGAAAGCTCAATGCTTTCGAGAAACAGTATGCTTTAGCTATGATGCAATTGATTGCGTGGCTCGCTCGTTAAGCAAGCTTTGACATCAAGAATTGGGTTCAGGATTCCTTGTCGTGAATTAGATCTCTTGATCTCTGGTCATGAACTCAGATAGTGCATTGGTCTCTTAGGAACGCTGGGCTCACATAATCTGCTCGCTTGTCAGGCGGTCTTCCTATACGAACTCTATTACTAACATGGACCCTGTTGTATTCAAAATAAGCCTCTGGCGATTTCTTCGACCGCGGCGATAAGTCAGATAGTGTTTTGGCGGAGGAATACGTAACCTTTGCTTATGAGAAGCTTCGTTGCGTTATGAATGATTGAATGAGGTCACGAAACTTAAAGGACTTATCAGCTAAGGTAACAAATTTTGTCTTTACTTCAAAGATTCAAATACATATTAACCGGATATCGTAGCTACTGAATTTAGTTGGTCTTTTTCTAATTAGGTTATTGTGCCGAGCAACTTCTATATGGTTCCCGGTTGACTTCTTAATTAAACCTAGAAACTTCCTCTTGTCATTGAAAGTATATAGCTGCTTAAGCTAAAAGTTCGTTCAGAATATATTATAGAAGATAATATTTAGACTATAGATTGAAGAGTCGTAGATTATTATCTAGGCTACTTGTAAAGTATTCTATAGTATCAAATAGAAAAGAATGATGTTTTATCTAGGGGAAACAGTAGGCGATAAATGCTAGAGAATAGTACTGTCCGGAGTTTAGAGCGGGTAAGACCTTATACACTAAGTCATTGAAGTCAGCATAGCCATTCGGGCAATTAAACTTTTCCAATAATCCTAAAATTACAATTTAGATGTCCTAGACTACTAAATACCTGCCGTAGAACTAGGTTAGCTTACTAGCGACCGTTGAACTCAAACAAACTAAATTGTCTTATACAATCACTAAGTCCCGTTTCTAAAGTCAGTATCTAAACGTACCATCTTTCAATTTATTTAGAAAACTACAAATCGTTCTACTTAGTAGTATCGTAAGAACGACTATTGAATTAAGAGACACTTAAATTGACTTTCGTGGGAGTCTAACCACAAAGCGACGGGAGCAAGCGCACCCGCCAATACAAAAACAATAGACTCGCTAAGAAGACACGATCGAAGACTCAGGGAATAAACTAAACTAACAATAGCGCATCGTCTTAAAACAATCCCACACAATATTTCCTTTCTCTATTGAAAGGAGTTCAAAGCCACCGGCAAACATCCAAGACTCTACCCAGTAAGTAAAAACTGTTGACGAATCTAATCTCGGCACTTAATAAGCTTCTACTGTTTTAACGCCATTCTGTTTAAAGCTACTAAATAGCCTTAATTTTTTAACTAAACGTTCGCGACGAGTTTAAGGAATATCAGTCTCATTCCTGTACCGGTCCCAATGATACTTTACACTAGGTAGTGAGAGCGACGACGGGTATCTATCGTAGACCTTATCGACACTGACCCATTAATAAGTTTCTTGAATAAGGAAACCAACCACAAAAGTCCATCACCACTAGAGATTCGAATAGCTTTACTCGACCCCTCTTTAATAGGCCTACCAAGTTCCAAACAAAGCCAGCGAGTTGTATTTCAGAAAGCTCCACCAAAACCAACAAACTCAAAAGTCACATCAATCATAGAATTAACCACTCACACACGCTCCGGCTTTCGCATCTGAAAATACATCAACACACCAAACAAGCCGTCCCACACCTAATAGCCCAGATACAAACCTCCACACCATCTCCATCCTTTCCGTCTCTCAAACACACAAATTCTTCTTCCGACATAAACCGCCCAAACTCAAGATCAATCAATAACCGCTTTTAACGCTGTAACCCCATAGAAATTCATTTAATAATACACGCGCGAGCTATACTCTATCTACAAGAGCAAGTTGAACCGAGTCACTTGTGGCACTTGTGGCACTATTGCATTGTTATAACTTAACTTAGCTACTAGTACGTACTCGTATTCAACGGCACGCGAGATAGCGCGTTGACTAATGTAGCGCTCGCAGCGATGGCCTTTCTCCACTACTGTATCTCAACGACATAGCATCCATAGCTTCTTAGCAAGTGAGTGAGCGAGTTAGTTTTTCTCCTCCTTTCCTTAACCGAAGAATCAATAGGGGGAGGGGCGGTTCTCGCTAAACCATCTTGCCAGACTCGAGGCAGACTACTACGGTCTTCGTACCGGTATTCAAATGCACGAATCATTCAGTACCTACTCCGCAAATCAATCGTGCAACTAGTCATTATTATGCTCTAAAGACCTCGTCTGGATAACGGCTCTTGCTACGTGCCTACGCCACGGTACGCTACGCCCCGTCCACGTTCTCGCGCAGCTACTGTACTCTCTCTACTCGTATCCGGCAGACTGAGCCATCACTAACCACCAGCAGCAACCACATCACGATCACGATCACGAACCACCCAGTCCCAGTTAATCCTCCGTACAACCAACCACGACCAAAATCAACCTTACCTACCTTACGCACTACACTGCCTTGCATCGCATGGCATGATGGCGGACGGCCGGGCGTTCTCCCAAAGTATCCCCACCACACCTCACATCCCCCCATCCCATCCAAGCGTCTAGGCTCCCAAGCTTCCAGCTGTGAAAAAAGAAAGCTACCACATGACATCTTACGCACCCACCTAAAAGAACGGAATGATCCAAAACTGCACCCATCGACGCCAACCCCTGACCACGCCACCACGAGTCCACCACCAATAAAACACCCATCACCCACACACACAAACCCATCAACTCCGAACTCAAGAGCTGCAATGCTCCACTCAAAAGGGCCCGTAGAAGGGCTCTCGAACGCCTCTCGAACGCCTCCACTCTCCTTCCCCTCAAAACTACGCCACCGTCCGCCTTGTTTTCAAAGGGAAAAATAAGGCTACCAATCATAATAGAGCCAGCATACATAGCATCGTCAGTCAGTCTGTCATTATTCAGAGCAAGTCAGACGGTCAATAGAAGCATAGGAAAAGAGAACAGGTTATAGTAGACAGAAACACGTTTTATACCAGTTACATATTTGATTACTATCTTTATTTCTGTCTGCGTGCGCAGGATGTTGTAGTGTGTAAGTAATAGTACCTAGCTACCATACAGTACGTAGAAACCACCTATCTACCTAAGGTAGGAGGTATATATTAGAAAAATTCACAACTAGTATACCTACACTTAATTCTCCCTCTTCCTCCTCATCTTCCCTCGGTACTCAAATACCCAAGCCATAAATCAATCCATCAATCAAGAAACAGTAATGCGATATGTATCCATCATAGTCGGAGCCAACAAACCAACCTCCCTCCAAAGAAAGCCCCCCTCCAAAGCGCCAACCCTAAGCGCGCTCAGGTCAACCAACCTGCGCAGGCCCAGCCTCCGGAGACCCATTACAGTAGAGTTCCCGTCTCGTCTTATGTCTATCTTATCAAACAATACAATACAATACAATACAGTACAACACCACCATACAATACAATACCTCCCTTCCCTAACCCCATCAAAATCATCATCAACCCCCTTTCTTTCCCTCTTAGAAAAAAAAAAAAAGAGAGAGAGGAGGGTAGGAAGAGTAAATTCATAGATTAATATACCATCCATCTATACCTATCTATACATACATACATACATACATACACATCTAATCTAATCATCCCTCTTAACTCTCTAAACCAAGTACTTATTTATTTTTATTCCTCCCACCTAGGTATTCTATTTAAACCCTCTAGGCTTAATACGATATAGTAAGTACCTATACCTAGTAGACACAGAACCCCATCATCTCTACCTACCAACCTACCTACCCCTCTTTCCCCTCCACCAAACCCCGAGTGCCGAAATTCAAGAGGCCATCATATAATCCGCATCTGAATCCTATGACGAGTGGATAGATAGATACCTGGACCGGGACCTACCGATAACCACATCCACATCCACAACCATCATCATCACAACGACCACCTCACCTCCAGACCGAGTACCTAAAGTACCTACCTCCAACCTACCTACCTACCTACATATCCCCCTCCCCCACTCCACCCTCTAAATACATACCGTACCGTACCTACGTACCTACGTACGGACCCCACACACATGCCTAGCATACAACCACATCCATCCCGAGCAAGAGCTAGAACTTGAGCAGCAGGACAGGACAGCTAACAAACACATACACCGAGTAGAGAGACAGACACCACCACGTAGGTACACAGGTACGGTGTAGGTACCGGACGGTGATGCATAATCGATATTTCCATCTCATGCATCCTTCTCCGCCCAGCACCACCAGCGCATCTTCTATCCTTGAGTCTAGACTTTCCTTCCTTCCGTTTCTATCTTTGGGAAGATCGAGACGGCATCGTGATCCTGGTAATCCCGGGGACTCTAGTGTTTGTACAGTAAGACAGAAGATGAGACAGACATCTTCAGAAATTCCACGCAAAGTCCTCAACTTACAACAATTAATCAAGGGAGAAAAGATGTCAGGGGTATCAAGTTTTATTCTTGTATGTTTGTATCTTCCGTGATGAATAAATTCTTTTCCGATGCTTGCCTGCCTAGGTAGCTGAGCTCAAGCTCCAAGCTTCTCTTTCTTCTCCCAGACTAATCTTATCATAATAATTCATCTCAACTTCATGCTCATCAAGACAGGCCGTGAACACAACCAACCGACCCAAAAAAATCCCCAAAAATCTCCAATCATCGCTGCAGCAAAAATATATGTTGCTCTTGTTTTTTTTTTGTGCCCCAAGAGTCTTCTTTGCCTCCCAAATGCCCGTTATCTTCCCGAGGTCCCCCAAAATCAGATGGGAAGGAAAAGATGAACAAAGAAATTCGGTCATCTATCGCTCCCAGACCCCCAAGCTTAAAAATGTGTAAAACTCCCAATGCGTGACTTTTGTAAAGCGCTCGCATGTATGCATCCTTCTGCCCAAAGCCCAACTCCCTTAAAAACCCAACAAGCACACAATTAGAAAATAAGTATAGAGATCTGTCCACCCAGAAAATCTGTCCGCCGACATAAAAGCCATGAGGCACCTCGCCACCAATTTTACGTACGTACTCTGCATCAAAAAATCAAAAGCCCTCGAGCGCCTTGCTGAAAAAAAAGAGAAACGTCTGGAACAAAAGAAAGCTGTGTACAAGAGTTTTATAAAGACATGATTGCTGAAGTTTTCTTTTTCTAAAATCGTTCGAACTTTTGGAAATTGCCGCAAGTGCAATCCTCAGAACCGGCCAAGGTCGTATGTCCATGTCCGATATGGTTCGGAATCCATCCAATGGGACGGTGTCCCAGGGCTGTGTATATCCTAAAGCATGACTCCAGGGCATGTATGGTCCAAAGGGAAAGAAGAAGGATCCAATGTACTGTTTTAACCAGTGAAATCTCCCAGGCAGGGATGGTACGTGATGAGAACAGACAGATCAGAAGTCTAAGAACTGAAGACAAGTATCTGAACTGAAAAGAAGAAAAATACTCATACGCACTTCCTACCAACACTGCCCACGGTAGTCAGTGTAGATTGGTTGATGAGTGAGATGGCCATGGTACTGCTGATAGGATTGGTCAACCCAATATTGGGTGTTCCACGAGGCCTTGGGAGCAGGTTGGGAGTAGGGGTTTCCAAAGTAGCATGGTTGGGAAGGGGGAACGTATTGTGTTGCAAAAGGAACCTGTTCGAGAATAACTGGTCGCGAGCCGAGCTTCTCATCCTTTTCTGGGTCGCTCGAGTAACCGGAGTCACAATCATCGACCTCGCACTGGAAGTCGGAGTCACTATCGGAAACCGTGGAGCCAGAGCTGGTCAGGGAACCCTCATCAGACGAGTCGGAATCAGAAGCCACGGAATCATCATCAAAAACGGAATCGTGTGAGATGTCGTCGGCTGGGAAGAGAGGCGACTGAGGCGGCGTGATTGGCAGCTGCGGAGCGGTAAAGCTGTGACAGTTGCTAATGGCGCGCTTGAGCTGGCTGACGGTGATCCTGTCCTCTGGGACTGGCTCGAATACTCTACCAAGAATGCAGTTCAACTCATCAGACAAAGGGAGGATTGTCTTCAAGAAGTTGGGGTTCCTGGAGAATGCCCTGTAGGTGGAGTCCTCGGCAGAAGCTTGTTTCCACGGATTGCGGCCACAGGTCAGGTTGACCAGAATGACACCCAGGGACCACACATCGTTGGGAGCGGACCGGTAAGAGGGCTTCGAGGACTGGTCCAGACATTCTGAGAAGGGAGAACTGGTTAGTTTGTAAGAGGGAAGGGAACAACAGGAATGCCTACCTGGGCTCATGTAGAAGGTCGATCCACATCCATGGTCCTCGGACTCGATATCCGTGGTAGCAAGGCCAAAGTCGGCGAGCAACACATCATATCCGTGGTTATTTACCAATATGTTCTCGGGTTTCAGATCCCTGTGGTATATTCCCAAAGCATGGCAATGCTCCACGGCATCAAGGATCTGTCCAAAGGCTCTCCTGATCAGGAAATCATTACTCACGTATCTCCCCTTCTCGGTAATGTTGGAGAATAGGTCTCCTTCTGGGCAATACTCCAAGATGACATAGGTGCAATCCGGATCGTCTACAATCTTGTGCATGGAGACCACATTGGGGTGTGCCGAGGCGGTATAGTGGAGCTGGATCTCCCTCTTCTGGAACTGCTGCTGCCTGTAGTCTAAGCCGGTGCCGTTGGCATTGTACTTGCTGAGCGCCTTCACGGCGTACCAGGCCGAGGTGTAATGGTCGTATGCCAGGTAGACAACACCATATGCGCCAGTCCCTAATATCTCCTTCAACTCGAGGGACTCGCCCAGAAAGTTACCTATCCTTGATTCCGGACTCGGCGGAGTGTATCTGCGTGGGCGCGGCGAGGGTGGTGGGGATAAAGACTGTTGGCATGGAGCATTCTGCATGGCAACGTATGAAATGGTGCTGGAGGTCGGGCGCCTGGGAGATAACGGGGGGAAATGGATCCGGACGCGTCTTGGGTCTACAAAGAACAGACAGAAAGAAATGAGTGGCCTTCAAGGTCAATCCAAAGGGAATCCCAACGGCAATGTCCAACAGGGGGTCCTTCTCGCGGGTTTGTTTTGGTCGGCGTGCGGTCGGTCGGTCGGTCGGGTGTTTGTGCAAGACTGATGGGACCAGGAGCGAGAGAGACGGGAAGAGCTCGGGGGGGAACTCGTTGTCGGTCTCGGTATGCGACGGTGAGAGGAGAGGAGAGGAGAGGAGAGGGGAGGAGGACTGGTGGACGAAGGTTGAGAGTGGGAGTGGGAGTGGTGGTGATGATGATGGTGGTGATGGGTGAGAGGTGAGGTTGCGGTCAGCAATAACGAGCGAAGCGATGAGGATGGCACCGTTATTATGGAAGACCTCTGATCGATTAATCGATGGCGGGACCGGGGACCCTGGTCGTGACAGTTGAGGCTTGCAATCAACTGGGGAGGGCCTAGCTCGGTGGCTGCTGCACTACGGTACCAGTCGCTCAGGAGGGATGCTGACTTAGCAGGCCGGCTAAGGACGACGACGGGGGGAGGGGGGCCAGGATGGAGGCCGGCGCGGGAGTTTGGGTGGGGGACGGTGGTGGTGGTTCTCGGCGGGACGAGAGAGAGAGAGAGATGGCTGATCACTCGAGAGTTTGCACTAATCAGACCCCTGGTCGGCTGGGAATTGCGAGTTGAGTTGGGCCTGTCGTACGGATTCTCCTAGGTCTCCGCTTCTCCTAGTCCTCTTTCTTCCACGGTCCAGGAAGAGTGGGCCGTAGTCGTAGTAGTAGTAGTAGCAGTTGTAGCAGGAGGTTCTAGTCAAAGTTACCGTCCTGTCCTGGGCAAGGCTACGAATCATGGCGACCATTGGAATGCATCCAGCGAAAGCCACAGGAAATCACAACAACAATAGTTTCGTGCGTACGCGACCGGCCCTCTCTCCTCGCTGTATGTGAGCCACGCAGAAAGAGGCAAGGCTCCCGTAGTGAGGGTCGAGGGAACATGCGTCACTCCTCTCCTTCGCCCGTGCCAAAATAGGTGTGCCCAGCAGAGCGTGCGTGGGTGTCCCCAACAGCGTGTTTGTCTGTGTGAGCGTGTGTGTGTTGTGGGTGTGGGTGCATGGACCGCCGCTCGTCCTTCGGCTTTACTGGCTTCGTTGTTCGCCAGGCAAAGCTGCAGCATCAGCATCCTCCGCCTTGGGGCGGTGTGTGCAGAGTGTGTCGGGGAGGTGCGTGGAGGGCGAGGGCGGGCATGTAGGCGAGCAAGGAGAAGTGGTGTCGCACATAATGGCTGTTTGCGTATCGTGTGGCGGTCATGTCTTTTCGGCCTGCCGTTTGCGGTGGCTGTCACAGCTGCTTTGCTCCTACGCATGAAATCTCGCAGGCACACCCGTCAGACCTGGACAGTGTTCTTCACCACGGCGAGGCTCCAACGGTAATACGACGACTGGCTCCTGGCTTCCTTCGCCCGTCCAGCATCAACACCCCCCCATGTCTCGTCAAGACTTGCGACGGTAATACTGGACTCGAATTGCCGCAGACGACAGTCCTCCTCCTCCTCGTGGCCTCTCAGCGATCAATGCGAGCGCCGACAAGACTGCTGCAGCCATGACAGGATGGCCCTCGCTGATTTGCAGTGTGTCGTAGCCGTTCCTCGCTCTGCTGGGCGTGATGGGTGATTGGGTGGTGCTCCCAGCGTGATGGCGCCCGCCGTCATCCCTTTGTTTTGCTCCTCTTTATTCTGGACTTTTCTGCAGATCGTTTGATTGGCGAACGCGACGACGTCCTTCAGGGAACGCCGGGCTGGTGGTGCATGGATGGGGAATTGCAGTGTATCGCACTGCTGCATCGTGATGTGTCATGGCCGCGCTCAGAGTGCGCAGGCTGTGAGTGAGGATCTACGACCTTGGCTGGAGCCAATCTCCGGCGCCATTCCTTTGTTCTCTCCAGCCCATTGCGACCAGCAGATGCATCGAGGCATGGTGGCCGGCCACTCACAATGCCCACAAGACGGCCCATACTCTGTAGACTCTGTCATCTTGTCCACCCCTTGGTCCGACCTGCCATGCCATGCCTTGCGCTGCCATGCCACACATGTACTGACCAGACAATCCAGAATTCTTTTTTTGCAGCGGCGCCCGAGATTCGATGGCCCTGCCCTGTCGTGTCCTTCTCGAATGCCCGTTCTCCACGCGCAGCCAACCAGGGCGCTGCATCGCAGAAGTGAGGCTGCGTTGACCACTTTCAAGGCTGGAGGCGCTGGTGATTGGTGCGAGGCCATGTCGCCGCCTGGACGATAATGATTCAGATGTGACGGTGGCGCTGGCCTCGTGCATGGCAGCCAGCGGCGCAGATGGGAAAACTCCTGGGTGACAGGGTCAAGGGTGCGTGGGCCATGGAAAAGCTTTGGAGGGACATAATAACAAGAGCCAAGCAGAGCAGGGAGCCCCATCTGGCGTTAAGCCCAATGTGCAATTAGCGCTGCGACAGCTCACATGGAATTGAAATCTGACGATGGGATGGATGGCGGAGCAGGCCAATCAGGACCGCTGAGGGCATGGCCATGGTCATTGGCTACCTGTTTGCGTTTGCGTGCAGCAGCAGCGGCGAGAGAGTTGTGTGAGTGTGTCGTAAGTGTGGAGGCCAAGCAAGGACCGACCACGACGAAAACACGACTCTCAGACCACGGTACGAAGTCTACTACTACTACTACTACTACTACTCTACTCACAGCCTCGCTGCACAAGCTGCACAAAGCAGTCGCTCAACCACATGCAGCGTCCTCCACACCCGCTTGCATCGGCGGCATAATTCTACTCGCCATCGAGCCAATATACTCCCTACAACCCATCACCACCATGCTGCGAGTCCTTGTACCTACCTACAACTGCGGCTTCCACAGCTAGGCTACTACAGGCAGATCGCAGCCAGTCGTAAGGGCTCCTCCAAAGGCTCGGACTCTCAGCATGACCAGCATTCTTGTTGCGCCTTTTTCGAGAGCAGGAAAAGAAGAATACGCCCAGGCTGCCTAGCCACTCGCCCGCCCAGTCAGGTCCAAGTCCCGTACTGTCCCAGGGCCAAACATCCAAACGGTGCTGCTGCTGGCATGTCACGCCGTGCTCTCGCTTGCGCTGTGCTGTGCTGTGCTGCCAAAGCGACGGTGGCAGCAGATCTCGTGTCTTGTCGCCCGAAAACAAAAAGGGCTCAAGGACTGCCCCTTGCTTCCGGAAAATCCGTACGTACGGCGTCCTACTGTACTGCCCATCGCACTCACTACTGTGACTACTGTACGGCAAGTCCATCAGCCGTTCAAAGCCGTTGCAATGTAATGTTTCTCCTTTCTCCGCCCCTGAAACTCACCGCTGGACGGGTCCCCTTCCTTGCCTGGCTGTCACCTTGCCTTCCCTTGCTCGCTCGCGCAAATGCGAAGTAATGGAAACTTGTTTGACAACTCGTGACATACTGCAACATGGGAGAAGGAGAGATAGGCTCCCGTGTACGAAGTAGGTGCTGGACTGTAACCAAATGGAACCCTATCTGCGCTGGGAGCTAGCAAGCCTTCCCATAATGCAATTTGAATTTTGCGCATCTCTCATCTCTCGTCTGAGAGACTCACGGCCATTCCAAGTGCAAATCCTCCCTTCCACCCTTCCAGCCTTCCAGGTCCCGGCGTGCGAAGGAGGAAGACGGACATCCACAATTGGCAATATTGACGTCTGTGTCCGACCAACTCTGGGTGGGACCGCGGTTCGGTCGGGTGGTACAAGGCGGTGGGTGCGGTGCGGTGCGGAGCACTCGGCGATGAGGACGAGACCCTCCTACGAAGTACCTAGGACGAAGACGACGACGACCTGTCTTGCACGTATTGGCTGGCGGCGGCAGTCTGTGTTGGGATCTACTGGACGCAGGAGGTAGGATCATGGAGTTGGCGTGGGTGTTCAGTGTTCAGTGCTGACTACGAGCTGGGCTGTGGCCGTGGGCTGCGTGTGGACATGAAAATGTGGATTTGTGGTCTGTGATGCTGCCGTCGCTGGTGCTGGTACTGGTGCTGATGCCAGTCACCAGTCAGCAGTGCAAGCAGCGCCAGTGCCAGTGCCAGTACCATGCCAATGCCATGCCATGCCCGTAACCATCATTGTAGTCGGTGAGGTTTGTGTGGAGAGAGCGATCGGTCTCACCGCATGCATGTTGCAGTATTGCATACACCAAAGATGCAGAGGAGAGGATCTGGTTTAGCTGCGTCTCTGTTTGTGTTTGCATGCGTGATGTTTGTTTTGTACGCAGCCTCCAGTGTCCAGCCTCCAACCACCAGCTAGGTATGTCTCTACCGTGGGCAATCTCAGCCATCAATGACCTAGCCTCTTCGCTATGGCCGTTTTCATTCTTTCATCCACATCCACACAATACAATAGTATGCAGATAATCATAATGCCGCAGTACGAAGGACCAGCTACGCGACTCTCAAGTCCAGCGTTGACTGCGAGGGCGGACTACTTACTCAAGACGTGACCATCATCTAAATCGGATAGGTCGAGAGCACCAGAACAGCAGAGCACCATTTGCGGATATTCGTGCATATATCCTGCCGCCGCTGCACAAGCCGGGAGACTACGAGTACCGGACTGGAGTCGCTGGACTCGACAAGATGGAGGATTGGAGACGCGAACGGATAGCTACAGTACAGTACCTAGGTCCTCAGCAGTCAGCACCGCACTCCAGCGAATCAATAGAGCCGACTGGCCATATGTGATATTGCCTTTCCGGCTCTCATCAAAAGGTCGACACATCCATGTCGTCCTGATTGGCGCAGAATAAGTCGTGTAGATGAAAAGTTAGAAGAGCCGGTACGAAAGTGCGATACGAAGCAGTCAGTGCCAGCCAGACCTGAACTGCCAGGGAGGACGACATGTGACCAAGGGCCTCGTCGATTGATGAGGTGGTGGCGATGACAATATTACAATATTACAAGATTACTCTGTACCGTATTGGTATTATTACCTCTCGTTGTCTAGATTTGCGCACGTTACAGATTCTGCACACTGCACTGCACGTGGCTCGTTCTCTTTTCGTTCCATTCTCTTCTGACTCCCCAACCTTGCGCTAATCCCATTTCCTCTCTCTCTTTTCATTGCCGTATTACGGGGAAATTCCAGTCTCCAGTCTGTCTCCATCCTCATCCTCAGCAGGAGGTTGGGATTATGTGCCATCACCATGACCATGTTCCGGGAGGGGAGGGAAGGTCCAAGTTACAGCAAGTCACACACAAACAGAGGCGGCGGCGAGGACGAAAGGATGGCGCTTAACAAAACATCGAACATGCAAGTCATGCTTTTTATTCTGATGGCCAGGAAGGGTCCCATCCCAATCATTCCATTCCAATGCCCAAAGACATCATCACCAACGCCCACACCAACCCTCCATCTTTCTTTCTTTCTTCCTACCTATCACTATTACCATTGCATTACGCCGCACAGGACTTGCTATTCTTGCCAGACAGAGGAGGCAGGCAGGCGGGGGCTGGAGGATCGACGACAAGTGTCAGCGCCGGTGCGGTACGGTGTGCATCCATTGCATCCATGATCCAGCACCACCAAAAAGTGTGTCTGTACCAAGGTGTGCATATTTGGAGAGAGAGTCATGAGGATGCATGCCCGTCAGTGTCCAAGCGTGCGTTGCGAGTACGTACCGTATAGTACGGTGTTCACTGTACTCCGTCGGCGACCACCAACCATCCGAACCAGCTCTTCTGAGCAGGTGGTTGAGCTAATTTCATGGTTGGTACCTGTAACCCTGATGTCGCTCCATTCCTTGAATATTCAGAGTGAGAATGATCTTTCTTCCTTCATTCCTGCTCGTTGCAACCACGGTCGTACCCGTACCCGCGCGGCCATCTTGCATCTTGTGGTCCCGAGTTGGGCCATGTATGAGAGATTAAAGAATAAGCCAGCCTTTGCTGCTGCTGCCGGTAGTTCATGATGGATCCAAAATCGAGTCAGTCCCCAAAAATAGCCGGCCTGCACCAGCTCTGGCCTCCTCTCTGTTTCCCACCAAGATTATCGTTTCTTTTTCAAGACCAGCTAGCTTCATGGTGGCCATGGTGCTTGAGGGATATCGAGGAAGGATGGCTTTCGGAGCATTTTGATTGCTGCGAAGGTCACGGTACCCTTGTGGCCTGCGAGGTTATCGGGTTGGTCGTACCTCAGTGGTACTTGAGCTCTGTCCGTAGCCGCTGTGCTCATTTTCTAATTCCATTCCCAATTTCCGATTTTTGAAGGACCCCCAAGGTAAGTTCTTTTTCCCTCAAGCTTCCCGCCTGTCTTGCCGCCCGAGGCTGGTGGTTACAGTTGTACCAGCCTTCAGACTTCCCTTTCTCTCTCTCCTTCTCCTTTTCCCACCAACTGGCAAGTCAAGATCATTCCAGTCTCCAGTCACATTCAGCTACCTAGAAACACCAACCCACGACCACAAACAAACAGCCTGATCAATCAACACAACGAAGGACAGAACTGGTGGCGAGTGCTTTGTGACGGTGGAACTTTGAGGAGAGTGAAAGGGGGGACTGGCTACTCCTACCACTTCTTCCATCTTCAATGTAAACTCCAGCATCGAAAGATAAGATAAACAAGGCATCATACACGCCTAGAAACCACAAATCCGCAACACCATACTCTCATCACCAACAAACAACGACCACTCGAACATGAACCCCACAATTCTAGCTTGCTTAGAAGAAAGGAGCATCCTTCCATTACCTGTATCTAAAATTTGTGACATGACATCGGCAAGCAGTCATAGAATGGCAAGGAACTTCCACGTAACAACAGACTCCAGATTCGCCGCAGAGCAACAATTCGCCACGAAAAATAGACCAGATTAGACTGGGCCAGACCAGACCTACATAGTCAGCCAAATTTCTTTGTCGAGAGAAGAGAAGTTAGGGGTGGGTGAACTTACCAGCTTGGAAGGCCTGCGATCATTGTGCTTTATTTAAGATTCCTTCCTGCTCCTTTGCAGGTTGTGATGATGGAGATGATGTTTATAATGTTAACTGCTATCTACCTGTTGACTTTAACGTTGATTTAGAATAGAGAAGTTAGGCGGGGACTTATTGATGTAGTATCCTAGTCTTTATACTTTATCAGGCATTACTACTCCGTTACAAGTTGACCTATATAATGTTAACTATTAACTACGTGTTATCTATAACATTAAGTGAGAATAGAGAAGGTAGCTTACCTATAGTTACCTTAGCACACTGTGTTTATCCACGTTGTCACTACTTGCCATAAACTATTAATTCTAACCTACACTACCTATACAGTAGTAGGCTGGAAAAGGCTGAGTATCTATCCATCCTTCTTGCATTACAACTTCATTGCAGCCTTACAGACATGATCACTCCACCCCCTAAACAAACAAACCCAAGTCTTATTAGTAACCCTCACTATTTCCATCCCTCCTCTTACCTCTCCCATCGAAGACGAAAAAAAAAGAGCGATAACAATCTACCGCTGTCTCTAAGCATATGAAATCCTACTAAACCCCCTTTCTAAAACCTAATGTAGAGGAAAGAGGTTACTTTTTTTTAGCAACCTGTATAGAGATCTCTTGTATAGTGCACGTATCTAAGGTATAGATGATAAAGAAAAAATGCGTCAAAGAAGAGGGAGAATACGTAGGGGGTTGAAGATAGAGAAGTGCTGTGTCGCTTATTTAGTACGTAGGTAGGATGGATTTCACTTGTTTAGCGTGGGCTGAAAGTGGGAGGAGTAAGGAATGAGGTGAGGTGAAATAGTATGAGCATGTATGTGTAGATGTAGTTGTAGTTTTAGGAGAAGAGAGTGTGAGAGTACAAGAGTGCGAGAGATGCAACCACTCGATCAAAGAATTCTCTGGTAAGTAAGCAAACATTAAGAACTAATCCGCTACCAAAACAAAAAAGAATTGTCCTTTGTTTCTCATCTTTGTAATTACCATACACAAAACCCATCACCTCCTCTATCCTAACATTTCCCTTATCCCACCAAGTCAGCCACAGCCAGTACACCGCATTCCTTCGCTCACTCCATAACTACACTCCCTCACCTGTCACATCACATCACATCCATCAGCTCAGCTCAGCTCAGCCGAGACGAAACCTCCTCCTCTACCAACACGCCAACGCACCAATCTCAAATCTCAGATCTCCAAGAAGCACGCATCAGAAACCCATTGAATCCCGCCTCCTACATCACAACACCACAAGCAGATATCTCATAGATATTGATTTCGAAAGAGGCAGCGCGGATCAGCGAGAGGGAGGTAGAGCAACGGAATAAGCATGGGCAGTACGAATTCTGATACCTAAACAACAGGGTTAACCTGTAAATGTAGCTTCAATCACAACGAGAAAACAAGAATGACAGAGCCTCATTGGCCACCAGGTTATGATGGAACGTTATACAGTTAACTACTCACACTCCAGTGGTAATTCGTGATCTCATGATCTCAAAATCTCCGACAAATATAACAATTGACATAATCTGTTCAAAGTAATGGATGGCTGATATCTCCTCCGCTAGCATCAGTCAACGTGACGAGTGAGAAGAAGAGGTTTGTCGGCAAGGGCCAGCAATCAGCCTCGGTCGATTAGCTTGTATTACTAAATAAGCCCACTTACAACAGTTTGTGCGACGGTGATGAACGTGGCACGACACGACACGGCACAGCACGGTATCGACTTCATCTCAACCAACTCCAGAGGGAGGAGGATGAGGACGAGCCGGCTGACTTGAGATGGTAGCGCCCGGCTTGGAATGCACGGAGAGAAAAGAAAGTATCGAGAGCCACAGAAGGTTGGATGCAGTGAGCTTCCTGGAAGAAGGCTGTACAATTCATACTTGACTCACCTGGTAAAACGATAACTACACCCGCAATACAACCCCATCAGATAGCTCAGCAACAGCTTAATTCTGACATCTAGCTCTATGTTTGCAAATACACGGCCAGTAGAATAATGTGTAGGTATGCATGTCTATCATGCAAACCAGCTTCGTCCTCCATCGACCAACAACCTTAAATAGAACACTGGTAATTTCATCTAGCGCAACGCCTTCAAAATAAATGGATGCTTCAATGCCTCAGCTGGCGTAATCCTCTTCTCGGGATTAAGCGCCAGACAGCGATCCAGCAAATCCGCAAACAGCGTTAGTTCCTTCGTTTCCGCATCTGTCAAGCCCTTGGATGCGGACATGAGGCGTGTCCGGAGATCGCGGGAGGGTTTAACGAAGGCCAGCGTTTTGATAATGTCCTAGAATAAACACCTGTTAGTTTCTGTTCTGTTGACAGTGTTCTGGTTTCAGGCCAGATAGGGGGTGACATGTGCGACTAGGGGCTGCTGACTTGTTGCACGAGCACGCAACCACCATCGATAAGAATGTACAGATGCGGCGTAGAACTCCACAGCGCTTCACAGGCCCCAGATGGGCGAAAGAAGAATGTCAACATACCTTTCCAGTGATTTTATCTTGCTCCACACTTCTAAAGTTGGCCATCTCATCGAAATGCACGTGTGCGAATTGGGATCGTTTCAGCATTTTCATGGTGAACTTGCCTCTGCAATCCATGATTGACCGAAGCATTTGATTGTTGGTTCGTCCTGTAAATAGAATCTTACCGGTGTATAATTCGTAGAGCGTGCAACCGATTGACCAAATATCAATCGCAAAGTCGTACGGCATGCCAAGGATAATTTCTGGCGCTCTGTAGAATCTGCTGACAAGGTAGGGAGTGATCTCATTGTCTGAGGCATCGGATGCTGAACCCAAATCGCATATCTTTAGCATGTTTCGTGTTTCATTGACCTTTCACAAATTAGCATGCGATCGACACCAGGATGGAACAGCGCTTACAAGTATGTTGTCTGGCTTGAGATCTGCATGTAATATGTTGCATTTCCGCATCAGACTCAAACCAAGGAACATCTGCTGAGCGTAAGCTCGAACAGCCTTCAGGTTGATACCAATATCACGCCCAAACTTCTTGAGCACTTCACGCAAGTTAATGCTGAGGTTCTCAAAGACCATACACAAGTGTCCTTTGTGTTCAAAATGTCGCTCGAGTCTGATCATGTGCTTCTTGTCATCGGGATCCGCTTCGTTGATCTTTTCGAGTATTTCAATCTCCTTCATACCAGCTTTTCGCCTACACAACAATCAGCTGGCAATTCTAGAAATCTGGTAAAGGATGCTTACATAGTCTCATTGTTTCGGATAAGCTTGATTGCAACCAGTCTCTTCGATATTACATCCGTGGCCCGAACAACCCCAGAGAACATACCTTTTCCAAGATTTGCCTGCACGTGGTATCTACCGTTGAGCAACTCTCCTAGGATGATCTTGTAATAGCCTTCAGGGTCGTCCCAATTGTCAAGCATTTCAATATGAAGCTCTTTTGCCTGTGGGATTGGTACTGCTTTGGAGAAATTCTCCAAATTCTCGGTGTGATTTTGCTGATTTGGTTCGGGGTCTTCAGCAAACATGTCGTCATCGTCATCATCTGCGAACATGTCGAAGTCTTCCTTTGACTTCGTTGGCTTTGTCTCTGCTGGAGCGACCTGTACCGGAAGTAAGACATCTTGCTCTGTCGTTGGCTTCGTCTCGTCATAAGCTGCTGAGGATACCTCGCCATTGTGTCGCTGTATGTCTCGGTCCTTATCTTCCCTCATATCCATTGTTGGATCATAATCTGCTGCTGAAGGGCCATCTTCCTCGACATTGACAGTTGAGTCTCCATTAGTGTTTGCAAGGTCTTGATCATTAGTGATGGCGAAAGCGGTTGGCGACTCAGGATTTGAAAACTCCTTAGGAGTACCAGGAGTCGATACAGGCGAGACTGCCACAATCTCGTTAGTCAAGCCATTGAATAGCCGGCTTAGCAACTGACCTGATCGACCTGAAGGCGTATCATTGTCTCCTGATTGTCCTCGGCCTGGTGTAGATTGACCTGATTTATCTCCCAGGTGCAATGCCTGAACAAGTAAAGGCGTAGCAGAGCCTTTGTACTTAGCTTTGATGGCCTCACGGCGTTTCCGTCGCTCCTCTATCAGTGCAGCCTCGTCTACAGGTTCAGGTTCGGGCTCGTGAGTTTCTGCAGTGGACGCGCTATTCGCGCTGGTGGACCTGATGGTATTAGCATGCTTCACTACAAACAGGCAATATGGACATACTTGCTAAGGTCGAAATCTTTCCTGAAATTATTATCATGCTGATGCGAATACCCTTGCGTATGTTTAGCCTCGTATGTTTCATTGTCAGATGGCATCGGGCCTTGTCTCCGTTTGCTCACTGACTGGTCGTTTGAACTCCGACTACTTCTCTCTCCATACCCATAGCCGTTTGTTCTACCCGAATCTGCCTGACCTCCATATCGATCACCATCTCTTTGATAGTGACCACCACGGTTCTTGTAATCTCCTCCACGGCCAGCCCGATATGGTGACCTGCTCCGAGTTCTATGTCGTTTATTGTCGGGGTATCGGTCTCGGTCGTCATATCGAAGATCAGGACTAGTTGGAGTTCCATGATCTAGGTCTTCGTAAGATACGCGTGAACGTCGCTGAGGAGCATCCTCATAGTGAACTTTGAATCTTCGTGGATCATTTCGGGGTCGGTCGTTGTAATCGTCCTCTCGGGATCTCTTAGAGCCTCGAGGAGCTCGGTCTGAATATGGAGAGCGGCTCCTGTCTATCGATCGCCTGTCCCTAGCTCTGTGCCCATTCTCAGGAGACCTCGACGTAGAGCTGCCAGCACGGTTTCTGTCTTGACGGTCAACGGAAGTGCCATCATATTGCGGCAGCGACTTAGTTGCCTTCTCTAAACTTCCATCCCGAATCTCTCCTTCGTCTGAACTGGGTGGCGAAGCCATGGTGATCCCTTTGCGCAAATGTTGGTCAACCAGAGACGAAAGATCCCCTGCCTTATGGTGGAGAAGAGAGTGTTAGCCAAGGATCAGAATCTTTGAAAATCTCAATGTGAGAAGAGCCCAACCGGGTGTCTATCGTCTCTTGCCTCAAGCTTCAGCGCATATTAACGTCGTCGCGAGCGATATAGCTGGAGAAGAGTTGCGATATACGCAGATGGAGTTGGTGTTGATGTTGGTGCTGGTGCTGGTGATGGTGATGGTGATGGTGATGGTGATTTAAGAAATGTCGTGCCAACCCAAATGTTTCGATTTGGAGGTTCAACCGTTCAAGAGCCTCTGATAAGAAATACCCGTTGGCGCTAGACCCAATCTGTTCACGCCGTGCCTGCGCAAATTAAAAGCGCAACGTTCTCCCCGCCAACATTATTCCATTCCTTCTAGCCACCCCTCTTCCACCGCACAACCTCACTTCGACCGGCGCACGCACAAAATCACCCGTAACCTTACACTTCGTAGAACATATATTCAACATGGGAGGAGCAGATAGAGCCGGCAAGTTTCCCTGATCTTCAGATCTTTGCATGTTCAGCCTCACCCCACCCCATCTACTGACAAAGATCAATAGGAGGCAAAGCTAAGCCGTTGAAGGCCCCCAAGAAAGCGCCCAAGGCCGAGCTCGACGACGAGGACAAAGCATTCCAAGAGAAGCAGAAAGCTGGTACGTCGAAACAACCTCATCTTTCGAGAGCGACCCGACTAACTTTCCGGACACAGATGCGAAGGCCAAGGCTGAGCTCGCCGCAAAGGCAAAGGGAAGCAAAGGACCTCTAAACACCGGATCCCAGGGAATCAAGAAGAGCGGAAAGAAATAGAGAATATGAGATTAGGGCATGGGAGATTCAGGAGTGAATGGTCGGAGGGCACATAGGAACTTGTGGCGTTGTTGGCATTGGTATTTTCATGGAAGCCTTGACCTGGGATTTGGCATACATTTCGTCCTTGCGGAAAACAAATAAATGCATGGATTAGAGGATCTCGTCTCAATGTAGAAGTGAAACTTCTGGGTGTGCTACGTGGAGAGATCTGCTAGTGCCAATTACTGCGAATATTCGCCGCCTTTCAAGTGATGGTCAGGTAAAGAAGTCGCTGAAATTTCAAGAACCACGGCGCCTGAGAGCAACGATATGCAAAAGACCCACCAAGTCAAGGCGGTTGTCTCAGTCGCTAGGTTGAGTCCAGTTTCTCAAGGAGGCGCGAACTCGACTATCAGGACTATTTGCAATATGATCAGTTACTAAGGAGAAAGAAGAGGTGGATGGGGTATTGGCAACTTATTTTTTGGAATTTCGTTGCTGGTAATGGTACAGTACTGCAATAAGTGTTACGTGTGCTGCGGTGGGTTTGGAAGTCGCAGAGAAACTCAAAAGTAACTCGGCAACTGATATTAACTTGAGCTCTAGCTGTGCTGGTTTCCACAGCTGAACAGATTCAATATGCGTCCATGTATGGAGATTCTGTTTATTCTCTGCCAGTGCTAAGTGCTACTTGTAAATGTGTCCCATTCCATTGTCTGCATTACTGCATATCAATGCATCTGGTGCACATCGTCAATCTCATTACTCGCCGCTCTTGGCTTAGGATTGTGCCACGTCAAAGTTTTGCCCTTCTTTGCTTCCTATACCCAGGTTACTTTGTCTGCACCATCAGGGACCGTTCGGCCTTCGGATTCAATTATAGTATCTGCTGTCTTGACGGCAACACCAAGAGCCGCGCTAATGGCTTGAATAGCGTCTACCCAACGTGGCTCTTCAACCGTCCCGACAAAGTGCGTGTTGTTAAAGTATTCTTGTTCTCCAATTTTTGGGATGCCGAGTGCTCTTATAGACAACTTCTTGATGAATGGCAACTTACGTAGACAACACGGGATCCACACTGTAAGCCCGTCTTTCGTGAGGTCCCAGTCCCAAAGATCGAAGTACTCAACATGGAGGACTCGGACGTTGCGCAACCTGGAAAATGCATATGCAAGAGACCTAATACAATAGTCGCCAGAACTAAACAAGTCAGCAGTTGCCTATAAATCTCAAGTAGCCCTCTAAAACTTCAAGTTAATTCCTGAAACCATATCCGACTTAGGTGATGCAAAATAACGCAGTGATTGACGGGCTGTAACTCAGACATCGGAATAATGTCAAAGCATGAACTTACGAAATACAGAGGTTCTGGATACGTCTAATGGCCGTAGCTGAGAGCCCCTCAGCTGTACCCTTTGCTCCCAGGCCAAAGAAGTTTTCTGTTCCCACATTGAGCGGGAAGGTGTTGATCTTGTAGAAAACTTTTATAGCTTCGTCGTAAAGCTCCTTGTTGCATCTGAGAGCAGCAAGAAGCTGTGGTGTGGCCTCGGAATCGAAGTCCACATAATCGTCGTCATCTAAACATTTGTTAGCTACTACCGTTGTTTGCTTGGTGGAATTCAGTCTGTGATGAAGCGATCATAGCTTGTTATAAGGTATGGTTTTCGGTGAAGGCTTGACTTTTCAATCACCAAAGCGCCCGAGGGGAAGTACATGGGTATTCCTGCAATGGTTGTCTTCAAGCTTGCGCGGAATATCAACCAACAGTACGCGAGAGTGGAAAACAGAAAAGAAACCAGCTGCTAGTTAGCAGGCAAATCCACGTACTAAAATCCAGCTTCCACACAAGTGCCTCCTCAAAGATCATCTCGCGAATCTCCATCAAAAACGTAGAAAGCGATGGGCGTGAGGGCTTGAGTATGACATTGTCGAACTTGCACATGACAGTCTTAAGACCATAGAGCTCGCATGCTTTGAACTTGGAGTGGTAGACATTACAGTCGAAGAGCTTGGAGTTGGAGAAGCTGGAGTCGTAGATGGTAGAGTTGAAGACTTCAACATTTTGCAGCTTAGAGTCCCGGATGGTGGCCTTGTGGACCGTTATGGAGCTCATGGTCGCGTTCTTGATGTAGGCGTTATTGAGGGTGGCCATTGTGCTGACTTGGAGCTGTAGATCTACGGTTAGTTTGAGTAGCTCAAGCTGAGTGGTACGGTGCGATTGGTACTTACACAGGTTAAGAGATGGAGGGGCTTAGAAGTTGTTGATCGTATGTTTTATAGGCTTGGGTCTAGATGGTTTACTTTTGGGAGCTCACGATTGAGCTGTAGATCTGCGGTTAGTTTGAGTAGCTCAAGCTGAGTGGTGCGGTGCGATTGGTGCTTACACAGGCTGAGAGATGGAGGGGCTCTGAGAGCTCACGATGGTCGAGCTGCGCTAGCCAGGCGTTAGAGTAACGGTACTGGAAAACATTCACTTCAATGAAGTTCACTAAATCAGCACCAGTACCACTCTAAAAGACTAGAGCTAAGTAACTGAATCACCTGAGTGGGTTCATTTATGTAATTATTTTTTGAGCTTTGCGGTTGGCTTTATATAGCTAAACAAACTTTGGCAACTTCAACGAGTAATTCAGCTCTTTATAAAATGAATTTCAAACAAACGACACTCAGTGAAAGTGGTCTCAGATTCAGCCACAACTGTAGCCTCTTAGCAAGTATGCTCAATAGTAAGAGTACCCTTTTTGCAGGTGAATTATAGTTATATATCTGTGCAATTAAACGGGGCCTTAAAGGCTAACAAAGACAAACAAGATGAGTCAGCCTAGGTGGGTGTTCGCTGTTCAAGTTGAGAACGAGGAGCCTTCACCAAATTCTCCTATGCACGCACTTCTACATGGCGGGGTAACCAATGGTCTATGATGATCAAGGCTCCTACTGTTCTGCACCGAGTCATCGTGACAGTGAGCGATATCTTTGTAAAACTCTTGCCGAACGCAGCCAGATTTTCAGCACCAGCATGGCTGTTCAGACACAGAAGGCAGCCTGTATTTTTTGTAAGCCGTCGCTTAAATTCGAGACCTTGGCTAACTCCCCCCTTTCTATAAAGCATGTCTGTGCCTCGCTTGCGCCAGTCTTGTTTTCCCAATTAAAGACTCTCAGTGCATTGTCCCTCGTAAATAAAAGGCTGCAAATATCCTTAATGTCTATACCCATGCTAAGAATGGTCTTACTACTTACAAATCAATTATGCACCAAAGAGCAATGACATTTGCCTCCTCTATCTGTAGACAGATAACCAAGCAAATTTGGAAAGTAATCAAGGCTGCTTAGCAATTAGTCTTATCACCACCAATCCCACCAAAGGTACCCTCACCATATTCTTGTACGTCGCTAGACGTCCACAGTCCACTAGACATTTCAAGTCACTCAAGCCAAGTAATCATCAGCATCGCGTGGCGACTCGATCAGCCCCGTAGGTAATTTACTACTTTATAACAGAATCACACACACTAATATCCAACAGGCCAAGGAAGAATTGAAGGCGTCAAGAGTGCATGGAACTCCCCGAATTTACCAGCTAAAGAATTTTGTTCGTTTGTTCGTGAAAGTCTGAGTCCTTGAGGGACTGGCTGACTCGGTGATTTGCTTTCTATACGGTAGCTTTGTAGTTCGAGGTAATGTCTGTGTCTTGGTGCCGCAGTGGGCTAGACTGAACTCGATTATGGGGAGTGTCTTGTGCTTTAAGTTGTGGTGGGTGTTGGGAATCGTCTAAAAACGTTGTTTTAAATGCAGGCTTTTTCTCTCAGGGTATCTAATAATTAATCGCACAATGCTAGTTATTTAAGGTTAAAGCTGTTGAAGAGGCAATAATATGTTATATTTAAGGTTATTTTATCTGAAATGTGACTGAGATATGCTTCGAAGATTAAATCATAAGAATTATCATTCATACACAATACGTAAATCACGTTAACCACCTAAATACCATTACCCATTACTCCAAGCTCAGAAAAACGCCTAGCCCAAGCAATCCCAGTCCTTAAGCCTCACCAATACAAGCCAGCATTAGCCTCTCATAATCGCCACTCGTCTCAGCCTTGATCCTGGCCCCTAATTCCTTGTGATATTTATGCCTGTATGCACCCTTGACGTTCATCATGTGGTTTTGGTTCCAGTGAATCCGTACAACGCGATTGACGAGGAGATGATCTTTTGTGCCAAGGCCAGCCATAGCGTCTTCGAGAAGCATTGCGTCGCGCATTGCCCTGTCAGTTCCGGTACGGAGTTGCTGGAGGAGCGCAGATTCCATATGGCCGGAAAATTCCTGTTCATTTTCCTACGTTAGTTAGATTCTTGGAGACACATAGTTTTTGGAGGGGAATGTATACCTTCTTGATGACAGTCTCTAGGCTCCTTGTGAACTTTTGTTGGTAGGTATGCGCAATTGCACCAATTTGCGCATCGCTTCTCTGGCTCAAGATATTGCAAACGAGTAACTCGTCTGTTCCTATCTTGCCCTCTGTCGCCTTGTAAAGTTCCATCACATCCTGATCTATTTGCTGTGGAATAACAGGTGCACTGTCCTCGGCTCTGTTGGCAGCAAGAACCATCAGGAAATGGCGTTCTGTTTTCATGCTCAAATCGGCCTTGATTGCGGACTCTAGCGGGGTGCGATAGACTCTGCGGTATTCGGATTTGATTGCGTTTAGATCTGCGTTGGAACGGCCTAATAGGACATCATTCAACACTTTCTCCTTGGTACCTGGTCCATCCATGGCGCTGTGTAAAAGTACAACATCTTGCATCAATGGCCCGCGGATGATGGCGCAGAGGCCTTCTTCAAGCCAGCCACTAACTTCGCTTTGCACGTCGGTAAGAAGATTACGTCGAAATTGTCTGCTGTAGCTGTCGCGAATGGCATGCATCTGAAGAGGGTCTTTGTTGGCAAGCGCCTTGATCAGAGCCCTCTCATCTGTGCCGAAGCCCTTCATAGCCTTTCTGCATGCTGCGGCATCTGCGTCCGCATTCCAGGCTATTATTTGGGGTGCACCGTACCCCGGCGATGGAGGAGTTGGCGGGGAGAATTGCTGAGGCGCGCCGTATTGCTGAGGAGCGCCGTACTGCTGAGGAGCGCCGTATTGCTGAGGGGGATACTGTGGAGTAGGAGGCCCAGCAAAAGGCTGGCCGTACTGTTGCGGTGGCGGGGGTCCAGGAGGAAGACCATAGCCTTGCTGAGGAGGGTATGAGGGCGTCGGAGGCCCGTTGAATGGTTGCTGGGGAGGGTATTGTTGTTGGTGTTGAGGAGGGTAACCTTGGGGTGGAGGGTACTGTTGGTAACCTGGCTGCGGGGAATCTGCCATCACGTCAGCGACAGCAAATACGTGAAGTGGGAAGATGTAACTCACGACTCGGAGGCGGCGCGCCGTATGGCGGGTAAGGAGGATATTGTTGATAGGACATTGTGTGGGTTGTGTAGGTGGGTATGTGTCGTGTGTGCAATTGCGAGTCTGCGAAGGTTAAGTCTGTGGTGTTTTGTGTTAGTCGAGGAGAGCAACGAGACGAGTTTATCAAAGACGGCGGCAGCCTTCAGCCACCTGCTTGGCGGCGTACGTGAAGGCGAAAATGGAATCGTTCGCAATCATCATGATGGTCTGCAGGTGATCTGGAGGGGCAGTGTTCAGAGAAGCATTTAGCGCTGATGATTTATTGGAGCAAGCGCTGTTACACAGCCCGGGCAGTCGACAATGGCTGAGAATGGGGGGCCTTGGAAGCGACGAGCGATGATTCCCTTTGATCCCTTCATTCACTCAGGGCCAGTCATAGGCGGGGATGATTGGCGACAAGTATCTGCGCCCTGTCGATGCATCGGATGCCAACTTTGGAGGCACGCAAGTAGTCGGCAAGGTGGTTGGTAGTAAGCACGTCAGGTACGACCTAATTATATATATACATGTATCTGCGTGTCAAAGCACAGTCCAGCACTGTGCTGTCGTACATCTACAGTCAGTCGTCTTGACACTTGCGACCGGCGAATAAGCAATAGGCTGTGACACGTGCATAAGGCTGAAGAGCTCGGGCATAGTGACGTCAGTGCAAAGAAAAGCTACGGCTTAGGTAAGCTTCCAGTTGAACATGAGAGGCAATGAGCGAAGAGAGGCATATACTTATACAGTGTACGGAGGGTATCCCCCGAAGGAAGACATATATTGGAATCGTCTCAAACTTGTTCGGACGAGAACGAGCGTGGGGCCCGAAATGATTCTAATGATTAGGACGCCGGAGCAATACCCTTTATGGACAATCAGCTACATGATAGGGGGCATTAGGTCCAATGGAGTATATCCAACTGTTGGAATTCGGAGAAACTTTGTTGTTGGTAAAAGCCCCGCCCCTATTGATTCCATTTCTCGAGCGAAGGACGTCATGACGCTAGTCCATATCTGGCCATTTCCCAGGCCGCCATGTTTCCCCGTATGTTCCTCGTGCGACAACAATCCGTCTCCAGTGAATACTGAATCCCACCCGATACTAGGCGTCTCAACGCTGAGTGAATTAAGCACCAGGAAGGTATTTATGTACTTCAAGCGGAGCGGTTCACAACCAGTTCTGGGGTGCTCTTGCGCTTGGCCTCACGGTTGCCACCCCTCTCTACCCGAGTCACCCGACTCTTTCGGCGAAGGGGAAGCGGCATTGCTCAGCAGCCCGGATCCAAAGCGGGCATATCAATAACTTCAATCCCGCAGCCTTGTGAACCTGATACATTTTCCTGCCAGAGTTCATCCGCAATGGGTGGTCAAGCGTTTGCCTCGCGCAGGCCCCCGCTATTCACCCCTCGCATGCCATTAAACATCTACAACCAGATACTGAAAAACACACAGATCATACTATGTCAACACTTCAACTATGTTGCTGCACCTATCGAAGCGCCAGGCAAGACTTCGTACGGCGACGTCGATTTTCTCGTATGCGACCCACTATCCGTTGACTGCGATTTCGCCAAGCAGCCTCTCAACGAAGTAGCTCATACATTGTCAACAGCACTTAATGCAAAGGATTGGATCACGGAGAAAGGAAACCCGACCATTAACCTGGCATTACCTTGGCCAGAAGCCGTGGCGGAAGCGAAAGACGAGGAAAAAGTCAACGGGAAAGAAGCACCGGTGAAATTTGTGCAAGTAGATGTCCACGTTTGCTCAGTTAAAAAAAGTTGGGACTGGGAGCTATTTCATGCAGCCCATGGCGACCTTTGGAACATACTGGGCACCACGATTCGTCCTTTTGGTCTCACGGCTGACAATGTTGGTCTTTATGTCAGGATCCCGGATATTGAACTACTCGATAGAAAAAAGAGCAAGATATTCTTAACTGACGATCCATCACGTGTCCTTAATTTCTTGGGTCTCGATGAGAGAAAGTGGTGGAAACCTTTTGCCAGCCTAGAGGACATGTTTCGGTATGCTGCCACGTGTCGGATGTTCAGAGTTAAAGAAAGTCTTGAGGGTAGCGAAGTTGAAGCTGGCGACGTCGTTGGTGCTATTGAAGGACAAGAAGGCGGCGAGCAGGGAAAGAAGAAATTAAAGCACAACGACAGACAACGGATGACAAAGCGCCCTATCTTTGCAAAATGGCTTGAAGAGTTTATCCCAAAATGTCGAGAGGAGGGCAATCACTTCGAAGCAAAGGTCACCCGAGAACAGGTTCGTGATGAAGCTTTTGAACAGTTTGGTGTCCGCGAACAATACGAGACTCGACTACATGACTTTCAGCTCGTGCGGCACAATGATGAGATTTGGAGGGAAGCTCTAAAGGGCAGTGTTCCGTTAGAGGATGTGGACCCCAAGATTAGAGCTGCTGCGATCCGGACGCTAAAGGCAATTATTTTTGAAGGCGACGAGTTTGATGGAGAAGTCGTACAAGCATCGAAGAAGAACGAGAAGGGTTTCTACGATGTTGCACTCGTGAAGAAGTTCGTATTGGAGAATTGGAGGAGAGCTGGGGACATTGGCTGGAAAAGACAGGAGGAGAAGGCCAGGGTTGGTATGAGGGTTAAGGCGGAGAGGAAGAGGAAAGCTGTTGAAGTTGCTAAGTGAAAAGAAGTGAAAGGTGGGAGATGTAGATGATGAAGACTTAGGGCGTAGTTACTCCCGGGTTCTAGTGGCTGTATGCTATTCCCTTATTAATACCTAATTAGTCTTAACCTATGAAGTAAGTTTACTCAGACTTGTTCTAATCTCTAAGCTTTCTAACTTAAGAGGTTTCACTAAGCACGAAAATACCTTAAGGTAGCCCATAGCCACTTACTTTGCTATAAAGTATACCAGTTTAGGCCCAAACTAGTATAATTGCACAAAGGATTTAGTGCTAATCTAGGCCCGTTACATCTCTGTCGTCACTACTCCTGTTTTTAATTTTTCAAAACCATTTTTAATAGGCGAGGAACGTGTTCTAGCCCTTGTTCCAGCCCTAAGCGATAAGGACAGACAAGCTAGAAAGGGGGCATCTATCAGTTATCACTTCACTTGCTCAACAAACATAATCAACTTACAGGAGAGATTTCAAATAGAAAGATTGCTGGCACCTACTCCTTAAAGCATAAGATGTTCTAATTTAAAACAGCTATAGAATCTATAAGAAGCGATGCTCTTTTAGCATCGGTTTCACTTTTAAAACAAGCCCTCTCCGTCACTATATAGTATCATGTGATTTCAAATAAAAGCAAAACGTAATCCCTGCAATAAGGGGCAATTTAGATGACTAAAAGCAGCAACCGAAGTGGATTATAGATTACTAGCGCTTAAATTTACGCTAAGATGCATAAATGGGTTTCTGCTAACCCCCTTTTAAATGCACTAGCACGCTTAGCAACCAATAAAAGCCTTATTAGAAAGTCCTCCGGCCCTAATATAGCTCTTGCCTTTTTCTAATCAACTTTTATCTCCGCTCTCTATTTTTCTCTTTCTTTCTTAAACAACATCGCATTCCCCTTCGCGATCATTAATCTTCGAGGGTTGATGTCGAGAAAACGAAGTCTAATAACCGCGACTAGGTAAACAACGCCTTCCATTTGATACAAACGGTTTGTCACTTCTCAGCCCCCTGGTTCCCTTTATAAAAAGCTGACAGGATCGCGCACACAAGGTGCTTTGTTCTTCCTTGTTTTCCTGCGTGATTGATCAAATCCAAATCCGAGTATGTTGCATTCTTTTTGTTCGTCCTTTGTTGCATTCAACACCCGCGCCCGCGAGGAGGATCGCATTCTGACGCGATTGCCTTTTAGTCACCAAACAATGCCTCCAGCCGAACCGGTAGAGAATGGCATTGTGGAAGAGCGTGCCTCCTCCGATACCGACATGCAATCCGATGTTGATGTTGATGGGGATGTTGAAGCCAGAAAAGAAGTCGCCGATGAAAATGAAGAACGCGCTGCTGCTACCGATAGTCATACCGCGCCAGGGACTAGCGCGTCAGGTGATGACACCCCGAATGAAGAAGATACAACTGCAGACGACGATTCACCATCGCAACCAAAGCCATTGAGACTCTTTGACAATGCACCATCTTTTCAACCGAGTTCAAATAAAGTCGCCAAAGAAATAGCACGATTGAACGAAGTTTTCGCGGAATCGTCTAAAGAAGCCGTTCAAGCCCTCCTCCGCGAGCATTTGCAGGAGTTTTTGTTTGGCGAAGATTCTGGCAATCAATTTTCCATCCATGATCACGTCTCCTTTGTGCTGCGTGCTGGAATTGCTAATGCCAGTGAGGAAGTGGTCGACGCATTTACACAGACCTCGGGTAAAGATCCCAGGTTTGTAGCGAATGCTCTTGCTCGTGCAACATCAGACCAAGTCGAGGAATATGTGCCATCAGCTGTCGTCGATGAGGTATTGAAGGAGCGACTTCAGACAGTTCCAGCAATGAAGCTCATCCGATGGCTTGCCGAGGCAGATCGACTTGGTTACAGTGAGGATGATATCATCGAGAATGATGATGAGAAAGTTGTCAGACCTAATGTGCCGAGCGAAGAACATAGTAAAGAAGAGAGTGAGGATGTTGAGATGGTTGACCGTTTACCGGAAGAGCCTCAACTCCAGTCGTCTTATCCTCCGCATCAGTTGCAGCATCAGCATCAGTCACAGCCTCAGCCTCAGCCTCAGTTTCAGCAGCCACCACCCCTTCAAATGGACCCCCTACTGGCTGCCCAAACTGCTTCGCGAAACGCTGCTATCAAGAAATCATTGGCCGGAAACGATGCTCTCGCCAATACCCGTCAACTGCAACAACTCGCTCTATCAAGACACCCCGATAGGACTAGTTATAACGTCAGTATGATCTGCGATATGTGCAACATGGGGCCCTTTCATAGTCCCTCAGGATTCTATTATGTAAGTCCCCTGGCTCCTATGTTCTATGCTTCGGGTGTTGCTTTGAGTTACTCGGTTGGTTTGAGTAACTGAAAAGCGTTTTACCACACTCCCAAATCGAGGTTGCATGTAATAACCGTCAATAGCATGTCTCAAAGAAGGTTTGCCAAAAGGGTGTGCCACGAGGAGGATTCAAGAGTGCCTGTTCAAATTGCGCCCAAGGCTTCACCACGAGGCAAGGTCTTAACTACGTATGCTGATTGATCCATTTCCTCCATTTACCTCATTTCAGGAGTGCGACTAATGTGGTACAGCATAATATGAATAAGGTCTGTGAAGGTGATATTGCTCCAGCAACACCGGCAACGCCAGCAACGCCAGCCACCCCTGTGGTAGGAGGCTCGAAGTCACCTTCTGTACAGCTTCAACAAGAAACGTCTGCTAGTGACGGCCGAGTACCACTCCCAGAGGCACGAACCTCTCTTCCTTCCTCAGTTACACAAGCTCCTTCACAGCCTCCGATGCACACTCCTCAACATGGACTGCCAGCTCCAATTCCGTCTCAGCAAACCCCTCGTCAGCAACGTCCCTCAATACCGCGTCCCTCTAACACCTTTACTCCAGTCGCACGGCCATCATCACAAACTCCATCTCAGGCTGGCTCATCCAGCGGCACTCGAAAGCAACTTTACGCAGAGTCTTCGGAAACAAGAGTCACGCCTAGTAGCCTGCCACCGGACAAGCTTGCCGAAATGAACCGCAAAATTGCTGAAGCCGACCAAAGCTTCGAGGAGAACATAGTTGCACTGAATGCAGATACCACTCTATCGCCTGAAGCAAGGGCATCAAAATACGCTTCTTTTAAGAATGGGTATGCTTCAAAGAAGAGTAATATTCGCAAGAGTTATGGTGTTTCATTAAGATTGCGTGAGAAAGACAAGATAGCGATGAAGGCAAAGGGTCTCCAAATTGATTATCCAAAGCAAGATAACTTCAGGCCAAGTCGACTTAGTAACACATATGGCAATGGCACGCAACTAACTCCCCACTATATCGACCCCCATTATCCCTCTTCCTCACGCGACTCTCCGGCCAGCAGCTACAGCACTCCAACGACGAGCTTCACGCCTTTAAACCGAAGTTCTGCTGGAGCCTTGAATCGCATAGGAGCCTCTGGGAACCACGAAGGGTTTGGTGTGATCCGAGCGAGTACCGAGAAAGAAAAGCAATCCCCTAGCGATCACAGCCATCCAAGCCCCAATAAACGCCGCCGTACATCTACACCAAGCGGTCCCTCCCGGCCATCATCTTCACACAGCAATCAAGCACCCAACCGAGTCATGCCCATGAATTCACAACCAGACTCTCGATTCGAAGATTTACGATATGGAAAAACAGATTTAGCTGAAGAAAATGGAGAAGAAAAAGACAGGGAGGTTATCGAAGTCCTGTCGAGTGGTGACGAGAAGTCTCAAAATGAGGACGATGATAGTAGTGGAGATGGTGTTACCCGTATTACCGATGCGGTGTTGGACATGGTGAAGGCTGGCAGCGACAGCGAACAAGGTGAACAGCGGAGGGGAAGTGGAATGGCCAAGCGGGGTGGACGGAGACCATGAATTTCTGAAACATGAAGTTCTTGCAGATATGATATCAGCATTTGCGAGGTGTCTTGATGATTGGAACATCCAGGCCTGGGTTCTTGTTGGGTGATTAGGGTTAGCTCGGGTTGCTCAAAACTTCTGCTTTAAAGCAGGAAATCCAGCCTGGGAGCGAGGCTTTTGGTCTTTGGCGCCAAGTTTCATGGTGGACAAAAAGTACTTTGTATGGATATGGAGAGACGAAGAAATTAGGGCAACTGGCTCAGATGAGTCAAATCGGTAGATGCCTAGTCACCTAACTGTAGGGTCGGAGCATAGCACGACCTCTACAGTATTTACTTCAAAAGCGTTGAGTTGCTTGAGATTCATGATTTAGAATCCTAAGGTTTTTCATCAGTCTGTGCTACGGAGAAGTTCACAAGAGAGTCTTCATTCTACTAATACTCTACGTTACGTGCGGAAAATCAGCTATATAATCAGAGCGGTGTTGTCCCGTCTTCAGTCGATGTATAAAAGTACGTATGAAAACATCTAAATCTATTAAAAATAGATACCTTAGAATATTTCTATACCTTATTCTAACTAAGTATTTTCTTACCTATTCTTCTAGAAATATTTATTCTCTATCTACTTCTATTATTACTGCCGCGAGAACGATGAGATAGATGATAAAGGTTGCGAAGATTTATGATCGATATGACTGCCATTGCAATGATGTTACTTATTATAGATATAAGTAGAACAGGTTTTAATGCTGCCTTTATCCTCCCGCCGGTAAGGTGCTTTATCCCTGATCATTTCGATTATAGACTGTCCAGGATATATCAACGCCGGCCAATAAATACACCAAGGGATGGATGACGGAGTCGATAGTGGATTCTAGGTGATGAGGTGGAACTAACAAATGAGTGAGGTTAATTTGATGAGTTTAACGATGAGGAGCAAACTGCTAAACTGTATTTTAAGATAATGTTGTACTTGTACTGAGCCTCTTCAATTTCAAACTGAACGGAAATGAAAATGAGGTATCAATATCCAAGGTTAAGCGAGGAGCATCAATGTCCGTCTTCCGTCGCACTCGGATCACAAAATAAGCATCGATTATCGGGAAATTATCCAGCTTTGTGTCGGGTCGGATGTACAAGGGTAAATTAAGGGCTAGACCTTCCAATGGGCTTAGCAGTGCTGTACAGTAAGAGTTTAAAAGCTTAGTATATCATTTAAAGTATAGTTTTATTAGAAGTTTAATAGTCTGTTGTAAGGTAATCATTTATAGTTTAAAGAGCTTGTAATATTTCATAGTGTATAACTGCTACCAGAATGCTTTCAAATAAGGAAAAGTCTCTGCCAAGGCCGCCAAGAGGTCAAAACGTCAACTTACTTTGGACCTAGGCATACTGGACTCGATGCGTTAAATTTATCACATTACCTTTAATCACCGTCGCCAGTCTTACCTTATTGTATTTTCGTACTTCCGTACATTAAGTCCGCTTAGCAAGCTAGGCAGCCAAATGAATTAATACTACCAGTCTCTTTCACCCTGACCTTTTTTGTACGAAGGTACACTCACTACATAGAACAATACTTACGGGTATGTATTGTGGCTACTCCCGCTCTTTTTCTCGCTTTGTAAGAACTTGAGCCTTAAAGGCTATGTATTGTATCTTCATTCTCCTCCACTTCGTCATCAGATGTACTATCATCCCCTAAATAAACCATATTTTGTTCGCCTGTGCAGCGGCAGAAGTAATATGGTTCAAACCAGGGGGCATAGTACTGTACCTTAAGGTATGCATGCCTTACCGTAATGCAAGTACGAAAGTACCTTATTTCAGGTGACTTTATCAGGCACGTTTGGCCGTTCTGAAGCTTTTCAGGCGGATAGTTCGGAGCTTCACTTCCCACCCATAGGTACATTCTCGTGTGTATATAACCATTAGGTGACTAAGTACCATCAATACAGTCATCAATCTGAAGTAATAGCTTCGATCTCAGTTTCCGGTGCTCAGAACTCCAAACAAAGCACTTCGGTTCGCTCTCCGGTCACGTAACACGGACTTAAGTTAGTGTGGCCCGGTGACACTTCAAGGCTGTGACCATTGACTCGACAGTTGACACTTTCCGAAGTGGAGCAATTGAATAAGGAACTACTGTATCCAATCACCCACCTTCACGTCTAAGCGATGGTCAATCCCGACAACACATTATTCTTCCAGAGCCGGCAGCACTGTCTTGAAGAAGCCGAGCTCTATTGCGAGCAAGCACAATTCAAGATTCAAGACGCCCAAGAGGTGGCAGCTTTCGAGGCTGACATTAAAATGCAACGCGATGAGTTCGAAAATAACATACGAGAGCAACGCGATGATTTCCAAAAGAGATTAATGGCAACACGAGAAGCGAGATCAACAAAGGTTTGGAAGCAACTTAATCTGGTCCTTATCCAGGTTCGTCTTGTTCTCATTCTAACATACCTGTCACCATGTTGACTTGTTACAAGCACAAAACCATTGACCAGATGCGAAAGCAATTGGTCCCGGCCTATTCTTTCCCAAGGTTCAACGAACTGCCTTTCGAAATCAGATTGAGAATATGGTCATTCGCCTCTCGGGTTGATAAGCCAGTGCTGCATGAAGTCATATCGACCCCAAAAATATGTCCTCGCCAAAACGACCCAACCCTGGTTTGTGCACCTTGTAAGCCTGCTTCAGTCCCAGCTCTCCTACATGTCTCCGGAGAAGCTAGGAAGGAGGCCCAAAAGGTATATACAAGGTTACCATCCTTGCCATCCTGGTTTCACGGTTTGCATGACTATCCCTGTCCTGAAATATACTTCAACACTTTATATGGCATATTCTACATTGGTGGCACCGTCTGGAGCGAATTCAAGTTCTTGGTTCACCTGATGATCAACCTCAACTCTACACGACCTCTGTTACCAGCTGATCAAGAACATATCGAAAGACTGCAGAATATCAGGCGGCTGGTGGTAGATGTGACTATATTTGGAGCTCTACCTGTGAGAGTGTGGGCCGAGTTCCCAAAACTCGAAGAGCTGGTAATTGCATTCAATCCATACGGAACTCTCTCACCACGTCCTATAGTTGAATTGAAAGTACTTGGTTTTGTCGAGCCACGATTAGGTACTAAGAGGTCGAGACCCGCAGAGGCTATTGCGAGGGCTGTAATGGAGGCTGTAAGTGCTGCAAAGGAGGAATTGCCTGGTCGAAGGGTGCCTAAAACCAGGGTGTTGCTTCGTCTTTTAAATTACGGCTTAACCTGGGATGAGTCCGGCGAGGACGAAAGCCACCTCGACGAACTCCTAGAGGAAGAGGATGTAAACCACAGCTCAAGCTGGGATGTTAACGACGAAAGCCTTCCAGTAGATACCGTGGAAGATGACGACATAGAAGATTATGACGAAAGTAACGGCGGATGGGCCGGAAGTCCCGTGGATGAATCTGTCTACCACGAGAAGTTAACCACAGCCTTAAGTCACTGCGCTTGGAAAGCTGATATCATACAACTGAAGCGCAATTATCATCGCTCTACAACTTCCAGCAGTCGGCATGCTACTGACAAGGTAAGACGAAGGCAATTATATGGCTCTGCCAATAGGTCATAACAAGAATTGAGGGTATGTTGTCTCAGCGTTGTGAGGGACACCCCATGAATTGAAAAAATATTGGACTTGGTTTTGTATGTACATTTCATCTTTCGGAAGGTGTTTGCGCTGTCCACTTTCTACGACGACTCTCACTGGAGGTTACTCAAAAATTGACTTGCTTCATACGTCTTGCAAGATACTAGAGCTCATGATACCAAACATTGCGGTGAAGTGTGGATAAAAGGTAAGCTTGACTAGTCCCCAAGTCTGTATCAAGTTTTATTTGTAGCATCCATGGTCGCACCTCATCTTAGGTTGTCGTTGTATATAATAGTGTCAAGATAAATGTGTCTTGCTTCGAATTCTAGTTCGGCCAGTCGACGTGGCGAGGGTTCTTACTAAATCCTCAACGAACATTGACTTACTCTTATGGTTTCCGCAATTTCAATTCCTTCGCAATTCAATTTTTGCGCAGGTACGATGACTGATTTTGTTCTTGCACTTCTGCAAGAACTGTTGCAGTTGTTGCTATGATGATATAGTAGTGGGACAGATTTGCTTTACCTCATGGAAATTCAGTTTTTATGGGAAAGTTCCCCGCGAAATTGAAACTGGAGATTGTTGACAATGCGTTTATGTGCTTTTGTTTCTTATTGCAAGAACCAAACATTGCTTTATTACTGTTCAAATCGGTAATTCCGAATAAAGCCAATTAGCTAATTGAGATTGTACTTTTGCACCAAAACAATCTTCATGCTCTGATGGGGAATACACAGATCCTAACAACGAACAAAGGTATTGAGTCCTTAGTCAGACTCAATAGCTTTGTAATAGCTACAAAGAGAAGAATGGGCTGCTAGAGAGAAGACGCATCCTAATTTGCTTTGTTCCAGCCAACAGGGACTGAACAATATCTTAAATTCAAGTATATACAAGGCCTTGCGGACATAGCTTGGGTTAATCAACCAGAATTAACAAGTTAATCACCAGAACCAACAATGCCCACAAGAGACTTCCCACTTTCCGAATTACCGAAAGAGACCAGAGATCTGGTGGTATTAGAGAGTTTCCCACCGCCTCGCACTATCCAAGTAAAAATCGATATACAACGATTCCACGATGAACAAGGGCAGTTACAGTGGAAGCTTGTCCTCTTGTGCGACTTGTTGTTTCCAGTTTCTCCATTTCTGAGAGTCGACCGGGAATCCAGAGCAGTCGTGAGACGGCATTACAGCGGAGTACTTGACCATCTAAACCCACACTTTGAGACAACTGAAGGCAAGATTTATTTCAACCCGCAGATTGAGACCATCCGTATTCTCAATTTCGTATGGTTTTTGCCTCCTGTTCTTGAACGTATACCTCGGTACAGGGCTATTGTAGCAGAACAAGCGGATACCAATCTCTTTGGATGGAGACTCTTGAACCCTCCAAACCTGGACATCCCATTGAGACGCCAACGCTCCCAGCTCGTGGAAAGAACCTTTGGTAAAATCCAAAAACTCGAGATCACTATCACGCTTTTAGACTGGGGTCATCCGCGGACGCACCGTGAGCTTCAACTGTGGCAATTGGCCTGCTTCCTCAAAGACTTCACCAGTCTCCGCACGCTCACCCTCAACACAAACGAACAAGTCAGTGGATTCTCTGGGACCCCGACATATCAATACACGCTCAAGAATTGCGATAGCCTCATATCGTACGACGAGTTGCTCCAAAGGAACGATCCTGCGCAGCAACCGCGGGGCCGCGTTTACCTCGAGGACGGTGGGTTGAGCAAGGGTCGTAATATGGCGCAACATTTTGTCAGATGGCGAGATCCCGCATACGTTACTACTATGGAGGATCAGTGGAATTTCGATTTTGAGTCTAGAGGGAGTCAGTTGCGCGTTTGCAATCTGTTTGCTAGGCTTATGACGCGAGATTGGACTGTGTTTGCGCCGAACTGGCGGTAGACTGTAGTTTCAGAGAGGAAGCTAGAGAGACTTGGGCGGTACCGTTGACTTTTCTTGATATGTAGATGTTTTTCTTTATTCCTTGTATTCTTAGATTATTCACAATAGAGATTTTACTCGGTAACCAAGTTTGGCTGTTGCATTGTAACTTGCCAATAACCCTTAGACAAAACATCAAGCGTGAGATGATTGATTTAACTTAACCTCCTGTAGAAGTGACGTCTTGAAGAATCCTGACTTTGTATCTGTTTTCTTTTACCTTGCTTGCTATGCTAAGCGTGGAATTGGGGAGGGGCTGCTTTGTTAAGGCATTATTGTTGTATATATCCTTTCTCGTCTCGTCAGAGGTTTAGTGGTAATGGCATTTGTAATATCTCTATTACAAATGATGTAAGCTAGCTGCGTTTACGTAACCTCAATTCGGAGCTGTCCTTGTAGCAGACTGTAAGACTGGCGGCGTAAACGGCTTGATCTCACATTTATATAGCTCTACAGGAACACCGCAAAGAATTAATTGAGCTTGTAGCGCGCTGCTCTCGAAGTTGCTTTGAATCATGCCTGCAAAGTGTAATATTGAACTTTTTATGCTGGTGGTGGCTGTAGGACTATGAAGAGGCTCGCTGTTGACTAGAGAGATACCGTGTACATGTCTGATAATGTTAGATCCCTTGTTGCAGAGTGGTGACAAACCTCTTGAAGTGTAATATCCCTTCCATACAAGATTCAAAGAGACCTCTGCCACTTCTTACCCTTTATACCTTCGCTCATAATAGCCACAAGCTTCTAGCATTTAATTACGTCGCTTTGGACAACGAAAGCTTGTCGGAGGACATGTTTATGGCGTTGATGTTGACAGAAGAAAGCAGTCGGCGCAGTGATGAGCTTCTTGATACTCGCTAAGCAAGGCCTGTCTAATGTTATTCAAAATGACAAGGCTGTTGTATCTAGATAAGTATGCGTCTGATTTTTGATGCGCTAGGCTAGTTCAACGACTCAAATTCATTCCGTATGTCTGTCATACAGTCTTCTCAAGCAAACCAATAAACGCCAAGCTTCGCTAAGTAACAGTCAACAATGAAATAGCATAGCAACTCTTTGAAAGGTACAATCAACTAGCAAACCCCCTGATAACAACAACACCCTCAGTCACCACACCATCCTTGATCATTCTATCCCTCACCAAAGCGTCGCCCACCATTCTCTTCGCTAGCCAAGAATCAAACTGCGGCTTCCCATCTCGTCCCTCCGCACTGTTGAATCCCCACCACGTAACCTTCACACCCCTTAGAACCTCCAATCTCAACAGGTGCCTTGTCCACTCCCATTCGGCCCATAGCCTCTCTTGCTCTGCTGATGCCTTTGCTTCAACTTCGGAGGCCTCCTCTCCATTCGCCATATCGGCGCCCTGGCTCAACGCAGGAGTTGCATGATTCATCGGCAAGGAAGATATAGATCCAGATGATGACCAGACAGTCAGGTCAAGCGTACCAAGACTTGTAAGTTCAGAACGTAGGTAGCCGCAAAGTAAATTCCAAGTGGAATCAACGCCTGGCGTTACTTGCATCCATTCCTCCGAATTCTCCACCAAAGTCTCAGGAATCTCGTTGGCGATCCTCACACATCTCACACATCTTCTAGCAACCTCTGATCGATCTCCAAAGAAAGGCTTCACAGCCTCATGGTGCACGCCAAAATCAAAAACTGTCCCGTTCGAGCCATAAAGTATCGGTTCAGCTTCCGCACGGATCTGTTTGCTAACGCGAAAGATTTGTGGGAAGATACTTGGAGATTGGTAGTCGGCCCTGAAATTTGTATTGAGGATTTTGTAGGTGGTCAGCCGGTCTCTGGATGGTGAGTGGCCGAAGGGGTAGAAGGATTGTGCTGAGTTGGTGGGAATGGTTGACGTGTTGTAGAAATAGCCGTTGTGTGGATACTGGGTTACTATGGTATGTGTTTGACCTGGAAGCAGATATCCATACACCTTCAGCCGGATTTCAACCGGCAAATCCATGAAGGGAAATATATCTTCCACCTCCACCTGCTCTGATCCTCTAAGGTCACGTGTTGATGCAAGGCTGAGATCGTCAGAGCCATTTGTGCCATCCTTGGCCATCATGATGTGATCGTCAGGAGAATCGCTAAAAGCATCGACCTTGCGAATTTCGATTTCGGAAGAAGTTGGAAAGACAGAAGGATCTGAATCTGGGGTGGACCAAGGGGGATATAGGATTGATACTTCAATACTCCGACAATTGCTCTTGCCAATTTTTCGTGCTTTGCTGCGGCAATAGAACAGGTTGAGAGATAAGAAGTGTTTCGGGGGAATGGGAATGGGAATCGACCGTGCTTCCTGCATGATGAATGGTACCCTGCAACAGACTCTCTCTGGTTTTTCCCACTGCCGTTAGACTCCAATCATAAGTTTGCCCTTCACCGTCTCGGTATCCTGACTCGCTATCTGCGTTGTTGGGATGCCTCTGACGTTTCTTGCGGTGTAAGGTACCTACGGGAGTTTACTGTATGCGTATTTGGGAGGGTGCTGAAGGAATTAAGAAACAGATGATGAAGTCTAAACTTCAAGAACAGGACGGACAGAAGAGTATTCAGGAAAAGAAATCTTGACATTGAAGAAAACATACACCAAGAACAGTAGTTTACTATTCATCCGAGTCTGACAAAGGTATCCAATCTATTTCCGCAAACGATCCGTTTGCTGCGAGGCTAAATGCCCCAAGTAACTCAAAGAATAGTCGAATAAATTCCGACTGGAGAGTTTGCGAAAGCTGGGTCGGAATGAAGATGACTGTGTTCGGATATCAACGAA
This sequence comes from Pezicula carpinea, assembly GCA_026119845.1. Lineage (NCBI taxonomy): Eukaryota > Fungi > Ascomycota > Leotiomycetes > Helotiales > Dermateaceae > Pezicula > Pezicula carpinea. Next base: position 1,128,582 of record JALRMK010000005.1, on the reverse strand, counting down.
CCATATTAATATTCCCAGCCAGCTGATGCTGCAAAGTAAGCACTGTGTCACCACTCCAAATGCTTCGATTGCTAGGGAACTACTGCGCCAAAGTGCTTATTCACCTTCTATCATCTCCATGCGTAAGAACTCAGCGAATTCCGTTTCAATTGAGGCTGAGAACGCAGCGAAGAATGCAACTAGACGTTCTCTGTGTTAGTATTGTGTCTTCCGTGTAGATTTAGGATGTCAAGACATGGTTCACGAGCTTCAAGACACATTGTGCCAACTCTGGAAGCGTGTCTCGCAGCTCATGATCCTGCCTCGAAGAAGAATCATTGGCTGAGAGAACGTGCTTACTGGCCTGAGAGTGAGACGGAGGGCAGTGTTGAATCTCCGAGACAATCTCCAAGTGTCGAAGTCCCTTGATCGTAAGTAGCTCCCAAACCCATTCCAATCGCTCGCATTTGACAACCGACAGCATCTTGAAGTCTGCAACCACATACGCTGGCAATCCACCCCACCCCAAAGACGGCCTGCCGCCCTCCACCACAAGTCTCATGCTTCTGAGTTGCATGTTATCTCTGATATACTCACAGAAGCTTTGCCATTCACAGCGGTCGTATACACGGCTGTGGACAGAGCCTTGCTTGATGAGCGATATGCTCTGGACGAGAGGTCGCGTCTGGGCGTCTAAGTCGGAAAAGAATGGTACCATGGCCTCGATATCTTTCCCAAAGCCAAATATATGACCCCCATAAAGTTGATGTGATGCCTCCTTGTGAATCTGTTTGTTGACACTCAATATTGCAGGGTGGATATTTACATCGGTGATGAGACGGTAGGTGGTGTGTAGACTTTGGCGTACAAGGCCACGCCCGATGATTCGATAGCCACTTCTATAGTGTGGCCTATGGTTGTATAATTCGGGGGGTTCGTTACGAATTTCGAGAGTCTTATGGCCGTTGTCATCAAGGAGGAATGCGTAGATCATCAGTCGAATCTCGCTCGGCACGCGCATGAATGAAGGCCCCAGGTCCATCATAGGTGATTGCGGTAGACTGAATTCTGGTATGGTATTAAGAGGTATCTGTGTGTTCTCAAGTGAAGCGTATGACATGTCATATATACGAAGTATGCGATCTTTAAAAAAAGAACAGGTCCTGGAGAGGCCGTGAGTCAAAATCCTTCGAGGACTCTTTGGGTCAGACCAGGTGCCATCAAGGTTGATATGTAAGGTCGATGCAAGAAGAGTCCGATCCCACCTATGATATCAGAGGCAATGACAGGATGAGCCCATACGACGCCATTGCCGATGCATGGTCGAGACAAGAGGCTCTCTGAGTCGTGATGGGTTGGGTGTCGTTGAGCAATTAGCGATTCGAAAGAAGTTCGGGTAGATGAGGGATGTATGTGCTCCATGGAGCAACCGAGTTCAAGATGAGGGCGGGGGCCGGGGGTCCGGGGAGCCCTAGAGCAAATGGATACCTTTCTCAAACGGAAAGGAATCAAATATGGAGGACCAGTGCATGTATCGAAGACGAACGCTTGGAGATGAAGAGCATCTCCTGGGAATGAGCAGAACGCACAAGCACAAGCAAAGGTGTTCAGCGATGAGGTCCATTCTCCTGGCACGCACGTCCCACGTCTAGATCATCGAGACCGGGGAGTTTATGCTTGAAAGACGTAGAATTGGTACCTGGCTGTCCGTTCCCAATGATGCGTGCGTCGGAACAGAAACACTAGAAACACCATGGCTGATGTGAATGATGTGGTTCATCTGGAAGGAGAATGGAGAAAAGAATAAGCTTGAGCCTCACGCTGGAATGGGATGGCCCGAGCAGGCGCTAGAATTTAGCGACCTCGCTTAGTGCAGGGCAAGGCAAGATCTCGAGCCTCGAGATCTGATCTTCTCCCGCAGCTCAACTACTTACTACTTACTTGATTTCCAAACTCAGGTACCACCACACGCCGAAGAGGCCGAGAGCCATCGCGAAACAACTGCTCTATGGCATCGATCCATTTCAAGTAATTTCGATTGGTTGCATGCCTGATATCACGGTTGTGCGTGTGTGGAGATGAGATCCCCCAACCTCCCGCATTCCATCAGAAACGTCAACCCCCCCTAAAAATACACGGAAATGCAAACTACCCAGCCACCGAATATGAACATTCGGATTGATACATATATCATGATGCAGTTCCTTGCCCAATGGAGCTTTTAATTCTCCATACTCTGCCTCTCTTTTCGCACTACCAACCAAGTATCTACTATCTTTATCTCGATCGACCATCATGCGTGTCAATGCCACGGGCCAAACCTTTTTGGTATTATCGTCATTCTTTTATCTAACTTCAGCTCTACCCTTTTTCCATCGAAATCCTGTTGAGGCGAGGCAACTTGTCAGGAAAGCAACGTATTCGGTTGTCCCAGTCAATGGAGGAGGAGCCGCGGCAACATCAACTGGCGCAGAGCAAACAATATACGAGACAATCGTACAGACAGCAGCGCCGAAAACTGTCGTCGAGACTAATGTCGTAACTCAGCCAGCTGCGACGAATTATGTTGTCTTGACGCAGACAGTCACTGGAAAGGATACCACCGAGACTGTTCTTGTTACTATCACGCCAACAGCCGCTGCAACTACAATTATTGAGACCCAATACTCGATCATCGATTACACCACTCCGGTGACAGTTGAAGTTCCTGTACCGACCACAGCCACAGCCACGGTCACCACTACCGCTGCGCCGTCAAGTTCAGCGTCCTTAACAACTTCGCAAACCTCGACTCCAGAGGTTGCTTCTCCAAGCTCTAGTACCCCGACCAACTCTGTCGGAGCATCATCCGTTGCATCGACTGTTGTCGCACCATCCTCCAATGTCACCTCTACGACCTCTGCTTCTGCCAGCTCTATCAAAAGCTCATCTGTCTCATCGTCAGCCATTGCACTATCCTCTACACTACTCTCAGCCAGCTCTTCAAGATCTGTGCCTACCTCGTCCTCGTCGCTTGGGACAACTTCCACTACATCCTCCGCATCTGCGACTCTCATCACAAGTGCTAGCCCAGAGACATCCTGCCAATGCTCTTCGTAGACCTCGACCCTCACTTCCTCGTCTTATGCGCTCGAAACGGCCTTCATTACAGCTACAGCTACGCCTTCAACGACAACTGCTCCGTATATTTATGGTCAATGGCACACATCTTACCCTGCACTGAAGTCCACGAAATAGAGGACATGAAAGACGGGTTGGGGAACTACAGAAATTTGACCGAGGGATTGATAGTCACAATCCTGCCGAGAAGTATCGGCAGCGCATTGTCACACCCTAGATTCAGTTACTCTATCAGATATAGGAGATGATTGGATTGACGAAGCCAGCAGGTGGTCCAAGGGAAAATATCAGATTGTTCTAATAATGTACAGGATACTGGGGTAGTAATTGTGTGAGGAGGTTGATATCATAATGCGGACCAAGAGCTGGAACGCAATGCATAGCGTCGGAGTTCATACTCAGGCAATGTAATCTTAGACGCAGCAATACCATAATAAACTAGAGAAAACTTATTAATTATATTGCAAATGTTCCAATTATCTGAGAGTCGAGGTTTTGTTGTTCGAAATTACTTCCAGAACTCCAAATTCAAAGGTCCAGCAGGGTCCTTGCGTACAGTAGCGCAAAGCCGGGGTGACGCCGCAGTCCGTGACGAACCACCACTAACATCTACCTACTGTACAACTTGCGCAAGATCCGTACTTCTTCGCGCTCGACGTCACTTAATATCAATGCTCTCATAACTGCTAGAGCTTCATAGGCCTTTGCGCAAGAAGCGGCAATCTCTTTACACCATGGCTACACCCCCCGCAATTGAAGATCAAGCCCGTCTGCTGGAAGATGCCCTGTCTGTTGTCAGGCAGCAGACGCATCTTATGCGCAAATGTCTGGAGACTCCAGGAAAGCTTATGGATGCGTTGAAATGCAGGTCAGATACTCCAAGAGACATTATTGCTTCCGTATCATGACGCGCGAAGGCTTGCTGTTGCGCTTCATAGATGATCTCGTGCTGACAAGAACCCCCTCCTTAGTTCTACATTGGTATCTGAGCTTCGGACGAGCAGTCTCGGACCCAAGCAATACTATGAGTTGTACATGGCAGTCTTCGATGCCCTGCGACACCTATCCGTATACCTCAAAGAATCCCACCCCGTCAACCACCTTGCTGATTTGTACGAACTTGTCCAATATGCGGGCAATATTGTGCCGCGATTATACCTGATGATAACGGTTGGAACTGTTTATATGTCAATAGAGGAGGCGCCAGTCAAGGAGATCATGAAGGATATGATGGAGATGAGCAGAGGTGTTCAACACCCAATACGCGGTCTTTTCCTACGATACTATCTCTCCGGTCAGGCTCGAGACCACCTACCAGAAGGAAGCGGGGATGGACCAGAAGGGAACCTCCAGGACTCGATCAGTTTCATTCTGACGAACTTTGTGGAGATGAACAAACTTTGGGTACGATTACAACACCAAGGCCACTCGAGAGAGAGGGAACAGCGGACGCAAGAACGGAAAGAGCTTCAATTGCTTGTCGGCACCAATCTTGTTCGATTGAGCCAACTGGTGGATCTGGAAACTTACAAGAATGTTATATTGCAGCCATTGCTTGAGCAGGTTGTTCAATGTCGGGATGTACTAGCTCAGGAATATCTTTTGGAGGTTATTACCCAGGTCTTCCCCGACGAATTCCACCTTCATACCCTTGATCAATTCCTTGCCGCTGTCTCTCGTCTCAATCCGCATGTCAATGTCAAGGTTATTGTGATCGCGATGATGGACAGATTGTCTGCATATGCAGCACGAGAATCAGAGGCAGAGCCAGTAGAAGAACGGGAAAAGATGGAGGAGGAGGCCATTGCCAAACTCCTCGAAAAGGTGAAGATCATCGAAGGCAAAAAGGACGATGAGCCTGTCCCAGCGAAAACAAATGTCCAAGATGAGCAGTCGGAGACCAATGGGTCAGCTGAGGTCACTCCGCAGCAGTCGACACCCGATTCGGATTCTGCAAGCAAAGAGATTGGAAAACATGAAGCGGAACCAGTCAATGGAACCGACGGGGCTGCCAGTCCCTCAACGAAAAAGAGTAGAGGAATTCCCGAGAACGTCAAGCTCTATGAGATTTTCTTCGAGCAAGTCATGAACTTAGTCAACGCTCAACACCTGCCAATTCAAGACACCACAGCCTTGCTGGTATCTTTAGCAAACCTGGCTCTCAGTATTTACCCCGAGCGTCTTGATTATGTCGATCAGATCCTCGAGTACGCCAACATGAAGGTTCAGCAGCACGCCAATAGCGCAGATCTTCACTCTCAAGCTTCGCAAGCCAACCTCCTCAGCCTCCTTTTGGCGCCTATGAAATCCTATGTCTCCTTGTTCACCGCGTTATCTCTTCCACAATATGTTCCGCTTCTACATTCACAGACATACCCGACGAGAAGAGCTGTGGCTGGAGAAGTTGCAAAGACCTTACAGCGTAACCAAACAAAAATCACTTCACTTTCAGCACTCGAAGGCGTCCTGGAAATCTTGAAGGTCCTTATCAAAGAAGGCACACAGCAACCGGCCGGTTATCCAGGTATCCAGCAACGGAAAGCTATTGAGACGGATGAGACTGTCGAGGAGCAAGGATGGCTAGCTCGCATAGTCCATCTTATTCACAATGACGACAACGACACCCAATTCAAACTTCTCCAAATGACAAGGAAAGCATATGCAGAGGGCAATGAGAGAGTCAAGTTTACGACGCCCGCATTGATCACTTCAGCAATGAAGCTTGCCCGTCGATACAAGGCTAGGGAGCATTATGATGACAACTGGGAATCTCAGTCGTCCGCTCTCTACAAATTCATGCATTCTTCACTATCTACACTTTACACGCGGGTAAACGGTTCCGCCGAGCTCTGTCTCCGACTCTTTATTGCATGTGGTCAAATCGCGGACCAGACTGGAGCTGAGGAGGTCAGCTACGAATTCTTCGCGCAGGCATTCACGATCTATGAAGAGGCGATCAGTGATTCGAGAGCGCAATTCCAGGCCGTCTGCGTTATTGCTGGAGCTTTACACGAAACTAGGAATTTCGGAAAGGAGAACTACGATACCCTGATCACCAAGTGCGCTCTCCACGGTAGCAAATTATTGAAGAAACCAGACCAATGTAGAGCCGTGTACCTGGCTAGTCATCTCTGGTGGGCTGTGCCGATTGCAGCCAAACCAGAAGAGGCAGAGGAAGAGGGTATCAAGAATGTATGTCGTTATCTCTTGTTTGTAAACCCAGCTAATCAATTTCCGTAGCTCTACCGCGATGGAAAGCGAGTTCTGGAATGCCTTCAGCGTGCTCTTCGTGTTGCCGACGCCTGTATGGATACAGCAGTATCCGTGGAGCTTTTTGTTGAGATTTTGAATCGCTATGTCTATTACTTTGATCAGCAAAATGAAGCGGTAAGCCTGATACTAAGCTCTACGCAATCAACAATTACATCTGCTAATTTCAAACAGGTCACGACCAAATACCTAAATGGTCTCATTGAACTTATCCACTCCAACCTTCAAACAAATTCAGACTCGGCGACCATTGACATGCCAAAACGACATTTCCAGCGCACAATAGAGTACATTGCTTCAAGGGAATATGAGGGTGTGATCACATCAGCCGGGAAGTGACAGAGGGGTGTTACTTAAGATAGATATGGAAGGGGGCATGAAGTTATATGTGCTGTAAGATGATAGTCTGATTGGCTTGGTGATTCTTCTGGAGCGGCCGGAGCTTGGTGCTAGGCTGTATACTTTTGATGCAAGCGCGCTGCAGTCTTCTACTCAAAAGGCCGAGTAGAATGCTCGATATGCTGTAATATTGAGACAGACAAATAATCATCTTATCTTCCTCAATTCAAACTAATCATGTGACCGCTCAAACCCCTTACACTATCAAAAGTCGTTGTCGTGATTATTTACGCACCCTTAAAAATAAGCGAACCCACACTAAAATAGCACATTTTGTAGGTACCTATCTACCTACCTTAGGTACCTTACCTTCCATGAGGTAGGTAAGGTAGTAATAGACAGCTTTATAGCTTTATAGATTTATACTACCTAGAAGGCTAGCTTATATTATATACCTATATACTTACTTAGGTACCTAAGTATAAAATAAGCACCCCTAGAACAGTGGAGGTATCTTTCTAAATAATCTATTTCTAAGAAATCTAAAGAGTATAGATTTAAGAGTATACTTACTTATAAACTTATTATTACCTACCTAACTTGCCTACCTACCTAGGTAAGGTACCTAACCTTAAGAGAAAATAGTTAATAACTATTTCTCTATAATTAGGTATATAAAGTAGGCAGTTTTTAGTGTAAAGTTATGGTGTTCTGGCCCCTGCGTAAATAATCACGACGACGACTGTTGCTATGTGGCCCGACTTTGGGACTTTGCGAGCATTCGTAAGAAGATGACATTGAGATTGAGGGACAAGACTAGCGTGTTTGTTTTACAAAAGCCCAGAACAATTAGAATGCTCAATGTGATCCTCTGGCCGAACTACTGCACCTTCTAGACTTTTAGCTTTGCCACCAACTCACTCACAGACTTACAAAGTTCCAGGTGTTTGAGATCGCCTTGGCCCAGAGCTCGCACTCGCCTTGACGGACGCGAGTCCTCCACTGATTGCGAGCGCATCTACAACGCCTTCGAGCCCCATCAAAAATAATGCTGCTTCAACGATAGCTGGCCTAATAAGCTGATAGCATAGCATACACATCTGCGGTATATATCACAACTCATTTCTGAGGAATTGCGCAAAACCCGAGTCCGCCGACTAACACCTGGCCGCCTTGGCCTTCTAATCATTCCATCATGGCGGACGAGAAGCCCAACAAGTACGAACCTGTCGCCAATGCGCCAATACCTAGTTACGAAGAGGCTACTGGGGGCTCCTCCTCACGAACATCCACGCCCGCGAGCAACAACACAGCCTCTGAAGCAAGCATTCCCGCAGAACGAGAAGGCCTCCTGAGTACGGGAGGGAGAGTCCCAGTGCCAACAAGAAGGCAAGGCTACCGGCCTCCCCCAACAGAAGATAGCTCGACACCGCGTGCTAGTTTCGAACATGATGCGTTCCTGGGGCAGGAGAATAGGTCCAGTGAGGATGAGGAGGTACGGAGGGAGATGGAGGAGATGGAGATGATGGACCCGCCAGCACAGCAGTCGATATGGGGGAAACGGATATCGTCACTTTCCCACAGATTATCACGGTTCAACTTGCCCTTCAGGTTACCAAGATGGAGGAATATACGGCTGCCAACCCCTGACACGAATTTCTTTATCATCCTGGCGAGGATTTTTGCTGTGTTCTTGGTAGTGGCAATTGTGTATCTGCTGTTCATCAGTGACATTTTTACAAATGCGGCGCAGAGGATGGCGGGGCAGATGTTTGAACCAGAGGCTGTGAGGCAGCATGTACAAGCTATGGTCGATGAGAGGAGATTACGTTGGCGGTTGGAGCAGATTACCAAGACGGATCATATGGCGGGTACGGAGGGCGACTATGTGTTGGCGGAGTATGTGCAGGGTATTTTCGCCACGAGTGGTTTGGAGGAGGTACATATGGAGGAATTCGAGGTTTACCTGAATTATCCCAAGGAGGGCGGCCGGAAAGTGGAGGTTTTGGGTGAGGACGGTAGTGTGGTTTGGAAGGCAAAGATCGAGGAGGACCAGGTTTATAAGGATCCGCCCAGGCAGCAGACGGCTGTTTTCCATGGGCATTCGCGGGCTGGTGATGTTACGGGACCTTTGATGTACGCGAATTATGGTTCGAGGGCAGATTTCAAGAGGTTCTACGATAGTGGGATTGAGACCAAGGGCGCAATTGCTTTGGTGCGCTATGGCGGGACCCAGGGCGATAGGGCCTTGAAAGTGAAGGCGGCTGAGGACGTGGGGTTTGCAGGTTGCTTGATATATAGCGACCCAGCGGACACCGAGAATCTCAAGAGTGACGAGGTTCAGCGGGGTGCGGTAAGTCTTATGAGTTGGGTAGTAGGTGACGTTTTGACTCCAGGCTGGGCTAGCACGAAAGATGCAAAGAGGATATCCAAGGACAATAACCCAGGCCTCGTGAACATCCCCAGCATACCTCTTTCTTGGGGCGATGCGCAGAAACTCTTACAAACTATCAAGGGACATGGGAATATATGTCCGCCCGAGTGGACAGGAGCTGTCCCGGATGTAGAATACTGGTCCGGAGATATGTCATCCCCTCATGTCCACCTGGTCAACGAGCAAGATGAAGTCGAGAAGCAAAAGATCTGGAATGTTATGGGGAAGATCACAGGCATCGAGCAGAATGAAAAGTCTGTCATCATTGGTAATCACCGCGATGCTTGGACCTTTGGAGCTTCAGATCCTGGATCTGGAACAGCAGTCATGCTTGAGATCGTTCACATCTTTGGCGACCTTGTCAGCAAAGGCTGGCGTCCTCTTCGTACTATCGAATTCGCATCCTGGGATGCGGAAGAGTATAATCTTATTGGCTCTACTGAATATGTTGAAGGCAATGTTGAAAGGCTTCGGAAAGATGCCTATGCTTATCTCAATGTAGATACAGCAGTTAGCGGGCAAGACTTTCAAGTTGCAGGAAGTCCAGTCTTTCGTAAAGCTTTACTGCGAGTTCTAGACCGCACCTCAGATCCCGTGAGAAACGCTACACTACGCTCTCTCTTTGACGAGCGTGGTGGTCAGTTGGATGGTCTAGGTGCGGGCAGCGACTACGTTGCATTCCAGGACATTGCCGGCACTTCGAGTCTTGACATCGGCTTCGGGGGTGGTGAAATGCCTAGAAATGATTTCCCACTCGATGGCTCGCTCTACGCCTACCACTCGGCATACGACAATTTTGACCGTATGAGCATGCTCGGTGACCCAGGCTTCAAATACCATAAATTGCTTGCTGAAGTCTGGGGACTTCTCATCCTCGAGTTCTCTGACCGCCTTGTTCTTCCTTTCGATATGGCTGCTTACTCTGCTTCATTGACCAAATGGGTTATGGATCTTGAGAACTGGGCAGAGAACAAGGGTGCGAATCAGGATGGTCAGGTTCCATGGACAACTGATCCTTTGCGAGAAGCTGTCCTCCAACTTGCGAATGATGCCCGGCTGTTTGAGAAATGGGAGCTGGACTGGGATGCGGTTGTGTTGAGTGGAGGTGGTTTCGAGAGCCCTATTCTTGCGGCGCATCGGAAGAGCCATAATAACCGGATGGCAAATTTCGAAACTCATCTGCTTGATTTGGAAGAGGGTGGTGGTGTACGTTCTTCGCGTCCTATATCTTCATTTATATAAATTCTGACTGACTGGCATAGATTCCAAACCGCACCCAATTCAAACACATCGTCTTCGGACCTCAACTCTGGTCCGGCTATGACGAGGCTTACTTCCCTGCTATCCGTGACGCTGTAGAAGCGGGCGACTGGGCCTTAGCTAAGAAGCAAGTCGACAAAGCGGCTAGCATTATCAAAAGAGCGAGTCGAAAGTTGGTGGGAAATACATGAGCCCAATTGTACAGTTTTGTTTTGTTATCTTTTATCTGCCTTCAAGTTAGCGGTTATTTGTCCTTTGGCGTTGCATGAGAGGCGTTCAACATATCTCTGGCGAGGCATCGTTTGTTTTATGCACAGAGAGGTAAGGTCGAGCTTATTGGCAAGTGTTGAATATGGTCGTGGCAGGCAGAGTGTCAATTGTATGTACAAGTCCCTTGTATTACCACGAGGAGCTCGCGGACAAAGGCATAAGAAGTGTGCTATTGTTACACTGTTGAATCTTACTTGCTGAGCCTGTGTTCTTTATTGGCCGGCGTTAGCACTAGAGTAGATTCGCGAATTTGAGAGGAGATGTCTACAATTGACAACACAACATCTCAACCTAAAGTTTACTCAGGTGGTGTCTTGATCAAAGACCCCAGGCTTGTAATCCACCTAGCACTTGACTTCCCTTTATATTCACGGGCTGGCTGGTAGTGGTCTTAGTGCACTTCAATCCTGTTTAGACGAGCGGTGTGTCTTTGCTAATTGCCGTTACTTATTCATCAAGAAACTTAGAGCAAAGCTTTTAAGCTAAGACAATCCCTCCTACACCTAAATTCCCTTTTACAAAGAACTAATATATAGTGATTATTCAGGATATAAGACACTTCCAACCACACAAACTACGGTAATGGAACTAACGAGGCCAACCGCGCTAATAGATATGTATATCTGCTCTTGTTTGCCTCACCTGCTTCGTCCCTTTCGTTTCATACAACAACTTCTTTGATTAACACTTGCATACAAGTTGAAGTTCCACCGCTTCACCCTCGGTGCTCATTCTCGGCGTTCATTCTCTGACGAACCAAGTATCGGCGACAGCTTTAACTCGCGATGATGCAGCCGGCCCTCACCATCTTGGTCACAACCGCTGATATCCTCCCACCTAATACACGCCTCTTTTGAATTTCTCAATCCGTTCTAGCGCCCGCAGAGACGCCCGCAGTAACTTTCGCCGGGCTGGATCGGCTGGTATGGTTTCCCTACCAGTAAGGAGGATTCTCTCCAAGGCGGGAAATAGAGTAAAGGGATCCGGGGCATGGTCAAAGACTCCTGGATCTAGTCCACCAAACAATCCAACCTCAAAGGTCGTGATCTTGCCGAATTCATCGCTGCCTACCGATTCTTCTAAACGTTGAATCAACTGCCTTTCGTTGCCGTCGGGACATCGGAGGCTGGATATTGACCTTCCTGTGAAGGAAACGCTGTGCTGGCGGTAGTCGATGAGCGCACATATAGGCCGACTAGATTTTTCTCTAACAGTTCGTACATCGACAATTTTGAAGTATCGCATGCTCTCTTCACGGCTTTCATGGTTGATGATTAGCGTAATTGGTAATGGACATAGGCTGTAGTTATCGGTCCGGTCCCAGATGAATTTAGAACTGTTCTCATTCCTTTCGGATGGCCTGATTCTGGGGAAGGCTTGTCTCCATATTTTCAGTCGAAGCTCTAGGGGCAGCTTAGGAAAGAGTGTGAACCTTGTGGTATTTTGGGCACGATCGACTTGAACGAAGAGTTCGTTGTCTGGATCAGGAAGCTCGTTTTTGAGTATTTCAAGTGCCCGAGGGTTGCGGATACGGTGCAATATGCTATGTAGAAGACCCCCAAGGCTTGGACGGCTTGCGATGAAGTACTTGGAATGCATCTGGATGTTTTTGTGTGAAGAGAGAGTTTTGATGGAGCCTGACTGGGTTATCGGATGGGTCGAGATTGGATATTGTTGCTGCAACCTCAGTATAAATAGCTTCCTGGGAACCCACCCTCCACCCATTGATTCATTACTAGAAAATGAGTCTTCATTGCATTACACTCATAGCAAACATTCACCTAATAATCCCAATAATCCCGCAAAAGAACCATCATTCATTCGTGCAGAACTGAATCCTTCTCGCAAAACCATTACTCAGGCTTGTCCTCGTCCCCGACAGCGACCAATCGTCCAACAACCAAGTACTTATCCTCGAATCTTTCCTCCCAGCCTTTCAAAGCCTCCTTTTGCTCGTCATCCAAATCCTCCAATGGATCCAACGGGCCCTGCAAATCCTTGGTCAACATATCCTCATCAAAACTACCATGTGCCAAGCCTCTTGACGCATCCCGACCAGCAAAGTTCTCGTATGGGCCACCTGGACCATAAAAGTTACGACCAGAGGAAACGTCAAAGACACGGCCGCGGACGGCGAAGTAGATTGGCATGCCGTTGGTACCGTTGAAGGGGACGAGCGTGGGTGGAGTGAATGTCCTGAACACGGTTGGTGCTGGGGGAGGAGGTAGGACGGCGGCCTTCTTGGGGCGCAATTGGAAGTAAAGGGTCATGATGAAGAGAGCCGCAAGGATAAAATTGATAGGTGTTGCGATTGTTTGCCTAGAAGGCATTAGCTCTTGCGCATATATTGTAAGGTGGGAAATTTTGGGACTTACACTTCAGGATTTGGGGTTGGCTTCGCCGCCTCTTTGGTGCTTGTTAGCTTCGGTATATGTAGGTAGGACGTAGGACTACCCACCCTGCTCCATTCTCCTCTCGACGTAGTCCATTGTGCCGGTGGGCGAGGTCGAGTTGTGTGTTCGGAACTTCCGGTGGTTAGATCGTACCTCAAATAGCAAGTGTTTGTGGACACAATATCTTTTGGGGGAAGAGCGAGAAAGTAAAATCGGATTATCGAGGATAAATGAAGATTATGTGTTGATTGAAGTCCGATGTAGATTATTACCAATGCAGTACAGTAGACGTGAGATGGAGGGAGCGAGCTAGAAGTTGTGGTGTTGTGGTTGGAGAAGCTCGGAGCCCGGGTCCGGAGAGCCGAAGAATAGACGCCGACGCCCATACTCGAGTACTCGTAAACGTCGCGGACTCATTCCATTTCTAAGAACAGTGAAGAAATGTTTGTCGTTCCATTTTGTAAAACAGCTTCTCAGTGTTGAATGCAAGTTTTAGTTCAGAAGGCTCCTTAAAAGGCTTAGCTACTACTATGCCTGCTCATCCACGGTGTTAATTGTATACCTACCGCGTAGACACCGTTGTATCAAGTATCAGTCTATCCCCGAAACTTGAATCATCAATGGCTCTCTTCTTGTTTTATCCATTGAGCCAAGAGCTCCCAGCACAGTTCAAGTTGGGCCACTGAACTTTAATCTGCCATCATATCAGCCGATAGCTACGAATTGCAAGCAGACAGACATCTTCAAGGCGTCATTGCGGAGGATTGTCTACATCTGTGTTATCTAGACTGAAACGTGGATCGAAAACATCATGTAGTTGCTCAAATCGTGTAGGGGCATTTTCAGCCTAAGTATGAATGCATGAATAGTCCGGTGGAGTTCCAAGTCAGAATCACAGATTTGAGGAAGGGTACTTAAGGCAGCCATTATTACCAGATGGCAAGATAAGTTCTGGTACGGGCGTAAGACTGGAGACCCCCAAAAGGGTCCTCGTCGTGCATATCACATAGATGGACGGGTCTCTTACTGCTGCGGTAGAAATGGGAATACGTCTAAATCGAGTGCATTTTAGGCCACAAGACATTGGATATGATACTCATATCAGTTCACTTGTCCATTCTCTTATGCTGTGGAAGATTGTGAATTAATCTTCTGTGTACCAGAGAATTCACTCCCGGCCAACAAAATACATTGGTATGAGCCAACTCAGGAACTAGTCACAAGTTCTTGTAGAACAACTTGTAAAGGGGACTAGATCGGTGAAACACATTCAAGGCTAGTCTCCACAGTTGCATTCACTTCCCCGAAGTCTGAATGAATATCTGAAGGAAACTCAAAATGCCTACCTGCAGAAGTACGGTGTCAATCTGGATCAATGCGTCTTAATCAAATATTTACTCTTCTAAGTCTAACCCCCGTATCTGTGCTGTGCTGTCGTTCTTATTTCCACTTAGTAAATGTGCTTCTTGTCTTGGGTATATGCGCCAATACAAGCAACAGACGAACTTCCAATGGACAGATTCTCTGACAGCCTCGTCATATAGCTGTGCTATACCTCGGAGCCACAGAATATCGCATCCGAAAGCCAGAGAACGCAACCTTGTTGCATTTCCTGCTCTGTGGAATCATCCTGCAAAATCTGCCTCATAGCTTCAACGCGACCATGGTTCTATCAACCATCAAAAACAGAGCCTCTCCGACAGCATATACACCCCCCTTCCCATCCTCCAAGCTGGCCCTCCCGTAAATCTTCCTCCCCTGACTTCTATCCTCCTCAATCCACGACCTAGCAAGCACTACACCAGGGGTCTCAAGCGGCTTCTTGAAATCTACCTTCATAAAGGCCGTCATTGTCGTTTTCCCGGGTGGACAGTCTACATGTCCGTTCACTCCATCTCCCAGAGACAGCAAGTAATAGGGCGAACCGCTGTTGCTGCCAGGCGGAGGGGCTTTGTAGAATGATTGCCACGCTCGAATTGTGCTGGGAGTTGAGAGAGTTTCGCCAACAAAGGTTGAGCCGTGGGACAATTTCGATAGCGTCTTGAAGGGGCGGAGGGAGGGGTCGCGGAACAGGGCGCGGCACCACCCCCATGCTAAGAAGTGTGCTTTGACATCTCGGGGTGCCTGGATGGCCATGATTATGACTCCAGTGGATGAAGGCCGTCAAAGCATTACAGTATTGAAGCCAGAGGAGAAGAAAAGCAGAATTGCGACAGTACGAAGGCACATACTGGTTGAGCGTGGGTAGGTAAGGTAAGCTACCTCGGCATGAGCCTTGAAATGTCTCCCATTGGAAGCGTGGAGTCGACCCGACAGGCTGAAGGGTTAAGGGTGAAGGGTGGAGGGTGAAGGGTGGATGGTGAAGGGTGAAGGGTGAAGCTTGAGGGCGGCTCTGACACACCAAAGTCCGATAATACAGGGCCCAACCAGAAGTTCCAGAACCTGGTGAAGCGGTCGACGAGGCGTTTGAGTTGATGCGCGTTCGCAGCAAAAAGCATCGCAGCGTGGAAACAACATCTGGTACAGTATATCTTCACGGGTCGAGATGTGCCTACTCTCCAGCGCAGCTCGAGGACCGTGTGCCCGCAAGCAAAGGAGAAGGAGGGAATGGGCGTTTATATGGACCAGAGACGAGAAGGATGCGTACAGTACACGTCCATACGCCACCAGTAATTCTGTGCATCCAACAACCTGGCTACTTACTTGCCTTACCAAGCGACCAGCCAACAATGTGAGGCTATCCACTCTCCCCGTCTGATCAGATCTCCAGGACGCCCCCGCGCTCGCACAATGCTTGTGCCCCAGGTCCACTGAGAAGTTAGACTGCTGCCAACCCTCATGCCTCGCCTTATGGTGCATGCAACTATGAGTCGGGGCCCTGGAGTTGATGCTTTAACATGAAGAGTCTGGGAGCGATGACATGAAACGACCGCTGGGTGCCGTGAGTCCTGCAATAAACATTTTTACAATATGTTTGGCTTGTCGCCCAGATGGAGGATTTCTAGGAATCGTCCTGTCTTTTTCTTTCCAAGCAGAGTGAATCCTTTTGTCGTCGAGGAAACTGCCGCCATTTCGAAATTGTGGTGGCCATGCATTTTGATTGGTGACGGCGAGCCTTGGACAACAACGCGGCTGTCGACCTCATCGCGACCGATTTGGTATTGAACGTCAACGGACGGTGTGGGAGTGAACAATCAATCACCTTTGCTTTGCAGACTGGTCTGTGGCGTGGGGATTGAATGGGTGGAAATACTTGCGCACAAACAGGTTCAGCTTTGGTCTTGGGCGTTCTTACATCCATAACCTTCAACCAGCACAGCCTCGACCCAACAACCTGTACACGGTACACGACCAGATTCACCACCTACATCAAGCGCAGAGCCTCTGAATAACTCCCACTAAGTCCAGTACATCTTTGCGCAACACAACCAACCGCTCCACAGCTTTGGACCACCTTTAAAAATAACCTCCCCTCCAACCCCGCGACGATCACACTCCTTCAGAGCTTCAGCTTTGGCTTTACATCGCAACAATGTGGAAGCGTCTGCAAAAACGACCGGAAATTGGCGCGCCGGTACTGCTGGAGACAACTTTGGACGAGAGCACCTATGGCTCCAGTTCGACGGGGTTTGGCATCAAGGCAAGACCCCAACCAAACAGCTTCAATAGCGCTGAGAGCGCCGACACAATAAATGCACTCCCGCGAGCGCCTCTGTAAGTTCCCACGCTCCAAGCTCATACAAACACCATCCATCCTCCATCCTGTCGCATTCGTGAGCAGCATGTACGGTACATGTCGTGCGAAGGTTCCATGAGGATGGAGTCAAGCCAATTCTACTTATGGACACGGACCGGATGTATCACATTAATTTATGCATCCGCATTCCAACCCCTCCATGAAATTACCAACCCAACCCAACACCTTCATATATGTGCATGTGCGCGACTTGTCCAAGCTAACTTTCATCCAGTGCTGAGCCCAACCTTCCTTCTCCGCAGTTTCCGGTCCAAAATCCTACAACCAACCCTCGCGATTCGAGATTCAGACCGACATCGTCTATATATTCACAGCCAACACCTCAATTCGGCTTCCCTGCTGGCGATCGCTTCCCCAGGAATTCATACACCAACACAGGAGGAATCACATACGAGGAGGAGGACGAGGACGAAGTCTCACCACCAAGCTCCCCTGAATACCAGACCGCGCCCGTCACTAAGAGGTATGTGAGATATCTTCATCCCACAAAGAAGCCCCCGCTTGGGGATCGTCTGATGAGGACCCGAGTTGGGGGTAGTCGTTGGACGTGCGGTAATCTTGATCGCGCGAGCTACCCAACACTTAGCCGCTGCTTGAGATTAAGGATTCTTATTTTGTATTCAGAATATTGCCCATAAAGCTGACTTGATGCCTCCAATAGCAGCGGACTGCGGTACGAATTCTCTAGTGATTCGGAGGTCTCCCCTATTGACGAAAAGATGCCGGATATTTCAACACTTGAAATCAAGCCGGACTCACGGCCAAAAACTCCACAGAGCAATATCCCAACAATGAGAAGAGACAAGAGACGCAACCAGGCCCCGAGCATAGCACCAGCAATACGTTCAGGAGAATACGCAAAGAATAAGAGCCCTGGAGAAACTCGCTTCGATAAATATACTGGCGAGCCTACTACCAGCGATACTGGAGGACGACTGGGAGTGAAGCCAGGACAATTCGAGCCACCTGCATTACGATCAGTTAACAAGACTACTACGAGCGTGTCCGCGAATCCAGCTCCCAAGGGCCAATCTTCCTTCGCAGACCGTTTCCGCAAGTTAGCCAAACCAAGCTCTCCTACCACGGCCGAAAGACCAGAATGGAAAGGTTCAAGCGGTCGAGTTACGCTTGTTGCTCCTGTTAAGGACCAGCCTGATGTTCCACCCCTCAATATTCCCCGAAAGAGTAGTAAACGTGTTGCGTCGCCCCCTATATCGCCAGCAGGTAAGTTGCTAGCTTTATCCCTGAACCATCATCCGAATTAATCCGGCTGACACAGTCACAGCGGCCACATCAATGCCCAATGTACACCCCGCTATGCGATCGGTAGAAACAGTTGCTGGGGACAACGGACCCCGAACCTCAGCATCTCCTGCTGCATATACTCCAGAACCTGCCATAGAATCTCAGTCATATCCAGCAACTTCGACCAACAATTCGAATAGATTGCCTGTTGCAGCTGGAAGAACCCAAACACGTGGAAAGACCGCACCGACCCAAGTTGCAAGCCCTCCAAACCTTGCGAGCCACAGAGGCGAAACCTCCACAGACGCAATTGAACACAAGTTCCGCGAGGCTCTTCAAAACGTTTCTGTTTCCGACTCAAATACTCCTGACCGTTACGAGCAGCCGCCTTCTCGCTTTAGCATAAGTACGTACGCTCCTACGACTGCGCACAACACTCCCAGGCCCTCTTACGAAGCCTTTGATCAAAACACACCTCCTGTCCCGCCCTCAAAGTACGACATCTCCCCACCACGACAGAATTCGATTCTCAATCGTAAGCGGCCAATTGGACCGAAAGGCGTAGTCGACCTAGAACAGCAACCTCAGCCTAGCATAGCGCGGAAGATGGTCGGTTCGACTCCACGGGATCACTTCAACCCGAGTTCCCCCATCTTTATCAGCATGCGTGAAGGCCGCCGTACCTCGACGATCTCCAGCACTGGAAAGGCATTACCGATGTCACCTCAGGAAATACAGTCGCGAGATCTAATTACATCACTGCAAGCTCAACTCGACGACCTTTCCCTTCGCCGAATGAATATATCAAAGTGCATCCGGCAGATGACGGAGTTGATGCCGACTGATCACATTGTGCTCACAGAGGAAGTACGAAGGAAGCGTGAGAGTGAGAAGGCCAAGGTTGAGAGGTTGCGAGAAGAAGAATCCGACATCCGACAGCAGGAGCATGAATTGGGATTGCGGCTGCATCGGGCGTACAAGCGAAGAGACAAGGACGCAGTGTATGAGCCGACTGCGTTCTGGGTTCGAAGAGCTACTGGCTAGAATGTAGTGACAGAGTTCTGGGGGATCATGGGGGCTATGGAGTTGGAGGATCTTTTGGAATGGAAAGTAAGGGGATGGGAATAGGAACGGGGTTTAATTGGCCGGACATACTTACAGCGATTTTTAGCCTCGTCTTTGTCGATTGTTTTTCTATGTATGAGTATTTTCCTTCTCTCCAGGCGAGATCGATTCTGCTTCCTTACAAGCGTAGATACCAAACTATTCTTCTTTGTCTATAGGTAGATAATTCAAGGTGCATAGCTACAATTATTCCACGTCTCACAGCTCAGTGATCATTAGTGGTCGCTTAACAACAACAAAATAACAAACAGTATTAAAAGTGTTGACCCTGCTCCTAGCAACGACGCAGCCAGTAAATATTAGCGGTCGCTTAGCAACAGCATCCGGTATTAGTCTCAACCAACCCTGCAGGCTCCTGTAACAATGCTAAACAACAAACTATTAGGCTTAGGTATTACTCACAGTACCTGCCCCCCGTACTGTAGGTAGGTACCCGCCTATCTAGACTAAGTGTATATAGCAGCCTAAATAATTACTAGCATTCGTTGCTAACGTTCATAGTAGGTAGAGCAGGGCTGTATCTTATATTTGTTGTTATTGTTAAATATCAATTTATATATATAAAAAGTTGTGTACATACTATAAGGGGATCCAACACTAGGTTTATACTATACGTAGGTGCCTTGTTGTCGCTTCTTTAATAGTTACCAGTATTAGCTCGAATGCGTGCAAGTATTATGATCCACAGATAATACAACAGGCAGACAAGCATCGCATCAACTCCACACGTCCAAGGCTAGGAGGACGGCTCTGGAATCACCACACCAACACATTACCAAACCATAATCAAAATAAGCAAAATTTTCTCCTGCTCGAGATCAACAATAATCGCCCATAGACCAAGACCAAGTCCGTAACTTTTAAGGTCTAACAATATCTGAACTCTACAAACTAATCCCAGTAGGCGTTTGTATCATCTACGATCGTCAGGGACTTAGTTCCTTGCACTTGTTTCGTGCCAAGCTACGAGATTGTAGTGGTGCTCTACTCTACTCTTGGACACGATAGGTAGATGACGGTAGGTTTCTAGAGGGTGGTGGGACAGTGCGGTTTCTTGACGAGGACGGTCTTCGTTAGTTTAACTGAAGTGAAGATCAGGAGAATGATTAGAGGAAGGTAATAAGGTTAGGGCCGGGTAATAAGGTATAGATTAGGATAAGTTTAAGGCTTCTACTTGAATTTGCTCGAACGGCGAGACTCAAGATGAGATGTACAGTAAGTAGATTAAAGAAGCTACCAGGTTTAAGTGCAGCAGGTACTGTAACGTGCAAAAAACAAAAACAAAAAGAAAGATGGGAGACGAAAACTTAGCGGTTCTTGTATGTTGTAACTTTCTTTCATGAAAGCGCTGATATATCTTCTCTTGAGCCGAAAAGCAATCGATCCCTACTTCCTTGTCCAGCATGATGAGGTAGCATATCTTGATCATTAGATCTGAGTACTACTTCGAGAGAGTGTGATCTATTAATGTTGACAGTAGTTACACTAAAGTGAAGTTATGCCCTCCACACATCCGGAAACAGAAAAGTGAAGAAGCTGAAAGTACAGGGCGACCGTATATACCCATTTTCTCATTTTAACTTGAGGGACGTGGATATTCCTCTATCTGGTATCCTTTCTCTTGTACCTCGCTGGATATTTCGAGAATACCCACGGTGAATGGTGAGGACCCGCCGTCCTGTTGGGTGACGGACGAATCGCTTCTATGGTGATTAGTGTGGGAACGGTAATCGGATGGGAGGAGGGATGGTAGTGGTAGTGGTAGTGGTTGTTACTTTTTCCCGTGTACCGGTGGATGAAATTCTATGCAAGTCAAGAAGAGAATTGTTTCGTTGGGTACCTAGGTACCTGTGTTGCCTTGGTCTCTATTCTATTATAGCGCTTTCTAGACTTCTTTCTGGGATTAGGTACTTTACTTTACTTGCTTGTTGGTCGTCAAGAGTGACATTGAAGTCTTGCTTTGTTTTTCTTGGTCTGTTATGATGTTCTGATTTTAGAGGAACAGGATCTCTTGTGTCATCAGGTACTCTCTAGTCTAGTTTGACGGTCCCGTCATTCGGTCCCATCTTCGGTCCCGACACATGTCGTCTGCGGCCGCAGTCGCAAATTTGGAAGTAATTGGTGAACCTCTTCAGTAACATGAACCAATCTTCAGTTGCAGAGCAGTATCACTACAAGATCGTGTTCATCTCTTAGAGGCTGTGATTTTCATCTGTGAGACTTCACAGTAATTTCAAGGACTTGAAAATGTTTTGACTCTTATCTTTATTCAACTGATTATACTTCTCATTAAGTTACAGCTTCTTCTGCAATGGAGACCCTCTGACCATAGTGTCAAAGTAAGAAAAATCATCCACGAGAAACATCCCGAGAAACATACTCCGTTCTACAACCTACTCCCAACTTCTCCCCTTGCCTTCTCCTCATCAATTTCTAAAGTCAACAACATTCTCACGATATCTCTATCTAGGAGGTGGCGTCGAAAGGAACAGCAGTAGATGCTTGACCGGCAGCGGCAGTGTCAAGCTTGATGTTGTTGGCGAGCTTGGTCTGCTCAGCGGCCAAGTCAGAATCATCTCCTCCTTGAGCAGCCTTGACCTGGATGCCCAAAACCTCGGCGGTGAGCTTGAGGACCTTGTTCTGTATCTTGCCGTTCTATCGAGGCTATTAGTATGGCAACTTGTTAATGAGTGGAAAGGGAGCCAGTCTTACCTGGAGAGCAGTGGCGGCATCACCACTAGCGGCAGCGATGGCAGGGTTGAAAGCACCAGTCTCGGCATCCTCAGCAGCATCGTGGATACCATTGATGATCTTCAAGTCAGCTGCGGAAACAGATGCAAGGTTGGTCTGGTCAATGCTGGCGAAGAGGGCGTTGGCCTTGGTCTCGGCATCACCGGCGGTTCCGTCGGAGATCTGGAAGTCGTTGTAGGCAGAGGCAGTGAGGACGCTTGCGCCAGCTGCAGCAGCGGCAGTCTTGCCAGAGGATGAAGCAGTGGCCGAAGCAGCGGAGGAAGCAGCAGCGGAGGTGGCGGCGGCAACAGCAGAGGAGGTGGTGGTCTTCTTCTTTGGGAGAGGGTTTCCAGAAGCCAAGCAGGCGACGGAGAGGAAGAGAGCGATGGTGGAGATGTTGAACTGCATGTTGACGGTTGGTGGTTGGTTGGTTGGTAAGGTTAACCGGAGTAGTGTTTGGAAAGATTAAATGGGTGAGAAAAGATTATAAAACAGTTGAATAGACAGCACAGCTGTGAATTGGAAGAGACAGGCAGCACAGCTGAAGAATGAGGGACTGTGTGTGGATTGAAGGAATGAAGCTGATGAGGAATTAACTGAGGAGGGACGAGAGAGGATATTATATACAGAATCTCAGCGGCAACAACTCTGGAGACGACTGGAGTCCTTTCATGCATGGCATGGGCCATTACTGGAACTGGAACTCGAACTGGAGCCCTTGAGAAGTTCAGACCCTTTGTGCCCCTCTTGCCCCTTCTCGCGTATTGCCATCATGATCCATCTCATCTCGCCAGGCCAGGCCAGGTTTGACAACGAGCAGATAAATGAGACGTTGACCCTTTCGGGACCCTGGCCCAGCGGCCGGAGAAGCGTCTTGTAGTGCAATCTCACCCACGGCCGAGTGTAGACTAGATTGATTGTAGTGGCACCGTGTTAGCTACCGTAGGAGGAGGCGAGGAGCATGGAGAACCACGGTGCATGGGTTCAAGTCGGGTGGTAGATGCACCGCCAACGATTCGGAATCCGGGTCGACCTGCACTGCACTCTCCACTCACGGTCGACAAAGATGAAGATGAAGCGTTTTCCGTGCCTTGTCCCAGCGGTAAGAGGTCGGTCGATTGGCGGAAGAACCAAGTGCAGCCGATGTCGAGGATCTGATAACAGGGGCCGGGAGGTGTCCCCAGTGAGCGATGAAGATGCTGACGATGCTGAAGACGGGCGATGGGATGATGACGATCCTGGCCCTGGGCACGAGTTGAAGCATTCTCGCCAGGTCTTGTCCCGGTCTTGTCCTGGGCTTGTCCTGATGACGGGGGTCGGGAAACGCCTTGGCCTGTGTGATCTGCCTGGGACTCATACAACGTCTCATATTGCATCTCTCTCGAGTCTCCATGTAGGAGGTCGTAAGTACAATGCCCTGGTCTCGAGATCGGATGGCCATCTTATGCTTATCTTGGCACGGGGCTCAAGCGCTGGTGGTATTGTACTGTCGAGTGCGCCGACGAGGTCGAGGCAGAGGCAGAAGCTTGCGTTCGGAACATCAGATGAAACGTCGTGACAGCGGCCAGGGACCTGCACGCGGAAACACCACCACCACCACCACCACCAACTCCACTTCTTCACCTTCAGATGCGTTTCGACATCTCAGGAGTCGCTCCGATCACCACCACCATTCTCCATTCTCTTTCTCTGCTGCAATTGCAATTGCAAGATACGCACGTCAACAGAGCCCAGCCTCTCCCTTCGATCATCACACCTTGGCCTCAGAGCAATGGAGCCTCACCGTTGCCGCTCCATCCTCTGAACCCTTTGCGCTTCAGTCCTGTCCGAGAGTCCGGAGCCATGTCCAGTTGGGACGGATCCGAGGAACTGACACTATTGAGCGCTTGCAGATCCCGAGAAGCTCATTTCATTGCTTTTCCAGAAGGATTCGCTCGCGAGTCGCGACTGCTCAGCCATACTCCGTACGAACTGCGACACTTGCCTCGCGCAGATGATGACGATGCGTGCTCTTGTGAAAGAACGACATTTCGTACTGCCTCGTATGGCTTCCTGTCGCTGAGGCATGGTGTTTACGTCGTAGGAAGACGAGGAATTGTTTCTCCAAGCAAAGAGTACATCAGCCCAGGTGCGTCAAGCAGTCACTTGTCTTGCGATGAGGGCATCCGATCTCTACGGGCCTTTCAAGTCTATGATCGCCTTGACGGATCTCAATCTATCGCACGCTTGCATAGTAAGAATGTCCAACAGCTCTCTCTGTCTCACTTCTTCATGTCAGCCATTGCTTTGTTACTTCTTATCCCGTTCCTCAATGTCTCCGTGCTCCCCAATCGAGGGTCTCCGTAGAGAATTATCTACCGCCCAACAGCCTACACCACTCACACAATGCCCCAGGCCGATTTGGTGCAAGGAAAAGGAAGGCTGGGCTCGAAGCATGAGACGGATACTTGGGTTGATTGTGCACAAGATAACCCAGGCCGGTGCATGATGCGACTGTTGGTTTCGATTCTGCGAAAGACAAAGAAAGGTCTACAGAGTATCAACCGCAGAATGACGATGAGGTCTAGAAAAGCGTCGAGCCAAGTACCCCAGATCTTGTCCGGAGCGATCACAGGAACCAACTTGGCTCCAAGAACACCCAAGACTCAAGTCTGCAAATCCCGATTTTAGTTCGCCAAGGTTCTGCCCAGAAGTCTCTTGGCTCCCAAGTTGTGATCAGAGTTTGGTTCGTGGGATTGCCTAGAAGGACAAGACTTCTTCTATCAATGCATAAGTATGGCGCCTTGGTGGTGCTTGGTTCGACGTCGTCAGTGATTATATATTTCACATCAGCATCTGCTTACAGAGATGCGCTGCTTTGACTATCAGACTCAGTACCATCCAATATGGCTGCCAACTTGGCAATGGCTACCACCCTGCCGTTGCTATTCCCGATTAAAGTCAGCCAACCGCTGTGCAATCCCTTTTGTCTCACGACTTCTCTACTACAGCCCTCCGCTCTGCACGTTCTGACACACAAGCTCTTCACGTCGAACTTCTTCTACCTCCACGTTCAACTCTAGAGTGTTCACACAATGCAAAGGACAGATTTAAGATACTGTTAACTTCAATTCTTCAAACAGTAAGCAGCGCCTGATATTTCCAGCACTGCCTCGGTCTCGGCAGGCTTGTTTCTATTGGGCACCAGATCTTCCGTGCTGGCATATCCTCAACGAACTTTTCCTTGCAGCATCCCATTCAGTCGCTGTTGTCACTCGCGCACAAGGGATACTTCGTAAAGCCCGCCGAGTCTTCTCGCGTCCAAACTTTCCATCATCGGCTGCCTATACTCCCAGCACGTAGCACGAACAATTGTACGGCCGTGTTGCCAATTTTCTGGAGATCGAGGAACAGGAAGCACAATGGAAGACGGCTGTCAATGGTGAGCGTTCAACGTAGATTAGCACTTCATCTGATAGTAGAGAGGCAGCACGGTGATCTGAGGAGATAGCCTAGGTAAGCTGCCAGCCAAGGGCAGAGTCTGCATTGTCGAATGATACCAACTACCGAGGAGATAAGGACATTCAACAAGCGTATTATAGCGCAACCCAAGGTGGAATACGCATTCGGGACCCTCGAGAGTCTCACTTTACTTGACTACCTTTGCTTTTCCTTGTCTACTAGAAGTTGTAGTGTATAGACATGGGCTCTTGCATATATTTTGGAGTGTCCATATTATTGGGATGTAGCCCAGGGGGGCAAAACTTATCAGTGTGAGTCTTTCCTGTTTTGCTTTCTACTCAAACTTGTATTTACTAGGCAGACACGGGAAGGACACTATGAAGAACACAGTCAGTTCGGGATTATTTCTCAGTCACAATCCGAAGAGTGCAGCCTTCGAACAGTTTTAAAGCCTTGCTATTCACTAACGAGCCCCCTCTTTGCCATTGACCTAGCATACCAAGCAAAGAGAATATCACATTCTCAAAGACAGAAGTCAAATCAAGCGGTGAACATGTCATCCCATCCAACCCATTCTCCAAGAACTCTCGAGTCGAAGATAAGTGACCACACAAATTGAAATAGGCGAACGAAATCGACCCCTCATCATGCCTCCTAATATCCTTACGCAACATCGCGCTTCTCATCGACAGCTTTCAAGGCATTCGTAGCAGCCTTCAGGGCATTGGGAGCTGCGTCCTTGGCTTCTCGCTTGTCATTGTCGGGCGGTTTCACGGCATTGAGAGCGTGTGATTGCTCGTAGGCCGCCCGCTTAGCAATTAAAGTGACAATGCGGTCGGCATTCACAGCTGCTTCTTTGGCTTCCCGCTTGGCGGCTTTAGAGATAACGCGGTCGGCATTCACAGCTGCTTCCTTGGCCTCGCGTTTCTCGTACACCAACTCTGGCAAGATATTGAGGGCAGCCTTTCCAGGTGTAGGCGCTGCGATAACGACGTTGACGAGAAATACCAAGGCGGCAAGGTTGAGGATGAAGCGCATTTTGAGGACGAGTTGCTTCGGTAAAGATGAAGGATCTCTCGAGTTGTTTTGGAGATTGAGGACTGTATCGATGCTGGAGATGATGAGGATAGAGAGAGACTTGAAAGAAATTGTGTCGTCCTTATGCTGAATCGTCAAGCACGCAATGAATATGCTCTGATGCGTTGCTTGCACAAAGCTCTGTCAAAAACCGACTATCATCTCGTAAACTGGCCACTAAGTCAAACCCTCCAGAACTCTTGTTTCATAGTTGTACAGTGAGAGTCTAGATTCCAGTTGGAGTTTTTGTCTTTCGACGTATCATCGAGCTCCGTAACTCTCGAAATGGGTTTCCAGCATAGTGAAAATGTAGGTATCCTTAGTCAACTGCTACCATATCAAGCCTCTACATGCCTATTCCCGCTCACCAGTCCTCTGCCAACAACTAACATGCTGATTTTATTTGCAGCCATCCCTATCTCCATCATTTCGAAGTTTTCGCCGAGCGCTCTAACTGATCAAGCAAGCGCATAAACTCTGGCGCTAAAATTCTAATTAGGTTGTACAGCCGCCCATTAGTTACCTTGTGATCATCATATACCATGTTTCTTTTTACCCAGTGTCTCGGGAAAAGCTCCTGCCATGCATGCAGCTCCGTAGTGCCCGTAATGTGGGTGCAACGGTGAAGTAGTTTGGCCATTAAGCTCTGGGGGCTGAGCTGTATCTATGTACAATCGGCAGATCTGCCAGTGCTCTAGATTAGCGATACCGTCGTACTAAACGTCCAATCTTGTACGAAGAATCATCCACGGTAAGTTCCTCTGCTTCGTGATACTCAAACCTCCCTACAGCTGTTCATGAAGGTTAATGAAACATCCTTTTGATGCATGCATGAACTGAGCCAAAAACGCCCAAGGATGATCACAAGCATACCTCGATTGGAGATGGAATGGATTGGTATCCTGAAAGTCCAGTGCAATGTCAGCTCCCATTAATTCACCTGCTTGGGGAAAAAAATATGCTGCGTTAGGCCAGTCTAGATGCCTTGGCTGGGAGTCTGTAAGAGGGTATAACAGACGGCATTGGACAGCAGTATGTAGAAGATGAACACATGCGAGTGTATCTGAGGTTTTGCATGAGCTGAATGCGAAACCACGGAAGGTTACTTGGGCCACGCCAACCACAACTTGTTGAGGGTGGGACAGAGAACTCGACTTGGTTGCACTGAGGCCATACGACTTCTCATTCGTATCCGCATAAGTTAAAATACACCTCAAACACAACGGTATACTGACTTCAAGTGCTCTATCTAGGTACCTTACCATTCTTTCATTCTTCTCAGCGTTTGAAACTCTCGACGAAGAAAACATCAACCTCGCGGTCCTTGTCGTCAAACGGATCATCATGGAAAGGTAGGAGTTACCAAGCCACCAACCTTCAACAGCTGCTGACTCTTCCCCAGCATATTATGGTTCAAGAACCTTACACGCTCCAGCCCCCCAAGGGCTCGAGAGAGTGAGAAAGCAGCAACCTACAGCCACGTTCTCCAAGCAAGCGACGACAACTCCATTTCAGACGAGGAAAATACCACCAGCATTGAACATCCCCAAAGCAATAAACATCACACCATCAACCGAATTATCATTATCCTCACCAAAACCATCCTCATCGTCCTCGCTCTCTGGGGTCTCATCAACGTCGGACGCACCACAGCCAATAAACTTTCCCCACCAAAACCGCTCTCCTGTTCCTGCGGAGGCACCACAGTAGCAGAAGCCTTATCCCGCGGCTGCACCTTCACGCCCCTCGCTCTCGCCTGGCTCCCCCCACACTGCCTCGACATGGAACTGTCCAACGAATTCGACGCCCTCAAAGCATGGCCCTACTACGCTGATCGTAACGGCACCATCCCTCTGACTCGTGAAGAGATGGGACTCCTGGCTGATGTTAACGGCGTCTTTTATACAACCCAGGAATGGCATGTGATGCATTGTATGTATACGTGGCGGAAGCACTATCGTAGTAAGAGTACCGGTGTTACCATCGAGAATCGGAGTAATGGTATTGTGCATATTCGGCATTGCGAGGGCATTGTCTTGGATCGGGTTCCCTTGGAGGGCATTTGGACGGTCGCGGGCGTGGAGTTGAATGCTGATTTGGGGTGATGGGGTGTGGTGGCTTAGGTTTTGCTGTCTTGGGGGAGGCTGGTTTGGAGCTCGCTTGATCTATAGTAGTGGTGGAAGGCGTCTAGCCCTTATATATACTTTATGGTCTTCAATCACTTGCGTGAACTACTTTGACTTCGGAAGAACTTTCTTGTAGTTTAAACGTGATACAGTATTGATCGGTTTCTCGTCTGCGGGGTTTAAATTAAGTGATTATAGGCCTCTTTCTATACATAGACAAAGAACTATGTAAAACTATAGCATCTATAGTAGGACGTGGAAAACACACCTTACTTAAAGACGTTGTACTACTGTGACATCTTTAATAAGGCTTTGCAGTTGCTAGTAATATACTCTTAATGATGACTAGATTTCCCCTCATGTTATAGCCTTGTAAATAGTCTATCACTGTTAGGTTACATATATATTTCCTAGAACGGTAAGTAAACATAGCGCTGTAATTAGAAATATCATTGGTAAGGCGATGTCGCGAGCTAAAGTTTAGAGACTTTGAGGACTTATTAGGACCTTCTTAATTGCTTTCTAAAGTATTATCTTTAATACACTGTTGTTAAAGACGTGTTCTTATGGGCTTGAACTGATTTACCTTTGATCGCTAACGTTCGCTTAACAAGTTCACATACATTTAGCGGCCTCGGATTACTCGCTGTCATCATTTGAATCGGTTCATCTAATTTCCGATTTCATAGCCCACTTGTATCGTGCCTGGTTCTTTCTTTCCACTTCACTAATTTCATCCCTTCCAAAAACATTTCTTCAAGCCAGCAAATACGAGTCATCCATGAAGCCTTGCTTGGGATCTAAAACCCTATAACCAACCATCCGCTTTGTATCCTAGATAGCGAAGCCTAAACCTCGAAAAGACTGGAATGAAACATGTTGTAATGGGGAACAGCTGCAAGTGAGTATATATGAGCCCTATAAATCACCCCCTACTGTATAAAAGAACCTGTAAGTCCATGATGAATAATCACTAATTGTCTCCAAGTCTTGTTGTTTGGCAGTAGAAGTCGGCCAATCTCTCCTAGTCTGCAGAAAGTTTGGGGCAATAACGGCCAGTCTATTTTCCTTGGCATAGTCTACGACCGACCATATTAGCTCGGGTTCGAGGAGTGTGCTTTGTCAATACAAGAAGGGCTCTCCGCCTGTTTCTTTGCCTTCACCCAATAGGTTTTGTATGGGGACGTCGTACAAGCCCACAACGGTCATACCATCTAGCTTTTTAATGTAATTTGCCGGCCAACTAACAAGAGAGACGCATTCACAGCACCTTTAAGGTCGTGTAAGAGCTGTACGCGCTAAAACATCTCGGAGAACACGTTGTTCATCAATCAAAGTAGCGGTACCTGTATCCTGAACTAGAAAGGGCTTCTCTACCGGCTTCTGTTGCCACGACGGGACATAGTGATCATCAGGATCATGGGAATCACTCTCAAAGTGAAGTCTTTTATCCACGAGATGCGAGGGTCTTAAGAGCTTGAAATGATTCAAGTAAAATCCAAGGCAGCTCATAGTAAGACATATAATCTTTCGATAAGTGGCGAGAATTCCGTGTAATACAGTAGCTAGAACGTCCGACGACAATTGAGAGGAGGTGAGTGTCCGCCGCGGCTGGCAGTCTGTAACGATGCAATGTACTTTCGTGTCTGACAAGGTTCCGAAAATTGATCAAATCGTAGACGTGAGGTGGAAGAGATGGGGATTGGATTAAGGCTGCAATGCGAATGAGGGCACAGGTGTGTTTATGAGTGACCCCGGATGACAAGACTGCCACAAAGATTTCAGCGCCATGGATGTCAAAAAGATAGAATGTAGTTAGCGATGCTTTAAGAAGGTTGTCGAGAGACTCAAGATCGCCAGGTAAGTCAAAATAGGTAAGATAAGTTCTAGCGCAAGCCTCTCGAAGTGGGATTCGGATTGTATGTTTACTGCGTAGCATAGGTAGAACACAGAGGGATATCTGATGTTTGTAAATTCTCCTTCTGACCTCCGCCAACTGACCAATACACAAGTTCTGTTCGAAGCCCTCTAGAAATGGAGTGACTTAACAACGACGCAAAGCAAATATGCGAAAATGAGAGCTGAGATTGTGTTGACGAGATAAGTCAGCCGACATCTTCAAGTGATCCATAGACGTCTGTCATAACTCAAGAAAGTCATCCATAATGCTCCACTTCACCCCTTTCCAACTCAGACTTGGTTGACTTTCACAAAGCAACAAAACGCAGCAACAGACGAAATAGGAAGCCAAGTCGAAAACTAGACATCCGAACATATGGATCTTCTGAAATTGTGCCATTTTGAAACGATCATTCTCAAAAACTTGGTCTCATCCACGGACATCAAGTCTTGCTTCACAGCTCTGTCGGCATTCCACGCTCTCAACGGCGACATATTCTAGCATAGAAAAGACTTGCATTAAGGCCACTGTATTAGTATTGTTAGGAATGTCTAAATAATAAATGATATTTCTTTGTACAAGGTTGCTAGAAGCCGTTACAAGTAGACTAAGCGAAGCTAACACTGTGCAAGGCACCATAGGGAATGTATAACAATCAACAGCAACAGATGATTTAATCTGTTATATTCTAATCAAACTGTAGAACAAAATATAAAAAAATATACAAAGAATATCTCCATCCCTTCTATCCTATCTAAGAGCAAGGATCTTCTGCGCAGCCTTCTCAGCAACAACCATAACAATAGCCTGCGTATTTCCAGTTGGCAAATCAGCATGGATACTGGCATCGACCACAAAAAGATTGTCCATCCCATAAACCTTGGTATTGGTATCGACCACAGCCTCACCACCCTTTCGTCCGTCATCAGTACCGAGTTTAGCGGTGCCGACGTAGTGGGTACCACTCGAGAGCCCGGTAGTTAGCAGAGTGGATGCCGTATCGTTGGTGGCCGGGTAGAGGATTCCTGATGCGGTGGCAGCGGCCATGAATGAGTTGATATAGTTTGTTAGACCGTCGGTGTCGGCGGTGGTTTGGAAGTAGGGGGAGGTGATGAGGGTTGTTGCTCCAGAGGCAGACATGCCGAGTTGGCCTATGGAGGTGGCTCCGTGGGTGAGATAGAATTTTATGGAGAGTTGGTTTGTGGCATAAGGGCCAGTTGTGCCTTGAACGTAACGTGTGACACCATCCGAACCGACAAAGCTGTCCCAGAAAATTAAGCGTTGGGTGTTCTGGGTGAGAACACCGGTTCGGTTGGCGAGGTACAAAGCTTGGTCTGCAGCAGTGGGATTGGCGTAAGGGTAGAGAGTGAGGTTAGAGGTGGTGTTGAAGATGACTGAGACGATTGGGTGGTCTTTGATTTGGGTGCCAACTGGCAGGGAGATGTATTCCGACTCGGCCGGCAGAGTAATATTGTTGGTTCCATTAGCGACGATAGCGATCTGGTCCGTGGGGCCAATACCGGAGTTAATGAGAATGGCCGGACTGCGCATAGAACCGGCTGCGAGGACAATACGGCCGGTAGAGCAAATGGAAATGATGCTGCGGACTCCAGTGTTAGAATCCTCGACTTCAACGCCAGTAGCCTTGCTTCCCTGTCTGATAACACGGATGACCCTGGTATACATTTGCAACGAAAAGTTGGTCATTTTCTGTGCAAGTGGTAGATAGGTGCGGACAGGTCCAGCACGCTCGCCGTTGATAGCGTTCCATGGTGGTCGGGAGTAGGCTGACACCTTTGCATTGGCGTCGACGGTAGCATCCGTTTGAGTGTAGTTCTGAGTATTGAGGAAAGAGCTCAGAATGTCGAACTCGGCGGTATCGTATGATTTGCCATCGGTACTGGGAGTTGTAGTTGGGGGATTGCGTTCGTACAAGCGGTTGGCAGAGTCCTTGACATCTGCCCACTTCCAGCCAGCAGGCCACTTATCGTCAAAGTCATGGTCGGCGGGTTTGACGAATACTAAAGCGTTGATTTCAACACCACCACCTAGGAGACATCCAGCAGTGCCTGGGGTGTCGGTACATGTGTGTCCGGCTCCCGTTGTGAAAATGGAACCTTGTTGACTGGGAACATCATAAGGAGTAAGCCCGTTTGATTCCCAAGTTGTGCTAGCATTACCACCCGAAGACTGGGTGCTTGGTCCACCAATCTCGAGAAGGAGAACCTTCTTGTGCTGTTCAGCTAGCCGTTGGGCAACGATAATACCAGCTGGTCCTGCTCCAGCAATGATGTAGTCCCAGTCAGATGTGCTTGTTGCATTATTGATGGCTTGCGTGTGCCCAGTCCATTGTCCAGCTAGCGATTTAAACGAAGGGGCCGCCGAGGCTACTGCGAGCAGAGCCGAGACGACAGTTGCGCGGGTGAACATGATTCCCAATAGAGAGCAATGGATGTTTTGAAGTTGAGCTACAATGACTAAGCTGAAAAAGAATAGACTTGCATCAAAGCAGCAGAAAATCACAACGAATGAGCAGAAAGTTGATGCAGGTCTCAACGATACTCCAGAAAAAGCGAGAGAGACATAGCTCACATATATAATGCAGCAGGCTAGGCCAAGTAGAAAGCCTTGCAGACTTCAAGAGCCAATCTCCGGTCGACGCCGGTGTCTTTTGTGATGGTCTGGAAGTCAAGAGCGACAAGGCACAAGAATCTGATAAACAGTGGATCGTCTAGGACTAAGAGTCCAAGATCAGCAGGCGAAGGGGTCTCTTAGTCTCCTACTTCGTACTGTTAGCTCATCTTCCACAGCAGGAATGGATTTAGGTTTGCCCTATGACGGAAATTCCGAGTTGCCAACTTGCCATCGCCTACCTATCACGTAAGCTGCTGCAGTTGGCGCAGCTGGTCCTTGAAGGTGTAATTAAGCTTTTAAAAGGTAAACGAGCGTGACCAAAATCATAGCTTCTCGATTCGCTGTGGTTGGTCTGTCCTCCCTTGACTGAAATTAGAGAGGGCCCAGAGAGCTCTCCGGAATTAACCCAGACCTCCAAATGCCCACTTGCCCCGAACAGTAGCCGGTAGAGTCACCTGACATGGCTAAGTTCTCTTCCGCTTGCCAGTTTCCTGTTCTGCCCATCATCCTGCCGAACCCAGCGCCACGGAAACGGGAATTCTGGAAGATCGGGAACCAAAGGTGTCCTATCGAGAGTACAAGAAAGGCATTAAGCACGAATACACCGCGCCACGCCCCATTTCCCTGTCTTCCGAATTGTCAGCAAAGCAAGGCAAACCAAATTAGCTCATGACTACAATGCATTCAAGCAATTATCGCCGTGCTCGTCTTGCCCAAAAGCCCGCTAAGATTCAAGCATGACACATATAAAGGGTGATTATGACATACCGCCGCCACCAATATCAAAGAAAAGATATTGCTTGCTAGGTATGCTTCTTTCCACCGGTGCCAAGATAAGCATATCAAATACTGGTACATTGTAGTATTGTTCTTCGCAAACGCAGTGGTGAACTCATAGGCTATGGCTCTATCATGGGAAGACAAAAACAGAAAGAAAAAAAAGAAAGAAAAAGCTTAGTAACCAGGTTTGGAGTGACCAGGCTTTAGGTGGCTTTCGAGAAAGTAAAGCTTAAAAGGGTATTGTACTTGCCCAAAGGCCGACAATCATCTACTAAGTTGAAGCTGGAAATAGGGGAGATAGACGTTCCCGGTTTGGGAACTGAAAGACTCGCTTGAATCCCTCATATATATGGTCCAGGCATGGAAAGCTCAAATCCTGTTGCTTTTGATCTGCAGAAACTTCTGTTTAGAGCAGCAGTAAATCTAACCTACGCACAGAAGAACGCTTTCTCTCAAACCAAAGATCCTTCCACTGGGACAGCTTTGGAGTCGGCTTCATGCTTCTAGACGCCCCAGAGATCAATCATCATACAATGTAAAGGTACAATGTAAAGATAAGTGCAGAGCTCAACTTGACTTGAAGTGTCTCATTCGCTTTGTAGGATTTCCATCTCAAGCAGCTCCCGGACATTATACGGATTTCTGCTCTTAATCAAATTAAGGCCACCGATAAATCGAGTCAAGCTCTCTCAGTCTCTGTGGGCGAAAGACAAGATTTGAATGCCTACCCAACGAAAAGAGAGTTCGTTTGTCAGGAAGTTCTTGCCAGCCTTCCTGCAAAGAGTTGTAGTGCGCATTGAACTCTTGCCACCAAGAGCTTTGATTCCATTTCCGTTTCGTGCTAGATGGAAGATAAAGGGCTGAACAATCATATAGCAGGAGGAACCCTCCACAGGGGAACCTCTTTAAAAGAGCCCTCCCAATAGAGTATGGATATGCTTTTCCCTCTTGAACATGCGACAAATCATGCCTCATCCCATCGAGGGAGAGAGGTCGAAGAACGTCCAAGCAGGCCGTAGAAACGTTACTACTGATCAATCATGACTTGGTCCAGGGGATGCTCAAGTCTCTCGACTTACGAAAGATTTCGAACAACATAATTCCTCTTCGTAAGGTGAGGTGAGAATTCGAAGAATATTGGGATGGAAAGCTGAAGGGAAGATTGGCGTGACGTTCGACTCGAGCTTCACAAAGACGCTAGACTATTTTAGGCCGAAACACCACCACGAAATTCCACAAACAGTCACGTGATCTCACCACCCTCCCAAATCTTCATAACTCCTCCACGCGCATACAGTAACAATAATGCATGATTATCCTCGCAAAGCCAAAGCCAAGCAGCGATGTTCCAAGACCCATGGACTAGTAGGCAAAATCCGGCAAGTCTAGAGATCAAGTATGTTTTGCGCGTCTTTATCTCCAAGACCAAATCTAGTCGTGAGATTAGAACGAAGAACTGACTAACTGTCTTCAAGTCCACTTCAGCTCTTCGAGAATGCAAAGCTGGAGAAGAGACCGCTTTATGCGGCTGCTCCTATGGTGAGGTATAGCAAGGTATAGTGTCTGCCGCCTCGCCTACAGTTCTCGGGTTTGATATTGTGGTGTAGCTTGCGTTCCGAGAGACTGTTGCGCAATATGGTGTTGATCTGACCTGGACACCTATGGTGAGATTGTCCTACTCGACACGAAAGTATAGAAAAACAGAGCGTGCTCAAACAAAAACACCTAGATCCTCGCAAAAGAGTTCAACAGAACCATCCTAGCACGTGACAGTGGTACCACCATCCCCTTCCTCTCCGTCTCTCACTTATTCGAACAGAAACAAAACTAACAATTTGATAAAAATCAAAGATTTCACAACCTCGCCCACCTCGCCTCCAACCATCGCCCAATTCGGCTGCAACTCACCCCTCGAGCTCGCCCGCGCAACCTCACTCATAGCGCCACACGTAAACGGCGTGGACATCAACTGCGGCTGTCCGCAATCATGGGCGTGTGCTGAGAGTCTCGGTGCGGCGTTGATGCATAAGCGAGAGGTGGTCGCTTCGATGGTGAGGGCTGCGAAGGAGGCGATTAGGGAGGAAGGGTTTGAGGGAAAGAAGACGGTTAGTGTTAAGATTCGGATTCATAAGGATCTTCGGTATGTTTTTTGTCTGCTTGTTTGTTTGTCTTGATTCCTCTTTATGTTCGTTGAGGGAAAAGGAGATTTCCCCCGCTTTATTCTCTGTAGTCTTTTTAGTGGGAGGCTGCTGTTCTTGTTGTTAATATTGCTTTTCGGAGTATAGGGAAACAATAGATTTCATCAAGACCGTCGAAGCAGCCGGCGCCGACTTTCTCACAATCCGTAAGTCAAGATCTCGACGTAGAATAGAAAGAAATCCCTGCCATTCCAAGGGCCATCAACCCATCCTCTCCCCTCCCGAATCACATTCGGTTTACCTAGCTACCTAACTACCTACCTACTCTTGAACCTCATCTCATTTCCCCAGACCAACCTTCCCACTCAAATAACCAAGCAAGCTAACACTCCATTCCTAATACCCCAGACGGCCGCACACGCTCAACACCCTCCTCACAGCCCGTAAATCTCTCCGCAATAAGCCTACTAAGCAGCCACACGACCATTCCCACCCTCTCCAACGGCGACATCTTCACGCTAGCAGACGCATTCTCACACGCCGAAGAAACAAAAGTCAACGGCGTAATGGCCGCACGCGGGCTCCTCGAGAACCCAGCCTTATTCCACGGCTACGAGCGATGTCCCTGGGAAGCAGTAGAAGTATTTATGAATCTCGTAGCGAGGAGACCATTGCCCTTCGGACTGGTGGTTCATCATGTTAATGAGATGGTAGGGAGTGATCGGGGACAGTGTGGGGGGCCTTTGTTGGCAAAGATGGAGAGGGTCAGGTTGGTTGAGTGCAAGAGTATGCTTGGGTTGATTGACTTTTTAGATGGCGTTAGGCCGGTGAGGAGACTTTGAAGTTTAGACTTAGCAAAGACTTCGAGACTAGGGACGGGGCCGTAAAGAAAATGAGGAAAAAGATAAGAAGTGTCAATGTTAATTAATGCATAGGTACGGTACGGTAGAATCGTAGATCCTATAGAATTTAAAGTAGAACAAACAACACCTACCTACCTACCTACATTACGGTACTTTCCCCTCCAAAGACTAGATATCCTCAAGATCAAAGCAAGGAAAACCTAGCCAAACCCCCAACCCGACAAGTAAAACAAAACGTCAAGAATAGAAGACTTTACTATTCAGATTCAGAACCAGCACCCGAACGCCCAGAACACCAGAACTTTTACCGTGCAGTACAGTAAAGAATAGCGAGCTTACTTAGTATTATAATAAAAAACAGGCCAGCCTAGCGCTACTATAAGTACATGTAGTAGTAGTAAAACTTTACCTACTATAATATATATTACTAAACTTTTTTTAGAGAGTTATTAGATAAGGTGAGGTATAGAAGTATAGAAGAATATACTATATATAAGTCTAACATTAGTAAACTATATAGAGTAACTAGTGTACTTTTTATAATTATATAATATAAGTAGGTACCTATAAAAGAAAAGATATATATTTTAGTATATACTATACCTAGACACTAGCTATAGTAAATAGAGAAAACACAAGGAGCCTTAACATAAGCATTAGTTCTACACCTAGTAATAGGCTCAAGATAAGGTGGGTAAGAGAATTAATGAAAAGTATTAGGGGGAGAGTATAGGTCGTTAAAAGACTAGCCTCGAGTGCTCGTACTCGTACCTCGCACTTCGGCTATGCTTTTAACTCCGAACCTTGGGCTTTTTTACCATTAGAGCGCATCTTCAGAAGTGGTTTCGCTACAATATTTCCCCCTTGCATGGTTGCACAATAGCTGCAAACTGCAGCTGGTGTCAAAAATATTCTATTCCTGGTATCTAATTGGTGTCTATTTGACACATCCAAACGCCCCACACCTAAGTTCTCCAACTTTTCCCTTTCCCCCGACCAGAAAAACCAGATCATCCTTTCTATGCGCTCTCCTCTGGCCAGACATCGTAGCCAAAGGTATCCTTCATGTTAACAAAGCGGGAGCATCTTCCCTTGGCCACCTTGTTGATCGCAGCAAAATCGTCGTCGCTCAAAGAGATGAGCTTGGCGTTGTCCACAATTCGTGTGGGGTTGCTGCTCTTTGGTAAAACGGCGTATCCTCTCTTCAAACCCCAAGCAATCAAAGTCTGTGCCAATGAAGCACCGTTCTTTTCTGCAATCGCAATAAGGTCTTTGTTTGTGCTGACCTTTTCTCCGGTGCCAGGAACCTGGTCTTGGGAGCCAAGAGGCGAGTACGCTACTGGAACAACCTTCTGCGAGACACAGTAGGCAACCAACTTGTCGTTTGGAAGGAAGGGGTGGATCTCGATCTGGTTAATTTGTGGAACAACCTCTGCGTACTTCAGCAGAGACTTGAGGCCTTCTTCGGTCCAGTTAGAGACTCCAATGGATTTTGCCAATCCAGCTTTGTAGAGCTTCTCCATTGCTCGCCAGGTGGGCTCTGGGTTTTCGGTAAGGTTTTTCTTGATGACGTACTAAAGATGGAAATTTAGCTACCATATGCCTGGCTCAGAAGTCAAAATTTCAAGGTGACTTACCTTGCCGTCGGCCCCAATCTTGGGCATGTTATTTCCATCCTTCTCGGCCGCAAAGGGCCAGTGGACGAGAAATGCGTCGATGTATGGGGTCTGCAACTTTTCCAAGGAGTTCTTCAAGCTCCATTCGACCTCCTCTGGCTCGTGCAAGTGCTGCCAGACCTTTGTTACGATGAAGATATCTTCTCTCGTGACGCTGGGGTTCTGGGATAGGAACTCGCGAATTCCACTGCCAACCTCGCCCTCATTTTGGTAGAACCAGGCACAATCGAGATGGCGGTATCCGGCATTGAGAGCGCAGACGACTGCACGGTGGGTTTCTCCAACCGATCCCTGTGAGGCAAAGGTTCCGAAACCAAAGGCGGGCATCTTCACGCCATTGTTAAGTTCGATGAGAGGACCTGTAACTGCTGGCGAAGCCATTGTGCGTGATAGATGGGAAGTTTGTACGGTAGGTTAATGCAGTGATGTCCTGTGTGGTGTTCTCAGACAGATTTTGGATGTTTGTTCAATGCAGGTGGTGGTAGATGAAGAAAGAAGGTGGGTGAAATGTCGGGTGTGCTTGGTCAGTCAGTCCAAAATGGATTTGAGCTGGAGCTGCTGGTGCAGTTAGTGTCGCCGAGCTAAGCAGGCCGGTGCCAGGGCGATAAAGGCAGTCTGTTGTTGGGGGCACGCCAAAGATTCATGCAGAAATCCGCTGGCACCACCAGCAGCACGAGAGTTTCTCGGAAGCTGCAAAGTAACAGAATGGAGGCATAATTGTCGCGTCCACGGTCCTTTTCTCAACAAGACCAACCGATGACGTCTTGGGGATCCATACGAAGTAGTTGGATGGAACTCCCTGCTGAACGCTGGACCGTGATATGCTGCACCGCCTGTACTCCGTATTCTGCGGTGCCCGTCGTGGAGCGTGCTCTGTGCTCTGCTCTGTGCCACCTTGCGCTGCAGGAAGGACTCGTAGCATGATTAGTGGCCCTGTGTACAAGCAAAGCAACAGCAAAAGCGGCAACTCTGCCCGCTGCCTGCTGGTTGACGCTGTTGGCTTGGTCGATGAACTGTGAAAAGAATCCAAGGACAGATCCTTCGTGGCAGTGGAGAGCGCAAGGTAAGATCCTTCTAGCGCGGCCGAGTTGGCGACTCAGGCCGTCAGGCAGACAGGCAGGCCAGCTGCGGCATAATGGAAGCTAGCTATAGAACGACCGTACCTACCTAGCTATACCTTGCCTGGCCGCCAGTGGCTATGCCTGCCTTGAGGTACTGTACCTTATCGGACAAGTCAGGTCTTGCTGGTCGCTCTCCGCCAGGTACGACAACACCTAAGGAAAGAAAGCTTAAGGATGGCTTGTTGTCCTCGGTGCCTACCTAGCTGATGGTGGTTGATTGCTTTGTCCTGGCGTGGATTTGCGTGCAAGGCTGACTTTGACTGGACTGGCTTGGGAGCCTTGCAGAGAGTGTTTCTGCGCTTTCTGCTGGGCGGTAAAGGGCCCGACGCTCCTTCATTCGTCGATCCGTCCGATTGCATGCCCTGTTTCGCCGCAGTCAACCTTATTACTACGCTGTACCTTTCGCACTACCTCTGTACATCCTCTGCAGTGTCGGGTGGTGTGTATCTAAGGTTGCGCCCTGTCCCTGGTGGACAAAGGCTCGTACTTCCGTGGCTATCTGCAGGAGCGATCTGCTCATCGGCTACGCCTCTCCCACGCACTCCTCATGCCCTCTGCCCTCTGCCCTCTCGCCTCCTCTCACAACACCTCCTTCGTCTTCACCGTGCCAGAGGTGCATCTCGCGCGCGTGCCAGTGTGGACCCTGATCCATCTCTTTCCTCCGAACAACCTCAATCCAGCGCATTCAACGGCCGCCGCACCATACATAGTTGCTGAGCACGCCTGCGCTGCAACGACTCCTGCATCACAGTACCGCAACTTCATACGACGTGCAAACTGCAAAGTACACCTCCGTAGCTGCCTTAGGTACGCGGCAGCAGCAGCAGGTAACGTGAAGTGTGGACCCGCGGCCTGGGATTTGGGTCGGCGCGCGCGCTTCACTCGGCATTTTCACGGTGCTAAAGGGCTCACAACGTCATCCTGGTTTCCATCGACGCTCGCCAGTCTCCAATTGCATCCATTGACTCCATTCTTGTCGCCTCTTCGCCAGTCTTGCAGGCCTGCGTCCCATTACTTAGTAGGTACGTATCGCATCACGCAAACGCTCCCACGAACCCGCTTTATATGAGCGTATCCGAATGGATTCAAGCTGTGTGTGTGTGTGTGTGTTTGAACGCAAGACACCGACAGGCATGCAGCTCCCAGCATTGTGACCCCCGGCCCTAAATGGCGCAAGCAGAGTCCTTACCAACTGGACCTTACCGAGTCCATTGCCAGTGCCGTACTCGTAGCTGCCAATACCAATGCCCGTAATGCGGGTAATGGTGCGTCGCTCCCACCCAGAGAGCATTTCACCGAGCTGGTGAGTGGCTGCCAAAACTCAGGTATCCGCTTTTGATTAGGACTCGAGA
Organism: Pezicula carpinea; assembly: GCA_026119845.1. Classification (NCBI taxonomy): domain Eukaryota; kingdom Fungi; phylum Ascomycota; class Leotiomycetes; order Helotiales; family Dermateaceae; genus Pezicula; species Pezicula carpinea. The sequence continues at coordinate 1,087,552 of JALRMK010000005.1, read as the reverse complement.
GGTGGTCCAACATATACACTGGAGCCGCGAGTTTCAGTGTGCAGCTCAAGGTAGGTTCGACGTGCAACCATTGATGCTTTGATCCAAGGGCACCAAGGGCATAACCGGTGCAGTAGCTAGGGAGGGACTTAGCTAGCTACCTCGGTGGCCCAGGTGGATCGAGCTAGAGACCACGAACGGGTACCTGTCGAGTAGCCAGTAGCCGATCAAGTCAGAGTCATGAACAATGATGATGATGGGATGATCTCACATGCTGTGACGGTCTCCTCAGTGTCCTGGTCCTTGCAGGCACGATACGGTGGCAGGCCGTCGTTGCGGTGAAAAGGTTTGTTCATACTTTGCTTAATACTTCTCTAGCTCGTTTCAAGCGACGCCGGTCTTGATATATACAGGAGAGCCGCGCCCTTCTCGAAAGAACTCTGTACTTCCATCTAGCCTCCTACCCGTACTACGACTCCCCATTGCATCACAGGAAAGCCTACTTACCACTACGACCTTCCCGCACGCACTACTGAGGCACCACCACCGTCCCCGTCCAAATTACATCAGTTCAGTCTGATTCGGAATTGGGCCAGCTTAAAAGAAGGCATCGCCCCTCGTCGTCACACTTCTTTTCCTGCAACGTCACTTCACCCATACAACCACAGCTCCGTCACAGATACATCCATCACCACATTCTGCAAATCACCTCCAACGCAGCCCTCCCTTCACCATGCCTGCTTTCGAAGACAGTGACTTCGGCGTTGAGAAGCCTACTGCGCCCCCCGCGAGACCCCAAGCAACCAGAACCACAACCATGGAGCACTTGCAGCGCCAGATCATGTCTGGTTCCCCAGCCAAGAAGGATCTCGAGAAGAACGGCCACCACGCAACTCTGACCGTTCCAGACTCCCCAAATGGAGATCAGAATGGAACTGAGAACACAATCGAGGTCCCTGCCTCTCGCTCGTCAGTGGCAGAGGCGGAGAAGCTCACCCACTCCCTCTCCATCGCTCCATCCATGAGCGACAGACGAACCTCGAGAAACAGCTTTGGTACTTCCATTCCCATTCCTCGCGCAAAACGCCAATCCCGCCTCTCGTCACTTGCAGGTTCCGATGGCAGGCCAACACGTCCTGGAATGCCAGCGATGCAAGCATCCCGAGATATCATTTCGTCTCAGATGCAGGATATGGCACACCAGAAGACGAGTGCGGCCAAGGATATGGCATTTGCCTTTGACATTGATGGTGTCCTGGTCCACGGAGACCGACTAATTCCCGAGGGCAAGCGAGTCCTCGAGATTCTCAACGGCGACAACGAGCTCGGAATCAAGATTCCTCACATCTTCCTGACCAACGGATCTGGAAAAGTCGAGACCAAGCGCTGCGCTCAGCTGTCCCAGATTCTCGGATCCCCCATCTCCACCGAACAATTTATCCAATCTCACACCCCCATGTCCGCACTTGCCGAGTACTACGAGACGGTCCTGGTTGTCGGAGGCGAGAACTACCAATGCAGAGAAGTAGCCAAGGAATATGGCTTTAAAGACATTGTCGTTCCTAACGATATTATCGCCTCTCAACCTACGCTCTCGCCCCTCAAGGAATTCTTTACCGAGGAGCAACGTCGCACCTCCAACCCACGTGACTTCTCCAAGGTCAAGATCAACGCCATCCTTGTCTTCTCCGACTCGCGCGACTATGCAACCGATCTCCAAATCATCATGGATCTCCTCCAATCCGAAGATGGTGTTTTGGGTACGATTGCCAAGGATCCTGTCAAGAACCGCATCCCAATCTACTTCTCGCAAGGCGATCTCCTCTGCCCAACCGAGCACCCCCAACCCCGCATGTCGCAAGGAACCTTCCGCATTGCGCTCGAAGCAATCTACAAATCTATCACGGGCGTCGAACTCGAGCGAGTCGTCTACGGCAAGCCTGAACTAGCAACCTACAAGTACGCCGACGAAGTGATGTCCTCCTGGATGGAGACCATTCACAACGAGGAGCGCCTCCCCAAGAACATCTACATGGTTGGAGACAACCCTCAATCAGATATTGTCGGTGGCAACATGTACGGCTGGAACACTTGTCTCGTTCGCACTGGTGTTTATCAGGGTGAGGGCAACGATAAGGAGAACCCAGCCAACTTTGGTGTCTTCGCCAATGTGCTCGAGGCGGTTCAGACAGCTCTTAAGAAGGAGCTTGGTCACGACTTTAAGTTCCAATGGAGCGATGCCATGAACCCCGTTACGGGTCCTCACTCCATTTCGGCCATTGAGTAGATAGAATATCTTGGCCGGTGTTTAGATTTCTTTTCCTGCGGGTTGTTTCTTACTTTTCTTTATGCCCTTTTAGGGTGTCTGGGATTTCAAAGAGAAAGGTTCACATTGGGTAGACCTGGGCGGTGATATCACATAGATTGGATCGGCGTTCTCTGTTTTTATGTTTGGCCTCTCTGTTTGCGAGGTCTGTTCTCATCGCTCGTTTGCTGCGGCTCGAGTCTGGTGCCGAAAGGGGAAAATACATTTATCTCGAGCGAGAGGTTATTGTCTCTTAGAATAGAATAGAAGCCTTTATGGAGGTATTATTATTACTTACTTTTTCTTGCTTATGATTTGATGGCTGTGAACTAGGTGATCTAAATCACGGAATACTCCACTTTGGCCTTTGGTGACTGAGTAAGGGACTCGATCAATTGTCATTTCGTCACTCCGATACCCACAAACGAACTCCCTACTTATTCCCGACGAAATACAACAGTGGAGTCCTATATTCTCACTTGTCAAAAAGAACTCCCCATTCCATACCACCCCATGCTAGCCTCCTCTGTCCCCGACAGAACATAGATCCCCACCCACAAACTCATACCAGCTCCCATAATCCGGACAGAACCCTTCGTCCTACCCCATTCCACCCCATTCCATGATTTTCATGTCCATGTCCATCTCCACTGCTGATCAAATACGACTATGACGTCCCAGGTCCACTACCTATAAAGCACCAAGTAGTCATAGCACACCACTCCGGCTTCGTCCGTCAGACCGTCTCCATTATTTTACGTGCTGCTGTCAGTACTGAAGATCTTCCCGAAGTGGAGTCGAGGTGTGGTGAAGTGTGGTGAGTGAATTGAGGGATGATCGTCGAACATACACATCATACTGTCAACATCAAGGGACATTGAAGCATTGCGGAGTACTGTAGAGTAGCGAGGGAGTCAGGCATACTTTGCCGAATGAGTAGGCATGGCATCGAAACACATCGATACAGCGATACATACATTGCATAGTATTAGCATCTGTATCGAAGGACACGAGAGCTACTTGCACGATGAGTCCAAGTCTGAGTCGGGAGTAAGAGCATGAATCCCTCGTCGAAACCTACTAGGTAGAATGGAATCGTACAATGTCCTCCGTGCAGGATACAGCACAGCACAGCCATGTCGCCTCAACATAGTGCGGATTCCTGTGGAACATTGACGCATTGCATAGGATTGTGGGATGCAACGGTCTCAGGGGCTTATTGCTGAGTACGATGTCCAGGTAGGTGTACTGTATGTACAGCATCGGTATTGGTATCGACTGACTGGAAGTAAAATCGTAGGCACATGTTGCGGTATACAGTCCAGTCCAGTCCAGTACAGTATCAACAAACATACCGCACTGTACAGCACAAGATCAAGGGAGTCGGGGTTACATTGAGGGATATCGATACTTTGCGGTGTAGATTAATTACTCTCTTGACACGGTATGTATATTGTAGGATCATGCAGCATTGAGGGAGAGAGACTGCGCTGAAAATATGGACAGGTACAGCAGGTACAGTATCGCTATTGGTATCGATTGACTGGCATAGCATAGCATGGCATAGCATGGCATTACGGCTGCATCACTGCATTGCACACCGCTTGCTCGCTCGCTTGTTCGCTTTAATGGTGATGTACATATGATATACCAAATCAAGTAGATTGTATCAAGTACCGACCTCGTCGTTATTCCCGTGCAGTGCAGCTTAGCTGGGTCGGTGAATTGGTGAGTTGTTGTAAGGTAGGTCGTGCAGTAAGGTAGCTAGTTAGGTAGGTAGGTAGGTAGGTAGTAGATGATGTGTTTTGTGGAGTAATGCTGGTGTGACTTTATTAGAAACAAAAATAAGAGATGGGAAGTGTAAAGGTGTGGTATTGGCATGTGAAATGGCATTAATTTCCTACCTTAAGGTACCTAGGTCCTGGAGGATGCTTACTGTAAGTAGCTGTTCCTACCCACATTAAGATTTATCTATCTTTAGTCGCGTTCTTTTTCTTCTCTTTGGCCAGATCTCCTCTTTATGCATACTTTGTCGTCGTGTTCAATTGACAAGAGTCGATTCAATATTGAAACTCGCTGATTCGTAGGCAGGCTTCGAAAGCGTGCACGCCGACTGTACTCGGTCAGGCATCCGCGAGTCGCTCGAAGGTAAAGAGTATCAGTCTGGATCGGTCTATCTAGTCATATCTTGCTTGTATACCTACCTAGGTACCTAATAGCATTAATTGATGATATCCCGTCCAACCGTTGCTTATTTCCGATCAACTCAGTTGCACCAAGTCAATGCAAATGCTACGTTGCACACTCTCTCTCTCATCCTTGTGTCACTTGTGAAACCGCGGCAGATTACTAGGTTTTTGGAGTTGCTCGAACCAATTCTGTACTGGGTGGGATACTGAGATAAGCCTTTAATACTCAGGGAGTTACAGTACTGTAAGGCAGCCAGGCCAGGTTACACACGCTACTGTGAAAGCTCGCTTCCGAAGACGCCGAAGGAGAAAACCCACAAGATTTGTGTCGTCTCGCCAAAAAAAAAAGAAAACCCATCCACCATCATTTCAGCACTACAATAAATAGCACAGACAAAATAATAATACATCGTCAGCCAAAGGCAATATGTGACGGATGTGAGGTGCTAAAACGATGATCAGGCTGGGGCTCGATCCCAGGACCTTCTCGGTATTTTGTGTTAACAATGTTAACGAGATGTGATAACCAACTACACCACCCGACCATGTTTGTTTAATTGTTGGGAACATTTGCGTTGTGTATTCTTATAATGTGAGACTGCAGGCTAGGTGAGGGACTAGATCGTTGGTTTCTGGTCATATTTTCTAGCTTGGCTTTCGTGTGGGGTCCGGCGGCAAGTCAAGGTGGATTTTTACCTTAGGTACCTAGTCTGCATTATAAGTTAGTTCTTGTTTGAGCATCAAAGTTTTCTATCTTGTCACTATCACATGTTCTCAAAGAGAAGTTATCGGACCTTTAGATCTCCAAGGCTCGAGCTGAATTAAAGGCGCTGATTTGTTCTCGCAAATATGTGCACATGGCATGGCCACCGACATGACTGCCAAGCCAAATCACGTGCACGTGCGGTGATAAGAAAAGTGGGTCCTCTCGAAGCTTGACAGCCTCACAATAGCTAGGATAAACGGCGACAAGAGGCATCAAGGCTCTGCTATTTAGCAACGGCTGAAAGGCAATTCTGACAATCTCTGGCTTCCAACCACCTCCTGGATCCATGACAACCATTGACAAGTACCAGTCCACTGTGCTTGAAGATTACCATCAACGTCGAGCAACGTCTTCCAATGAACCCTTCACTCGTCAACAACCCCATTCCAAAACCGCAACCATAGCAAGGAACATACCTCCAGCAGTCCCCTCCCCACCATCATTGCCGTCGCGATTATCACCTCCAAGGAACCGACACATCAGCGCAGGTCCTTTACCGCTGCGTACAATGTCTGCTCCCGTCGCAGAAATGCCAAACCAATGGTACTTCACCGACGCAGAAGTCAACAGCACGCCTTCAGTTCTCGATGGACTTCCAATATCAGAAGAGCGCAGCCGGCGCGCGAAGGGCGTCAACTTCATCTCACAAGCCGGCATACTCCTCAAGCTTCCACAGCTGACCCTTGCGACCGCCAGCGTCTTCTTCCACCGCTTCTACATGCGATATAGCATGGTGCCAGAAAAAGGCGGACTACACCACTACGTACGTTCTTCCCAGCCATCGAATCCCCCTCCATCATCATTCAACTTTCCACCCATGCCCTGGAGGCTTCCGCGTTCCAAGTCGAGCGCGAACATTGCCGCCAAGGACCCTCAATCCGTCAGTAAACTAACATTTGAAACTTTGGAACAGAACATCGCAGCCACCTCCCTCTTTCTCGCAACAAAGACCGAAGAGAATTGCCGCAAGACAAAGGAAATAGTCATCGCAGTTGCGAAGGTTGCGCAGAAGAACTCAAATCTCGTCATTGACGAGCAGTCGAAAGAATACTGGAGATGGCGCGATAACATCCTTCTTTATGAGGAGCTGATGCTAGAGCTTCTGACGTTCGATGTTGTACTGGATTCCCCATACAACAATCTGTATCAGATCCTCGGGAGCCTTGAACTTGATACCAACAAACCTCTACGAAATGCCGCTTGGTCATGGATCAATGACAGCTGTCTCACCATGATGTGCCTGATTATTCCACCACGGGATATCGCCATCGCAGCCGTATACTTTGCTGCCAAATATACTCGAGAAAGAATTCCTGATGATGAGCGTGGAGGAGCTTGGTGGGAACGAGAGGGCGGGCGAGCTGATAGGATTCGAAAAGCGGTCGCGGTGATGCACGAATTCTACAGCGAGAACCCACTCAAGAAGACCCAAGAACAGTCACCATTTTTCAAGGGTGAGAGAGGCGAGGAAGACCTCGACAGTACACGAAGACAAGCTGGGGATCCTAAAGACGGAAGTCCAAACTCAGGTAGTCAAAACGGTCACAGTCAAGGATCAAGCGCTCCAACAGCTAGGGAGCAGCCTACGCCAAATGGTAAGGTAGAGCACCCAACACCAAATGGTGTATCAGTGAAAGAGGAGCCCTCAATTCAGAGCGAAACCACGAAATCGGCATGTTCAGCCACAGATGATACCCCCGCAAGTTTAGGAGACTCGGATGCAAAGCTGAAAGCTGCAGCCAATGATCCTACGACACATCAACCGAATGGACATACGAATGGAATGGCAGGTCTTCAGCCTTCCCAAGAGAAGACGTCTCCGAAGCGGAAAGTTAATGCGGGTGCTGGAGAGAGCGATGCAAAGAGGGTGAAGACTTCGGATGAGGTGGAAGAGGAGGGAGAGCTGGAGGAATGAGTGAAGAAGCCTAAAAAGAGGATTTCTCCGTCTTACGAAGATAACTTAAGTTCTACCACCTACTGAGATGAAGTTGGTGGTTCAGATGTAATTTGGTATGGATCTACAAATAGGATACCTAGGTAATTGTCGTTAGCATGGCGTTTGAGCTGGCATGGCATATGGAGACAAGCCGGAATGGCAAGGCGGGATGACAAGGCGTTCAGATACACAAACGTGTCGGGGTTGTAGGAATAGGATAACGAGGAATCAAGAGCTAAAATCGAGAGCATGCAGCATATATGCATAGCACGCAGGATTCATAGAGCTTCTAATAGACCAACCCCTTTCCAACCTCTCTCGTCTCGCTTAGCAATCCAACCCCCAAAAGAGGAGCAAAAGAAAGTCCCAACAGGTAAATCTACAAAGATTCCAAGTAGCAAGGCTATAGGATCAAATTCTCTAGAACTCAGCTTTGCCTGGTGTTTTTTGGTAGGCTGGGGAGATGGAGGAAATGGGCTTTGGTGGGAGGTAGTGGTCAGTACCTCTCCCAGCAAAAGAAAAAGAAAAAAAGAAAAACAAAACAGCAAAAAAACTCTTTCGAGAATAAACCCAGCTTTACAGCCACCCTATAAACTTCAGCCAATGGAAGATAGTCATAAGAGGACACACAAGTTTATTTTTTCGTTTCGATTCCGATGTTGATGTCGTAAGCAGGTTGGCGATCCCTATTAATTACTGAATTTCCTCCTCTTAAACAGAATTTGTCCTGAGCCACTTACCCACTGTGGCACGCCTATTCTGTTTGTTGGGGCAGTTTTGCTTCTTTATTTATTTATGCAACCGCGGGCTCCGAGGCCGGATGGTTTTGGGCTTTGCTACCTTAGGTATGGTAGGCACTCACTATTTACAGGTGTACAGTTACCATTAGATACTTTGCACTGATGATGTTTTATATTCGAGAAGGGCTTTGCAAATGGCTTGTTTTATGACTGGTTCTGGTTCTGATGGTTCCTTGTGATGGGAGGTGGCAGGATGCGTATTTGTTTCTGGCTTTGGCTGGGTGATATACAAGACTTGATCACTTACTGCCTTTCTTCATTCTCCACTGTCGGTTTCTGCCACAATTCGTTGATATTCCAAACCACTTTGAACTTCAACTATGGATCATAGCGAGCTTTCTTGTAGCTGTATTTCCACAGCTCTAGGTGTCGATGGATAGCTTATGTTCTAGAAGCCTCAGCCAGTGAAGCAGGTCATGCACAACCCTCTCAAGAATGGCATTTGAATATAATTGATTCTTGAGGTCCTAATTTTGGATAGGAGTGGCTGGGTAGCAGATTAGGCTTCGAGATCGAGGGTTGGTAGTGGTTGTCTGGTAGGGTTGCTGTAAGAAAGAGCCGTGGAAGTGAGACCAGAATAGTCTTTAGGCTTTGTATTGTGAAAACACGTTGGCTGGTTATGAATTACAGTCTTCTTCTCTTTCATTACACGTGTCTGTACAGGAAGTGCCAACCTTTGGCTTCAATCAAGCTTGTGAAAGATACCGTATAAAAGAGAGCACGGCGCGGCTAAGCTTTGGAGCAAGTTTCCATTAATTGATTCATTCATTCATTGACACGTTCTGTCCATGATACTCCATCTCTCTCTCTGAACTGTCTGTCCTATGCTACAAATTGAGTTCGTGACTTCTTGGTACAAATTTCGTATGGATTTCCCTTCCTGCCACAAACTGCCGTCGCTGTATTGTAATCCTTAACGTGTTGTGTCGTGTACTCGAAAACTAAGAAAGAAATCGGAATGTCAAGCAACCTTACTCAGCTGTGTAGTCGAGAAAAAAGAAAAAAGGAAAAGCAAAGAAAGAAAGGAAGAAGTCGTATAGTCGTACATTATAACAAGAGGCGGAGAGGCAACGTCAGAGACAATTGGAAGAAGCTAACCAAGTGCCAAGTCGGTGAAACTGAGTGGCTTGGCTGAGCTGATGATCGGTCTTACTGCCATTTGAAAGTCACTGAGTGCCCATGATGTTGCCAGCTCAAGGAAACCGAAGTTCGGAATCCAGTGAATGGAAAGGTATCGCTGTGCAACACCTGGACGCTGTCAGCTCTAAGTGCTCAAACCAACTCAATTAGATGGGAACGAAGTAGGGGATTAGGAAGGGCAGAAGACATACCTTTTGCCACTGGGAAGCATCTCAAGCCGCAATTGTAACCTGCAACTCCAACTCCTCCATAAAATCGCCCATGCTCTCCAGCTCCCTTTGCATTTCCATCTGAGCCACCTCAACGTTCTCAAGTTCCTGAAATACATCCTCACTAATACGGTCCAAACCTCGATCAAGCATTCTCACAAACTTCAAGAAATCATGCACACCACTACGCTGTTCCTTGTTATATCGACGAGCCTCGGAATTGATGATGTAGTCGGTTCCGTGGATCATGGAGTCAATGTTGACGAGTGACTTGTGGATGTTGTTACGGTGACTGCTCATTCTCTCTTGGTGCTTGCTGAGACGTTGAGAGAGGATACTTTGGAGATCGAGGGTACTGGGTGGGGTTGGGCCGAACTTTGGAAGGTGTGTGAGTTGGTTATGTGTAGGTCGTGCCATTAACGTGGTGACTATGAAGGGCGTAATGCATAGGACGAAGAGCATGGAGACGAGGCATGCGGCCAAGAGTAGTAGCAAGAGGCGACGGAGGTTAATCACTCGATCGCTGTTGGCTCGAAACATTTTGGTGCTCTTTATCTGTTCTTGAGAAGTTGGTGGTGTTTGCGTGTTCGAGGAAAGGGAGAGATCGAATGGGCCGGTAAGCAGAAACTAGAGCATGGAGTTAGTTTTCTGATTCAAGACAATGATGACCACCGGTGGAGATCGCACTAACACAGTAGAACTCGATCTTGCAAAGCACGCCAAGAATGAGTTTGTGCCTTTCGAAGCTCAGAGATGTAGAGATCGTTGTCTTGAAGTGCAGCTCTTATGATCCAGCAGTAACGGCGATGAAACTTGAGAGGCAGAAGAAGAAGTTTGGGGTTTCAAGGACGAGAAGCTGAGTGGGTGGAGTTGCGAACAAAAGGAAGGAAGCTCAATGGTGGATAGAAAGGACAAATTGTTGAAATAAGCGAGGTGGTTCGATTTTGCAGCCTAGCGACTTTCCTACTTAAACACCGACGTTCTGTCCTCTGTTCCAACAACTTGTAACTCGCTTCCACTCCCTAAAGACTTAGGCGCTTTGGATCGAGACATTTGATTGTCTCGTTCCTTGCAACGAAGAGGGAAAGCTAATACTCAGGGGGCAAGCATGACCATGCTAGCATTCTTTTAAGACTCATCTAATCTTGTACTTGTTTGTGACCGATCTCTGCTATCTTGTGTCTAAATCAGATAGATTTTTTAAATTTTAATTGTCAATCTTTACCTCATTGCCAATCCTGATTAAACAATAAATGACACTAAAGTCATATAAGTATAACTTACATTCCCTAATTAGGTTACTCGGCTATCTAGACAATATAAATCTATATATACAACTCTTTATATTCTAGTTTAGATAGGCAAAGTTATAGATAAACTTACTTCTTACCCTTGATCTTACGCTTGCCCTTAGTCTTAGCCTTCTTTTTATTCTTAATTACCTTCTTAATAATAGCTATATATTTCTTGATTTTTAGCCTTCACACTAAGTCCTTTGCCTAGCTAGTTATAGGAGAGGTCCTTGTTATTTATTTATAGTAAATACCTTGTATAGTCCTCTTGCGGTTTTTACTTACTTTACTATCTCCTAGAAATAAGTATCACTAAGTGACAACTTTAGACTTTAATACTACTTTACTTAGTAGTCTATAACTCTATATAGAAGAGACTTATATCCTAGCCTTTATAAAGACTACTTAAAGAGAAGAAAGAGATAAGTATTTCTATAATCTTATTTTCTAAATATAATAGGTACCTAATTAGATAATTAGAAGTTAAAAAGTTAAAGTTTTTATAATTCTATCTCGCTTATCTTAGACTTGTCTATCTAGGTAAAGTATAAGACTATTAGTGATACCCTCCTCTAAGAGAGTAATAAAGTAATTAAAAACTCTAAGAGGTATATAAAGTATTTACTATTATATTTATATAGGGAAATCTATAGGAGAAGTAATATAGGCTATATAATTAGAAGATACTAACTGTACCTATATAATGTATATAAGATAGAGAGTATTAAAAAGGCCTTTAAGAGACTTTAGAGTTATTTATTATTAAAATAAATAAGTCTAAGATAGATAAGATAATATATAGAAATAGCTTCCTTTAAGTTAAGTAGTAACACTACTATAAGAGCTAGCTAATATAATAGTTAATAGTAATACTTACTTCTTTATATTGTCTTCTATAGTCTAAAGTTAGTAGTTAAGATCACTAAAATAGTCTTAGTTCTTCTTATCTATGGTCTAACTCCTTTCTAAGCGAGCTATAGTATTTTACCGACGAAACTAAACAAATTAGACGAAGAAAAAAAGAAAAAAAGAAACAATAGTAGGCCTAGATTTACACCTACTAAGTTTACTCAGTTAATTTGTTTCTTAAAAAAAGAGTGATAAGTAGTAGACTTAGAGTCTTTTATAGGGGGATAGAACGTCCTACTATAACTTTAGTAGGTTTAAGGGTTGTTTTACCCTATACAGGAGGTTACAGTGTCTAAAATAGTAGTAGATAGGATTCTTTATAACTAGAGCTTATATTACTTAAAAGACAAAGAGTATAGATAAGAGAGACTGTTTATTATAGGGACAGTAGATGTCTTTACCATAACTTTATTCTATACTTTCTCTTCACAAAGTAGCAGGTAAAAAGTCAAGAAGCTAGAGCTAAACATCTCTAAAGTTCAGCATCTTATAAATCTGTGGTAAAACAAACTCGGTAAATCTAGAAGAGTAAAACCTTAATAAAAGTAACACTATCTCTTCCGCAGTATCAAACTACGCACTCGGGCTATAGGGACATACTTTCGCTAGTTATAAACCTACTACCTTAATCAGCTGTTATTATTATTATTTAATCTAAAATTGGTCTATGCACACACATATTGTAGGTATTAGTAGAACTCCCGCGGGCGCCCGTTAGTACGGTGCTTAATCTATGTTATAAGTAGTTTAATACTACGGTAGAAATAGAATATAAAACATGCCGCGGAGGTTTACAAGAAGCTAGAAATCAAGCCTATAAAAAAGACATTGCTTAGGGAACACGCTAGATAAGTATAAGGTAGAAGTAAAGTACTTCATACTGGTTAAAAATCAAGTAAGGATGTTAAAGTGTCTGAGTCACTGGGCCGATTTGGGTACTTGAAAATCTTGAGGCCATCCTACCACTAAAACATACAAGTGACCTAGCAACAATAGTACCGGCCAGGAAGATGTAACTATAAGAAGTCACAAGGCCCCCACGATTATAATTCCTCGGCGGAGCCTTCATGTTCAACTTTGAGGCGGCAGTGTCGCGAGGTGAAAAAACGCTCGGCTAATCCACCCTTTGCAACTAAACACCAATCAATACCTTCACCTTGATTCTCGCCCCATCTACTTCACAAACAACTCCCAACTTCTCCCTCCCCCTTCTTCCCAACTTCTATCAAAAAGACAAAAAGACAAACCTCAAAATGTCTTTCACGCCGCCCTCCCCAACAAAACGCTCTACTCACCCACACGAACAAGCCCTAGACGAGATGGAAAACCAACTCGCCACAATGAAGACAATGGACGCAACCCAACACGACGCTCTGCAAGTCCTCGACAAGAACATCGCGCAGCTCAAAGACGACCAGAAGAGAGTAGTCGTAGAGCGCACCGCAATGATGTCAGCAGAGAGCTCCAAGATCCCAACTCCGAAGATCCCCACAACGCCCAGGAAGAACATCAGTCCCTCGCCCTCATCTCCTCGAACAGAGGATGGAAAGATCAAGAAAGTAATCAGTACCAAAGAGATGGCCGATCCGTTCCACTTCTCGTCCAGTACACCGGACCCAAAGCACAAGGCTGTTACTGCGCTGAGTAACACATCTGAGACTCCCGTTCGAACAAGCTCTCTACTCGCATCGCCTTTCAGAAGCATCACGCGGGGAATCTCGAGCAAAATCGATAGTAGTTCCACTAAGTTGCTCTCGAGAACAAGTACCCGTACTCCGAGCACTTACAAGACGGTCTACTCACCGGCCTTGATCCCATTGACGTTAGAACCAACACCACACTCCAAAAAAGTACTCACCAGCAAACCCACACTTGCAGCTCGTCCAAGCCCGACCGGGACACGCGCTGGCGGCTCTTCACTTGTATCTCCGAACCAAGCAGCGCGCATATTTTCTTGGTCTGGAATGCCTAGCTTGTTTTCGAGTGCCACTGCCAATCCTACTGGGTCCTCGGCTGTTGTGAAGAAGGAGGAGAGTGTGAAGTCAACAAAAGTTCCCATCAAGTTTCGGTTTGGAAGACAACGTGGTGGGACGACTTTCAAACCCGTTGACAAGATGATTGGTAGCGCAAGTTCAGGAACCGAGGAACCTCCATCAGACACGGGTGTAGCAATGCAGCTTTCCCTTACGCCTAAAGGAGACGATGAAACAGATACAAGCTACCATCCCGTAATGAAAGATGCAGAAACAATGACAACGACACTCAATGACTTTCTCAAGCAAAGCCGTGTTGAACCCGCAGGAGACAAGAATGTCATGTACTATGATGGCGCGAGTGGAAGGTACAAAACCGGTACGATGAGGACGAGTCCAGAGGGAGATGACCGCAAATACCACATCCACATTGACCCAAGCCAAGCCAACAATCTCCGTCGACGCACACTGCCACCCTCAATCGACATCTTGAAAGCCTGCGAGAGTCTATCACACAGCAACCACCACAAAGAACTACCAAGTAGCGACCCTACGTTGAGCACAGCCGACAACCCAACAGAAGATAGCAGCACCAAGGAGAGCAAGAAGAACAAAATGAAACTCTCGCTACCGCTGTCAAAGTCGCTAAGTTTAGGCCGAAAGTCAGCTGAAAACAGTAACAAACCCATTCACCGTGAGGAGAAAGACTTCACTCCAGCTTCACTCTCTCCCGTGTCAAGCAAAGGAAAGATTCCCAAGTTCACGGATCACCACCCATATATGCTGTCCAAAGACACCACTGGCAGTGACTCCACTCGCCTCAACAACAAATCCCAAACTTGTCTTCTGCTCAGCCCAATCCACAAAGACATCGATACTCCCTCTCATACCCGCAGTCTAAGTTCCGGATTCGAAGCAAAGAGCAAAGGATACCAAGTCAAATTAGGAAATACATTGAAGCGAAGATCACGACCAGCTAGTCAAAGTGGAGGAGATGCGAAGTTTGGAGAGAAGAGGCCTCTCTTAGAGGGATCTGATGACGAGGAGGATATGTCGGCTGGTTTTATCTGATCTACTATGAGGGGTGGATTTTTCTTTTGAGGAAGGGAATGAAAGTTTTGTAGATTGATTGAGTGCTTGTCGAAGTATGAGGCGTTGATTGAGATGAAGATGGATATTATGTATGATTTGCTGACGGAGCTTGAAGACTGGCTGATAACGAGGAGGGTGAAATAGGATACTTCAATGTCGACGCCTATTTCAAGGAGTTTCGCAGGGAACTTTGCTTCTGTGTATTTATGAATCAAGTCTGATTTTATTGCTCCCAAGTTAGGTGCTTAGATGCTGACTTTCCATGGCTTCAAGACAATTCTACATAGCGTTTCTCTTCACTGGATATCAACGACAATTCGAGTGATTCAGATGTGGTGCTGGAGGACAAAGACTGACATAAATAGAAGAACTTTGGCCACCAAACTCTTGGCAAGCATTATCGTACTACTTTTATTTCATCTCCCATTAACTAATTATCATATTACCAATTATGTACATCCTCCCATTTCCTAAGGTAGTTATCATATTGCCATTATACACGTGAGGACATTATTCGCTCAACCCATCAGAAGAACTTCTCCAATTCCACTTCCTTCCAACGCCCTCGCTCAGTATGCGACCATCTGTCCTTCCCACTTGATTTGGGTTTACTACCAGTCATCTTCGAAGCACTGGCAAGATTCCAGCTCCCAGTACAACCATCTCTCATAGTGATCTCCTCGCTACTATCCAGGAGCATAGAGACTCCAGCCACAGCCTCGTCCTTACCTTCGACATCCGGCTTCAGTGAATAGAAGATCTTGCTCTGAATTTGACCCACAAAGCCGCCTACAGCATGACGTTCAACGAATTGGCCTTCATCGTTCCATAGGATGATATGGAACTGAGGATGTTTCTCAGCTGCCTCGATCCTGGCTTGCGCTTGGCGACGTGCTTGTGCTAGAGATCTGCCCCCTCCTTTCCCTATGCATTCCCTTTCCTCGCCGTCGAAGCCAAATGAGAATGTCGACTTGATGGGTGATTTATTAAGGCACTTGGTATAAGTTGGATTTGTTGAGGGCGTAAAGGACGTCTGAGAGCTGTTGGAGCCATAACTGAAAAAACTGGATCGCGTAGAGGTTGGAGACGAGATAGGCATAATTGGCATCGTCTGTGAAGAGGGAAGTGGAGGCAAGGATATATTTCTATATCGGTCACCAGGCAGTTCGATTTTCTCACGTGGCTTACAGAGTGCTTGGAGGGTCCCCTTGTAATCGGTTGGCGCACGAAGTTTCCTGAGAGATGGAAATCCTTGGAACTGGATGGACTTCGCGAGTATTTCAGTTGCCGTATCGGTAAGAGGTGATGTGATTTCCCAATGGAGATATTCAAGGTTTGGCGAGGCGAGATATGGGTGCATGAAAACATCTTCGCCGGGAGGTAGACTTGGAGATGGCGCTTGGGATATGGTGAGACATTCCAGGTGTCTGAGGCGTGACAATACGCGAGCAAGAACGGGTAGCGAGAGTAGGGGAAGTGATATCAGTGAGAGATTAGTCAAGGTGTTGCTACTAGGTAGGGAGGCCCAAGTTGATAAGCCGCTAGAGGTGATGCCAGCTAGGGACTCAAGGCGGAGCGATTTGAGAGGTGGAAGTGAAACCAGGGTATCATCGTTGAAGGCCGTCGAGGGAAAGGAGGAAACATGAAGATGTTGCAAGGATGGGAGAGTCATAGTAATGTCCGTGAATAGTGCCGAGTTAACTGTCCCACCAGCGTTGCAGTGCAGGAAGAGAGTGTGGAGGTTATCCCAACTCGAATGATGGGTTAAAAAATCAAGGCTCTGTTCTGGGAGAAGTGGACCAGGCGTTAGTGCCGGGTACAGGCCTTTGGAGTCATTTGAGAGTGTAAACCGATGCTGCCTTTGGAATGGACTCGGATTTATAACCCAAACTTGTTCGACTAACTTCGTCCGTGTGGAAAGAGCATGGACAAAATGGTTGAATTCGTGTTTGTATGCTGGATAAAAACCTGGTAGGCGCTCCAAATTAGGACACGCCATGATCGTCGAGGCAACAAGATCTAGATATTCGTCTTTATCCTTTGTGGTCGTGGCTGCTTCTGGCATTGCAGGAACTTTGAGTACTTTGACATAGTCCCCAAGATCAGGACGATCTCGTAAAGTCTTTCGCAGCAGCTTCAATCTTGTTCCATATTTAACCTTATATTTCTTTTTAGTGTGAAGAATGGAATCGCATCCAACTAGCTGGATGTCCTCGTAGCTATAAAAATTAGTATGATTTACAACAAATATCAAGTCATTGCAGCCTTGTTGCCAGGAAACGTTTCAACTCACAGCTTACTCTTGGCAGCACGCCACCACTTCTTGCAACTCAATCCCAAATTACAGCAATCCCTCATCCAGCACGTAGCACAGCTCAGACTGCCAATCTCAAGATGAAGCTTCCTCAACTCTGTAAGAATCACCAACAGGATCTCTTCTGGTAATTTCTTAAACGTTTCCCCAAGCGTTCTCTTTGTATACGTGACACCGTAAGATTCAGCCCCAACTACATGTATTCCATTTTTCGGCACTCCTAGTCGCGGTGGCGAGATCAGATTTGTCGGCGTCCCAGGAACATATCTCGGCATGGGTACCATCGATTCGCGCTTGGCAGATTCTCCATATGCGTACATAGGAGTAGCGGTCTTCTGAAATGCAGAGGCATTGCTGCCAGTGGACATAATCGATTCCACACTTGTTCGGCTGGTTTCCCACGAATCTATCGAGGGGCTATTACCCAGTGGGCTCTTTGCCCTACTCTCAAAACTCGAGCGCCCAGTGCTACTCCCAATACTGCCAGCTGATCCAGGACGTGCATTTATGCGTGGGCGCGGGGATTCCATTTCTTGGGTGTCTGCGTTCCAATATTGCGCTTCCCAGACCAAATTCACAGGAGGATGTCCTTTTGCTGACGGTCGCAGAAGAGAGGATATTGTATCAGAAACTGAGGTCTGCTGTTGCTGATGTGAGGTCTGACTGTGTGTCTGACTTGGGATGGTGGGTAGGGAAGCGCGTGGCTTTTGAGCTCTGAGAGTGAGAGCTCGAAGATCTCGAGAACCAAGTGGTCGGGCGATTCCAATCGTAGCTATGTCTCCGTGTGGCTGTACCTCAGTATCTGCCGTATGTCCCGCAAATGAGACAGAATCGTGGGGTATCTTCGCGTCTCCGAGGGTATGTGGTATTCGTTTCTCGGTGGGGACAGTTGTAGTAGATATTTCTTTTGTCGTCGTCGACCCTGCTATGGAGGTAGGAGGGGGAAGCTGAGATCTACAGGAGACATTGCGTCTTGGTCAGTCAAGGCCATCATGACGGCTAATACGCCAAACGGTGGTCTCCTCTCCATTGGCCCTGGACACCACCACGCCATGATCTTCTTTCGTATGAAGAATCGAGGAGGATGCGCGGTTCACGAAGGGAAATTTAAAATTACAGGTGGAGCCCAAGCGCGCGAGGCTGATAGAGCAACAGTACGACAGTTGAGATACGGACATGTAGCGAGAGCTCGCTCCCCTCCAGAACTAATCAAGATTGGGATCTCGCTCTGCCCTGTCCTTGCGGAGGAACTTCCCAAGCCAGTTTCTATTTCGTCCTGTTCATTGCGTTTGCGTTGCGATGATTCTCAAAACGTACCTGGAGAGATTCTGCTCGTTGAATCTGTAGATGTCGCGCAAGGAGAGACCTTCGTGGGGAGACAAGTGGTCGATTCCAGGGGACCGAGGAGCCCATCCATTCTGTCGTCGCATCCTCAAGGTTCCCTTCAAGGTAAGGTAGTATTCTTTGCTGGGGATCTGTCGCAATTAGGATAATGATCCACGGGCTATTCCACACAGTTAACCGCAAATGCCGTGCCCATAAGCAGCATTCAGAGTGCGTGTCAGCCGTCTTCACTTTGACATGCAACACAGCGAAGGATTTTAAAGAGCGCGGTGCGAGAAGAAAGATGCAAGATGCAAGAAAACGACTTGGTGACAACAAGAGAAAAACAACAACTCGTCCCCCAATTCAGCCTGCATAGGTAGGTATGGTATGTCCAATGCTGCAGAACTGCACCAGACCAAACGTGGACTGATCCCACGTTCCATTTGTTGCTTGCAGCCATCCATCCAAGTTGCAATTGTACTGTACGTACCTGCTGCACGGAGTACCTACCAGCTTCCCAGTCTATACACTTACAGCAGTGTGCTTGACCCGACTAAACCCTCTGCAGTAAGAAGAGATGAAAACAAAGCACGTCCTAAGGGTCGTCTCGTTGCTGTTCAACCAACCAGCTCGAGCAATGTTGTTGATTGACTTGAAGCAAGATAACTAGCTTTCATTAAGTCCTCGACTTGACTACTGAGCCTAAACTCCAGCTCAACGCCGTAGCAACGGGCAACGCCAGCAACGCCACCACTTACTCGAGTACTTCCTTTGCCGCTTGCACACTGTCCGTCCCTCGACCAAC
The DNA here is from genome assembly GCA_026119845.1 of Pezicula carpinea. Taxonomy (NCBI): domain Eukaryota; kingdom Fungi; phylum Ascomycota; class Leotiomycetes; order Helotiales; family Dermateaceae; genus Pezicula; species Pezicula carpinea. The sequence continues at coordinate 1,068,517 of JALRMK010000005.1, read as the reverse complement.
TTTGGTACCGCCAGATCGTGAAACAGCTTGAATCTTACTCACTTGCCATTGACCTCGTATCAGCGAGTCGCAAGTACATATAACAGAGCACATATTCCTCACGCGACCAGCCAGCAACTTTCACTGCTCACTCACTACTACTGTGCGAGTACTCGGCTTGTTCCATGAAGCCAGGTGGTCTTTTGTCTCTACTGTATCTTTGCGAGCGTCTGAGCCCACGACTCCACGTGCTTTCTGCCTCGTATCGTTTGCGACAGCTCGCAGGGTTTCCCGTGCAAAGTCGTGGGGATCATCGACAGACACATGCGGCTTGCATGCGGCGCCAGAGTGTGGCGATCGAAGAAGATCTATTTTGGGCCGGCCCCAAGAGGCGGGAAGAACGAGAAGGTGTAGATGACCTTGCGGAGTACAACCAATGACAAGGCTGAGGAGATCTCCAGTGGAAGAAGGCAGCGATATGATTTCCTGAGTTTCGTCCGTTTATCGTTTACTGTATCCTGCTGACGATCACAATGAGAGGATACAGTCGGTCAGTCATGATGGCTGTCGAGTATTCGGGATATCCCGGGCTGTCACAGTGTAATAAGGTCGCTTCGGACGTAACCTGTAGCAATCGATGCATTGATTGACTCCCCCAGCGTGTCACGTCGGTCAACAGTTCACCCAGTTAGCATTTCAGTACAACCAACTTCTGAATATATATTAATTCCGAAAGTCGTTCTATTAGGGTAATTCCTCTTCATCTATCTTGTTAATGGTTTCGCCTTCCTCAAAAATCCAGGAAATACTCCAAAATGCTCCTACGCTCAAGCAACCATTTGTTTGCCCCGGCCTCATTTGGTTTCCTAACGCCCCTATGGATATCAAAGCAGTGCCTCCCTCTCAAGATTTACATTCATATCGTGTGACCGCTTGCTGTTCCGGCTCCTCCAGCTCCATTCATAACTGCCGGTGATGGTGCTGCTGTGGTCGCTGCCCCAGTCAGATCTCCCTGGGCCATATTCTGAGCCTGTTCGATGTCTGCACTCAACAACGCCATTCCCCGATCAGCAACTGTAATAATCTTCTGCAGCTCCTTCAGAGCCGCCTCGTTGTGGTTAATGAAATGGCCATCAATGCAAGTCTTGAAATGGCTAGTGACGTTTCGGTACGCCTGATAGGTTTTTGCGTCATAGTCTACTTTTGCGCGGACCTTGTTGATGCGATTAATGCTGTTGCGGCTAGGCCGCAGGGCAGAAACTCTGGCTTGGGTCTCGCGAGGCGAAACAACACGGGGAGGTCGTGGGAAGCGAAGTAGCATACCATTCTCCGAAGAGGATGTCGGCTCCTGATATTGAGGCTGAGCTTTGAACGGGGGCGAAACGTGACCGAGCCCATCGGAAGGAACATCTTTCATATCCATATCAATGCCAAGAACCGCCTCCACAAACCGTTGATCGAATGATCGATTGAGCTTTGCTGGATCCGTGAGATCATAACTTGGGTATGCCGAATCCTTGTCGGGATCAAAATCGTCATATCCAAGCTGGGTGGCTCTAAGCACGTCCAGGTTCAGGCCTTCCATGTCTCGTAGATCCTGAGCAAGCCAAATACATCTATCCGGTTTTGGAACACTTGGGGGATGTCCTATCCAAAGTGATGTCCTTTCTCGGTCGATAGAACCAGAAACTTTCATATACACCTCGTTCAAATACAATTCTTTCAGGGAAGACTTGATGCTTTCGATGAGTTTGTGGAGGCAGATAGGATGAATATCAACGCGCTTTAGCTCCACACATCGCAAATAGTTCAATCCAAGCTCTGGGCTTTCGGCGGAGAAAGGAAAAGACCGCATCATCCACTCGTTGTGAGTTACTGAGTGAATATGTTGCCTCGTAGAATGGTCTCTGTGGGTGTTCCAACCTACGATGCATAAAGTCTGTAGTTTTGATGCTTTCATGATAAGAGACCAGATGTGGTTGACGAATACAGACATTTGGGATTGCCTGCTTTCCTGCCTCTTGATAGAAAGAACAAGGTGTTTAAGATGTGCAAAAGTAGTCCGGGCATTGGTGAGATCAATAGGGTTATGGCAGATAGTGTTGATCGTTGTGTCACTAACGTGATCCAGAACTAATGTATCGAGAGGACTATATTCCGGACCACGTTCAGCAATCGCTGCCAGTGTGTTGGCTAGAAGTAGCGTGGCGGTTTGGCTGGACCTTCCAACAACTTGGAATGGGAGGTTCAGCTTGAGCCTCCGCATGTTGGGAGTGGCAGCAAAAACCGAAGCCACCATTTGTCTGTAATCGACCTCATCGAATGTGCTTTCGTCCATACAATATTTGCGGAGGGAAGAGAGGACTATGGTCATTTCCGGGACCTTTGCCATGATGCTCTGGAAGACTTCACCGAGACGGTTGATTTCTTCTGTTGGCCTACATGTCAGCATGAGCCAGAGTAAGTGGTGAGCGGTGAGGGGGTATAGATTGTAAACCTGCGGAGAGCGCAGATTCACCGGAGAGACCCCTCATACCTTCATCACGAACTACCATCAGATCAATATAAACTGCATGGCAGAAGGCTCCCTGCTTTTCAAGAGCTGCCGCGCACATGGGGGGCTTGTTCCGGAGAAAGCGTGAGAACTCCAGCTGCATAGTCTTGAAGATATAAGGCGCGAGAGCGCGATCGAAGGCCTTGCAGACCAAACGCAGGGGCAGCACAGTATTCTTCTCTGAGCGGCACATGCGTACATCCCAGCTGAGGATGATCTCGAGCAGTTCTGGAGGTAGAGACTCCATGCTTGCCTTTGCGGGCCCCCGTGGTTGAAGTCGTCTGCCGGATCTGAGAGTGATCGCAGATGGTGGATGGGAGTTCTCTCCCAGAGATCGTCTCGCCCTACTACTGGCTGGGTTGTGTTGTCTGTCAGAGTAAACTGGTGGGAAGACCTTGAATGGGAATCTGAGGTCCATCGTCTCTCATGGGCGGGCGGTGTTGAATGCGTCCAGACCGTTGGGCTATCTTATCACTTTCATGCTAAGCTGCTTTGGGACGACGCTAGGCGTTGAGGTTTCACCGGTCTCCGATGCCGACAGCCGGCCCCCGGCCTGACCGGCTTCAGCGGCTCCAATTCGCTTAGGAAGGTTAACAGCCACAGAACCTGGTTCGTTCCGCCGGGACTCACAACAGTCAGCGATCCTGAGCACTCGTATTGAGATTCAAGATGGATCAGCCTCAATTTTCCTTCGTGATTAAAACCTGGTCCACCTGCAATGTCCTTTCTTGCACCATCATCATGCCATGAAATTTAAATCCCATCTTATCAGGAACATCGTCACTTTACGTTGTTGATCAGATAGATGCTCAACCTTGCAATGGCGGAGACGTAGGATAGGTAAGTAAGGTCTTTGATATTAAGGTCTGGGATACACCCAGCCGTACCTTTGTGCGGAAGTACGATTGGCCCCCCTCTCCAGCTGCGAGGTGCGAGGATGCTCAAACTCTCGCCCCCGTGCCTCTTACCCCTACCCCCTCATCCTGAAATAGCAGAACTCCTGGCTCTTGGGAAGGCTGGGTTCAAGCTTTAGCAGTGCTGATCATAATTAAGAATCACATCTTCGGATGCCCTGTTCTTGTCCACGGCAACCTGGGATGCAAGTGTGGGCTCAGTCGAACGCGTGTGCAACATGCAATACATGAACGAAATCATTGCCATCCAACAGAGGCGCCAGGAGTTGGTCCTCACCGACCCCGAGGAAGAGAATGCAAAGAGAATGCAATCGAGAATGGCATTGATAGGAACGCGATGACAGGTCTCTGGCACGGGCAGCGGTGCATAAAAGCTGCACAGTGATAAGGCAACACGATGCGGATGTAGAGTAGTCCAGCTCTCATGAGGAGGGAAGATTGGAGAGACGTCAACAACAACGGAAGCTGTCTGTCCTCTTCCTATCTACTAGGAGTACCGTACTACGCAGTCCTAGTCCGAGGTAGGCATCTCGGCGTGTGGGGTTCAAGATGCGCACTGCCTGCACCAAGCCCTGTAGCCTGTAACGCGCAAGCGACGTGCTTCAGAGGGTGGGATGATGTGTACTGCGAAGTATTGTCCGTCCAACAACAACCTCGTCCCCATGCCATGGCGATGCTGAGAACCTTAGCCCCTCTCGTTCGACGTCTTGGGCCTTGGGGCGCGAGACCCTTTCTTTTCAAAGCATCGCATTTTGACTTTCGTGAGGCTGTTGCAATGGTGATGTTGGACATGTTCGATCTGAAACGTCGCTCTGGTAACTGGGAAGCTGGAGGATCTCCAGCTGATGATGAGGGAGCCCCGCTCACGAACGATAAACGGTGTGAAGTAAATTAAGTGAGTAATTAATGCTCCGAGGAGGCCGACACGTCCGACAGGCAGAGAGAGAGAGCGAGAGAGAGAGAGCGAGAGAGCGTAGCATGTTTCCACGGCAGTTTGGCATCCAAGATTGCAGTGATTCGACTTGCCTAGCTGCTGAGATACCGCCATGCCCAGGTGTCACCAGGTGGGCAGCAGGGGCGGAGGCAGGTCGTCTCAGACTTGGTTGTCGTGGTTGTCGTGATTGTCGTGATTGTTGCTTGCCAAGTCACACCCAAGTCACCGCCAGCTCGTCAACCATGAAGTATCATGTACGACAGCACCCAAGGTCCCTTTGTACGTATCGAGCTCTTCGTTAGCCTTTGCAGGCGACTGAGGGGCGCACGCAAGATCGTGCATGGGTCGCAGGTGGTGATGGATCCGCCCACGACTTACTCTTGTCCGTACCGTCCAGCCAGCCAGCCACCCACCAAGGACGCACCAACTGCGCCCCGGCTGCCGAGCAGCAACGAGTAGTAAGGCAAGGTAGTGACGGGCACTGACGAATCTTGGACCAAAGATATCTCCACCACCACCCTTCGTTCGATCTTTCACACTTCTTTCTCTTCTCTTCCTTTCCAACAATTCCTCCTCCTCCTCCTCCTCCTCCTTGCTCCATCCTCCTCTCCTCCTCTCCTCCACCTCCACCTCCACCTCCACCTCCTCGTTCTCCTACCTACTGCCTACCACTGTCGTTGCTCTGCGCCCTGCTGCTCTCGCGCCAATACACGCTCGTTTCTGAATTAAAACAACCTATGACCCTGTCCTCCTCCCTGCGATCGCGCCTATCCTGCCCGTTTTATCTCTGCGCCTATCTTCCGCCTCCAATAACACCATCGTTTAAAGGGCTTTGAAACGTCAACCAGAGATCCCTTGCTTACATCCAGGACATACCAACAAAGCTAGGAATTGGTACTTCTGCTCCGCCTCAAGTTGACTCTGCAGGCCAGAGAGAACCTTAAGGATTCCCTCGTCTGATCTTCTTTTGCGTGCTTGAAATGTGTTCTTGTTAGACATACAACATTCTTTGCAGTCCGAGCTGCTCCCATGGCTACTCTGACCATGCCCTCGGTCTTCAGCACGAATTCTGCTTTCCCTCGCTCCCACTCCTCCTCCAACATCCCAGATACGGTCCACGAAGACTACCAGCAATCTACAACGAGGCGCAATGATGAACTTCCGCGATCCGCCAGTTTCCCTTCCCTTCCGGCCCTCGATACACCGAAGTACATGGTGCAGGATGGACTGCACAGAGGTCACTCATCTGATGCTTTAGCAGCCATGTCCCCGACCGAGATCAAGAAGCTTGGAGATATACAGGCGCGTGAGATAAACAGTGCGAAACCACTGTCGAAGGAGGAACGACCAAAGGTTGAGAGAATTGGTAGGAGGAAGTCTATGGTTGCTCGCCCCAAATCCTGGATCCAAAGAGTCAAAGGAGGTTCTCCCGAACGACAGGCGTCTCTCGAACAAGCTTGTCCAGCTCTGTCGGAAATACCACCTGTGCCTATAATTTCCAAGCCTACCCGGGACAAGTCAAAGACAGTGACAGAATCGTTTGCCACTTTTGCCCGCAAATCGTGGATCAATACATCGAGATCTCCATCACCTAGCAGAAGCAAGGGAACAGGTGTGGAGAATAGCCAGACTGAGGAAGATCTGGGTTCTACGAAGTCAGGCTCTAGTCCAAGCCGCATGTCTCTAGCCGTACCAAAGCTGCTCGACCGACAGTCTACAAACTCGAAGTTGTCTGAGAGCCCTCCGAAGCGATTTTTGACGAGAAAGAAAAGGCCCCAAAGTGTGCTCATGAATTTCACGAATATGAACTCAACCAACTCATCAGCCAGCAGTCTACCACGGAGCTCGATGGATAATAGATCAACCCCTAGGACTTCGACCGACAAGGTGCCACCATTGCCAAACGCGCTGGAGAAACTGCAAAGCATGGCATCAATGGCATCTGAGACGCGGAAGAAGGACGAGCTGTGGTCAGCTTTTCGGTCACTTGACAACGACTTCTCGAAATTCCAGTCTAAGACGAGTGCATTGAAGACAAATGTGGTCAGAACGACACTTCTACCATTTCTGCGGAACCATGCCGAACATCCTTCCAATCGGGTGCTGCGACCTGAAGATCTGGATAGAAGGGCCAACATATTCAACAAGTGGTGGACTGGGCTACTGGAAATGCTTGAAGGCCGACAAAATCAGGCTGTATCTGGGACAGATAGACCAGTTCTTCTGGAAGCAATTACAGGAATCATGATGAGACCTGAATGGAGGCTGGCACCGTCGCCTTTTGCACCTCTGTCTGATCGATCTACTGACTCTCTCCATCCGCCGAGAAAGGACTCAAACAGTTCTCTCCAGTCTTCTGCGTCACAATTTCTGACTGAATCGGCGTACCACAACGTACGAAATATCTTTATCCAAAACTTGCTGTCTCAGATGAGCTTGGTTGTAGACAAAATGTCCCTGAGGCACGCACCTGCAAGCCTAGTAACATTCTGTGGAAAAGCTGCAGCATATGCATTTCTTTTCGTGCCTGGGGTCGCTGAAATCCTAGTTAGAATATGGAAATTGCCGGCGGAAACCATTCGGAGAGTTGCGGACGAGTTTGGTCTTCCTCGACGGGTGAACAAGATTGAGACTGATGAAGTTATTGCCAACTTTCCGGTGCACATCCATGGCTTTGGATGGTCATCTGCAAAATCATTAGCGACTCAATTACGACGAAAGCCCATTCTCCCACTTGCCACTTCAAAAATAAACTGGTACGGACCGTGGATCGCCAGATGGTGTGGACGGGATAGCGATCTATTTTTCATTTTCACAAAGCACTATCACATCCTAGCAGAGGAGTTCATGTCTTCAGAACTTACTCTTTCGGAGAAAGCTCGTGCACCCGGTATGTTAGATAGGAGAAGTAGGCACTGTTCAAGCTAACAACTAGAGCCAGGATTCGTACTTGTCCACGCCCAGATCTTGACCGCAATCGACTCGACCATTCACCGCCAGCCAGCTGCAGAACCTCTTCCTCTCACATTCGACGATGTTCTAGCAGGAGCCGATGCATCTGCTGCAGCTCTTCCTTTGCCCTCAAGCAATGTCACTAGGCTCATGGCTGAAAACCGTCTAATTATGCTTCTCCGGGACTTTATCTCTGAACGCCCTTCAGATTTTGAGGCGGCTCGGTTGACCTTCGCAGATTCTTTCGCTAAAATGATGCAAGCATCAGCACGAAGAACGTCATTATTTGACCACAATGCCTGTTTCGTCCTTTGCGATTTCATGGAGGAAGCATTGTCCTTGTTCGTTCGGTTCCATCTTTCCAATGAGGCCGAAACAGATTTTATCGACTGGTACTTTTGGATGGACGTGTGTAAGAAGATACTCGACAGCCAGAATAGCATGTCCGAGATCAGACTTTTCGCTTTCATCTTTGGAGTCTGGTCTATCGTTAGCAGCAACGAGCGTCGAAAAGAGGTTTTGTGCGTAGATTGGTTACTGTCTGATGAGACCTTTGATAAATTCTTCAATCACTGGTGTCCGATGGTTAGAGCCTACTACATGCGCCTCCTCTGCTGGAGAATTTGCCGCGACGATGGCGACTCGACAGATCTCGATACGTAGGTTCTGCCCTCTACGCTCATTGACTCTTGTGGCTAACGCTACCCTCAAGCAAAATATTCCACCTGATTTCCACTCGCCTCAAGACTAACTGGTCCCATTACCTTTTTCTCAAGCAGGCCTCTGAGCGAGCTAATAAACTCGGCCCTTCCACTGTACCATGCCTCCCCGCTCCTGGTCGTCGCCTACTTATAATCAGAAATGACAACCAAGCACCGTCACCTGTCTTCCTTGGCTTCGACGGGAACCTTTCCTCTTCCTCTAACTCTAACTCTAAGTCTACCCCCACAAAACGCAGCTCCATAATGGGCCCCTCTTCTCTCCTAAAACTCGAGACTGGCGTCGGAGCGTCTTCTGAACAATCAAAAGGCACTGATTCATCATCAACCACCACACCACCTAAAAAACGATGGACATTAATAAATAAAATGCTACCCTCCTTCAGCAGCGACTCCTCCCCAACTATATCTAACACCCAAAATGGCCCAACCCTGCCACCCTCGCCTACATCAAAATCCAGAACCCTCGAAGAAGCGCGCAAAGAAACAGCACTGGCCCGATCCAGCACCCGCCCTCCTCTGCATACCAAGACCTCATCGACGGACAGTGAAACCACTCTTTCAACCCACCGAGCCTTCAGTTTCAAATTCTCACTCGAATGGACCAGCCACCTTAACTCCACTGCTCTCGTACAAGCAACGCAAGCAAGCTTTGGCCGCAATGGCAACGAACCGGTCCGCGAACGTCGCATTATTCCTCCTCGCCTCCCAGCCCCAGCACAAGCATGGCTTGGAGCCAGAGTTCCCAATGCAAGCCGGGAGGTGGCAGCCAGGAACCCCGAAGATTACTGCGAGCTTGATCTGAGCCGCTGGGGAGGCTCAACAGATGCTGCAAAGAACGATCTGAGCAGGCCCTACATTGGCGGTGGTAAAGGAAGATCTGAGCGCGCGAAATATGCTGGTCGCGCACTGGCTGAGTGGGCCCTGATCGTGGCCGAGTGCAACAACTTCGTCGAGAGGAGACGAGCGGAAGGTGTTCCGAACTTGAAACATGTTGAGATCCCTACTCTTAGTGTTGAGGGTTTCCGCCGATTCGGATAGAGCTGGTATGATCGAAAACTTAGACTTGGCTCTCCAGAGAAGGATTTGGGTAGAAGGTTCTGTCTCTGCCAATGGGCTGGCCTAAAGGGGGACAGGGGTGTAGAGAAGGCGAGTGTGGAAGCAAGGTGCGGTTGTTGAATGACCCCTTAATTATATGGACGATGACAAGACATGGGCATAATAGCAAGGCGTTAGGTTACTGGAATATTTAATCCTGTTTTTGTTTCATTGTGTTCTTTTTCTTCGCTGTTTAGTTGTCATTTTGACGCTGTTGCAATTGCGGTTGCGAATACAAGGGTTGCAGGAAACGGGGTTATATTCAGAAGGGCATATTCCTGAATACATTTGCATTTTGTGGTTTTTTGCTTCTCTTAGGAGATGCCTTCGTAGGTAATGAAAGATAGATATTCAGTCTCGGAGAGGGGCGAGATGGTGGCATTGAATACGATTGTTTGCCACTTAGTTATAGTTGACCGTTGAGATGTGAGATTACAGTGTTGATTAGTAGGATGGTGTTGTAGATGATTGATGATTCTCTATTCTGTTTTCCTAGAGGTTAAGCCGGCTTCTAGTTTCTACCTTGTTGTCCTACTATGTATCTATCAAGGTATATTTAGTTACACAGATAAAATACTATTTAAATAGGTGAAAAGGTCTAAACCTTATAGTTTTACGTTTAGTACTATAGTAGTAGCCTAGATTAATAGTGACTTTTAGATAGGCCTATATCTTATTAGTAAAATAGGTACTTTTAAATAATAGTAGAACCTTAGAATCTTGATATTTTACTAAGATTACTACTAGTTCTATAATCTATATCTTATATACTAATAGTTTATTAAATATATGACAACCTTTATTCTAACACTAACTTTATACACTAATATAATTACTTTACTAGACCTATCGCACTTAAATAGGAAATAGTTGATACTTCTTGTAAAGGTGTAAATCTGCTAGTGTAGCACTCTAAGCAGCCTGATTTAGTGCGGTACTAAGCATTTAGTAGCATCCCTTTTCACCTAGATCTATTTTAAATAATATAAGTAAGTGGCCGCTATCTGCTAGGGCTCCTATAGTGAGGCTCGAGACCTCACTATATATATATATATATAGACCTAGGGTTAGCGGATAGGAAACTAAAAGCCTGAGATAGAAAATGCCTAAATAGTAGTTATAGAGGGAAATCTGGTTCTGCTAGACAGCTTTTTTATATAGGAACTCACACCTAATTAGGGTTACGCCTAAAACAGCCCTCTCCTTCTATTTATAAAACATGAACCATAATCTTCACAAATCTATTAAGAGCACAAATAATGTAGGCTACGCATAAGCTATGCACTTGTAACAGTCAATTGTAAACTAGCCGCCATATTCACGACTTACATAGACACTCAGCCCTCTACTCACTTTCCGGCTCACCTGCCTCCGACTCACATCCCTCTTATTCACCCGCCTCGCATTCACTTCCCTTCTTACTCACCCCCAGACTCACCCCAATCCCCTGTACAACCCCATTCCAATATAAAAACCTGTCCACCTCTCCTCTTCCTCCCCCATAAAAGCCAAACACAACCCAACACACCAAAACAAAAGAACCCAATATAAAACGCCAATCAACAATATCAAATCAACCACAACAGATCAACAAAATTAACATACCAAATGGTACCACGAGACGACTCGGAGCCTAGCGGCGACGATGGAGATATCTTCTACTTCGAACTTTGAGGGGTCGATCTAAGGAGCTTGGGATATCAAGGGAATATATAGCATAGGAAGGGAGGAAGATAAGTAGGTAGTAGGATACAGGGGCCTGGCTTTTTGAGAATGTAGATAACTACCTATATAGTGTAGGAACCAATATATATCCTCTCAACTACTTATGTGACTACTTATGTGCTTATGACTTGTGCTCTTGTGAGATGATTCAGATTGATAAGTGAGAGGCTAAAAGGCAAACTTCTGGTTAGTTGTAGGCTAGTACATCCGGTCAACCGAAAAACCAAACTACTGTGGAAAGTTTTGAAAATTATGTGTTTGGATCGTTTGCTAACTGGTGCTAAGAACGAGGCAAATGATTACACTTTAGGGAGGACCAGAAAACTAATACCTTCGCATTTAAACTGACTATGCTGGTAGCTGCACCCTTAAATTAAACTCTGCGTGGCTATACCTGCCTGTGTAAGCATGACCAGAAGTCTTTTTATAGCATGCTTATACTCAATATGGTTATAGAAAGATGCAAATGTATAGCGTCATCGACGACACCGGACACGGATTCTAACCTAAAGATTCTCATCGCACAGCATTTAAAGTGCTATGTATTACAACAGCAAATATTTGTGCAACGACCACAATAAAGCAAACACCGTACAATGATCAACTCCCTGCACACCAAGTATTGCAGTGCTCGCTCAGACGAGCATAACTTCTCCATACAAAGATCAACCAATATTACAGAAGATATGGCACAAGTACTTATGTTCCTTCACGTGGCCTGTATAAAATGACTAACATCCGAAGATGAATGGGGATCTAATATCACATTCACAAAATGCACAAAGCTTTTCCACCAGAACCAACCCAGTACTTTCTAAATTTACACGCTTTCGTGACCTGCCACCAGAGCTCCGCCACTTCACATGGATGTACACACTGCCTCAAGGTCCCCGAGTCCTCAGAGTAAGAGGATGTTCGAAGCGACTATACAAAACAGCAAAGGTTGGAGAAGCTCAATGCACCATCACAATTCCATATCGATCTCTTGGCTTAAAATCACTCGATCCCTGGCACATCTCAGCTCTCGAAGTCTGCAAAGAATCACGTGCGGTGGCCCTAACCAAATATCCCAATACACTACTCTCACCAGACGGCCAAATAATCCAGCGGTTCAACGGCACCGTGGACATCGTGCATATAGAGCTCGATCTCTTCTTAATGTCAATGGGCTTCACATCGATGTCATGCCGATGCATCAATGTCGGTTGCCTCGCTGCACTCTTCTGGGCCAAAGGCCATCAAGAACCTATTGATATGGACAGTATCTGCAGGAGCTTCATACAAATAGCAAAGCCGGCCATCGGAATACCACCATATAGCGACAGCATGAATCTCTTGTGTAAAGTTCTTGTCAATTGCAGAACGCTTAATCCGATCTTACTTGCTGCGTCTAATGCGTGGGGAACTGTGCAGGCAGATGGCAGTTGGGATGGAGAACCGTGTGTAGAAGAGATTAAACAGAGGGTCGTCAAAGTGAATGAGACGAGGAGGGGAAGGACGCTTTTTTCTAAAGTTGCCGAGATGGTAGATGAGGCTATTGACGTTTTTGATGTTCGGTTTTATCGAGCTTCTGCTGTTGATCTGGAGAGGAAGGTGTTTTGGGAAATGGATTATTGTATTGATGGAGTTGAGGATTGGTGTTCGAGATCTTAAACAAAGATAAGAGAGAATAGAGCATGACTCTTAGGCTCTTTAGATCTTCCTCCTCTTGGTTCTTCTATTTACTTGTGGTTGGGCGTGGGTGTTTTACAAGATCCTTAACCTTTAACATTCTACATCCGTCTGGTGCGTTGTGCACGTGTGGTTCACTAGGTGGTCAGAACAGGGTCATTGCTCTTAGTTTTTTTAGGCTCCTCTTCTTCTTCTATTAGTAGTAGTTAGACAGTTGTTACTTTTAAGTTATTTAAGCTATTATAGTGATTTATAAAATCTTTAACAAAATATTATATACCTAGTTTACACCTATAGATTTCTAAGCTTCTCTTTGTTACCTATCAGTAGTATCTGTATAATTGCTGTTTTTAAGTTACCTAGGCTACTCTGGTGATTTATAGGCACCTAAATTTAACATCCTTCATTGTAGTTTACACCTATTATCTTTATCCTACTTATTATAGGGCTCTAAGCACTTTCTCCTCCTTCGATTAGTAATGGTGGTGGGTTATTATTGTAAGTTAGTGAAGCTATTTTAGTGACTCTAAAGAACCTGTTTACACCTGTATTTCTTGGATTTCAATGCTGGGATTTCATTGTAAATCAGGCTGGTATTTGTATGTAAAAAGCGTCGCATTGTTCTATCCCACCAACGTCCCCTAACCCCATCTCAGCTTAGCACTGCTGTCGACCAAATCCCCGTCCCTCAGATCCAACAGTCCCACGAGTTAGAGCATTCCCAGGTCGCCTACCACTTGCCAATCCACCCATTTCCCTATTTCATTGACACTTCCCCCGTCGAGTACCCCTATCAACACCAGTAGCACTGCCCTCTCCACCATCAGGCTCCTAGACATCAAAAAACCTCCGCTTCGCTCTCTCTTCCTCCAGGTCCTCCCCAAGACTCTTGATGCGTCTTCTTAAAGTGATGTTCTCATCCGCTAATTGCCCATTGATAGCAACCAGATTCTGGATCTGACCAGCCTGGTTCCGGATCTGACTAGCCTGATGCTGCAACTGACCGCTCTGATGCTGCAGCTGACTAGATTGACGCTTCAACTGACTAGATTGATGCTCCAACTGACTAGATTGATGCTCCAACTGACCATCACTGGTCCTCAGATGACTTTCCAACCACTGAACTCTAGCCCTGTCTCGAGTAGCATTGTTTTGACTCCGGTCGATTTGCCTATCCGCTTTGCTGAGGTCCTCGCGCAACTGCCGGTTTTTCTCATGTGACTGCGTAATTTGATGATCCTTTGCTTGTTTGACACCTGCAATTTCTGCGCCGATATCGTTTTTAGCTTCTGCTTTTGCCTCGTCGCGAGTAGATTTAACCAGGGCTGCAAGGTGGTATGGCGATATCTTCACTGAAGTAGAGATTACAGGTTGTGGAGAGAGAGGAGGTGGTGAGGAGGAACCCGGGTACATTTTGGCAGTCGGTGCTCTAGACATATTGGCTAAACGAGTACTGTAGGAGGGCGGCGAATGATGCAGCGGCTGATGAAGTGTTGTGCGCACGTGTGTCTTTAGCGGAGGATGATTTTTTATGTTGTGTAAAGGAGACGAAGGGACTTGCGCGTCTATGAGAATTTATAGTTCCAACTTGGTGTTGAGCAGAGTAATAATGTTACTAAGCGAGCAATGTAGTAGAAGATTGTAGCAAATAATAATGTGCTTCACACGCCTATGTAGGTATCGCGGAAGGATATCTTACGTGATATAAAGGATATAAAGAGGCGTGCGTATGTTTCTAGAATTTCTAGTTCTTGCTCTGTATTGAATAGGGATGTGTTCTATAATGTGAAGTAATGTTACTAAGCGAGTAATGTAGTTAGAGATAGAGGAAGGTAATAGTATGTTATATAGGTACCTATGTATGTATATATTTATAAGTAGTAGAGATAGTTTCTTGTTGTATATTAAGGACTTAAGAGATATGTTTATATTTCTAAAGTTTATAGTTCTATCTCCTCTTATCTATAGTATTAAACTACGTACTTAGGCTACAAGAACGTAGTTTCACTAGTTATAAACCTACTATCTTAATCAACGTTATTACTACTGTTCTTATTATTGTTTAATCTAAACCTAGTCTATATACACATATATTATAGGTATTAGTGGAACTCTTACTACTGTCTATTAGTAAGGTACTTAATCTATGTTATAAGTTGTTTAACACTATAGAAGAGATATTATTAATTAGTATTAATTACCTACTAGGAGTAGTCACACTACTATGTCTTATAGGTCTCTAAGAAATCTTTAATAAAGTCTCTATGATAGTGTAGTACTCTAACATTAGCTTTAGCTATAGCGTATAAACATTTAGTTTTCTATAAAGTTTCTAGGAGGTAACTTCTACAAGAGAAATATACTATATATAATATCTAAGATATAATATCTATCTAGAGTCATCTATATATACCATAACTATCTAGGAAGTATATAACTCGTAATTCTCTCACTGAAATATAGTTAGAAAAGATTTAAAATCAACTTTAACACCAGGGTATAACTTAAAAGAGTTAAGACTAAAGCGTTCCCTACGCCTCTAGAATAGGATATTAAGGATAACCTCTAGTCTAGATAATCTTTAAGCGTAGATATAGAGCGTAGGTTAAATATCTCTAATATAGTCTAATAAAAGAGCTAGCTTTTAGATTTCCTTCAGGCTGTTTTTAGAAGGCCTATAAAAAGATATCTTTAGATATTCAAGGATGTTTCTAATGTAGATAATGTCTAGCAAAGTGTAGTCTAAACTCTAAGTCTTTACAAGGTAGTTTTAAAGAAGATAAATCTTATATCTAATAGAGAAAAAAGTAGAAGTCGAAACAGATAAAGATAAAGAGGCTCTTAAGAGTACTTAGAATTTAACTGCGTAAGTAATTGATTAGAGGTTTGTAGTAGAGTGCTAGTACTAGTACCCCTGGTGTTATCCGCTTTTGAAATTATGTTAAAACTAACTACTTGACCTGAATTAAGAGAGTAAGAGAACGACAAGTACTCCCTTCCAACTATTACTATTAGTTTTACAAATAAAAAGGTTAAAGTAAGAGGAGAAAGAGTGTGAAGATCTAATGCACCATCAGGAACTCAAGAACTGCTCTTGGTTGAAAGACGCCTCTCCACCGACTCTCCTTCATAAAGCAGGCCTCTCAACAATCCAACACCCTAAATCCCTCATCTTCTCCGGCGGCACCTTCCCATCAATCCCCCTATCCCTCCCCAACCCATAAGCCCTCCTCATAATCTGCACATGACTCGCACCAATCCGACGCATCAACTTCTGGGACACCACATTCTCGGTATCGATCTTGGCTACCAGTTGCTGGATGTCTCTTCGATCTGGTTGGCGTAGTCAGCATCAGCCTTCCATTTCCCGGTGTTGAATTGTAGATAGGTGAAATATCAAAAGGCGAAAGGGAAACGAAAGCATCGTACTCGGTATTTTCCAGAACACACCATCCTTGCCTACAAAAGCAGCAATAGCTTCACTTCCATACCCCTTCCCCCAGAATTGCTTATGGATCGTATAAGCCAACTCATAACAGCCGTCGCCGAAACCATCCGCTTTGCCTGTAACAGCCATGATACCTATCATCTTTGGTTTCTGCCTTTTCTTCTCATTTTCCGATTCTTCGGCGTCTGATGATTGAGGTGGGATGATGATGGCATATTTTTCTGTGTCCGGATTGAGAGGTGGGATGGATTCGTGGAGCCAGGCGAGGGTTTGGGAGATGGTAGTGTGTGGTGTGCGGGTTCTGCGAGTGGTGAGTTAGCCGAGGGGATAGGGGGGAGCGTGGTCTTGGGCGGGGCGGAGAAGCGAGTTTTGTTCTGGTAGAAAACAGAGGATATAACTTCTTAAAAGAGTAGGACTATACATGAGGATAAAAGGAACCACAAAGCCAGCGAAAGCAACCACTTAGTTCCAGAAAGATTGGTAAAGGAAGCACGTGACTACTTCAGGCTTCCCTCCTCCACTACTATACTTACTCGCCCACTTCGCAACTCCACTTGACACGTTCTATATCATCTGTCCTCATCCGCGACCACAAATTCCGCCAGGTCCCAAAAGCGCAAAACAGAGTGCCTGTCGACAAAACAAACCCACAGCAACGTACGACCAAATCATTGTCTCGGGATCAGTCCAGATCGCATGGAAATCAGCGAGATGCTTCTTTGCACTCAACGGTTCGAGGAGGATACGGGACTGCGTTTGCGTTGCCAGAGAGGGCATGTTGGTGTTGTTGTCCTTGCGAATGAGGGTGATGAAGAAGATGAAGACAAGACGTCGACAGAGAGCCCTAGAGATACCGGGTATGGGAAGTGAGAGTGAGATATGTGATTGCTGAGCATGTGGATGCGAGAGCTCGGCCGACGGGGTCCTCGGAGTTTGTGTCATGTGATTTTGCGGTATGGGTGTTGAAAGTTTCTTGGGATCTGGAGCGAGGGTGCATGCAGGGCGAGTGCAGGTCGTGATGCAGGCAGAGGATATGGACATGTCTGCCGAGATTGGAAGTTCAGAAGGTGTCCTTGATATGAGGAGAAATTCCCGTTCGACACTCTTGTGCCGAGCTTCTTTCTCGCACGAGCACCCCACCATTTGACGCTTTCTAAGCGATATAGCCAAAGAACGGTATGAAAATACTATCTGTCTTACCTCATTATTATCAGTGAAATTCGTGTTGTCTCTGTAATTCCGCAGACAAAAGCAACCAGAATTTGTACCTTCAACAGCCTCCCCTCCCTTACCCACCAAAGAACACAAGAAAACATCCCTAGCTAACCTTTCACAAGAACCAGTCTCCCTACCTATCTGTCCCGCCAAGAAACAAGTTGCATTATCAGCTTCATCTCATGTAGAAAACGAGAGCGGAAGAACAACCCGGATTGCCTGTGGGCTGAGTATGATTGTACAACTCTATGATGGCCCACTTACTTCCCGAGCTATATTAGGTCTGACGGTGAAAGCGTGCTCTCTGGACTTGATATTGTATCATGCTCGGTCATCTAGACCAATTAGGTAACTTTATTCTAGTTGAGTTCATTAGTTCTGTAGATTGACTAGCTATAACCTTAATTTCTCAAAGTAACGCTAGAAGTATCTGTTTTAGTCATACCTATTTGAAGTTATCCTAAACAGTTACTAAACTACTATAGATTTTAAACATTTAAAATCAATATATTAACAATAACATAAGACTTCATAGTTAGTAAAGCTATTCCTACTTCAATCAAAATCACAAGGGTGACTTTCCCTTTATATATAGTATTAAAGAGTAGTATAATACTATAATGTTAGTTTATTAGAGAATGTAAACTTAAATAAGATAGGTATCTATTATAACTAACTTATATAGCTTAGATACTATATATTATAGAATATATTTTAGTTACTTAACTTCTAGTAGACTTATAAGGTATTTAATATATTATTTAACTATAATATAACATAGAAAGTAGATAAACATATAAGAAACTTATAAAATTAGTTAAGTTTAAACACTATATTACTCTAATTAATACTAAGTATTCTATAAAGTCTTATCACTTATATCTCTCTCTTTTATCTTATAATCTAAGAATAGTAGAATTTATTAATGTTACTAGATCTTAGAGGTCTAGTTAATATATATAAATATAATCTTAAAAAGTTAGAGATTAACTTATTACTAGTCTTATAGTAGCCCCCCTAGATAAGCTCTATATAAATATTTCTAGCATAGAAACTTATATTATTTATGGAA
Organism: Pezicula carpinea; assembly: GCA_026119845.1. Classification (NCBI taxonomy): domain Eukaryota; kingdom Fungi; phylum Ascomycota; class Leotiomycetes; order Helotiales; family Dermateaceae; genus Pezicula; species Pezicula carpinea. Next base: position 1,050,236 of record JALRMK010000005.1, on the reverse strand, counting down.
AGTATATATCTAGACAATAACCTAAATACATTAGACCTCTACTATTATAATACAAGAGTAAAATCTTATAATATAGCTGACCTTTTTATAACAGGGAGGTTAAGGATCGTGTCTAAGGGCTGGTAATATAGCCCTGACTTCTTCTAGTGTTAGTAAAGAGGATAGTTGTGGTAGATAATATTCGCTAGACTTAGTCGTTAAGACGTCTATGGTAAGAAGAGTTTTTAGTTTTATCTTGGTAGGTAATATAAGTAAGGCTTTAAAATTAAATAAGATTTATAAACTAATCATACCTTACTAGATTCTAAAAAGAATACTCACTTAAATAATAAAAGGAAAAGTTGATTACTTTTTAATACTAAACTAAGGTCAATTACTGCCTTTTACTAGATACTAGAACCTGCCATGCCTCGTTAGCATTACATACTCTTATAAACGAAGAAGTGGGAGCTAGAAATTATCGCAGTGACAACAGAAAATATTCATGATAAATTGTTAGCTTTGGGATAGAGAATATCTAAGAAACATCTTTGTGGTATGAAAAATATGCAGCACACGCTCCTCCCGTAGGAATATAACACGCCGGTCATTAAATCGCCATACGCCGTAAATGAGTTTGATAACACTTTGATCAGAAAACTTCTTCCCTCATTCCTGGCCAAGAGCTCCTAGTCCTTGATGCAATTTCGGAACCGGTGGGACAGCAGGAGCGCGCTCGGCGAGAGATGAGCTCGAGCTTGCTCCTGGAGCACCTCCTATATCGCGTCCGAAATAATCATATTGCGGGTTTGCCCCCGATGGTTCGCTGATCAATGGAACATGTGCCTCGCTAGCACTCGCTCCCCTGTTTCGCCCGCTATATGTGCCCACAGCCTCAACATCGTTATGGGCCATCATGCTGGACTGGCCAAGAAGTGCCTCACGCTCCGCCTTGTCCTTCTTCTGTTGCGTGGATTGTTGGGCGTAGAGGACAATCAGCGTGATCATGAAGGCGCCAATACCAATGCTGAATGCAAGAGTGACAACTAGACCAGAGGTTGTAAGGTTATCTTGTCGTTTCATGCAGGTGTCGGAACCGGCTGAATCGGTTGAGCAGATAAGTCCAGCCGCGCAGCTCGACGTGGCTGTTGTAGTTGAACTGCAAGTAGAAGTTGCCGTTCCACTTGATGTGAAGTAGGAGCAAGCTGTCGTGGAGACCGTGGATGTGGCTAGGCAGACGAGGGATGTGCCAGTCGAGGAGGTTGTGGAACTCGCGGTGGTGGCGGAACTAGAAGTAGTCGTGGAAAGAGTGGTAGATGCTGTGCTGTCGCTGGATGTGGTGGAGTCGGTCGTGGTAGTTGCTGACGTGCTGGCTGCTGCTGTTGTGGTAGTCGCCGTTGTCGAAGCAGCCTTCGTAGTTGATGCAGTGGTTGAGTCCGCCCTTTTTTTCAATTCCCCCACATGTTGCTGCTCGCCTGTACTGCACTGGCTCGCAAACCATTTTGCTCCTGTCTCTGCGTATTCCACCTCACATCCTCCCGCATAGAAACATAGCTCCAGCTCCTTCAGTTGCTCCCGGTCGGTTGCGGCGAGACATGTGGAGATTACTCCAAAATCACTACAAGATGATGCGAAGAGGAGCTCTTCGAGGCTGCGTTGCGTGCAGCTGTCCTTTGTCGCAGACGCCAAAGCGGCCGAGCCGACGAACAGTGCGAAGATAATTGAGCGCATGGCGGAGATTGTAGAGTTGAAAGAAGGTTTGCGCCCGCGAATTGGTGGCCAGGTGGAGATACAGGTAGGTAATCGGACGTAGCAAGACAGCCTGCGCAGCGTAAACGCGAGGGAGGACGGAGGACGGAGGACGTATTGCTGGTATATATAAAAGCGCGTAGAGATATCAGACGAACAAAAAGAGGGTCGGCTGTGGTTAAAGTAAAGGAACAGGAGGAGCCCAACGTCGAATGCTTATTTTGGCGTTGGGCGAAGCTTCTGAGGCTTGACTCCGCAAGACTTCATTGAAAAAGGGGTCAGCCTCAGCAGCTAGCCGTATGAAGCTTTTGAACAAGGCGCCAATGCGGCGTACTGTAGGAACATGTCCCAAGTCAGCCCTGTAACCCTTCGAGCGTTTAATCTCTTTGCTTTTTTTTTCTGACAGCAACGCGCTTGGGACGAAGGACCCCTGGTGTTTTGGGGGAACGATTGGCTGCCGACGCGCAAACCATCAGACGACATACTCTCATAACTCCAAATTGACCGTCTTTCCGGGCGTGTTTGATCCACCATCCCCTACTCCTACCTATCCCCACAGGCAGGCCATGAGCATGGACAGCTGCGTCGTGCGCCGTCGTCGCCATCGTTCGCGATGCATGGTGGCTGAGTTGCCTTTCCGCCGAGCAAGAAAGTGAAACGCATCCTCATTTGCCTGATTGCCCTGGAGCAAGGGAGAAAGGCCGAAGATGAGGATGAGATCTCACCCTCCTCACCTCAGCATATTGTGACGCGCCAGGTACATACATACTGCATTGCAGGATGCCATCGTACTGTACGCCTTCGTACTTCGTCCTCCTTTACGAAAGTATGTGAGGGGTGTCGCTGAGCCTTGCTTGAGAGAGCGCCTCCCCCATTTCTTACGGAGTACGCGCGCGAATGTGCCTTGTCCCGCCCCGACTTTTATCCGACCTCGAGACTGAAAGCTGGGTCAGGTGACTACCTGAGTTGAGCATCTCTTCAAGTTGAGCCGTTCGTTCCACGCGTTGCCCCGAGATGCTTGGATGTGCTGCTTTGGAAATTCTGAGCGTAGTTCTTCCTCTTTATCTGGCGTGCCTGCTTTTGAAAGTTGGAAGGTCAGGTGCAGCCTCACCTAGGCTAGCCGAGCCAGCATACGTCATGGTCAAGCTACCAAGTGAGTTGAAACGACCTCCAGTCTCTCTCTCTCGCCCTCTCCTTATAAAATCCCCTCTCTCATGCTCGCTCTCAATTACACCATCAAAATACCTACACGAAACCACGTCTTCAAATCCAACATCCAACAAGTCCAACACAAATCTATCATCACTTCCACCAATCACACCATGCCTCTCGTCGTCCCCGGAATCAACTCCCAAGATGGAGGAAAGGGCAATAAATTGACAGAAGAGTGGATGAACAAGTTGGCCGGCAAGAAACTTGGCGATAGCCACGATGAAACTGTATGATCATCACGCCTTTGGCTTGCCAAGGGTGAAGAGAGCATGTGAAACTGATGAAGAGCATAGACTTTCGCGAGAGCCGAGCTGCCGAAGGAGACGAGAGTTATTGAACCAGGCCAGATGGTCACCAAGGACTTCAAGCCTGACAGGTGAGTACATTCCTATTGTGGAGGAGAATGTAAAGACTGATTGCCTTGGTAGATTGAATGTTCACCTTGCTGAGGATGGAACGGTCTCTCACGTTGATCACCAATAGACGTAAGAAACTGGGCACTGGACTGGAGGGCGTTTCGGGCGGAGGTCTTCAGCTCGGGATAACGAGTCAATGAATTACAATGAACTCTAATAAAGTTGAAGACTGCTTTTTTCTGTATGAATCTCCTGCAAATTGCAGGCACTGTGTTGCCATCAGAGTGATTCATAAACCTTTACTATTTCGTCGCTTACTGTTTTTTTTTTGGATTCCTATCTTGCCTGGAAGCTTCTCACAAAAGAGCTTCAAGCCATCAAAACCCCCCAAACATTGCTCCCTAGGGAACTTATGATTCGCCCAACCTCGTCATCTTGCAGCGTTAGCACCGCAATCAAGTCATTCAGCGTCATATTTTCGAATGTCGGGGAAGGCAGTGCTAAAACAAGACCGTGGGACTGGGAATCGGCCCATTGATACTTACAGGCCTCTCGGTTATTCGCTTATATGGACTCCTGCAAGTTCAATTTCTGGGGAAATCATACCCTTGCTACTTTGCACCCTTCACTTCAAGAACTTGCCAATACATCCACAATCTTGGTAGTCAAAAAAGTCGACATTTCAACGCTACTGCTTCCTCCGAAGTTCAAACCCAACCACGAGCGGGACAACTACAACCTTACGATATGTCTCTGCTCGCAACCTCAAAGATCTCTGTTCTCGGCTTCGGTCAGCAGGAGATAATTGGCTTTGCCCTGCAGGGGGACGTTGGCGATCGGCTTCGAAGGAGGATAAAGTACCTATTCAGGATGCATTATAATCCTCAACAAGCACGCAGGCTGGGATATCATTCCTCGACACGCGGGACCTTCAGCACAGACAGATGTCGGACTACCATCTATTATTTCGACTCAGAACTTCTCTGCAGGCTCTACTAAGCGATACTAATGCGCTCAAGAGTTTCAGATTTAGAATCTCCGTAACAATCTCTATTTACGATATAGCTGTCAAACTCCGACAATGTATGAAGTCACAGGACAATCGAAAAGCGGTCATGGTCTGCCACTATTAGGAAGACAATAAGACTACTACGCCTATCCACGAAAAATGATTTCAACTCAAGATTGTTGGCTGTAAATGCCCTTCTGGAACTCGGCGAAGAGCTTCGCAGTTCCAAAATCATACGGCAAAACCTGGCTACCATAAAAACCACAAGTTCCACGTTCTCGGTCAATCCACTATTAGCATCAAATTAGTAACTTTGAGTATCAAAACTCCTGTAGCAAAGCTTACCCAGAAACAAGACGTCATTCCATCCCACCACATCGTCCCCTTCCCCGCTTTACCAGGAACACCGTCTATGGTCACTAACCCTCCCAGCCCATGATTCCATCTATAGGCTTCTGATCCTCCCTCCAAATCATGGCCCATGAATAGTGCAGGGCCACAACAGCTCAATCTTTTCTGCAGGTTTTCGTGCTCTGGTAACTGCGGTCTAAACATCTCGTCAATACTCGCTGGCTTGAGAATCTTGCCGTCGTCCCGTAGAATGCTTTCAAGAACTTTAACATAGTCCTGTGCGGTCGTGTACAACCCAGCTCCCCCCAAGTCGTCATCAGGCTCGACGGTGGGCCATCTAGTCATTGGATCCATTGCTAGCGTTCCATCGTCTTGTCGTAATACGCGAGGGAGGATCCGGTCCGTGATATCCTTCCTCTGTAGTGGACGGAATGTCGTGGAAGTCATGCCTAATGGCGCAAATATATTATTTTCCATATACTCACCCAGGCGGACCCCTCCATTGATACGCTCAACTATCAAGCCTGCCCAGTCAAGACCAGTGCCGTATTCCCATTTCCCCGGAGTGCCTGGCTCAAACAAAAGTGGTGTCTGATACTCCTTCAAAATGTTGAAACAGAGGGCGGAAGGTGGTTGGAGGTGGACAGGCTTGAGCTTCTCCCACTGAGCGATGAGTGGGTTCATCATAGCATAACCCATTCCAGAAGTATGCGTGACAAGCTGACGAAGGGTGACTGGTTTCGTAGCCTTAGCCATGATTGGCGCATTTGTAGCGTCAATGCCTGTGATGATCTCTAGAGCTGCTAACTCTGGAAGAATTTTGGAGACTGGCTCATCAAGTGTTACCAATCCCCGTTCAACGCATTGCATAACGGCAACAGAAGCTACGAGCTGTGAGTTACAGTTAGAATTGAATTTAAGTCGTAAAGACCTCTGGCAAAATTGACCTTTGTACATGAGGCTATCCAGAACACGGCATCGAGCTGGGCATCCGTAGCACCTTCTTCGAGAGATCTCTTCCCGAAGGTCTTCTCATACCGATATCCCAGATCTACAAACAAGTCAATTTCAAAGATTGCACTACAATCAAAAGTGTCGGGCTTCTGCTACCTCTGTTTCTTGCCACAAGGACGGCATTGGCTACGGCCTTCTCGTCGACTGCTTTCTGAATGACTTCTTCGAAGCCCGCCATCTCTAGAACCTATAAATTCAAAATATGGAGATGAGTAGAAGGAACTTTGGCTCAGTACTGCTTGACTGTGGTCAAGTTAAAGTGAGAGGAAAACAGCAATCTTGATTGCGAAAGGAGAACAAAAAGCCAAATAGCCTAATGCCAAAGGTGGGCTCGTCTCCGTAAGCAATTGAGCTTTGTGCGCCATCTCCCTGGGGCAGGTCCTGGGCTGAGTCGACTCGGAACAGACCGACGGAACCACCATGGGGTCACGATCTTGCTTTGCAGAAGCCGGTTACATTTACTCGTCCCTTGGGCCAAAGGATCCCACGAGCCACAGGTACAGAAGAGTGGGTGAGTTCGTGAATAGCCTGAAAGTCCTTGCATATGGCATCGACAGAATTGCTTGGAGTACCACGTCCATCCTGTAAGACAGGACCTGTAGGTATTCATGACTTTGGGACAAAGATGGTTTGATGGAAGTCGAAAAGAGAAGATGGAGTCTCCCAGTCTAGTCTCGAATCGGGCCGGCAACACCCGCTCACGTGCTCAAACTATTGCCCCTCTATTAGCGCAGAAAATGAGGGGCAGGCAGTAAGGGCAGATAGAGAGATTCTGGACCACAACAACGACATCGCGAACTTGAAATACCTTCTAAGCATCTACATCATACGGAAGAAACCCAAAGCCTCAGCCAAAATGTTCAAGAAAGAGTATGTGTCACGCTTCCAGTTTGTGCCAACTCAAGACAAGACAAAATGCTAACGAATCTCACAGTATCTCCCCCGGTTCGAAATCGAAGGTCAAATCCTCAGTGCAGCGCTCCCTCCGCACACAGCTCGTAAACACCTACCCTCTCCTCGCACCATATATCGATGAGATAATACCAAAGAAGGAGCAATTAGATGCTATGAAGATGTGTGGCCTCTTTTCCCTTTCCCACCACTGTCTTCGCCGCGAGACCCAGTCTCCTTCAACAGCTGACAATTTCTGTTGCGCGAGATAGTCCTGAAAGAGTGACACTCTACCTTATAGGCAGCACACCCCTCTTCTTCCAACACATGACCGATGTACTCCTCCCCCACCTAAGACTCGTCCACCGCTTTCCCACTGCCTTTCCTAGTATCCGCATCGATCGTGGTGCAATCCGCTTCGTACTCTCTGGTGCCACGCTCATGGCTCCTGGCCTCACTTCAACAGGTGGTAGATTACCTTCAGGGGATGAGAGTGATAAGCCTGGGGAAGGAAACGCGGGTTATGGGCAGACCAAGAATGGGGAGGACGGCTGGTTCGGAGGAAGAGAGTTGGCTGAAGGAGAACCCGTTGTGGTTTGTGCCGAAGGCAAGGAGGAGGCTTGCGCGGTTGGTTTGCTGTCTATGGGAACTAAAGATGTTAAGGAGAAGGGAAAGGGACCTGTTGTCGAGGAAGGGCATTACTTGGGAGATGGACTTTGGAGGCTGAGCACTGATTAGACACTGAATGTGGTTGTTAGATGAACCCAACGTGTTATGCCTTGGAAAAGAGGAGGCGAAACGAATCGTTCCAAAGCCCTGATGAAGCTAAAAAGAGCATGCTTAATGTTGAGCGCAAGGATGTGGGGAGGTGGATAAGTACAACCCAAGACTCCCCCGAATCTCTATATCACATCAAACTTACATACCTGCTCTCGACTCCGAGAAGCGTGAAATCGATTTATCGGAATATTTACCATCTTTAAAACGGTCACCACCGATTCCACGCCTCCTCAGCCAGTGGTTAGAACTGTTTGAGTCTGAAAACAAGGAGTCGCTAAGCTAATCCTCAAACCTCATATCAGTCTTTTAGGTACCACTTCATCTTTACAGTATTTAAGAAAGAGGCTTCTAAAACACTTTCATACGCAGTAATTTTCTACATTCTCAACAATGATACTTCGTAAACCCCACACCAACGGAACATGGGAAAGAGAAGAGCTCTACTTCATACAAATTCACTGAAGCACGAGTCTAACCCGAGGTATATGAGAGCAACTTCATCTCCAGCGGTATATGCAAGGGAAATCCTAGAAACTCAGCAAACAATAGAATCGTTTTTGTTGTTACTACTCGTCCAGTTGCTATTGTGTGATCACGGCCTAGATTTCTTCAACCAGCCCCACTGTCTTTCTGTCTTCTATCACGACTAAGGAGATTTCTTATTATAAAGTTAGGCTATCACAAAAGAACCTATGCTTGTCTTGTGCTTAGTGCTCACCCCCTAAACCTACACTAGAACTTACTGTCCTTTGCTCACGACCATTTTTACTTGACTTAATCTCTAAGGGCTACTCGAACCACTCGATACTACTGGGATCTTAAAAATCCTGTTTGAATGCTTTAAAGAGAAGGACAATAGTGTAATAAGAATCCATTCCACCGAAACACGTTTACTAAAAATGACACATTTAGTAAGAATGTCACGCATATTTATTCAACGTTAACCAGACTTCTGAATTTTCTTGTTATTGAGCTAGTTTAGAGTTTTATGGGACTGATTTCACTTTTCATAGGCCCCTCAGGAAAGTAAATCACTGAAACCGTAACATTACTCTTGGTTTACTTAAACTAATATCATTGAACCTGTGACCTGGGATCTAGCATATAGTTGTTACAGAAAAGGCAAACCTCAGCAATAGCCGGCCTAGAAGGGGGTAGTCTGTGAGTATAAATAAATCCGCTTGCTCTTAACTCTTCCTTGAACTACGACCAGTCTTGATTAGAATAGCGCGGGCAGAATCTATAAACCACTGTCAGCGGAAAGTTAGGTACTAGACTTTAATGGTTACCACGATACCACGCAGTCGTTCTTGGATAGGAGCTAGCACTAGAACTGGTCAGGTACAAGCTATGATCGTCGCTTCCGGTGCTAATACCATTGTTACTAGCAACTAGGTACAATGACAACATTATAGTAGCCAAACCAACCCAGGCCCTGCGGCATATACTATATCGGTAGTGTCGCTAGAAAGAACTAGCTAGCAGTGCAGCTGGTTAGGGTGTTGTTGGTTTTTAGAGTCTGTGAACCTAGGTGAATTCGTACCAGCCTGGTGAGAAAGTATGCAGATTTGTTCGTGTGCTTCTCGGCGAAAGGCTCCCCTAGCAACCATCTTCATAATGATGTTTTCCGTGGCCATAAAGGGAAGCTCCTTCATGATGTGTGCATTAATTCTATGTGGGTATATGACCTTATCTATGTTAGCAACTGAGAAGTAGTCGAGTCTTCAAGGTAAAATTCCTTGGAAATGAAGGGCAGGTAGCCTCAAGGTGAAGAGATGGTGAACTAGGCGTTACTTACTAGGCCTGAGCTGACATTTTTCAACCCCATCAGAATTGCATCCGCCAGGAGCATCATCTCGGGGATGTCAACACGACGAATAGCGCTGTCGTCCAGTGTTCTCTCGAACCACTGATCAGCGTACGTGTTAGCGCAGCTTGCGGCCAAGGGAGCAGATTCTGTCAGAGCGCATCGGATTACGTTTGTATGCCATTGCACTTGATCCAATCTGTTTCTTATCGAAGGGCTCCTCCAGCTCCTTCAGCTACTTCATGCTGGCAAGGTGTCGGATGTCGTTTGTGATGCGCTTCGCGGTGGCGCCGAGACCACAGATCGCATTTGCGATGTCGAGATCAACCTTCCGTGAATATTTCTGGACAGAGATGTCATAGTTCTTGGGGAAACCAGCCTTCTGGCAGAGAATCTCGTTGAACTTGTCGATCTTCAACCCATCTCCATGGAATATCTCTAGGAATGAAGCTTGAGCTAGACTTCTCAGAGTTAGGAGGCCATGTCAAACAGTCCTGGGGGCATTTGGTGTTGCAAAGACCAAGGTTGCACGGGCAAGGGATTGTCTAGAAGCCAAGGCAGAACAGATGCTTCAGAAAGGAGGAACATTGGACTTACTGCCCATAGTTCCCACGGCACCGCGGAAGAGCAGACCGTTACGCTGACTCTCAATGTTTTTGAGGTCCATCATCTGTAACGTTATCAGTCAGTAATCATTCTATATAAGTGTTTCAGAGGCCGTGTGTCGATGCTCTCGAGACAACCTGACCAGGGTATATTAGGTTTTGAACGATAGCACTTACCAGATCTTGTACTCATCGAGCTGCACGCCCGCCGACTGAAATGAGCCGAGCTGCTTGGAAGTGGGTGAACGCTATGGTTTGGATACTATAACAGAGTTAGGACGTCGCGTTCCAGCTCCCACAATATTGGAGAAAGGGTGGGAGCAGATGAGTCGAAGGTGGTCTCAGTCGAGAAAAATCAACATCTGTCTCCAATAAAAAGACAAGAAACGGCGGGTGGACTACAAACAATTGACTTACTCCTTTGTTTGAAGAGCGAACTAAGAGAGGTTATAGATAACTTTGACGAGTTTAGGCAGAAGGATATCTATCGCGTCCCTAGTCGAAAGTTAGCAAGCGACCAGTCTTTAAAAGGTTTACATTAAGATCTGACCATATAAGAATCAACTCGCAACTGTCCTAAGTCAATTTCAATTAGCACTTGTACCTTGACTGGCCACGGCAGCTATTTCTTTCACGAAACTCCAGAAAATATGACAAAACCTACAGTAACACTGCGATTGAGTCAGCGATTGCAATTATCTAAAGGATTCAGAATTCCTCACAAGCACGAAGTAGCTCCAAGAATTATAATAGGCGTAGTAGCAGGTGTAACTTGTCCGAAGGCGTACTCGTCTAAAGTCTAGGTGTCAGTGATTACGCTTGTAGGCACTCGAGGGCTTTATTAGAAGCTTTAAGACTTGTCTCTTAAGCCACATACCTATCAAAGCCACTAGTTTATTATACAATTCAAGAGGAATCCTGAAATTAATTACGAGCTATCTACTCACGACTCTGTCAGCGAACTATTACCGCACTTCTGGGAAACCAGAAAACTCACACCGCCATGGCGACGTTTCTCCTCCTCGACAGCAGCGACGGTAAAATTCTCGTCGGTCAGAATAAGATTATCCGCCATCTGGGCTAGCGCCTCGTCACTGATGCTATCAAGGCCGACCTCCTTCTGAGCTTGTTCCAGCAAGTACCAGAGCTTCCGCCAAACGGAATAGCGGGATCTAGCGCTGAATAGCTTTATCATTTCTTCGCTGCTATAACGAGAGTCCAAGGCATCTGTCTTCATGTGCTTAGTGATTACACGAAGGTGATAGGAGGTGCGTGAGACGTGCCTTGTAAGTATTAAAGCCTGACCTCTTGACGGTGTGGTGTGGTATAAGTGGAGAAGGAAAAGATACTGGCCACGATGAAAATATGAGGAGTAAGGAAGATCCGAACTGTAATTTAACAGATAGGTATACAACCTGTTCCTTCCTTGTCAATGCAATTCAAAATAGAAGATTTTATGACTGGAAAACTACTCAATGGGGACTACACTCTGAATTTACTACCTACCCTAAATGTGAATAAAATATGATTTATGAGTAAGGTAGGTAGGTTCCGAGCTAGTACCTAGTATAGGCCTTTTTCTCCTGTAAGTAGTCGGGAGAGAGTCTGAATTATCTACCTATTCATAGGTACCTTAAGGTACCTTACCTTGCCTAGGTGCCTAGCTAGGCGACACTGGCAACAAGCTGGAGATTGTGATGTTGTGATGTCGTTTCTATCCCACGGTTCTTTGGTGGTTTGGCAGTTGTAGAGCAGTTAGCCAGGTAGTTGAAGTGCAGGCTGCGCTTTGCTGCAGTGCCGCGTGCGTGTCCACTGATGCCCAGTCGTGCATGCATGCCGCAGGTACTTTGAATGAGGGCTGGCTGTTTTCCCTTGTCGTTACGATCAGTTGGTGACGTCGAGATCGAGCACCGAGGCCGCATTGCTGCATGGCGGACGCAATCATGATTCGGATAAGAGGGTGTGCATGGCGGAGAGGGATCAAACATGCTGCGATGGAAGAAAAGCAAAAGAGGGACGAAGTAGGGAAGTGGTGATGCATCTTGTGCATGGAGATGAAGCAAGGGCTTTTGTGAACGTGGGTATGCAGTGCTATTTATTGTCACAAAATCCGTCAGAGATGAGCACTCTACAGCGCTGGACTCGGTACCAAAGTACCTTGTACCATGGACGATGCCGTGTGTTGCTGTTGCTATCTCTTCCCCGCCATCTTGCCGTGGGAGCATCGTGGCGACACGGGCATGAAGCTATGTACATACAGGAGCGTGTGCACGCCATCTACCTATCCTCGACGGTTACTGTACTTGGTTACCTGCCTCCCCTACTGCAAATGGTAGCCTGCTTCGATTGCTGTCATACTGCGGCATACCGACCGGTATTTGACCTCGCCAGGTACTTTATCCACGGTACGAAGTACGAATCCAACAGACGGCAGACGCCCATGTTGTTGCGATCAGCACCTCATGCAAAGCCACATGCCATACAGCTGTCCTGTCCTGTCCTGTCTGCCATTGCTTGCTGGTCGGCCGGTGAACCTTGTATGGCAATAATGCAAATGGCGTCAACGATGGTTCGCTTTTCTCGTTGTCCCATTCTCCGATCAACCTAAAATGGATCTCCACCGCCGCGATGCATGCTCTTCTTCTCTTGTAGCACAACTGTCAGTGTATGGGAGTCCTCTCTTGTCTCATGTAGAATGTTTGGCTGCCAGAGCGAATACTACCAAACCTTGCGAACAACCGACTCGGATCGGCTACTGCTGAGAGGACCGTACCTAAGCCTAGGTAGTTGGTACGTGAACTGTATCCAGGAATATATCTACTCCGGAACGCCCCTGTCGGACAAGCTACGCCCACCACACGCCTGATTGTGCGACGACACGATCTCACACAAACCGGAATCATTCTCAGAAGCCAAATAAACGCGCGAGAGGGCAGCTGACAGGAGGAGCCGGGGTCGCGATTCGACGAAGACGGAGGCGAGACGGGCGTAGAAGGACGTTGGACGTTGAAAATGTAAGCAAACTCTTCCAAAGAATAAAAAAAGGGGGGGGGGTGGAGGGGATCAGACGTCGTCTCGTCAAGAAGGCTGGACAGCAATTGCCCGCCGCGTACCTTCTTTTCTTTCGACTGACAGGCGTAGAGTAGAGCATGGTGGAGATGCCATGAGAATCCGTAAAGAAAACCCTACCTCTTCGAACGCTGAGGGCACTCACGGCTGTGATATACACCCGTCCCTCAGGTAGCTTTCGGTCGAAGTCGGACACAACGACAGAACAAATCGCGGCCAGGTATATATTATATCCATTCTGCCCATGGTTGTTTCTGTGAGGTGCCTCCTGCCTCGGGATCTGTTGCCTTGCAACCCTGAGCCTATTTGCCGCAGGTTTGCTGTAGGCAGTCGTATGCGATCGCGCTCCCTCTCGTGCTCATAGAAGCTCCTTTGTGCATCTGTTCCTTCCTCAACCCACGTCGCCCACCTGGACCGTCCGCCAGCCTTCTCTTGCGCCTTGCGCCTTCCTTCCCGTTCTACTTTCCTTCGCGCTCAGCCTTCTCGCCGTGTCTACTCCCTCCCTACGTCGTCGCCTTCCATTCTTTCTTGACTTCTTCAACAATATACGCCTCAGCCTCAACATCACCCACCTCAATCCTGACCTCCATTCACTGACCATACGGGTCCTCTAGCTTTGCAGTTGCTCTTCAACCTGCTACCATCCCTCGTACAGTATCATCTCTAGTCGACACGCCCACCATGACGGCGGCTGTGGTGGCCCTCACGGGCACAGAGAAGGTCAGTCTCGTCGCCGTTCTTCCTCCTGATGCTCCTCCCGAGACTGGTGCCCTGGCTTTGAAGACCTCCGAGTGATTCAAACTCGCGCCCTCCCCTGGATCTTTCTGCCGTGCCCTGCCCTGCAGATTGCCATCGGCACCACTTCTGACATTGGGCTTACTGGATTACAGCTTTCTGCACTTGCAACCACCATCAAAGCCCTCCATTACGTCTACCCGGCATTGGTCTTCTTCACCTTCATCATTGCCCTTGCTTTGACTGTCTGTACCGTCCAAACGCGCGCTCTCCGGGTCAAAGATCAACATGTTCGCCGAGATGTTATCTTCGGGCTCTTGATCGCTGTTGTTTGCACCTACGTAAGTGAAATCTGGAAGGGTGGCCAGCCAGAGCAAACCTGTTTGACATGAGTCTTTTAGCTAACTTGAGTTGTAGCTCGCCGAGGCCAGCGTCGTTTTTGCAAACTCACTTGCTGAGCCGCCATTGATTGCTAGGCAGGATCGCGTTGTAAGTCTACTTGGTGAACATCGTCCAAGAGGCTTCATGTCTCCATAATACGTGTCTTTGTGCTATACTCTCATTCTCAGTGCTGATCGCTCCATGACAGGTTTACCTCGTAGCTTCAATCCTCATCTTCGGCTTGCAGATGCTCGTTCTTTTTGACGCTAAGTTCCCTGTCTGGTACCCGTATTACAGCACTTGGTTTATTGGAGTTGCCGGAGAGATTGCCCTTCTTATCACGAGCAATGTCAGTGAACATCCGAAGACGCCATCGGACTTTGTAGTCATCGTCGCACAGATCTTGCGTATCATTGGCTTCATACTTCTGCCTGCACTGTACTTTGGAATTCGCAACAGCAAAAATAGATATGAGAACGATGACGCCGAGAGACAGTCTCTTTTAGCAAAGAAGCTAGCACCAAAGCCATCCGGTTCTGAGAATAGCTCTGGGTACGGGGGGACAGATTCAACCGACCAGCAAAATGAAACCGCTGAGGACGCTGCCAGTGATGCTGGTTCTGAAGATTCTTGGCTTGAAACCCAGCGAAAGGCACAAGATCTTATTGCGAAGCGGCTGGAGAACGATGGTAACTGGTGGACATATGCCAAAGGCTTCTCCGTAAGTTGATATCTTTTGAAACCTCTTTGGTGTAGGGGCCGCAATGAGGATTTCCTTATCTTCCAGAGTTGCTTCGACGTATCCAAACTAAGCTTGTAACCTGCAGAGGTCAATCTGGCCTGAGAAATTTCCTTCGCTGAACCTACAAGTAGCAAACCATAAATTACACAGTACTAACTGGCTTGTAGATCTTCTTCCCTCTGATTTGGCCCTTGCACGACAATTTATTGCAGTTTAGAGCTGTCCTTGTTGGCCTGTGTCTATTTGCAACAAATGCCTTCAATGTCTTGGTCCCACGCCAGCTTGGTATCATGATCGACACTCTGACGCAATACGCCAGTGGAGGCAAGTTTTTTAATTACTCAAACAGCCCCCTGATTCCAAGCGTTTCCATGGGTAATTTGCTAACGATGGCAGAAGACCGAAGCCAGAATATATGGCTTCCAGTCGTCACCTATACGATTCTGCTCTTTATAAGTGGTGGTGCTTGCATCGGATGGCTGCGAAAATGGCTCTGGTTGCCGTTGGAGCAGTATTCTTATGATTCTCTGAGTACTGCGTCCCATGCACATATCATGGACCTGTCCTCGGATTTCCACGACAGCAAGACGTCCTCGGATCTTAGCCAAGCTATAGCTGGAGGTAAGTTTTTCACATTTTGAGTTACTCAAACTGACTCAGTAACATAGGTCGATCCGTCTCTGATTTGCTGGACACTGTATGCTTCCAAGTCATCCCTATGTTCATCGATTTGAGTGTTGCGTTTGCGTATCTTTGGAGCCTCTTCGGGCCATATATGGGGTTTATTATGGCAACTACCACCATTGCATACCTTTACATTACAACAAAAATGGTTGCAAGTCGAGCAGAAAAGAGACGCGACTTCATTACAGTGTACAGAAAAGAATGGACTATTGGTCAACAATCACTTGATGGTTGGACTACCGCGAGTGTACAGATCCCCAATAATTACCTCTATCGGAGATCACTGACGGCTAAATAGCTATTCAACATGATCCCTTACGAACGACACCGTTATCAATGTGGTATGTTAATCACTAAACTTCTTCAACGTGGTACACTCATACTTCGCTTCAAGTATCAAGCTGAGTGCCATGAGCAACGGCGCCGATTCCTACAGGTCATCAACTAACGAGGTTTACATAGCCGTCAAGGACCACATGCAATCAAAGAAGATTTATGAGTTGTCGACACAAGCAAGTGGTGCCGCTCAGGGACTGGTAATGACCCTTGGCTTGCTCGGTGCGCTCTACCTGGCTGTCTATCAAGTCGTCAATGGGGAGAAGACAGTAGGACAGTTCGCCACACTGCTGAGCTATTGGGCGCAACTTCAAGGTAAGAGTCAACTTATCCTAATTATCATGCTCTACTATGATGCCATTAATTGTGATACCCCAGCTTGAGTTGCTAAAATCAACCTGATGATTGAAGGTTGAGCGAGACATGTTTCGCTCTCCCTCTCTATCAGTAGTGCGATCTCAGTGCTCGACGAGTAATGTCGTGGAGTCTTGCAATGGCTGACCACTTGCTTAGGACCACTGGTCTTCTTCAGCACTGTTTACAGAAGTATATCTTACAGTTTGATGGACGCGGAACGCTTGCTTGAGTTATTTCAAACGAAACCGACTGTCAAAGATTCCCCGAATGCGAAGCCGATCAAATTCAGTAAGGGTAAGGTTCAATTTGATCAAGTCTCGTTTGCATACGACGATAGAAGACCCACCTTGAAGAATGTCAGCTTTGTCGTCCCGCCCGGAAAAACCGTCGCCCTCGTAGGTGAGACTGGTGGAGGGAAGTCTACTCTTCTCAAATTGATCGATAGATTTTACGATGTCAAAGCTGGAAGCATTCAAATCGATGGTCAGGATCTCCGTGATGTGGCTCTGAGCAGGTACGTCGCTACTCGGTACTGAATCAAATCTTCCCTGATCAGATTTTTCGTAGTCTTCGTGAAAAGATTGGTGTGGTTCCGCAAGATCCAATGTTGTTCAATGATTCCATCATGAACAACCTTCGCTACGCCAGACAAAGTGCAAGCGACATGGAAGTTTACGAGGCCTGTAAGGCAGCTGCCATTCACGACAAGATAATGTCTTTCCCCGATGGTTACAACTCCAAGGTCGGAGATAGAGGCGTCAAAGTTTCTGGGGGCGAAAAGCAGCGAATTGCTATCGCACGTGCTATATTGAAGCAGCCCGAGATTATCTTGCTCGATGAAGCTACTAGTGCTGTTGATACCGAGACAGAACAGATGATTCAGGATGGCCTCAAGGCTTTGTGCACTGATAGAACCACCTTCATTGTTGCGTAAGTTTACCTACTGTCAAAGCAGTCAAATGTGCTATCACTGACAGTGATCAGCCATCGGCTTTCGACTATCATGCGAGCTGATCATATATTGGTTGTAATGGACGGTGAAATTATCGAACAGGGCCACCACAAGGACCTTTTAGCTACGAAGGGAAAGTACTATGACCTTTGGACAAAGCAGATTTTCCTGAGACCTTCCAACCGCTCTCGTTCTCGGAGTCCCAAGAAGCAAGAGGGCGACATGGTCAACGATCTAAGCGCAGACCGGCACAAAGCCGAGATAAAGAAAGCAAACAGTCAGAACAAGGCTGATCAGCTTCAGGCAAATGAGAGTACTGCAATCTCAAACACTGACGGCGCCAAGTCCGAGGATGGAGGGAACCAAGAAGGAGGCCACAAGAAAGAGGTGAGCTCTATAGCCCTTGCCACTGGCACAGCTAACAAAATCTAGGGATCAAAGTTGAGACCAGATGTTCCAGCGTTTGTACCACGTCTGTCGGACTCGTCTGAGACGGGCTATCTTCCCAAGGAGCGCTCCAAGAAGGAAAAGTCTCCTAAGAAATCAGATAAGGCTCTCAAGAGGAGTGTTGTGGGATCTGACGGTACGTGAAGTGACGACAAAATACTGTCAGCTGAAGCCAGTGAATCGCTGAGGTAGTTTGGGCAACTCGCTGAAGCCGAGTGGCCGACGAATAATACCCAACTTGCCCGGATTAGCTCCAGAATAATATCCTAACAACTAAACAGATACGATGCAGTCGGCTGCCGAGGAACTAAGCACTACAGGTCCTTCAAAGGAATCGTTTCCTGAGGGAGAGGTAGATGCAGTCGAGAAGCCCAAAGCCAAGCGTACTCGATATGGTAGAAGAAACCAAGCCAAGAGTGAGCCCTCAAGTCGCGTTCAATACTCTACCGATGGTGCCCAGGATTCGGAAATGGCAGCTGGTAGCTCTGCCGAAGGACTTGCTACGACTGAAAGCTCCTCGGTGCAGAATCGTCGAGTTTCAGCTCCCAGTGAGCCACCGGCTGACGGCCGTGTCACCCGTAACCGCCGCAGTCGTCATTGGCGATTGAAGAACCGTGCTGCAGAAAATGGCTCTGGAACTTCAGGAGCGGCTACTTCTGGAGACCAATCTGTAGATGGTACGTTCTAAATGTTATTCTTGAGTTGCTCTAACTAATACAGTGACTTGCAGGTTCCCACGAGTCTCAAAACATCAAAGCTCACAATACCACCCCCATTGAGCCCGCTGCAGCATCCACCTCGGGCAGTGTAAAATTTGCGCCAGACTTCTAGGAGCCGTGCATAAGAATCGCAGCAAATCCTCGTTATCACCAAGAAAGCTCGTTCAATTCAACAGATTTCTGACTCCATCCAACCTGCAGTGAGAAGTAGTTCCACATCCATATTACGACCAGGACCGATTAGATACGTCTTCCGTCTATTTATTCGATGCGGGTGCTTTTTTTCTTTCAAAAAGACGAAAATATGGGATAAGGGTTATACAAGTTATGGGGAGCATATTATACATAGATTTCTTACGTCTGGGAGGCACACGTCTGCAAAGCGTGCATACCTTTCAAATTATCGGGGGCCGAAGGAGGCAGGGATACAAAAATCAGTCTGCATTGTGTGCGTAGGTATGAATAAGGAAACAAAATCCTTCATTTTACGTTTGTGCTACTCGAATTGCAGTTGTAGTAGAGTCTATCAAGCAACTCACTGGTTTGGTTGGCATGAGAACTTAAAGCCACCCCTGTTATTCTCAATCATTTGAGTTATTGAGCCCAACCAGTTGAAAAGAAAATGCCTGCCACATCATAACTTAGAAAGAAATAGCGCAACTCTCTTAGCCTACTTCTCGGACGGGCTTGTTTGTAAAGCGATGTGATATATGTGATAGTGGCTTGCTTGTCATGAAAAAAGCAACAACAAGCTTGGTATTGATGATTATCAATTCTTAAAGGGGGGAAAAGCAAAACCAAGGGCAATGGCACGGCACGCTATATCGGCCCGCAAAGGCATAGGAAGATAGATGTAGACAGAGCCTTTCGTACCCAACATTGTGTCTTGCGAAGGAAGTAGTTGCATTAGGTGTATGGCTTGCAGCTCTGGGGAAGATGGTTGGGCTCTCTTGACTTATTGTACAGTACTGGTGAAAGTTGAAATCTGAACTTTTGTTGGTGCGAATGTGGGCGACTGACTAGACTTAATTCGGCTTCATTGGTACTCTACAGTAGGTTGTTGGAAAACGTCATCCAGGGATTTGACAACGGCATTGCTCGGGCCGGGCACAGTTTGCGGGTCTTGGGATACTCCTCCTTGTACGAAAGTACGAAAGGTAGGTGAAAGGAAAGCCAGGAACTAGAAGCCTGGACCAGTAATTGGTCTGAAGCACGGAGAAGGATCGGTGAGGATGAACAATAATAAATAACAAGTTTCCGGTTTAGACTTTAGACTAAAGCGCCTGGGCGTTGAGGTACGTTACGGTCGATGCAATACGGTAGGGGTCATGTCTAGGTTCAATGGTCTTTTTCTTTCTATTTTGCAATGATTAAGTTCCGACCCAACTGCCTCATAACTGACTATCGGAAGGAGAACAAGTGCCAAAGCACGCGACCGAATCCGGGAATAGGCAAATTAATACGACAACTCAAGAGGTACGTATACGTATGCGTGAGCTTACCGGGAAGCCGGATTCGGTAGAGGTTGCGGAGTGCAGGCTTTTTGGCCACTGGTAGTGGTGTGAAGAAAGACGAGGGTGTGATGCCGAGGAGATTTTGAATCTCTGGATATGATGAGCGGATGCCGACCCGGGTTCGGGTCTTGCTCCGTTCATGAGCTGGGGCTCTTTGTCTCTCGGCTCTTGTTACACCAGTTAGTAGGTTTTCGGATTTACACCTGTATATTTGCTTTTTCTTCTTCTCCCTCGCGCAGTTCCGTCTCGTTGTGGAATATCAGACATGCTGTTGTGAGCTGACAATGACATCACGATACTTCTTGGGCCTGGGGGGTGAAGTCATTCTCGTTCAATCTGCTCTGTAGGCAGCTTTCTGGTCTCTTTTCCGAACCTGTCGTCGATCCATTGATCTCAGTAGTCAGCGACGTCGCTTATACTCTCTATACCTCGCTCGAGCACGACAACAGAGCGTTCCGAAGTGTTCGCGGTTCCTTCTGGAGTGTCTCTTCTGTGCATTGCTCATGCGGAGCGAGGCATGTCTCGGAGGGTTCCAAACATCTCAAGTGTGTGCTGTACTGTACATTGTTCGTGCACAGTTGCATGGAAGAGACACCGCCACATGGACACAGCTGAGATTCAGTTCTCAGCAGGCCTCGAGGAGCAAAGCCCGCCCAAAGTGACTGATCATACAGTAACTTCAAAGCACCCCCATTTTCACAATTTCCCTCCTTCTCCGCGGCCTGTTTGCCGCCTGTTGTGCCTCTCTTTCCATTCACTGCTCCTCTTTATTCGCCGGCCCCGAAAAGCCTACAAAAATTACTCTTCGCGTTATACATGAGAGCAGTATGAGCAGATAATGATGCGATGACTTTTTATCATGCCAAGATTTCTTGATTCCGTGCCATTCATTCATCATCTTCGATCCCGCTTCGTCATTCCAATCCTTCCATTCCTCGCAACTACCCTTCGCTCTTGGTACTGTATAGAAAGGAGATCTTTTGTCTCGTTGTTTTTCTTTTCTTTGCTGGAGAGCGGTGCGATCCGGTACCGAAAACGTGCGGGTGTCGGCTCCTGGGCAATAGGCAGGCCACTGTGTTGGGATGCTGGTCGGAACTTGGGTGGCATGTCGCATGGGGGTGATAAGGGTCTGTCCTTCCCGAGGTGGTGGTTGCACGCCCTTTGGCGTGAGATCAGATATCGATGGCCTGCTATTCATTTTGGGGATATCTGAGAGGCTGTTGTTTTGGACGTTGCCTGTCTGCTTTGGTAGAGTGTTAGGGTCAGGTTATCAAAGGGGCTTTGTATTAGTTGAAGGGCAGGCATGGCATGGTTGTCCTTTCGGCTTTCATTACTCGTACAATCTCTCTCGTCTCTGATTCTTTCCTGCTCTTGGTTTTGGTCTGGCATTTAGTTCCGTCGTTGTCGTATTACTCTCCCTCGATATCGAACAATCCTCGCGTTGTGTTACCGCTGTTCCTCACGAGATTGTTATATCATTTGTTTGAATTGTTTGGTCTCTTAGACTTTTTGTTTACAAAGCTTTGGAATGGAAGACACAATACCTGAGAAGGCAGAAAACATGTACATGTCGCCTCAATCAATGCCCACAAGTCGGAAGTCCTCCGGCGCTGATTCCCAGGTCTCGCTTTCTTCTGATACTGTGCTCAAGGAGGGAAAAAGTTGCCCAACTCAAGATACTCAGCATTTGGAAGCACGCAAATCCCAAGGTTGTCTTTGGTCATACCAGGAGGCTCAGTGTGAGAGTCAAGTAGACACAATGAGTGGTACTTCGGGTTATTACAAGTATCAATGCGTCTACTCGTCTCCGCCGTTCAATTGTCAGCAATGGGTCTGGGTTAACAATGTCGCTTGTGCTGCTTGTCTTGTCCGTAGCTCTTTCTCCCCGTTGAAGTTGTCAGACTTATCCTTTCTGTGACTAACTCAAGATTCAAAGGCCGACGGACGTTCTCCCGATCTGCAGACATCTCGCAATTTTTCGAGGGCTGTGTGTGTGCCCAAGATTGAGGGTGGCAGAGTTGTTTATGAGGTTAGGAAGGAGAGGAGGTGATCGAGATGTTTGACAGGAGTGCTCAGCTTGATTGTTTCAATGGTCGATTGGGTGAATATCTAATGAGAGTAATCAAGCCGAGGACAGGGAGTATGAATGGGATCTTTTGGAAAATAGTACTGTGAGCGCGCAAGCGGGAAGGAACGAAAAATGGGCAACGGTCAGAGGCAAAGTGTGGATATAATTGGAAGGGTTAGAAGGACTGAGAGGTACGAATAGAAGAGCCGATCGAAGAATATATCATACAACTTAACACCTTGCTGAGTCCAGATTGTCCCTCTTTCTCCAACACAACCAGCACACCCACTTTTCACTTTTCTAGCCTGTTTACAAAGAACCATTCCACTAATGCTGCGGAAGGTCATTCTGCGAGATTTCCGTGCCATGTGAATAGTGCCTTCTTCAACACTCATAGTCAGGCAGGTGGCTCCATCAGATACCTTCGGTCACGTATTGCCGGCGAAAAAAGTTCACATCTAAAAACCCAGCAAGTCCTTCCTCAGCATCAGCCATAAATCGATTGCTTCAGTCCAGCAGGTACTCCATCCACAGGACAGTCTTCAAGAGCCAGGGCTACCGCTTCTGCCGAGAATCGATCACCACAATCTTTTCATCGCCGATCTCTCGCTACTACTACTATTTTCACTCCGGACCCGACGCAGAAATTTGTAACTTCAAAAGTTCAAGTACCATTCGAGTTTCAGCATCCCGGTTCTGAGCTCTTCGTGTCGCCCCTTTACAATTCTGTGGAGAAACGTGATTCGAGCTTCAAGTCCTACCTCAGCATCATGAGGTTTCTTCAAACTGAAACATGTTTGTTGCAGCCTTGAATCATTGCTTCTGTTCTTTCACTGTGTCCTCGAGGACCTTATTGCTCTTTTGAGACTGATGCTGAACCATCATGAGGTTACCGCATCGCGTTTGCCATTGTAGTGGATACACGGTGCAGGCGATACCTCCGCTGGAGTTGTGTCGATTAAAGAGCTTTGCGAGATACGACAGATTACTGCCTTAAGTAATCAGATGGACTCTCTCTCTAGCTCTCTTTGAATTAACTAACTAGCCAGGAATTACAAGCTTACTCATCTTGTCCCGCTCTGATGTTTAATGTTCTATCATATTCATATCTGTACTTACCCACAATAAAGATAAGCAAGGTGATTTTACGGCTGGTGGGTCATCGGTATCAGACATCGAGTCAGCGCTAGCTATTATAATAACATTAAAAGTGCTCACTGAGGCATGAACATGACTCTAAGCACGAGGACGACCCATTTTAGAGCAGACTTTAGGTAAGGAAACATAAACATAAATATAATTACATTATTCAGACCAGAAATCCAATACTTAGTTTACCATAATTATGTTATGCAGCTAACTACCCTTCGTCATATAATGTATGTAGGCAGTAGCCTCGATGCTTGCTGTAGGTGAGTTGCTAAGCGAGATATATCTTCACTTTGGAGGTCCGGGTGGAAAATTAATTGGAGTCTTATTCAGCCTACCCTTGAGGTAATCGGTACACAGAATTGAACTCACTACACCCAGATGGAGAGTAGGGTCATCTCCTTAACTCCTAGAGCTGGTAAAGGGGGAACTGTGACTAAAAGTGAGGATCTATTAACTATGGAGGTGCCGGGGCTAATATTTTACAGACCGCCTTGCGGTAGAACACTCTACAACTACCCCCCCTGCCAGTGTTCATGTAGATAGTCTACAGCTAGAGCTCTTCTTAAGTTACGAGGCTATTTTCAGTATATTAAATACGTATGATAACCTAAACATACATTATCTAACTAAAGACTACCTCCCACAGTCTAAGGACGAGGGGGCGTATATTACAAATCCCATATTATAGCGTGGCTACAATGTACGATGAAAATAAGACTTCCCTTGAGAAGTGATTGTAGTAGGAATTAGGTCTTGAATTTCAACTATGTATTTACTAGCGTCCGATAAACGAGGTAATATTGATTTCTGGAACAGACGGCTCAACATTCTCTGCCCGAACCTGGATTGGCAAGGGTAATGAACACTCCTTATTCGCTTCCTTCTGCTACTTTGAGCATCCATCTTAAGAGCTTTTGCTGTTTTGAATTACTTGTTGATATTTCGGTTCTTCTCAGGTCACTATCCTCTGCACTGTTTCTGCGCCTAAGGCCGGATGAGTGTGGCTGTTTTACAGCCGGTACTCCTGCGAGCTTATGTGAGCTATGACCCAACTAGGGACCAGGCTCAGGCTCACAGCTGTGAGATGATAGAAGCAGAGGCATCACCTTGTGAAAAGTAAGAATGAGATCCCTACACTCATTCTTTCCGCATTACTAGCGTAGTCTATTTGCCACCCGTCTGTACCAGCTCCAATTTTACCTTTCTTTTCCCAGTACTCTCCTCCTTGACGTCACTGATCCTCACAACGACCTTCTGAAAAAGCTCGACCTCGACCTCCCTGCTACCACTTGTCTTTAGGATATACTCTTCTGCATCAAACGTGCTTTCCGGCTCCACATCTGCGAGATCCCTTAGGCGAATGAGAGATTCAATACCGAACCGTGGAACGAATACCACGAAGCCGTTGGAGAAGATCTTCATGATAAAGCCCTCCTCCTCGACGATGCGACCCTTGAGTGCTTGACCAACGTAGTATTCGATGGAAGCACGCCCAGCTTGTTGCGCGTTACGGTGCCGAACGTTAATATTCTTACAGACAGCTTCGAGCTTGCCTTTGCTGCGTACTGACGGCGCGACGGGTTCATAATCAATTGCGGCTGCAAGCTGGCGATGTGCTACGAGATCGGCGTATCGTCGAATAGGTGATGTGAAATGTGTATAGATTTCTGAAGCGAGACCATAGTGGCGAAATTCTGGGTAGGCTTGGGTTCCCGAGCAGAAGTATTCGGCTGACATCATACAACGAGTTGCCATGATGCGGACGAGTGTGTTGAAGAAGGGCTCTGTCGGGTCAACGCAAGCGTCCAACGAGTCAGCGAGTGCTTTGGAAGAGTCAACACGCAATTCGAGGTTGCGTTTAACCTTGAGCTGGTTGGCAAGTTCTTCAAAGTTTGTCTTCGGTGGTGCACCGTGCCGCCGAAGCATGGCTGTTTGGGGGAAGGCCTCGTAGATCCTGGCGGCGACGCTTGTGTTAGCTAATAACATGAATTCTTCGACCAGCGACATGGTGTCAAGGTGCTTCTTGGTTTTGACGTCTATCGGGTCTGAGGTTTCAGATTCCGTTTCGACTTTGACTTCTGGTGAAGAAAGGCTTAAGGCTCCCGCATCCATGCGTTTCTGCTTGAACTTTTTTGATAGCATCATGAGAGTACGCATGGCGTTTGTTAAGTCATCCTGCTGAGATGCATCATCAACTCGTAATTGAGCTTGTTCATAGCTGAATGCTTCTCGTGACTTGATGACTGACTTCGTGAAATCTGATTTGACAATGTCGGCATCTGGCGTAATCTCCCAAATAGCTGAGAACGCATATCTTTCTATGTACGGCTTCAAGGAGCATAGATCAGTTCCAAGTAGCATTGGCAACATATCAATGCGTTTGTCTACAAGATACACTGTGGTTCCTCGTATGCTAGCTTCTGTGTCCATAGCATTGTTGGGTTTGACGAAGTGGGAGACGTCTGCGATATGAACACCAACTTCAAAGTTGCCGTTCGGAAGAGGTCGCGCGTGCAAGGCATCGTCGATATCTTGACAACCGATTGGATCAATACTGCATATTTCGAGGCCACGAAGATCCCGTCGATCTTTCCAGCCTGGATCATCCAGACTAGGAGGTACTATCCAATCATGGCCTTCTTTCGGCAAACAGTCCAGAACAGCCTTGGGAAATGGCCGATATTGTACATCATACTCCAACAGGAGTGCTTCGGTTTCTGCGCCCTTAGTTTCAAGATCGCCCAAGGAACGAACGAAATGGCCCACAGGATATCTCGAGTCTCTGTCCCAAGAATCGATAGTGACTAGGACGCGCTTTCCAACGAGCTCACCAGCTTGGCGTGTCCTCACACGAATTTTTGGTATCCGTTTGTCCATAGGAATAAGGAAAACCATCTGTTGCTTTCGACTTTGCTTTGCGGACTTGCTGACGGATGATTCGTCCACATGCCCAACGTACTGTCTCCAGTTGCGCTTCACAACACCAACTACCCGAGCAGTGGGTTGAGGTCGACCCTCGGTGCTGTTGCTGTGGTACTTTTTTACCTCTTCTTGCAGTGCCCTTTTCTCCTTCTCCGTAACCACTGCCTCGCCATCCTCTGCATCGGGATTCTCATTTCTGTTCATCGTCTCCTCTTCAATGATCTTGGTGGATGGCTCTTTCCACTGATCCTTGGGTAGAATTTCAATTACAACAACATCCCCTTGAACAGATCTGTTGATGTTTTCCCTGCCAAGGACGAGGAGAGACTTATCAAACGCAGGAACGTTGACAGAGCCTTCCAAATAGTTGTATGGTGAAACGTTAAATATACCTTGGTGAAGAGTCCCATTCTTGACTCCTGTCATCATTTTTGATACTGAAAAGTACTCTTGATAGAGGTTTTCTGCTGCCTTAGCATCTCTTTCCTCGCGGTTTTCTCTTGCCACGCTAATCATGTCCAAAAGCTGATCTGCGTTCTCTAGCCCTTTAACATACTGCTCTAATGAACATGCCGATATGCTGTCATCTCTGGATTTCCGAAGATTCTCCTTGTCATCGCTGAGCATGACTATTGCTGGTACGGGTTTTGAATTTCCTTTCGCGCCTCTCACAGACTTCTTCAGATGTTCGCTGTACCATTGTACTGCTCTTCGAACTGCCCTATCGTTCCTATCGTTTATTGACTCTCCAACGTCGCGGACTACGTAGGTCTCTAAGCGGAAATCGTTGAAAAATACATAGAATCGTTTGTCCTCACTCTTTGTCAGTCCAATGAGGCGATTGTAGAGTGGTAGTGATCGGTTGCGGAGTTCTTCAAGCACGGTCTGCAATATTATGACATCGTGGAAGGCCGAATCTTGCTCGAAGAGGTCCATGGCATTGAGTAAGGCATTTGTATCTGGTATGAGGTAGTGTCCTTGAGGGAAGGTCTTCGTTCCTGCGGGCTTTGCAGAGAGAACGAAAGGGGGCACTAAGATACGGATCAGCAAGAATTACCACGGGATGCTTGCGCAAACTCACAGACTCCACTGGCATCTCGTGGAGCATTTGTCGGACAGCTGGTACAGAGCTTTGATGAACAAGGTATATCTTGGCGAAGGTAAACCTCGCGCACAATCTTCTGAACCTTACCACTTTTGGTAGACCTTACATAGACCTTGCTTGATATATTTGAGGCATATGGGTCTGACGCCAACGATCTTTTGAGGCTGGTCATCTTGTCAAGATTGTGGTTGTGGTTGTTTTGAGTTGCGTCCGTTGATTGTACAAGAACTTTTAGGCGCTGAAGGCGTCTATCGCGGCTAATACGCGATCTTTAGCGAAGGACCTTTTCTTCTCCAGGACGCTGAAAGGGGAAATACGCCAAGTTTCTTTTTCTCACCTCTATCCTTCTTTCACATAGTATAAAATCTTTCTCGGAATCTGCATTCATCCAAACATCGCATTTCTGAAAGTTATGGTACTATACTATCTCAATCTTGGCCTTGCTTCCAGGTTTGACTGAGGTCACTCCAAGGATCCAAAAAGGACACCGTCTTTTGCAAGTGCCTAGAAGACAGACAATTCCGTCGGGAGAGACTGTGGAAGCTAGGTAGGTACCTTACTTCAAGTTGGAAACTCGTTTCCATTCTTTCGCCCCTCAGGCTCCCTCACAATCACAATCACCTGACCCTTGCCATCCCGGACATCATCTCACAGAGTCACAGCGCGCCCCGTGTACTTTGTAACCCCGTTCGGGGAAAAGAGTCCCATCTCTACGGTGCGTACAGATGAAAGTTCCGAAAAGCCCTAGCTTTACAAGTCTCTGCTACAGAGTACAGTCTCTCGGATCGGCGACGTGAGTATTACCTTACAGCATCATCCCAAGCGGCAAGTCCCAAGACCAACATGCCTGCCTCACCCTCAACCACCTTTTTTGAAGATGGGAGACGTATCTACTCGGGGATGGCGAAGATCTCCCGCCGTGAGTCCCGCCACCACTGCAGCTCGCCTTTCGTCATGCTGCTTGACCAAGTTGGACCCCGCAGGTAGGAATAATCTAAAAAGAATGAGAGCAGGAAGCTTGGACGCAAGAGTCAACATGAGAGTGGTGGACATGGACCGCTTTCCCGCTGTCAAGGTTTCAACAGCCTCTGGGTGTGGCGAAGGGTATGTATGCATTGCCTGATGTTCTGCATCAAGGAAAGCAGAGAGTAGCCAGAGAGACGACAAGAACCACTCTAAGCGCCGAGTCTGCCAGGCGATGCAACCTCTACGAACAACCTTACCTCAAAAAGACCCGTCGCACAACACCATCCGCATTCTTATCGGCAAGATCTCCACCAAAGGAATGCCGTAGGTTTGCTCTTAGTGCACTGGGGGATCACATGGCCTTGGATAAGACCTGCAAGTGCGGCTCTGCCCGTACCAGGAGCGTCGAGGATCTCTGGAAGGCCTTTCACCGCTGCTTCACCGCTGGAAGTCATAAGGGCTGGGTGATGGACGTACTCCCTCCAGCCTGTTATATCACGCTACGGACTGGTGGATTTGGAGGTAAGGGACCACCTTGTCGCTCATCCAAGCCGACCTGGCGGTCCAGACGCGTTGACTACTGACAGACTGACAGTCCAGAGAACCGACTAATCCTCGTCGCAGGCATCGCGGATCTTGGGAAGAATGGAGAAAATCAAGGACAGACCAGGATACGACCAAAGCTTTCTGCGCCGGCTGGCACGAGCCTGGCCGCAGCTGGCGAGCGAGCGCTTTGTCTCAAGGGATGTCTGTCGATCATAGTTCAGAACTTTGAACGGACGTCTCCTCGTACCCTTTCGTGCTACTGTGATGATAATACATTTCTTCTTCAACGCGACGATTTCTTGCCCAACCTAGGCTGGAGCGCAGTGAACGTGAGTCGTCTCCGCCTCAACAGACTGATCAGGTTTCAGCCGTGGCTTGGTCTGCAATCCTGGAGCGTGAGGCCGGCATTTCCACGTCCACCCAATCACAGGCCGGGGCGACTGGGAGAGCAGATAACCCCTCAGTCATCCTGTACAGACGATGCTCTTCTGACCAATCCGAAGGTTCAGACAGCCCTGGTTGGAGTTGTTATCCGGCGATGGCTGCCTGTTTGCCCTAACGCCTTTGCTGCTGTTGCAGCATTATTAGCATTGTCGGTAGACACAAGTCGTGTGGCTT
The DNA here is from genome assembly GCA_026119845.1 of Pezicula carpinea. Taxonomy (NCBI): domain Eukaryota; kingdom Fungi; phylum Ascomycota; class Leotiomycetes; order Helotiales; family Dermateaceae; genus Pezicula; species Pezicula carpinea. The sequence continues at coordinate 1,021,170 of JALRMK010000005.1, read as the reverse complement.
TCCACGCAGAACTGGACCGCAGAGCGACGGAAGAATGAGTGAAGCATCCAGAAAACCTTGGTGACGCGCTCATCCCTCGTAAGACGCGGCAGTGGCTTTAGCTAGCTTCCTGTCTGTCCTTGTCCCCCAAGTGCGCGTACATAGAACGAGAGCGACGACCAACCAGCCTGCCTACCTTGACTAGACGTTCTTGTTGATACCGCCCTCCCTTGGACACTTTGAGCTTATTCTTCTGGACAGCCCAGATGTGCGCTCTTCTTCTTGGGCAAGTGACGATCTTCGCCAGTTCCAAATGTGCCATCGATATTGCGAGGCCTTGTCGCCGACTCAGATCATAACGATCAGGGCTGAGTAATGACATCCACCCTGCAAGCATTACTCCATTGGGATGCTGCAAATCCATCTGTAAACTCACTAGCACCTGGGGACTGGGATGTAAAGCGTCTCCGGCTCGCAGCGCGGCGACTGCAGACTGATCTCATCCTTTCTCGTTCTCTGTTATGACCAAGGAAGTTATCAGACCAAACCGCCTTCAGCATCTCTTCCGTCCTTCTTGCGACGAGACAGAACATATCGGGAAACATTATTCCTTTCCTAGCCGAATCAGCCGCTGAGGGAGAAGCGATACATGCCGAAAGCGCCAGCTCCTGTCTTCTGGCACCAGCGCCTTCTGCTCTTTCGTGCTCGGACTCCAGGGCCTTGGCTTGACATCGCGACCTCCATCTGTGTGTCATCGACCAAGACTCCACGGCCTCTCCCCAAAAGAGCCCTACAGCACAGCACAGTACAGTACACAGACGCTCCTATCCCCTCCCTCACCGACCACAACGCAGACCATAGGACGAAGGCGCAACCGAAGTTCCCCAGTTCCGTCGCCGTGCTCCTGTGCGAGGGCTTCAGTCCTATCCGATCCCGTGCTGTGCCTGGAGTGTTCTGCATTGGAATACTGCAGTAGCCTGCTGCCATCCCATGCGAGCCCGACCACGACTTTGAACATCCAGCAAAGCCAACCAGAGACACTGCGCACCAATTACCTTACCTTCACTTCGGATGCTTTCCAGTCTGCTCCAACCAACTCTTCCAACCACTGATCTTCTTTGCGCAATCGTCGTTGTCGACGCCTCGCCTATCGTGAAGCTCTGGCCCTCTTGGTGGCCGTGGTCCGACGAAGTCTCCTCTTCGCTAGCCCTTCTACAGGGTTTCTCTGTCGTGTTGCGGGAAGGATTTCCATTTGATTGTCTCGAGAGCCTCTCCCACTGGTTCGTGGGGCAAACACATCGACCTCTATTTCCCATAGGCCATCAAAGGATTGGAAACTGGTCGACTCTTCACCGCAAACCGCTCAAACCAATCGTCACCGAATCGCAAGGCCTTGTCGCTCACCTGCTGGACTTTGGACTTGCGACTTGCGACTTGCGACTTCTCGGCCCGCGCGCCTGCAGCACGCACGCAAGTAAGGTGCGCCTGCAGCTGAACTGCTTCGTCAAGCTCCTCACATCTTCTGTTGCGCTGCTGCGTGCGCGAACGCGTATGTTGTTGAAATATAGTCAAGCCATTGATATTTTTCGCGCGCGAGATTTGACGTGCTATACGTCGCTGCAAGGTGCCGTCAAGGCCAGCAGTGATGTATTCTTCGGCGCAGACGACCAACGGACTTGGGTCGGGCATGGGCACCATCAATCCGGCAGCTCTTAATTCATCAGGTATGATAATCATCATTGCACACGTCGTAAAAGTCGCTGCATCGTAATCTGGCGCTTCATACGATTTGAAATCATTTCCTATCTGTCTGACGTGGATCCATATCCAATTGCCACGAGCAGCGCTGACACTCGGATCTTGAACAGGTCTAACAACTCCGACAATTGCGCAAGACACAACCCAACGGGGCACCAAGCGCAGCCGCTCACACTCACCGGATAACTACGGCGAAATATCCACGGGGGATCACTTAGGAGATGATGGTAAGTCGTCCCTTGAATAACAGCGTCACGGTGGTGCGCCTCTTGCGGCTGTAGCCATGCGTTACATGCGCGCGTTGCCGACAGAACCTTCATTGCTAATGACTGTGTCTCATCTAAGGTGACTCAAAACCACGAAAACGAGGCAGACCAACGAAGTCAAGAGTTCCTGCCGGTGTACCAGAGAGTCCAACGCAGTCATCTATGCCACCCTCCCACAATATGCCTCCTCAGACCCCACAATCGCAACCTGCAGCGCTCCCTTCTCATATACCGGTAACGCCAACACAGGCATCTCCAAGCAAATCAACGCCTTCAAAGTCTGTGATAAAGGCGCTGCCCACTGTCAGGGATCACACTACCGACCAATTAGGACCTGAAGGCGACGAGTATATACCACGTGAATACGATGAGGCCGGGGAGAAGAAGGTTACTGCAACAGGCCACCTTGTTGAAGGACGCGATTACAGATGTCGGACTTTCTTCGTACCAAATAGAGGTGACAAGCTATTTATGCTTGCCACCGAATGCGCCAGGGTCTTAGGCTACCGAGATTCATATCTATTATTCAACAAGAACAGGTCATTATACAAGATCATTGCATCGCAAGCTGAAAAGGAAGACCTCATTCATCAAGAGATCTTACCGTTTTCTTATCGGTCGCGTCAGATTGCAATTGTGACGGCGAAGTCGATGTTCCGGCAATTCGGGAGCAGAGTCATAGTCAACGGACGCCGTGTAAGGGACGACTATTGGGAGAGCAAAGCACGGAAGCAAGGGTTCACCGAGGAAGACCTTGCTGGAGAGAAACGACCTGGTGCTGCAAAAGCTAGAGATGCTGCGGCTCATGAAGCTAATGCTACCGCTTCCATGGCATTAGCCCACCATGGCGATATAGTATACAGTCCCGTTCCTGGTCATCCGTCTTTCGGTGTTCACAATCAACCACCAGCTGTTCCACCAGGCATTATGGGGCCGCCAGGAAATGGATCGGCATACCCAATGATCAACGTGCCAGATCAAAACCCTCCCAGGGACTACAGTAACATACCGCGTCCGAGGCAAGAAATAAGCGGACCACCATATCAAGATCGCACTCAGGCGAGCCCACCTGCGTTGTTATTGCAAGAAGCACACAACACTGCAGAATACAATAAGCAGATAAATGCACAGTCAGCCGCAAGCAGAGAATACCTCCAGGGACGGTGGAATAGGCCACACGAGCCCCCTGTTTCAAATACTACACAACCAGCCGTCACAGGCGAGAGCCTGCCCTCCACTCAAGCTTTGCAATCACCTCGAACATCTACAGCCAGTACTCAACAGGCTTCGATGTCTCATCAAGGCACACAACATATGATGCCTTCACAGCCCTATTCGCAGTCTTCTCGTCAACCGAACCCGTTGGCACAAGCACCAATGCGAATGACACAACAGCCACCAAGTCAGATGCCCGGAAGGTCCCCTAGTCTTCCCCTTGGACCCAGCAATCTTAGCCAGGGTTCAAGTCAGTATGGGTTCTCTCCTCAAACCCAGCAAATGTGGCCACCATCTCAGCCACAACAATCACCACAGCACAGCGTTCCCAGCTACACTCATTCTCAGCCATCGCCTCATTTTCAACAATCCCCCCACCAAGCACCACCACAACTTAGACATCAAGGAAGCAACCCGCAAATGCAGCCTGCCTTTCAATACTCGGGTCAACAAGGTGCAGGTCAAGGTTACCCAGCACCCGGGCAAGGCCTCTATCAACTAGATCGTGGCCAGCAGTTCATGCAACAAACATCCGCAGGTACACAGCCAGGTGTTCAGGGGTGGGCACCTCCTGGCTCTGGTACCAATACCTGGGGATGGTCAGGCCAGCCGCAATGACAAACTTCATGAGATGACATGATGTTTTACGGACTACAAGCAAATTTTAATCCGACAAAGGTGCTCCAAGGCGGCCCACATGCTTCTGCAATACTTATATAATACCACCATGAAATGATAGGCTTGGTTTCGTATGGAAGTTATGGCTGGCTAGTTTGGGCCAGACCAGGTAGAAGACTGTTGAATAGCATTACAAGGCGTTTTGTTTCCATGGCTTCTTCCTTGTATAGTATGCTTCACTTGTTAGCATCATTTTACTTTTCTTTTGAATACCTCTTCAGTTCTAATTGGCCTTTCTTTGTGTTTAGTCTCTAATTCTCTACTTTGGCTGCATCGATCGTTATGGTTGGCTGCCCGTTTTCCCCAGACTTTGTTCGGTTTCGCTTGGAATTGGATTGGTAGTTTTTGACAGGCATTTTCTGGTCGGTCTACTGGCACTGGGGTTTTTCTTTTCTCTTCTTTCTGCCATGGGAATACACATATCTGCGATATCACTCTTGTTACTTGCTTGGCATTTTGCGATATTGGATTGTTTAGGAGTTGATTGTTAGGTTGGGTATTTATTGAGGGATGGATGGATGATCGATTGGTTATGGACAACACTACTTCTCGGACTGGTATATGGCAAGGGAAGGAGGCTTTAATCTTGCCGGGTGGTGGTGCAAGGAATAATATATTGTTGAGATCTCGGTATATTCTCGCCCTCGTCTTGTTCTTCATTTTGTGTGTGACTTTGGAAAGGTGAAGTGTACGACCGAACCGCAGGGTTTTTATATATAAGTTTTGCGCTTGCTTGCTGCTGGAATAGGCAGTGATGGGAGGATATTATTCTTAATTCGTGGGTGACCTCGATATGATATTCTCTGAGTACAGTATACAATCCGGCTGCCCGACGAATAAATGAGGAGGATTGCAGAGACAAGGATCAGTCTTCAATTACGCAAGTCATGGCGTCAAGAATGCAATTTTATAATGCTTAAAGATTCCCAGGTTCTGGCCATTGGGCTCCGGATTTCCCTTCACTCTCTCCGCTTGGTAATCGCTGAGGTGCTTCTCCAGACGTCCTTACACATACTGTTTTTACAGTGATAGAGAACCAAATTTAAAGCAAACATGGTTGTATAGTGTAGTGTTTAGCACGTGGGATTTTGATAACATCAGAATCATCCTGAAATGGGCCTTCCCGAATCCCCGGTATGTTTCTTCATCCTCTTGCCCTTGAATGCCTAAAGCTACTTTATAGAAAGATTCGAGCCCGGGTACGACCTACTCTTTTTTGGCCCCCTCACTATACCCGCCTCCCCTCCTTCTTTGAATCGGCCTGGGAGGAATCATGGAATGGATTGAGCAGTGAACAGGGGATGTACGGTCTGAGTATAAACGTCCTCCTGTTGTCACTTGATTGAATACCTTGGGACAGGAAGGAATACTTTGAAGTGGATTGCATGACACGTCGTTGTCGTTATTGGCAGATATTAATAGCAAGACAGTGAATTGTCACACAACTGCTACAAAATTCATTCGACGAGAACTGCAGATGGAATACGAGAGTACATGCCAGCTTCCCTGCCAGCGCCTCTTCCTTCTGAATAGAGTTCCTACACCTTGGGGGTATACTTCAGGAGAAACACTCGTCGAGTTGGATCATCCTCCCGTACCTCACGCTTGATGATCACGAAACCACACCTTTCATACAAGTCTTTCGCAGCTCTGTTCTCTGCCTCCACAGCGATACTGATCACAAAGTCCTTCTGGGCTACCTTTGCTTGGTCTCTGGCAAACTTGATAGCTCTCTCTAGGAGCGCTTGACCAAGTCCCTGGCGACGCGCTTGGGGGAGCGTGAACATGCCATTAATGCGAGAGTGTAGTACTTTCTGCGGCAGAGGAGAACTGTTCTCACTGATGGCTAGCCACGGATTCCCTAGAGTTGGCAGGTCTTCAGGGGCGCGTGGAAGATTCTCAAGTACACTCAGAGTGCTGACAATGCGGTTTGATTGCAGAGCTATGAAGGTTGTCGCTGATGGGTTGGTCAATCGACTCAGCCATATCTCATCCGAGAAGGCTCGCTCGCGCTCGAGTGTCGAGAGGAAGGCTTCAGGTGAAACCTGGAGGGACAACAGCCGGAACTGTTTGTACCGCTCTAGGTTGGAGGATGCACCTTCGATATCATGTGGTAACTGGACAAGTTCATACGACATGCTGAGTGGACGTGTTCCAGCTCCTCGGCGATGCAGTTGTAGAGATCGATGTTCACACAGAGTGGCAGTGGACACACGAGCAGAGTCAAGGAGGGAAGTGTGACATATTTACCTCGATCACAGGGAACGAGCATCGGTATGGAGGAAGAGCGGGTGAGTCGTGAATGCTTGCTTCGGTTTGGAGTGACTCGAAGGAAAGTGATCACGAGGAACCTCTCACGCAAGTCACCGCACGGAAGAACTGCGCCCCGTGTCACCGTCGCCAACCGTAGCCAACCGTAGCGTAGCCCCCAAGTTGCAACCGCCATCAGCCGCACAGCCTCGTCTCTCGCATGCATGCAAGCGCTGCAGCCTCCAGCTTCAGCACCGCAGATATAACAACCAGCATGTCCTCTCCGCCTCCTCCTCCTCCTCCTCGTCGTCGAAGCTCGCATGTCCCATGCCCTACTCCCGGCAGACATGTCTATAGCTCATCTCTTCCAGAACTATGACGACCTCGACGTCTACAACGAGAGCCAAGGCAAGGCTGCGAACGAGAAGACGCGCAACTTTGTCGTCGAGTTTGGCAAGGACCAGGCTCAGATAGCTTTTGATTTGAGAACCGAGGATATACGCATCCTACTTGATGGGGACAGGCCCGCAGAGCGCCCTGTACGATGGATGTAAGCAGGCCGAGAAGCGCGGATTGGATTGCAGCTTCGCTGACGTTTATCCTAGAAATATATGGGCACCGAACCTACAATCAGATACTGTGGACTTGCTCGGAAAACGTTATGTATTCTCACCGAGGCTGCTCGCTATTATTCAAAGTTTACCGGAATTTGAGCGTCAACCGAAAGACGAAATGCACGTTAGCCGATTGCACGCATTCAGGCCCAGACCTCATCATGATGATCTGGAGCTCCAGAGCGTTGATGTGAAGAGTCTCGATAGCCGTACAGCTGTTTCCACTCGGATGGTTCCCAATACTACGAGTCACTATGGCATTGCAAAGAAGATGGTCAGCTATCAATCGCGGGATCTTGGTGCACACTGTGAGACCCAAAAGCACTCCTGTAGTGGATTACACTGACCATATTGAGTTCTCTGTGTAGGAGCCAATTGGATGCACGACACTTCGAAAAAGAAGAAGGCAAGAGAGGATGACAGCATTGTTACAATAACGCCTCATCAGCGATTATGGTCGTGGCTTGTGCTTTGTGATGATCGTAATACCCCGAACTTCTTCTTTGGCTTTGGGCAATACTGACTACTGGCAGATACTGTCATAACCTTACACGAAGATCCGGGACCTGTTCATGATATTGTAGAGATCCAGTCAATGCGTGGGAACACTCTCAGCGTATTGAGTCAGTTATCAACTCATGGACACCTTGGCGCAGATCCAATGTCAATGCAAAGTGTTCGGCAGGCGCTTAAACCAGATGCTGCGCAACTACACCCAGGAGTTGAAGCTGCGAGCAACTTGTTCTATTACTTATTCGATGACTGGCGTGCCGTCTATGCTTCTATTGCGACTTTCCAAAAAGAATTGGAAGACCTCGTAAGGAACACAGCGAAACTGAAGATATCATTATACTGACTGAGTCCAGCAAACACATGTTCTCGGAGCCATCGTAAGTGCTATTGTATGCATAATCATCATCACTGCTAATTTTCGCAGAACCGAAAATCTTACACAGCACCGGATATCCAGATTATCCGTCGCCTTCATTTGCTTGGCCGAGAGATCCGCGTCAAGCAACATCTTTATGAAGGGTACCAAAATCTGATCCAACGAATTTTAGAGAAGAAGCCGGAGTCAGCGTTTGGTGGCGCCAGTACACCAATGAGTCCAGATGGTCACAATGGAGTTGTACTTGCTGCGTCGGCAAAGCAGCGCTTCGAACGATTAGGAGATCGCTTGCAAATTCTGATTTTGAGCGGGATCCAAGAATTTCTGGTGGAAAGAGAAGCGCTTATCTCAACTGTGCGTTTCATTCGCTCTTTATCTTCACACCTACTGATTAATCATTTTACAGTATTTTAACATCAACGCACAAAAAGACTCAGAGGCCACGGCCCGCCTCACTCGCTCTGCAACACTGCTCGCTAAACTATCCGTGCTATTCCTACCTGTCAGCCTCATGACAAGCTACTTCTCCGTGCAGATTCCAGACTTACAGAAAGGGGTTTCAGGAAGAACCTATTGGATTGCCTTTGCAATCATCATAAGCATAAGCTTCTTACTCGTTTTCTTACTAAGCAAGGGTTTAATGTGGATCACTGAGATCTTAGATGCGTGGATGAAGTCCTTGTTGAAGACCTGTAAGAAGGCGATCTTTGGTGAAAGGGATGAGGGGCAGGATTTATAGCATTGTCTGGCGTGATTTCAATGATACCATGGTGTGCAAGCTTTGTGGAGGTATTGGGCGTTTTGGTTCATTTATTGGGCAACCTAGATGACTACGTTTGGAGAAATAACTTGGAATATATATCTAGGGACAGACGCCGTCATTTCTATAAAATCGAGTCTCGATGGCAGGCCGCATTTCACCCGATGCTCTTAATGTTTGTGAATTTTATCAGCTATGAATCCGGATATACAACCGCTAAAAACAAGACCAAATACTTGAACACACTCTCTCTTCTCACTACGTCAGACTCAAAGCAGTAGCGCCTAGACTGCTGCTTTATCTAGTATCGCGGCCAGGTAGTAGCTAGTAGCTGTGTTAGCACTGGAGAGCATATCCTTATCAATGAACACCAATACTCTCAATCGGTCAAATCAAAGGGATCTTATACATGATGCTCATGATGGAGCCACCGAAAATTGCAGAATCTCCCTCGAAGGCACCATCGAAGAGTGATGATCGCTGAGAACCTGGGAGCAGCTAATGATAGCCACACGTTCATTTCTTGTGTCTTACTCTTGGAGCGGACCTCCCGGGGTTTCTTTCCTCGTTTCTTTCCTGCTTGCTTTTTTCACTCGAATAGTTTTTGCCTTAGTCAGGCTAGCAACGCTCATTTTTTCCAATTGTTATCATCTCTCTCTCTCACTCTGGTAGATTTCACTGACACTAAATGATACCTCTTCTGAGTAGTAGCTTTTGTATATTCCCTTTCCGACTGAAATACCTGATTGAAGAACCATGCGATAGGGCGTGCATTAGCAGGGAGACTTTCTCTACCTCAGAAAGTGTCCGCATTGCAAGTATGAAATACGGTATTGTGTACTCATTACGCAGAAGTTGGGTTCCATTTTGCTAACTCGTACTGCGCTGCTACCCATATAACAAGATCAGGCCCAACTTTTGCCCCCGGATGAAGCCCCAAGACGCCCAACTCCACCAGATGAAAACAACACATATATTAAGCATCGTCCATGACCTCCTCGGGAATCTCCTCCTTCCCATCACCCCACAACCCCTCCAACTTAAATTCTGCGGCCCACTCAGTGACAATCTCCTTCTGGTCACCAATAACAGGAGCATTTTGGGGACCAGCACCGGCACTGACACTAGGTGCGATGGCCAAGACTGGAGCATCCATCCAGCCCTGAATACGGCCATCTCTCCAATCCGTGATGACTGTGGTTGCAGCACTGGCGATATTAGGCACACCACCCTTTCCCAAGCGGCCTCTCTTCCGTGCGACCTGAACTAGGAAGTCGGTGGTTGGATCGCCGTTTGAGGTCAGTAGAGGAGGTAGTCCATACACGTCCATGAGTTTGGCCAACATTTCTGATGAGGCCGATAGTCTTTTCAAGAGGAGTGAGACTGCTGGCACGGGGTCCTCGATCTGCTTTGGCGGCACTGCGTTGAGCAGGACTAATCTTGCTTGTTCTTCGGTCTTGGATGTCTTGGTGCCATCTGCGGCACTTGGGAACACAATTCCAGGAGAGTCAAGAAGCTTGAGCTTGCTGTCAATCTTGACCTCACGGAGACTGGTAGTAACACCGGCCTCTGCACCGACTGGGCAGGCGGCTCCGGCACCGCCGAGTCGGGATGTCAGAGCGTTGATCACGGACGACTTTCCGACATTAGGGTATCCAATAACTCCAACTGAGATTGCGCGCTTGAGCTGCTTCGCTGCTGCAAATGACTTGAGGGCCCTAAACAGTGTTGCAGATGTGCTCTGTACGGTTAATTGACGGTGGTTGAAGGTGTGTGCGTTTGGTGCTGGGCCAGAGGCTCGCAGAGGTAGTGTGGGGAAATAACGTCGGAGATGCTCGAGCCACTTCTTAAGAACTGGCGCTGGAATGAGATCAATCTTGTTGAGGATAAGAATCAAACGCTTGCCGCCGCTTGCTGCAGCCATGACCATACGCTCAACTTCCTTTGATCGTGTGCCTTCGGGATCGCGAGCGTCAAGGACGTAGAGAACGACATCGGCCTGGTCAACAACTTGCTTAAAGACCTTGTCGAATGCTTTCCTGGAGCCATCCTTTCGGGTTGGTAGACCATCTAGCTTGATACCATCTTCGTTGTCGTCTTCCGAATCTTCGTCATCCTCATCCATCTCGTCGCCAGACTCTAAATCATCCTCGTATTGAGCCGCCGCAGCCTTAGCACTGGCGAGCAGAGCAGCCATGGGATTAGCATCCTCATCGACATCGTCGTCCTCTATATCCATAAGCCCCTCATCCTCATCGACCTCTACGCCCTCCATTCTGGCCTCAACATCCCGCTCCACTTGCTCTCCAGTCTTGGTCGCCTTTGCGTCTACTCTCCTCTTTGCCGCCTCCTCAAGTTTCCGCCGCCTGCCATCTTCAATCTCGGCCAAGATCTTATCTTTGTAAGGGAAAAGGTTTGGAATTCCAGGGTCCTTCTTTAACTTCGATCGCCATTCTGGGTTGGATTTTGCAGCTTTTCTCGCCTTCTTTTGCTTTGCGGTCGACGCCTTCTCGATCTTATGACGCAGACGTACTGGCGTGCGCTTGCTCTTTGGCTCTATAATTGTTCAATTAATACTCGGCATCGAAAATGGAATATCTAAGTTACTGACTGCCTGGTTTATTGCCTGCCATTGGATTTACGCTGGGAACTGGAAGTTCGGTGTGTATCTTATCTCAAAAATTTCGTATCGAAAAAGCTATCGCTCCCCAAATTCCGCCAGCCGCTTCATGCCAATCGCGCACTTCGGATAAAATGGCGGCCCGCATGACCTAGTTTTAGTCGGAGGAACACTTCTGGTAAGTCCGACATAAATGGTCATCAAAAAGTCAGCTTGCTCTCAACAGACAGGCGGGACTTTCTGTCAATTACCTAACTACCTGATTTCCTGATTAACCTTTGATACAGAATACATTTTCCAAATATGGGATCGAACGAACCAAATTTCTCTGCTGCTCCGGTGTCGGTCACCTTCCATGGATTGCTATTTGACATGGACGGGACGATTATTGATTCAACGGATGCTATAGTCAAGCATGTATGTCTTATTCCATGTGGTTCAACAACTCAAAGCATACAGTTCCTAAGTGTTTTCAACGTTGGCATTTGTTTACCTTTTTCTACTTCAAGTGAACTCGTGGGATATGTTATCCAAGACTTGCCTGTCTATGAATCTCTTGCCGTTTTTCAGACCAAGCAAAGCTGACTCGTTGAACTTGCAGTGGCACACGTGAGTCAGGTCAGCCAACATCGCAATTTCTTCTTCGCTCTCTAACACCTTCTGCAGTATAGGAGAGGAACTGGGTGTCGATGCCAATGTCATATTGCAAACTTCGCATGGAAGACGCTCAATAGATGTCCTGAAGTTGATAAGTCCTGAAAAGGCGACCTGGGAATGTATGTGCTCTGAGACTTCTCGATGGGTCATTTGTTTTCGTCTTCTCACCTTACGGTCGTCGAGTTCAGACTAACAACCATAGAGATATCTGCCACATGGAAGGCCTTGTCCCAAAGAAATACGGTGCAGATGCTGTCGAGATTCCAGGCGCCAGGCTTTTACTAGATGCTTTAGAAAAAGCAAAATCACCATGGGCAATAGTAACCTCAGGCACAACGCCATTGGTCACAGGTTGGCTTGAAGTCTTGAAGCTACCAAAACCCCAACACTTGGTCGTCGCAGAAGATGTCGAGAACGGCAAACCGGACCCAGCATGCTATCTTATGGGAAAGGAGAAGCTGAGTTTGAAAGACGACTCGCATGTTTTGGTGTTGGAGGATAGTCCTGCTGGAATTCGAGCCGGTAAGGCGGCCGGATGCAAGGTTTTGGGTGTTGTTACCAGCCATACTGTTGAGCAGGTTGTGGAGGCGGGCGCAGATTGGGTTGTGAAGGATTTGAGCAGTGTCAAATTGGTGGAAAGCTCAGACAAGGGTGTTACTTTGGTTATTGAGAATGCTTTAATTACGAAGTAGTTCAGAAGCGCAGGCAACTCCCATTGAAAATATAGAGTAAAGATGAAATAGATAGACTGGGAAAATCAAAAATAATTACGTATCGAGAACACGGCGATCTCGGTCCCCATTACGTGACAAGTTCTCTTGTCGAAACAAGCTATTGACATTTGACATTTGACAGCTCTTTGTAGCGAGTGAATATTTCTCTCGCCGGGAAAAGGCAATGACAACCTCTATTTATCACAGTGCGGACAAGATATTGAACGGGAAACCTTGCTCCAATCCTGTGCTTCTTGTCAAAACCTGCACACTTCCCTAAAAGCAAATTGCTACTTCTGATACAGCTATAGCACGTATACTCCATACTTCATTTAATTGGCAAAGCCATGCATAGCTGTAGCTTGAACTATTCTCCGGTAGTATATTTCAAGACTTGAAGGGTTAGCCTTTGTTGTAGTAGTTGTTGTCCGGACTTGAACCGGCTTGATAACGACAAAATAAGCTTACTTGTATGATCAAAGGCCCAAAAAGGCTGGGTAACTTGGAAATAGATTATCCCTGCCATGTTCTCAGCTTAAGTTGGCGGACCTGAAGTGGTAATTGACAAGTTGGATATATTGGCTCCCACTCAATTCACTCTTCAATATAGGTAGGTATAGGTAGGTTCCTTGACACACTCGACATTTTGTAGAATGAGCAAGGGAAGGTACGGTTGAGTGAGATCTAAAGTACCTATAAGGCATAAATGGAAACCTCGACTTTAAGTTGTTTACAAACTTTACCGAAACCAATACTAGCCTGCCAACTTCTCGCTAGCGTCCTAGGAAGGAACCAAGATAGGTGTTTAAATATTAAAAGAGTGAAATACCTGGCAATAACGGTAGTACCAGTATGGTCGAGTGGTAAGCCACCACACTCGAGGTTAAGTCCGACACCTAAGACGTGTTCCATGCTTTAACGTACTCCCGAAAGGGCCTCCGCAATTCCAGATCGCAAGATCGTGGTTGGACGATCGTTGTCAAAAAATCCCCATTGGGGGTTTCTTCATGGTGCGCTTGAAATGAAGTTTTGCCATTTGTATCGTCTAAACTTTTGAGCTTCTTTTTTCAGGTTGACGAAATGCTCCCATTTTCTTTTTGTTTCCTTTTTTAGTCTACTGTTTACTTTTGGTTAAGCGAATTGGAAAGGGGAAGAAGGAACGTCGATGTCTGGGACATTCTCCTTATTGCTTCCTGGCTACTCTAGATTGCACACGCACCCTCCTCATCGTTTTAACCTCTTTTTATCTTCATGGCAGCCTGGGCCAAAATCTCGTTCCGTAAACAAAAACATAATTTCGGCTCGTGATAGACTCCCCGCCTTACCATAGGACTTCACGCTCTCACCCACTCCTTAGGATTTGTATGGGTAATCTATAGCTAGGGACTAGATATATAAGCTGCTTGAATACAAGGGGTCAGAGGGAGGAGCGCGTAAAGTCCTGGAGGGAAGGAACGTGTATTACAAACCATAACTTCATCACAGGAGAGAACCACCGAGAGCACACAAATACACTCACCCTCCCTGGACTACCCTCCCTCGACTTACAAGAAGCCTCCGATGAGATGTGATTCAGTGAATGACGTTGCGATAATTCGGCTCAGTCGACTCCCTACTTTACTTGTGGAAGTTTATTCTGTCCATCTCGACAGCATTTAGCTTTAGCAAAAAGATCTTGCGCATATTTTGCCTTTTGCGTAAATTTATTTCTGTTTTCTGGACGTTACATGATGAAGGAATTTGAGAGCCCGAATAATTAAACCTCACAAAGCCTTCAAGTCACTAGCAATGTTGATTTTCGAATCCGACTTGTTTCACCCTATCAGCTTACCTGTGGACGACACTGAACCCGTGCTTTTTTGGACCTGATGATTCTTCTTCGTATCAAGCCTTGAAGTAAGGGGCTAGCAATGAAAAATGACGTGTGTGAGGTCTTTGACGCGTGGTTGTGGGCAGCGATAATGAAGAGAGGGAGGATGAGAAGAGTGAGTTCTTCTTTTTAGCCAACCGTGCGATCCGAGGTAGCGTTGTTGAGGCAAGCCCGCGGAAGTCTATATGGAAGTAACCAACGCTTTCATCTCAAGGCAGGCAGGAGGACGTGTGGAGCATTTCAGGGTTTGATTGACATGGTTAGATTTTGGGAAAGGAAAGACATCATCTAAGATTCCGAGACTTCCTGATGACAAAGATATCAGCATAAATTCCGATTGCGAAGGACATCAGGAAAGACGGAATTGGGATAGTAAGGTCAAATACATGGTGCTATGATGTAGAAGACCTCTCAACTACGAGGTCTTTGCAAACAGTCCCTTCCTTGGCTTTGCAGTGACGTTTCGGCCAACACTTTCACACTTCATTGATAGGCAAGGCGGTGTGATCTGCGGCATCTGCCACGGATCAGCTTGTCTACCACACTTAAGGATACCTGGTTGCCGATTATCCGCACCATGACACCTTCCTAGGGACCTTTCAAAGATCTGCCTTCTAAGAAGACCCCAGGAACAAACAGCCTCAAAACGCCGCAGTGCGTGAAAGTCTCCGAAGCCGAAGGCGTGAGTTCATGACAAGATGTGAACTTTCGAGGGAATCGTAGCGCAGATTATAATACTCGCAGGATCAGTGGGCTGTTGACTACGAGAGCACCTGAAACTAACCATCTAGGAAACCAACCGGTCGAGTAGCTGATCGACTTCCTTGGATTTGCGCCTTTAGGATGACCATGTCGGTCTTCACTTGCAAGCCCACGAGGCTGCACATCCTACCCGTCGATAACGCGAGCCACCTCCTTGGACTTTGCAACTTCCTACACAACAGTGTGTCCGGAGCATAGCATCACGAATCTTGGGGTCTTCCTTTCCTGATCCGGCGAATGCGCCAGTTGCTTCGATTCACCTTCCATGCTATGACAAATCCGGCGAGGATTACGCGTCGGACTCTTGAAAGCTTCTTGCCATCAACTAGAATGAACCACGCAAACTAAGATCAACGCCGATACCAGAACCAGAACCAGAACCAGAACCAGAACGAAATCCAGGCCTAACTGTAGAAACGGCCTCTAAATCGTTCGTGAACTTTGAGAAAGTGGAATAATTGCTTACTGTAAAGCAGCGAATGCCGTAGAGTTGGTGGTGTTCTTGAGTAACGGTGGTACAAGGTAGTGAGCCGCTGGGTCAATGTACAAGAGATCCAAAAGTGTGGTTGATGGGTTCCTCCGTCGATTCTTGTGCGAATTCAATTCCCTGGGTCTGGAATGCTGGGACCCTTTGGCCGACGGTTACATGCCTTATTGCCGCCTGTTGCTGCTGCTTCGGGCAAGGAGATAATGCAGCTCGCCATGAATCCACTATGTCAGATTATGAGTTGAGAAACTGGAGGACGATGAGGACGAGGAGGACTAGAGGGAGGTAAATTACGATGTGCCAGACGAGACCTAGACGAGGACGCATGTTGAGTGAGGGGAGGGCCAACCATCCTGTGCCTCTGCAAGGACGACAGAACTACTAGTCATCGACTCTGTCAAGGGGAATATTGGTGTTGCACTGCCATTCTGCCAAACTGTCATAGAATTGAGTTGAAGCCGCCGTTTTCCCAGATTGCAACCGACATTGACAACGCCAACGTCTGTGGTGCTCCTTCCTTGAGGCTTGAGCGAACTCCTTGTTTTAAGTCGGGAATAGCAAAATAACGATTTGGAAGCGGAAGTGGAACCTCGATGAAAGGGCACAGGAATATGGAAGGACAGGAAACACAGGGCGAGAGGGAGAACAAAGCTCTTGTTTCTCTTTGATTGACATGTCACGTTTGTGTGCACCTTGCATGCATAAACAACGCGAGATTTTAGAACCAGATTTTGAGCTTCCAGGGGAAGGGAATAGGTCAGATGCGGTGGTGACACTGGACACTTCCAACTTGTCGCTTTGGTTGCCTTGGTCGGAAAGAACAGCATCAATGCATCGTCGGCGGAAAGATTGGAGAGGAACGCATCATCACCACGACGACGACTACGACGGAGGAGTGCAGCAGTTCACGGTTCGTCGTTCACTTTAGACGAGACGCAGTCTGAGGTAACTCGTAAGGAAAAGGAATGCCCGAACCCTCTTCCGTACCGTACCTGCATACCGGCCGGTACTGCACAGTGCAGACTGCATGCCCCTTTTCCTCTTTCTCCTTGTACCTATCTCCACGTGGGCGCTGAGGCCTCGTACAGTAAAATTTGTCGAATGCGATATCTGATCATCCCATGGCCCCAAAACGCGAAAATGTATTTCGAGGTGGTCATCGTCGCCCAAAGCGTGCAGCGCGTTGCATCCAGGAGGTGGCGAGGACGTTCTGGAAGATTGCGAGCACTTTGTTCTGCTACACCAGACGACTCCTTGATGCCGCACATCGCGAACAAAGACTCTGTGCTTTGCACCGCAGGCGCTTTCCATTGTTTTCAACCCCCCCAGGGCGACAGTTACACCCCACGGCATCTTACGACTCGTACTCTAACTTTTGCTTCGACGGAGGACAGCCCTGTCAACGACGCTGGAGGAGAACCAGCCGGAGATGAAGGAGGTAAATGTTGTCGGTCTACATCGCTCCGTCAAAACCCTCTGCGTCCCGTTCTTTCGCCATGATGATTTTCCAAGGGATTCAGCGTCTTAATTTTCAGCAGCAGGGGCATCACGGACGATTCTGATTAAGTGTACAGTACAGTGCTGTAGTATCTCGCGATGCATCCTGGGCATGATCAGAGCAGGGTGTAGCGAGATGATCGGTTCTGTGAGGACGCCACTTTTCAAGCTCGCGGTGCCCCCCAATCACGAGATGGAGACATGAACTGGATGGATGGATGAGATACAGTACGGAGCACTTGTTTAGACTTTGAGATCTTTTGCCTTTTGCCCTGGCCCTGGCCCTGGCCCTTGCCCTTGCCCGCCCTCCTCGGCCTGCTCTCCGTTACGGTAAAAGGCGAGGCTGTGACAGCTTTCTGAGATGAGATGAGATGAGATGAGATGAGATGATGACATGCTTGGGAGTCCATACGGTACTAGTCACGATTTCATCCTGTCGGCTTGGGGCGGGGAACGGGGCCAGCCAACTCTGGACAAATCTTCCTATCTGGATGCTCTGCTCTGTTCTACCCTTTCTCTCTGTCGGGGTTTTCTTTCTTTCTTTCTTTACCTTTCCCGCATAGGTAAGGTATGGCTTCGTGACTTGGGTCGGATGGCGGGAAGAACGTAGGCCGGTAAGCAAAAATGACTCGGATTGTTAGACTGCCCCTTGGACTTCAGACTTGGCCCAAGAGGCGGGATCGAGGCTGAGCCGGTTGTGCGGGAGAGCGACAGAGCGACAGAGCGATGCCACCTACAGCAGTAGAGCAACCCAACAGAGCAACAGAGCGACGTCAAAGTCAAGTCAGGCGATGACCGACTGCAAACTCAACGTTCTCCAGATTTGTGAAGAGCATCATCATTGCATCATCAAGTACATCAACAACATCATCATCAGCATTATCGTCACTTTCATCACGGTCACACCATCTTCACCGTCATCAGACGATCCCCAGGACAGGGCTAAGCCTTGTCAAAATCTCTCCACCCAAAGACCACGTTCACAAGCAAAAGGAGAAGACTGCTGCCGAGCCTACTGTAAGTACGGAAGTACCTACGATGCAAACCAACACAGCTGGTTTATCCCCAGGTTCTGCCATGCTACTACTACTACATACACACACACACTCACTCACTCACTCACACACTATAGCGAATTCTCTCAAGCATCGCCGGATCAGATGTGCATGTCCTTATCTTCGCGCGCAGGCAACGCCCAAGTGATACGTGACAAGCTGACCTTACCAGCGCTTGCAGACCTCCCAAGGTTGCAGCACGTCGTCGTCGTGGAGTGGATTTACGGTTTAGCTTCCGCCACATCCCCTTCCCCACGCCTAGAAGTAGACTCTCCTGGCTGGCTCCGAGGAATCCAGCACTGCACGGAGTAGCTGGGCAACCAAACAGGTAAGAAATGAGAAGAAAAAAGACAACTCAAGAGGAAGAACGTGACATCGCACTACCTGCTTAAGTTAAGTGCGCATCTTAAGGCAGGCTTCGCTGTCACCGCGTACTTTGGGCGTCAATCTGGGGGTGGAAATGAGAGAGTCTTACCTCGCGTAACAGTTGATAGGGCCTGGCGCGGATTATTGTCCACGTCTGCAGATTACTTTATGCAGAGTCCAGAAGCTGCTTGTGGCTTTCCGAGTGACTTTTCGCCTCTCGCCTATGACTGACTTGCTGTTCTCCATTTGCTTGTCCGCGAACATCCAGGCCGATCGATCCCCCCATTCAGACTCTTGACCTAGATAGTAGCGGCTCTTTTCAGGAGTTCGTGTGGGCGCCGAGGGCGACGGACAACGAGACAAGAAGAGGCCGAAGATGTATTTCGTGACTTCTTCCCCCAGGAGGCTGTTGTAACTTTTGGCCGGGCGTTAATCAATGAGACTAACAGCATAAAATGCACCAGATGGCTGTGAGTAATCACCTCAACTTACTCACCTGGTACGAAGGTATCCTGAACTTACCCTACCTACCTACAGTACGAGGACCTAGGTTGTCATGTCTGTTTCCCACCTAGCTTGGCGGAAGCAGCAGCCGATCGTCGATGCGAAGAGCGACTGCCGAACTTATCCACCAGGCACAGCTCACCAGCACCAGCGCATCGCACCAACTCTTGTCTTTGGATGTGAGGTGATCATGAGGTGAGCGGTAGGTGTGTTTTTCCTTCTTCTTATTGTTGTCTTGAAAGCTGTTGGTCGACGTCGAGGTTTAGGGTTGAGCTTTGGGGCTGCGGGAGATGCCGTGCATCCTCGCGCGCACTCACTCCTGGTACTTCGATTTATGCCGGTCTTCTTCTGTTTGTGCAGGCCCTTGGACCAATTGCCAGGGCGGCCTCGGGGGTCTCGCGCAAGTCGGGATGAAAATAGATACGGGCCTCTCGTACGACTCCAAAACAAAGCAAATTTCATCCCATCTCTCCCTGGCCTGTTCGTCATCGCAATCATATGGCCTATGCCACCCCAGAGATCCCAAAGCGACGTGTAAACAAAAGCATGATACAGTACAGTATACTCAAGAATTAGTCAGCTCGACGAAGGCACTGGCACCAAGTCATGGGTACCTTACTGTACTCCGTAGTTGACGGTGGCCAACTGGGCGTGCAGCAGCTCCTGCAGCCTGCAACCTGCAATCCAGTCAGTCCGTCAGTCATCGTGCCGCCGCCCTTGCACCTGAATCATGAAGATGGCGCCTTCCCATGGCCGTCTGGCCTCTGGCCTCTCTGCATGTTGGCGAGTTCTGCGCACTGAGCTGTGGTGGTGGTGGTGGTGACTAGTGACAAGCACGGCAGCACGACTGAAAAAGGCGTCCTGCAGGCAAATTGACCCGCTGGGAACGAGCGACCTCCGAGCGCACATCTCTCAAGGCTTGCCGGGCGCTCATTCGCCCACGCAGTCAGGTACGCGCAGGGATCCTGCTTTAGACTTATCACTGTTCAGGCGTGTACGAGTCCACAGCGTACAGTACGAGATGGTGCTGGGCCGCATTGGGGCCTAGCGCGGTTCCTATCTGGGCGCGGCCTCGCTAGGCGGCGTCGCTTTTTCGAGCTTTGGGCGGCCGTGGTCGAACAGCGACGGGCACAACTGGCACACGACAGCCCAGCAGCAGCAGCAAGCGACAGACATCATACATCATTACTCCTGCACGTCGTGCCTGAGCTAATCAAAAGCGTGGAGGAGGCGAGCAGCTGCGACCTTCGCGCCCTCGACAAGGTCGCGGTCAGGCTTAGGGCCTCTCGGTCAGAGAGCCCAACAACGATTCGGACGGTACAGTACTGCTGTACGGAGTCGCGACTGAATCTCCTGCCAGTGCCCACTCCCTGCTCCCTGCTCCCTGCATCCTGGATCCTGGATCCTGGATGCCCTGCTCCCTGCGTCCTATGCCGGATCCCTCGAAAACAAAGTAAGTACAGGACTGTACACGACCGCCCGACACCTCCACGCTCCACCATCCTCGATGCAGTCGTGTCTGCCCTTTCGCCTGTGCACCCTTCCCGTGCAGCGGGCAGATGAGATGAGCGCAATGCCTTATCATTGGGTCCTCGCGGCCAGGACAGGGGGCTGCACCAGCGGCGGACCGGGGGGGGGGGGCTCGCACAGAACAGCAGCAGAGCTCTTTACTCGCAGACTACTCTGTACTACCACTGTACTGTACTGTGCTGTGCTGTGCTGGGACCTACCGTACGGCGCACACTACTCACAGACTCAGGCCGCCGACGTGCAAGACAGGCCCGGAGCTGCAGGGGATGATGCTGCTCTGCACGCGCTGAAGTGTACACCACACGCCCACCACCACCACTGCTGCTGCTGCCACCAGGCCTCCAAGGCCCCCAAGACGCCAGTCAGGGTTGTTTGTGGCAGACACCGCCGCTGCGTTCTGCCAGGCCAAGCCACCCCATCTCTCAGAACGGCGACAGAGATGCCTCTGGCAGATGGGAGATCTCGCGCTTACCTCCTCCCTGACTATATACCGACCCCGTCACTCTTTGACGTGTCGTCCTGCCCCCATCAAATGCCCATTTCCCCCCCCAAAGCACAGCTTCTCTTCTTGCTTGGACGTGTCTGCGTGCAGAGGGTCTGTCTGTCTCTGTCTGTCTGTCTCTGTCTGTCTGTCTGTCTGTCCGTCTGTCTGTCTGTCCGTCCGTCCTGCTGGCTCCCACGGTGTCCGGTGTCTTACTCCTCATATTATTGCTCCCCCGAATCCCTCGCGAGCCATCTGATTCGTCGGCACTTCCTCGCAAAGACCCGGCCTGCACTTCTCCTCTGGCCTCTGTGCTCGCCGCCAAGTTTCGAGGAGAGCTACAGCCACAGATCTGCAGCCAAAATCAAGCGTCCAGGTCCGCGAACCCTTCTCTACTCTTCAACTCCACCTCCCCCTCCCCTTCTTCACTCCCTTCTGACTCTCCATCATTTCACAGTCTCTCCCTTCGTTCAGTCTTCCCTTACCTTCCACTTCTGAGGTCATACCTCGTCGATCCCGCATCCTCTTACTTCTTGCGCTATTAATTGGCTTGTCCGCAACTGTCGTTCACTTAAGTCAACAGCCATCCCTGGACGCCGTCTCCAAGTCGCCTCAAGACGCCTCGCTGCTATCCAGCGCGATTCGAGTTGGCTCGTGGCTCCTGTGATCTTCTGCGCGCTGCCTCCTACGACTCAGAACTTCGACTTCCGAGTCCATCCATTCCTTTCACTTTCCTTTGACCAGCAGACCACTCATTTATCTGCGAACACGCCATCCACACGGCGCAGAGCCATCGCTCAAGCCTACTAGACTTTCAATTGCGCTTGCATTCACACTCGTTCAAGTCCCTCTACGCCACCACATCTTGTTACTTCGAATAGTTAGCAGGCATCGCATGTGCTTCATCATCCGGACAACCCCGAACAGCTTTTCGAATTGTGGATTGGCGAAGCCACCACTCAACTAAAGCACAGTAGCTTTGGAGCTGTCGAAGGTTGACTTTAGCAAGATAGCTTGGAGTCTAGACCCCGAGTCTCGAACGCTGTGAGAGTTTCTACGGCTTATCAAATAAGCAAACATAATGGATCGATTTACGCAAGAAAGCTTACAGCTACATCACCATTATGAACAGCAACAATATATTCAGCACAATCCCCACTTGGTTCCGCAGATAAGCTATGACAGCAACCAACTCCCAGACTACGAACGAGTTTCGCCTATGATGATGCCAAACAACCACCATAGAAATGAGACGAAGCCGCGACTAGGAAAGGAGGAGGTTGCAAGATTGGAGGCTGCATTCCAAAAGAATCCCAAACCTACAACAAATACCAAGAAGAAGTTTGCAGATGAGATGGACGTTGACCTATCAAGAATAAATGTGCGTAACCGGGGGTTCTTTCATGCACATCGAACGTTCGCAAAGCTAACATATTTCAGAACTGGTTTCAGAACCGGAGAGCCAAACGCAAGCAGGAGAAGAAGCAGGCAGCATATGAGAAGCAACAGGCTCAAGAAGCAACAAATGGGTTGACAGCGTACTTTGACGACGACGACTCGCGCTCGCCCGAAGACTTCAACGGCTTTCAGGAGAACCACCATGGCAACTATGCCATTATGCCATCTGCCTCCGCTCCTTTCCACCCTAACTATGCCGATCCGTCTGGAGCAAGTCTGCAGTCACTAGAACGCACTATGGCTGCGGCTCAAGCCGCTGAGTACTCGAATGATTTCACCAATTCACATGCAAACCCTTTTACACAACCTCTCGTCTTGCATAGTGGACCAGAAGCAGACCGTGCACAGTTTCCTCCGTTAGGAGTTGATACTGGCTTCGTTCCCCGATTTGATTTGGGAAGTTCCATATACGACGAGTCCGAGTTCACTTACCACGATGGTCTCCCGCCCTCATCCATGGCCGGCTTTGGCATCACTCTGGATGGCACCAATATGTTCGGAACGTTCTCTGCGACTACAACCGAGTCAAATATCGCAACAGCGGCGGTTTTCCCATCTCAATTGCTTCAGGGGCCATCTGGTGCCGAGACGTCTACTAGCCCAGAGGGAGAGGAAGCTAGTAGCGATGAGATGTTCGTTCGAGAAACAAGCAGAAATAGCGAGTCCCAGTCCCCCCCAAGTTCTGCATCGTTCAGATCCCCACCTCCACCAACGGACCTTGCTGCTCGGAGAACCAAGGTCCACCACCGACCGGCAGCACTTGGAATGGATACTATCAGAAGTCGCCCTTCCCTCGGACCTCGCACGACATCACAAGCTACAGAAATCCGCCGTCCACTTGGAAGTCCATCTATGAGTTCACCCATGAGACGGATTGCGTCAGCTGGAGGAAGTGCTGTGATGTCTGGGCGTGTCCAGAAGAGTGGAATCCGTTCGGCCCAACGGTCACCTGTAGATCCACGATTCCTCGACAATCTTGAACGAACAATCCAGGGTCCCAAGCTCGCGTATCAAAATCTCAGAATCCCTCCTCAGTCCGACGATCCATCTATGAATGGTAGCCTTGCTCCACCAACACCGATGTCTGATGAGCGGGACCTATCAAGTTTCACCGGTGCCGGTTCTTCTCAGTCTCCCGAAAACTATCAGCTGAGTCACAGCTGCTCATACAATCCTCAGCCAACCTTTTTCACTCCCAACGAGCACTCATATCCAACTGAGATGACTTCACCACCAGAGACTCCCTCCGCTCAAGGCTGGTATTACCCGTCCACCTATCCCATTTCCGATGAGCCGATATATACGCCGGCTCAAGAAGACTTTGGAGTATCATACCCACTTGTAGAGACCCCATCGTACCTTCTTCGTCCCAATCAACCTGCAAGCCAACCCGTGACTCCATTCGGTCAAGAGTTCAACCCGAACATCATGTATCCTGGAACACATGACTCGCCGCAATACCAGCTCCCTTCCAGTAATGAGTACACTTTTCCCATCGAACAGTTTGGCTCTATGGAAATGCTGCCAAACGCGGACTCGCCGCCTCCTAAACAGAAGCAGACTAGTTTGCAATTCAGCAATAGCACCCCTGCGGACTTCGAGGAGAAGTAAATAAACCACTCGGTCAAGAGTTCAACCCGAACATCATGTGCCCTGGAACACATGACTCGCCGCAATACCAGCTCCCGCCGCACTACCAGCTCCCTTCCAGTAATGAGGACACTTTTCCCACCGAAAAGTTTAGAACCATGGGGATGCTGTCAAACGCGGACTCGCGGCCTCCCAAACAGAAGCAGACCAGTTTGCAATTCAGCAATAGCATCCCTGCGGACTTCGAGGAGAAGTAAATAACCATCTTGCGCCAAGCTACTTTGTCTTTAAACACATATACCCACGTCGGCGTTTCCTTTGGCTCTAAGTGTGAGAGCTTTGTCACAATAACCACCGTCATATCAAGACGACTTGTACTACCACCATTGTGAACCCTGTCAATGTTGTTTTAGCGTTTTCCTTTTATCTTTCATCAAACACCGACTTAATGTTTATTCGTGCGCATCCCACTACATGTTTGATGTGCTAATGAATTCAATCGGAGGCGCGAGGCTGAGGACGACGATACCCAAGGAAGAGCGAGAGAGAGAGCAGAAAAAGTTCATTGCGCGTGATTGTTGTATCGAATCGAAAGCTCGATCTTTCTTGGAACAGGCGGCGTAATGGAATGCTGGATGGCGAAGATACGAAAGGATATCTGACGGACGGCTAAGCAGTAAAAATGCGCGAATGTGCTAAAAAGTAAATTTGGCCATCGGCGACGGCGGTGATGGTTCTCGGCATGGGTGTTTTCTGTGTGTTTTGATAGACTTATTCTTCGCCGGCGCTACATCAGTATGACGGACGATGTGTTGAGAATAGAACAAAGCGATCAAAAGACTCGATCCCACTGCAGTGCCAACTTCGCTCAGCATTGTACAAACAAGTGTTATGGGCGTGCTCACCTATACGTAAGAACCTGTTCAGAGAGAACCCAGCCACTTGCTGGAACTGTCCAAGGCATGCCTGGTTCGACCACCACAAACTTGGTTTCGAGCAATCCAACCATGGATATGCGGAGCTCTTTGAGCGCGCCGAAAAGAAGCAACCCTGGTCTGCAGCGTGGCTCGATCCGCCGAAACACAGAAAATATTTCTGGGCTGCTGCTCGAGGTCGCGTGCCTAAGCTGAGCTCGAGGTGGACAATATTATCAAGTTGAAGAAGGGGACGAAACAGCAAAGAAGTCACAAGGCACTTCCGTTGAAAACGGCAATGAAATAAGGAAGAAAGGAAGAAAGAATGGGGTGGGTGTGGTGCTCTTTGTATACTGGCATTGAACCGATTTCCTGGGTTTGGAAGAACCTTATTGTAGTATTCGAGAGTATTGACTTTTTGGCTGGGTGGTTCTGGCATGTTGGGAGGCCTGTGTGGTCTGTGTAGCCCACACCTCCGTACAGATCATTGGAATGTGCCCTGGGTCGAGACCTATAAAGGATCTTCTGTAGTTAACACTCTAATGTTTTGGTGATTTTACAAGGGTAGGTAGGTTGCTTCCGATGAAGGGGTCTCAACTTTGATTCTTCTAATGCTTTTCGTTAGAAAAAAGGACGGCAGAGGTGGGTTAGGTGTTTTTGTTGAGAGTTTAAGCCCGATAGTTGTCCGGAACTCAAAGGTTTCTTCTTTGCTCGTTACTGGATTGGGTACTTATGATGCTATTCCTAATAGCAGCATCATGACAGAAAGCACTAGATACCTTTTCAGGTGCTGAATGGGCCCTTCCAGGCCTTATTAGGAGAGTTAGCCTGTTATGAAAGCCCAAGTATAAATCCGAAGGTTTGAAACCCCCCCGAAATTTCTTTATTATCTGCTTTTCAATACCATCATTGTACAGATGTGGTAAGGGAGGTTGGGTTCGGAGGGAGGCATATGGTCATCATGAATAGTCGGTTGAAGATACTATAGGCATTGAGAAGAATAAGTTGCTGGCTACGTAGTGTAAGGAATGTATTACATTCCGAGGAAAGTTACAAGATTTTATTGTAAGCATTCCATCCAATATTCTTTTAGGATAGCAGCCTGGAGTCGGTTTTTGGTTAATGTCACCAATAATGCGTACCGTTTACTGCACACATGTCTGTGCTCTGGCGCAAGATAATTGTTCCAAAAAGGTTCCACGTGAAGTGTGAAGAAGATAATGTAACCTCGTTTTAATCTATTAGTCTAACACTAGCCGCTAGTGCCTCGTGACTGTGCACGATCACGGTGAGCTTCAAGGCGGCGTCTTACTACAAGGAGATAAGGTCCATTCCATTGACATTTCAAGGCACGCTTGAGGCTCAAAACGTTCCACAGGTTTAGCATGAATCGCCAGCCACACAGCATTTCTAAAGAGACGGCTGGTTGGAAATTATTGAACTTTCTGTGATCGGGTTATTACTGAGATAACGAAAGTCCGCAAGATGACGATTTCATAAAGTCTAGCGCTCTAAAAGTTGTAGGGAGAGGTTGCTAGAGGGTCTTGGAATATTGAGGTCGATAATTGCCTGTGTCGCAATCAATGAAATCTAGGGTGGTGGTGTCGTTGTTATAAGCAATAATGGAGGGTTTCAGCACGTGTTTTTTATATGTAGAACCTACTCACCGCCCCATAATTTCTACATATGATTATTATGTAGCGACAGGACTTCAGCTACATGATAAGAATAAGGTATGTAGAAAGTGTGGAGTGGTAATTGTACAATGAACTTGGAAGTATAGGTAGATAGGAATCTATAAATTTTATATATGTCGTTGGAATGCAAAGCCTTAAAAATACAGGCTATACTACTATAGGATGCGCCAAGCCAAGGACTACATATTTTTCTACATAGGTAGATATCTACTGATTTCTCTACATATTATTTTACTCGGAGGGAGAGTGCAGATTTGGGAATAGCTCCAAAGCTTGGGTCTGAATCTAAGCCTAATCTAGCCTAAAGATGTGCTGGCATCCTTTAATGAGAAAGAGTTCCTACCAAAAGACCCTCTAAAATTCAACAATATTCATTAAATTTTAATAAAATTCAATAAAATATAACAAACTTTACATCCTTCTAATTCGATATGCCTGTAATTGTAGGTAAAGTAGGTAGGTGACAATGGATCAGATTTCAGCTGATTATATTTGATAGTTAGGTACCTAGATAGGTATTTAGTTAGTCAGTTGTTTTGGTTGTGTGGCCCGTGCCCAAGTAGGCCTTGCAAATGCGTGTGGGTGCCTGACTAGAGCAGGCACCAAGGCACACATATGCTTAGTAAGGTATGAGCCTTCCGCTGTGGCTTCCACTCCGACCCAGCACCAGCCGCATTCCAAAGTGTGGCCGGCTTTCGCTCTGGGTGATATGCTCGCCTCACAGCCTACTTTACTCACACCCTGCACCCTCATCTGCCCTCAGTTTCGCTTGGAGACAGCTGTTGAACTGGGGAGTGGCTACATAAATAGCGTCATCGGAACCTCCCTCCTTATGCCGCGTCCAAGCGAACCTTATTATCTGCTGCGACGGAGTCTTGTAGTGGGGTGTTGACGGCTTCAGATCCCGCATCTTTTCTCCAGAGTCCAACTTCACCCATCCCATTTTCAACGATAAGAGAACTCCACACTACAGATAAATAAAAAGGTACGCCGCTCATTTCTACAGCTCAAGCTTGCTATCACATCTCGTGCGCGTGTTTCTAGACTTCCTCGCCCTCCTTTGCAGCAGAAATCAATCAAGATGGCGACTAAAGGTCTCAGAGGTTTCGCTCCTCTTAAACTACAGTTACAACTACCCCGCAATTCAGCCAGAATGTCGACTTTTGCTACCTTTAAGATCCCAAAGGTTCTGAACGAGCCTAATGTATGTGGATGAAGCCGAGGAGAGGGAGGGCGGAGTATGCTAATTATTTTTTAGCATCATTATGCCAAAGGCTCTGCCCAGAGAGCGGGCTTGAATGCTGCTCTTGAGGGTCTTCAGAAGAAAACACCGCTGGAGGTTCCGATTGTTGTTGGAGGCAAAGAGGTGAGTCGATCGATACTCGCTGGGGAGAAGAAGAGTGGTACATGGCCATATCGATCTCATTCCTTCACCCAGCCATTGAGTCCTTGGCAGTTGGAAAAAATCTGGCCAGTCTCCTGACATCCAGAGCCGAATTGGACCGAATCAAATGGCTGGGCCCAGGGACTTTGAGGAAGATATCGGAATGTTTCACCTTCCTGGCCTGCAGTGAGGGAAACTTCACCAACTCCAATGCTGACAGGCATAGATTAAAACTTCCACAATAACCACCCAACAAAACCCTTCCAACCACTCCTCTACCATCGCCTCATACTCCAACGCATCCCCCACCGACGTCTCGGCAGCCATTGAGGCTGCTCTTGAGGCAAAGCCAGCATGGGAGTCTCTACCCTTCGCAGACAGAGCTGCTGTGTTCCTGAAGGCAGCAGACCTCATTGCAGGCAAATACCGATATGACATTATGGCCGCAACCATGTTGGGCCAGGGCAAGAATGCATGGCAAGCTGAGATTGATTCTGCTGCCGAGCTGGTTGATTTCTTGAGATTCAATGTCCAATATGCGGAGGAGCTTTACGCACAGCAGCCACAGCACAACTCAACCGGTGTATGGAACCGAATTGAGTACCGTGCGCTGGAGGGTTTTGTTTATGCTATCTCACCCTTCAACTTCACAGCAATTGGCGGTAACCTGCCAGGAGCTCCTGCTTTGATGGGAAACGTTGTTGTGTGGAAGCCTTCTGACATGGCAATTGCCTCCAACTGGCTGCTGTACAACATCCTCCTGGAGGCTGGTCTACCAAAGAACGTTATCCAATTTGTACCAGGTAACCCAGAAGAAGTCACCAAAGTTGTTCTGGCACACAAGAAGTTCGCAGCTCTTCACTACACTGGTAGTACTGCTGTATTCCGCAAGCTCTATGGCCAGATTGCTGGTGGTGTCGCTGACGGAAAATACCAAAGCTACCCACGTATAGTTGGTGAGACTGGAGGAAAGAACTTCCATCTTATTCACTCGTCCGCCGACGTTGAGAATGCAGCAATCCAAACCGTTCGTGGAGCTTTTGAGTACCAAGGCCAGAAGTGCAGTGCCACTTCAAGAGCCTATGTTCCAAAGTCCCTCTGGCCACAATTTAAGGAGAAGGTAGCAGCCGAAACTGCAGCTCTCAAGGTCGGACCACCAACCGAGCACGAAAACTTCATCGGTCCTGTCATCCACGAGCCTTCATTCAAGAAGCTCTCAGGCGTCATTGACGCAGCCAAAGATGATAAAGATCTCAAACTTGTTGTAGGTGGCAAGTACGACTCTTCAAAGGGGTACTTCATCCACCCAACCATCTACGAAACCACAGACCCCAACCACAAGCTCCTGTCAACCGAGCTCTTTGGCCCTATCCTTACTATCTACGTTTACGATGATGTTACCTCCCCAGTTGAAGCCTTCACCTCCATCTGCAACCTCATCGACACCACCTCTCAGTACGCACTCACCGGTTCCGTCTTTGCCCAAGATCGCGCCGCCATCCGCTTCGCAGAAGAGGCTCTCCGCAACTCTGCAGGTAACTTCTACATCAACTGCAAGAGCACAGGAGCTGTAGTTGGTCAACAGCCATTTGGTGGTGCTAGAGCTAGTGGAACCAATGATAAGGCTGGTAGCCTGAACATCTTGACTCGCTTTGTCAGTGCGCGAAGCATCAAGGAGGAGTTCAGTGCCACAACTAAGGTCGCTTATCCTTCGAATGAGATTTAAAACCTGGGTTTGCTTTGATATTGTGAAATAATGGGTGGCATGGCATATGGGAAATTGAAATTAGCATTGGGATTGCGTGTGCATGGCTTTTATGGAAATGAATTACCAAAAGTAAATATGAAATCAATGAAACTAAATAACCTTCTTTATCCTACCTGAGACCCGTTGTTGCTTCATGCCACCCGGACTTTGTAATCATCCATTCATTTGCCAGTTTAAGAATACTTGGTTTTCAGTTTTTGCAGATAGGTGCGCTGCATTACCCTCTCTTGAATCATAACCTCCCTTTTCTTTTACTTCTCAAGCTCACGACATGTAACAGCTATAAATACAGCTGGAGTCTACTCCCCTAGCTTAGCTAGCTACCCTACGCAGAAATCATCATCGTCTGCAAAGCAATCCATGGCTAAAAAAAGAAAGAAGAACAAAAGAAAACCCGCTAAAAAGACAAAAGGAAATTGGTAACGTGCACTTATATACTTTGTAGACCAGGTAATCCTCTCTTAGAGCAGTCACCATAATATCAATACGACCTATATTTTATCCTCCGGCGTAAACCTAGTCTACCTCCAAATTGCGGTATGGGACGGTATAATAGGTAAGTAATGTAATCTCATTCATACTATACGTCTCTACCTATCCAACCATAAGCATAACCATAGATGATGATGATGAGAAAAGATCATCTGGTAGCCACATTCATCATGTGCGAACATAGCTCGGTATAGAGAGGGCGGATTCTTACCAATAAAGCCAGGCCCGCGTCTACTTTTGGGAGTGAGGTTGGTGTTGGTTTCTTTGTAGCTTCGCAGCTGTGATTTGTACCGGTTAGGTTTTCTGGGTTGGGGTTGCTTCTTATGAGGTAATGGGTTGCTTCTACGTGTCTTGCTGTTCCTGTGATGCGTTGTCGTGTCGGTTTTCTGGGCCTTGGGGGGCTTGTGCTGTGGATAGATGGGTAGAGAGACGAGAGAAGGGCACAAGAAATTTTAGATTGAAGTTTCCCTGCTCAAGCTTCTTGATGTTTCTTCTGTTACATTACAAAGGCCGGTTGACGTATCTTATATGATCGATCGATACCAGTATGCGTCTTCTCCCGAATTTCGAAATCTAGGAGGGAAAAAGTCTTCCGTTGCAACTCTCCTAGCCAATTAGGTTGCTACAGTAGATCCTGTTTGCTCTTGGGCTGGGAGGAGTCGTTAGACTTTTTGAATACTAGTATTGGTTGTTAGATTTCGTACTACTGTACCTAGCTAGCAAAGAAATTACCAGGAGCATCTGAAAATATTCATTTACTTAAGCGAGGAGGAAATAGGAGCTGTGGTAATTTGGCAACAATAGGCTATGCGGGGTCTTGCAAGATGTTGAGGAAAATATAATTAAGTAGCAGTAATTCATTATATTGATTTCTCGAATCTTATCTATACCTGATGCAGAGCAATACAAATAAAGCCAAGAAGCTATCCAGTAATTCATACACCAGCGCTATGCCCAACAATGCAATTCAATCCCATGCGATGCCATCCGTTCCTTTGGTTTGCGTTCATTATCAATGTATCTCATTCAAACCTTATCCCATCCAAAGTACCCCACCCAGTACTCCTGGAAGCTCCAAAAAGCCCAAAAAGCAAAATGCCAAGCCCGGTCATTATGCCAAATCATCAATGTCATCATCTATTTCCCATCCAAGGGACTTATAAATCGAATCGTCCCCGCCCGCATTGAGTGCCGAATATACTTTCCCACCAACTCTTGCGTTTTCTTTCTCGCTACTGGGGTGTCGATGATTAGGTGTTGTCACTTCCAATCGCTTCTTGACCGGAGTATCCTGGACAGCAGCGGTTATTGACACCTTGACTGACGCTAGCATATCGGGTCTCCTCTTCACCGGTGTTTCCTGGATGGCCGCGGATATTGACAGATTGGCTGGCGCTGCCATTTCTGATCTCCCCTTCATCGGCGTTCCTTGAACAGTGGTGGCTACTGCAACGTTCGCTGGTTTTGCGGAAGTTGACAAAGACTGTGGGAAAAGCTGTGTGCTGCAACGTCGTGCATGCAATGGTGATGGAGGAACCACTCCATAATCGTCAGTACCCATGCGTGCATTCCCAGGCAAAGACGACGAAGATCCAGCAGATTTACGAGTTGGTGTGGCCTGTACTGTCGCGAATGAGTTCCTGGCTCGTACTGTCTCCTGGCTTGATTGGATA
The DNA here is from genome assembly GCA_026119845.1 of Pezicula carpinea. NCBI lineage: Eukaryota > Fungi > Ascomycota > Leotiomycetes > Helotiales > Dermateaceae > Pezicula > Pezicula carpinea. The sequence continues at coordinate 989,243 of JALRMK010000005.1, read as the reverse complement.
GCTGATCGCGGTATGCTCGGTAAGCTCGAAGGAGGGACGACGTCTGGTGAAAGTTCATCGTAGCTCCCAAGCATGCTAGGCATCTGCGTCTGAGGCTTGCTGAATACGTCTATTGATCGGTTGGCCTTTGGCGTGGCGGATATCTGTACCGCTTGAAATAGTGGATTACGGACTGGTTTCTTGGATTCTATTTAAGGTTAGTGCCAGGTACATGGTATTGGACTATTTACTCACTTCGAGCTGAACGCGATACAGTAGCCGCTCGCTGTTCAGCAGTCTCAGCCAACGCCTTTCCAGCAAGTTCACGGTTCGGCTTCTTAAGTGCAGAAATGGCTTCCTTGAGCTCAGCCTCGATTTTGGCCTGCTTATTCGCTTTCGCAACCCCTATAGGTAGTGCAGTGCTCAAATCCACTTCTCGTTGGGAAAGCCTCCTTTTAGCCAAAAGCGATGATCTACTTGATTGAGATGATTGTGAGTCTGTCAAGGGAACATTTGAGAGAGATACGGGTTCGCTCGCTTCCCTTTTCAAACCCGGGACAGTCACTGATGCAGATCTCATCAGTGATATTGCCCTACTAGGACCACGTGATGCACTTCGCCGGGCTTGAGTCTCGCTCAGAACACGATGAAGGCTTTGGCGTGGCTTAGGAGGTACGGGACGCTTTGTGACAGCACCGGGCCTAGATTGCCCACTCGAGAAACTTGCTGCTTTCGATAGTGATCTTGGCCTCCCTGGAGTCACAGCAACTGGACCCCCAAGTTTTCGATTCATCGAGCTACAAAGATCAGGCAGACGAGCCGAGAAACTGCAATCGTTAATTTATTACAAAATTTCATAGCTTTGGCAGACTTACAAGGGAGCAATAACTTCAACACAGAAGTCCCGGCAAACGTCTGTTGAATGCTTGTTTACATTTGCAGACATAGAATTTTGACTCGGATTTTGTGTCTGAGAATCACCAATCTTGCCAGACTCCAAAGCTATAGACTGCCATATACATAACCGATCAATATGAACATCTACAAGCATAGCGAGATGTTCCGGTTTCTTTGACTTGGATGGTTTCTCCTCTTCTCCCTTGGTGGCGCTGGGAAGTCCCAGCGGCAGGTTCTCTTCCATGATATCCTGTGGGTTTGCTAAATGTTGGAGGGCTAGTACTTCGAGAAGAACGATCATCTGAAGCTGCGTTTCTCGGATTCGCAAGTCGGCGATGCGACGCTTCGTCGTATCTTCGTGGGATGAATCTGGTCCACCAGACTCAGCGTCTTCGTCAGAATTTGCCCACCATTTCCTGATAAGACCGTCTTCCTGTGGATATAATCCAGTCTTCCCAGGCTTCATCTTCTTACTGACCCTTTTCCTCTTGGGTTTCCCATTGGCGTTATAAATATCATCTTCACTGTGATGTACATCAATTAACGAAACACACTGTGGCACGCCTTCCTTGTACTTCTTTTCGATCAAGGTAGTTGATAGAACAAGGCTCTCTAAAAACGATATATGGTCGTTCATTTCTAGTGTGGAATCATAATCGAGGTGATACGCCGCGCGGGCTCTTGATAATGGTCCTTTTGCAAAGTACGCCAATGAAGCCTGGCGTATGTCAATATATTGAGATACAAATGCAGAATAAAACTTGCCTTGGAAAGATAAAGTGCCTCGAAATACTGATTCCGAACATTCTCACATATCTCAGCTGTTGTAGGCTGTGTTATGATATCTTCTGGAATTGGCTTGCCGGCAATCTGACTTTTAGCCTGAGATTCAAAAGAATCCTGGCCACCTGTAGGCTGGCCGTCCTCCTGCGTATTCTTAACTTGGGTGGCGTCTATCGCCTTCTGATTGGTCGATAGAAGGTCTGTCGAGGAACGCTTGACCATAGATTGTATCGCTTCAATTGCAAGCCTCTTTTTCTTACTGTACTTTGCTGCTTCTGATGTTGTAATTGCCATCGCAGTTTCTGAGCCCAGACTAGTTCGGAATTGGCCAGAGCTTCTGCGTGTTGTAGCAAGAATCTCGTCATTCGAAGCAGTCCCTGCAGAGGCCAACCTTTGAACGTCCACCCACGAACCAAGTTGGCATATGACATAGAGACCGCGGTCTTCTCGCTCCACCGCATATAAGGTCTTCCCATCATCCAACCTGGCAATTAACAACATCGGTTGATTTCCCATGCGGTCTTCCAATTCTAGGATTTTAACGTGGGCGTCAAAGTACCGCGATTGGGGTAAGGGATTCGTGGAAGATGTAATATCGAGGAAAGATAGAGACAATTGGGATCGGGGCAGTAGAATAAGTGGCTGTAATGTACGGGGCCTATCGAATACAGTGGATGGATGAGGCTGTTCACTCATTAGTCTTTGCCATGCGAGACTGGGGATGTATTTTGCACACCCTTATGATGAAAGAATCCTTTAATAGATCCTCCATTGTATTCCCATCGCGCTTTCGTTTCTTCCCACCGGAGGCCAAGCCATTGAGTGAGGCATCGGATGCTGGTGTCAAGATATGGGCCTTTTGACGCGTTTGGGACGCGTCGGAGATGGGAAGCTCATCTTGACAGGACATAGCACTGAAATATGAATAAGAGTGTCATGGAGTCCTTAATTCATAATAGGAAGAGCCGTAATTGGCCTAAGACTGCTCAGAGTTTATGTTGTGATGACAAGATATGGTGTTGCAAAATGCGCACAGTACTCTGTCGAGGTGCAAATGTTCCGGACGCGCCTTAGGTGGGCTGCAAGGCTGAGAGACGCCAAGACGAGGCTGTGATTCAAACCAAACCCCTGGTGCCGCATCACTACAATGGGAATTACGTTCTGGTTACCTTCATTGACCACCTTAAACTTGCATTATGGATGTAGGATAGGAAACAACAATTGCAATACGACACTGCAGTTAAGGTATTTATTCGCGGGGTCTTGCTTGTGTGGTTGAGCTCAAAGGTTAAGGCATGGTTAGAGGCCAAACCAAATGTGGTTTCTTACGAGTCACTGCCCTGCTGTCAACAGTGCCTAGCAGGTTTTGTGAGCAACTGCAAAGTCATGGGTTCCAGTCGTTTTCGATTTACAGGCCAACCATGATTCGTACAGCATCCCATAGGCTGGGCATCTGACCACGACCAGCATGATTTTTTACAAACTGGAAGCTGGCAATTGGGACTGGGAACCTTCCTCTACACCCTCGTACCTCAGAACAACGCATCTTGTTGCTGGCATGCTGGACTAGTTCTTTGCAGATATCAGAAGCAAGTAAACATCCTATCAAAGCACGCCCATTCGCACGCGGCATACGCGTCCTATTCGAGTAGATTAATACAGAAATCCATGCTCTTCCCATTCTCCTCGGTCTTTGCAGCCATAAAGTTCGAGTGACCCAAAATGCCGTGCGCTTCAGCAAGGCTAAGGTGGGAGTACTGTATTGCCACTTGCTTGTGATGCTTGGTCGAAATGCCCCCAAATAACCTTTTTGATACAAGAGAATCTTTCATGCTTGATCCACGTTACACCAGCCTTGCGCCACAGCCATCAAGCGCAGATGGAAATCGATAACCGCCACATCGCAAGAGTGGCAATGTTTAGTAAGTAGGATGCATTGCGAAGCTTGGATCTCCTTGAGACCTCGGCGGAATGTGAGACAGATGTCAAGAAAGACGACAAATACCCTGCAGTCCTCTTCTGCACTGTTGTATGCTTGCGACCTATCTTGCCTAGCTCGTGATAGGCATCCGATGTTGCCCATACACTCGAGATACACCTGGACACAAGAACAAGACTGTAGATGTTCTTGGCTACGACTGGTTGCGAGCTGCTGTAGAACACCAAGCTCCACCGTCCGGGTATCTTGCCGTCTCCAGGTAGGCAGGTAGGCAGGTAACAGGCTAGCGTTGTGCCAGCCCATTTTGCGATCAACATCCCCAAGAATCGTTGGTTCGTCATTGGAACGCGACCGACTTTATACCTCACGAAGGGCCTCTATGGCTCTCTTGCATTCGAGTCCTGATATCGCGGAACATTTCTACTAAGGACAAAGTGAATAATATTCACCCCCGTATCATCTTAAAAGGCCTGATCTCCCATCTTACATACGTAAATGCGCCATCTCCCTACTTCCCATCGGCCCCTGTTGCCGCGCTAAAGAAATTACTGCCATCAAGTTCTACGCCAGAATAACATGAGCCAAGTTTCTTCTCGCGCAGTCCGATTTTCAGAGGCCGACGACAGTCTTGACACGCTCAAGTCTCCTATAGTCATGGAGCGTCCAGAGATTCAGACAAGCGATTCGGGCGGCTCATCGGGATCAGGAGAATACAACGAAGATGCAGTCCCAGAGGTTACACATCATCCCTCGGCATCCTTCTCGCATCTCCCCTTACTTGAACTACGGCCGCCATTGAGTGCTGCAGCGAGTTCGCGCAGTCGCGGTGGCAATGGAGATACCACTGTTTCCTTCAGTCGTTCAACGGAATCATTCGTCTCTCCGACGGCACCGTCTGTGAATGGCGCATCGAGTAGACCGCAAAGGCCAGGTGGACCGGCTCGAACACCCTCCAACACATATGCCCCGGCACGACGGCCTCCTCAGCCACCCTACATCTCAGTCGCAGAGCGGAATCGATCAGGGTCTACTTCTCGGTTCAGCAGACAGGATCCCAATGCATCTTACCGGGCACAGGAGAAGGCGTACGTGCAACGTTTACGGCAAGATCAGCCAGATGATTACTTCGAACCATATACGCCGAGCGTAGGATATGGCACGGGTTCAGACACAGAGGAGGAGTCTCCATCAGAGGTTTCCTTCGTTGATCCTTACGACCAGGAGGCTATAATGTTTTATGGTAACGACGATATCCAGCCTACAGTCGAAGACCTCCAGGATCCTGCGAACAGAGAACGATTAGAATGGCATGGAATGCTGGCTTCGGTCTTGACGGGAGATGTTGTGAGGCAAGAGAAAAAGCGGTTGATTGGCGCGTCGGAAAAACAAGGAGAAAAGAGTCTCTACACAGAGATATGGCTGGGCATAAGGGCTAAAACATGTGGCCGAACTCTGGCAGCACAAAAGCGGATGATCGAGGATGCGCGGGCGACTTTGGACAGCACTCTGGACGAGATCATGAAATTCTCGGTTCATGGGGAGAGTGAGGTCGGCAAGCCTTCCATCGAACAAGTCCGAGATATCGTCAAGAAGATCGAGAAGTGCGAGGCCATGTACCCATCCCGCGGCGCCTTGGAGACTGCAAACAAATTGGCTGCCTCCCCGGCGTATCACGCGACTTGCGACGCTGTTATCTCGTGGCACAATACAACGGAATTGATCAATACGGAGCTTGCAATTTTGCAGAATTGGGTCGGGAACGCAGAATTGGATTTCGTCAAGGCCAAAGAACGGTCGCCATCGGGTAATGGTCTTTCAGATGAGTCCTCCTTCTTGGACAGACTGCTGAAGGAGGACGGTCTTAAATCTTTACAGGGCAATAAGAGCATACTTCTGGGTGTGTCGGAAGTCATCCTTAAGGCAAAGAGCACGCTAATACACAATTCTGAGGCCTTTGCTAAACGGCATCTACCACCGTACATCGAGGAACTTCTTACCCTTATCAACTTCCCATCTAGACTGATAGAAGAAATCATCAAGATCAGAGTTGCATATGCCAAGAAAATGAAGGAATCAGCTCAGCACAACGCCCTTATGCAGGAGCAGATGATCTCGCAATTCCAGATCCTGCTGAAACTTGCAATACGCATAAAGCAAGAATATATAGCCATCTCTCAATCCGAACCTGGATGGGACCTTCCTCCCTGCATTGATGAATCATTCGACCAGGTAGTTTTGGATGCCTTGAAGTATTATTTCAAGATGCTCAACTGGAAACTTGGTGGGAACAAGAACACATTCAAAGAGGCCGAGGTGTTAGAGACTGAATGGGACTTCTCCAACGAAATTGGGCGTCATCTTCAGGGTGGCGATGTGGAGGTTGCAGAACAGTTCACTTCGCTGACTCACAAAGCTTTCTACCGCCTCAATGCTACCTTCGAGCGAGAGCTGCAGAGGAAGCCCAAGGAAACTGCTGCTGAGATGACAAAACGTTACAAGCAGAGTCTCGACTCCGTCCGTGTTCGCCAGCGTATGTTGCAGCGATTCTCCAGAGTTTTGAGCGATCGCTTTGAGAATTCTTCGGACTTTAGCATCTCAATGAGAGACCAACATCTACTCAGGCATCTTTATTCCAAACTTGTAGAGACTGGTCATTTCCTAGTCTACACTGCAAGTATCGAGCATGATGGAATCTTCTTAATTGCGTCCCCATCGCTGATGAATCGCCCAATGGATATTCAGTCCATTCTTGGCACATGCTACCATGGAAGCGACGAGATCCAAGAGGATCCTACCAATCCTTATGTATTAGTCTTCCATCCAGAGGATCCAATTCCATGGGATGGCCGGCAGATGGATGCGAACATATCCGAGCCCAAAACTGATGTGAAGCTGGGTACCCTTCGACTTATCGCAGATGGTTCTGGAGCTAGATTAGCAAATGCTCGTCACTCGTTCTTGGAGAGTATTGAGATGCACTTGGACATGGTAGTTGAACAACGATCCAATCTCCAAAAAGTCAACCAGAAGCTCATGGAGATCAAGAGGGTCGTCTACAAGCTGTCCAATGTCATCATGGACAGTGTGGAGATTATTCGAAAGCAAACTAAGGGCCTCGAGTGTCAAGAGCTGATTCAGACATGCTTTGTCTTTTCAACCGAGTTCGGTCAGAGATCGCTCCTTTATATGGACAGGAATCGGAAACAGATGAATAATATAAAGCTGACAAAGCTTGCGCTTGATTGGGTCAGCTTCATTTGCGACGATTGCATTCCAACAGACCGACGAACGTTTAGATGGGCTGTGCAGGCTCTAGAATTTTCAATGCTAATGACACAAGGGCAGCATATATTGGCACTTGGAGACGACGAATATGCGAAGCTTCGCGCCAAAGTTGCAGGTTGCATGTCTCTTTTGATTTCTCACTTCGATATTATGGGAGCGCGTTCAACGCTTGCAGCCCAAGCGGAAAAGCTAAGGTCAGAGGCATTAGCAGGGCAGTTCAGGAAGGTGGACATGAGCCGGATGCTAGATGATGAAGAGTCAGCAAAATATGTTCGCGAGCAACGACTGGAGCAGCTCGCTGATATCGACGATGCTCGGAAGCAGAAGGAGGCTGAAAGACAAGCTCTTGGCCGAGTCTTGGAAGAGGCCAGTGAAGCGGATCGGTCCCTAACCTACTTGTCATCATCCGCAACAAATGTCAACATGCGTTGGCAGCAAGGTCAGTTTGTTGGTGGCGGCACGTTTGGGTCTGTGTATGCGGCCATGAACTTGGATTCAGGGCACCTAATGGCCGTAAAGGAGATTCGTCTTCAAGATCCCCAGCTAATCCCCACCATTGCTGGACAAATCAAGGACGAGATGGGAGTTTTGGAAGTACTGGACCATCCTAACGTTGTATCATATTATGGTATCGAGGTGCATCGGGATAAGGTCTACATTTTCATGGAATATTGTTCCGGTGGATCCCTCGCTGGGTTGTTGGAACATGGCCGGATTGAGGATGAACAGGTCATCATGGTATACGCGCTACAGCTGCTTGAAGGTCTTGCGTATCTGCATGAGAGCGGTATTGTGCATCGTGATATCAAGCCAGAAAGTAAGACTCCCATTGTTTCTCATTGCGTTCCTTGCTAACTACTGTACAGATATTCTCCTGGATCAAAGCGGTGTTATTAAATACGTCGATTTTGGCGCAGCAAAGGTCATAGCACGCCAAGGCAAGACTCTGGTTGGAAACAACAGTGCAGCTGGGCAAGCAAACAAGTCTATGACCGGAACACCCATGTACATGTCTCCCGAAGTTATCAAAGGCGAGAATCCGGGACGTGCAGGAGCCGTCGATGTCTGGTCACTGGCATGTGTCATCCTCGAAATGGCAACCGGTCGCCGTCCGTGGGCGTCTCTCGACAATGAGTGGGCCATCATGTACAACATTGCGCAAGGCAACCCGCCACAACTCCCATCCGCTGACCAATTAAGTCCTCAAGGGGTAGACTTCCTCAAGAAATGCTTCATCAGGGATCCCAAAAAACGTGCTTCGGCCGCGGAACTCCTACAGCATGAATGGATCATGGCCATCAGATCCCAAGTTGCCATCGAACCATCTACACCTTCAGACAGCGGCTCTTCTCACTCTGGATCTCGGGGGAGTATTTACTGAAAGCGGCCGTTGTTCAATCCTTGTTATTTTCACCATGTTTTGAACAATACTTCGTAATTGTGCAGAGTCTAGCTCGAACATTCGAGTAAGGCATTGTTTGCCTTCAATTTTTCTTTTGTCACAGCGAGCAAGCGAGCATTGGAGCATATACGGCTGTGCAGCATCAGCGATGAGTATGGAGTTTCGGGTTTACATATTATTTGGTATGGATCTTGGCCATTTGCTTTGGCACAGAACTGGTTGGGACGAGATCAGAAGGACAACACATGGAAACGCGCAATCCCGATGTATATAGGGCGGGCTGGAGGAAGAGTGCAGGATCCACATATGTTTGTTGACTTTACTTGTAATTGTTAAGCTAAACTAATAACGAGGAAGAACGAGGAGACAAGGCACATATGATACTTTGCATTACTTCAACAAATATTCTTGCAGTACTGGCATGGTTCCCTGATTCCAAATTCATTATCGTGAGGCAGAGTGAGTTTTGTTTCGTCTTCGTCTGATCAAGACCACGAGATCGGATTTTCCAGCCGATTGAATGGAACACTTCACGCCATGGCCTTGTCTCGGTCTGACTTTCATGATTGACACTTGACATGTGGTACCTCGTCTGGTGTCTTTTGCCATCAAGGAATATTTGGAAACATTGGTTTAGTATGGCTTTTTGAAGTCTTGCGTTGTATTTCTGACCGGAAGTCTAATTTCTGACCGCGCTTGGGTTTGAATACTTCTTTTGTTAACAGGTACATGAGATTTTTAAGAGACTTCGCGTGGAGGAGTGAGTGAGTGATGCGGATGCTGGTCAGAAGTCTTGGGGAGGCCGGCGTCAGCCAAGTTGCTTCTCCAATGCTTCTCCTCCTTTTGTCGCCGGTGGTAGGTGATGTGGGTGGGTGGTTGTTTCGAGCTGCTCGGCTTGAGGTCTTGTTCCCGATTGAACTTTTGCTTAATTCTACTTGTGTTTCTCAAACATCTATCCCGAGGTCTAGACTTTTGGACAGGTAGATAGTACCTAGGCTAAGTATCTGATGTACTGTGATCCTTGAACCAACTCCATTCACTCGTCACTAAGACTCCGCAGAGACTATATCTCATGTCTGCGACCTTCTCCCTCGACTTGTTGTAGGTTTCTGTAAAATCTCATGATGACCAATTACTCCAGCGGTGAAGGCTCACCGAGTACGTCCGTACTTAAGGCTCGCAGAACTTCGCCTGTACTACTTTATCGATTTCCAAGATCTACAAGACGGAGAACGTGCTTTTAGGAAAACATTACTCATCATATACTTTACCTGCATAGACCATCTCTCGCATGGATCTCCCTCTATGTACATTTGCGTCTCTGATCTTCCCTCAGCCTTGCATTATGATCTATCACAGAAAGTCTGGAGACGAGGATATACGCGACCTCTACTATGATAAGACCTTGATCTTATGGAGGGTTGAACCAGGAAAAGACTGGTGGATGACTGGTGGGTGGGTGGTGCAGGATGGAGGATGGGCTGAAAAAAAGAAAGTTTTGGGATTTGAGAGGCTCTCGTCACCTCGTGGAACACTGAATCAGGTTCTTTGCTTGGTAATGCTGCGTACGAGCACTGAGGATATTGGACGTGCGGTAGTTCTCACACGAACCACGGTACGGCATGTGGGCATATCGGAGTCTGTTATTATGAGGAATGTGGGTGGTGGGAGCTCGCCTGCATATACAAGTCATGTAGGTACATCGTTGTGCAGGAAGATGCAGCTTGGAGAATCGGAGTCGAGTGGATGGGAAGATCTCTGGTTAAACTTCTGCGAGGCGAACTTTTCAACTGCAGTGAACTTTGGAGAATGTGATTAAAGACCGAGTGGGAATTGGAGGGGAGGTTGCCACGTCTGAATTTGAACTCCAGAATTGGGCAGCTGCGCAGCCATCGTGTTTCTTCGCTGTGCCACAAGGATGAAAATGGGTGTTGAGGCTGGGAATTCGAAGGTGGGATGCCTGATGTCAGCTTTCTGCCATTCACCAATTCAGCTTTTGTGTCAGCGTTTCGAGTCGAAACCCCGGTGGCATGTAAATGATGTCTTACTGGACAAGTGAGAGAAAAAAGCTCAGCTCCATCCATCCAGAAAAGCGCCTCACGCGCAGTTAGCCTGGACTTAAGGCTTTGAACAATAAGGTTGTTTCTGACGAGACGACAATCATTATGCGTTACTGCTACGGCGAGATGATTCGGACGACATTGGTGGTCTCGAGTTACCCCAGCATAGCTCTTGCTCACTACCTACTTGCCGTCGCGGAACGAGGACTTGCGGCCTAAATTCTCGTGCTTTTTGTATCTGATCTGATGACTTGGCTGGGAAACAAGGTTGGCTTCGTTACATTGCGTCCGAGATGGCCATGACAGTATTGAGATGTTGAGATACTCCTTCGGTGCTGCAAGGGCGTAATGTTCCGTTCCTACTGTACCATGCCTTCCCTGTCGTTAAGTGGTAAGTTGGTTGAACAAGGCCGGGGGCGAAGGCCACAAAGTTAAGGGTCTCGTGGACGGGAGGTTAATAAGTAGAGTGGTATAGCGATAAGCATATGTGAATAGTGACATTACTGGCTGGGAATGCAAGTCCCGGCTCGTCCTCTCTCTTGTACTATTGCCTTGTTCTCGCACTGAGCTAGTCGAGTTGAGGGTGTAGTGCCGTGCTCGGAGAAAGGGGGAAGCAGGAACAGGAACAGGAACAGGAACAGGAACGGCGCGATCCCGGGATGGCTTTCATCAGGCATTCAAGACCGTAAGCAACAATGACAAATAACTTTCTTGTTCATGGGCAGAGTGGTGAAGGGACGAATATCAGGCCAGGAAGGGGTGTGCTGAGCATTGAGCATGCTGGGCTTGGGAGACCATGTTTGACGACGCTGTGTTCCCCAGAGGGATACAAAGTGTCTGGTGTGAGACGGGATTGCTGGAGATCATATGATTATCTGGATCTTAGGATCTCGTAGGAGTGTAGCGTCCTCGTCCTTGTGCGAGGCTTTCTCTGCACCTCTACTTGTGCATGAGCAGACAGACCGACGCAGCCGCATGGAGGCTCTTGAAGCTGCGCGCTTTGGATGGACACATGTTTGGCATCGTCGGCTTTGAAAGCCGACGAGGAAGTTCTCTGCGGCGGCTCACATGCGCATCCCCAAAAATGTTGGAACGAGTCAATTGCGCCATGGTATCAGGGAAGCTCCTTGGGTGTCCGACTTGGCTGCGGTTGAGGCCGCGAACCACAACCACGTAACAAGCAGCCATCTTGTTCACTGGTTGACTATCAAGCAGCCATCTTCACGCGTGGACTGCGGAGTATCTGCCATTCTTACTGCCGTGCTGTAGTCCTTCTCTCCTCTGCGGCTGGCTGACTTGCTCTGTCCTACTTACATACTTACATACTTACATAACACGCCACCACCGCGTTCCGAGCACGATTCGTGATCGATGCGCACAGGGAAAGCCAATCAACAGACGGCACTGGAGCTCAACTTCTGCTCGTCTGCTCTTCTGCCCTTGTGCCGAAATACGCCGTCCTCGTCGTGTCTGCTGGACAACTGGCCCCTCACCGCTTGATGTCGACTGCTACCATGCCACCACTAACGGAGTTGTTGAGTGTTTTTTCGTCAGCGTGTACGAGCGACGATACCCTCTCAGTCGTACCTCCGGACCTAGCTCCCGGCGGTCTTGATATTCCGGATTGTTGTTCCCTTACCAGACATTGTCCCTTCTTGGACCCCACGGTGCCATCCAATATCCCATGCGCTCGTCTATGCCTGGCGACCCTTCTTTGCCTGGGGGGTTTGAGATGGTGCTGGGGGGCGTGTGAGCGCGTGGTGGTTCGTGGTGTAATTCTCTTGTGACGGAGGCTGCAGCATATTTACAGATGCCCCCGTCGGCAAGGGACAGATGGCTGTCAAGGCCCCTCGCTTCAACGCTCAAGCCTTGGTCTCGTCCACGACTCCCACGACTCCGACGACTCCCACGACTCCGACGACTCTCACCACCACTCTGCGCCCCTGCACCGCACGTTTCGGCAATGGCGTCAAAATTCTCTGCCTGCACTCAATGGACGCCTTGATTCGCGGAGCTCCAAGGTACGCTTTCGTACGTCCGGGGCTGGTGCTCAGCGATGCATCGCTTCGATTCGAAACGTTCCTGACCGCCAATCGACAGCCTCGAACTCGTGGTCCCCTTGCTGCAAACCTTGTGAGCCCTGCCAAGGGCGAAAGATTTGAGTTGACACCGCTCCCAGTCCTCCATCATGATCCATCGATCGCCAAATGCACCCTGCACGCCGAACACTTGATTCTCATCATTATTCAGACGTGCCCAGTGCTCACGGCTGCACACACACACACACACACACACACACACACACACACACACCCACCCACACCCACAAACCTTTGCCAGCCCAGACCGAATCAATCATAGTTTAGTGCCAACTTCCGGTAGGACAGCAGAGAAACCCAGTCAGTCCAGTGCTGGCGTTGCTGTACCGCGGCATGACCAGAGAGCCGTGGTTCCAACGGGTACCTCCATATCTAAGATGAGCTGTCCCGCTGCAAATATTCTGTCCTTCCCTTGCCGAGCTCCAACGTCGCTGTCGTTGAGAAGCTGTGCTTGGATAGCAGTGCTACTCTGAGGATCTGTTTGGTCTCTAGGGCAGCTCTCAAGTTCCCCAATCCTTCTTTGTGTTTGCATCTACGTCTTCTTATCACCATTTCGAAGCTTGCCATTCACTGTCTGTGCAAGTAGCCAGCAACCTCACACCACGAGAGCAATGTATTGACCTCCCGCCAACGGGGCCTACACACGAGTTCCGAAATGAAGACTCCTCAATATCTTTTAACAGCATGGCTTCTGCTTCTCCCAGTTATCGCACGCGGGGATGGAAATGGGAACGGGAACAATTGCAGACGGGAAGCAAATGCTAAATCCGGAAATGACGATGGAGGATCTGGAGAAGCAGAGCAAGGTGGAAAGGGACGCAAGAAGGGTGTAGACACGCCAAGTTCTCGAACAAGTACGACGAGTACGGTAGTATCGACGACGACGCTGTCAGTTACCAGTCCCTTCGAAACTACGAACACGATCGCTATATCATCTTTCATATCTTTATCCTCTTCCTCTAAGCCAACTTCTTCGATTGGCCCTACATCACTTCTTGGTTCGCTATCCACTTCTCTATCCTCAGCATCTGCTTCGATAGCTTCCAGCGCAGCTTCTTTAACTGCAAGCCCTACCGCAGCTTCCATGGAATCCTCTACAACCGCCATCCCTGGAGCGGCTAAGAATACTTCAAATCACCGAACATTAGTTATTGCCCTTGCAGTTACCTTTGGGCTACTAGGTCTGGTACTCATAGCTGCAGGGGTTTACTTCCTATACCTCTGCCGCTACGGTCGACGTCCTTTTAGCCACCGAGGTGCCTCGCCGATCAATGATGACGAGATAGCTACCTGGCGGACTTCTGGAGCGTCTCAACGAATTGGAGATAGAACACCGGCGGCCAGTATTATCGAGAAGGAACCTGTGCCAGCACTTCCTGAGATGCCGTCTCATTCGAGAGACCTTTATAACTCGGGCTGGACCTGGTCGATGTCATCGTCAAAAGGCCCAGCATCTCCTCGCCCAGCCTTTATGGCCGGATCGTCAATTGATTCTGATAGTCCTTCCTTTATTGCTCGAGCACCAAACTCAAGAACAGGTCTCACAGATGCGACTATTCCTGGAGAAGATGCATTTATCCAGCCAGTAAAACGCCAAAGCTCACGCCTGTCGAAAGCACCTCCTGGGCATGGACGGAGTAAGAGCAGGCGAAGTAGTATGAGCGCAAAGAGTGTCATGAGTGTCCAGGGTATTCAGAGTCCTCTTCCACCCCGCTCCGCAGGCCGCCCATCGTTCTCTGGACGCCCTTCTCTCTCTGGACAACGACCTTCGTTCTCTGGGCGCCCTTCATTTACTGCACCACCTATTCCGCCTAGCCCAGCAGAAGCTAAGGTACCAATATGGTTTGACCCCGACGATGAGGTCACATGGCGGGGTTTACGAAACTCATCAACCACGAGTATCAGCGGCACAGGTGGCAACATCTCGGTGTCGAATAGAGACAGTGTTCCAGATATTCCAGGAGGGCTATCACCAAGGCCGAGTTCCCGAGCGAAACCTGGCACTGGAAGAACCATCGCATGATTGACAGACTTGGGCGGGCTTTATTTCGACAGGATTGGAATACCCTGAGCGGTTGGCATTTGCACCAACGGTTTTCTTAACGCTGGCGATTCATCTTTTCTACACATAGAGCTTCTTTTGCTCATAGGGATGGGATGGCAGGTTTGGGTTTTTGATACCCAGCTCACACACGCACGATTCTGTATAGTCTCACTTGCAGGAGCGCTCTCGCTTCTCAGCATTCATGGAGGTTATGTTCTTGCTTCTTAAAGTAAAGCAGAACTTGGTTACAGCTTTTGTAATATATGTCACATGAATACAGGCTCTTTGCATTCTGCATACCATTTTGAGATCTCTGCTCACATCCAGATTACATTGCGATCTGGAATCATACAATGTTAGAAGACTTTAGCTTCATTGCATATCCTCATAGATATCAAGACACCTTAGAAAATACCACTGACTACCTACGAACTCGCGGCGTGAGCCTTCTCTCCCACTCTGTTCCCATCCCGTTTGTCTTAAGCGAGCATTCAATTAACATCAGCTGACCAATATTTTGGACGCGTCCACTTGACCGCTTTCCAATCGCGATCTCCAACTCCACATTGCTACTCTTGCACCAGTTAATCGCAAACTTCTTCCTCCATAACCATATAATCTCCACAATGCCTCCACGGAAAAGTGACGTTTCGAAGGTGGCAACCGGCGACGAGGGAACTCCCTCCACCGAGAAGACCCAGGTTGGGATCAGTATAGAGGTATGCGCTTCTGAATCGCGTTCGCATTCTCAGTACGAGACGTGATTAGGCATGAAATTGATGTGTGTGTATATACTAATTTGTGGAATAGGATCTCAATCTCCCAAAGAGTATTGTAACAAGACTAGCGAAAGGCGTCCTACCTCCAAATACGCAGATTCAGGGAAATGCCATGCTAGCCATGCAGAAGAGCGCGACGGTCTTCGTCAACCACCTTGCTAATGCGTACGTTATTTACCTCTCATGTACTGTTTATATATCTCGGGCAGCTATGCGCATATATACTCCTAGGATTTTACTAATTGATGATTGTGGCTCTCAGCGCCAACACACATGCTCAAAAGGCGCAGCGCAAGACAATCGCTCCTCAAGATGTTTTCCAAGCCCTCGAAGCCGACCTCGAATTCGCAGACTTTATACCACGACTAGAGGCTGAGCTCGCAAGTACGTTCTCCCACGATCACTACTCTCTTTGCAGGAAAGAAGCTGACTAGGAATGTCTTTCCAGAGTTCAACGAGATATCCACCGAGAAACGAAATATATATCGTAAGAAAGTTGCAGCGGATAAGGCGGCAGGAAATACTGGCAGTGGGGAGCACGAAGACGGAGATGGCGACGACACGGTTGATGAGGGAGCTAGAGATGTTAGGGGGCAGCCAGCAACTAAAAAGGCAAGGAGAGATAATGATGATGTGACGGAAGGAGACACGCTGAGGGATATGGAAATTGGTGATGAGGGCGGAGATGAACATGACGAAGAAGGGAATGAAGAGGCAGATGACGATGATGATGAAGGCGAGGAACACTTACAAGTTGAGGAGGATGCCTTGGAGGAGCCAGAGGAGAGGGAGGGTATTGATGAGGCGTTGGATAATGGGGAGGACAGTGATTGATTTATTTGATCTAGGTATGGATACTTTTGTTGGAGTGTTTGGTTGGTGCATTGGGTGGAGTCGTGGTGTCTGGTTGAAAATCATGGCGTTTTAAAGAGAGGGTTAAACAAAATAACGGAAGTGCATGGGTGTCACTCCAGTTAGCTTTTTGACATACAGAATGAACTCCATTTGTAATATTGGCTAGTAGCCTCGAAAGTTGGACAATTCACCAAAGGCCAGCAAATGATTACGTTCTGTTAATTTGCTGGCAGGCTATGCTCGCGGGCCCTTTTTGCCTTGGCAGTTTTGCTCGTTGTCTTTTCATATTTGGTACTTCCTATTTTGTTATATCTTCCCATCGTCGGCGAGCCTATCATCACAACCACCCTTTGGCAGTAAGCCGTAAAGGAAACCGAGATCCACCCGGCAAAGAGGTTCTGTACCAGGTTGTTGACTTTGTAAATTCTACCTATGGTCATGGAAACATTAAGATCGCCATAGCAGGAATGCTCTGAATACGTACGTAATGTATCTTCGAGTCGTGGTTTCATAGATCAATGCAGATGCTTTGGTTTACGAGTCCAGTCTGCACATAACCAACTCTGGAGTTAAGGCCACATTTGTCACGCTAACTGCCGAGTCGAAGGTAGATTTGAAGTCCAAGAAGAGTCTTCAAAGAGGTCAACTCAAACGCCAACAATTAGGTCAGTATTCATAACACAATCTGAGTGTACTGTACTACGAGTAATGACAGCAGCTCTCTTTGCTTTCGGGGCCGAAAGCTAACTTGCTGAAGTCACAGACCGGAAGCTTTTACTTTAATCACTGAGTATAGAGTCTGGCGGATGGAATGTAGGGCTTTAGTATTGAGGCCCTCTAAACCAAGATACTTTTCAAAAGAAAATTACTATGGGCAAATATTGGGACCTCTGAGGCTAGCACAGATGTCTTTATGCTCTCTCGGGGGGGGGGGGGTGTTTCTTCAGCTAGTAGTAGTTGAAGAAGTTTACACAGCGGTCTTCTTCTCGAATCATGATCGCTGACCGTAACTTGGTGACTTAAAAGTTCGAGATATATGTAAGATCCCGTAAACACTATTGCCCAGAGAAAGGTGTGAAGTGTCAATACTTGAAAACTCCCAGCTAACTGTGCTTCATCTAATGGTAGTATCATTCACTTCCACTCTCTTAATTTTGCCCACCACACAAGCACTGAAAGGAAGAAACCATCCCACAACATGTAACAAACCCAATTTTCAATGAGCAATAGGTGCCGCACTCGTAGCAACGTACTCCCAATATTTCTTAGCGGAAAACTTCCTCAGACGCTTCCCAAAGAAGATCATAGGAAGGAAGGTGAAAGTACAAGCAAGCGAGACGAATGCTACAGTGATGAAGCAATTTTGCAACCCCATACCGTTGATCCATGGGTTGATGCCATAGGACATGGCGAAGCCGAGGGTATTACGGATGACGATTACGGAGATCATTGACTCGCCGGAAATTTCCTGGTCAAATCAATAAATGAACTCACTTACGTCTAACATGGAATGGAGAAAAGAGAAGAGTGTTCTTACTTTAAAGCAATCAACATCATAACTTAACGTAATCCCACCACCACAAATGACACTAAAAGCCAACATACCCAACCCAAAAATCAAAGCCACCCAATGCACACCCCTCGCCGCACCAACACCCCACAAAACCAAACCCACAGCACATAACAAGCCCGAGAATCCCAAAATCCAAAGACGTTGTTCAGGCTCCCGAACACCGTTGTTGCGACGTGCTAGTCGTAGGGCTAGTTTGTCAGCCGACCAGCCACTCCAGAGTGCTCCTAGGCCGGCGCCGATGACGGGCGAGAGGTAGGCTGTTCCCACTAGTCCTGAGGAAAAGTTGTAAGGTGCTGCGCTTAGGATTGAGGATGCTGTTGCGTTTAGGACGTTGTACCATGAGAGGCATGTGCCGTAGACAAAACCTGCCTTAGAGGGGAATTAGAAGTTAGTGATTGCTAAGGTGTAATGGTGACGAGCTCATAGCAAGCTCAAGTTCAAAGGAGAACTTATCGGTCATTTTTATAATATAAGGAGGAGAGGAAGTGAGGAAATGTTTGTTGTTTACACACCCATGATATGCAGGGAAAGTGATACATGATGAGGAGGGGGCGATAGGTCATTGTCAAGTGTTGTTTGGGTGATGGGCGCCCAGGAATTTTTACGAAGAGCTGAAGCTTTTTCCAGTAACTTTTTGAGCCCGTGGATTGTTCGTTAATTCCAAGTTCTATGTTGGTTGGTGCTGCTGTTGTCGCTTCACTTTTCTCGAGTGGCGGCGTCCCTGATTCAACTTCTAATGTTGAGGATGTTCCATTGCTCGAGTCTCCCTCCTCAATACCTTCAATGGTACTCCGGACGTACATTGTCTCTTCCATCCCAAAGAAGATTATGACAGTAGCAGCAGCTTGTACGATGGCTCCAAAATACATGACCCAGCGCCAGCCAGCAGCGACATTAATCCAGCCAGCGAAGAAAGGAGCCAGGAAGTTGGAACCGAAGAGCAGGAATGCATAGATGCCCATAAATGTTCCGCGATCATGAGCGAAGAAGAGGTCTGGGACTGTGACTTCTGGAAGAGATTCGACAGGCGATGCAAAGATGCCAAGGATGATGCGATGTGCGTACCATTCGCTTTTCGATTTGCTGTAGGCAGACCAGATGACGGGAAATATGCACAGGAATGAAGACAGGACGTAGACACCACGACGGCCGTAGACGAGGGCAAGTGGCTGCCATAGCAGACATGCCCAGCCTGTGAAGAGGAACATAAGACCGGTACCTAAATTCAGCTGGGCAACCGTAATACCGGTATCATCAGCAATATTTGTGAGAACTAAACAATTAGTTTGTAAGTCGTTACCGGTATAAGTGAAAACGTACCAGAGTACTGAATTGCAGTTGATATTCCTATACCGACTGTAAAGACATAAGACATGCCAACACACAGCAGTTTCCGTTTCCTGCTCCAGTTGAGAGGATCTTCCGGGTCTGCACTTGGCTTGGGAATTAGGACGATGTCTTTGTCACCATCGAGATGCGTTGTGTGCATGTCATGTGCAACATCTACTAAATGAACTGTGCCAGGCACAATGTCATTGTGAGGAGTAGCCATGATGATGGCTGAAAGTAAAAGAGGGCAGCGTAAAGTGTGTTTCGATGGGTTGTTAAGATAGTACAACAAACAACAAAAAAGTACATAACAAATAGGCAGGAGGAAGCAGCTTATCTATCAGAAAGGATACCCATAGACCTGAGGCTGCTTGCCGTTGGATCCGGACTTTCTTGAGCCTTGCTCTTGGTCCCGCCATTACTAGTTAATACGATACTGGGAGGAGTGGGATATCTCTGTGTCGCTTAGTCCTCGTACAGAAAGTGTCAGAGTGGCAGCTTGACTATTTGTGGAGATGCGCGGACAGATGCAAGCTTTTTGATCGTCGTACGATTGAAGCTTGTCTGCTCGTTGCCAAACAAAAGAACATCGACAGAGCGGTCTGTCCGGGCAAGAGGCCGCCTTTATCAGAGGATTGGGGAACTGATGTCGGAGTTCCGCAGGTAGAGATCGTTGTTAAAGCACATGGAGCATGAATTTGGCCATGGCCGTCTACAGTACAAGTTGTACTGTAGAACACTCGGCCTTGAGCACACACAGCATGATACAGACTCGGGGTTTGTCTATCAAACCATGGAGATACTTCCACTAAAACGATTCATACTGATAGCATGTCGCAAGAACATTCTTGGTGTCGTTAAAGTTAGTGCCGTGCACAGACCCTCAGGATTAACGTGCCTCCTCTCTCTTCTTCTCACCACCTCACCGATATCAGCTGCAACGCAATGAAGTGCTATCCCTACTATGTAATATATCTTCTGACAAGCGCAGTCAGAGGTACCCACATAACTTTAAAACAACCAACTCTAAATACAGCCTTATACTCTACCTAAGAACCTTACTCTAAGACTCTCACATAAGTATAAGCCTCCCCCGCCTTTCCCCAAAGTCCACCGTAACACAGAAAAGTCATCAACCACTCCAACACCAAAGCGCTAACCTAGCGACTCAGTACCCTAACCAACTCACCAACTGACACTCCTCTCCTCTCCTATCTGTCCTAGCTAATTACCACAAAAGCATTAACCTAACAAGCTACCTGCCTTCGTAACCATTCAACCATCTTCCAAAGCTAAAATTAAACACTCTACTAGCACTAGCACCAGCAGTAAGGAAGGTAGTCCCCCAACCGAGGGTAAGAATTGACATAACATAGGTAAGCACTGACTCCTCATCACCACCTCACCCACGAAGTAATAAATTTAGATTACTAATCCTTGTTTTCGCCAGAGGCTAGCGTAGCAGGTATTGTGCCTTTGTCTTTACAGCATTGATCGTTTCAGAGCCGAGCTTTGGGAGCGAGCTTCTAGAACTTGAGATTCTGCCGTACCGTATCCGAAACAAACACTTCGAGTGCCGTGCTCTTTGCCCTGCGCTCTCCGCTTGCTGCTGCCTGTTTCGGTCTCTCTTGGGTATATGGCTAACAACGTACTTTCGTACAATATCTGAGAACTTACGGAAAATATCTTGTGAATTGATACAAGACCAGTCAGGTGTGCAATGATTCCCTCATAACAGCTGGATGACATCAGCACATTGATCACAAGCACTCGCTCAGTAAAGGACGACAAAACTATCTGAAGCTTTCATTGATGTCTACGGTCACACTCTACATAGACATTTTCCATCCAGAGCCCTTCAATATGCTCATCCTCAATAGTGTCTCTCGGA
The DNA here is from genome assembly GCA_026119845.1 of Pezicula carpinea. Lineage (NCBI taxonomy): Eukaryota > Fungi > Ascomycota > Leotiomycetes > Helotiales > Dermateaceae > Pezicula > Pezicula carpinea. The sequence goes on along the minus strand of JALRMK010000005.1, from coordinate 968,328 downwards.
GTTCAAAGCAAGTTGGAGATCAATCCTCTCATGTCAAGTATGCCACTCGGGGTATCTCTTCACTCCAGCTACCCCCGCTACATACAAACAATCAACCCCACAGCAATGCCTAATTTTGACGACGCAAAGATGATGATCCGCTTAAAACATAAAACAAAAGGAAAACGTGCTCGATTGCAATTCTATTACTGAAATTAATGACTGAGCTTTTCGATGGAACAACTACTGAGCTTCAATATCGTCGTGGTTGCGGATAGGTAGCTCTGATGGCACGGAGGAGTGAAGCTTCTCATGCTGAGCTCCCTCACCAGAGTACTTGGAAGCCGATTCGGTCATGTCGTTGAGAACCTCACGGGTCAACTCAACATAGTCGTATGCGAACTCGCCGATCTCAGCATCGTCAATACCAAGAATCTCGGCTTCCTCTGAGGCACGGAGAGAGAGTCCTGGGATGAGGTTCATGATGAAGAGGATCAAGCAGGTTCCACCGAAAGAGTAGATACCACCGGAAACGGAATCAGCGAGTTGGTAGCCGAGCTGAACCCAGTTCTTGTTGAGCCATCCACCTGGGATTTCGGTGAAACCGTCGAGATGCGCTATGTAATCCGCGGCAAAGAAAGCGGTGAGAATGTTACCAATCAAACCACCAACAGCATGCTCAGCGAAGATATCAAGAGCATCGTCGATACCAAGGACAAACTTGAGCTTGGTGGCATAGTTAGCACCTGCGGCACCCAATACACCGTAGATAACGGCAGCCCAGGCAGGGACGTATCCGGATCCAGGAGTGATGGCCACGAGACCAGCAACGACACCAGAGCAGAAACCAACAGTGGACCACTTGCGCTCAAGACGGTAGTCGAGAACACACCAGGTGATACCTCCAACACAGGCAGCCAAGTTAGTAACAACTGCGGCCATAACAGCGCGCAAGTTAGCGGCAAGAGCTGAACCGGCATTGAAACCAAACCAACCAACCCAGAGGAATACGGTGCCGATGACGATGTGGGTGACATTGTGAGGGCGGTAGTTCAGCTCGTGTGTTCCGTGGCCTCTGCGCTTGCCCAACATGATTGAGTAAGCGAGGGCAGCGCATCCAGAGGAAATGTGTACTGGGGTTCCACCAGCAAAATCAAGTCCACCCATCTTGAAAACCCATCCGGAAGCGTTCCAGGTCCAGCATGCGATTGGATCGTAGATGATGGTTGACCAAACAAACATGAAAACGACGCAAGGAAGCATCCGGCCACGCTCAGCTACAGCTCCCACGGCGAGTGCGACGGTGATTGCAGCGAACATGCCCTGGTAAATAGCAAACATGAGATCGGGGATCTTGGTGGAGCCAACAGAGGGGGCGCCGAGAACGTTGCGGAAACCGATGTTTTCGAGATCGCCGATATACTTTCCTGCCGTGTGCGAGAAAGCGAGGGAGTAACCCCAGAAGAACCATTGGAATGAGACTACGGCAGTAGCCATGATGGAGAGCCAGATCAGTGACAAGGCCGACTTTCTACGCGCCAGACCAGAGTAGAAGAAGCTGTGTAACCATTAGTTACGTGTTGTATCCTCCGAATCGTCCAGAATACACATACCCTACGCCCGGAATCATGAGCAAGACGAGAGCGGTTGAGGTGATCATCCAAGCAATGTCTCCAGCCTAATGTTGTGACCCGATCAGTGTTGTTCCACGAGAAGGATGAGCGCATGCGCCTCTTGGCGCAGTGCGAGGTCTGTGGGATGCTTACATCGTAGAAGATGTTGAGATCGTCAGTCAGGGAGTCTCCTCCGGTTGCAGTGGTACCATTGTAGGGGACACTCATGTCGGCGACAGCTCACACAAGGCGAGACTTGGGGGAATTAGATTAGAGTAGAGGAGTGTAGAAAGTGGAAGCGTGCTGCTGGCCACAATGCAGCGTAGAGAGTGTGTTGAAGTGAAGCACTTCGAGGTTGATGTTGGTGGGATGGGGTGGATGAGGAAGCAGAATTCCTCAGTGGTGGTGGTAGGAGTAGTAGTAGGAGTAGTAGTCAGCCTGTTTGTTCCCCGTCGGATCTGACTCACGGGAATCGAGGAGTCGGAATTGTTGGAGTGGGAGTCGGAGTCGGTTCGCTGGCGCAGTTAAAGGCAGAAGAAGTGAATCTTCGTCGACTGAACGGTGACCGTGACCGTGACCGTGACCGTGACCGTGACCGTGTCGGTAACCGTAGCCCAGGACTTACTGTACTTGGAGGAAGTCTGACACGCAACAAGACCGGCCAGAACTCACGGACGGAGCAGGCAGGAGTCGTTATTATGTACAGCAAGTGCTCACGATATCAGGAGAAGGCTATCGCCCCAATTCACCAATCACACGCCGGCTGGCCTTGGGCTCTCACCTCAGCTCCGATCACTGTCGTCTGGTCCAACCGAAAGTGCATGGGTTCCCGTCCAAAGGCGTCAACTCAAATTTTAGTTCTGTAGGGCTTACATGCACATCCCGGCTCAGGCCAGGGACCCAAGCGGGTCCCTGGGCGCCGCGAAGATAAGAAAGTGGCCAGGGGGCCCTTGACCAATCAAGGCCACGTACAGGGCGGAAGCTGATTGCTGGTGAACCCAGGTACGTATATTCATTTCCAAGATCAATTACAGAACAGAACAGAACAGAACAGAACAGAACAGTACTGCGGTGTGCCATTCAGCCAAGATGCCGGAAGCGAAAGCAGGCAAAGACAGAAGAAACTCGTCAGCAAGCGAGCACTGAGCTGCTGTATACAGACCTCCTGTACAGTAAGGAAAACGGGTGCCATCAGCTATATATGTATTGGGTAAGGTGCGTACGTACAGACAGACAGACGACCGAACGTACGGAAAAGCTGTGCGGGTGACAGCGGACAAGACTTTTAAACCGAACGGCCTTGAACGTCTGAGCGTCGTCGTACTACTTGCTCTCCGTACAGCTTGCACTCTGCCTCGGCCATCCCACTCCCACTGCTGATAAGCCGCTACCCTGCCCATCACTTCCTCGTGACAGCTTCTGGAATCATGGGAATTGTTCCTTCCACACCTCAGACAACAAAGTAGGTACCAACCAACAGGACCATGCAGTCTGTACCACGACGGTACCATCGATCCCATGGCAGCATGATTTACAGGACTTGACTTCCCTACAAACGTGCATGCAGGACGGACCATGAGAGCATCTCCGCCTGCTTGGAATGTCTTGAAAATCATCCTGTACAAAGGTAGCAAGCGAGTACGGCACTAAGAGTACAAAGAGAGTACAAAGTCCTGTGGAGAGCAGCCCACAACCGGTCGTCGAAAGCGCTCCGGAGATTGAAACTCTTAAATCTTTATTGCCTTTCTTTCGCTCGGTCCGGAGGGTGTTGGCGAGTTGCGACCGAATGCCAGGCAAGACTCCAAATACGACAGATTGCCGCCATCATGCCCTTCTCCGAAGAGCTTCCTCTTAAGACATGTTCCGCCGACTTGGAGACTAAACAATCTCTCAATGGCCTCTCAATGATCTACCAAGTAGACCAATCTCAATAGCCTCTCCATCATCTACAGTAGACCAATCTCAATGGCCTCTCCGTCATCTACAGTAGACCAGTCTCAATGGCCTCTCAACCATCTACCAAGTAGACCAATCTCAATGGCCAATGCTCTCGACGCAGCCAACCAGGTTTGCAAACTGGGAAGTTGCAAGTTGAAGGTTGGAACTGGTTCATCCCAACTCTGCGCGCGGGCCAAGACTCCGAGGCTCCACCCCACCACACCTGAAGGCTGGGCCCTCCTTGGCGGCCTCCACTCTTCGCAAAGATAAGGGAACGCCCATGGACTCCGGTCTACCATCTGATTGGGCATTGGTGAAGGTCAGTCGACATTAGATATGGCCATTTAACCTCATGTACAACCTAAAGGAAATCGATTTGCGACTTCGCAATCCAATGTTCCAGCCGACATATCCACGACCGCGGATAATGCACACTTTCCCCTCGTTGGGTTCGTCGCTCCATGGTACCCCTATATATCTTCAGAAGTCGAAGGAATCGTGGAGGATGACGGCTGTGCTTTCTAGCTTCTACATAAGATACCTAGCTAGAAGATTAGCGAGGATGGCACTGGTAGTCTACAACAGTTACTCTAAAGTCTTGATATCCAGGAGCGAGATCAGTAGGTCTGCCAACAGCTTGTCCACCCACATCAGCAGTCGTCCTGTACACGTTGAAGCCCGAGGAGGCGAAATAGTATTTTCCAAGCGAACTTGGTGCACCACCCTAAACACTCGCGGAATTCGGGAACTTCCCATAATCTACTTGCTTTCATACCTTTGATCTGCTGCGATGCCCTAATCTTTATATTCTTCCACAACCCTAAGTTGCCCTTAGTCCTGCAGATTTAAGAGGTTCGAAAGCACATAGTCAACATATACAGTACCACGTATTCTTTTATATTTCAACAAGAATTTCCCTAGAATTCAAGAAGCAAAAACGCAGTGCTTCCGTGTTACTGAGAACGTGGTTCCGTACACGTGCAGCTTCAGCCAACCATGTTTTCTTTGTGTGTGGTACACCCCACGTCCTGCCTTGAGCTGCATTAAGCCACAAAAAGTTGCCTTTTCGCACCCCGCACTAGCTTCCTGCAGGTCCGTGTCTCGGTCTTTTGGAACTCCTGTACTGCCTTCAAGGAGAACATGCATGCATTTTCTTTTGTTCGGGAGGTAGACATTGTGTTTTGGCAGCTGATGAGAACATGAGACATGATGGGTGGGGTGGATGTATGAAGCTGCACGGGCTGCAATGACTATTCGTACAGAGTAGATCTGATTCGTTCCCTTTTGTTCTGGTGGAAGCTAATCCTGGAACATAAAGCAGTCTGCGAGCTTCTTCTATACATCGCTTATCTTTGGGAAGAAAGAGAATCAAAGAGGCTTGTTCCTTTTGCTAGTGATAAGAGACGTGTCTGTTTTGTAATGAAGTCTCTTGTCTCTCACCACTCCTCTACAGATGTTAAGCGATAGGATTAAGAGCCATTACTGCAGTTGTAGCACACAACTTTATATGTTATCCGATAACAATAGCTGTACATTGAATCTTCGCTAAAGGAATCCACTTAGTCTTGAGTTTATCAAAGCAAGTTAAACGGCAGCATTTCCTACCTCGCAGTTAAGCAGATGTACATTGCAGATGGGGGTCCTTGCTACTTTATTAACAAGCGAATCTTGAATCTTTGGGGCTCAGGTTAATATATAGGAGTGTTAAAAAGCTTCCTGTATGCACAGTAGCTTATACTTTTGACGTTCAATATGGGCTATAAAGTCAATAATATAAGTGGTAGTTGGTTGCAGATTTGAAATAAAGTTATCTGTTGATTATTGTTAGCACGTCGCTTATACTCAACGACTACTTTGTAAAATCATTTTGAAATGCCTGTGAAGCGAGCAGACATTGTTGTTTCAGGTCTTCTATCCAAGTCTGAGAGGTGGGCGTTGGTAGATATTAGAGGCGGACGGATATGCTGGAAGTTGTGGGTGGTGAAGATGACTTGGTCAGGTGAAGATGAATCTGGGCGGATTGCTGATATGTTGCTCACCTAGGATGGTGCTATACCACCACAAGCATCTTGATGAGACTCTTATGTCTAGTAGTAAAATTCTTTACATAAACGAGTACCCAACTACTTTGATAATCCTCAAATAATGGGAGTTAAAGCTAAAATATACACGACAAGTAAGTATACTGACTCGGAATTTTTTGTAATTCAGATATAACGCGTAAGTTTATGCCCAAACTAGGGTGATTTTGAAACTGGATCTGACAGTGAAGGGGCGGCTGCAAAGAAAATCACAGTCGATTATTATATAGACACTTCCATATGTTGTGAGTACCGACTACAGCATTTGGCTTTCTTCCTGCTTATCTCTGTGGATACTACTTTCATTTTCATCTCTGCCCTAAGGATGCTTATGCATTATTCATTTATTAAAGCATCTGTTCTGGTATGCGTTTTAATAGTAGTTCAGGTTGACGACATGACACAGAAATATGAGAAATAGATAAAATGAGTAGCTACACCTTTCAGAATATGCAAAGAATGCAGAGTTTCCTCCAAGTTCGCAGAATACTAGAAACAGGTTACAACTTGCTACTTCTGAAGGACAATCTACTGTCTAGAAGCAATTTCTTTGTTTGTTTCAGGACTCGACGTCGAGAAGTTGCTGGCATTGTGCAGAAACAAGTCGAGGCACCTCGATATGGAAACAGTGGCTTTATATTCAATTCATATTCATCACTATCAGCAAAACTCTCACATAACTATCACTTCATATCATCCGCTACTTCCAAACATCAATATCCTACAAACTTATCACCCAAACACAATGCACAAAAGCATACCGTCTCTCTTCCCACAAGCTTCCTCACAAAACCGCCTACGTCGAACGAAGGCACGAGTAGATCACCAGAATGGACAACCCACAGTCCCATCTCACAGTTCGAGTGCACTCCCAGCAAAATCCCAACCCCAACCTCAACCACAGCCACAAATCCAATACCAAATCAAAATCCGCACTTCTGACAACAACATCTTCTCAATTTACATCAGTGAAACTTGCACCGTCTCGGAGTTGAAAGAGATTATAGCTTCAAGTTTGGAAAGGCATATACCGGTTCGTCAGCAGAGGTTGTTCACGGGAGGAGTGTTGATGAATGATGATAGAGGGGTTTTTGAATATCAGCTTGACGATGGTGAGTTTTCCCCTCACCCTGCCTTTGTGTCCTGTTCTCGTCGCAAGAGCGCATTGTATGCGATCAAGATTTTCTTGAAAAACAGGCTTTCGTACTTACACTTTAAGGGTCTTCCGTATTCTGCATACCAGCACTCTCACTTCCAAACCCAAGAAAGAAACGCACACCACAAAACCCCCCAAACTTCCAAACCACATCTCATCCAACACATCACCATTCAAAACTCCCCACAATCAACGAGATGGTTGTTCTTCCCACAGGAATAGAGAAATACAGCCCTGAAGACACCCCCGAATCCACAACCTCAACTTCTACTCCCACATCCGAGAAGCGGAAGATGATGGAAAGAGAAGATTCGCCTACTATGCCTCCGTCCCAATTCCCCTTCAACAATAGTAGTGCTGCAGGACCTTGTTCAGTCCCACCACGCACTTCTTCTCTGCCCAGGGATCAGATCGGCAATACTTCTCTTGGACTCGGAATGATTTACAATGAATCGCTGCCTGCACTTATTGCTGACAGCCAGCCTGGTGGATGGAAGCATCCCTTCGGTTATGAAGAACAGGAAGAGATTCGGACTTTCTCCCAGAAAGATAACGATTCTATATCTGACAAAGCAGAAACTTCAAACCAACAAAAACCAACAGAAGTCCTCACAAGTCATCTCAATCCTCAGATCCCCATGCAAGAAGAGGAAACTCAAAATGTTTCTCGGAAAGATGATCTCGGTCTGAACATAGCGTCGAAGCAAAGATCATCAACAGACAGTCACTCACATCAATCACACGTGGAGAATTCATCCCCTTCTCACTGCAAAACTTGCGAAGTCTGCGAGGAGTACATCAAGACAATGGCAACGACAAAACAAAGAAGCTCACACGCAGCGCGAGTTCCTGAAGCCAGCCCCCGCTCTAGCTTCAGCGTTCGCAATAGTCAAGAAGTGGAAACTAATGCTCCATTAGTAGAGATCCTCCCCGCTACAGAGACAAGGTCCAACCCCAACTTCCACGAGAATCAAGAAAGGGACACTGCTCGTTCTCCTGAAGAACTCATTCCCGTTTCAGATCTGAGTCTCATCTCCAAAATCCACAACATCCACAAGAGTCAACAAGAAGAACCTACACCACCAGCAGAGAACCTTCCCACTACTGTGACAAACCCCAGCACAGAAGCCTCTACAACAACCTCCCTCTCATCTTCAAGCGACAGAGACAGAGATAGCAGCGGATACGATCTCGCTGCTCAATTCTCTGAGGAGTACCTTAGTATCCTAGCATTTCTAGGTCGAGACTGAAGATTGAGTGAGAGAGTAAGCACACATGGTGAGATGGCCACTCATAAGACAAAATGTTTGCCATGCAAAGAGTAAGTAAGTCTAAGTAGAGATAAATAAACGATATCCAACAAGCGAAGAAACAGATAAATTAGATAGATATCTTACTCATTATTTCCACATTCTTCTCACAGAATGACAATCGTTTAGCCTTTGCATATTGGTACCAGCCCCTACGTTTAATTGGAATGTACACAGAGCAAGGAGTGCGAACAACAAGGAAGAAAAGAAGAATCTGCAATAAAAATATCAACACACCACCGTGTGGAACTTGAACTCCTTCCAAAGTCCAAGAACTATCTAGCCATTAACTCAGAGTCGAAGGAAGACGTACAGTAGAATAGCAAGAGATAGAAGAGACAACGTAGAACGCAGCAAGAATAGCAGAAGGAAAGCACAGGGTTTATTACTGTCATCTTCATCGTTGCCAAGGAAAAGAAATTGGGAATTCTTTCGATATTACAAAGTACCTACCTACCTGTCGAGGTTCATATATGCGAGATACTGAATTAATTTGAATAATTATAGGTACTTAAGGTCTACGCTACTTTGCAGTTAGTTACAAGACCACTTGCAAGAGCAGAGAGAGGGAGAAGGAGACGGAGATCATGATTGAGACGGAGACCAAGGCGCGGATGGCACGAGACACGACACAGATAGGGCGGAACGAGATCACTCACCATCATGAGCTGTGTGGTGATGTTGCTTACTTTCAGGGAATCCACAATATTGCCCTGAATACTATGTAAGGTATCTAATAACAAACAGCTAAGAGTAGTACAAGTCAGTTCACATCACAAACTGCACTCTCGATGCTCTCAGTTCGGGACAAAAGTACATTTCGAATTGCGCCATTATGATACCTGACTTCTCCAGAACACACGGTTTGGAGAAACAGTTGAGTGGATACAGTGGTTATCTCTCTTCACACAAGACAAGATACAAGACTGTCTAGAAATAATATCCCTCCACATGAAATAAGCTGAAATGCGCAAGAACGGGGCATAAAGAACAACAGAAACGCTCGCTATAACAGTTGGGCGAAATATACAACCTCAACTGGAATGCAAGCAGAAAAACACCCAGGCTCCCTCCCATATCCTGCTTGCGGGAGGGAGAATCCCACCGAGAAACGCCGCATGTATGTATATGCGTTTTATGTACAGAGTTCTCGACTCAATATGATGTGGTGCCAAAGCCAATATTTCCCATAACCCCTAACGCCGCCTTTTTATGCACCCGGATATCATAGCCTTTGATACCATTCATTACGCGCTGCGATGGGGTATTGGACTCAAGCAAGTCAGTAATGTTGTAGAGACAACGAAGCTACTACCTAGTCGATAAGATTCGTCATGTTCGAAGGTTTAGAAGGTGGGGAGATAGTAAGAGAGCGGTCGTACTGCAATCGTTCCGAGGACATAACAGGTGTGGCTGGATCCTCGGGGCAGGTGACGAATGATGAATCGCCGGGAGTATCTTGCTCGTCTTTGATGGACGTATTGCTGTTGTCGCGATGGAGATTGGGAGAGATGGGGCGCATGGGAGTAGAGAATTGTTGCTTCTCTAGACTGGGAAACAGGGAGGGAAATTGAGATGTGACTTCGACGACAGGCGACTTCATAACTTTGGTTGCGGTCGATTTGGATACTTTTGTTGTGTTGAATGTGTTGGTGATCTTGTTTTTGGGGTTGGATGTTGCTGGCTTCTTTCGAGGCTTGGCAGGAGCTTTCTTTTCTTTCTTCTTTGTAAGTACCTTTGTAGACGCTGCTTTCGTGAAGGCTGATTTCGTTGAAGCTGATTTTGTATCCTGGAATAGTTGGGGCTGCTTCAGCTTGCCCAATTCCAACAATGGAGTTGGGCTTTGCTGTCGAGGGCTTGCCGTCGGCGTCAAGAATCCTCCTTCGGACTTTATGGCAGACATCTGTTTCGACTCCACAACGACACCCAAGAGATTGTCCTTTGGTACTCTCGCCTTGTCTTCATCACTGACAAGCATTTGATATTCACCAACATCCTCATTCCACTTGGGCAGACCCACGTGACGTGCAACTTCGTCCGACGTACCTCGAACAACCAGATCCCAAGAGTCCTTCAAATCGATACCCAGTGGTTCAGGATCGTTGTTAATCCAAGCAGTGAATCCATCTCGTCGACCGCGGGTCACAGAGCACATCTGTTTCACTATCCGTCGAACACCAGGAACCTTGAGACTTGTGCCTACAACAATGACTGCGTCTGGGCGGCTTTTAAGGTCTGCATGACTGACAGCCCCAATAGCTTCATCATCTGGGTTGTATTCATTGTACAACACCATTCTTGGACGTAGGCGACCAACTCCATGCCCTCTTAGCCCAGCGACAATACGAGCTCCATCGATACCTTCACACTCTGGGCACGAAGGCGTTTCCGAGCCCTCGAATAGTGCGCCATCGAATGCCGACAAATGTCCACATTTTGAACACACCATCTTCTCTAATCCCCCATGCAATTGAATTGTCTTGGGCCAAGGACCTTTTCTTCCGAGAGGGATTTGTGTCGCTAGAGGTGGAAGCCGTGTATCAATGCCATCTATGTTTTGACTATACAACCTCAACAGACGCCCCTCCTCTGCAAGTGTTGCAAGCATATGATGAAAGGCAGTAGGCTCGGCTTTCTGGGTCAAGTGAGACAGTTCACGGACCATATCGTGGAAGGAGGATGTCGAGTCATTGTTCTTGTACACGGATGCATCGAAGAGATGCTTTCCGGATACCTTCACCTTGTGCTCAGCGCGCAGAGTTGTGAATAGACCGGTTGAAGAGCGGAAGTCAGGAACTGCGATGTTGTTAATACCCTTCTGGATTTTCAGACGTGGGATAAGCTTACTTCCAGCGGAGACAGAAATGCCGGCCCCAGCAATAACTACAATCTTGCGCTTTCCGCGTAGAGCTTTTGTCAACCGCCTCAATTGCATATCCTGCTCTTTGTTGTATGCTGAATTATCACTCATTCCAAAGGTGCGTAAGTCTAAGTGTTCTGTGGTTCTTTCCTTTGGCGGCATGGTCTTTCTCTTCTTGGCTGGCGGAGGGCCATCGTGGTCGCATCCGGGCGCATTACGCGTTGGCGTAGACGAGCCATCTCCGGAGAGATTTATTGAAGATGGCGATGGGTAATCTTGGGGGGTTGCATAGCTGGGAGGTGGTGTTGGCGATACTGAGGCTATGCTGGAAAGGGGAGAGGAGGGGGGCGACGTGCTGGCCTCCATGACTCTGACGTCTCGAGAAGGCGGAGAAGGCTGTCGAAAGTGGACAAGGCAAGAGGGAAGCAGGTAAGTTCTATCAGACTGCTTTGATCATCTCGATGGCGACGATGGCGAGTCGAAAATGTGGTCGTGATACCGTGTTGTCGACAAGGTGTTGGTGGGAAGTTTATGGTTGGAAAAGCTTTGCTTTGAAGTTGGACTGTGGTTCAAGACGTCGGGCGGGAGGTTGGACCTAGAAGCTCGCTAATGTTTTGATGGGGCTGAAGGGACAATGTAGGTGGTGTAGGTACCTACCTAGCTATGAGATGTATGGAATTCCATTGAACAGACTTCGCTCTCCAGACAATGCAAAGAATGTGACTATTCAAGCTTCCATTGAATTCCAGATAGCATTTATGTTTCCGACTTCTTCCATGACGCACAACTCATTTAATCGTACGGTATCCTGACTGCCGCACGTTATCCTCCAGAACAAAGCGCCAGCGAGACTAAAGAGTGCGCCGTCTCTGTACAGCAGTCAAAAGGCCATAGTACCCAAGACGAGAGACTTGGTTATTACCCTGCAAGCCCTCCTTGCTTCGATTTATTCGAGTGTCTTCTTCCTCATCAATACTACCCTTTACTGCTGCATCCATCAATAACAATGCGCCGATAGATGTTTTGTTCTTCGCAGATCGCAGTACTGTACACACGGTTCTCCGGGGCAACCAATGGATCCATGCTGAGCCTCAAACTCGACTAGGTATAGGTACCTAGCTAGAAGAGGCCTAGCTTCATCTCCGGAACCCTTGTCGGGTTGTCGGGAAACTGGAAACTCGCCTCGTGCAAGGCTGGACGACGAGAGACGAATTGGCTCAAACGAACAACACATTCTTCACTCACCACCACCCTCACCTCACCTCAACATATCAATTAGAGATACAGCCACTGCCCTTTAGGTTCGGTAGTTATTGGATCATCCTACTCTAGTTCGCTTGAATCATCAACATACTATATAACTCATGACTGCTCTATGTTATCCTTAGCCTTCTGCGGACATGCCACTCATGATGGACGATGATATGGACGTGGACATCAATGATCTCTTTGGAGATGGGGCTGAACTGACATTACCCTCACGCCCTCCCTCCAAGGAATTACTCCAGAGAATCGATGAGCTTAGAGGAAGTGGATGTTGCCAGTAGGTTGGTGAATGAGCTCTTGAAGTCTAAGCTAAGCTTGTATCAGGAGTATTGCATGGTCAAAATGGGGCAGCATTGCCTCTATAAGTCCGAATGGGTCAACTCTGGAATTCAGAAACTTGCGTTGCCATCCAGAAAATGGGACATGGGCCTTGAGTGAACCAAGCCCCACCCCTCAATTGACCTCTGACATGGATGGAGGCCCATTGAGGCATTTGTGCTGGAGCTCAACTGGTGCTGAACTTGCGGTTGTCGACTACTGTGGTCGTGTGACGATTCTAGGGCTAGGGTCGTCAATCAACAAGCCCACGCTATCTAGGAGTGCTCAGCTAGATCCTGCAGATGATTTGCATGCTGTCGTAGGATGTTATTGGTTAAATTTGCAACCACATCAGCCAAATCGCCCTGTACGTTTCTCATACTGTTGAGAAGCCTATGTATGGCATTACTAATACAGCTTTAGGGTGCTTTCGTGAACGGTCCAGCGATCAGAGAAGGAGCAGGATTTCGTTACGACGCCTCTCAAGCTCCTGTTTTTGGTCCATACCATCCGATTCCGAACAAATCTGCTTTCGTGTGTATCACAACCAACGGGTTGTTAAGAGTCCTATGGCCCCAGATTAACGGTAAATGGTTTGAATCACACACCGAATTGGAGAGTATAGTCTCATCGGAGGACCTGATTACACATGCTTCAATATGCCCCGACAAAAGTAAGTCCTCCTGGGATAGGATACTGTATTCTTCTCAACTAAGTATTATACAGATAGTACGCTTATTATTGCATTTGCTACTACTTCCAAACAGCTACGGACCGTGCGTGCTGTGATAGACTGGGGTCTTGCAAAACAAACTGACAAAGCTACGACGGGCGTAGGACTTCTGAACCCGTCTGTCAAGACGAGACATCTTGCTGTCACAAGTTGGCTCCACGAAGGCTCTACGCTGAATGCTTCCCATATGGAGTCAGCTATGGTGCAATTATCACACTTGGAGTTGTTACCTGCCGCTATAGATTCGGTTGGTAGGTTGACATTTCCTGTGATTGTTGCTATTCGCTCTCATATACCAATCTCAACGTCCCACTACAGCCAAGATGTACATACGGCTGTAGATAGATGGGAGATTCGGGATGCTCACCAGAAAATACATCCCGCTTTCGAGCAGCTCAGCTCGCGGAGGAACAGCATTGGTAGCCAACCGAGTGTAAGTTGCTTAACCATATAGATAGATATTTGCTAACAATTATACAGGCCACAACATTTCTGACAAAACTCCAAAGCTTCGCAATGAACAAGATAGTTATTGGTATGCAGCCAGTGAACTCTGGCAAGATTATTTGCTTTGCATACGCCGATAGCTCTGTAGACTATCGTGACCGAATTACCATGGATGAGGTCTTCACAGATTGCGACCTTGACCGTGTCTGGCATCTGGCGCAGATTGGATTCACGTACACTGACGATGAATCTTGTAAGATAGAAGAAAATTACCGATCTATTCGAATCTAGCATTTAACTTTTATTAGGCTTGCAAATGGCACTATCACCGACCTTCTGTTCAATGATTCAGATCAGAAATGATGGAAAGCTGAAGTGGAAGCCACTTGATTATCATATGGGTGATATCGGAACATCTATGGAGGATCGTGAGTCTACATCATCAAGCTGGATAGACTTTGAAAGCTTACAGTTTCCAGCACAATATGCAGCAATAATTGCTGCTCTTACTTTATCAAGCGCAACAACGGCAATGACTTCTATCAATCTAGATGATTTGCTGGCCACAGCTCATAAGCATATCAAAGGGAGTGAGTTAACCCTGCGCTAACTTGTTGGATCAAATTAACGTAAAGACCAGATTTCATCTACGACTGGCTCAACGAGCTATCCAAGATGCTCAAGCTCAACGTCGATTATTCAGAAGAAGTCCATTTTGATCCACTTATCCGGAACACAGCAATACAGCTGTGTCTCAGTATTCAGGTTTCTCTGGGCTTTAGAGGAGAGTTCTTCCCTCGAACCTTTGCTGGCAAATTTGCTTGGATCGTGCTTCAGCTACGAAATATTGTAGTCCTTGTCACCATGGCAGCAAATATGAAAGTCCTTTCAGGTCAAGGCAATGAAAAGGTGTCCCCGCTTGAAAACCCCGGTAAGGCACTGTCAGTTTAATATTCTCGTAACATGCGTACTAATCATGATCAGAGGTTATAAATGCTCTCGCTGGCTCTATCCGGTGGACCTTAGATCTCATGGCTTGGCTTGTCGATACGCTTCTAGCACTGCTCACTGATATGCCCAACCTTAAAGACGAATCCAGACTCTCACTGCCCGACCTGCTCTCGCATCTCCGTTCTACGAACAATGCATCCCTCCACCTTCTCCTCTGTTCTGCAACGCGAGGTTTCCTTACCGCCGTCTGCCGCCGGATAACCCACCTCGACTACATAGCCCGAAAGGCCATACAGACTGCCATCCAAGGCGCCCGCGACGCTCACGGAAACCTCATTCCTCCTCAACCCCAAACCTCCCTCTCACCATCCCTTCGCGCTGCTTACCAGCAAATAGCAACCCTCACCTCATCTGCTAATCTCAAAATTGTAACCTTCGAAAGTTTACTCTCTACACTGACAATTTCCATCAAGACAGCTTACGGCTCACAAGATACCACTCGCGTAACGGATCCAACAACCGATAAAGCCTGGGACAAACCGCGTAACAAATTGGAACTAAATATGCTCTTCGGCGGCGACTTTCCCGAGGTCTTCAAACCAGTCATCGTTCACTTATTCAGCACCGTTCTTCCAGCAACACGCGAAGAAATCGATCCTGGAAAACTCTTCTTTATGGACTTCAGTCTCCTAGAAGTCGACGACGACGATGGAAACTCAGGACCACCAATGGGGCGAGAAATGCGACGTCGAAAAGAACAAGGCCTCACAATGGATTGCTTCGCCAAGCGGTGGCTTTCGAATCCCAAAAGGTCGCACGCGAACGCGCCTTCAAACACGAATGGAAATGCCGAGGAAGTCGCAGGTGCAAATGTACAACAGCAAGGATTACATGCCGCAGGGAAACCGCGCTGGCGTAGATGTGCTAGATGCGCGGCCGTGATGGAGGACGTGCTGAGTAATAAGCAAGCGGTGCAATGGCTGATTATGCAGCATCGGCGGTGCTTTTGCGGTGGGTATTGGGATACGCTTCAACCAGGGAAGACCGCCGCATGATTTACTCATTCAGTTTTGGTAGCATGGCCCGACCCCCAGAAATAATAATAGTAAAACTTTCTTTAATCAAATAAGATTATGCCGTGAAATATAATCCTTACCTCTTATATCCTGATCCCGCTTAATGTTCGAGATTGTGCCAATACTTGGGTGAACACTTCAATAAACAGCGTAATGACCAAGTCAACAATTACATCTCGAAGCCGAGATAATGGTTACGGTATGTCTATACTAGAATTCTGGGGTTTGAAAAGGCATGAATAATCATTAGATATTATATCGCTAATTCTATAAGTCGAAATAGGACAGGTATCAGTAAAGGCCAAAGCCGCGTGTCTACATCGTAATACATCTACATCCATCCCGATTGCCTGGGTCCTATCTTTTGCTCAACCTCGCTTAAAAATACAATACGCATAAGAAAATGGCAGAGTGGGTATCGTAGAAGCCAAATCAAACTCAGAGCCAAAGCCAAAAGAACATTTGCGCCCCGTTCTTCCCAAAGAATATTGAACAAATGAAAATATGGTCCAGCCCACCCGGGCATGTATAAAGGATTTTGTGTGAATGTGTGACCGTAAATTCCAAGAGAAGATAATTATATTGGCCCCTCGTTTCCCTCGAGGACCCTTCTCGCTGCATCCAGACGGCGTCTCCAGACTCGGCTGTCATAGCTGCCTCGTCCAGACTCTTGCAGGCCAAGAACGCATTTGCCTAGGCTAGCGACTAATCTCTCCACCAAGATTTGATCTTCTTTGGCAAGCATATTAACAGGTGACGGATCGGTACGGCCGTTCCCGACTGTATCGCTCCCGGTGCTAACGGATCCAGCTTTGGATTGCTCAGGCGTTGTTGGGTTCGATTTTGGCTTGTTAACAAGTGGGAAGCTGCGTGTGGTGCCAGTGGAAGAGAAGGATTCGATAGAGGAGACAGAGGGGCGATGTGGATTGGTGGCGCTCATTTGCCGATCGCTGTCGTATATTTCAGACGGCCTACTTCTGTTTTGCTCTGGGGAAGGAGCACGATCTTCTGGTATGCTATCGACGGGAGGGCCGAAAGTAGATCGTTTTGCGGTCAAGGGGGTATTTGGCTGAAGGAGAAAGGGGTCATTCGCTTGTTGAACTGCGTAGTTATCATGATCTTCCTCATCAAGGCTTTGCCCTGATTTTGCAGTTGCAAATGTCGCTAACGTTGAGACGGAATCATTGCTTCCGTTCCTGAGATGACCCATTGCAGTCCGGTCATCAAGACTTGGTCTCGAATTTTCAGCTTCTATAGGTCGAGTTGTGGCTGCAGAATCGTCAGAACTGCAGCTGCTAGTACTTCCTCGGCGTCTGTTTCTTTGCTGGTTGATCGTTCCCAGTGCACTGTGGAGGAAGAAATGCTCATAGTCAAACGCATCTTCGCGATCCTCATGCGACATGGGCAATATAGTGTCGTGATAGACGGAAGCATCGCTCTCACTGTCATAATCATCAAGTTCTTCCCGCCTGATAATCTCGTCGTTGTAATCGCTTTCGCTCCCATCTGGACCCTGTTCATGTTGATCTTCCGCGGTCTCATATCTATCCTGCTCTTCCTCCTCTGCTGGAACATCCTGTGAATCGCGGTTCGCCAATACCGTAGTTTGATTTTCATGCACATCCTCATAAATACTGGTAACATCAGAACCAGCATAATCAGGGATCTGTCCTGTTGATTGCATATCATTTTCGTTGTTTGCAGAAGATTTGTATTCAGTAGACCCTTCTTTCCATGGAGCTTGTGATACTAACTTGTCAGCACTGAGTGGCTCACCTCCCTCTTCATAGCTCTTGTGCTGGGAATACCATTGTTCGGCTGCTGTGAAAGGGCTAGGCGTTCTAAGGCTTTGCATACTGCGTCGCCTCATATTATCCTCGCGAGCACGATCTCGCAACGATGATAATCTGCCTTTCAGATCAGTCATTTGATCCCGGAGATCCCGCATTTGCATCGATGAGGCCGATCGAGTTAGAACTCGTAGATTGTCATTTTGGCTCAGGTAACCATCGTCTATACTTGTTCTATCACCATCACGCTTCGCAAAACTCGGGCTAACATCATCCTCGCTCAGGGGCTCGAGGGTGACAGCAATCGGTGGAGATGCTTTGGTTGTTGGCGAAGTTCTGCTCAAAGGCGAGGATGAAAGAGGGCGCGAAATGCTCCCATGCCTGGATAGATTCTCCTGACTAGTATGGGGAGAACTTCGAAGCCCTCGATTGTTCCCCATAAACCCACCACCTGCGCTCGCTGACCGAAGTATAAATGGCTCCTTCTGTGATTGTACGGACGGAATGGAGTTTTCGCTATACACTCTGGTGTGCCCTGGACTTCCTCCTGGCGCATTAGAATACTCGCGGTGTTTTAAAGGAGTCGCTCCGAGCTTAAGTGGAATAAGGCCGTTATTGTTTTGTGGGGGAGAAGGAGTAGATCTTGATAACGGGCTGCTACTGTGAATCGAGGACATGGAGCCAGAGGGCATAACATAGAGAGAAGACCGAGCGCGCGTTAGATTTCCTTCCATATTCTGCACTGTGAGTTAGCATTGTAACTCAATTGGAGGACGAAGGAGCCCTTACGTTCAGCCGTCGTTTCGCATTCAGTAGAATCTGCTCTGCCCTTCTGCTCAATGCAGCACTTGAACTCCTATCCTCCTCTTGGCTAATATCACTCTCTTTCCTTGATAACCTTTGGGTTTCTGACGCGATGATCGCTTCAGTGTATGAATCCGCTACACTCGAATCTGCCACGCTCTCCTCGTCGTCTCCTTGGAAAACACTATCATCGACGCTGATGCCGTCATCAAAGTCGGCAAACAAATGTTCGGCTGCTTGTCCTTCGGATGTGATTGTACTTGTTGATTCCACGGAAGTTTTCCTTTCATGCGTTCCCATTTTTGTCCTCTTCAATAAAGCGCTATGTCCCATTGCAGGTGTTGCGCGCATTGGTCCACCAAGTTGCTTCAGAGCCCTCCTCTCTGCTGGTGCTGGTAGACGTCTAGGAGTACTTTCCACTTCGGTTACTTCACCTATATCGCTGAGCATCGTTCCGTTGCTGTGCAAATTGTCGAGGTCAGTTTGCTTGTCCTAGAAGCTGCGGAGGGGTGCGGAGAGATGGTTTTCATCACTCAGATTCTAGAATCTGGTTGAAATGGGAAACGCACCCATATATAATTGGGGTCTCGGGTGTCAGAGGGCCTCTCATCTGTGCTGGCGGTCCAATTGAGAAAGTCACATCCGTCGTTCTAGTGTCATCCCATGCACCACCGCCAGATGGTGAAGGAGGATCATACGAATTGTCGTAGGGTAATATCATGTCTGGGTTTGTCAACGTGCTTCGTTTTGTCAGCGCACTTCTCTCAGAAAAGCAGAAGAGCGCCCAGGTTCTACATACGGAGACGCGGGTAACGTTGGGTACGGCATGGTGGTAGTAGTTGTCGTCGTTTGTACACCGGCGCCGGTATGCAGGTTCCCGTATGCCATGATGGCCTCCACTCGTCGAATGGCCGTTGCTCTCGTGGGGAAGGGGAATGTTGACTTTGGGGATCGCACCCGAGAGCATGCGCTCGTCCGTCCTTCAGGCTTCAAGGGCACTCCTAGTGGTTGAGAAAATTCGAGGGTCGTGCTATGGCGATTGACATGGAGAAGGGCGATAAGGGGGACGATAGGCAGCGTAGTATGGCGGATGGGAGAACGAAGCAGGAATGCAGCGAAGTGGTCGTCGAACACACGAGGTCATAAGGATGGATTTCAGATAGACGCGTCCAGAGAGCGGCTCGCATTAATGTGGTTCAGATAAAGGTATGATGATGTTGGGATGTTGGGACTTGGGATTTGGGGAAGAAGGAAAGTTGTGGTGTCTGTTTGCGACCTGGCTTGGCCGGACGCCAATTTCTTTGCCCCTATCAGACCCCGTCACATCGGCAGAGCTGCTTCCTTATGGCCCCATTTCTACAGGGCGTACAGGGCGTACAGGCATGTCCACGCCCCTGTTCCATGCGACATCCCACGCCGAACAGTCTAACTCGTCCCCGGCACTGTACCTGAGCAAGGAAAAAGCAACCTTCACAGAGCGGCGTCTGGGGTGAGAGGAAGTCTCCAAAGTCTAACACGAGAATGATTAACTAATTCCGATTGTACGAACGACCGTAAGCCAGGCTAGCGAACAACTCGATGACCTGGCAACAACTTTCCGACATGAGTATTTCGTGATGGGCGTTGCGAAGCTCCTGCGAGAAAAAGCAAGCTCACCACCAGCCCACCTTTGCACACACGGTGTTCGCGGCTTACGCTGAGTTCATGCGATGCTATGTATGTACGGAGTATGATTCACGCCGAGCGAAGAGCATCGCGGAGTTGGAGACCACGACGCTCTGCCCTATATAAGCTTCTTCGTTGTGTGCGGTACGAGGTATGCACGGTATGGTACCTATAAAGAGAGGTTCCGCTAGGTGGAAGCCTTTGCATTTCTCCTCGATTTTTACCTTGATTAAACCCCAGCCTAGGCCGTACCGACGAGTTGCAATTTCACCACCTTCGAGAAGGATAGCCTGCTTCACGAACACAAGCGACATGGCCCCCTCAACCTCACAGCGCTTTATACTACAGCCCGCAAGCCTAGAAGACGTGCATCCTATGGCCCAGATGTATTGTAGTGCATTTGCGAACGATTATCACTTCTTAGTCAACTTTCCCAAGGGCACGTGCAGTCAAGCGTCTTAGGAGCGGTGGCTTGCAGAGCGCTTCACTTCTATGTTCAGCCAGCCGGGGGTCTTTCAGTTCGTGGTGAAAGAGTCAAGTACAGGAAAGCTACTTGGATACTCGAGATGGGCGTACCCTGTTGTTTTAACGGAAGGGCAGAAGGAACAGCGCAAGAAATTGAAAGAGGAGGCTGAGAAGAAGAGGAAAGACGGCATATCTGCGTTTCCTGAAGGCGCTAATGTTGAAGCCTGTACTACATGGTTCAGTGCCGTTGCGGAATGTGAAGAGAAGTGGGTTAAGGCAGACGAGACTTATGGTAGATAGCCAGCTGCATCTTTCTTGTGATCCAATTGCTGATAAACATAGTTGTCCAGCTCCTAGCCGTCCATAAAGATTATCAAGGAAAGAGAATAGGCAAGATGTTACTCAGACACGGCCTTGACCTTGCTGACGCAGAAGGCAAGCAGACGTTCCTTGAAGCAACAGCAGCTGGTCACCCAGTCTATTTGAAACTTGGATGGAAGGATGTTGATGTGTTGGGGATGGATGTGACCAAATGGGTTGGGCCTGAGGCAAAACCGGCGGAGGTGTGGTTGATGATGCGAGATCCTCAGCCGCTGAAAGTCTTGCAGTAGGAGACGTCTTCTTGCAACATAACCAGCAGAAAAGTGGGTTCTATTGTAAGACTTTTAGAAAATGAAGTTTTGAAGCATTCACAATGAATGACCCATACCCTTTAAATCGTCGAGGGTGGAGAGTAGTGCTGGTTCAGAGTGAATCACTAATTCACACTTCGTAGTTAGTGTCAAGTAAGGGAGGCATGGAGAGCATCACTATGTACTTGAGAGGGTATGTGCTCTCGGCCTTGGTGACAAGGGAGCTAGAATGATTGGAAGCTTGCAGCAGCAGTAACAAGAGAGTCTACAAAGGTGATGGATCCACTGACTACTCGCTCGGGAATGTCAATAAGCATACCTAAGTTGATATGTTGAAAACGAGGGCATCGTAATGGCCTGTTTAAATACCCAATACTTCCTGAAGACTTCAAGTATTATGAGAACTTACACATTCACCTACGTTCATTATAGACTGTCGCCCCTGAGCTATTAGTAAAGCATTGCTGGTGGAGGAGCTGTTTTTGTCTAGGAGCTGGTCATGGTGATATTAGACCTGGAAATAGAACACCAAATTACACTGTTCAGCCTATACATTGCTTTCATTGCTTGTTTTCTTCTGATAGTTCCATTGTATACACGGTAGGCTTTCTTGGGATAACTAGTGATATGTCTTCAAGTTTCCAACCATAGCCCCGTTCAATGTGTATACACGACTTTGTTATGCAGCTTTGGATATCCCTCAAATCTACACATTGGATTTCCTTGATCACTAGTCGATGATCTCACCATCCAAGTGCTAAGCTCATATGCAAAAGTGAGACTTTTCCCAGACGGTGTAAGACCCAGCTTTCCCTGCTGCTTTCCACGCCTCTTTACAAAAGTAAGAAGAATACTGACTCCCTCGCTGCCAGATAACCAAGGCATTATCCTCATTCTCCCTAGTCTGGAAACACCAGTGGAGGGTTGTAGAATCTGAAATGTTTTGGTGAGGTGTTTTTGCTCCTCGCTTAAGCTACCTAAGGAGCAACAGCTGATTTAATTATTGAATACCTATGCTTTTTATTTTCGGAGGACAAGATACTATATCTTATTTTGAATGTTTCTGGTTATGTTAGAAATTGAGCTTAAAAAGCCTTTAATTTTAGCGCATCTCTTGATATAGGGGTGCCAGCATCTAAGATGGCATTGGTTCTCATGTTATATTGCGTTGTGAGGTCCACACCCATTTTTTCTAGCAAGTGCCTCATGACCATACCACGTACGTTCAGTGCTCATAAAACCCTACGATGGCAAAAAGAGGTGGCAAAAAAAAAAAAAAAAAAGTCAAAAGCCCAATCATGGGGGAAACACACTAGGCCTACTTAGGGCACTTCACAAAGGCAGGTTTTATTATCCACTATTCCAGCAAGTGCTCTACAGCAATTCGCTTATGCCATTTCCAGTTCATGTCAGGGTGACAAGAACAATTAGAAGTGTTTGTTTCTGTTTGTTGAGACAATTCTGGTTATTTGTTATTATACCCGAGATTGGGAGTAGAGCCTGAAGGTGTGGATTTACCAACGTGCTTATATGAATATCCAAATAGTGCTAAGTGAACAGCTCCTGATTGGATACTGTACGTATTGACTGGTGACAGAACTGACAGTTGTAGAAATGACATAATAGCCAACCACAGTGTGCTTGAACTTCACTATTAAACGCCAAATCTTTCAACGGACGCGATGAAAGATGGGTCTCGAAAAAGAACAGGTCACAGGTATGACACTGCTACTGCCAACATTCTTACTGGGGAGTACTTTCGTACAAACATACCTGATGACGCCTACCTAGTTCATCCATTATGCCGACCACCACCTTACAAGGGCCTAGCATAGAGAACAATAGCATTGCTGAGAAGATTGTCAAAAGGGCCAATGCTAAGAACGTGGCCGATTGGTTCTTGCGTCGAGGTAGAACACATAGCAAAAAGCAAGTGGAAGCTGGCTGACTTTTCAATGAGTTATCCTTTGAATCTACGCGCAAAGTGCTGAGGGAAGGATATTGAGGTATTAATTCACGGATGTGGATGGAAGACATTGTTCTGTATAAAATTTAAGAGTTTTGATTATTATTGCTGCCCTAAGTGATGCATCACCCAGCCATTACTGGCGAGGACACAATGATACTGGGCAAGTCCTTA
Source organism: Pezicula carpinea (assembly GCA_026119845.1). NCBI lineage: Eukaryota > Fungi > Ascomycota > Leotiomycetes > Helotiales > Dermateaceae > Pezicula > Pezicula carpinea. The sequence goes on along the minus strand of JALRMK010000005.1, from coordinate 945,104 downwards.
ATGTCAACATGTTCCTGACTGCTCATATCCACTACTCTGACAGCTTCGATACCGACAATGCCCTCTTTGAGAGCTATGAATGTCATCTCAACCATATGACAAGCAGAAGGAGCTAGAGGCCCGACTCTCGTGTCTGTGCTTAGACAAATTGCCTCAGCCGAATCAACAGCGGAATTACGCTGCATTGCATGAACAATGTTCTCATCAACTACAGCTTCAGCGACCTTGGCATCCTTGCGAATACCTCCATAGCCAGTTGATGGTGGGCGAGTGACCCGAGCATCGCTTCTTCGTCGCTTGGGTAGCACCACTAAAGCGAGTTTTCGAGATCTGTCCGACCGGTTGACAATGAACACGGACCAGAGAAAGGAAAAGCCAGGGTATATTGGAACCTCTGGTGGAGGCCCAGTGAATGTCACCGTTACACCGAAGTCCGGAACGGAGGACGAACGCTCTTGGCGAGTGGTGAGCTCTACGGCGGGAAGCGAGTCGGGTCGGCTGATGGCAAGTGATGAGATGGTCGGTATGGTATCAAAAGGAGAGCCCAGTGAGAGCTGAGAAGGACGGTGCTGGCGAACGATTGGTTGTGTTGGGTTTCCGAAGCCGGGATTGACAGGTGGTGTGAAGTCAAGCATGGTCGTCCAATGCATTGATATTTTTGGCTGACAGATTCCAGACACGAGGTTTGCTGTGGCTTGTATAGAGATGTCCAACGTTCGAATCTGAGACTTATTGGTGATGTCCATATCATCAGGCAGTATTCGATACAGGAAGGTGATATCGTCTTGTGGGTGACATGTTACGGGTAATTTGAGACCTGGAACATCATTCAAGTCTTCTACAACACCACCAGATATTTTTAATGTGACTTGAATTAGTGTGATTTCACAATTGGCAAAATGAGTAATATCAACATCCAAAGAGGCAACCACGGAGGGATTCGTCGGTGTTGTGCTAGGTCTGGAATACCTGACCCGCGCATTGATTGCTGGATAGACCTTTATTGACTGCCTTGAGATGTTCTTGAGGGGCCGCATCAGGTCTCTGACAGATTGGGTCATTGGCGCCACACGAGATACTCTGAGGGCAGACAGGTGAGGTTTGATACCAGCTAAAGCTGGGTCGTCGCTAAAAGCTTCTAGTAGATTCATGCCAGAAGGAACCTGACTTGGCAGATACTCCTCTCTCAGAGCTTCAGTTTCCACCTGGTCAGTTGGTTTCAAGCTGGCCGAAGCGGAGAATACCACAGTTGGGTTTTGGAGGCGCAGTCTTGGTCTTCCAAGAAAAGCTGCCAGCTTCCACACCACAATTATGTGCCCTTCTCCACCACGATCATCTGGTCCCTGGACAACAATCATTGGATCTTCAGTATCCTGTATAGATCCTGTGTATATGGTCTCTTGACTTGGTGGCCCATCGTAGTTTTCTAGTGCAGCATTGACCACTTGTGCTTCGAGAGTTATGGCGAGTCTTCCAAGATATGACTTCAACGTTCTCTCGTCAAAGTAGGGTGTTTGCAACGCGACAAATACATCAACGGTTTCATCTAGGATCTAAGAATAAGTAAGATATAGAGCTTGTGATATAGTACGAAGTACTGACCAAAGAAAAGCGCCTGTCGCTGGGGGATAAAGGCAAGAGGTGAAGCTCGGCCTTCATCGAGGCGTTCTACTGAGCCGCTCAAGGCCTCCTCGATATTCAAACTGCTCGACAGGGGTATAATTGTGTCCAATACAGAGCTCTCGACAAACTCCAAGCTCCCCCTCGGAGCTGCCTCTGTGGATTCCATCATCCTCGCGGAGGTACTAAAGCCACTATAGTCGCCTTTCAGAAATTCCTTGCACCTCAAGGAAGTTTGTTGTCTTATGGTCGTATTAGAGGAACAAAAGGGCAATTGAGGTAATGGAATTACGGTGCTTTTGCGGATACTAGATTTCCATTTGATTGATATGTAATTCGAAAGACATTGACTTAGAGCTTCAGAGCTACACAGCCTCCTCAGCCTTGACCCCTGCAATGCACTAGCGTGAATTCGTCGCGAAGCCGAACTGGGAATTTCTTTGCGACCTTCTGCAAACACAGCAGCATACAACTATCCTATCGTTGAACAATCCATCGTCGTTATGAACGGAATGAACGGGATGAATGGGCATATGCCGCCGCCGATTCTCTGGCAGGAGGCTAAAAATGCCGATGGGCGCGTTTATTATTACAACACCATCACGAAAGCTACACAATGGACCAAACCAGAGGATTTGATGACTCCAGCAGAGGTGAGCATGTATGCTCTTCAAAGTTGACCAAATTTACTGACTGTTGCTACAGCGTGCTCTAGCAGACCAGCCATGGAAGGAATACACTGCAGAAGGTGGGCGGAAATATTGGTACAATACAGAGACGAAGCAAAGTTCCTGGGAGATGCCTGCTGTCTATAAGGATGCATTGGCCAAAGAAAGTGTTGCGCCTGCACAAGTTGCATCGTAAGTTTAGAATATCCAGTCAAATGATGATGTACCTAACTTTCGCAGCGCGCCTACCTTTGTCGCTGGCGGAGGATTCTCAGCTTCACAATACGATCAACGAGACCGAGAACCCATGGGCGAGGCTCGTCAAATTGCATACGGAAATGATGCAAATGGCAGCCGTCCTGGCGCTCAAGCTTTTGTTCCTGCTAACACCGACCCTGACTACTCAACTTTTGAAGAAGCAGAAGCTGCGTTTCTCAAGATGCTTCGGCGTAATAATGTGCAGCCCGATTGGACGTGGGAAAACACCATGCGAACGATTATTAAGGATCCACAATATCGAGCACTCAAGGATCCAAAGGATCGAAAAGCAGCCTTCGAGAAGTATGCCGTAGAGGTTCGCCTCCAGGAAAAGGATCGTGCGAAGGAGAGGCTTGCTAAACTCCGCACTGATTTTGCTACTATGCTGAAAAGCCATCCAGAAATAAAGCATTACACACGATGGAAGACAGCTCGGCCAATAATCGAAGGCGAGACCATATTCCGATCTTCAAATGATGACGATGAGCGACGCCAACTATTCGAGGATTATGTCATTGAACTAAAAAAGACCAATGCAGAGCGAGAAGCTGCGACCCGAAAAGCTGCAATGGATGGTCTTGTAGAGATCCTCAGGGGGCTAGATCTCGAGCCATACACAAGATGGTCTGAAGCACAAGGTATCATCCAATCAACTGAACGCTTTCAAGGTGACGACAAGTTCAGGGCTCTGAGCAAATCGGATATGTTGATTGCTTTCGAAGATCACATTAAATCTTTGGAAAAGACCTTCAATGATGCACGGCAACAAGAGAAGAACTCAAAATCAAGACGAGAACGACAAAACCGAGATCGCTTCATAGGTTTGTTACAAGAGCTTAAGGCGAGCAATAAGATCAAAGCAGGGTCTAAATGGAGCGACATTCATCCCTTGGTTGAGAATAACGACAGATACACGGCAATGCTGGGTCAGTCGGGGTCTACACCTCTTGATCTATTCTGGGATATGGTTGAAGAAGAAGAGCGCGCATTACGAAGCACGAGAAACGATGTTTTGGATGTTCTAGATGTATATATTTTACTCTTCTCTTTATCACAAGTACTGACCTCTACCAGGACAAACGTTTTGAAATTCAGCAGGAGACTACATTTGAGGAGTTCCTTATCTTGATGCATAATGACCGACGAACTGCTAACATTGATCGAGATGCCTTGTCACTCATTTTCGATCGGGTAAGTGCTGTTGAACTTGTCTAAAGTTATCTATCCGTGCTAATTCCTGTTCCAGCTCCACGAAAAAGTTTCCCGTCGTAGCGAGGATGATAAGCACCAAGCTGAACGGCAACAGCGCAGGGCTGTGGACACATTGAGGTCTTTTATCAAGCACCTAGAACCACCGATCCGTATTGACGAAACGTATGAAAGAGTTCGATCAAAGATTGAGAGATCAGAGGAGTATCTGGCTGTAACGTCCGAGGATCTTCGCCGTTCTGCTTTTGACAAAGTTATCAAACGTCTAAAGGAGAAGGAAGAGGATGCAGAGAAGGATCGACTGAGACGCCGGGACAGGTCTTCTGTGGACCGACCCACTCATCGTGATAGAGATAGGGCTGACAGAGCTGAGCGGTCACACCGCACTGGTGGCCGTCATTCTAGGCCAAGCCGCAGTCCAGAGCCAGACGCATATGAGGCAGACCGACGAAAGGCAATTGCTGACCGCGAGAAAAACTATCGGAGGGCTGGTGGTATGGACACTATATTGTCTCCTCCACGCCCAACACGAGATCGAGGGGATGTAGATCGTGAACGCCGGGATATAGACAGATCACATCGCGCTCGCAGAGAGGATTCTATGAGTCACTATGATCGCGAACGCAGGGATAGAGAGGACGAGCGGGAGAAATTGTACCGGAGAAGAGGTGATCCTCGCACTGGCCCCGAAGAATTGCCTTGGGGTGATGAAAGCCGAGTACCTAGCAGGCGGCGCAGAGCTGACAGTGATATTGAGAGCCAGAGTAGCAAGCGAGATTCAAAGGTACGTCTTTTCTTTATTCTGATACTGATCGGCCTCGTCAAAATTGCATTATAAACCACATGGAGCTTTTTTAGGCTCCCTCGGTTTTGAGCCTCCGATTCTCAGTATTAGTTTTGCTCACTATGCTTCTGATCGGCTCGATTTCGTCTCAGCCCATGAGCACTGCTAACACAATGTTGTCACAGAGAACAAGAAGAGAACTTACTCCCCCACTACGTGAGCGTACCCCTCCCCCAAGAGAACGGCGTCACAGGACTAGGACACCACCTGTACCATTTCCAATAAAGGAGGAACCGGCAGTACATTCAGGCAGTGAGGAAGGAGAGATAGAGGAAGAGTGAGGGTAAAATCTGTATGAGCAAGTTGGATCGTCTTTTTCGTACGTATCGCAAGTACCAACTTCATTCCTAGCATGATGACATTGGCAGACAGGGTACACGACACATACGGGCATAGTGTGCAAGCTTTCGTTGAAGCAATCTCGATTGAGGATACAGAAAAAAAATCGGTGTGTATCTGTCTCTCTTAGTTGAGTCAATCCATGACCGCTCCCTTAACTAGCTTCATCTATGTAATATAATCAATCAATGCCGATCACTTCATCAGCTTCCATGCCATGGATGCAAAATGCACCGGACGGCAGTCATCCACTTGACCCATTGCCCCCTCAATCTACTGTAATGAATCATCTGTGAGAGAAATGAATTGATGTTCATCAACGATAGGACCAAGGCAACAGGGGATAGACTGCCGTCGCCTTCGTTATTCATCGGGGTCCTCATCACTGGAACCTTCGCCATCACCATCTAATCCAGCCCCCCCTGGATGCTCCGCTCCTTGTGATCCCGATGATCCCCTAACGCCTAGCAATGCATCCCGTGATGGGAAAAAGGATTCATGTGAGAAGCCTTCAAGCACTTGTGCTCTTGTCTTCCTCCAAGAAGAACTATAGGCAGCGGTCAGTGAGGGTAAAGGAAACAGAGAAATGCGGTAACTTACGTAGTTACCACCCAGCTTTTGCTCTTGATCAAGTTGAGAGTTCAACTTGTTAATACGAGGCCGGTAGTTGGTTGGATCACGGCGGAAAGTAACGTCAAGGTTCTTTAGGAACTTGTTGCAACCAGTAAGCAAAGATTCTGGCTGGTTAGCGCGGGCATCAATGGATGGCTTTCCATCAAAGACAATGACTCGGTCAGCAAGGTAGGTTGCCATGATGAAATCGTGCTCGACGATGAACGCAGTCTTCTTTGAGTGCATGATGAATCTCTTGATGACTCGGGCTGCAATGATACGCTGCTCTGAATCGAGGTACGCGGAAGGCTCGTCGATGAGGTAGATGTCTGCAGGAAGACCAAGTGAGAGCACGATGGCCACACGTTGCAACTCTCCTCCAGAAAGAGTTTTGACTTCTTGATCGATGAATTCATCGAGCTTCAAGGGCTTCACGACATCAGTCTGGAACTGCGGTGACAAGAATGCGGTCTTGATTTTTTTGAAGAAGAGTTGGCGAACAGTACCCTCAAACTTGGGAGTGATCTTCTGTGGCTTCATGCTGATCTTCATGTCGGGTACTTTCTGCTTCCCATCCGGTTTCTCTGCTCCAGCCAGCATCTTACAGAAAGTCGTCTTTCCAGTTCCGTTCTCACCCATCATGACGATGATCTCGGAGTCAGTGAAATCACCAGAATCAATCTTCAGGTGGAAATTACCAAGAGTCTTTTCCATGGATGGGTACTTGAAGGCACGTGTTCGGTCGACCATGAATTCATCAGCAGCCTCAGCGATCTTGAATGTCAAAGATTCCTCTCTGAAACGTAGATTCTCGGTTGGGATGTTACCATCCAAGAAGATGTTGATACCTTCACGGACAGAGGCTGGCAATGTCACAACGCCGTAAACAGCTGGTCGGCCGTACAAGACACAGATAAAATCCGAGAGGTAATCAAGTACGGAAAGATCGTGCTCGACACAGATTACATAGTCATCTGGTCGTAAGAGGGAGCGAATAATCTTGGCCGCACTGAGACGTTGCTTCACATCTAGGTAGGATGAGGGCTCGTCAAACATGTACCTAGAGCAATTAGCTTAAGCACGATGTGCCCGATTGGAGGACCTACACATCAGCCTGCTGCACGCAAACAGTTGCGATAGCAAATCTTTGTAGTTCTCCACCAGAAAGCAAGTTGATATCCCTGTCCATAATGTGGTTCAACTCAAGGACATCGAGGCACTCTTGAAGGTTATCCATTGATGCCACGCTCTCGATCAAGCCTCGAACTGTCTTATCTCCGCCTTTCACTGCCCTTGGTATGCGGTCGACATATTGAGGCTTGACAATAGCCTTAAGGTCATCTTCGAGGATTTTTGTGAAGTAATCTAAGAACCATAAGCTCATGCTAGGAATTGTTTTGTCGTGGGGGCATACTTTGAAGTTCAGAACCTCTGAAATACTTGATAACATCTTGCCAATCTGGAGGGTTGTCGTATCTTCCCAGATTTGGCTTCAACTTGCCACTCAATATTTTCAAAGCTGTACTCTTTCCAATACCGTTGGAACCAACAAGACCGAGAACCTGGCCTGGTCGAGGAGTGGGCAACCGATGAAGCTTGAAGCTATTGGCCGAATATCTGTGAGTGACATGCGATTCGAGATTTGTTGGCAGATTGATAATGTTAATGGCTCCGAATGGGCATTTCTTGGGACAGATACCACATCCAATGCAGAGACTTTCGGAGATGAAGGCGATCTTGGACTCGGGTGTGACTTCGATACAAAGACGTCCGCTTCGCACAACAGGGCAAGATTTCTTGCACTCTTGTCTACATTTCTACACAAAAGCGGTCAATATCTTGTCCAGTAAAGGAGGGTGTCTGCCATGGTTTACCTTTGGCTTGCACTGTTTTTCACATATGTTATTAGCATTCGCACAACATCAAGGCGGGGTAGTGGGGCAGGGCTCGATGTGACTTTTACTTGCCTTGTCGGTGCTGATGATGGCAATACTGTAGTAGACAATCGTGAGTCACAGTCATCGGAAGCAAAATGCCTGGATGCGGCTGCGCAAGAGGACGAAATCAACGCACCGAGTAAGTTTGTCAGACATCTTTGCTCGTTATTGTCCGCAGACGTTCTCCTTCGAAATCTAGCGTTGAAATGACCGGTGAGGTCTTGCAGATGTGTATCGAAAACTCAATAGCTTGCAAAATTGTATATTGTGGCTAATTTTTCGTATGGGCCGACAATAACAAGTGACGATGTGGTGATTGTGATGCTGAACTGGGACAATGAATGACAAGAATTTTGAACATTGTGGCTCGTTGCTAATTGCGACCAGTAGATTGGCGAGTTTGCGCTCAGCGCCTACAAAAGCGGCTACAGTGCTGCTTTTGTTGTTCTCCAGCCTTATTCCTCACGTGCAGAGCCGCAATCGTGGGTGTACAACGTTCTGATCTTTCCTCCACTCCGAACTTGATGAACACACCCAATACAGAACGTCCTCCTCCACACCACACGCTCATTATTGAACTCGAAAGGAAGACCTACTTTCAAGGGAGGCCTATTTACTACGGCTTGTAAGTATATCTTTATATTTTCCCCACGCTCCGTTGTATTTTGCACCCTAGACATGGTCGGCTGCAGACCATCTGCCTGCTCAAGATGCCATCACAAGAAGTCACTACAAGCCGCATATATCACCATGGAGGCCTCGGATAATGACTCTGATGGATGTTATGGCAATCTTATGATGGAGCGGATGTTCCTCGAGCCCTTGGGCGACCTCGCACACCGTCAGTCCTCACCAATCGGTCGGAAACTACCATCAGCCCTGTCTGCTCAGATAGCATCAACATCTCGAAATGCGCCGGCGACATCGTGGAAGGCAATGATGATACTCAAACTGCGGTTTGGGAGGTTTCTGGATCGCGTGTTTCTATTCCACATGGCCACGTCATTGGCGGAAGCCTCTTAGGCCTTGAAGCAAAACCACGTCTTGACCAAATTGCTAACATCACCGTCCTAGCCCCACCATCTACAATCATGGCCTCGATGTCGAGACCTTACGTAGCTACTGCCAATGGACATTTATCGCCGTTAGGCCACACCGTCCTCACAAACGATGATGCCCCGTATGACAGCGAGTCAGACCTTTCCGAAGTTGCGAATCCCATTGTCGATGAAGCCTCGCCGTCGTGCTCCCCAAAGGAAGAAAACAACCCAGACGCCGCTGCATCTGAAGCTTCTGAGTCCGAAGCCAATAATGCTTCAGATGATGCCGATTTCGACATGGAGGATAGCCCTGCCCCAGAGGTCACAAATGGTGGACATGACCGCTCAACATCTGTTGAGTCCCGTCGGCCAGCAAAGCGGAAGCTTGGAGTTGAGGACGATGAGCATATTTTAGCCAACCCAGCACTTTACGGTCTGCGAAGAAGTGTACGTTATCACCCGATTGCAGATATTGCCTCTTGGTGCTGACTCAATTGATCTCAGGGCCGCCCTGTACAGCACAAGACCATCGTACGTTGACCTCCCACTTCCTGTGACTGCCCATCGCTGTCTGAAGATTAAGTACTGACATCTGCAGATTGAATCTGATGACGGTAACGAAGATTCAGATTCCGATGTAGTGCCATCCCACAGAGCCAAGAGGAGAAAGCCGCTGGAGCGCTCAAGACCCTGTATGTTACCCTCAATTCTCTATACCTCGCTGTCGCTACTGCTGCTGACATTGATTTGAAGCCTCGAAACGCGGAACCCCCGTTATGCCCTCCAGTGCTGATTCGGAGTCTGACACTGATACCTACGGCGGTGCCCGAGCCCGAAGCATGACGAAAAAACATCGTCGTCGCCAACTGGAGTCTGGCAATCTAGCCCCGATATATCAGGAGAAGCGATGGAGCAGCCGTCGAGCAGCACAAATCACGACAGGGGCTTACCAGGAAAGCGATGCAGAGGTCGAGGACGAGTCAGAGATGATGACGCCAAATTATTGGGCCAACGACGTCGAAGACGATACACCATACATTGATGTCGTCCTCAAGCATAAGCTCAAGGAAGGTGTTGACATGAGCAAAGAAGACTTGGGCCGCGATGACTTTCTTTACTTCATCAAGTGGCAAGGCAAGTCTCATTATCATGCTACGTGGGAGGCAGAGCCAGATTTGAAGGCAATGAAGGGCTTCCGCCGTCTCGAAAACTACTACAGAAAGATTGTCCTTGAAGACATCGACATGTGCCGGGGCACTGATGTTCCACCAGAGACAAAGGAGAAGTGGATGCTGGACCGAGAGCGCGATGCAGATGCTCTGCTTGATTACACCAAAGTTGAGAGAGTCATTGGCACACGTGATGGCGAGGAGGAAACTGAGTACTTTGTGAAGTGGAAGGGTCTTGTCTATGAGTCCTGCACCTGGGAAGCCGCTTCGTTGGTCAGTGAAATAGCTCAAGAGGCAATCGACAGCTTCTTGGACCGCAGCTCACGATCGCTGACATCCAATCGGGAGGAGACGAATCCCAATACCCGCTCTGCTCACAAGACAATCCGCGAGCAGCCCAGCTACATCAAGAATGGGCAACTGCGGGACTTCCAGGTCACTGGGCTCAACTTCCTAGCCTACAATTGGTGCAAAAACAAGAATGTAATCCTCGCGGATGAGATGGGTCTTGGAAAGACCGTTCAGACTGTCGCTTTCATGAACTGGCTTCGTCATGACAGACATCAGGAAGGACCATTCCTCGTTGTTGTCCCTCTCACAACCATTCCAGCGTGGGCTGACACCTTCGATTTCTGGGCCCCAGACACGAACTATGTCATCTACAGCGGCAGAAAGCAATCGCGCGATATCATCAAAGAGTATGAGCTATTGGTCGATGGCAACGTCAAGCGTCCAAAGTTCAATGTCCTCTTAACTTCGTACGAATACATCCTCGCTGATGCTGATTTGTTGGCTCAGATCAAGTGGCAGTTCATGGGTGTTGATGAAGCTCATCGACTCAAGAATCGAGAATCTCAGCTTTACCAAAGACTTCTTGATTTCAAGGCGCCAAGTCGGCTATTGATTACAGGCACTCCAGTGCAAAACACTCTTGGTGAACTGTCTGCCCTCATGGACTTCCTCATGCCTGGGGAACTAGATATTGAAGACAATATGGATTTGACAGAAGATGCTTCCGCTGAAAAGGTTGTTACTCTTACGAACATGATATCACCGTATATACTCCGTCGCACAAAGCAGAAGGTCGAAAATGACTTACCTCCCAAGAGCGAAAAGATTATTCGAGTCGAACTCTCCGATGTCCAGTTGGACTACTACAAGAATATTTTGACAAGAAATTACGCAGCCCTGAATGAAGGCGCGAAGGGTCAAAAGCAATCTTTGTTGAACATTATGATGGAATTGAAGAAAGCTAGCAACCATCCTTACATGTTTCCAAATGCTGAGGAGAAGATCCTTAAAGGCAGCGAGAGACGTGAGGATCAACTGAAGGGCCTCATCGCAAGTAGTGGCAAGATGATGCTGCTCGACAGACTTCTTACGAAACTGAAGAAAGATGGCCATCGTGTTCTGATTTTTAGCCAGATGGTCAAGATGCTTGATATTCTTGGCGACTACCTTCAGCTCCGAGGGTACCAGTTTCAGCGTTTGGATGGCACTATCGCAGCAGGCCCTCGTCGCATGGCTATTGATCACTTCAACGCTGACGAGAGTAGTGATTTCTGCTTTTTACTTTCCACGCGCGCAGGTGGTCTCGGTATTAATTTGATGACTGCTGATACTGTCATTATTTTTGACTCAGACTGGAACCCCCAAGCTGATTTGCAGGCCATGGCCCGGGCACATCGTATTGGCCAAAAGAAACCTGTCAGCATCTATAGGTTGGTCTCCAAGGAGACCGTCGAAGAGGAAATTCTTGAGCGCGCTCGCAACAAGCTTATGTTAGAGTTCATCACAATCCAAAGGGGTGTTACCGATAAGGAGAAGAAAGAACTTCGTGAGAAAGCTGTCAAGGCTGGCAAGATCGAAGATCCCAGGTCGTCTGAGGACATCTCTAGGATTCTCAAACGTCGTGGTCAAAAGATGTTCGAGCAGTCTGGCAACCAGAAGAAACTCGAAGAACTCGACATCGATTCGGTACTCGAAAACGCAGAAGAGCATAAAACCGAGGTTGCTGAAGGAATGGTTGCAGACGGCGGTGAGGACTTCTTGCGAAGTTTCGAATATACTGATGTCAAGATCGATCTCGAGTGGGATGATATCATTCCAAAAGATCAGCTCGCGGGCATCAAAGCCGAAGAGGAGAAGAAGGCCCACGAGGAATACTTGGCTCGAGTTGTCGAAGAGAACGCACCACGCAAAGCCGCCATGAAGAATACGGCAGAATACGAACGAGAACAACGTTTGGCGAAGAAGCGGGAGCGGGACCAGGCTGAAATCGATGAGAAGCGTGAAGCTGAAGCCAATCGTGCCGATCCAAAGCGCGAGCTCAACGAAAAGGAAGCCAGGAATCTGTTCCGTGCTTTTCTTCGTTACGGCTCCATTGATGAACGCACCGATGAGCTCATTAAGGACGCCCGACTAATTGGTCGTGACCTTGATCTTTTGAAGTCCACCATACAAGCTGTTGTCGATGAGAGTGACAGACGATTGAAAGAAGAGGCCGCTAGAGTCGAGGCTATGGAGCGTGAGTCGAACAAGCCCTTGACGAAGAAAGACAAGAAAGCTGTACTCTTCGATTTCCTTGGAGTCAAGAGACTGAACGCTGAAACGGTTATGGAGCGTCCTGGCGAGCTGAGAATGCTAAGAGATGCTATCGCAAAAACAGAAGATTACAGAAAGTTCCGTGTCCCCGACGCCTCTAAACCCGCTCATTATTCTTGCGATTGGGGTGCAAAAGAGGATGGAATGCTCCTTGTCGGCATTCACCGCCATGGCTATGGAGCTTGGGCCCCGATCAGAGAAGATCCAGATCTTGGTCTTACTGATAAATTCTTCCTCGAAGAGCATCGTGTCGATAAAAAGGAGGAGCGCAGCAAGGGAGAGGAGAAGGTTGCCAAAGCACCAGGTGCTGTTCATCTCGTTCGGCGTGCTGATTATCTATTGTCTGTGCTGAAGGCCAAGATGACTGATGACCAAGCCGCTAAGCGTGCCGTTGAAAACCACCATCGCAACAATAAGAAGCACGAACGTACAAATGGTGGTCACCGACGTTCTGAAACGAGAGGCTCTGTATCTGCTTCGCCGGCTCCTCAAATGAAGAAGTCCCACCGTCAATCTGACATGCTTCGTGACAGAGAGAGAGATCGTGCATCGAGCCATAGCCATAGCAATGGCAGACATGCAAGCGCAGATCCACGTCGACAGAGTGGTGGCGACTCGAAACCTGATCTAAAGAGAAAACAGAGCGCAGGTGATGAAGAACGTGATCGACACAGAAAGCATCGCAAGTCTGAGGGCTCACATGTTAAAAGCAGAGACGACGATCCTATGTTGAGACTGCTCTTCAAGCCGATCAGAGACAGTCTTAAACGCGTCGAGTCAGCCACAAAAGAACGCATCAATAATCGGAAAGATCGTGCTAGTGTTATGAAGACAGAATTGGTAATCATCGGAGATTTCATTCAGGGCTTGCTCGAGGGTGACAACACTGTCAAGGAGAGGGTCTGGTAAGTTTTTATTTGCTGCTTAAATATGAGATTTGCTAATTTAGTCATGAAGGGATTACGTTTCTGGTTACTGGCCTGGTTGTGTACCCGGTTCACAGTTGGACGATTTATATCAGAAAGTGAAGGCTCGCAAGGAGCAGCAGGACGGTGGAAAAGAGGCCAATGGAGCAAAGGCTTCAGTAAAGGTTGAGAAGGCTGCGGCTTGATATGAGCTTTGTTTTTCAGATATCATTGCGTAGGCGTTAATGAGGGATTTCGGACAAGCAACGGCGGACGGGCTTGCATGCATACATCGCGCGGCGCTGGGGTATTATGGCATCCATGGCGTATTGATGATCGAGGAGTCTTTGACATACTAGGTTTGGTTGGCTTCCTGAGTTATTTGGTGCATAAGGGCAGGATTATTTGCTTGCGTACGAAGCGAAAGAAAAGGCGTAGAAGCCGAGATTCAAAAGGGAAAAGAGTCGATGAGTCATTGCATTTGCTGGCTCTGTGGGTAGAGACTTGCGAAGATTTAGGTCTGCGCTTGCCTAAATCTTACCTATACATACAGATGTTGGACTTAAAAAATGTTGGACTTTAAGCATAGAAGACACACTCTACTTACGACTCTTTTACCCTCTGCTTATGTGACCAATGTTAACAGTTCCTGCAGGTGCGATTCCAAGAAGTCACCGCAGTATTTCGTGCACGGCTATATACAATATAGGTTCGCTATCTAATAGCGATAAAATGGTGCGGTAAAGAGTAAGAGTTTCGAAGAGATTAGGCTCCATGCGCAGTGAGTGTATCAAGGACCTTCAGATTTTCATTCGCAGAGTTGCCCTCCTGTCCAGACGAAACATAGAAACATCTTATTGATGGGACCAAGAGACAACGCGGGCCTTCACTTATTCTTAGAGGCTTATGGAGTTTTCAAGCCTGCTCTGTTGCTTATGATCTGGGGAAAGTCATCGCCCGTTTGTACACTTGTTGGCGGCAAGTGGTGGCTCCCTTGAGGACTTCTTCTCCAAGTCTTCCTAGAAAAGACGGAGGAATCTGGAAGGCCTAGAAGAGTACATTGACCCGGACCGTCTTCTCGCAGAGGTGACCCCATGATCCCTTTACGCAGAGGTTTGCCGCGCATAAAGTGGGAATTGGGCAATACTTACATGATCTCAAAAGTCAAGTATCATGATGAAGTATTCGTAAGGATAGATCAATGGTCCTCAGTCGCCTGCCCATTCCTGCGTCTGCTCCTGCTCCTGCACATCGACTCCCGAGGAAAGTCTCGCCGGCCTTTTGTACCTTGGAATGTTGCTCAAGACTCTCGTTCCACGAAACATATCGGACGAAGAAAAAAAAAACTATTGACCAATTTGCAGACCGCATCGCATGGAACTGTTACGACTCCAGAACCATGATACACGTAGAAGTTATGTTAGTACCTACTTCGTAGCATCGAAGGAATGGTAGGAATGGTAGGAATGGTAAGCATCCACACGTTCTTCCAAATAAGGTAGTTTGCGATGTTGTTCATCAAATTAAGCTTACTGGTAAACTTATCTCTAGTTGCAGTTTTGCAGTCGATACCGAATCAAGGACCCCTCGTCGCCCCAACCTCCAAACCTTTTAATCCCCAACTCTAGGTACAACTCTACAACTCTGCAATTCTGCAACTCTTCAGCTCCCCAGATCTGGAAGCCCTTCATTTGCATCGTTTTCAAGTGGAGCAATGGCTGATAGTTGTCCACGACAGTCCGGTACCTTGGCGTTTGTCGTCACTTTGGGAAGAACTTGGTTCGTGTGTACACGGTAGTTACGGTAGGCGAGGCAATGGAGGCAAGTAAAATAATGAGACACACCTTTCACTCATCTTATTGGTAAAATAGTGCCTTCCAAGCCGATTGCCTTGCCTCCCAGCGCTGCAATCGTGAGGCACTTCGCCGATTTCTAGATTAGATCTGCATGCATGATCAAAATACACTTCAACGCCCTTGATATAATGCCACTACTGCTCTATGTGAGATACAGCTATATTGCACTACTCACCTCAAGCATGTCTATAATTTCATAAATCTGAGCTGTTGTATTAGCGAGGCGACTCAAAAGACCTGGGAGAACGATTTACTATCTCGGCTATTGACTTTAAGTGAACTAGCAAGGTGGCTACTGACAGCGGAAAACTGACAGTGCAATGGCTATGAGAAAGAAGGGTGACTTACCTTCTCTTTCAGATTTGTAGTTATTGAATCGGTAACACTAATCCATAAAGTCTGTCGCCATCAAATACAGTAGGGAAATAAGGAGAGGAAAACTGGGAAATTGGAATGCCCACTCTTTCAATCTTCTTGTCCTCGATTTGGATCGAGTAAAGTTGCAATGACAAAGCCCTACAACACGAAACGACTCGTAGGAGGTAGAGAAGGTTCGATGGCAGAAAGCCGACAACGATCAAACAGGTCTTCTGGAATTAAAAAAGTAGAAAAGATGACAACGGTATTGATGTGAAAAGCATGTGGGCGATAACTTTGACCAAGTGATAATAGCTCCAACCCACCTACACCGCTAGTTGCCGTAAGCTTTCCAAGAAGCGTCAGCACAAGAATTAACGACGTAGCTTTACGAACACATGATGTAAAGAAAAAGACAAAAAGCAAAAAAACAAAACCAACAAAAAAAAGCTTCAACAGAAAGGAATGAGGTCATCTATGCTTCCTCACAATCCTCCGGAGCCAGCCGAGAAACTGATGGTCTAGACTGCAGATCCTATTTAACCTTCTCATTAACCTTAAACCAACAACTCCACTGATCGTCGAAACGAAACAAATCTAGACTCTTGTTCTCTCTACTGTACGGTACTCTCGAAGGTAATCTGCGAAACGAAACAATCTCGCCAGCACAAAAATTCAAAGATCCATTTTTACGATTGTACTTTTTCACTTGTATCAGAACTGTACGTAAGCTTACGTGCAGTTATCTACTGTGCCACCGCAAAGTCTATCGCTCTACCGTAGTGAGTAGTACTGGCAACTCGGTTTCTTCCGAATCTATACTTCCTCTGTCAACTCTAGTGCTATACCGCTCGCTAACCGTGCTCTCACTTACAGATCATGACCTCCAGCCTCCTCGGACTTTACGCTCCCATCCCTTCTAGTGCTATAGGTACTCTACTACTAGAGAAAACAAATTTATGTTATTATACGTATCTAGGTTACTCAAGTTGATCTAGTAACTTAAATGCATATCATTGAGCAGTAGACTACCTCCAAGAGCACTAAGGTTGGGGAGGTGAAGTTTTAGGGGGGAAAGCGTGGATCACGCATTTTTGGCACTACGTCAGATTGTACTTCCGTACGTAGCTCTACACCTTTCCAATTACGTAGTAGCACTGGCGACAGAACTTCACCTCATCCGAAGAGACAATTGACCTACGTAGTCCATCTTAAGACAAGACTCTTGAAACAATCTTGAGTTCTCGAAGGATTGCGTGAAACATCTTTGCATCTCGCATCTCTAGCACGTCCCTTCCGTACTTTCGTACATTTCCCCCGCTCGCCTCGACTTCCACCCTTTAACTTTCAACTATC
The DNA here is from genome assembly GCA_026119845.1 of Pezicula carpinea. Classification (NCBI taxonomy): domain Eukaryota; kingdom Fungi; phylum Ascomycota; class Leotiomycetes; order Helotiales; family Dermateaceae; genus Pezicula; species Pezicula carpinea. The sequence goes on along the minus strand of JALRMK010000005.1, from coordinate 928,330 downwards.
ATCTCACCCAGAAACAAGCAACCCGTCCGAATCGTCCCAAGGCCTCATCGCATAACGACAACGTCAAAGCAAAAGCAACAGAAATGTCCCATGGAATTCTTCTACACTTTTCCACGGCAGGGAAGAAGGCTGCTGAACTGAGAAGCGTGGACCCGGTCGATCAATCAAGCAGAAATACTTACAGGACCCTTCCCTACCGACGGTGCATGTTCACACAACAACAAACCAGGTCAATAACAGATCACACATATCATCCGAACACCTGGCCCAGGCCCTGGCCCAAAGCATAGATAAGCAAAGTCCTGTAACACCCGCGTACCATCAAAGCTCAAGCAAAACACATCATCAGCCCTACAGCCAAAATCCCAGCACCCTACTTACCCCATAAAAAGCATAAATAAATAGACAACTCGGCGTCCAAAGAAAGTCCAAAGATTACCGCATAACCAAAGCCTCACCCAACACACATCAAACGATCAAAGCACTAAAATACAATGATGAAAGCCCCCACTACAAGAAACCCAAAGCAGTCTTTGCATGGCGACAAGACGATTCAGCTAAAGATATAATAAAGCGAGACGGACCGAATGTAAACATTCATGTCGAAACCGGCCCCTCGAAACTTTCTCTTTTATGCCTTTTCAACCCCTCCCGCTCCGCTCCCCCACTTAATCCGACGGAACTATTGCAAGTGTACAATCCGATACTCTGCCCTATGTGAGAATATTTTATCAATTATGGCAATCTTGAGAAGGATCGTGATGATCAGCAAAGGATTGGAGGCTTCCCCTTGCTGCTTAGCGAGGGAATAATTTGATGATGGTGATCATATGATCATCATGGTGGCCTCTGCTGCGTACAAGAGAAGGAATTGCACAAGGTAAACAAAGCACAATGGGACTGCAAGTGATCATGTCATCCTCTGAATTATCTATACTACAAATAAATATACATAGCTACTTATTGTTCTCCGCCTCGAAGTATATACTTTGTACGACCCCTAAAAGAGTGTTCCACGTCCTTCCGGCCTTCCTACTTAATAATTACAAGAATAACCCACGTATAGTGATAGAATCCATTAGACCAAGTGGGCAGGCGACACAATCTGTGATCTAGCCTCAACGCCCTAGATATAAAATAACCAACTAGAATAGTTGTTGCCTCCCCGTCCAGGTAAAGGCTCCGTAAAAACTCCTTCCCCATTCCCTAATGCATATAGGAAGCAAAAATAATGCAATCCGCTAAAGCGCAAGATAAAAATCAAACTTTTCATCATCCACTCTTCAATCGTTACGTTGAGAGCGCGGCGAACCTGCCTTCGAAAGCCTTGACTCTCTCCGCCTCAACCTGTCTTTGGAGCCTCCTCGTCTCTCGGACAGCCTCCTCTCTCTCGTTTTGAAGTTCCATAACCTCAATCTGGGCAATGTTCATGCGTCCTACAACCTCCTCCATGGCTTGATCAGCATCGGCCAATGCACCCTCCAATTCTAGTACTCGCTGTTTCAAGAAATCCACCTTTGAATCCTCAGAGACAGAAAGTGCCTTCCCAGAACTCGTGGATGTGATTCGCGGTGCCTTGGCTGAGTTTGCAAACATAGGAGTCAGAGGTGTCTTCGGAGCGAAGAGACGCGGGGAGCGAAGACCGTCCTTCGTGCGTGCAATTTGCTCGTTGTGTGACTCCCTCAACTCCCTGATCTCATCTTCGTGTCGAGAGATGGTTTCCTCAGAAGCTTGCTGAGCGGCCAAAAGCTTGTCTTCAAGAGACTTGAGTCTGCTTTGCATGAACATGATCTTCATAGCATTATCTCTCTGCTCTTTCTCGCCGCGCTCAATGGTCTCGGCTAAGCGCTGTCGTAGAGTGCTGTTCGATGCGAGCTGCTGTCGAACCTGGGTGGCTAAGTCTTCTACTCGTTTGGCCGATTCCTGGAGCTCGTCTGCCAGAGTCATCTCCTGACTCACATGGCCCTTTTCTGACTCTCGCAGAGCATTGGATTGTTCACGAAGAGCATCAGCTTCTTGGATGGCGAAGTCTCGCTCGGAGATGGCATCCGAAAGAGCAGACTCAAGTTGCTTCATTGCTTTGTCGGTATCGGCGTCCATGGTGTTAGACGAGTCCAATGCGTTCACTCGAGCCAACGAAGAGGTGTAGGCGGTCTGCAGTTCTCTGTAAGCCGTTTCAAGCGACTCCGAAGTGACTGGGTTACTGCCACGGCGAGTAGCACTGTTGGGTCGGGATCCTGAGGAGGGAATCAAGATATCCTGCTCTGCCAACAGGGTCTTCAATGATGCAATCTCTTGCTCGGCACGGTCGAGATCCATCTTCAGTCCACTCAAGCCCTTCTCACATTGCCACTTCTGTTGTATGGCCTCGTCGGCACGTTGACGAAGTGTGTTGATTTCTTCGCGTAGGTTAGCGACCTCTCTGTCGTAACTGATTCGTTTTGGGGTGCTCAAAAGCGCATGATCGCGCTCCATCTCCAGCTGTCGGAGTTTCTTCTCGTTCTCCCGGTTCTGGTGCTCTTGACGTTCGAGTAGACTCTTCAAAGCTGCATGCAACGCATCTCGTTGGAGTTCCACATCCTTCACACGCTCAGCAAGAGCGTCTCTTGACTCCACTGTCTTGACGGATCCGGATCTATGGAGGCCAAGGGATGGTGGGCGAGAGAAAGAGCCCCGAGTGGCAAGTGAGTTCGATCTCGATAATCCTGCTGCTCTCCGTGTGGTAACTGCGCCGGCTTCTTCGGCAATAGTATTAAACTTCTTTATTTGCTGCATGTCGTGCTGTATTTTCTGGGCATTTATCAATGTGGTATTTTCTTTCTTGAGTGCTTGGAGTTCCTGCTGGATCTTCGTCTGCTCATAAGTAAGTTGCTCATGGTGTGATGCTTGGGCTTCGAGGCCCTCCACCCGAGCTCTCAATTGAGGTACAATCTCATCTCGGAGGTTGTCGCGCTCGTTGGAAGATGTTTGCAGTTCATCCTTGAGGGCTGAAAGGAGATCCTCAAAATTGTCCTTCACTTGTCGTTCCTCTGAAAGACGGCGGCGAAGGTCTTCGCAGGTAGATTCGAGCTCCTTTAGACGACCGGTGCTGTGGATTGAGTTCATCGAAGCCAATTCGGCCTAGGAGTTTTAGTTGCTTGCCTTCAAAACTTCCATGAAAATACATACCTGTGCTGCTTTGTCTTCAAGGCGGCGAATCTGGATCTCTAGCTGCTTTCGGCGACTTCTTTCCTCTTGAACTTTGGCGGTAAGCTCAAGCTGGACTGAGGCCTTCTCCTGCTCTGCCTTCCTGAGCATTCGGTCGAGCTCATCTTGCTTAGAGTCTGGTTCTCCATACTTGACAGAGCTGTAACCAGAGTCGGAGAAATAGTCGCTCGTCCTTTTGTTGACTGTACTGGTAGGGTTGGCAGCCTCTGCTTGCAAACGATCAACAAGATCTTCGAGGTCCATTTCGCGTCTGATTGAAGATGCCAGCTCAGAACTGATCTGCTTTAATTCTTCCTCCATCTCTTCGACTTGCACGGGTGATGTTGGGGTTGCCGGGGGTATTTGAAGGTAGGCGTTTCCGAAGTATCCGACATCTGCTGCATTAGCTTTGGGTATATCAATGGCTGAAGGTATTTGTTTGGCGTTTGAAGTTTTGGGTGCATCAATAAGTTCGGGGGACGTGGGGGAGGGGATAGGCGAGTAGGCTTTGTCTGAAAAGGTTGTTATTGACGAGCCTCCGGGCGATGCTCCGTTCGCTCCCCAACTGAAGAGTGATGTAAGTTTAGAACCTGAGGGTGACTTGGGCTGTGACTTTTGAACGGTCGTATCAGAGGAGGTCGAGTCGTTGGAAAAACTTCGCTTGGCCGCATGGATTGGCAAGGTTAAGCTGTGCAGTGGTGTAGCCTTGCTGGAGAAAACAGACATAGTAGCCGAACGTGAATGGTCTGAATACGTAGAACCACCGTGCCAGATGCCAGTGGATTCGGACGCCAGACTTAGAGCAGACGCACTCGTCAAGCGAGCATGTTTTGGGCGCGATCTCTGACGCTGTTGTTGCGAAGGTATACTGAGGTTCGGACTTTTGGGCGATAGGTCTGGTCCGATGTTTTCTTTCGCAACTTCTGTGACGCCGTGGACTAACGTAGGCTCGGATGATTTTTCTGCTGTCAAAGCAACCCGTTCGTTTGAAGGTCTGTTCTACGCATCAGCATTGTAGAACCGCGGCGCTGAAACTTGAAGCTCCCTTTGGAAACAAATTATTACCTGGCGCTTCCTTGGCCTGAAAGCTGGAGCAGAATTGGCTTGCCAGAGATGGCAGGAAACTCGTACACGGTTGGGCTATCGAGCGAGTGTGGTCTAGCTGACGGCTCCTCGGGGAGTTCCAGAGTGGCGGCGAGGTGCTCCGCAGATGAAAAGCGCGTGGCCAAAGGAGAGGCAGTCGACGGCAAGGGCTTACGCTTGACAGACGACGAGGAAGAGGAGGAAAAGGTGCGCGAACGATTTGCGAGCGGAGGTATTGACGGTCCACGACTTCTGCTTCCAGCCAACGGGTTGTGGGGATTCTGCTGGTGGCCGACGACGTGATCGTTGACGGGCGAGGAGTTGAGATCAGATGAATGTGAAGCACCCGGAGTCTCGAAGTGAGGATCAGGAGGAGGGGAGGGGTGGTCGTGTCGCAACGAGGAACGTGGTTCTTCTGGTCGTGCAGAGGCCATGGTTTGTATGGACTATGCCAGGATTCAGACAAGACATTGGGTGGACCAGAGATTGAGGAAAGATGTGCACGAATGTTTTCTGGGAGAGGGAGATGGGGGGAGGGGGGAGGTTGGAGATTGTGCTGGAAAGAGCGCACGAGGCAGTTGTGATTGCGACGTGAGGATGGATGGATGGATGGATGGATGGATGGATGGATGGGTAGTAGGAACGACGCAGAGAGAACGACGGTACGGTACGGAGTGCGGTACTGTCGCATCGACACCCCTTTGCATTTCGACATTCTGGAGTTGGCAGCCGCCTGTTTGTTCTGGGCAGCGTGGCCTGGGCAGGTACGACGCAATGTGGTTAGGCGCGCCCGCTCTTGGCAGCCAACGCCGTGGGGATTGGCTGGGCGGCGTTCACGTTCCTGGAAACACTGGGGCCCTGGCTGCCATCCCGCCAGGAACAAAGACAACGACAAGGGCTGCGTGCGGGCTTGCAGGGGGCCTGCCGAGCGCGACGCCCGGGGGGCTGACAGGCTAATATCATAGGTCCCTGGGCAAGTGCAAGTCCCTGTATGGTCCTGTCCTGTCCTGTAAAGAGAGCAGCCACCACCACCAACGAACCAGACCAGACCAGTGCATACTTCTATCTTTGTGCTTGCCTCTTTTTTAGCCCCCGTTGCACGCCTGGAGTCTGTACAGTCTGCACTCTGTTTGGCTGTAAGGACACGCGCAATCATCATTCCTCGCCGCAGCTGCGAATCTCATGCCCATACCTCTCTCACCTCACTTCCCACTTCCCATGCCAGAGAACAAGAGCATTGGCAGAATCACCCTTGCAATCTAGAGCAGTCTGGAGGCAAGACATCCTCCATACCATGCCTACCGCGCAAGATCCTTAGCCTGTTAGCGTTCGGCGTAGGGGACAGTGGGACACGAACAAGGGACCGAGACGTTACCGAAGATACGTCGAGGACCTCTTGAGTCTTTGCTTCGCGAAGCACAAAGCAAATGACTGAGTGGTCTGGGAAAAGCGCGCCTTTCCATGCCAATTTGAGCACGAACGCCTATTTCATTAGCCTGATTTGAATGGCAATCATCTCACAGCTGCACAAGATCCTTATGCGGAGTCTTATGAAGGAAGAATAAGCCTTTGCAATCCACAATCGAGATCTCCGCTTGCGCCGGTGCGGCTTGCATTTGCATTTGCTTTTTCTTCGACAAAGCGACAAAGCGACAAAGCAAATGTTCGAAACATCTAAGACCAACTCTCAGCGCCTACTCGTACCGTTACTTTAAGCTCTGACACCGATTCGCGCTCTTATTTCGTAAAGACAACTTGAGAGCGCTTGTCATAATTCATGTCAGTTCACATGCTGGAGATGCTGGCCAAGCTCCAAAGGTCCCTCGTCCATAATATCCGGTGTAATAAGTCGGTCAGTGCTCAATCTATCAATATCAATGCTTGCTCAATGCCGGACTCCACCTCCATCCATACCAAAGTAACCAAACTGTCCATCTACTTTACCAAATTTGGACCTTCCAGGTAACCTTCACGGCCAAAGGCAGGAAATTAAATAAAAGTCATTCCAAAATAGCAACATTAAACAAAGGACTATCAATATTCACGCGCGGCACGCGCCATCGGTGCGCCTCACCTTCATAAATGATTAGAACAATCTTCGAAAAGTCTCCTAGCATAAAAGCAGTATGTCCAACGTCATGCAAGACCGCAGCACGAGATATATTCTCCCTTCCCCATATTCTGGATCCAAAGTCTCAAGTCCTTGACGGGAAAAGGAACGCGTTTCGTGCATATGTGCAGATCCCCACCTTTCTGGTCTCTAGGCTTGCAGTCACAATTCCCGCTTTGAGATCTCGAGAAATGAGGATTCAGCGAATCTGCAGGTCATGGCTCGCCAATCACGTAGGATCACAATGATAATGTAGACAGATAGGGGATTGTCCGAGGATAGCACGGGGGGCGAAGTGGTCTTTGCTCGTAGCCTGAGCGAAGGAGAAATGTTTGTCACGGCTTTCTAATATGTTCCGTTCCTGCCATCTTTCTGGGTGGAGAATGGATGTCCTAGCGACCCATTATTCGTAGAATAAGTACTCAGGGTGCACCTATAATGAATCCTGAGACATAAACAAGTTAAGTTGAGGAGGAGGGTGCCGAAGGATTCAGCCCTCGACTTACCTACATTCAATAACTCAAAATAACCACGCTCAGGCAAGGCCACGAAGAAGGCAAGAAAGAGCAACCCACTTCACGGACTTACCAGCAACCCGAGTACCATGAGCTATGAAACGCACACCAGAAGTCAACGACAAACTGAATCTCAGAATTAACCTTCTTCTTTTGACCTCCAAACTCCAAAGTCGAGAGAGAAAAGCTTCAACCACAGAGCATAAAGAATGAGGTCATGTGGAGTGGAGATCTACATCTCAAAAACTCTCAATCTACTTTCTGATACACGTCAGACGCGGGCCGTCAAAGTGAGAACAGGTGCAGGCCGGAATGATGCGTGATAAGAAAAGTGCTTAGCTGTAACGTTTGCACTGCTGGTGCTGCTTCATATTTACCTTATTTGGCCGAGACTCGTCAGAGCACAGCAACCTTCTTCCATTCGAGTCCGGCCAAGCGGTCAACCACAGGTGAAGAACTGATACTGTCGATACCATCGATGAAAACCTACAGTGCCGTGCCTGATAAGTCGGACTTCTGGCTTCCTTTTGTCATGGCTGTGCCATCATCTGAGTCACTTGATACAAGTTGACTTGTAAAAAGATGTTTCTTTGCTACCTACATAATCATAACAGGGATGGGCCAAAATTACTGCATTATCCATTCTCTTTTTTTTGCAATGTGTTAGAAGAGGAATATAAAGGTGAACGATGTATCCTCCGTTAATCCTAAAGCCATCGAGATTGCCCAGTTATACTGTAACGATGTCCGCAAAATGACAACAAATTTCCCCCTTGATGAAAACCATACTCCTTGAAAGGTTCCCAGCCAAAAGGCCACGCACGATCTTGGGCTTCTTCGAAATGGTTTACGGTCACAAAATAGGGAACTGTTTCAGAGGAGCAAGATATGGAAGAACACAGTATTTGTCTATATTCTATCCTCCTTAGCACGTAGCTATTGAGAGCACTCTCATGTACACATAAATGATCCCATGTGTCCCATCCGACCAGAGAAGATGTTGAAGTTCTCCAAAACGCCAGATGCTATGATGCTCCCTATCGCATATAAACTCTATCCCTCAATCAAATGATAAGAGGAGTCTACCGCCTTTTCTACGGTCTATGTTGAAAGACTTTTATCCCCAGATGATAACCAATCATCACCCAGAAGAGAAAGCTTTTTTATCAATGCTGAATGCAAAACGCTACTTGAATATAAGAGAGAAAACTCCGCCCTATGGTCAGTTGAAAACCATGCCTATTCGTAAATCATTTCGCCGCGACATATTCCCATAGAGAACGTGTGAAAAGGTCATGCTCGGGTATATCGTGAGGACGTTGAGTCTCTCACGGATTCATGGCCGCGTAATATTGTACAATTAGAAGCTGAGGGTCTTTGGCTTCTCCCAGCTGAAGTTCTGGTTGGTGAAGTGACCGTTCTTGGCTGTCTGGAAGTAGATGGGCTTGGCCAAGTCGAGCTCCTTGACAATGACACCAGGTCTCATGTCAAAGTTTGCACGAACGATGGCCTCGAGCTCATCGGAGGTCTTGCTGGAGGTACCGTATGAGTCAACAAAGATGGAGAGAGGCTCCGCAACACCAATAGCGTACGAGAGTTGAACAAGCGCACGGCGGGCAAGTTTGGCGTTGACCAATGACTTGGCAATCCATCGGGCGAGGTATGCTGCAGACCGATCGACCTTGGAGAAATCCTTTCCGGAGAAGGCACCACCACCGTGAGCACCCCATCCACCGTATGTGTCGACGATGATCTTTCGGCCGGTAAGACCAGCATCACCTTGGGGGCCACCAATGATGAATAGGCCGGAGGGTTGGATCTTTGGATCATTAGTAATTTCCCCAATGAATATAGTATGTTACATACATGGTAGATGGTCTCATCGTTGAGGTACTTTGCGGGGATAACCTTCTTGATGATCTTCTCCTTGATCTCCTTACGGAGCTCCTCAGTTGAGATCGCCTCGGAGTGTTGAGCAGAGACAACAACAGTGTGAACTCGAAGAGGGACAACAGCTCCGTTATCGTGCTTGTACTCAACTGTGACTTGGGTCTTAGTATCGGGTCGGAGCCATGGCAGGCTTCCGTCACGGCGGGCAGCAGACATGGCAGCATTGAGCTTGTGGGCCAACTGAAGAGTCAATGGGAACAGTTCTGGGGTTTCATCGGTAGCATATCCGAACATGATACCCTGATCACCAGCACCTAGTTGCTCAAGGGCCTGCTCGTAGTGCAGACCCTGTGCGATATCTGGGGATTGCTCCTCAATGGCAACCAAAACGTTGCAAGTCTTGTAGTCGAAGCCCTTCGCGGAGTCATCGTATCCGATGTCCTTGATTGCTCCACGAATAACTCTCTGGTAGTCCAACTTGTGCTTGGTGGTGATCTCGCCGAAGACCATGACCATACCAGTCTTGGTTGCGGTTTCACAAGCAACCTTTGACAGAGGGTCCTCTGCCAAACAAGCATCGAGGATAGCATCAGAAACTTGATCGGCGATCTTGTCTGGATGTCCCTCTCCTACAGACTCGGACTGAAGACCTCGTCAGTACACGTATGTCCGTTTGAAGGGATGCTGCGTCTTACCGTGAACAAGAAGGTGCCTTGGTTGTAGTGGCTGACGCCATTGGTTTGGGCGGCCATCTGTGCAGTGTGATGTAGCAATTAGAGGGCGAGACTGAAGAGGGCTGAAGATACAAAAAAGATGAACAAGAGGTGTCGAGGAAGCAAAAGACAGAAATTATCGAGCAGATGTTGATGAGGTGGTCGGTAGAAAGATAGAGAAGGATCAGAAGTGGTGGGGGGGGGTTTGCCGACAATCGCAGAAAATTGGCAAACTATGGTGCTCGAACTGGCTAGTGCAATGGTGCAATACCTCACCGCTGTCCGACAGCCCCTCGCGACAAAAGGAATCACGTTGCACGAATGACAGCACCGAACAAGAGCACCTTGCTGAATACTGCGGTCCCTTGCTGCCTGCAAGGGAAGTCATTCGCTGGTGCCTTGAATTCCAGGACCAACGATTACTCACGACCTGCGACGGCTTCTTCTACTTGATACGCTTTTCCCAGCCTTAGTTACTAGGTTTTTAGCCTTGCTTACTACGCTTTTAGCCTTACTTACTAGGCTTTCGCAGCCTTCTCTGTAAAGATTTCCGCGCGAGAAAAGGCTGACAGTCCGAGCCGAAAACAACCCCACCATCAACACAATGAGTAAGTTTGGAGTACTGGTAATGGGCCCAGCAGGCGCCGGCAAGGTCAGTCAGTTCCCTGCATCTCGGTGCACAATATCTGATTCTTCTAGTCGACCTTCTGCGCAGGACTCATAACCCATCTACGTAACAATCGCCGCTCCTGTTTCTACGTAAACCTCGACCCCGCCGCTGAAGAATTTGCCCACGAGCCCGACCTTGACATCAAAGACTTAATCTCTCTCGAAGATGTGATGGAGGAAATGGGACTCGGACCCAATGGGGGTCTGATATACTGCTTCGAGTTTCTGCTCGAGAATCTCGATTTTCTTACCGAAGCACTTGACCCTCTCACCGAGGAATACCTGATCATTATCGACATGCCTGGCCAGATCGAACTGTACACACACATTCCGATATTACCTGCGTTAGTCAAGCATCTGACACGGACCGGTGCTCTGGATATCAACCTCTGCGCGGCATACCTTCTTGAAGCTACATTTGTAGTAGACAGGGCAAAATTCTTTGCTGGAACTTTGAGTGCAATGAGCGCTATGATCATGCTGGAAGTACCGCATGTGAACATATTGTCGAAGATGGATCTCGTCAAAGGGCAGGTTGGAAAGAGGGAAATGAAGCGCTTCTTGGATCCTGATACTTCACTCCTAGACGATGACGTTGTGGGCGAAGACCATGTGGACGAGGGGTCTGGCGACCCCGCAGAGGCAGGTTCCATGATGCGAGGAGCAAGCTTTAAGAGGTTGAATAGGGCTGTTGCAGGCCTCATCGATAGCTTCAGCATGGTGTCCTATCTCAAGTTGGATGTGCAGGACGAGGATAGTGTGGGAGCTATCTTGAGTTACATCGATGATGCTATACAGTATCACGAGTCACAAGAGCCAAAAGAACCGAACGATGCGGTAGATATGTATGGGGAAGATGGCTTTGAATAAATGGACTGGATTATAGCTTGAGGGCACATATTTGAGTTATGTAACGGAGTCAGGTTCAGGTATAAACTGCATAGCGTGGGCGTTAATTATTTAGATATCCAAAGATACAAGACCAGTTGTGCCTCCGAGTAGAAAGATTCAACTCGACCTTAACCAAAACGCCTGTAACTCTCCTCTCCCAGACTCCAGAACTGCCCGCCTAGACCCAATACCAATCTACCTTGATAGAGCTTGATCAAGCACAGTACCCAAAAACACCACTCATTATCCATTATGTATGCGTATACACTCCAACGCTAGACCCAACTTCCAACAAGCTCATCACCGCCAACTTGAGCCTGCCCTACCTCCAGGTCTCGGCCCTCCTCGTCCCTGCATCTGTCCCTGCATCTGCGCCTGATTCTGATAGCCCTCCCACCGCCTATACTCCCTCCACCAAACCTCATTCAACTCGATTCCCCACTCATACAAGTCGCCAGCCGTCCTCCCAACACCTCTCTGCGCAACGACGGCAACAGTCAAAACGACAAAGCCCCAAAACGTCAAACGCATCAAGAACCTCGTCCACCACATCATAACCCTCCTCACGAAATTCAGTATCTGCATGATGATGAGCAGGAAGAGGATGATGATGCCCACAGAGATTATGGCTGGTGATTCTTGTGTGAAGATGGCGGTTTTGTGTAGAAGAGGGAGTACGATCGGGTACAGTTCTGCTTGCGCTTGCCAGTATAGAGAGCGGAAGGGTTCGAGGTAGGGATCCGCGGCGGTGTATAGCTGGTAGGCTTGGACTGCATAATCTGGAGAGTGTTGGTATTAGCTACCTATAGAGAAGTATGATACGAGGAGTGAGTGTGTACTTGCCTTGTAGAATATCCATCTTCAGTGTGCAAAGAGCTAGATAAACTCTGAACGACTTCGAGGTAGGTTAAGGATGCGGTGATGCCGTAGTTGGATGAAGAAGAGTCTAAGATTATGATTTGCGGCTTCAGGCCACGAGGACTTGAGCTATGTGGTTGCAAGGTGAAGCTTGAACTGTTATCGCGATTTCCAAGCTAGCTCAAGAAACTCTAGTTGGGAAGTGGACGTTTTCTCCTGAAAAATCGCGAGTCTGTTCTCCACAAACTGGCGGACGCGATACTGTAAAGTTCGCCTTGCTCGCTAGTGAATACGTGGCACGTGCGCTACCTTCTAGCATCAGCCGCGCTTTACGGAGTATTGTCTAGAGGATTCCGGTTGAAGTTTGACTTATTTTTTACTACAATGTATACTATACATTTCTATATGAAGGTCCACCACACTCTTATGTCTTTGTGTAAGATCACTTTCCGCACATTTTGATTAGTTTTATAAGTAATTTTCCCACGTAAAGATACCTCATCTAAGTACAAAGGTGAAGTTGGACTGCTGGAGATGTCAGTGATTACTAGGGATCTAGAAGTGCATCTCTCAATTTTTGGTTGTTTAATTTCTGTCATGCTTTGCTGGCTCTTCTAGAGAGTAATGGCACCAGCATTTCATTAGTCATTATCCTAGGACAAACTACAACTACCACCCCCAAAACTTAACTATCCCTATGCCCCAAGTAGAAGCAAACTGCTTGTGAGTCCCAATACTTCGCCAAAAAAAAAGGTTGCCACCCTTTAGCACCTTAGCTATGAATACCCATGCGTTGCAATACGGATGGTATTAGCTCCCATCCTACTGCTCTTCCACCTGGTTCTCCTTCCATTCAAGAACCCTTTTAATGGTAGCTAGTAGAACTATCATAACTTCTGCCATCAATGGCAAATCCTTTCATATGGAGGTCTCCATGGAACATTCAACGCCTGAAACACCTTCATCTCATCGTTTCCCTCTAGCAATGTGCCTTCCGTCATCTTATCTCTTCCAGACCCCCCCATAACATCTTTGTACAGTCCTCGTTGGTTCAACCTCATACCCCTCTTACTACTCAGTAAACGAAGACTTCTGTTGAAAATATCATCGCCAGTCCAGTAGATTAATGCAGCTCCTAGCTCAGTCTCAGGAACGAGGAGAAAGTCGATGCGACGCCATATTGGCTTGGGAGACGAGGGGAGAACGCAGCAGCCATGCCATTTCGATCCGCTGTGCCTTGGCGTCGCTAATGCAGCAACAAGAAATCCACAGGCTGTAAGATTGCTGACTAACTTCGATAAGAATGAGAGGAGATCTTTACTTGACTTAGTCTCAGGTCTTGTCAAGAGGCAGTCAATGTCTCCTGAGGTTTCAGCCCCGCGACGGTAACTTCCCCCAATAACAACCTTCACCTGCGGATCGATATCCTGTGCTGTATTCGAAACAATTTCAGCCAAAGCAGTAACTTCGTAGCGTGGTATGCGCATCAGAAGGTCGTCGTAGTGCTCAATACCAAAACGCTGGTTTGGGCTCAATTTTGCATTGACCTTCAAATCTTCAAGAGTCCTGTAGCCTTGTGCAATCCATTTGGACGCTTGGCTCAGCCCAACCTGGTATATGTTCAAGAAAAGTTGAAGGGTTTTATCTGTAGGGTCATCTCTTGCATTTTCGAGTCTTCGGAGACGATCGGTGACCACAATCTCCTCAATTTTGGCTGCAAGTCTTTTGCCGATAAATGGGAGTTTAATGGCTTCCTCGGTGGTTGTGATCTTTGTTGTTTGTTTCTTGAGAATTGCAATGACCTTTTGGTAGCTTCTTGATCTCCATTCATCGTTGGTGCGGGTATAATGCTCGCACATCTCTTGCAGGATCTCAATTGTGCGAGCATTTGGGTTGGTGCCAGCAGTTTTGCCTGTTCCGCCAGTCATACAGCTGAAATTCTCTTGGTTAAATCCGCTACCACCAATTGTATCCTTCCGTGTTGTCTTAATTTGGTCACGAGAAGGCAACGGTTCATCGTCTGCGCAGGAGTTGTCAGAATCATCGATCGAATCACGGGATGATGGTCGATCTTCATCATCCTCGTCATCATCTAGTGGTAGATGTTCCACTTTGAGAGTGGTTTCAATTATTTCATCTAGTTCATCCTTTGGCCTGGACGATGAAACTCCCCTTGAATAATTTACAGGCTGTTCTTGGGGAATCTCGACTAGTTGGCCATCGTTACTTTCCTGTGGAGCCAGCCAGAGTCCTGAAGATTCGTTATTTGGGGCGAGATCTGTAATTAGCCGTCTATTCAGGGTGGACTGTTGGCTCCGAGGGGGTGTTTGCTTTGGGGGTATATAGTCCCACTTTCCGGGGCGTGTCTGGACTGGCTCTACTTGCAGAGAAGTATCAGACTTCTGCGACCCTGCCATAGGTAGCAGATGTTCTGGAGCAGGCTCCTTAGCCTTCTCGTATCCTCTGACCATGTATCTACTCTGGTGAGGATCCAACAAGCGCTTGAAAGATCCGTAGCAGTCGATGGGATAGTCTTCATTGACGAGTACCGCTGTTGATAGTAGTTTATCAAGCTTTAGAAATTTCATCACATCCTTGTAGGTCAGGTTCTTGTCGACGACGATATGCGTAACTGCTGGGACCAGCTCCTTACTCCACACAACACCGTGCTCGCGAGCTTTGGTAATCCGCAACCTTCTTGCGGGAGAAGCATTATCCGGAGGAATATAGTAGAACGTCAATCCCTGAAATTATTGGCATGTTGGAATCCTGTAGATGTGTATAGTGATCATACCTTAAAGTACTGCTGCTCTTCCGGCTTGAGGTTAAAAGCTGTCTGCTTCCGCTTCCGCTTTCCTAACATGGTAGCAATACCAGAGCTTTTTGTAGAGAAAGGAGTACCGAACCCAGGGGTACACAATACGGGATTTGAGGCAGTTCTACGCTCAGTACCTGGTCTCTGGCCAGTTCCTGCGAGCGGCGTTTCTTTGATAATCGATGTATCTGCGGGTAGTGGCGGTGTTTTTAAAGTTCGGGGAGTGGTACTTCTCGTAGAGCGCCTTAGAGCAGCAATCCGTGGAATTGGAGGTGTTTCTTTCACAATACTGTCGCTTGGTGTGGGCGTTGGCTCGGATTCCCCACGATTCAATAGGGGAGGAATCTTTTTCAGCAGCGAGGGAGTACGTAAGTTCTGTGCTGAAGAGCGGATAGGCGCTGACGAAAGCGCTTTGAGTGGTTTGCTACGCTCAAAGACCTGGCGGGCATCGCTGGTATCTTCTTCATATTCATCGTCTGGGTCTTTTTGCAAGGCCTCAAGCTGAGCGAAGTATCGCTGTTTGTCTTTTATTATTGCCTAACCTGAGGGTTAAAATAGTAATTGAAACCTTACAAGAGAATACTAACCATCACCAGCACTGAAAGCTCACGTACCGGGAATAATGAGCATAAAGGTCAAGATCAGGTTTCGTGTAGAACCTATACCTGTATGGTGTGAAGAGAGCTTGGGCGCAATATGTACATAAGTACGGAGTACGTCAAATAAAGCGATATTTGTTTGCCCCCGCCAAGGCTGACATATCAGCCTTGCATACAAGGCTGCAACGAAAACCTACCCCTTATTATCTAATCTACAGTTATTATACACCTTATACCTACCTTATATCTTATAGTTAGTTTGGGTTATTTAACTAAGCTATATACTAGCCCAGATAGGTATTAAGAGAAAGATTTATGTTATCTAGGCACTAGTATACTATTATCTTAAACAAGGGTCGTTTAGAAGGAGCTTAGTAATTAGGCTCTTAGGTACTGTAGTACTATAGAAAATCTTTAGACAAAGATAAGAGTATCACGTTCGTCTTCTTATACCTATGCATCTTAACCTTTGAGTTTACAATAATTGGAATTCACATCACAAAATCTTTGATAGGCGGATGAAAGTTGGCTTTTGTACACAATTCGTTGACAATTCTAGTTACTCATTTACATCATCATGCATCTCTAGAGACTCCCGACGCCGTTAACACACCATGTCTAATCATAGAAATACACATTAAGTACGTATTGTGAGGGCAAGCCTGCTAGTCCTCATCACCATCAAGTCATTACTGTAAGTACTCCTCGTCAAACCCGATGTCTACCAGCCACTGTAAGGAGCTAGGGTCAGTATCAATTTATTTCAAATATTTTTGGGTCGGGTGTACTTACAAGCATTCGGCGTGAAGGTAGATGCCTTGAGCACCGGTCCCCTTGTGTACGCCTCTTTCGTCAGAGCACTTCACAACTGTCCTCCTGACATCAGCAGTCATAGCTAATGGCCCACAAACAGCCACACCAGTCTCTCCATCTGCCTCCTCAAGCAAATCCCAGAGTAGTGGGTAAAATTCAGGTCTTCCGCTACAGAATCTGCCACAAGGGAGAATACGAGATCGAATACCTGACTTGATACTGGAGGAGCCGGATCTTGGTTTTGTCAAAGTCGTCACTCCCTTCTCATCCGGAACCTCACGGATACTATCAAAGTCTCCGTCCTCAGTAATCTCGCAGCAACAAGGTCCAACGCTTTTGTCACATTCGCAGCCACATTCCTTATCACCTGCTGAATAGGCACCTGTAGTAAAAGCATCATCGCAAGTGACGTGGATGCGGATAGAGAGCTCAATGCCAGCACCGCGGAGGGCTTGTGCAGCCGAAGTAAGCTCAGGAGAGATCCATGAAGTCCAAGAGGTATTTTTCACAACCCATATGTAGACGATTCTCTTCACGGGGAGACGGCCATTCTTGACACGCGATGCAAGATCCAGAAGAATCGGTAACGTAAAAGTGGTTCCGGTTGACCCAGCTACTAGAAGGACGGTATCGAATGATGCGAAGTCGTTGTGTGAGCTACTATAAGGGCCATCGATAAGCGCAATATAAGTTTGTTGTGGAGCTGGGGCGGGAGAAGATTCGGACTTGTCAGAGAGAAGAAGTGAAGTGGACGAGGACGCATTCTTAAGCAGCCGACCAGTAAATCCTTGATGTCCTTTCAGAATGAAGACTAGTTCGCCATCGTGCGAGGTAGGTATTGATGCGATAGTTGCTGGATGGGACTGGCCGGGCCCGAGCTTTGGAATTGAAAGGAAAACATGGGCACCAGGTGTCCAATTCTTGATTGCCTTGCTGCGAATAGAGACCTTGGTTACGCCACCTTGTAGGGCTGTCAGAGTTGCATGTCCTGGGCGAACATTGTTCCAAGTGAACCTGACAGATCTGATGATACGGTCAACAAGGTAGAGGCCAACTGGTATATAGATGTAGACTCGGGAATAGAGCGCAGTACTCGGCAAATGCATCATGACCGCAACAATGAAGCCAAAGAACGTGATGATATGCTGGACAACAAAAAATTCATAGCTGCGGTTTCGAACAGGAGCAACGGTACTGATGTTCATCCAGATGAGGATTGCGTACACTGCCCAGCCAGTGGGAATGCAAGAATCGCTCGAATATTCTAATGGGCCGAGGTCGTAGGCATTCCATGCAAGATGCAGGAAAAGGACGTGAAGTGTTACCAGAAGTAGCAGAACTCTGGCAACCCAGCGGTGGATGACATTTAACCTCTCGTAGGACACGCCGCTGACAAGCGAGATGAGGTTGTTCTTGCCAGCTAGTAGGATCAACAGAGGCACTTGCGCAACTGCCAGCCAAGCTGCGCGGACACCGTAGCTTGTGTAGTGCTGTGCTCCATCGACACTGTTGTTGACGAAGAGGTTCAAGATGCACCAGACGAAATATGCCACCAGAAGGATGATCGTTCCAACCGGCGGCACTCTAAAGACGCGCCCCGCTCCACTCTGGGGGGTGTACTGGGCATACGAGGCCTCTCGGATAATGGCCGTGGTTGTAGCAGCAGCAGTGGTGAACCAATTGGAAGGAGCCGCTGGCCGTGCATGATTGGCAGCAGCAGCACGTATTCTGGTGGAGTTTAGCGGTGCAGTATGACGCGGGGCTCGTGATATGCGTGACCTACCTCAGCCTGGTTGTAGCCTTCTGGACAAGGTTGCAGAAAGCGAATGCTCCAATGACAGCACAAACTCCGTACCAGAAATGTCGGGCATACAAGTTCCCATCGACCTGCAATACAGTGTCGTCGAGAATCTCGCCCAAGAAGGTAGCGGCATCGGTCATATTTGCTAAATCGAATCCACTTGAGTTCAAGGCGGTGCCATCTGCCGGCGCTCCTCCCATCGTCATGCTGGTTCCCATGTCCATGGTGGCGGTGTTGTATGGCACTTGTCCAAGTCTGATCTGACGTCCAGCCGAGGAGCGATTAGGTTACTGAGCGAGTTGAATTATGAAATGGACTGGCCCGGGACAAAGTGTGGGCGCGATACAACCTTTATGTGTTGTGGGGTTGAAACGAGCAACTCGCATCCAAACGTGCTCAACACCAAGTCCGCTCTAGTCAACCTGGTGAACCTGGTTGAGCCCAGCCACCCTGTTTCCTAATGTGCCACTTAGCTCTGGACGGCCTTCTAATCCAGCTCTTCAGCTCTTCGGACTGGGCACTCTTTTCTCGAAAAGTCTCCGGTGACAAGCTTTGGATCTGCATGTTGTTTTGCACCATCTGCTTGGCCCCATGCTTGTGTTGACGCCAAAAAAGCTTGACATTCTGCTCACGAATACCCCATTTTTCTTGCTCATATCTGCGCGAGACTGGTCGAGGTTGTTGCAATCTTGAGCAGGATGTCTGAGTATGGAAGACTTTGTGCTCAAACTTGCTCAAAGCTAGACCATTTTGGGCTGGCTCCCGCTAATAAGCAGGGGGAAATGTATCACGTGTGTTTACATCCTTCCTGGTGCCTGAAGATCTCCACCAATTGGCGCTTTCCCTTGCTTTGCACCGTACTTTCGTACGGTCCAATGATCAGAAAGCTTCCCATCGAAGGAATTGATTGAAACGGTCATAGTGCAGTGTCATCGGCAACCTCCTCTTGTCAAGCGAGCTCTGCATGCTCTAGAATATTTTCAAATTATGACCTGCTCAACACCAGCAATGCTCATCGAAGGAAGCTTCCTGCGTAGAGGTTTAAGCTACCACATTTTGCGTAGTCGCCGTATCCAATGTGTACCTAGAATGCACTTTTTTGATTGAAAATGAATAGACATCAGCTCTGGTATTGATATGAAAACAGCAGGAAAAAACGGAAGGGAGAATACTACCTTGGATTAACAAGCGAATTAATGGAAGTCAGGTATATTTACGAACTCTTTCGATTAGTTTAGAAGCCACTCCACGTACAAGAGCTTAGCCTTCGGCTTTGGCAACCGTTATATTCTCACATGCGCATCAAATTCAAATCTAACTCGACGCTGGCGAATCAACTATGAGCTCATAGGGCAGTCATATCATCTAAAACATCCAAACATGAGGAAACAATCTTCATGCTCCACCCCTCGCTTGCTTCAAGCACTCTAAGCGAGCAAAAATCTTCAACATACACCTCTAGGCACGCAACAAGAAAGCCGAAGGAGAAATAAGCTTCTGGACTTAACTGATAGTTTCAGGTATGAGATTTGAATAGGTCGAAGCAAGAACATATCATGATGATTCTCTAAAGCAAGGTATAGGCAATTGAATTGGAGAGGTAGAAAGAGTCAAGGTCTCATTTTAATGAGTCGATTGGGGGACAAGAACCCAATGTAATTGGACCGAGTTAGAGGCTTTGCCAATCTCTGCTGTGACCTTTAAGGCTTTACCAAGCCCTTTCTTGACGGGTAGGGATGGATAACTTTTGCGGGCCTGGAAATCTATCCTGTTATAGTGGTTACAGAAATTAGAAGTGTACTAAGAAGACTGCTGTTCTCACAAGGTTTCATAGAAACGTCCTTAAAAAGGCTGCGGCTAAGTAAAAACTTGGGAGAAAAACACTTATAGTTGTGCTTCGCGCTATCTTATCAAACAAGCCTGCATCTAGCTAGGCACTCATAACAGTACATACAAATTGACCATCCAGGGGAATGCAATGCGAAGGCATTTCGCCCTCAACCCGCTAGTTTGTGAAACGACCACCTGCACCTACACGAACTCCTTGAGTAATTTGCTAACCCGAGGCCCCTCGCGCCGAAAAGCATAATCTGGAAGGAATAGTACAGAGATCGTGGGATAAAACGCGTGCATTAAGCAGTTTGCGATGGAGCATCACGTTTGAAAACGGTCTTAAATTCTTGGAAGTATCGTTGAGTGTCTGCAGTTGATTGATCTGAGTATGTCTGAATTTGTTAGCAGAGTAAATTACGGGTTGAGGGTATGTCAACAAACCTTGCGAGCACTAGCTGATAAGTCCCTCCATTCTGCCATGATGAGTTTTAATGCTTCTTCAGCTTTCAAACCCTTCATATCCCCAGATGCCCATCTTTCCCTAACGAAAATAGACAAGGGTCTCAGGGGTCCCTTGGGCATGCGTGCATCTTCAATGAGCGAGGAATAGGGGATCCTCACACCACGGCGTTTTAACGAACGACGGGCCTTATTGGCTTCGCGAATCTGATCTGGTGTATGTGACTCAACCCATTTCTTCATCGTGATGTTGTTTGCAGCTTTGTTCTGATTGGCCTTGTGGTTGTATTGCTAGTTTTGATCGTTAGTTTCGTTACGGGAATTCCTAGCAGTGAGGACCTTACTTCCAACTGTTCTGGGCTGAACGACTTGTACTCTGCTGCAGCCTGCTTGAACCGGTTTGTCGCCGCTGTGTCTCCCCTTTCATGCATCACGTCCACAAGGTGTACCATGTATGCTGTACTTGGAAGAAGCTTGGGCTGATCGAGTAATGCAGCGGCCTTGAGTTCTTGTACACGGGTCTTCACCTTATCCGAAGCCTTTCTTTTGTCAATCTTTTCCTTCTGCAGTGGCGTCAAAACTTTCTTCTTCGGGACCTTGGGCTTAGCCGCCTTCTTTACAACCTTCTTTGCGGCCTTCTTAACTGGGTTCTTAACTGGGTTCTTCTTTGGGCTAGCTTTCTTGGTGGCAGTGGACTTGGTGGCAGGTTTCTTAGCCTTTGGGTTTGCGGCTGTAGCGGCTTTGGAAGCTGTAGCGTATGATCTTCGGGTAGGCAGTCGAGTTTGGGAGTGATTCGACGAGTTGAGGGCATCGGCGCGTTGGATAGAGAAAACGCTCTGGCTGGCGCGGCTGATGGATGGTTGACCTGCTCCGGCGACCACCCTCCTAACTGAGGCGCGTCCAATGGCGGACAACATGATGTTCGCTGATGAGGAATTGGAAGTATCTCGAATTGGGTGTGGGGTATGAAAGAATGAATGATAGTTAGGGCCGCAAATCCGATGTGAGATCGCGCTGCTTTCCTTGCTTGCCAGCCCCTTCCTTTTCTGACACGCTTGAATCCAAATAGTGCTAGACCAAAGGCGGCTACGCTGGACATGCGACACGCTGCCGGATTAATAGTTTATGCATGCTCCGGCGCTTTCCCGACAATCGACATTTTGACGGACTGCGGATTAGAGGGGACGGGAGGAAACGACTTCAAATTCAGCCGCGCAGATTCTTTCTATAACACAACAGAAAATAGCATTCCTTATAAGACCGATCAGAAGCAGACTGCTGTCGCATATGCATGAGCAAGACTCGGTGAAATCCTCCACCTTCGGAACCTGACAGAAAGTATTTCGCCCATTGAAATACAGGCTGAGGCAAAAGAATGGCTCGCCACAGGGACTCTCGCTCACCATCGCCAGCAGGAAGTCAGCACTCCTCGAAACGAAGCCGTAGAGACGACGATGTTAGACGGGACCGAGATAGGAGGGATGATGCACGAGGCCCGAGGCGGCGCAGTCGCTCGAGAAGCATCGACGTGAGAGCCCGCAAGAATCATAGCCTTGCATCTCATTATACTGACCATACCTTTACAAAGCGTCGCCACCGTGATCGCGATATCCCCCGGAGAAGAGAGCGTTCGATAGACCGTAGAGACGATTATCACAGGTCAGACCGACGAGATAGATCCAGAGATCGCAGAGACAGATACGCAGACAGAGAGCGATCTCCACGACGGAGAAGAAGTCGGGAACGAGATTACCGTGACAGGCGAGACGACTCTTATGATAGGGCTCGATGGCGCCGCGAGGACTCTACTGATTCGTGGTCCCGTAGCAGAGGCGATGACAATCGCTCGAAAGCACCCAGCCGCCCAGAGAGTGTCAAAGCGGGTGATGTATGTCCATCACTGTGTCGCTATTGGAAGAGTGCTGACCATCTGATACAGGCTCCAAAGCCAGCAATCTTGCCAGGACAGACCGAAGCAGACAAGAAAGCCGAGCGCCTGGCGAAGTTAGAGGCATGGAAGAAGAAGATGGCAGAAGACAAGGAACGCAAGGAAAAGGAAGCAGCAGCTGGGACAAGGAAGCTTTTGGATGAAATAGACCAGAAGGCTAACAGATATCCGGCACTCGGCTCGCCAGCATCACCGGGAACTCCCAAAAGCGTGACGTCCCCAGCACCATACGCTGGAAAGTTTGATCCAAAGGCAATTGCGAAGAAAGCGGTGGCTAATTCAAGTGCCGTGAATACTCTTGGCAAGGATCTACCACTCAAAGAATTATCTAAAGCGTCCGCTACCTTACCTTCTACGAAAGGGTTACAAGCTGACAAGAAGCCAACAGCTTTCAACAGCACATCAAATGGTATGTGCCTGACCCATGCTTCATCTGGTCTTTTGAACAGATATGCTGATATTTCAATTATAGTAGCAGTATCTGCGCTACCTAAAGCAAGAGCAAACTTAAGTGCGTTCGGACTCGGGGCGAAATCAGCCATCGATAACGAAAAAGCCTCGTCAAAACGAGCCTTGGACTTCGGGGACGATGAAGGAGCAAGAAAAAAACTCGAGAAGCTACCAACCCTACCCTTGGCAAACAATGAAGATGAGGATGCTGCGCTCGCTAACGGTGTTGATGGAGAAGATGACGACGACGACGTAGACATGGAAGATGGAACCGAAGAGGAGGCTGCTGCTGCAGCAAGGGCTGCAGCCGAAAAACGCGAAGAACGATTGCAGGAACACAACCAGGTCCAAGAGAGCGAGGATTCTGAGGTTCTTATTGTCCCACAGACTGATACGAATGGCGATATCACTATGGATGAAACTCCAATTGTACAGCCGGACGCAATTACTATTGAAGAAGACGAGGAAATTGACCCCCTCGACGCATTCATGGAAGAGATGGGAGATCCATTTGCCGCCCCAAAGACAAAGGGGACTTTTAATAAAACCCAAAGCAAGAGCCAAAAGCAAGAGCCAGAGGCGTTATTCGGTGACGACGACGTGGAGCTTAAGACTTTAGAGGCAGAGCCTGACGACTTTTTGGCAATGGCAAACAAATCTCGCAAGAAAAAGGATTTGCCAACCATTAACTACTCGAAGCTCGATCTTGAACCGTTCCGCAAAAATTTCTACACGGAACCAGCAGAGGTTGCAGAGATGACAGAAGCAGAACTCGCTGATTTACGTCTCGAGCTTGATGGTATCAAAGTCGCCGGCAAGGATGTTCCGAAGCCTGTACAGAAGTGGTCGCAGTGCGGTCTCAACGTTCAATCTTTAGAAGTCATCCGGAAACTGGACTATGAAAGACCAACTTCCATCCAGATGCAAGCTATTCCTGCCATAATGTCTGGACGAGATGTTATTGGTGTTGCAAAGACTGGTTCTGGTAAAACCATCGCTTTTTTACTTCCTATGTTCCGTCACATTCGCGATCAGCGACCACTGGAAGGCTCGGATGGACCTGTTGGCCTAATTATGACCCCGACTCGGGAGCTGGCGACACAAATTCACAAAGAATGCAAACCGTTCCTAAAAGCTATGGGTCTTAGAGCAGTCTGTGCATATGGCGGAGCACCAATTAAGGATCAAATTGCTGACCTTAAGCGAGGCGCTGAGATCATTGTTTGCACGCCTGGCCGTATGATTGATCTTCTTGCAGCGAACTCCGGTAGAGTTACGAATTTAAGACGAGTGACATATGTGGTGTTAGATGAGGCTGATCGCATGTTCGACATGGGCTTTGAACCACAGGTCATGAAGATCTTTGCCAATATTCGTCCCAATCGCCAGACCATCCTCTTTTCAGCTACAATGCCCCGAATCATGGACGCCTTAGCCAAGAAGACCCTTCAATCGCCAGTGGAAATAACAGTTGGTGGGAGAAGTGTTGTTGCCCCTGAAATCACGCAGATTGTAGAGGTTCGCGAAGAAAAAGAGAAGTTTCATCGACTCCTTGAACTCTTGGGACAGCTATACGACAAAGATGAGGATGCTCGGACACTCATTTTCGTTGATAGACAAGAGAAAGCAGATGATCTACTCAAGGACTTGATGCGCAAAGGTTATCCTTGTATGTCTATCCACGGAGGCAAAGACCAAATCGACCGAGATTCCACGATCGATGACTTCAAGGCTGGAGTTGTGCCTATCATGATAGCCACGTCGGTTGCTGCACGAGGTCTGGATGTCAAGCAACTGAAGCTTGTTGTGAATTTCGATGCTCCTAATCACTTGGAAGATTATGTCCACAGAGCCGGTCGTACTGGCAGAGCAGGAAATACTGGTACTGCTGTGACCTTCGTGACTGAGGACCAAGAACAATTCTCAGTGGGTATAGCAAAAGCCCTCGAACAAAGTGGTCAGCCTGTGCCCGAGCGACTCAATGAAATGAGAAAGTCCTTCCGTGACAAAGTCAAAAGTGGTAAATCGAAGGATAGCTCTGGATTTGGTGGTAAAGGCTTGGAACGACTTGATGCGGAGCGTGAAGCGGCTAGAAACCGGGAACGCAAGACACATAAGACTGATGGGGACGATGACGAAGAGAAAGAAGAGAAAACAGGGGACGAGGACATCGTTCTCAAAGCCGCGTCATCCGTTCAACCAGCTGCTACTCCGGCACCTCAGCTGGTCGGCGTTCCTAAAGGTATCGATCTCGATGGGAAAATCACGGTGCATCGAACTGAACCCGCGGTATCGTCGTCAGGTGGCTCCAAGAACCCTCTTGACAAAGTCACTTCAGCAATCGGTACGTATTCAGACCCAAATTTCTCTTTTAAATTTTACTGGGTTTGGAGTCGTGAAAAGTTTCACTCCCAAACATGTATACAGCTCCAGAAAAGGCCTTCCTCCTTTCTGCATCACTTAACTTGTTGAATAAATCAAGCTGACTTCGATCTAGATGCCATCAATGCACGTCTCAATAAGACTGGGCAGTTACGATCTGGAGTACCGATTGACAACAAGGGACCTGATGCCGGTGCCTTTCACGCTACCTTGGAAATTAACGACTTTCCTCAGAAAGCACGTTGGGCTGTTACAAATAGAACGAACGTGGCTAAGATTCTTGAGGCAACTGGCACTTCAATTACGACCAAAGGTAGCTTCTACCCCGCAGGTAAAGATGTGCAGCCCGGCGGTGATCCGAAGTTGTATATTCTGGTGGAAGGAGACACGGAAGTTGTTGTTACTAATGCCATGAGGGAGTTGATGAGATTACTGAAGGAGGGCACCATCGCTGCAGCGGATGCAGAGGGCAGAGCGCCGGCCAGTGGAAGGTATAACGTAGTATAGAAGCCTTATGGTGTGATCAGAGACCAAAACTAATTAACAAGATACTATGATGACGAGTATCCCCTACATCTCTCTATTGATGATGCTTCGAACAACAGTGACGAATCCTGAACTCCATGGTCAATTCCCGGTCCCCATATCCAAAGAATAGATTCGCTTCAATCCACCAGAATGCTGCAAGTCAAGAAAGCACACCTTGGCGTTCTCCCTCCGGTTTTCCAATAACTCCAATATAAGGCCGTTACAATTCTCACCTGCCTTCTATTTTCTCAGTTGTAAGTCCGCTGTTCATGCTGAGCATCCACTTCCCTCTGCCGCAGCTGTTCCGAACTCGCCGCTTCCAGCGTATCAGTCCTCGTCTGCTTCCTCTGCTCCTGCAACTTGCTGGCTAGTTTCCCTTTCGGTTTATTCGCGGCGTTGAATCTTGCCTAGGTACACAAACAAGTAAGTAATAAATACATCAACACTAATCAATCAAGTCAATCCATCAACCCACAGCTTCCTCTAACCCTCCACCCTCATTCTTCATGACAGAAAGAAAAGTCCACACTCACCTCAGCAGCCTCAGCAGCCTTCTTCCTAGCATCCTCCTTCTGAGCATCCGTCTGGTCCCCACCGCCCAGTGTGCGCGCTGGACCCCCGACTTTGTGTGTGGATGGGATTGAGGACGTCGGCTTGCTGGTGGTTGCAGACGGCGCGGGCGCGGACCCTACTGTGCGGCCTGGGTGGCTGAAGGGGTCGTCCGTGGCGGATTGTTTGCCGCAGAGGTTGCCCATTTTTGTTGATGGGTTGGGTGTGGTCAATGGAGGTCAATGGAGGAGGCTTGTTGGATTGAGAGGTTTGGGGGGAGCAGAGGAGAGTCGGACGATAGATGGGTGGTTGTCGCAATTATCTGGATTGGGCTTGGTCGGGTGCTGCTTGGCTGCGAGGCGGTGTTCATGCTGTTGATGATGGGTGAGGAGGGCTTATCGATAAGGAAGTTACGGGTAAAGGTAGGTAGGGTAGGTGTGTCTCGATGGGGGTGGGAGTATCGAGACAAGGCCTTTGTTTTTGTTCTGCTTTTGGGAAAGAGATGACTCCTTCTGGGAGGACTACTTTGAGTTAATCAAGCTATCATGGCAACTGTAGGGTCCAGTTCTTGAATGACACCGATCATTGTAGTAGCAGCGGTTTTGCTTTGTTCGTCTATGCTGATGATCATGTAACCCAGGCTGTATTCTCTTAGAAGAGCATGGGTCGACACGTTTTGGAGGCGACACCAACATATAGATCCTCGGTGGCGATCTCTCATGTAAATTATAGTAAGATTTTCAGTCCTTGATGAAGAGTATCTGAACCTACGTAGTTGATAAGCTTGTTCTAGAACCGTGATTCCTCAGTGAAGCATGTTCGTTGAAGCAGCCCCATACTTCATTTTTAACGCCGTGAAATAGTTCGCTGTTCCCCAGAATCACCATTCATGCTGGTGCCTTCCAGTATTTACTTGGCACAAATGGCATCTTTGTAACCTGCGCCTTACGTTTCTTGCCTCTGACGACCACTTCTACCTCCGTACCGGCCTTGTGAAACCCATCCTTGATGTAACCCATGGCGATATGTTTGCCCAAAGTCGGACTAGGACATCCACTTGTGATATCGCCAATTTTCTCACCCTCAGCATTGAAAATTTCAGCACCTTCTCTGGCTGGTGCTCCCTGGACAATCAAACCCACCCTACGTCTCTCAACGCCCATGCCACCCTTAGTCTTAGGTGTCAGCTGGCTCAAAATGACCTCAGCGCCGTGGAAACCGCCTTCAATCTTCCTGTCCTTGCCAATGATCCAGGACAAAGCTGCTTCCACTGGTGTTGTCGTATCATTAAGATCGTGCCCATAGAGACACATACCCGCCTCTAATCTTAGACTATCTCTAGCTGCGAGACCGGCAAGCTGTAGCTTTTCCTCACCAGCTTTTTCCAATAGTGCCACCGCAACCTCCACCGTTTCGTTGGGGTCGATGGAGATCTCAAAGCCATCTTCACCTGTGTACCCTCCTCTGCTAATCAAGCAAAGTTTTGGTCCCAGCATTGTACTGATTTCCGCAAATAGTGACTGGCCAAAGTAAAGTTTCTTCAGATCCGTGGTGTCGGGATCCGCAAGAACGCTGCTTAGGATCTCTTCGCTCAAAGGTCCTTGGAGAGCAATAAGTCCCCAATTTTCCATAACCTCCCACGCAACCGCCTCTCCTCCCTCATTATGGAACTGCTCCAGCTGCTCCTCTAGATATGCTAGGTCCTTCTCTCTGCATCCTGCATTTGTGACAACATAGAAATCCTCGGGACCCAAACGAGTGATGATCGTATCGTCCACAATTCCTCCAGTTCCTGGCCACAGTAAGGTGCTCAGGGTAGAGTGATGCGGTGCCAACGCGGTGAGACCAGCAGGTGTAACTCTCTGTAGAAAAGCTGTTGTGCCGGGCCCAGTGAACTTGTGTTGTACCATGTGCGAGACATCGAACAAGGAGGCATGAGAGCGTGTGAAGTGATGCGAGGCGCTAATTGACTGTCCCTCGTACTGAACTGGCATGTGGTAGCCGCCGAAAGGCACCATCTTTCCTCCCATTTCTCTATGCAGTTCATAGAGAGGTGTCTTGCCGAGTCCGTCATCCTCTTCTTCCTCCACGAATTCCTCGTTTTCTTCGGGTTCTTCTGATCGCTCGGTCTCTACTATCGTAGTCACATGGCGGATGTGTGTAGTAATCCGCGACTGTAGGAAGTTGCTATGGGATGAGGATCTCGAGGTGGACAAGGAGGGGTGCACAGTTCGTCGCAGAACAGCGGATGAAGCTGTCGAGAGATGCCTAGGAGCTTGTGATACAGAGCGGTTAATGACCAACACGTCGGCAATCCTTGATACAGCTCTAACACGCTTCATGATGGGCAATTGTGTTGTTTGAAGAAGAACGTGAGACCTGCAAAGCTTGACATGCTTCATATGTTATCGCGAAAGCGACCTTGGCGGTGTCGGCCAGTCCGGCAAAACCATGGGTTGAAATTTAGAACTGTTGAAAATTTACCAAGAGCCAGTTATTTACAGCAGCTCAAAAGGAATCATCTTTTTATTCTAGTCCGAGCTAAGAATGGCAGTCATACTTCGTATTGCCTTAAACTAATTTTCTACGAGTCAACAGGATGAGGCAGTCAGCAGCTCACTAATCTACAAACACAGTATATTCAGAAACGAGTGTGGAGGTAAAGCATCACTTTTATTCTTTCAATATAGCTCAATGGCTAGTCTGTGTGCCATCATCCCGTTAATAGCTAGCTTTCTGTGTCGACCTATCCACCAAGAATTACTGAGGATAAGTGCGTGGCATAGCCTACTTCTTCTTGCCATCTAAGTCAGAGTAGAAGTCGTAACCGAAGCTAGCGCTCGAATCGTTGAATCTCAACTTCTTATCAAGTTGAGAGCCAATTTTGTTCAAGTCCTCAGGCTCGAGCTTGAAGTCGGCTTCCAAGTTTTGCTTTATGCGGGATGGAGTCTTGGACTTGGGGATGACGGAATGACCCTTGTTGATACCCCATGCAAGAGCAACTTGTGCGCCCGTCTTGTTGTATTTCTTGCCAATCTCGGCGAGAACTGGATCGTCCTGTGAAGTAATAAGTAAGTGGCGATGAAGTGGTAACCAACTGACTTACCATCAACTTGCCCATGTTCTTTCCACTATCGTAGATCTCATTCTGGTTGCCAAAGGGCGAGTACTGGGTGATGTGAATGCCCTTGCTCTGGTTGAACTTGACGAATTCGGATTGTTGAAGCCAAGGATGAAGTTCAAGTTGGTGAGCAGCAGGGACAACAGTGCTCTCATTCAACAGCTTCTCTAACTCGCCTCGAGAGAAGTTGGAAATTCCAATTGCCTTGGTCTTGCCGGTCTTGAGCAACTTCTCCATAGCCTTGTAGGTGTCGATGAATGAAATGTCTGCGGTCTGCATCTTTCCATCTACCTTGGGCATGAGATCTGGGCCTGGCTTGAATGCTGATGGCCAATGCATTAGGAATAGATCGACATAATCCATTTGGAGGTCTTTGAGCGAGGCATCAAGTGCTGGTTCGACATCTTCGGGCTGGTGAGAGTTGTTCCACTAGATGATTAATCAGTTAGCAAGCGCTAAGAGGCTTTGGGAGGGGGGAAACAGCCGCCTACAAGTTTAGTGGTGATGAAGAGGTCGGATCTCGCAATACCGCTCTTCTTGATAGCTGCTCCTACAGCGGGCTCAGTGCCGTAGACTCGAGCCGTATCGATGTGACGATAACCTGCATCAAGCGCCGTCTTGACTGCATCCTCCTGAGCCTCTTTATCTTGCCAAGTACCAAAGCCAATGGCTGGGATGGTTTGGCCGGTGTTCAACTTGTGCGCAGTAATAGAAGCCATATTGCGGTATTGGTTGCGTTGGATGTGTGAGGAGACCTGAGAGAATCGTGAAGTTGCGTTTGTTGACAAACGGAGAGAGCGAGAGAACATGTTGGAAGAGAGGAATTGGGGTTTTGAAGAGGAGTTCTAAGCTAATGTACAAACAGTGAATAATTGCCCACAGCGCCAATCCAATTGATTGATCCGACTCAAATGCTCGCGACAGCAGGACGTCATAACGACTGTTTCCCGTCCCTACCACGCCGACCTACGTCTCATGACGTTGACGTTTGGAAATCACTTTGCCCTTTCTATTACGGGTACTTGCAGCCAATCACCTAGACTTTTCGGGTTAAGGTTAATGCGACCCGATCAGCTCTTAGGAAAGCTCAACGACAACTTCTTCTAGCTACTCCACAACCCACTGGAAAGCTTTTGATGGAAGAAGCAGAGTGAAAGCATTCTACGATGTGAGCCATAAATGTCCAAAGCATAGGGCAGTGGAGCTCGTTCCAGAACTGGAGCAAGCTCGCATGCAACTAAGCCATCCGTCTCTCAACGTATGGTCGCTTCTGAGAGTTCACAAGTTCTCCCTGCGTTATCCAGAGCCCATGCACGGGGAACTTCACAAACCCAGCACGAATTTCCGTGTGGAAGCGTTGTGTGGATTAGTGGAGTGGTGGAGGTTCCTGTGTATTTGGGGCTGAATTACAACTAAGTCCAGATCCAAAAACAAAGCTTATACACCACGCATCCAATTTACTCAGTTCTTCCTTCTTCCAAGATATTTCCCTTTTGCAGCTTCCATCGCAGGCTCTTCTTGTTGCTTCTCACGTTGCGCCATGCAACCTACACCCAGTAATCTACTGCTTGTGGTGCATCGCCACGCTCGTAATTGTGATACGTGTTTCGGAGCTCCCAAGTATTTGTCTCTGACGGTGTTGTAGGCCAAGCGTGGGAATCGGCTTCAACTATAGATACGAGTACCCAGGTACTCAAGCCAATTCACTCATGAAAACTTGTTCAATGCGGGGAGTAAAAGAAGAAAGCAGCTATCAAAGAATCGCAAAACAATGGGCAAGACTGTCTTTTGAGTCCTACCCGGGGGTTTCGGGAGGCTCGCCACTCAAACCCCGAGACTCAAGACTCGAGACTGGAGATTGGAGACGACAATTCACAACTTGTGAAAGACTCGGTTTGTTTTGTTATCTGAAAATCAGGTGGATGGAAAGTTTTGTTGCACATCGCGCTCCCGATGCCAAAACAGGTTTTTGGCGATGCTGATCAACAGCGTTGGTCTAGAAGCTGAGATGCCCTGGAAGTATAACTATGGTTCAAGATCCCATGTGACAGGGACGAGCGATGTACAACTGCTGCTGTGTGAGCCAGGAGCCAGTCACATTGCTGCAGTGTAACAGAGTGGTCGTAAACCCGAGCCATACGCGGAGTGCTATCATTCGGATGGGAGGGAGGAAGAATCTTAATGCAACTTCATGTTTTGATGTTCTGATGTTTTGATGTTCTGATGTTTTGATGTTCTGATGTTTTGATGTTCTGATGTTTTGATGTTCTGATGTTTTGATGTTCTGATGTTTTGATGTTTTGATGATGTTGTGTCCGGGATGGCGTTCGTTCGTTTGTGATTTCTCAGCCTTGCGGATTTCGCGGATGATCATATGATCATCCTCTCAGACCGTCTCGAGCCAAGAACACGCCAACCACGCCAACCACGCCAATCAGCGCTTGTTGGAAGATCTAAATTTACCATGACGTGCACGTGCCCACACCAGCGCCACCTCACCTCCTGTCACGCTGTGCTGGAGACCGACCGACTAGATTGGAGCTGCAGTACTTCGTACTGCACACAATCCTTCTCCGGTGCTGTACCTTTGATCCAGGAACCTGACATGCTGCCATCACAATGGCATCGACAAGCACATACACGCCCCTCGCGAAAACAGGGTGAGGTCTTTCGTACCGGGCTAAATACCTCTCTGCCTTGGCGAGCAGTTGACTGGTCGCAAGGGAGAACGGCCACGACACCTTGGCCTTGGGAGCATCTGCGGTACCGTAAGTATTTGGATGCATCTGACATGAGACAGACAAGACCTGTGCAATACGGCGCAGACAAGAGAGCCCCACGACGGCGAAACCGCCTTCTCGCATAAGTGTTCCTTCCAGCGCCCATCTCGGTAAATGCTCGTACGATCATCCTGTCTCGTTTCTCGACGTCGTTCCAAGAGTTGGCGCATTTGCAAAGCCATTCACAGCCGACCAGAGGACCAACGGCCACGGCAGCCAAGTGTTGCATGTCGCCCCGTCTTCAGCATACGGAGTAGAGAGGCATGTAACACACAGGCTGCTGCACAGCCTCGTCCTCCCCCCCCCCAAAATCCAAAGTTCGGCTGGTCGTAGGTAGTTTGCAGCCAACCCACAACGAGCAACGACCAAGCGTACTACTGATATACCAGCACCACTGGCCTTCTCTCCTCCCTTCTTACATTTCTGAACAACCACCACCACCACCACCACCACCTGTCTGTACGTCGTATAACAGTTCTCCATGCAGCATGCCTCGCTCCAAGTCTGGTCGGATATCAATCGCATTGGTGGTCAGCTATGTCTTCGATTGGATTGTGATACTTGCTGCTGCTGCCCTCGGGGCCGTGCTCTCTAATATCACACCAAATAAACGTCCTTTCTCGGTCTTTGACCCCAATATCAGCTTTCCTTATACCGGTGAACACGAAAAGATATCGACCGCACTCCTCGCCATTGCGGGTCTCGGAATACCAGCAGTTTTTATTTTCGTCGTCACCCTGCTACTTGTCCCCGGTCCGACAGTGCCGAAATCTACACCAAAAGCCTTGGTCTGGCGCAGGAAGTTGTGGGAATTGCACACGGGATGGCTGGGACTGGCACTGTCTTTAGGAGCCGCTTTTTTTATCACCAGTGGCACGAAGAACCTGTTTGGAAAACCACGGCCCGACTTACTGTCACGATGCGATCCAGACCTTGAGAATATCGCAAATTATGCTGTTGGCGGATTTGGCAACCTTAGCAAAGGAGTTTTCCTTGTCTCACACACCATCTGCCGCAATACCGATAAAACCATCATGGATGACGCTTTCCGAAGCTTTCCAAGCGGCCACAGCTCCTTCTCGTCGGCCGGCTTGGTCTACCTCAGTCTCTTCCTGGCCTCAAAGCTTGCAACTATCATTCCCTTCCTCCCAAATTCAACGTTCAGCGCAGCACATGCGTCTGCCTTCCCGTCCCGTGCCGAACGAAAGGCGATACATCAGTCTGGAGTGGCGTATGGCCAAGTAGCCAGCGGAGTCGAGCCCTCTGGCCATAATGATACTCTGATTTCAGCAAGGAATCAAGCGGCTGCTCCGCCTGTATACTTGCTCGTCATAACTGCCATCCCGACCTTCGCCTCAATCTATATTTGCTCAACACGTTGGTCCGACTTCAGGCATCACGGGTTCGATATCCTCTTTGGCTTCTTAATCGGAGCTGTATCAGCCATCTTCGCATTCCGCTACTACCACCTTCCAATTAATCAAGGTGCTGGCTGGTCGTGGGGGCCTAGAAGCAAAGACCGTTCCTTCTGGGCTGGGGTTGGGGTTGGTAATTACGTTGGTGTTAGAGATAGCGACTCGGTGATTGCGCACGACGCAGACATCGAGGCGGGAATGGGACATTCGAGGACGGATAGCGGTACCAATCAAGTGAGCACCAATAAAGTGGAGGGCGGATACAGTCACAATGGAGGCGTTGATTAACGGAGGTACCAGGATAATATCGAGCTTCTTCCCAGGGGTGAACGGTCAGATGGAGGGCATATTTATAACACTGCATCTCGATAGGAGCAAGGCGTTTTGGATGGCGGCTAGGTTCGTGATACCACTTTCTTTTTGGGTGGGTCGAAAATTACCGGATATCTATAAGGCATTTGCTATAGTTGGGAGTTCAAAGATGTGTGTAGCTATAGTTGCTACTCTTCTCAGTATTATAAACTGTCAATAGGTTAAGTTATCGAAATTCATTCAAAATGTACTGTCGATTTCTGCAAAGTGAACAGTTCTTCGTCTCTTTAACGGCCTATTCTTCGCCGCACACTTGCAAAGCCAAATATACAACTGCACCCAAGACACTTCCACATCATTTAGTCACTACAACTCTACTCCTTTTCGACAGACATGACCTCGCCAGGCGTTGTTTACATACTGGCTCTGATCTAGAGTCTACAGAAGAAACAGAAAAGCTCCGTTCCTACAAACTTCATACTACAGCAGTACCAGCACAGGATAACGAACGGAAGTACCAATGAATACACGCTAGCCAGCCAACGCAAAGTGTTCCAAGCAAAAAGGAGAAAAAGAACATTTAGGAATCGAGCTTGCCGGAGAAAACTCTTTTGGGCTGAATGTATTGGATGCTGTGTGTTTTTTGTTTTTGTTTTTTTTTGCCGGCAGTGTGAATTTGTCGGCGTTGCTGTGGGTGATACAGTGTTGGCAAAGGGGGCATTGAAGGGTTTAATTAATCTTGGGGAGAAGGGCTTGGTTTAGTGTTAATTTAAGTGCCTGGTTATTTCGATCAGGGGGCAGGCTGATATTCTTAATTTCAGCCATTTTTCTGTTTTACGGCTGAGCCTGTTTCTGCGTTTAGTCTTGGAAGGGATGGAAAGGGAAGGAAACAGATGGTGTTTTGTTTCTGTGTTGTTGAGGAAGGGGGTTTATTGGTGGGGCGGATGAATGAGGGTTGTTGGTTGAGCAGTATGGTGTGAAGGAAGTCAAGATGATTCTTTGTCTTGGCCCTCCCCCCCCCCCCTCTCTTTTTTTCTTTCTTTTCTAGTACCTGCCCGACAGGTCTATGGTTTGGTTTGTTGTGAATTGTAGTCGCCTGCTTTGGAAAGGCTAGCTAGCTAGTTACATTTTTTACTGTAAGCTCGCTGTAATATAGGAGGGTTTGTGTCTACCTATCTACTCGCAATCCTTTCTTGTTTATAGGTAGGTAGGTATTGCTGTTAATAGTTCGGTGGTCGGCAATATGCCGTTCGTTGTCAATATCTTACAATAGCCATAAACCTGGAAGCCTAGTCTTAGAAGAGCAACTTACTTCTCTTCTCTACACACTAGTCTCCTTGACACAAGTAAACATAAAGGTTACTGCGGTGATACGGAAAGTGCGCTTATGTTTGTTGTGGCTATAGACCTTGGTATAATAGCTTGCGCTCTTGACAGGTACAACTCCTAGGTGTATATGTTAGTTGTCCTGACTTGGGCCGTTACTTTTGTAAAGACTTACTTATCTTTTGATATCATATCCTTTCTGTGGTGAGGGTATGGGATTTATGTGTGATTGGCAAAAAGGGTGTTGTTGATATATGTAATATCATAGAGTGGAGTAGAGACGGTTTTATCGTAGGAACTTGTGGATTTGAGAGGGGACGGGGGAGTTGGTTAAGTTTGCTCATAAGACTCCCCGTTTACTCTGGAGTGGTCGCATCTTCAAGAAGAAACGAATGTTGTTGTTTGTGTAGGGAAGCTCGGAGTGGTCGAAAGGAGCTCGGCAAACCTTCATAGCCTGGTCCTGGGAAGCGAGGGACAGGGACATAGCTGGCTGGTTTAGTAGATAGGTACCTAGGGTAATTTCACCAGCTGAGTTTAATAGACGAGGTGGGAGTCTGGCTATATTTATATCGATTTGATAACATCCTCTTCTCCAAGAGTAGCTGTGGAAGGGGGTGCACCAGTCAATGACTTGAAAGAGGATGGTGCTACTTTCGATCGTCACGACAAGCCCTCGTAGCCCACAAAAGGAAACTAGACAATCTGTGTGAAGAAGTTTCATATATACGTATACAGTATTACCGTTCATAAAGTCAAGAGCTTATTACCCAATTCGAGCTGAACGACCTGTCTGTCCAACCGGTCACAAACGCCTGCAAAGCCAAACTGCCATCCCTCATCCATCACCTCTCCTTTACTTGCTGCCCAGAGTAGAGCTCGTATCGGTGCGATACCAATTGGCTTGTGGATCACCCAAGCAATCGCCAACGGTAACAGGCTTGTAGCCCCTCGACTGAATACCCTGCAACATGTACTCGACCAGAACCTGACTCGTCTGGTTGTGAATATCATGGCTAATAACCAAGAATTCATCTGTTGTGGGACTCTTCCCATCAAGAGCCTGATCAAAGATGTTCTTTGAGTTTTGAATCAGCGTTGGGGAGTCGTTGAGGTAATCTTGGGTGTCGAGGTCGAAATACGTGACGTGGTAGCCTAGGGCTTCGAGATCCGCTTCGCAGCCGCATTCGGCGGTGCAGGAGGAGTAGGGTGGTCGCATGTAAGTGGGAATTACGCCTATGATGTTGCGAATCGCCATTTCATTCTTGTACATTTCGTTTTTGCGTTGGTCGCTGGTTATGTTGCAGAGATCAGCGTGGGACCAGGTGTGAGAGGCGACCTGGTGGCCGGAAGTGTACATGCGCCTGAGAGGATTGTTAGGAAGGGTGTAATTACAATGTTAGCTTATTGACTCACTGGATGAGGGCGGACCATTGGAGAGAAGGATCGTCAATTTCTCCTTTACCATTGTTGTTTCCGGTGATGAAGAAGGTGGCCTTCGCGTTGTATTGATCTAGGAGATCTAAGATATGGCTCGTGTAGATAAATGGTCCGTCGTCAAAGGTCAAAGCCATATCACCTGCAACAGAACAGTCGTAGATACCGGCTGAGCCATAAAGTACAGAACCGAGTTGCGGCCGAGGGATTGAGGATGTGTTGGTTCCGGATGGGACCTTGTTAGCATCGCAAGCTGGTCCATAGTTGAATTGACAATCTGGTGCTGTGCAGTAGTCTTGGTCGAGTTAGCATGCCGCCTGAAAGGAGGGCTTTGGCATCTCACCCTCTGTAGTACCACAGAAACCTGCTAATGAACAGCATTCATTAGAGGCACATGTGCCAAAACTTGGTCCGCACTGTCCATTAGTGCTCGTACCGGGGGTTCCAGAGTCACTTCCTGTGCCCGTGGTGGTAGTATTAGTAGCATTACACGTTCCATATGCTGCCTGGCAACCCCCAGTTGACGTTGAGCAGTAGTCGTCGGTGCTTCCACACCAACCGCTATGGCGTGTTAGTAAGTCTTGTATCAAGAGGCCTATTGCATACGAATTTGCACTTACTTGCCCGAGCAGCAGGGAGCATCTGACCCGCAGGTGTAACCATTCGTACCAGCGCCAAGGATACCACAAGTCTGATCTGGAGATATGGTCCCTGTAGATGGAGCTGTGCAGTTACCATACGCAGCCTGGCAACCTGCAGTTGTCAGGCAGTATGAACTATCAGATCCGCAGAATCCGTTTTGTGAGCAGCAAGGCAATGACGCCGGGCACGAATAGCTGTCGGCTGTTCCCCCAGTGCCATTGACACCGCAAGTGTTATCTGGAGACACTGCTCGAGATACGGGTTGGACAGTTTTGGCTCGCTCTGCGAGAAAGTTGAAGGGGCTTGCGGACGCGGTGCCTAGAACGCATAGGAGCGCTGCTGATGTGGAAAGTAGACGCATGTTTGCTTGAATAGAAATCAAGGCAAAATGGTTGTAAAGCGAATGTATGCAACTCAGGAGGATTCCTCAAAAAAGAACAGACGAAAAGGAGGAAAGGCGAGCGTCATTTGAAGGTAAACATCAAGCGACAAGAGAGAACGGACATTTGCAGCATATATAGCAATCCTTCCCGTACAGTAGTCCCACAATTAGACTAAACTTCTCCCCTTGGCATCTCCTTGTCCCTTCCTGGTCCTTGGTCAGAAATTTGACGACAGGAACAAGTAAATGAAACGGTGGAAAGGACGTGCTAATGACGCCGCAGTAGCCAGACCGAGATCGATGAAATGCATCTCATGGATATCCTGCTGACGGCTCGACACACACAACACACAGATCGCCCAGGGGCCGCATCTAGAAGAAGCATGCTACAACGCATTGATGCATCGCGCCAATTACTTAGACGAGCCGTCAGCTGGTTTTTATACGATCGACCCCAGCGCCAAAGCCAATGTGCCAGTGTAGCTTGTGAGTTGTGACGTTGTTAAGTCAGTGCAACCGACCGGCAATTACCAACAGTACAGTTCATGGAGTATTGTGACGGGGCATTGGCATGGAGACGTGCCATATTCTTTGATGTTTGCAAAGTCCTTGACAATAATAATAACTCTTGTAGCCGTGACAACAATCACGATGTGGGAGCAAAACACAAGAGTATGAGGGTTGATATAGGCAGGGTATGGATAGACTAACAGTCCGTGGCCCTATAGCAACTCGGATCGAAGCCAAGTCTCGTATTATTTCTTGAGTATTACTGTATTTTATTTTTGTCAACGCCCATTGCCAACAGAGCAGTACAGCAATCCAACCAAGTTATCTGCTCAGCGGTCTATGCCCATATGTGCTTGATGCCACTTCCACTCTATCCCCGGATTTTCGCTCCGTAGTAGAGAGAACTTCCCCAGATCTCACGGCTTGGCAATCTTACGGCTCAGCTTGTCTGTGGCTAATTTTCTACCGGTAGTATTGTTGCCATTGATACTGTAAGGTATCGATCGCCCACTGCAGGTTCCAGGGAGAAAGCACACGAGCCTCTTTCAGCACGGCCACCAAAGTCCGAAGGCCATGCGAAGGCCCCCCAAAGGCCTCTGAGTGTCATCGTGCAGATGATATGCAGGCATAAAAGGATTGTCCTTCCAACCATCCTGCAAAATACTTTCTTTGCCTTCCCATAGTTTTACTGCTGACATAGAAGATTAATTAATAACCCTTAGGGGTGATGCAATGAAGGACGCTATTGGGATTCTATTGCGTAACTTTTGAATATCATATGGCAATTTGGCAATGCTTTAACTTCAAGGGACCACGCCACGCTTCTCGAGAAGCGTCTTACAGCCAATCTATGTGCAAAGCCAAATGCAAAACTTCACCACCACCACAACAACAACAAAAGATCCAATTTTGCTATGCGGCACTTCTTCACATACTCTCCACATTCATCAAAGCAGCTCTCGGCAATCCCAATATCGCGACCGTGCAGACAAAAACACCACCCCCAGCCAGATACAACGGTCCGTTCAAACTCGTCTCCAGCAACCTCCCAGCAACCAACGGGCTAAAGATACTAAATAGTCTTCCCCAAAAACTGGCCAACCCACTTGCCGTGCCTCTGACTGGGGCCGGGAACACCCGGGGTGTCCAACCGTAAAGCACAGCATTAAACATGCTTTGGAAAAAGTACTCCATGGCATTGAGTCCTATATTTGAGGCCTGCGTGTTGACTGCCGAGTAGAGGAAGAGTGAGATACCCATTAGAGCCGAGGAGAATACCATAGCCCATTTTTGTCCTATACTAGGCACTGTTTCCATGAAGGAGCCAAGAGCAACCCCGACGATGCCTGGGGCGTAGATGATAACGTAGTCACGGTAGGTTTCGGAAATGGAGACGTTGATGGCATTGTTCTTGCGTCGCAGGATTGTCGGCAAGAAAGAACCTGCTATACTGAACCCCCAGAAGTCGAAAGCGTAGATGATCCATACGACGATTGTTAGGCGAGCTAGAGTTGATGTGGAGAAGAGAATCGTGGTTCTTCTGAGCTCGAAGACTACCTTGTCTGATATCGTTTTAGTTCTTACTCTGATATCTCCTGGAAGCTGGATCATAGCTACTCCAGTGTCATCCGAGGATGTGGAAATATCATCTTGAGATAGTGCCGCAAACGTATCCATCGTGATGTGACATGGCCGCTTATTAGTTTTGGCAACGGCATGGAGAACTCCTAGAGCGGCTGTATCCTTCCCCTTTCCAAGTAAGTACTTTGGAGACTCCTGAAAAGTAAAGAGCACAAAACGAAGAAGGAAGACAAATATTGATAACCCTCCAAGTGTGAAGATAAAATACCTCCATCCGTTGTTGTCAGCTCTGGAACAGCAAGCAGTACCGGGTGCCAGATCTTTGGCTTTGCAAGACGGGATTCCATCCACGCAGGAATAGGACGGAATCAGACCATAAGCAATACCACTGCTGGCCAGTACCCCCAAAGGCTGGAAGATACTCAAGAGGGCCAACAGGAACCGCCGATCGTGCGGAAGGAACTCCAGACATATTGTCGTGTCGATGGGAATATTTCCCCCAATCCCAAAACCGGAAAATGCTACCAGGACCAGTATAGCGTCGTAGGTATCTGGAGCACCAATGCAAACTCCAAAGATACCAGTGATCAGAACAGTGCCATTGAAGGCCCACCGGCGCCCAATCACATCAACAAGAATTCCCCAGACCACAGCACCCACTGTCAAACCTGCAGAGAACGCGGTGAAGATGTGCCCAAGTTGAGTATCACTGAAGCCCAATTCTTGCTGCAATGGACTAGCAATCAGTCCCAATGCCTGACTCCACAGTAAATCCAAGAAATATCCTAATCCGCATAGTGTCCAGATATACCACTGATAACGGCCCATACCCATGGCATCGAGCTCGCGGTTGATGAGATGCGATTTCTGCTCATAGAGACTGCGGCCTGACATGGCTAGGTCGGAGGGTGTATTTTCTGGATCTTCTTTCATGTTAGCGAGTGTGAAGACTGACTGTGAAAGGGATGTTGTGTGCGAAGGATATTTTCCGACGAAAAGAAAGTTGGGCTGAGAACCTCTAGATGCCACATGTTGACCGCTATTGGTATCTGTGACTGCAACAGAGGGTTCCATTTTAGCCAGGCTCCGGCTCTGAATCAGAGTTGATGCCCATGAAGTATAAGAGTTAATTCAGTATAGCGAGCGCTATACAAGAAAGGTTCAGCTGAAAGCGGACAAAAGTTTAGAAACGCCAACTTCAACGTGCAACAAAAAGATGTAGCACCGATCGACAAGAGGGAATACAAGTGCTTAAGTTCCGACTGTAGATACACAAGATAAACGATACTGTAACCTGCTGCGCTTGTGACGTATTTGTACCTTTCATCAGTTGTCACTTTTGATACCACACCAGTCGTTTTTTGCCGAGCACGGGTCGGGGTGTGACGACATTTGCGGTAAGAACTAATTCCAATGGTAGAGAATGGATCTTGCTGCCTCGTTTCACAACTGATACAGCAAACCATTGGGGGCACAGTAATACTTTAGGGCCTAGATAAGGTAAGCTTTGACTCTGCAGCAGTATCGTATTAGTGAAAGACGGTGAACCTGAAGAGCTACGACAGGTAACATCGTCATATACGCACAGCTAGATAACTGAATAAACGCCCCTTCTAGCAATTCTAGGCCTAGTACTCCTCTCCTCGCTTCCTCACTAGGAACCCAAGTATGTGTGAGTGAGAGAACTGAGAGAGTGAGAGTTATTCGGCAAGCAATGTCAACGTGACTTGCGGCCAATAAAACATTGCCACGAGCCTAGGTTCCGGCTACTGTAAGTCTGTTGCTAGGTTATAATTGTTGAGGAAATCCAATTCGATAAGTGCATTGAACTACTCAAACTAATCTCCTGA
This sequence comes from Pezicula carpinea, assembly GCA_026119845.1. Lineage (NCBI taxonomy): Eukaryota > Fungi > Ascomycota > Leotiomycetes > Helotiales > Dermateaceae > Pezicula > Pezicula carpinea. The sequence goes on along the minus strand of JALRMK010000005.1, from coordinate 886,885 downwards.
TCTTAAGATTAGACCGTTATTGGTGCTAACAATAGCAGAAAACCCAATACTATAGCAGCAGTGGACTAAAGAGCCAGGAATAAAGAGAGTTTCTGAGACGAGGGACCAACGGACGTCCCGTGTGGAACCTTGGTGACTTTTGACTTCAGATACCAAGGCAACGCGAAAACCTTCACAAACGAGGGGCTACCGTATGACTGAGGCACGAAGCCGAGTTTTAAAATTTTCCAAAAAGAATATATAAGCATCTTCTTCTCTTTCCGAAAACCTCGAGGCGCTAACTCGAACAGCGTGACACAAATGAAGCCTTGCCTTAGTTCAAAGCTGGCATCCTAAAGCTCAGAGGTGAATCTTACAGAATCAAAGGTTGATAAGAGCTAATGTCAATTCATTGGATATAGCCTATAATAGCTTACTCTCAGGGGGTTTGCTATTTTGAGGTCCAATGACTAAAAGGTCTGTCGTGTTAAGCTTCTGCATAGTACCTTACTCCGGGGACAGATGCTTAAGTGCTCGAGTTGACAGGGTAGGTGGTCTTTGCTAAAATTCTTGACTACCTAGTTCTGGACTCAGTGTAGCAGGCGTGCACTTCCAATATTATATAAATTTTAGAGGCGATCTCATTGAGAACTATGCCCAGTGAGAGATTCTTCACCAACTCCTTTGAGCTAGAGGCATCTCAATATTTCGAAAGAACAGGGTTTGTGGTGATTTCAATCATTACGAGTATACCTGACCATTGAATCTAGCATCTTTGCTATTTGTATCCACTAGTTGGTGACTTGAAAGTAGATCTCGATGGTGCATCAGAACATTTCGAGATTAATAAACATTGAAGTTGAATAGAATACCAAGCAATCTACATTGTTTAAGTAGACTCAATATCTGCCCCATCTTTAGCATCTGCAGTAAAGATACAGTGATAAATCATTCCAGGTAAATATCTCAAAAGCACCCAGCAACCATCACTCTCTCCTTGCCATATCTACAAAGTAACAGCGACTCCCAAAATACTCATAGCACCTACCAGCCCCATAGCAAAAACACCGGGTCCACTCGTCGCCCTAGCGGCACCGGCAGAAGAAGAAGAACTACTCGCAGTTCCTGTCGCAGAAGCAGAACTAGTACGTTCAGGCCCCGTCGTCCCTGTCTCGCTGGTAGGTCTAGAAAACGAACTTAGCGGGCCACCGGGTTGAGTGCTCCCACTCAAATCCTGTGTCGTCATGCTCCCAGTCACGCTCTCCGTACTCACAGGCCCGCCAGGCTGTGTCGAAGTCCCAGCAGCCGTTGTCGGCGCCACGTTGACGCCGGCAACCTGTTCGAGGCTCAGAATCTGTGGCTGTATGGTTTGCGCAGCGGCGCCGAGAGAGACGACGTATGCTTGCGCTTCGGAGGGAAGACCTGTGTACCAGGATGGCAAGCTGGAGAGGAACTGTGATTGCAGTGCGGAAATTTGGGCTGGATCATTGAGAGCCGAGGTTACAGAGGCGGGGATACCGGTTACTGTAGAGGCTTGGAGTTAGTATATTGCAGGAGAACTAGAGGACCTTCGTAGCGACTCGGCATGGAAACTTCCAACGAACGGGGGAATTTGCATCTAAGGTTACTTACGTTCTGCAGCGATGCTGGAGGGTGGTTGCAGCAGGGCTTCGAGGGAGGAGATGCTGGAGAGGGCCGAGGCGACGGCTGCGGAGCTGGTGTTTCTCTTAGTGCAGGTTCTCGAGAAGAGTGGAAGAGGAACAAGGGGAGCTTCTTACTCTGTGGACGTCGAGACGAATTCCTGAGCGCAAGCAAAGGAAAGTATGGTCAGAACGACAGCGGTCAACTGTGCGCTGTACATTCTGAGTGCTAGAAGCGTGAAGGTAAGGTGCAGCATGCAGCATTCAGTGATCAGAAGTGTGCGCAGACTCTCAAGTGACCATCAGAACAAGAGTAAGGATAAACAAGAATAAGAAGAAGAACGGAGAGCTGTTCAGAGAAACCTACGTGAGATATAGGCAATACGTAAGCTTACGAGAAGTGGAGGGTGGATGTCACCAGTGTCATTGCAAGCAGAAAAGATCTGGGACACCAGAATGGAAGGTGGTGGTGCTTCATTGTGAGGTGAGGTTGGGGTTGGGGAGCGGAGCGTGGCCGTGTATCAGTCGCTAAGATACGTGACGAGGCTGCCCATCGCCATCCAGAGGGTTATTGGCCATGGCCTCGTTTCATCGTCGACAGATCGACAAGTGACACCAGCTTAAACAGGCACCGCAAGGATCATTCAGACTCACCATCAACATTATTGGCGCCCGCATTATGATTCTATCAGCAGTGTGTCGGCGAGGCACGCATCCTTGGTGACCGGATGGATATCCAGACCACAAGACCAGCCATATGACTGTGCCTTGACGTGATGTCCTCGCCCAGAAGACCAACCGTTGACGTTCAGCACATCAAAATAGCTGCGATTCATTAGCAGTAGCAACACCCATCCATGTTCCAAGTACCCGGGCTGATGTTTTTAATGATTTGTTTCCTCTGCGAATATATCTACACAAGTCCCATGCTATCCATAAACAAGAGCTTCCCATTACTCTCAAATCAACTTGAGTAAGGAAGCTGCGCGCCTGTGCACTCTTCTCAGACATTTGAGTACTCAAGAACAAACATGCAAAGCCAGACGCCGGACTGCCAAAGCACATAATACGCCGATGGAGAAAAGTTGAAAATGATGATGCAATAAAAGCCAAAACTCGAAAAAGGACTCTGGACAAGAAGAAACAAATGTCTCGCACAACATCGGGAGATGTAGTATGCTTGACAATTGGGCTCCGTAAGAAAGTCATCGGTGTATATCATAGGCCCCGTTCGCTCTCGTGTCCCATCCAAATAAAGCAATTGGTGTATCCTGGAGCAAATGAAGCAATTCATATGAATACGTGAGGGTCGTTAGGATCATCGAGAGAGATCAAGGGGTTGTGAGATGTCAATACCAAGGGCGAGAGCATGTTTCTTGGCCCACTGACGTGTAAGAATTGAAGCTAATTTACTGTTAGCAAGGACTCCACGCGTCTGAAAAGTGATATTCGCTTACCCTTGAGAAACTTCTTGCTAGCATATTTCTTGAAGAACGCCTCGTGTGTGACTGGACGAGCCAGGTAGTCAACCATAAGCTTGTAGACAGGCTCAATCTCCTCCTCATCGTATCCGGCGTAGTGAGTTAATGTTGCATCCTATTTCATCCATGTTAGCAAGTGCAAAGAAGCCGCGATGATCCAGTACGTACCCATTCGCCTCTCTCAAGGATAGCACGAGCCAGGTACATCGACGCAGCGGCAACGTGACTTGGAAGGTAGTCCATGAAGCGGTGGTCAAGCAAGCTGATTTCCATCAGATACTTGCCGAGGGTTCGAGTTTGGATGTCATAATTGTCAGCTTTGGAAATACGGCGCAGAAAGTTCATTGGGTTGGGGTAGCTAAGGTCGTAGTTCAAAGCTTGGAGAACGTATCGCTCAGCGCTGAGGATCTCCTCTTCAGTGAAACCATCATCGGCAACGTGACGGAAGTTGGCTACGTGAGGGGAAAGGACTTCTTCATACTTCGAGGCGATGAACATGGCGGTGACACCAACAAGTTGAAGACGGTCAAGTTGTACGACTTTGGCGGAAAGGAATCGGTCGATAATATTGACGGCAAGGAACAGTGTCTCGGGCAGCAGGTGGAAGCGTGTGTGAACCTCGATGAGCCAGTCAACAAGGATGCCTCGCATCTTCCACTCCAGATCCTCTTGATGGGACATGTAGTCTGCGTTGGGTCGAGTATCTATCTCCAACTTCTTCAAGTATTCGAAGATTTCCACGACGTACTCAGCAACCATCAGAGGGTCATCCAGGTCCTCGAGGTCCAGATCCTCAACACCTTCAGCAAATTCCTTCGTCACCGACACCTTGGGCTCATACAGGTCGACTGAGTTTTCCTTGGTCTCTTCACCCTTCATTCTCTTCTCGGCCTCAACTGTAAGAACCTTCTTTCTTGAAGGCTCATCTTCAGCGGGGGTTTCTTCCTTGACAGACAGCGTGGTTGAAGATGTTGTCTTCCGCTTTCCTCCCATAACGCCAGATCCATTACGCTTTGGCTCGGCAACCTTCTTGTTTTTGTCTGCGGCAGCAAGAGCTGGTCGTGTTGAAGCGGTGCGAGTGACGTTCTTTTGAACTCCGGTTGGAGCCGCTGCCTTTGAGACAAGACCTTTACCAGCCGCCTTCTTTCCCTCGACTGCATCTCCCTTGGTAGCATTGCTTACATCTGCCAATACCGCACGCTTGCGAAGTGGCTGGGCACCCGACGACTTCTTGGTTTGGAGGGCTTTTGTTGGAACATTTGAAGCATCGTCGCCGAATGCAGCGGCCTTTGATCTTGTAAGACGCGTAGTTGTGACTCCATTCTCATCGTTCTCATTCGTGACGGCCCGCCGGGTACTCGCAGCTCGCGCCTGTAAATGGGTTGTTCAGAAAAATTAAGTTGCAAATGAACTGGCGTATTTGATGGGGTGAGATGGTGGAACGACTTACAGCAGGCATCTTGATATGTTTCAATTACTGATTATGGTACGGGTGTATGGAAGATAATGTGCTGTGTGGCCGTCAGTAAAAACGCGGTCTCGGACAAGCAGTAGAGCGCGTTGTGATGGGGGTATGACGCGACTGAACAGCTGGAAAGCCTCCAGGAATGGGTTGTGCATACAAGAGATCAACTAAAGTCCAGAGGAGCTTTGTTGGTATACTTGGGAGGTTTGTCGAGGTCCGTTTTTCCAAGCATCAACAGTGTTTATAAGATTATCCAATTGGACGTGGCGTGGCGCTGACAATATCGTAAAGTCCAGGGCAAGCCGGGCAGTAACCAAGGAACCAGATATGAGGCGGAGAACTGAAGGTAAGGTGTGGTGAGAGATTGGAGTCGCGGTGGGCGGTGGAGGTTTGTTGTTGATATGAAATAGCTGTAGGAAGTTGAACCTGGTGGAGGATGGGCGATTTAGATCGCGCTAGTAGACACACCCCGGTCGTTCTCGGCTGGAGCAAGCAAGGCGGTTTTCTTAGGTTAGGAAAGGGAAAACGAATGGACAATTGACCTGTAAAGTTGGGCGTGAGGGAAAAAGAAGTGGAGAAGAATGAGGAGTTGTCACTTTGTGTAAACAAGTCTGTGAAAGCAGTCCTATCTCAAGGAGGCTTTTTTGGAATCGCCAAATGTTGTTTCCGTTGGCCGGGCAATGAAGGAACGAACGACTGCTGAGTAAGGAAAAAAGTTGCGCGGTTGCGTGGTTGTGCGGTTGTGCGGTTGTGCGGTTGCGTACGGTGACGGTACAGACTACGGTAGCCATAGCGCGACGCCGGCCCTCAGAATTTCGACGGAAGCTAGGTCACGTCCTGTCTGTCAACGACGCCAACAGAAAGCTTCAGTCCTTGCCAGAAGCCCATCCATCATCCCCTTTGGCCCGCGGATCGATTGGGACTGGCTACAATGCTACATCCCAGATTACTGCTGCGGCAGTCCCAAAGAACATCATGCAAATCCCTTGCACTACGACAGATGCTCCCCCGAACTTACGCAACAGAAGCAGCAGAGGTCCAGCCTACCATTGTCACGCCCATCAGCACCCAATCTACACCTTCCCCATATGCAACCTCGGGCTTTGCTCCCCCAGCAGTTGAGGAAGTCAGTTCTACCTTCGCTATGCGAACGTACAAGCCTCGAACGCCCGGTGTGCGGCATCTTAAGCGGCCCATCAACGATCATTTGTGGAAAGGTCGACCATTTCTCCCTCTTACATTCGCAAAGAAGGGCCACGGAAAGGGAGGACGGAACAACAGTGGACGAGTGACCATTAGACATCGTGGTGGTGGTCATAAACGGAGAATAAGGACGGTGGATTTCGCAAGAATGACCCCTGGTAGACATACAGTTGAGCGCATTGAGCATGATCCAGGGCGAAGTGCGCACATTGCGTTGTTGAATGAAGAGGCCACCGGGCAAAAGTCCTACATTGTTGCAGCTGAGGGCATGAGGGCTGGAGATGTTGTTCAAAGCTACCGAGCTGGAATTCCCAAGGACCTTCTCGACAGCATGGGAGGATTTGTAGATCCTGGTGTGTTGGCTGCAAAGACTGCCTGGAGAGGGAATTGTCTGCCACTGCACATGATTCCAATTGGAACAATGGTCTATAACGTAGGCTCTGCAAAGGGGCGTGGGGCTGTGTTCTGTAGAAGTGCAGGAACTTATGCCGTGGTCATCTCTAAGGACGACGAACTTGCTGAGGGTGGTGCAAAGTACGTGGTTGTAAGGTTGCAAAGTGGAGAAATCAGAAGGGTCAGCAAAGATGCTTGCGCTACTGTCGGCATTGCAAGTAATCCGCATTATTTCCATGCTCAGCTCGGTAAAGCTGGTCGTAAGCGTTGGCTGAACATCAGACCAACAGTGAGAGGTCTTGCTATGAATGCTGGTGAGTCTTCCCTATCAGTCATCCTAGAATCTTTCTAACGCAAGCACAGCCGACCATCCTCACGGTGGTGGACGAGGAAAGTCCAAGGGTAATGTCGATCCTGTAAGTCCATGGGGTATGCCAGCGAAGGGGGGATACAAGACTCGACCCAAACGGAGTCCGAACAAGTGGGTTGTGACACCCAGAGAGCGGAATCATGGAAAGCGGAGAGCTAAATAGAGGGCTTGTGATGAGAATGAAGGTGCTGCATGTGCAGAGTACCAATCCTTACGCCATGTATAAAAACAGAAGCTTGAATGCTTCCAAGCCAATGTAGAAATATGTATGACTATCCCACATGTGGTAACTTCGCTAGGTTCATGGTTCATGCCTTCTCAATTATATCTCGAAACCCTCAATTTTTAAACACACGAAGAAGAATATAACATTATGCAATTGAACTTGCATTCAATCTTTGATATCTCGCTCAAGTTACGACTCCGTCTCAAACGCCCCACGTATACTAAAATTTAGAGCTTCCTTCTATGTATATTACTTCCCAGGGGGTGCAGAAAAGTAATCCACCGGAGTGGTATTCGTATCATCACTTTCCCTACTCCGATTCCCAGGACTTCGACTGCCACTACTTGATCTTCCATCAAGATCATTAGCAACCCTCCCATTCACACTACTCGGCCCATTCTTCATCAGCCTCGGAACCTTTAATCTCGATCCTTCGAACATAAAACTTTGATTCTCATGGTCACTCCCTGGGCTCCGCAGGTCCACCATCTCTAAAGCCTCTCGCAAGGTGTCCCCGCTTTCATCTAATGCCATCAGGAAACGCGCTAGCTCTTTGCATAGTTCCCAGTCTCCCTCTTCTTTAGCACGGGACAGCAGCCGGACAAGCTGCTCCGAGCTGTGTGTCAACTCCTCAAATGTGTGGAGAATAAGGAGGTATCCGCCAGCGGTCTTCAAGTTGCCTCTCTGTAGAGATTCTTCAAAAAGCTCTTGTGGTGGTGGTAAGTATGTGAAAAGTGTGCGCCAAGATCGAACTTCGGTTTTTCGAGTACACTGCACTACAATATCGAGATATTGAGAAAATGATGAGAGGAACGACAAAACGCCTGGTAGGAGAGCTGTTTCAGGAGACGGAGAAGTGTCAACTTCCTCGTCAAGTACGTTATGAAGAAGGATCTCCAAAGAATGAGCGAAGTACTCCAGTTTCTGATATTGGTGAGCGAGATGCAGTGCCGCTGACGGATCATATCGCGAAAGATGAAACAACAGTATCTGTGGTATGAACAAGTGTGTCTGGCGTCTTGTTAGCACCCAGAGGAATATACATGTGAAGGAATACACACCCTAATTGCGAATCGGAAAAAGGAAAAGCTGACATCGCGCCGTTGGACTAATTCTGGTTCCAGGCCAAGCAAGATCCCTTTCCCGAGTAGGACTGACAAGGGGTAAAAGTCGAGAGGAATTGTGACTGTTGGGGGCAATTCCCGAGCCAACTCGGCGGGAGCGGATCGTAGTACGTCTTGTACATCAATCCAGACCTTCATATCACTGCCATCAAATAGCCACAAAGAATCCCGAAGTCCACTGCCTTCATCGTGGTTGTCTCCTTCCGACTCACTCAAAGGTGAAGTAACTGGCGTTCTCAATCCTCGAGGCGGCCCAAGGAATGGTTGATCCCTTATCAGAGAGTAATATTCCACGGCTTGTGCAATGACGCGCATATCATATTTGAGTTTTCGCTCTTCATTCAAGGATGGTTGTAGAAGAACCAGCTTCCCATCAACTAGAAACAACACCGTCGCAACAGCTACATCCTGAGACGGGTCTCCTTCCAATATCTGCTCATCCGGCAAAATCCAACTGAGGCCTCTGACTCGAGCCGGTGATCTGACGATGCCATGGAATGCAATCTGGCCAACCTGCACAAGCTGAACTGGCCCAGCAACTGTGGTAAAGATGTAATGATACAACAGGTTATCATACGTGTAAACGAGCAGCGAATCTTCCCCAGAAGGTGCAATCAGGACTATTGGCGCTGGTAAACGCTCAGTATGAAGCACGAGTGAATTGTCGAGTGCAGCTTCGCGCGAGTAAAGGCGCACTTCAAACGATTCGCCAGCCTCGACAGCAGCCACTAGAATATGCTGGTGCCAGCACATTCCTCCGCGAACCTGAAACTCGTTCTCCATGTTTTCGTTGACGAAAGTCTTCCATCGTCCACTATTGATGCTATAGTGTGCCAGGCCTCGTCGGCCAGCCACCGCAACATATCTACCGTCTGGTGATATGATGGAACTCCGCATTGGCCACTGATCCACAAGGTAACTCGAAGGAATTTGCGCAGTATGCCACAGAGATGACTCTGCGGAAATGGTCGTGAGATCGGGCAGGTCGTAACCACGATACACCATTATACTTGATGTAGTCTGTAACAATGTGCGGCCTATATTTGCTGCAGCATAACAGCCAGTAATCGCACTGTGGGCCATTTCAATTGTCCATAAACGATCGTCTTCTCGACCGACAAAGAGTATCTCAGAGCCACCTCCGAGCCATGCCGCTTCTTTGACACCATCGAGCCAGCCTTCATCGTGCTCTTCAGAAATCCTCCGATCAATACCAAAACTGCTACCGCCTGGCTTACCATATACGCTCCAGGTGGCCCAACCTTGCTCGTATCCAGCAAAAAGGCAGTACCCATCCGGGGAATAGCTCAAGCAGGTTATACGTCCTGAGGATGTTGCAGATACCTGCAATTTATGCATATGTGAAGGAGGAATATTGCCGACATAATCTCGAGCTGTATACACTTGAATTGTACCATCAGCGCATCCGATCGCTATTAAGGAGAACCTAGCGTTGGTTGCAGTCTTAATCGCATGAAGTCCTTCCTTCTCAGGGGTATGAAAACAGTAGCCCCTGAAGAGCTTCTGTGGAGTCTCAGCTTCCTTGGATTGAGATAGACGCTGCACGGCGTAAGCTCGTCCATCACTGGTGATCCAAGTAGACAAGTTCATCGGTCTATCATGGATCATTTCGGTCACGATTGTCTTCTTCTGTAACCAACTCATTCGGCTAAACAGCTCTGTGCTTGTCTGATTTCCAGTACTGTCGGGAGTCCATCTGATGCATTGTACTGCTGCCGGTTTTTGTGTTGCTACAACGAGCTCTTCATCAAGAGCCAGTGCCTTTCCAATTCCAGCATCTACCTTTATAACCATTCGGAACCGGACGCTAACTTCTCGTACACCTCCTCCTTCACCAGGACCCCAAAGAATCCTATCCCCTCCCTGGCTTCTTGCCCCGCTGAAATTGCTCTGTCTCCTGGTCTGGGTACTAGTATGTGTTGCAAAGTGAGGCCGGTATACGCGGGCATCCGGATCGGTGGCCAAAGTGTACGTGATCAAATAGCCGCGAGTCGTTTGTACAACGAATATGGCAGAGTCTGGACGTACAAGGAGGGAGACATTCGGTCCATACGTACGTAGTGATGAGGCAGATCTGACAACGACAGCCAATATTGCCGTTGGCTACGGGATTTGTCAGCGATGTTTCACGGTAGATTATAGAAGCTCTACCTTGGTCTGCCATATTGTCAACGAGGTTGAAGTGATGACCGCAAAGAGATGTCCAGTCCGTGACATCCTCAAAGCCAGCAGTGGTTCCTTATCTTGGGTTAGCCCAGGAAAATAGGCCGTATCCCCCAATAATCGTGCAGAGAGCGGCCTATGAGTATCATTCTGCTCAACAGGCTTGATACCAGGGGTCCTCGGGGTCATAGGCGGCATATCATTCTCCTCATCCTTCACTCCCGATCCAAAACTTGGAGCTTCTAGAAGTTCTCCGCTCCCATCTGTAGTTTCTTGCGATTCTGCATCATCGTCAGACTCGTGGATGCGCTCCTTCGGTGTATTGCTATTGCTCGCTGCGTATATTCGGGGAGCTCCAATGGGCCAGTACATGGCTATCTAATGCCACGGAAAGCTTCATTCGTAAGGTCGCATGCCAGCGAAGTGGCACAGCAAGCATCAATGAGAAATCGAGGGCGTAGGTAAATGCTGCGGAAGGGCGTCTATGCTTTTATGTAGATGAAGATGGAATGGTACGGTTTAGAAGTAAGTGTAAGGTATGTTTGACAGGATGTTGCGAGCATGTACGTGATTGGCTGGATTGCAGCCGCTAGCGGGCGTGCTCCCGAGTTTTAGTCCACCCTTCTCCTCGTAAGTCGCTACAAAATCATCATGAGCTTCTTCTTTCTTCATCATCCTTCTTATCAAAATCGCTTGTTCTAAAGTGGCCATAATCCACACTTGCAGAAGACCTTGCTTAATTCTCTTCTTTTAGTAGGATCACAAGTGCTTCATTATCTTGGACGCCTATATTGCCAGTTTGTCAGTTTGGCAGTTGGCACAGCACTGGAGAGTCTATCAACGAAAGTCCATAATTGGGCAAAGCTTTATCGTCTATATACTTGGTGTTTCGCTGAATATGGCGCCCGTACGCCACAGACAAAGTCTTGCAAAAGAGAGGTTCCCGCTCATCTTTGGCAGCCTGAGAACAACCACCTACCACGATCCTTCATCCCCAAGAGGCCCCAGTCACACGTATGTATACTTTTCACTTTCTCGGGTTTCAGCATAGACTTCTTTCCTTGAAATTTGGACAAAGAGGTGCAATTTGGAAGGAGCTCCCTGGCCACGCTAGCGCAACAGTTACTCAGTCCTTGTATCATTTATGTGTTTGGCACGTGCTGTACCCATTCATTATAAATTTATCTAGATGAGGCTTTGAAATGCAACGGGCGAAGAGGTACTCATTAAATACTACCTTAGCTAATACGCCCTAGGTTGCGAAGCATCGCATGGAACCCCCTGGGCACGCTTATAGCAACGGGATCTGTTGATAAGACCCTTCGGGTATGGAATCCAGATAGGCCATATGTCAAGTATTCTACACCACTTGTTGGGCACACTGCAAGTATAGAGAAAGTGGCTTTCAATCCAGTTAAGGATGCGGAACTTTGTAGTGTAAGTAGTGATGGCGTCGCCAAATTCTGGGATGTCCGAACGAAGACGGTTATCAACGAAATTAAAGGTCTAGGTGATGCCTTTACACTCGCTTGGGCACCTGATGGGGAAAGTCTTATTGTTGGTAATAAGGTATGTAGAACCCCATGGTGGACAGAGTAGCCAGGGTGGAAAGCCTGCCCAAATCACCTGTTGGGTTGAGTAACTCAAACAAAATTCTCTAATTTGCTATGTGTTACTTAAATCAGATAGTCCTAGCGAGCTCTGAGGAATTTTCATTTGACGCTAACATTGCTCAGGCTGATAATCTCTTCGTTCTGTCTCCCACACAGTCAACACCCATTGCATCGCACCAACAAAGTGTACAGACCAACCAGGTGACATTCTGTTGGGGCGGCAAGAAGATATTCCTCACCACTGGAGAAGGGCGGGTGAAAATTCTGTCATATCCAGACTTCAAGCCACTTATCTATGTCAACTCTGAACCGCGGAGTCCTTTTGCATTAAATGGGCATACTTCCTCTTGTCTTTCAGTCGAAATGCAACCTACGGCACGGCACCTAGCCACGGGAGGATCCGACTCAATAATTGCACTCTGGGACACCACAGATTGGATATGCCAAAGGACATTGATTGATATGGTCGGGCCGGTGAGGAGTATCAGCTTCAGCTTTGATGGAAGTTACATTGTAGGAGGAAGCGACGAGGGAAATGGGCTTGAGATTGCGCATACAGAGACTGGAGACCATGTCTACACTGTCAAGACATCAGCTCCATGCCCGATGGTTGCATGGCACCCAAGCAAGTACATTCTTGCATACACGGACCCTGCTGGTTTGAAGGTATGTAAATCTTGGGCCGTTGCTTCCTATTTCACGAAATCTTTGGTGTGGAGATATACTTGTACTCCCATAAGATGTCTTTGCCTTCCCGATCTACACCCATTATCTTTTGAACAAGCATACTGACTCAGTTGCTTAGATCGTCGGAGTAGATCCAGAAAGAATGGATAGAAGATAGATAATAATACAAGGCCTATTAAAATTACAACCTTGGGATGTCGCACTTCAGCTGGCTATCACTTACGACTCGACGTTGATGTACTCAACAAAGTCAGTAAAGTAGACCGGTTGCGAATTCTGGTAAAACTAAATGAGCAGGAAATTCTGCGTCCATCCTATTTCCATATGCTAAAGTAAGGTCCTTTCCGGGTAAACCCATTTTCATTCACTGGTACCAACAGTATGTCCTCCAGGCTCCCGCATTACCCTCCGGTAATAGATAATGTTCAAGTGTAGAGTCCATCTTTAGCAACGAATTGCTGGTGGATATCTAAATCTTTAGCATGCAGCTCGTCTTCGTCCTGTTAAAAGGGTATAAGTCAACAAACTCAAAAATCCAAAGAAAACTTCAAAACTAATCGCCGGTTGCCGTCGCTTTTCAGGCTCGTTCCGTAGTTTCACGTTTCCTGGTGATTCACCAACTTATGGCAGAAGATTGTGTACCTCGTCCAAGATGTTTGAGTCGGCTGAATATTAGGCCGGCTCTGAAGAAGGTCAAGCACCAAAGCGGTGAAGACACATGCTATGATTAGTAACGATCTGGCGTCAGCACAAGGCTGAAATACCGTGTAATTGATCGAACCGAGTTTTCCCACCACGTACTGTAAGATGAAGAGCTGGCTGACGGCATCATCGCGGGTGCCTCTCTCTCTCTGTCTCTCTCTCTGACCATTCGCTGTGTAGAGGGAGGGCGTGTTGCGTCCACTTTGTTTCCATCCAACACTATCCCCTTTGCAAGTCATAATCAAATAGTCACATAGTATGCTTTTTCCTACGGTACCGTAGGTAGGCTAGGACATGGTGACGGTGGAAAGAGAAGGCTGAGAACTACAGTAATTATACCCTTGTAATCTCACAAGCGAACACCGAGGCGACCTTTTATCTCCCAAGTCCCGTCCCTTAGGAATCCAGAGTAGGAGTAGGGTACATGCCCTATTCCATTGCTGTTCACCTCGCTCTTTGCAAACATCAGGTCGGACTTTTCGGCGATTATCTGGAAACGGCGAATTTATACAGTACCACGCTGCCACGGACCCCAATTGGGCTTCATCATTTCGGAATGCAGCTTAGTGGCACAGCAGCATTTTGCGACAACAGCCACAGCTGCCACAGAGCGCGAACGAGCGTACGTCAACGCAACAAACGCATAGGGGAGAGAAAGGCTTCAAGAAGCGCAGACCCTGAAGAAGTGTACGCCAGAGCAGCGTATTGCCCGGGAAATTATTAAATTCTGGGGAACAAGCCCTCGCTCGATCCAAAATGTCATCGGCATCAAATAGCCCACCCGAAGGGTATTTCAACGATCTCTCTCAGACGACAGGCAATACTGGACGGGACAACCGCCCACGCAGTCCTTCTCATAATATGAATGTGCTTGCAGAGGCTGCTGCGAGCGGAGGGGATGCGAATGTACCAAAACCGAAGAGGATTGCTTGTATTATATGCAGAAAAAGGAAGCTGAAGTGCGATGGGTCGAAGCCAAGCTGTTCGACATGTACAAGACTAGGCCACAATTGTGCTTATGATGAAGTTCGCAGAAAATCAGGACCCAAAAGAGGATACGTGAAGGCCTTGGAAGAGAGACTAAGTGAGTAGACCTGTATAAAGATGGCCATTTCTTCTGCGATCTATTCAATACGTTCGTTGTTGCGATTCCTTGACCATGAAAGCTGAACATATTTATTTGCAGAGCAAGTTGAGACGCTTCTCAAAACGCAAGACCCAGCGGTAACTGCTTCGGAGACTGCACATAATAGCTTCGCCAGCACTATAGCCACAAGCGGATCCTCTCTTCAGCCGCCCACTCCCAGCGCAGACTTCAATGTGAAGAATTCATCCATTGGAATCACCGGTGGCGTAAATGCAGAGCGATGGGACTTTAACAATACTTCTCCTCAGGAACCCATGGACGATCTGGCGTTTACGAACAATATGGCAATTAACATGGGGCTTGACGACAGCACTTTCACCTGGGAGATGATCGGACTTGGACTTGAAGAGCCTTTGCCCCCACAAGAAACGATCGACGAACTTCACCAAATATATTTTGATAAAGTACACCCATCTCTACCTATGATTCACAAATACCGATACCTTGCTGCAATGAACCTGGCGCCAAACCAACGCCCGCCCGTTACCTTAAGATATGCTATGTGGACCCTTGCTGCATCCGTGACTGAGAAATATATCGACTTGAGAGACCATTTCTATCAGCGAGCTCGGAAATACATGGAGTCAGACTATTTGAAGGGCCATGGTGAAAATATGATATCTGTCTCCCATGCCCAGACACATGTTCTACTGGCCTCACATGAGTTCAAAATGATGTATTTCCCTAGGGCCTGGATGAGCACTGGGTCCGCCGTTCGAATGTGTCAGATGATGGGTTTGCACAGACTAGATGGAGTCGGTTTGGACGTCAAGCAGTGCCTGCCGCCCCCTCGAGATTGGACCGAGAGAGAGGAAAGACGCCGGACATTTTGGATGGCCTTTGCTGAAGACCGCTACGCGAGTATTGGGACAGGTTGGCCCATGACTGTTGACGAGAAGGACATCTTGACAGACCTTCCCGCATCGGACGAGGCTTTTGAGATGAGCAAGCCAGAGCAAACACAATCCCTTGCAGACGCAATGTCTCCCACCGGAGCCTCGAGGCTTTCGGCATTTGCTGGAGTTGTACTGATGGCTTGTTTGTTTGGACGTAATCTTATACATCTACATCGTCCCGATACTGATGACAAGGATAACGACTTAAACGGCGAATTCTGGAAACGGCACAGAAAAATGGACAATATACTTCTCAATACCTCTCTATCTATGCCATCACATTTGAAATTGCCAAATGGACTCTCGCAACCAAACGTTGTCTTTGTCAATATGAACATCCACACTTCTACAATATGTCTACATCAAGCCGCTATTTACAAGGCAGACAAGAACAAGCTTCCGCCATCAATCAGCGCTGAGAGCAAAATACGGTGCATCACTGCTGCCAATGAAATTGCCAATATCATGCGTATGGTATCTCATATGGATCTGTCAAGTGTAAATACCTAAACGTCCAATGGACCTCCAAATACTAACATGTTATAGATGAATCCATTCATATCTTTCTGCTTATACGTTGCAGCCCGCGTATTTGTTCAATACTTGAAGAGCCGACCGGACGATAGTCAGACGGGAGACTCCTTGAGATTTCTTCTATCTGCCATGAACGCTTTGAAGCGGAGGAATCCCTTGACCGAATCTTTCCTCGTGCAACTGGATGTTGATCTCGAGGGCCTTGGCATGCGAAACCCGAAGTACAAATCTGTATTTTCCTACAGCGAAGATGACGTAAGTATTCCTCGATTTCCTGCTACGAAACATGAGAACTAACAGAACCAGTTCTTTGTTAGTTGCGCCAAGACTTCAGATTTACCTGGTAATGGTGATTTTTGCAAAGTCCGCCCAAATTCCTGTCTATCCATCCTGCGAATCACCGATGACAACACAATGGACGATGCTGTAACGAATTCTGCAGGTGCATCGAATAGCTTTCAAGCGGACTCGAACCAAAACAGCTGGGTTCCATTAGATGATCACTCTAACGGAAACCAGGGGCAAGATGATATGCAACGCACAATCGCAGGACTTGTAATAGGTTCTATCCCGCAAGGAATCTATGGACCTGGAGATCTCAGCAGTAGTGGGGGCTACGTCAATAGTGAAAGTACAGGAGCAGACACTGGCCTATCCCCTGGTACTAGCAACTCAAATCGGCCGACACCAAATTCTACAACGCCATCCGATACACGCTCTAACTTGCCTGAGAAACAGAGCAACACCTCGAGCCACGGGTCTTATGATACCAGTCCTGTGATGTCAATACAGCATGCGCCGACTGACCGCTTGACGTCAAACTTCTTTCCGACCGATGTAGATTATGCAAATGTACCTGCGACAGGCTTAACGCCTGATAACACGTTCAGTATGCCACCGACTCCAGGAAGGGACTTCCCTGTGCCGCAAGGGTGGGAGCAAACAACAGGATTGACGCCTGTTGGTGAGGGTGTCTTTAGACATTTGATGGGATTGGTGCCCATGGAACCGAATATGGAAGCAATGGATCTGGGTTGGGATGGTGGCTCTTAGGTTTCCTTGATGGATTACTGGTCTGTGGGGAAACGTTAGAAGACGGAAAGGGGCGGCAACAATGGATAACTATGGCGTTGGAAGGAACTTATTCAAGATGGAAGGTTTCGCTTTCCTTGGGCAAGCGCATGATACGGTTTACCTGGCTGGCGTTTCGAGGATGGTTACGAAGTGTAAAACATACTCGACTCATGTTTGTATTGGAAGGGGTGTTTGGACAGGTTATTCCCACTCTTCTCTTAGTTGTTGCTCCTCTGTTTCTTAATCTCAGAGGATTTAATGATGAATGAAGTATATGATTTCTCCAACCTGAAAGCCAACTGTAAAGAAAGAGAAGATGCAGATGTAGAAGTCGAAGTTGCGATGTTCACGCCAATGAGATAGACAGCTTCGTCCATTGATGTACGAACGTCCTGGTGGTACCAAGCCTAGATAGGGACGAGGTTGAGGCTCCCTTTTCTCGCTTCCAGAACCCCTCAGCTCACAGGCCCCTTTCCAGAAATAAAAGTGGGGCCGCACGCGTAGCATATCGTCGTTCACAACCCCACCAAACACCTTCTTCGCAAAAGAGCCTCAACCCAGCCCCAGCCCAGCCCTCGCAAAACCAACGGACCCTGATCGCCAACCTTGGGATTCATTCGCCTTCACTCGAACACACTCAACGACAGAAGTTGCCAACACCATCGCAGTAAGTGCTCAAGGGCACATGCTGAAGGGCGACAACACGCAATCATGGATGATTTCAACAGCGAGACCGACAGCGACTACACGAGTTATTGGAGAGATTGGGTAAGTCGAGGCGTTGCCTTTCATTTTGTTTGTTTGCGCACCGTGTCTCTGTCCCTGTCCCTGTTCAGTTTCTACGCGCGCACAACAATTCGGGCAACTGCGACCTGCGACGTCTTTGTGGGTGGGGGAATCAGGCAGGCGACTCTGGATGCGATCACCTTCAGCGAGCAAAAGAAACTTATAATGGAGGAAGGCATGCTGGAATTGATCTACCATTACCTTGCGCACCTAGAGTACGCACGAGCATTCTCTCAGCAACATTGTTTGAGTTACTCAAGCCGACAGATAACTCGAAATGCCGCCTCCAATCCAGCCCTCCGAGCTTTTCGCCGTGACAGAAGACAACAGTAGTCAACCCAGCACCCATGAAGGCCGTATAAGCAAAGATCCTAGCATGGCTCTCACTTTGAAAGAAGGCTCAATGACGGACTACATATCTAAGGACGAGGGACCATTCTTCGTGTACCAAGACATTATAGAAGGACCTCATGGGGGCCGCCGTTGGAAGAATACACACTGGATACTCCACGACCAGAACGCAACCATGTCTCGTTACTATTTCAGCGATAGCGAAAACGCATATGAGGAAGCAAATGCCAAAAAGATCCTAGAATACCTGCGCTCTGCTCCCCCAGAGCGACTTTCTATTCTGCACAAACGCGAGTGGATGCGACTGAATGTTTGTCTTGGTCACCCAGTTGCTCTGAGTAACTCAAACTCCAGCGAGCCGGATATCTTCGATTTCAAGTGTTTTCACATATCCAAGAGTG
Organism: Pezicula carpinea; assembly: GCA_026119845.1. NCBI lineage: Eukaryota > Fungi > Ascomycota > Leotiomycetes > Helotiales > Dermateaceae > Pezicula > Pezicula carpinea. The sequence goes on along the minus strand of JALRMK010000005.1, from coordinate 868,629 downwards.
TCAATCGCCAACTTAATTTCAGTAACGTAATCGGAAGCACATTTGCTAATGTTCTCTTTTTCAGTTCATTTCCTCTCGTGGCAATGAGTACTTCTGCGAGATCGACGAAGACTACCTTACCGATCGATTCAACCTCACAGGCCTAAACACTGAGGTACAATATTACCAATATGCCTTGGATTTGGTCACAGATGTATTTGATCTAGACTGCGACGATGAAATGCGGGAGACAATCGAGAAGTCTGCAAGACATCTGTATGGTCTAGTGCATGCTCGATATATTGTTACGACCAGAGGCTTAGCCAAGATGGTTTGTACACCCTGCGGCGAGGTATGCGAAGCTCTACTGACACTCAGCAGCTCGAGAAGTACAAAAAGGCAGACTTCGGAAAGTGCCCTCGAGTCATGTGCAAATCGCACCCACTGTTGCCTATGGGACAAGCCGATAACCCCAACGTCAAGGCAGTAAAGCTTTATTGTGCCCGATGTGAAGATATTTACAACCCGAAGTCCTCCCGCCACTCAGCCATAGACGGAGCTTACTTTGGTACCTCATTCCACAACATCATCTTCCAGGTCTATCCAGCCCTCATACCTCAAAAGAGCATCGATCGATACGTGCCACGCATTTACGGCTTTAAAGTTCATGCACCTGCTACTTTAATTCGATGGCAGAACGCGGAAAGAGACGACATGCGGAAGCGCCTGAGAAAGCTGGAGGTTGAGAGCGGGTTCAAAGATGATGAAGGAGACGTTGATGCAGAAGACTCGGAGGAGGAGGAAGAGGAGGAAATCGATGTCGAGGCGGTCGCAAACGGGGAAATGCAGGGCAGAGAGGTACAAATTTGAGCTTAATCAATGAGCCTTGGTATTATCGGTGGTAGTATTGTTTGATTCTTCAGCAAAGTTTATAGGGGGGGCGTGGAGTATGGGCAAGTCACAGCATGGAATTCGGCGTTAGTATCTTGATGAGTCCTTTCAACTCTCTACCTTAGAAAGCATGGTTTCTCTTTCAATAGCAACGAATTCAAGAAGAAAAAATCATACCGTTCCAACAGTTGTTCTTTTCTCTAAGGACCACTCATTGTTACCTCACTAAAACTAATTTTGTCGTGGTATTGGCCGGCATCAGTCAAGATTTTTTAACATCTAGGTTAGGTAAATTTGGATACCGAATACTCCTCTAGAGAGCATACTTAACACGAGCTACTCAGATCAAAATGAGGATGAAGAGGCACAAGAATATCACTACTCGACAAACACTTAACTTTGCTTAAGAGAGGATATCTGGGTTCTTGTCTTCTTCCCTCACATGGCTGCTCGAAGAGCCGTTTTATTTAGCTTATTGACTTAGAAAGAGAGGCGATCCTATTATAAAAGCCTTTAGAAGCGCTAACGAACACTAAAACTAGAAAAAACCCCAAATCTTAAACCGAAGTAGCTTTTCTTTGAGCTTCTATACGAAATAGGGTGTGCGTTGTATAGCTGTGCTTTCGTGGCTAATTGAGGTTAAGACATTACTGTTATATTATAGGTTAAAGAAAGGGATGATGATGCGGCTTTGGTGAAGAGATCATTGCTGCTGGTCTCTCATCTCTTTATCCAATTAAGGCTGTAAGTGCATTGCGTAAATGAGGAGTAAGGATAGTAGTTTCCATATAGATTAATTATCAAATGAATGGAGATAATTCGAAACTACTCATCACTAAAATCAAACCCTGCTTGTTCCCTTTCCAATTTTCCCCCTATTTCTCCAACTCCCTTTACCACACATCAATTTATTACCTCAGATTCCCATTAGCAACTCATGCCCAAACTTCATTCCACTCTCAATCAAGATTCCAAAAGACGTCCTGATTGATGCCTCCTACGAAGTTATCTTAAGACCAGAAAGGTTAAGCGCAGGAATTGTGATAGCTGGTAATCCTAGTGAGGCCAACAAAGTATTGAGGGTCTTAACTGTCGATGCTACAAGTGTCTGGAGAGCATTATTTGCACCGTTTGTGGTGCTAGACCCGGCAAGCGTTACTTTGTTGGCGTAAGTCATGAGTGGGGTAAGAAATGGGCTAAGAGCGGCAATGGCGGCCTTGTATTCCGCAGAGATAGCTGTCTGCGTACCTGTTGAAGTAGCTGGTCAGTTATTTGTCCAGCACCATGTTTGTTCGCTAAGCATGATATACTCACTAGCTTTGAGATTGCCATTGTCCGCCTTGAGAGTTGTGACAAGAGCGCTGGCAAATGCATTGACGTTTTGAACCGTGGTAGTCAACGCGGCAACTTCGGGCTGGGTAAGGACCGTTCCTGCTTTGACTGTGCTGTTGGCGATTTGCACACCCGCTGTAGTAAGTTGCTTGACTATGTCGGCCAACTGGGCGTTGACTGTAGCTGCAAGAGCAACTCTGTTCCGGAGGTCAGTATTAGCATTGCTTCTTGAAAATTTGGAGAGAATGAAGAAATGGTTTGCGAGTAGCGAAGCATGCCTCAACAGAGTAAAGGCATATCTCAACTACTGAAATAAGCTGGAAAAAGGATAGAAGTGAACCGGATTTAGGAACTAATATCTAGCGTCGCATTGAAAAGAAAGGAGTTAAACTACATACTGCGCGTTGGCATCACCAGCTGATTTTGTAATAGCCGTCACTATAATACTTTATTAGTCGATTCTTGTGTTGGAGACGATATCGCTTACAGATTGTGCTTAGATCAATATTGACCAATTTAATAGCGTTTGCAACTTCTCCATTTACGATGCTGACAGTGCTTGTGGAAGGTAAAGTGGTAGCAACTGGTAGCGTTGCTGAAATAACTTTTGAGCTGAAGCCAAGAATGGCAATGACAGCGGAAGAGGTAAACTTCATTTTGAAGGATGGGGAGCTAAGTTTTAACTTGAGGAGGCTTGAAGGGTGATAGTACAGTTTTCAAGAAGTGTTGAGATGATAGCGTTGCTGTTGCAGTAGGCGGTGATGTTGTGTTTTCCTTGTTGAAGTTGATGCTGATGGACATTCGAAGGGATCTCACGGGATACTTATACATTTTCCGAGTCAATCGTGACCTCATTCACATCCCCCTCTTTGGGAGGTTTGAGTGGAGTGACGCCTCGAACTGCTTTGAAGACGTTTGCAGCATGGTGAGGATGCTTTCTTACTGAGCAGTTGGTATTATTACAAGATCGATAATGTTACATAGCAAACCTCTGAGGTGCCCGATTGAAGGGGAAATAACCGACCGAGCCAGAACCGACCGAGCCAGAACCGACCGCAGCACTTAAGACTGAGTCGTAGGAGCAGAAGATACATAAAATTGTTAACGAGAACATAGACGGTAGGGTCGGGACCGAAAGCATACAGACCCTTGATGCGGTAATAAGAGATATCATCATCGCTGATGTACGAGGCTTAGTAGCTCAAATGAGAGATCGGGAAGTTCGAATACCGCGTCTATGAGAAAGAGGTTATGGAACGGGGTAATCGTTATAGCCAATCGATGGAATGTTTGACAACAGTCAGCAATGTCCGGATTCTTAGAAAGGCCAATAATGACGATGAAGGATAGACTCTTGGAGTGTGCGTTAAGGTTAAAACATTCCGCTTGCGGCTGAGCTATAACAGTAATTGTACGTAGCACGCCAGAACCTGGGAAATGGCTAATCTCTGAATGGAAAGATCAGATAGCATGCTATGAGAGGCGTTCAACAAGGACTTGTAATAAATAACCAATCTACATTAGAAATACGGAACCGACCGCAGGATTCGTAACTGCTCCCTTTCAGCAAACGTTGAGAGGAAACCCACTGAGCTTGTAATTAAGATCCAAAATAGATAGATATCGCATTGCTACATTTATCATAAGCTACTCGCCACAAAAGCCATGTAAATGGAATGCCGAACGATGACAAATGCCCAGAGCGTAAGTGGCCGTGGTGGTGCTATACAAACAGGGAGCTGACCGCCATATGAATGATCGAGAATGACAGCGTGACTGCAAACAGTGTTCCCTCAACATCTTCTGAGGAATCAATATATTCCTACTAAACTTGACCGGAGCCACAGTCACTCACTGTGCGCCGTAGCTTTGAATGTAGCATTGACTCTGATTGCTGGGAGAACAGCCAAGTCGGTATACTCTCAAAAGCTGATGTTCCAGAACGATATATTTGTAGGTTTGCAGAATGTAGAATGGCCATTGTTGATGCCGCATGCGTAAAAGTGTTGGAAGTGTCCTCATAATGACCGTATTTCATATGACGTCTGGCAGCTTCCGCCAACGATACTGACACCCTTTCCACGTATAAAATAAGACGTAGAACTCTGTAAAGGCTCAAATACCGTTCCTGCCTATAGAGGCGAACCGTGAATTGCCCACCCCATAGATTTGAACTCCTCGAACTTCCATCCTCTCGTTGAACAAAAATAGGCCCCCAGAGTCGGGCTTGGCCACTCAGACATTTTGAATAACTGGAGTGAGCTTGGAGTTTGACAAATACTTTACTTTAGAACTTTTTAAACACTTGTCAAGACTGTCATTGGAGCCAGTTCCATTTGGAACGCTTTTCTGACCACAGATGGTATGCCATTTGGGGCTATGAGATTATATTGAACAGCTATGGTCGTCCCAAACCCAAGAAGCAATATCGAATTATTATTGAAAGCAGTAAATTCCACATAGAGGAAAACCAGTAGCTATCCAACGGTATGAGATTTGACGTTGCCATGCGCGATATTGAACTTGCAAGTTGCCAATGCGGGCCTTCACTGACTGAGTGAAATGTCGGTGAGTCGCTTCATAAGTACAGCAAACCGAGACCTCCTTCTCTCTTCGTTAGTTATAGCTAGATTGAGGAGGGATAGTAGTAGGTAGTAGTAATGTGATGGCGATGATGTTTATGGAGGAGGAACGAAGGGCACCAGCAGCCAACGACCGTCTTCAAGCGAACTCACGCCTCAGGCAATGACACCAAGATTGCCAAGAGCTTGAGGTGCTCGACGTGCTTCTCGATAAGAGCTTCACCATCTTACCCACCACCTCAGACTTACAGCTCGCTCCACAAACAGTCAGTCCTTCCGGAGCTGAGCAACTTACCACCATGTCTCTGGATCCTCCAACCTACCTGTCTTCCCTCCAACACAACATCCGCGGTCGCCCAATTCCTTGGGATGGTGCTGTTCGAGCTGGCACAATCACAGATGATCAATTAAGCAAGATCCGCGCCGTGGACAAAGTCCGGAAGGAGCAGAGGAAGCAAACTGTAGAGGGTGATCTGGATGGGTACCGCGCTTTATTTGTGGGCGGAGATGGAAAAGCAAGTGTTTTTGAATCAGCTGCAAAGCGGGCAGATGTTGTACAGTACACATTGGTCCTCCTTGGCGATTTACTCGAGGGTACGCATATCCAAACATTGAATACAAGAACTGTCTGACAATGGTTACGTAGGAATTCCCGCCCTCTCCAGTGCCCTCTCCGAACATCCACATCCTTATAAACCTTTCATGCCTCTGCTTGCCCAGTCGACAAACCCCGAAGACCCTATACCACTTCTCACCTCGACCGTCATTACAAGCTTGATAGCCGCCTCCCCAAGCTCCTCCGAGAAACCTTCGTCGGCAATGCCGCAGTTGTTGTCATACCTATCAAATCTAGCAAAAAGTTCAGACGGAGGGTTACAAGATATCGCAGTACTGGAATATTCTGCGTTGCTACGGGGCAAGAAGTCCAGAGAGATATTTTGGGCGCAGCGAAGTGAGACTATTAGCCCTCTAATTGATATCCTGAAAGTAGCTGCGGGTGTCGGCTCTAGTGGAGATTCATCAACGTTATGGAGCGGTGCAGCCAGCGTTCGAAGCACAGAAGGATCTTTGGGTGGTGGTGTTGGTCTCCAATTGCTCTACCACATATTGTTGGTCTTATGGCAGCTCAGCTTTGAAGGTGAAACAATTGGCGAGGGTCTTGAAGAGTGAGTAAATTCCAAGGTGAAAAAGGCTTACTGAGAACTAATCGTATATTAGGGAGTTTGATATTATTCCCCTCTTCACCCAGCTGCTACGATTGTCACCCAAGGAAAAGACAACACGGCTCTTGGTTTCATCGCTTTATAATCTTCTCTCAGCAAACCAGAAGACCCTGCTACCCACTGCGGTCCTGGCGCGCCTTCCAGCTCTCCTTCAAAACCTCAACGGCCGACATCTGACGGATCCAGATCTTCTGGAGGATCTCCAAAGCCTCAATGAGATGGTCGAAGAGTACACCAAGACCCAGACTACATTCGACCAATATGCCTCCGAAGTAAATTCCGGACATTTACGCTGGTCGCCACCACATCGAAGCCCAACCTTTTGGGCAGAAAATGCTCGTAGGATTCTTGAGCACGAAAAGGGCGAGATACCCAGAAAATTGGCTGAAATCATGTCCAAACCATGGGACAATGATAAACAAGTTCTTGCAATTGCCTGTAATGATGTTGGTTGCTTGGTGAAGGAGGTTCCTGAAAAGCGATATCAATTGGAAAAATTGGGCTTGAAGACAAGGGTGATGGAGCTGATGGCGGAGCCGGATGAGACGGTAAGATGGGAGAGCTTGAGAGCCGTTGGGGAATGGCTGAGGTACAGCTTTGAGACGAAATGAGGTGGAGATGGAAAACTATGACCAATCAAAGGACGAGAAGCTGTATTATCATTGCAAAGGAGGGAACACGAATTGCTAGAGAGACCACTTCTACATAATTCCCACAAGCATTGTGATTGCATGCTATGTTGTTACGAGTAGAGTAGATAGAAGTGAACGAAATGCATGGAATATGGCGGCGAACAGAAACAGCGACAAAGCCATGGAAGTTCAAAAGGGTCCTGTTATCGACAAGTCCTAGGTTTCCAGAGATCGAAGCCAGAAGCTTCAAGACCACCAAGCCTATGGGCGACGAGCAATATTTGAGATTCTCCTTGGAGGAGGCAATATGGAGTAAGTCTGAGAGGCCGCCTAAGAAAGAGTTGGTTGACCAGTGCAACGTTACCGTACAACTTAGCCTCAAGGCACAGTCTTTGAACTTCCGTGCCTATTAGGTATCTCACAGACACGGTACGAGGATGCGACGCTATCATCTAAGGTACCTACCTAGCCAGGGAGGTGCCTATACCGTTGCTCCCGCTATCACCAGGCATGTTTGTGCAAGTTGAAGTTACCCAGTCAGGTGCCGACTTCTAGACGACCAGCCAATACAGCAAGTAATTCCTTATCCCTGTTTCTGGTTTCCTTTGGTCAGACGGGGGTAAAATGCGACTCTGCTCCGACTACCACAAAATGAAATTGATACACACGATACCATTCAGACAGTACCAAGCCTTTTGCAAAGACTCCGCTTCGCGGGATTCTTTGCTTGGCACGCACGGTTCACACCCAATTTCAATCTCCATGATCTCAATGTGCCGGTATTAGACAATTGGCTCCATCATCAAATGTACCGGTGCTGTACTGGACTCTACCGATACTCACCAGCCGGCTACCTACACACGCAGCACCGACAAGGAACGGGCACCGTCCTCAATACGGAAGGTGGCAATGAACGACAGCGACTCCTGTGGCTTTCCGTGGTCTGTGATCTGCTCTCGGTGCTCTCCTCCGCAGCGATTTGCAGCAATGTTCAAGCTCATCGGCATCATTCCAACGTCATGGATACTGGATTCTACCAACCGCTGGCACGAGCATCTGGAGGTTTTGACGTTCCATAGCTTCGTATATGCCAGCGACAAAGCCTGGTGGCTGGCCAAGTCAGCCTGGGATGCATACGTTTGAACCATTGAGCAATGTCCGTTTCGTCGTTTCTTATCTGTTGATCAGTGTCATCATAGGCTATGGTCAACCATCCATGGTGATGCACACCATAGTCTTCTAAGCTATGATATATTCATACCAACCCCCTTCCTGTCTTCGACACACCGCCAGCTTTTGAACCATTGTAAGTTTCTCTGGCTCAAAGGAGCATCGCCACAGGGCACGTCGAATATGGCTACGCCGGCGAATCTAGCGCTCCAGGCTCCCGACCCTCGAGAAGCACTTGGAAAATCTAATGTCGAGCTGGAAATTCTGCATGCGATTCACGATCGATCCGTTACCTTCGAAGAATACGTCTACCACGCCTACATTACACGAGCAGAAGAGAAAGCCGATCATGAGGAGTATACTCGACTTCGAGGTCCAAGAACTTTGAAAAGTACCATCATGGACAGGTTCTATAGAGGAAACCATATATCTGCAGTCGACACTCCACCAGACGAGAGCCTCACTCATACTGGCAACGCCGAGAATACTGGTTCCGGCAAGGGAGAGAAGAGTGCTTTACAGACAAATGGACATGACGCAGCAGCTGTCTCGCCCGCTGAGTGGAAGAGAGCTTCGCGTGCTCTGAGAACTGCTGGCTGGGGAGCTGTTTTCTATCTGATCACTACAGATATCCTTGGGCCGTTTAGTGTTCCGTAAGTAATCATAACTCTGTCTCTTAAAACCTAGCACGCACGGTACTGAGTGGTTTAAGATGGGCTTTTGCACAGATGGGATACGGACCTGGTGTCGCTTTGTATACTGTTTTTGGAGTTCTTGCTGCATACTCTGGTTTCCAATTATGGAACATTTTTCTGCACTTGGACTCTGATAGGTATCCAATGAAGAGTTATGGGGATGCTTTCTTCCGAGTTTATGGCGTATGGGCACGGCACGCGATCAACATCCTCCAATCTATCCAGCTCCTGTTCACCGTCTCCCTTCTCATTCTATCAAACGGACAATCTATTGCACAGATCTCCAAGGGAAACCTTTGTTTCGTAGTCTGCCTAGTCGTTTTCATGGCTGCAGGAATGATTCTTGGCCAAATTAGAACTCTTCAGAGGTTTGGATGGCTGGCCAATTTCGCTGTATGGATCAACCTTCTTATTATTTTTATCACGTAAGTCACTGTCCTGAAGGATGCTTACATATCATTCTAATTGAACTTAACGCGAAGTATGGGAGTTGCTGCAAATTCTGCGCCGAATTTCAGTGCCACGGAATCCTCCTACGGCCCAACTTTCGGCCCAGGTCCTATCCATAGATATGCTGGGACCCCACCCTCGGGCATGGCTTCTGGGGGGAATGGCTTCGTCGGGTCTCTGGTATGCCACTCCTTAACATCCTTTCTCTCAAAAATACGGTCTTCAACCTTTTCAAAATGTGTCTGACCTTCTACAGAACGGCTTGAATCAAGCTGTCTACTCCTATGGTGGAGCTATGCTTTTTATTGCATTTCTATCCGAAATGCGCCATCCATGGGACTTTTGGAAGGGGATAATATGCGCAGAAACCTTCATCTACGTCGTGTATATGTTTTTTGGCCTTTTTGTATACAGCTACCAAGGGCAGTATGCCTACAACCCAGCAATGCAAGGTAAGTAAGAACCACAGCTTGCCATTATATAAGCTAACATTCAATCAGGTCTCTCACCTTATAACTGGCAAACAGCAGGAAATATTATGAATGTTATCACAGGTCTCATCGCGGCAGTTCTTTATGGCAACATTGGCATTAAAGTTGCGTATATCGATGTGTTCCAAGAGCTCCTTCGTGCCCCAGAGCTTAGCAAGAAAAGTGGAAAGCTCCTCTGGATCGGTCTGGTACCTTTATACTGGGCCATCGCGTTCCTCGTCTGTGCTGCCATCCCCCAGTTTTCCTATATTTCAGGACTCGTCGGCGCCGTCTGCATCCTACAGTTCACGTATACGTTCCCAGCGATCCTCGCTGTTGGCTACCAAATCCAAAAGGACGCGATGCATCCCGATGAGCAGTTTGACCCTACTACCCGCACGACAAACTATATTGATCGTGGTATCAAGAGGTGGATTCGTGGTTACATGGTTAAGTGGCATCTTAACACATTCAACGTCATCTACTTTCTGGGTGCGCTCTGTACTAGTGCTTTGGGGATCTATTCTAGCTGCCTTGGATTGATTGATGCTTTCAGTGGAGATGCAAGTGTCGCTACGAGCTTTGGTTGTAAGAATCCCGCTGGTTAGTTGTAGTTCTGGCCCTTTGAAAGGGTGTACTTTGGCGGGGGGTTGGTGGAAAAATACTAAGTGGAACACCTGGAAGCCGTTGATCCCCATCTACGAAGGGCAGATTATAAAGTAATGACAGTGGCCCGTGCACGCTGAAATTGTTAAAAGCCTTATAACTACCTACTAGTATTAGAGATAGTAAACGTTAATACAGCTAAGAAAGGCCGCCCTGTCTTCTCTATTAATATAGATATTTAGGTGCCCTTATAGTTACTTACTAGTAATTTAGTCTAGTATACGTGTAGATAAACATTAGTGGTCGCGTAGGGGTAAACGCACGGGCCACTGTCATTACTCTATAATCTGCCCTTCGTATGGGTTTATATTTGTAAGACTCGACGGATTACCAAATCGTGCGGAATGCGCGACTTTCCAGTCCTGTGGAATAACGAGTGTGGTAGATATTCTTACGAAGGACAATGCATAAATATTTTGGTGCGCCTCGTTCCGCACTGTTGTGGTGCTGTCGTGGTGTCGTTGCAGTGAGTGATTTATCATCCAGTATTAGGCATCACCACATCCAGCGCCCAAGGTTTTCCACGTAAGCACACCAAAGTCTGCGCTCTTATCCAAAACATTAGGGCGGGCCATGCGCGGTAATTTGGTCTTGATACTTCGTATCTTGGAGATTGAATAAGCAACGCGCAGAACATCTTCGATCTTTCATGGTAGTGCAGCAACAAGAACAAGGATTACTTATATCCGAATCCGAGCCCCGAGAACCATTTAAGTCCCTAAGCGACAGCCGACAATTACTGTGCCGTCGGTGTAAAGTGGATCACGAGACCCCGCGCCAGTCTGGCGTAAAGTGTTTTCAACAAGGACCGTATTTATTGGCAAATATAATAACATCTTCTCGTCGAACTTATAGTCCTAGGTCGAAGTAGCCTGCTATCTTATCCTATGACTAGTGTTTTAACTAATAAGAGGTATAGCAGTCCTATTTTAGCCTTCCTGCCTGCCTTCTAAAATGCCTCTACCTATCATAATTAGAATTGTCCTTAAGAAGGCCCTAGGCCACGTCTTGTATGCTGTAGTAGCTGCTGTTATAAGAGGGAATACTAGTAGAAGGAGAGCTTAAGGCCGGAGTGTTCTTAGCTAGGTAGGAGAAAGTTAGAGGTTTCTTGGGTTTATTCTACTGATTTATCTTAATTGCCAATAAATACAGTATTAGTCCTACGTGTGGTCAGCCAACCAATCGAGACATCTCCATGGAGTCGTGGCACGGAGCTGTTTGTAATCAAGCCCGTTGAGTGATGGATGGTGCGCAGGGACTTCAGCAGACGACGAAAGAAGTATAAGTACTGCCCTCCCGCCTTGAAAAGTCTCAATTCCATCAATCTTCCCAGTCTGCGCCATTTCTCAGAAATACTACTTCTTAAACCCAACCTCGCCCTCCTCATACTTGTCACTCTACTGAAACTATCCACTCAAGTACACAATGGCCTTTCCACACTACACCGAGACCTTCCACTCTGAAGCTTACCCTGCAATCTCTCCCACGCGATCCGAACTCTCCACTGCAGGAAAGGTAGTCCTCATCACTGGCGGTGGCTCAGGAATTGGACCTCGCATCGCCCATGCATTTGCAACTGCCGGTGCAACCCAAATTTCCATTCTTGGACGTACCGCCTCCACCCTCGAGAATACCAAGAAGGAAATTGAAGCCGCACACAAAGGCGTCACAGTGCACACTTCAGTCGCCGACGTCGTCTCCGCATCGGCCATCGAAGCAGCCTTCGCCTCGACCGAGAAAGCCTTCGGCAAGATCGACATCTTGGTCAGCAATGCTGCTTATCTTCCTGATATGGAAAATATCGCTGGTGCAAATGTGGACGAATGGTTCAAGGGCTTCGAGATCAATGTTAAGGGAGGCTTGATTATTGCTCAGGCTTTCCTCAAACATTGCTCCGAGAATCCCACGTTTCTTCATGTTTCAACTGGTGCTGCTCATGTCCCTGCTATGCCGATGGGGATGAGCGCTTATGCAGTAAGCAAGCTAGCCGCAGCGAAGACAATGGAGTACGTCGCGGCGGAGAACCCCCATGTCAGGGTTCACATCATTCATCCGGGTGTGATCAAGACTCCTATGAATGACAAGAGTTCTGCTGGTGGTTTGGTGATGGCTTTTGATGATAGTATGTTTTGCCTTCTGCTTCCTTCCTTCCTGATGCTGAACTATGCTGACTGATATGGGAATAGTTGAGCTTCCAGCCTCGTTTCTTGTATGGATTGCTAGTCCTGAGGCTGAGTTTCTGAAGGGAAAGTTCGTGTGGACAAACTGGGATGTTGCTGAGTTGATTGCTAAGAAGGAGGAGTATCTCTCTTCTCCTCAGCTATTGACCATTGGTCTTTTGGGTTGGCCTTGAATTTGAGTCGATGCAATTAGTATTTTCTGCTTAAAGCAGCAGAAGTTCGGTACATACACAGGAGGTTTTCTGTCCTTGGGCCATACTTTCCATCCAGTCATTAGACTTAGAAATAGAGAAAGATCATTGAATACATTGCGTTAACTATCATCAAGCTTGTCCTGGGTAACAATGCCTTCCTCGCAGTCCGTATCAACTACCCCTGCTTGCATTCATTCAGCTTGCCACTAGTTGGGAGTGCACCCACGTGTATGTACTGTACAATGAAGCTCCCAAAAGAATTAAGGATATTGGAACTTCTTGAGTGCGCACCTGCTTAAGGGGGGTGGACAATCTTGTGTAATATATATCCCCGCTAGGGGGAGGAGGATGGACCGTCGCCACTTAGCGAGGGAAATAATTTCTCTGCCAATCGAATGTGACCGCAAGGCCCCTGGCCCGCGATGTCAGAAGTACTGTACAAGAATCTTCGAATAAACGTTTCTCAAGCTTGGCCATGTCCACGCCACGGGTTTTGCTAGTCTAAGATAGTCGTTAAATACTTTCTGTAGTGTTTTAGTTGATCGACAACATGGCTCGCTTAACGCTTAAGCAGGGCTGAGTTAAGGGGGAGGCCCTCGCACTAGCGTTGAACCGAGTCTTCCTCCTCTTTACCAAATCCTCGATATCAAGAATCTCGCAAAGACGAGTAAACATACCTCACAGATCTGTTTTTAAACCATGTTCTTATTAATTAGGTATGTTTAAGCTGTGTCTAACAGACACCTCTAAAACTCATGCATGCTCAATATTCTTACAACGCTTCGGTTACTGGGCCCTCGCTGGTGCTGCGGCCAGAAGAAGTTATTTTCTCCGCCTGGTTCTTCAGTCTTTCCGTTCTTCTTTTCGGTTTCGGTGACGCCTATTTTTCCCTCGCTCTCCTTGTTTTCCTTTTTCTCATCATTATTCTTGTTCTCGTTACTCCCCTCACTCTCACTCGTCTTAAGTATCGGTGTCTCTTCAGTTTCTCCCGTCTTATTAGACTTTTCCGATTCAACTTCTTGGACTCCCTTACTCTCATTAACCTCAGTTTCTTTACTGGGTGACTCTGGTTCTGGTCTCGGTTCAGGTTCTGGATCCTTAAGCTTAGACTCTTGCTCATCCGGTGAAACGTCTCCGTCGTTTGGCTTATCAGGCTTTGTCTCGCCTGCTGCAGCGTGCTCGGTTTGTTTGCTCTTGTCAATTGCAGGTACCGTTTCGTCGGTTGTGAACTTGGCAGCAGATTCGTTGACAGAAGACTTTTCCTCTTCTATCGGAGCTGACTGCTTATTTGAAGCTTCGCCATTTGTATTCTCAGTATTGGGTTTCTCGGCTTTGTTCGCCTCTGGCTCTGAGTTTTCTGCCTCAGACTCTTTACTCGTTTTCGCGTCGAGGATCAAATTCTCAGTATTCTCTTTCTCGGGCTCTGGCTGAGCAGGTTTTGGCTCGTCTCCCTTAGAATCATCTGGACTTGCAGCTACGGGTATTGGATCCGCAACTGAATCTGTGGCTTTATTCTTTTTGCTCTCGTTATTCTTGGTATCCCCGACCTCGTCTGCTGCTGAATTAGCAACCCCGTCTTTTGAAGTCTCGATTTTTGACGCTTCGGGCTTTTCCTCCTTTGCTTCTTCGCCATTTGGTGCTTTACTTGCACTGTCGTCACTATCCTCGTCCTCTTTTCCCTCTTCGCCTTTTGCCTCTTCATTTTTGGGGGTTTCTTTTGATTCCATTCTAGTGGAATCGTCTTCTTTTGAGATGACGTCCTCTTCCTTGGCATTTTCACCTCCATCCTCGCCCGTCGACTTTTCCTCATCCTTGGATGGTTCAGACTTAGAATCTTCGTCCTTAGACTCTTCGTCCTTAGACTCTTCATCCTTAGACTCCTCTTTCTTAGATTCCTCGTTCTTAGGATTCCCATCCTTAGATTGTTCCTTAGCTTTTTTACCCTCACCATGCTCACTCTTAGACTCTTGAACCTTCCTCTCTCTCATACCCCTCTTCAACCGCTCTCTCTCAACTCTCTTCTTTCCAGCCACCAGGAATTCTCTCCAGGTATGCGGTGGCGGTCTCCCCCACTGTCCAGCAATCAACCAATCCCGCTTCCTCATCGGCCGATCCAACCTCTCCTTTCCTAACTCAACACTTCCACTAAACCCCTTCCTCTCCCGCTTCCCCGAGGTCGACCGGGCAAAAATGTCAAAGAAGGTGTGAAATTCCTTTGTATCACCACCAGCTCCGCCTCTAAGACGGAGTCCCGGTTCTTCTTCTGCCCTCGCCATGGTGCTATATTTCTCAGAACGTGTCATCTGAGGTTGATTTTCCACCTGGTTGCTGCGATATTCCTGCTCAAGATTCATGTCTTCCAGCTGCCAACCAGGAGGCATACTTTCTAATGTGGGCCGGAATCCGAAATCCAAACTCGTTGCTGAGCTATTGAGGGATGGGTATGGAGTAAGAATCGGACTTGACTCTGGCTCTTCTAGAAAGAATGAGGGACTGAGACGGTCGTATATGGACTCTGAGATTGAGAGTGTTGATTGTGATAACCGTTCTATCAACTCCTCGTGGAATCCGGCGTACATGTGGGGTGGTGGTGAAGGTGATGATGGAGGTGGGAGTTGTTGGTGCTGTGAGTTAGAAGTGTATGAATGAGAGGATTTCGATAGGTCTTTTGACATGGGTCCTTGTTGAGGGATTGTTGTCTCTGCAGTTTGAGGGTGATATCCTTCATCGTCGTCTTCTCTACCAGTGGAATACTCCTGAGCCTCAAACCACAACTTCTCCCAACTAACAGGACTCATCCTTTCCAGACACGGCTCCTCCATCTCCCTTGAAGATCCGTCTTCTATGCAATCAGATGCGGTGCATATTGAAACAGCTGGTTCCCTCGTGTTCCCAACAAGCTCAGCGTTACCAGCAGAGTTCTGGCGCTCATAGCTGCCCGAGGCCTGAAGTGAAGATTCTAGATCCGGAAGTCGAAATTCGCTGATATCATCATCCAAACACAAGTTCGGCAATAGAACAGGACTTTCTTCCACATTGACCTTAACCCAAGATCCCTCGGTGCGGATACTTATGTATGCTTTATCTTTGACTTCAGTCCCGATGTTGCCATCTTGTTGGTTTGCGGAACACGGCGATGATGGTTTGTGCCACTGTTGATTTAATAAGCAACTTGGAAGAACTGATCTGAAGTCGAGCTTCTTGAGGTGGGTTTTCTGGCGCATTTTGTCGGCGGTGCTTGAGGAGCTAGATTGTCTCTTTCTTGGTATCGTGTCTAAATTTTCGCTGTGACACTGTGCGGATCCTGCAAAGATGGGAATTGGGGGATTTTGAGGAGTGTGTTGTCTTGAAGAAGATGATATACCACTCCCCTGATCTCCACCCGACCTCCAATACAGCACTTTGTCGTCAGTATGATACCGATCTCGGCAAGGAGACAAAGTCCATGTCGGACAAGCACAATACTTGTTGCTAATGCTCACCTCATGGTACTTTACCGTTTGGCTTGACGCGTCATGGAAATTTTCTGCTCTTTCTTTTCTCAAAAAGGTCTCAGAAGCCCTGCCATAAAACTTGGTAGTATTCATCCAAGCCATATTAAAGTTTCCACAAAATGAGCTGGAAGAATATTTTGAGGGTTCGTGAAGAGGAGACGGAAAGGAGTCGTTGCCTGTGACGAGAACCTTCGTTTCTTGCTGTCGTTGGCGTTGTTGTGGGAGCAGGACGTGCTTCAGTCGTTCTAGTATTTTATTGCTGGTCTTTATGTTCCTCTGCTTTGAAACCGAAGCAGCAGGTTGTGATGTTGAAGACGTTGGTTGAGATACGCCAGGAGTTGGTAGAACTGAGGCTTGGTCACGAGGTTTCCAGGTGACCTTTCGGCCGGCTGAGGTAGTTATTGTGATGCTTCTGTCTTGAGTTTGCGAGAGCATATGGTTATGATAATACTGTCTGGGTTGTGGAATGCCTTTATCGGGATGAGTGGTTGCTGGTGGGAAAAGGATGTCTTGCATAAATATGCCTCTAAAGAGACACTTTCAAAAGTCTGTTGATAAATTAAAGAAGCCAGGCAGCTTTGTAGAGAATAGTAATAAGAGGAAGTTGGATTTGTCAAAGAGAATGCTTTATAGAGGTTGCTGTACTATAAATTCCGAATTCGATTCACGAACTGCCGACAATAAGGAAGCTGGCGCCGAAAACTGATGGGCGACTCGTGAATCACCGTTACGAGAAACCATCTCAACTTCATGATTGTTTGCTTTGACGCCGCATTTGCAATGGGAGCAATAGCAAGCAAACTTGTGTTCTGAAATATTCATGGTAATCACAATGTCGGTTTTGTCAGCAGTCACAACCACTTGGCAGTGTCTTAAAACACCATTTTGAACAACCTACTATCACCATACTACCTCACTTTGCCAATGCTTACTGTTCGCTTAGCTGTGTATCTTAGAATATTTGAAGGAGCACGATTAATTGATAAGAGCAGGAGGGTTCCACACTTGTGCTTTGCTGCTTTTCCCACATAAAGTATTTAGGTTCCTCCATCATCGCATCTTCCTAGTCAATATCAATAGGATCTTTGTATTGTACGAGTATGCCTAACGGGACAAAATAATGGCAATGCCCTTTTGAAGTTGAGGACGTACTTTGTTGCACACTCAGTTTGAGTTACACGACCATAACCTAGCCGAGCGCTCAATAACTAACACTCCTGCCTATCTATGTTTCTCAACCGCCAAAGATACTTTGGGGCAACTCAGAATATCAAATTTACAATGAGTACCTAGACTCCTATCAAGCGCTCGAAAGAGGATCGAAAGTTGCCTTGAACTTTCTGTTATACCTGGAAGCTTCTTCAGGCACGGCAAAAATGACAGACACTTGTCGAGGTGTCAATTGAAACAACATACCCAACCCCTACCTCTTGCCCCCACAGCGACCCTTCCCAAATCTCTCCCAATGCACAAGATGACCCCTAATGCGTCTAACCCAGCACGCATAAGCCACCGTACTCATCGCCACAGCCCCGAAACTCATAATCGCTAACAACCAAAATTGTTCAGGCTTCGAAAGCACAATCGCCATCATTAGCTGCGCCAACTCGAATACAGACACAAAACTATACTCCACGCCAGTGAACGAAGACCGTTTTTGGGGCGCTACGAGCGTTTGAGTTAATTGCTGGGTTGTTAGATCGAAAATCCAGAGACCAAGGCGCGAAAGGGAAAGAAAGGTGAAGAGAGTTAATGCTAGCATTGATTGGGAGAGATTAGATCCTAGGAAACGTGACAGGAGGGGAAAAGTCGAGGGTCTTTTAGTTGTGCCGGGAGATATAGACCAGAGCGCGAATATTACGGGGACCTAGGTGATCGTTAGTTTATGTTACAGAGGCAGGAAAGATGAATGTACAAGATTGAGCAACTGCCAAGTGAGACCCCAGAGACCCAATCTCTCGAGGCCGGTCTCGGTGCTACTTCCTTGCAGTTGAGGCTCTTGCTCAAGCAAGCCAACTTCAGATTCCTGATTTTGATCTTGTTGTTGGACCCGGCCGTGTGTATGTGCTTTCCCCAGATATTCAACTCCAACTGGAGTAACAACAGTGCTGCTAATCTCTACCATACTCCCAGCTGCTCTGGCAATTGTGATCATTTCAAGGGAGAATCCAGCCTAGATCCCGTCAGTTCTACCTTCTAGAAGCGAAACAGGGCCACGACTTACACTAAGCAAGAAAGTAACAAACACAGCCCCGTATGACAGAGCTGAAAGATGTAGGAGTGAAAGCGCCATACTTGGAATCCATACCGTACTCGAAAAATAATTCCTGAAATCCTGCACATATTCCTTCATCCCCCCCTGCCTGAACCTCTGAACCGCACTCTGTCCCTCAGGAATAGATAATTGTTCACGAATATTCACAGGTTTCGGATTTCTCAAACTCGCGTTCCCAAGCCAGACCCTTTTAGCACAGATGTATTCGAGCCCCCAACTGATAGCACTCATACCACCAACAACTAAAGCCCCAATACTTGCGCCAGTATAAGAGATGATGAAGGAGATGAGAATGGGCGCTACGAGCTTGCAGATGAGATCGATTCTTCTCATAACAGCATTCAGATGCGTGAGATCATAAGCCTCACCATCGGGTGCTCTAAGAGCAGGAACCCAGTCTCGCTCCATAGAAAGCATATTTGCTTTCCCACTTAGTCCCTCAACTATACCCAGCGCGAGAATAACTGTGAACTGAAGGGCCTTGACGATGACTGCATCGGAGTTCTGTGGGACGAGCATGATGCACCAGAAACCCGAGGCTAGGAGCACGGAGGCTCGGTTAAGTGAGATGGTGCGAATGAGTGTCTTGAAGCGGTTGGGTGCTTCGTCTATGGCTCGGCCTACAGCTGAAGAGAGGCATATGGATGAAAGGTTTCGTATGATGCCCCTGTGGAGAGAGACATATCAGAATATATCACGTGACAGTAACTACCACCCAGCATCCGTCTCGAAGTGCAAGAAAATGGCAAAGGTCAAGGTAGTGGAACTTACCTTATGGATATGGCAACAAGTGTATCTGGATACGCAGCGGCAGTAAAGATGACCTAACCGCAGTCAGAATTCTGATGCCTGCTTTCTCTCACAATCTTTCCGTGGACAAGAGAACTCACAGCAGCAAATTCATAAGTCCGAACGTTCCATGTAGACAGGAAATGACTAGCATAAAGGTTCAACGCTTGAGACCTGTTCATACCCTGATCTAGCTCAGGCAGTACCTCTTCTGATATATCTTCATAGTCGTGCTCTTCAAGGAGGGTCTCACTGGGTATTGAGGCTGGGGAAGCGGTGTGGCGGGGTGGGATGTCGTTGAGTGCTGCCATCCTCGTAGACATTGAACTCTTCGTTCTGGTACTCTAGATATTGTATCAAGCTACAATGCTAGAAAACTCTTTCAGAACCATTAGAGATATAAGAAGCTGTCGCAGGAGAATTGCGCGCGATGTCGTAAAATGGTGGCTGTAGGTAAGTTATCCTTAGAAAGTACCCCACCTTTTCCGGATTGTTCCACAAGACATAAAAATAATGGAATGTTGACTTATGCAATCCCTAGATCCAACTACCGGCACCTCCCATGCTGACACTCATATTACTTACATCTTGTCATCACTGCCACCCTCAATCCTGTTGTCAAGTTGGCTGGCCAAATCATGCATCCGCCTTTGGGCTTCTTCCGCCCGCTGCAACCATGATCTCGCTAGGCGTCGACTAAGACATCACCTGAGAGGACTATAGTAGGAATGGAAGACGATCGAGAAGACTTTGACAACCTTGTATGGGATATAAATGATGAGGCCTAGGAAGAGTCACAGAAGCAGCTTCGACAAACATCTACCTGTCGCCTTGCGGAATTCCTTTCCGCAACTTAGCTACACAGTGCTAACTCTCGACCTTTGGGCTGCGATCTAACCACCCTTAAACCTTTCTCCCGCCCCTGCGAGGTCAGGCTCTTTCCGGCTTTGGTACGATGATTTTTGGGCAGGCAACGTCCTCGTAAACGAGTCTAACGACATAGTCGGGGTTATCGACTGGGAGTTTGCATACGTTGGGCCTACGCAGTTCGTGCTTGATCCACCTTGGTGGCTGCTACTCGACGTGCCTGAAATGTGGTCTTCTGGGGTTGATGATTGGAGAAGATCTATGATATACGCCTGAAGACTTGGCTGTCGGCTATGAAGCAGGCCGAGGAGAGCATAGGGTCCAATTCTATGCCATTTCTATTGTCTACACACATGGGAGAGAGTTGGGAAACTGGCCGATTCTGGCTTAACTATGCTGCGAGAACGAGTTGGGCGTTTGATACTATCTTCTGGAAATACTTAGGTGAGAGGTTTTTTGGCAGCAGGGGAAGAGACGTCCCTAAACACAGCCTATGGAAGACGAGAGTATATTTTTTGGGCGAGAAAGGAAAAAGAGCTATGGAGCCATTCGTAGAGAGAAAAATGGCGGAGTCGAAGGAGCGGATTGTAGTCGACTGGGATTTGAAGGAGGCAAAGGAGCGCTTCTCTGAGCTGTTATTTGATTGAGTATTGAAGGAATTTTTGGAAGACTTCGGAGTGTACTAATGTTTGGGCAGTGTCACACTCGATTCGTTTCTGCTCTGGTTCCATGTGTTGGCCACTTGAGCTGTTGAGATCGACTTTAGTCCTTTAATATACCTTCACTTGTTAGTAAAACGAGGTCTGTAAACAGATGAGAGGAGATAGTTACCTAGCTAGGTACCTACATATGATTATACCTAAGATATTAAGCAACTTCCTAAATTATCTCTTTAGGTATACGTACACTCGCCAGTCTCTCTTAGATAGAACGCCACAAGTACACTTCCGAGTACAACAAACGGTCCTTGACCTTCTCTGAAGACAGATTTGAATGCTATGCAAGGGATGTTCATGTTTCTAAAGAGGTTAATTCCGACTGTATCATTATATAGATGTCCTGATCTTACATCCCGTCGCTTATGTAAATAATGGATCGCACATTCCTGTAACTAGAACTATAGAAAAATGCTTTCTTATCGGATTTCTCTTGGATTCTTGGCTACAAGCGAGAACTAGGGGACGAAGAAAGCAATTTCAAAGCCGGTCGGGGGCAGGTTGGACGGGAAATTTTTATCAAAGGTTCAGGTTTCCTACACAATGACCGTGCCCCGAGCCTGCCCATCGAACTTAGCCTATGGTAACTGAACCCATGGTTGGACGCGACCTCTCCCAGATCTCCTTAGGCATGCAAAACATGCCACATCTCCTCGCAGTTTGCTCTCTTCGATCAATGCCCAAGCATAATACCAGGTGGAAAGGCTTTAAGGACTTATCTCCATCCAACAGCTCCAATTCTAGTATCATTATCAACTCAATCCCTTGTTTCAAAAGCCAAGTCAGGGTTGCTCCTCGCAGGGTTTTCGGGAGTTTAAGGCGGAAGGGCGGCCAGTGGTCGTACCAAAAGGCATAATGATGCGTATGGATGTTGTTATAGTCGTCACGTAATTGTAAGCGATCAAATGGAGTCGCGTATTCCGAGTTTATATCCCATGATATATCGGTACTGAGAGTACTTGTAGAATCGAAATCATGAGGTACTTCCAAGCAACGAGAGGGCCAGGAATGTTCTACTGGCTCACGAGAGTCGGGGAGTATATCGAGGGAGAAATGCGCGATTTCCGAAGTGATGGTGAGAATGGCATTGGCTTTGTGCGTGGAAGTAATGTTTGCGAAGCGTTGCGAGCATTTGTTGGCCCGATGTGGCTTCTCTGTGAGGTTGATCAAGAGGCCTTGCAACTCGATATCTCGACAGACTGGGCCTACTGTCTAGAGATTGCCATCATCATCTTTCTCTAAGGAACAGGTGCCACTTTCCAGTGGGTAGACTAGATGGCTTTGCTGCAGACAGTGCCATCCCGGCCACGACGAGCTTGGAAAGCCCTCTCGTGGTCGATCGTACTCGCCTGTCCACATGAGCGCGTAGTGAAAATCTGTTGCGGGCAGTCCATGAATGAATGACACTCCTTTCCTCTCAGTAATGAAATTGAGGCAGCCAGTAACGGCGTTGAGTTTGTCGGATTCAAACGTCAGTTTCCTTGGCGTATATGACATCAACAAGGAGCTGTAATCACCGAACTTCCAAGATTCACCTTTCAGCCAGCTAAGCCATGATAATATGTAGTATCCTTTGCAATCCATCTTGATAGACGGCAGTTCGGCTTCATGAGCATAGGGTCCGGAGTGCAAGGATTCTCTCCAGTGTCCCGACCCGCACAGAAATGAAATGTCGTAGTTGCCGAAGAAGGCACACCGAATTGAAAGCTGCCCTTCTTGCATAGTCCATGCTCTCATATGCCATTGTGATACAAGAATTTGGTCTTGGATGCTTGGTAAAGCGGTAATATATTTACGTCCTTGGACTGTCTCTACTCTTTGTAGGTCCTCCATGTCGCCTGAGCCTGCAGCGGGCAGTAGTCCACATTCTGAGTCAACATCAGATGCTGGCATCGTTGCTGCGATTAGCGTGAGTTTGGCACAATGATACCTGTAACCCATGCCCTGTATTTCTGATGCTTGCTTGTCTAAGTCACTTTGATCTATGCAGTAGCGATCAACCCATAGGTATGGAATAGAGAGCCGCTTGCAAACGAAGATCGCGTCGTCGATTACTTTAGGAGTTCTAGAAGGAAGCGTAGAAGATGACACCTGCGTAGGTTCTGTATCAACCACTTGTTGATCCTTGCCCCATACATAGCTTAATGCAGCATAATCAATTTCTTTGAGGTTCCTCTTTATGATGGTGCGATGCTCAACGTCGATGACCCGGATACCATATTCGAAGGCAGCAGTATGGAAATATGACCGACAACAGGTACGCCCGGTTGACGCGAGAGTGTGAGATTCAACACAAGCGTTCATCCATTTTTTAAGTAGATCAAGGCTATTACTCATTGTCGTAGCCCGGTAACCATTCAACAAGGGTCGTGCGGGATCCACGGAGTCAGGAGACATTAGCTGAATGCCATTTCCAAGGCGATGACATGGGACCAAATCCTTCTCCTGTTCCGATAGTTCTTCGAGCGGATATAGGCGCACTCTCAATTTGGTAGATACCATATCTCTGGTTTTCGCGTCGATGTATCTCATTTCCTCATCATAATCGGCGCGGATAGGAAAGACGCTGACTTGGACCTTCGAGGTATCTACATCAACACCCTCTTGCAACCACAGATTACGATAGCCTGTTCCGTAGAGGTCGTGTTTAAGAAGGCGACAACATGGACAAGTACTATTGGCAATGACCTCAGCGAGAGTGCCTAGAGAAAAGGAAACATTGTAATTAATGCCATCTCCTGGAGAGTAGCGAGCGCCAGCGAACAATGAGAGAAAATTGACTTTAGAGCATGCCGCACATAGTTCGTCTGGCACCTCCATCGTGGTGCTCTTGGAGTTTTGGATCGGTTCTCAGAATCTCAGTCGCTTTGCTTGACAATGCCTATCACGCATCACTTTAGCGTTCCGTCAACGAGGCTATCCATTCCTTAGAAGAAATTGACAGTGAAGTTTCTTCCAAGATAATCATGTGATATTATCACATGACACACTTGCTTACTTGATATGAGGTTATTCTGACTTATGTTTAATATTAGCCTAGGTATCTCTATTTTATGTTTACAAAACTCTTTAAGAGTAAATGCATCTTGAGTAGTGACATGTTTCAGGGAATAGTCATGTGATTTAATCACATGGTCCATCTATTTACGTACTTTATATGAAGCTATTCCGACTTCCGTCGTTTCTTACAGATTATACTATACGATTGATTTGCCCTACATGTTACAGCTTCCAACGTAGCAAACCAACAATAGATAAAAGGTTTAGTGGGTAGAGGCGAGGTAGTAGAGACTACGTGTAAAGGAGGAATGAGTGGTTGGTGAGGCGAGTGAAGCTGCGAATGGTTACATAATATTCAGCGAGTAAGCAGAAGCTTTCAGGTTTAGGTAGGTTTTACAACCAAGCCAAGTCACTTGATCGTCACTACTTCACTGCACATCACCATATGCAACCAACACAACTAAACTACAGGACGGGTGGGAAAAAAAAAGGCTTTTGATATTCCAAGGCCGTATACTAGCATCTCTGCAAGTAGAATGTGTACCAAGCGATACATGGTATACTGTATGTCTTTCGTCCACAACTATCGTCGTTCGTCCCCATAGAAAGGTAAGAAGAAGAAAAACAACCATGCCTGAAAAGGCCACAACGCGAAAACCGTTAACGCCATTTACACCGTCAACCAAAACCCCGTATGTCCAGGTCCCGTTAAACTCATTTACGCCGACCAGTCCGTTCGTCATCCGTCATCTATCATCGACCTCGATCCTGCGGCAGTCTCGTCCCAACAATCCATCCACCCAACCAATCTTTTCTTTCCATAACCATAACCGGCAACCTGCACCTCGCATCTTCCTTTCGCCGACTCGACCGGACTACCACTCCCAGCTCTCTTAGAACTGAGCACCATTTATATAGATCCCATTCTCTCTTCCAAACCACCCCAGTAGACGATTGGTCTCGGCTCGAGAATCTCTAATCCAGAACCGAAGACCTTGCGCTCTTCCTCCATGTCTACCATCGATGGCTGACGGTGCATGATGCTCTCGATGGTGGCGATGGGAGTGACAGAAGAGCCGTTGGACATGTATGAGTCTCGGTTGCTGGAGAAGGTGGAATCGGCTGAGGAGACGGATGTGGAGCGGCGGAAGCTGCGAAGGGAAGAAGGGAAGCGGGAAGAGATGGAGTTGAATCTTGAGGAACGCATGTTGATTTGAGGAATTGAGATCTGCGTGAAAACGTGAAGTGAGTGGGTGAGTGACTGAGTTGAGTGTCGAGAGGGAGGTGGGTATCGAGAGTTGAAGTAGTCGTAGGGTGGAGAGAGAGATCGTCCGAAGGAAGCAAGCTTGTAGATCGTGAAAGAGGTTCGATCGTCTGGGTCCGGTGATGTATATAAAGCAAGTTGCTTGAAGTAATTGGCAAGGTAGTGAGAGTTGGAGAAGGCACAGCCTCTGTAAATACGACAACTGGCTCAACGAGTGACGAGTCTCTGGTAGACAGCAATAATGCGAAGGATGGAGGAATAGAACGTGGGAGGACGGAGATGCCAGGGAATTAGTGACCGATGGGAGAGTTTATTAAGAACAATCAATCCGAAGTTGCGTGTCCCTGGTACTTAAAGTGTGGAACCTAGGCAGGCGAGGCAGAGAGATCAAGCGACTCTCCTTCTTTCGTCTGAAAATAGAAAATAAGGTATGAAGGTTGGAAGGGAAGATCAATCAAGGGGCACACGACCGGCAAGGTGTGTGCGAAGAAGGGGTTAATGGACGCAGGCTGAGTAATAATAATAATAATAATAATAATAAGTAATAATATGGGATTATGGAGGAATGCACACAGATACCGGAGGATGGTTGGAGAGGAGCCACAAAAGTGGAAAGGGAAGACGGAGGGAGGAGCTGAGGTTTCGCAGAGTATTTGTTTAATCAATGCAGGAAGTCTGGTCTGTGTTGCTGGGTCGAGCATGTTATGTACCCCGTCCCTTGGACCACATCTTGGTGGCGGCCTCAATGCAGAGCGTGTTACAAGACCGTGGAAGGCAGACCAGAGCGAGGATGGTCGCTTACAGGGAAGAGGGAAGGCGACGTGATGGCACAACTTCAGTTCAATTGTTTACGTGAGGTTATTGTCGGGAGTTGGGTGGTTAGCAGGACGGTAGTTCTGTCTCTGTACTGTACAGTGTCTTGGAGGAGTCTTGGAGGAGGCTGAAGTTCTGAAGTCTGACCTGTGATGGTGTGGTTGTACTACTGAGGATACTGGTGTTGGTCTCGCTACTACGGCTATGCTGTTTGTACTATTCTATGCCATCGCGCTCCAATTCTCCTTCTCGACTCACTCACTGATCGATCATTGCGTGTGAAATGACGACGACTATGCTGAAGTACCTAGAACCACCCCTCGTTCGCCATGCCACTTGGCCGTCGGATATCGACCCCCGTTAAACTTTTCTGGAATTCTCCAGATCAATGCAACCAACCCAAGGCCAGCTTTCAGGTTACTCCGTACAGTAGACTGACAGAACTGAACTCTGGGTTGACTGATTGCGAGAGTCATCGACTCACCCCCCCTTCCCGTCGCCTCCTTCACGAGCGAGGAATTCAATGGATTTCCTTTTTACGTCAATTTCCGCGCAATACCAGAACCCTTTCGACCTTTCCAAGTCCAAGCTCGAGACAACGCTCCAACGCTCCAACTCTCTCACAAACACACCTCCGACCATCCATAACCTGTCCAGCCGGCTACACCGGCCTCAAGATTCCAGACCCTGGCACGCCAGACTGCCAGACTGCCAGAGAAAGCCAAATGGAGCTTCCTTCTCGAAGATCTCCGGATTCGTGAACCTCAAACAAACGCACAAGACGCACAAGACGCACACCAAGCGAGAAACGTGACGGCACGCTTTAATTGAATTTCCGACGACGTTTCACAAGACGAACACCCTTCTACCGAACCCTGACCACTTCTTCTCCTTCAAGTTAGCAACTGATGTTCAGCAGGGATGCGGACACGGAATCTACAACATTTGCAAGGGGCTGTTACATCCAACGAGTCCAACCATCCACCGGCGAAGGATGTTTCTTGTCCTGCTTGTCTCCTCACATCAACCAGCTCTCTCTCGCCTTTCTCGTCAAGGACTCAAGGCTTCACTTGAACCACTTCACCGTGGTGACATGGTACTGCAGCCTGCATATCAACCACATCTCATGTCGTCCGGCCTTGATCAGCAGAGAGAACATCGTACACATCCCATCTCAAACTTTGATCTTCATCTTTTTTGAAACGATCGCTTGATAAGGGGAAATGAAGTGATAAAGTAAGGTACCTAGGTGCCTTCAGGAATTGGGATCCAACGCCCTTCAGCATAAAACTGCATAGTGAAGTACTGTGCTCCCTATTCATGCCTCTAGCTCTGCATCCTCCAATCTACTGCCTGCACAAAGTGAAAAGGGTAGTCTTAAGGACGAGACTACAATGATGTACAATGTCTCTCGTATCTACGTATTTGCCTACTCATTCCTGAGATCGCATAAACCTCATCTATAAACCCCCCTGGTCTCCCCATCCTTATCGTACTGTAGTAATGAAACACTGAAACAATGAAAAAAGTCATGATGCTATGCTGTCCGTGGTATGCTGCAAAACGCCTCACCTGCGCCTCCTAAACCATTCATGCGACCTGCACGGTCAGTTCTTTCAGCCCCCGCCTTTTCCTGCTCTGCCTTTCCCTTTCCATTGTGATCATCATACGCTTCCAAAAATATGTGCACAGTCCTGATGCTCGCGTGTGACATCTTTTCATCACGCTCTTCAAACTCTTTTGAATCTTCGCTTCGCTTCCATTCATCATGACTATCAGTCTCCTCGACTCGGTCGTCTCATAGTGAAACTGCGTCTGATGCTCTCTCCCCACGCTGAATTATCCAAAACTTCCAGCACGTTTTCTGCGCTAACAGCACTTCCACGTCTACTGGTGCTAGCCGAATTTTGCCCGCTATCTCCACCCTCAAAGCTGAAGCCAGAAGCCGTTGCCCGGTGTGGTGACAGTTGGGGCGATATTCCAGCAGACCCGGGTGATAATGGCCCTATAGAAGCCTCCGTTCCTCGTCGCTGTCGCCCTGAGGCGCCGTCGAAGCCAAAGTAGGAACTACGAGGGTCCTCGGCATCCCGTGGCGAAAGAAGAGTGACCGTTTCTGTTGCACTCTTCTTGTTATGGTCCTCGTCAATGAAGACTTCAGGTCCCAGTTGTGGAATGGTCGTCATGCGTCCTGATCTCTTGAGCTCAATGTGCTTCCTGAACCTTCTTGACCAGTACCTAAAGACGTGTTAATAACAGTAGCGCAACTGATTATCCATTGCGCCACTTACATTGTATCAAAAAAGCCAACAACAACGCGACGATGAACTTCCTCTTCGACTCTTTGTAGGCGAGCCCTACGACGTAAGAATTCTTCGAGTCTGTAGCCAAATTAGTTTCCTCATGCAGCAAAGTCCTTCGAATTGCTTACCTCAAGCTCTTGTTATCGCTAATGACATTGTAATGCGCTAGAATCATGAGTACGGATGTAAAAGAAATTCCATGCTCAGGATCCGCTGAGACCATGACTTCTTGGTAGAACAAATTATAACGAGCCCTGGATTTCTGGATCGACCGAGGATCGATCCGAGCAAGCCTCTCATTAAGTGCTTTCAGATTTACACCTGAAGCTGAGCTCGCAGTCGCTACTGAGTTAATCCTCGAGCCCAATGGTTGCGCCTGGACATCTTCCAGAATGTTACGCACAGAGTTGTCATGACTGTAAATACGCATTTCAAAGACCCCTGACAATTCTCCAAGAAGTCGAGGGAAGGCCTCTTTTGATATGAATCCTGTACCATCTGGATCCAGTGTAGCCCATGCTTGTTTGAAGCGTCGGATTTCCTCTCGGCTGATCTTTCCAAGTCCGCTAGAGTGTTGATATACGTAACTGAAGCTCTCGTAGATGAGCGAGACGAATAAACTGGTGAAGAGATACATGCTTAGGATATTCCAAAGAATGAAGAGCCCTCTAGCCCATGGCCCGCTGCCACAGTCACTGTCGAAAAAGCTGCTCGATGGGTTACACAGTGGTGGTTCAATTGTTGCAAAATCCTCCATGATCTGGTTCCAGCCTTCACCACAGGACATACGAAAGAGTACGATCAGCGCTTTTGGGACAGTTCTAAAGTTGGAGTTGCCTGATTCATTACCACCGAATCGAGTAAGGCCGAACGTTTGCGTCATTGCAATAGCAAAGACCAAAAAGAGCACAAACCAGGTAGCTAATAAGTTTGCAATGCTGGTCAAACTGGCTGCTGCGGTCTTGAAGAGTTGGTCCAGTGCATCATTGCGAGGTATCAGGAGGAGGACGATGGAAACAAGAAACAGCTTGTGGAGTTGAATATATGTGTCTGAACCAAAGTTGGTCAAAAGAAGTACCGTTGTAACAAAGGTCCCAGAAACGGCGAAAATCGAAAAGACATCCCAGGAACTTCGTCGGAATCTCGCCCAGCTTAACCCGTTAATCCGCACAAAGATGTTGGCGATATAAAATATGGTAAAGGCGAGGAAAAAGAAATCTCGAGTGCGATCCCATGCCAGGGGTTGAGGATTATATTCCAATAGTAGGAGTACGAGGTGCATGACAAGGATAATGGTCATACTTTGGTGCCATTTGCCATGCCTCCTAGTAGCTCTCTTATAGCACCAGTTTTTGAATTTGGCATCGCCCCTATTAGTTGGTCGTTTAGAGGGCGATACTTGTTTCAGAAGCTTTCGTAATTCAAGCCATGATCTTTGATCCGATGTCAAGAAAGCTACCCCTGTCTGTTCCGTGTAATTGCGCATAAACACAGAGATGAACAACGTCAACACGAAAACAGTTGCCAACAGGTTGAAGATAACGAAGAACATGGCATTGCCTTGGGAAGCGAAGTCTTGTGGTTGAAGGCCAGGTCCAGTGATTGACTGAGCACTCCACATAACATCAACCCAGCCTTCTTGAGACACAATCTGGAAGAGTATGAAGAGTGCACCACCAAAGTTATCAAAGTCGTAATACGGGTTAGATACAGCCCTTGGAGCTAGTAAAGGCCAATCGCTGTTGAAGGGTGAACTGTTGTATTCCCCAAAACAATCACTTAAATTTTTGACATCTGAACTGTCGTTACAAGATGCCATTCGACCATTGAAAAGGTTGACACCGAAGATGGCGAAGGGAATCAACAAAGACAAGGACACAAAGGCAGCCTATTGGTGATAGTAAGTAAGTAGTGTCAAGGTATCATTGCCAAAGTTGTAGGGTAGATGTCTTACCGAAAGGACTTTCCATCCGCCAATCAGTATCACGGAATGGAATGTTTCCTTTGCGCTATCACTGACGTTGAGCAACCGCAGTGCACGAAGTGCTTTGAAAGCACCCACAGCTCTTGAAATCGCACCGTCATTTGTGAACGCAGTGATGACGTTGATCCATAGGGTGACGAGCACAACGCCGTCAATTAAGCCCCACGAACTTCTGAAGTATGCGTTTGGAGTCCAAAAGAATCCATCGGCAATTACCTTGATTAAGGCCTCGACTGTGAAGACAACTGCAAACCCTGCATCCGCAAAGACAAACCAATTTGCGACTGCAAAGGTATGTGTTTTGAAATATTCCCTCTGGTATAGAGGTGTAGTGACGCAGGCGAGTAAAACCATTGCCACAATGGCCGCGTAGATGAATGCGGAGAAAACGTACCATACGATCCTGTTTGGCTCTACGCCATCGAATCGTTCACTCCCACGGCCAGGTCCGACGATCTTTTGACAAAGCCGCCGGAGAGAATTGCTCGGTTTGAACAAAAACAGGGAATTGTTGTAATTGGGATGCCGAGCGAGAAATTCCCGTTGAAGTCGCTTACGCTGTGAGGTAGCGGAAACAGCTTCTTTGGCCATAGTCCTGGCATCAGTATTATCATCAGTCCGGGAGAAAGCCTGTCTGTAATCATAAAATGGGTTTGGTTCTCGATGCCAGATACGGTCCATAAACTTGCCTCTGGTAGAGGCAAGAAATCCCTGGTGTTCTTTAGGACCCTTCACAGTTGGATCGTCAATTGTCGTGCGTGTTTCTGGTGCAGGTTGAGCAGATTCATCGTCAAGGAAATCCTTCACAACAGCATCCTTTAGTAACATCTCCATAGTTGCAGGTCCATAGTCCAAGGGATCCTTCTTCGTTCCTGGGCGCCCGAATCGGAAGATGGCCCCAAGAGAAAGATTGCTGGAACCGTGCCCAAGCTCCCTCCTGTTGAGGAAAGCCTTGACTTGTTGCATTCGCTTTTCATCTTCTGAGACGTCGAAATTCTCCTGAATGACAGCTATGAACATATTGACGAGAATGAAATTTCCGAAGATGAACCATCCGATCATGAAGACTGCCCCGATCCAGCCCGTATTGCGTGCGTTGTCGTACGAGGTAATGTTGTACATAATCTGTGTCCAATTCTCGCTGGACAGTACCTGGTACATCCCCAAGAACGCATTGTAGATTGTGAAGAACGTAGTTTGGATCGAGTCGCCATTATCGTCTACTTCCGGGATCTCGCCCCGGAATAGCTGCACAGCAAAGATGGACATGAGAAATGTCATCAAAAAGACGAAAAGTACAAGATTTCCAATACCCTTGGCGTTTCCCAGTACTAACATGATCAACGTTCTAGTGATCGATACGGCCATGACAATTCGGTATATCCTCAATACTTGGAATACTGTCAGCCAAGCATAAGCAATCCCGGAGTTCCGTATTGGGGGTATCAGGATGACCGTTGTGATTATAGCGAGGACCAAATCAAACCAGTTGTTCACTTTCTTGTGAAAGCCCCTGAAGTCAACTGCGAAACGAACAATAATTTCGAACAACAAGATGAACGTGACAACAACCTCGGTATTGTTGATGAAGTCTTCACGACTCTTACCCATTGATGCACTTCGGAATGCCATTGATAAGATATCGAAGGCAATGACAAGGATCCAGAGCCAGTAAGTTTTGTCATATATCCGCTTTATGGTGCTGATTTTCTTCAATGCTATGGACTCCTGGACTGGCGCTACATCTTTTCCATTGGCAGCGAAGGCACTCGCTCTACCCTCTTCCCGGATGACTTGGAATGACGATGTAATTACTGCGATGAGTAAATTCATTAGCCAAAGCATCATGATTACAATGCCGGCAGCGAAGAATAATGCTGCAGAAAGGTAATCGGAATCCGTAGTGTAGTACATTAGATCGGAGAAAGTGTTGGCGCTCATAATGACAAATACGAGTTCCAATGATTGTAGAATGTTATTGAAATTAACGGTGCCGTTGTTTAATTGGTGGGAAGGAGGTAGCTCAACGCATAAAGAGCCTCTCGGACACAGGAAGCCCTTGTGAGTTGGAGTGCCCTCTGTAAGAGCTCCAAGTTCGCCAGTAAGCCATGGATCCATGGAGCCAGTTTCGTTATTGTACTGGCCTCCACAAAATTGACCTGCGTTAACGTATGCGGCAGTCATATTGTTCGGATCCAATGGATCGATCCATACACATTGTCGGCTTAGACTCGATTTGAAACTCTGAACTCCAACGATTGCAAAGAGTAACCAAAAGAAACCAATGAGAAATGAGACATTCACAAGCAATGGTGCAGCCTTTTTCAGACTTCGCAAGATGATCTGGCACAAGGTCAGTCGCTTCATATTAGGCTTTTAGGTATGTACTTACAGCTGTGCCATTCGTCAACGCGAGGAGTCGCAAAATTCGAAGACAACTCAGCATCCGGAAGACGAACAAATGGTCGCCGCTTTCTACGCCAAGGATCCCTAGGATGAAGGCAGCCCAGAACGCAACAACGGCTACAAAATCAAGCCTGTTGAATGAGTGCCGTAAAAAGGCACGCCTCGCAAGCTGTTGACGCTGCGCCTGCTCTACAGTAGTCACCTCAGGTCCTTGCATCGCTGTGAAAGAACGAAGAATTGTCGAGGCCTCGTAGGGTGCATTCCGCGATTGTTTGCGAGATGGCTGTCTCTGAGGGGCAAAAATATTGCGATACTTATCAGCGACCGCCCCCTTCAGTCCTCGCTCTCGATCAATAGTGCTGTATTCTGCAGGGTTTAGTATAAACCCGGATACAATCATTCGAGCTATGATCTCCATGGTAAAAATGACGAACAGCCCGAGAATTGTATAGTCAGTGGGCGTCTCGCCCCATTGCGGTGGACGAGGGTTTGTATATACGTTCCTAGATGCATCATAGGCGAGAAGCACAGCTTGAAGCACAATCAAAACTAATATAAAAGGCTCTGTTGCAGGGTACACGAGGATGTCACAGAGCCATTTCCTGAACCTATTTTCAGGTGAGAATATGCCAAAACTCTTCCCTCTCAAAGGATTCTGGGGCTCCTTCTGCCACGAGGCGGATGGAGGCTCAGACGTCCCAAAACTGGGTGGTTCTTTCTCGAAGGGAACTGGCCAACTATCCGGTCGATATGAAGTATGTTGATTCGGTGGGTATATGGAATTTCGTGGGGGCATCTGAGACTCGTCCATACTTCCAGCCTCTCGGCGAGCTTGTTGCTCGATAAGCTCTGCTTCACCACTCAAATTAACAACTCGCTGCGACATTGCCCTCATCATGGATCCAGCCCTGGACAAGGCACCGATAGTCGAAGGAGACCGCGACCTTGTCCGACCGTCCGGATTCAGCGATGCCCCAAAAGTGCTTCCTCTCGGACGACCCGATGCCGGTGAATTTCCATATTCTGCGTTCCCAAGATTATCTCCAAGCCTCGAGCCCCTAGGTCTTGATTCTGGTGTGAATCGTACGCTCTGGAAACTAACTCTATCGTCTCTATCGTGTCGCTGGCCATCGGGAGTGGACGGCACTGCGCCGCTGATAGGTTGAAGATGGTCCGTTAAAGGCGCGGTATCCGATTCAGATGGAAAATAGGATTGACTGTGCTCCATATTTGGTGTGAAGGATGATGTATATGGTGATACTGCATCGAAATCTGGGGACCGGGACCCATATGATAAAGGTCTACTGGGAGGTGCCTGTGCTATGTTGATGTCCGGCAAATTCAACCCAGCAAATCCCATTGCGGACTGGAAATCTGCAGGACTGTCAATGGGTGAAAGAGGAGTCTCCTCGCTTATAGAGAAAGATTGTAATTGCGAAGGAGGTGGTGCTTTGTTGGGTCGTTGTAGCTCTCCTGCTGTTGGACTAGGAGAAGTGTCTCCCAATCTTTCGTATCGAGGCCCATGACCATGTCCGCTCTTTGGCCTCGAGCTTCCTGTCAACAGACTCCTTCCCCGACTGCTCCGGCGATTGCCATCGCCCAGATCCGTCGAATCTGGAGGTCGTTGCAGGTCGCGCAAAGGTATTGACTGTGGAGGGGTCGACGGGTGGCCAGGTGCTTGAGGATTGGTGGCAGGCATCGCGACCGATGCCAATGGAAAAAGTTATGAGGTTGTATGAAGGTTGTATGATATTATCGTGCTCTGTCGTAGTCGCCAGCAATCTTCTGTTCGACGGAGGTGTTGCGTAAGTCTCCAGACGGAGGTATCGGTTGCGCAGCGCGCAGTCTATCGTTGTCGTCAAGTCGTGTTCATCATTAATTAGAACGAGTGTGTAAGCACGTCGGAAGCTGTTTGTTTCCCCAGTGCTCTTCTGGCGGATGGTACGAGGCAAACAAAAGCTAGTGGAACGAACGAGAGGACGCGAGGCACAGATGTACAATACAGTAGGTTGTCGTCTTCGAGAAACCGGCTCGCATTGAGGTGCAACTCTCGAAACGTTCAACAGGGGTTTCGTGAGTGACCCGGGGTCTTCCTTGACCAATGGCTCAGCCCTGGCGACACCAAGCAAAGCCGACAAGCTTACTTTGTGTGTACGGTCCTGTACAGCCTCGACAGGCCCCAGAATAGACAAGCACGTGAAGAATACGAGAGCCTATCTCACAGTACGAATGAGGCCATCTGTTGAACAAAGGTTGTTTAATAAGATCATTCCTCATGCACGCTGTCTGTCCACTGCGTAGAGTGTCGAGCCGTGCCTGCTCCTTACGTCGTAAAGCGAGTGATGTAACAAGCACCAAAGGTAAGATGTGCCTCATCCAAAGTTGGTGTTTGAGAACGACGCACAGCGCAGTCCCATCTATATCCGTAAATCTGCTTCGGGCTTGGTGAGACGATCTTACACCGTCAGGTAGGTACGGTACGAAAGGTACGATTCGTAGCTTACCACCGTACCACCGCTGTCTGCTTACGTACGGAGGGTACGCTAGTGTTCGTTCAGCCATTCCTCGGGATTCAGGGCTGCCCAAGGCTTGGAAGCCGGTCATCCGGAGCCATGTTTCTCCGACCGCAGACTTTCCGCCTGTCGCGTATGGAGCGCGTTCAACATAATCATACCAAAGTTGAAAGGGCAGCATCTGATATTCACCCCATCCGAGGGCGACACGAACATTACCCTGAGCACTCTCCGTTGTCTGCCTATTAATACCCTTGCACCATTCGAGTCCGCCGCAGGTGTCTATCGTCCTGGATGTGACGCAACCTTGCCATCTCCAATCTTTTAATCTGCCACCATGGTTTCGTCCAGGAAGAGAGGACGGCAGGAGATGGAAGCCGTCGAGGCTCCTCAAGAACCCCGCCTTCTAGAGCGCATTCGCAATATGTGGGAGTTTGCAAATCTTGTGCAATACATTTACACATTTGGGACTGCCGTCAAGATTGACGAGAACCTGGACGTCGAGGTATGCTTGGGCCTTATCAGCCAGCATCGTTGCGCTCCATGTAAACTAACACTAGCCTCCTAGGACCTCGAGATGGAATGTCTAAAGAGCCATTCGACCGTTTTACCTGAGATTGCCCTTGCTCTTCTGAAATTTGTTTCCTCGCACAGGGGCTTGACGTAAGGTTTCTTAATTCTACTTATTGTGCCTCTACTCACTTAATATAGACCTGAGATATTCGATGAGTACACCCGGCGTCAATATGTTGCCAAAGCTCCCGAACGTAACCCCTTTGGCGTCGAAGAAGAGCCAGCGAAATTCAATGACTTTGATATATTCACCAAAGTAGGTTGAGGTCTCTATGGGCGCAAGGTCTGCATAGGAACGATTCTGATATTTGCGCTACTAGATTCGAATACTACATCAACTCAGTATTTGGACCTTTGGCAACCCAGACCGGATTCGAGAGAAGATGACGGAGCAAAAGGACAGCGAACAGACATTATGGGTATGCTACTCAATCCATACCCACACATGGAATTTCTGACGCAGCTCATAGCGCATTGAACCGTTTGGATGGGACGCTGAAGATCGCACCTATATTGTACTAGATGACAACCGACTGTATCGCAGAACAGATCCCCCACCACCTCCACCTCCCACAGCGAAACCAAAGAAGAACTCGAAGAAGGCTAAGGCTGCATTGAGAGCAAGCAAGCGGAGGAGAGTTTCGGCTGCGGTGGAGAGTGACGCCGCCGAACCCACCGACGACCAAGGTGCCGACGACCAAGGAGGCAACAACGACATGAAGGAAGACACATTTGGTGGCGTGAAATGGGAATGTCTTGCAGTTAGTCTGCAGGACTTCACGGATTTTATTGCAACAATAGAGAAGAGTCGGGATCCAAACGAAAGATTGTTACGCAAGCGTATTGCGGATGATGTCCTTCCACTTCTGGAGAAACAAGAGGAGTCGAGAAAACGGAAGGCTGCGCAGAAGCAACGCGAATTGGAAAATCTCGAAAAACTTGCTACCGCAAAGCGCTCCAGCAGAATTGCTGGTAGACAGGAACAGCAGAAACAAGAGGAAGAGGCCAAGGAAGCCGAGCGAAAGAAGCAAGCTGAGTTGGCCATGGCAAAGAAGGAGCAGGAGAAGTGGATGAAGCTCGAGAAGGAGAGGGAGTCTCGAATGCAGACACGAGAACAACGTCTGAAGGAGAGAGAGGCACGACGCATTCTTCATGAGGAGGAGCTTGCAAATCTCTCGGAAGACAGTAAGAAGATCGAAACTGGCAATGGTCGTTTATCGGAACGTCACCTGAAGGCTGAGATCGAGAGGAAGAAGAAAGCACTCGAACAGATTGCCGAGGAAGATGATTGGATATTCGATTGTATCTGCGGTTCCTATGGCAAGATTGATGACGGTACTCATAGCATTGCTTGCGATAATTGCAACATATGGCAGCACAGCAAATGCGTCGGTGTTAGTCAGGCAGCGGCGGAACGAGACGACTTTTCTTTTGTCTGCCAAACCTGTAAACGCAGGGCAGCAGATGCAGAACGCGCCAAGACTCAACCTCCAATTAAGATCAAGATCAACCGACCTGGATCATCATCTTCTCCGATGCAAGCAAAGCAGAACGGCTCACTGTCGTCGCCTATGGCTCCAAATCAAAATGATCAGGTCGCTGTACCTGAGGCGGTACCCCAATCATCCCAGAATCGCAGTTTGAGCCATCAATCGCCTCAGAAGCCAGCTGCTAGCCAAGCAGCTCTTAGTCCCATTAAATTTCGTCCTATCCACGGTCAGTCTCCAGAGCAAAGACCTGCCCACCCAGAACGCCCAAGTGGCTCGCCCCGGGCAAATGGCGGAAGTCCATTTCAGTCAGGTCCAGGTCCAAATGCGCATGCATTCTCATCACCACAGCCGCACAGCCCTTACGTCCTTGCTCCACCTCCACAACCTTATGCGTATTCAGCCGTCAATGGCCACCCACCACAATATGCTCAGGGACAGCCACAGGCCTACTCTGCACCCGGCCCGGTTCAAGGAAGCGAAGCCCATAATGGACACGCAGCTCAGTCCCCGTCTCAAGCCCAAGGATACCGAAGCGTATCTCCCCAATTACCGGCATCTCGGCCAATGTCTTCTGGTAGCACCCAAGCTATGCCACCAACTCCCCTAGTGATAAATGGACAACGCCAGGTACTAAATGCCGCGGATCACCGACGAAGCTCTTTCAGCATGTCCTCTCCCCTTGTTGGGGCCCCGGTATTGACTCCAATGAATAAACCAGTCATGCCTTTCTCAGCCAATGGCACGCCAGCCCCAGTATTTTCACCAAGTGCTCAATCAACCAAGTTCTCGCCACCACAACGGGGCTCTTCTCCTATAACACAGGAGGTTCCCTCGAAGACAGATCCTAGCCAGGCTGCAGCTCTCCCACCGGCAAGCTCAGGCATTTCTCCAACAAAGCACTCTCCCCCTACTCCTAGACCGTCGACTGCGAACGGAATACTTGGTCCGGTTACCCCCTCAGTGCTCCCACCTGTCGCTTCTTTGTCACCTAGCCCACAACTTCAGGACTTGAGCCCACCGGTAAAGCTTTCTAAGCCGGAAATAACCCCGCAAAGCAGCCAGAGTGTTTCTCAGTGAAAGCGCTGTTGTGGCTGAGGAACTCATACGAATTGTCTCCGTAGGCTATCGGTAC
Organism: Pezicula carpinea; assembly: GCA_026119845.1. NCBI lineage: Eukaryota > Fungi > Ascomycota > Leotiomycetes > Helotiales > Dermateaceae > Pezicula > Pezicula carpinea. The sequence goes on along the minus strand of JALRMK010000005.1, from coordinate 830,549 downwards.
ACGTCCATAATTCTTTGTCTCACGGGCACAAGGAAAAGGTGTACGGAAGTAGATAGCATCTTCGGGCTTCTGGGATGGACACAGGCGTCTTTGGATCTGATTGATCGGGGCATCGAATGGCCTGACACAATTACGCTTTAGGGATATGAAGCTGGCGCACTGGGGAATTGTGAGATTTTAAGCATATTTGATGAATGGATGCGCTCATGTTATAAGCAGAGACGAGTAAGCAAGAAAGTTAGAGTAAATGAATAACATAGATATCAAGCGATGGCCAAAGAAACAGATACGAATGTATGCAGGCCCTGATCTCAAGTTTCTGTACTCGGTTGCTCTGCAAGGGATCATCGGACGGTTATAGATCCTACCTTATCCTAATTAAGCAGCGTACTGTACTTCCTCCAGCTCTTTTATCCACGGGTTAGGTTCAACTCAATCACAATCACATCCGTGACTTATCGCCCCTACTCGTCGCCAAATACCCGCGACCAGCCTCCTCGCTTCCACATTACATTCCAACAACTCGCCTCCCTTATTTGCCGCACCCGCGTAGATAACAACCGCGGCCGTACCCCTGAAATTGCCGCGTTCAACATCTTGGGTGCAGTAGAAAAGCGAATTGGAAGTTAGGTTGGGCGCCCTGTCTTTGCTGCATCTGGCCTTGAATTGAAAACCAGGATAGGTAATTAAGTAGTTGAAATCATGTGAGTACAGTATCTACTGGATAGTATGGTGGGTGTTGGAGTTCTTTGTAGTCTGGATGCGGTTGGGTGATTGCTAGTTGCGGAAGTTGGTTGTTTGAAAGAGAGAGAGAGAGAGGGAGAGGGAGAGGGAGAGATGTATGGGGTTCAGGCAGGCAGGTGTTTGAGATGTTTGCAGGTGAGGTTTATGGAAGACAGTTGAGAGATGTTGGGACTGTTGGTGTTGATGTTGGCGTTCATGTTTATGGTTCTTGTCTTATGTACCTTATGTAGGGGAAGAGAGAGGAGCGAGGAGAAAGAAAATCTTGTCTTTACTGTACGGTACCTTAGATAGCGACAATGACAGCGGCACGTGGCAAACGGAAAGTGACGGTGAGGAGGAGGAAAAGTGCAATGAACACCATGGCGCATAAAAGAGGGTTTGTCTGTCTCTGCCATGGGATATCATGACGGGCTGCGCTTCTCCTCATAGGCGACGATGAACATCGAGTCGAAGCCAGAAGCCAGAAGCCAGAAGCCACTACTCCACCATTTATCTCAATAGACCAATGTGCTGTACTAGGTTCTCGACAAATGGCAATGAAAGGCAAGGACCACCAGTTCTTCGCTGAAGCGAGATTATAACCAAATGTCCAAACAGTCCCAGTAGCCCGCTTGGCACTACTGCAGGTTCCCGACAGCAGTTCGTCGTTGCCATGCGCTCGGCCGGAATATCAAAAGCCAGTCTCGCCTGTTTCTGTCACTTCGGTCCGTTGCTCGCTCGCTCGCTTGCTCCCAACATGCGTAGAGCATCATTGCGGTGCCGCCGCGGTGACGAACACCCTTCTCTCAGAACGCCCTTCCTTCCGCATCCATCCAGGCATCCTCTGCCAGTATCAGGGCAAGCAGACGCGGAGAAATCATGTGCTGCTTTACAAGCAAGCGGGTGTCAAACAGTGAGGCAGGTGACTTGCATTCCTCATGACTTCCTGAGGCATGAGAACAGGGGAACCGAGATCTGCGAAGATCTTGTGTGACACAAGGTGAGAGACATCGGCATTCCTGGATTTCGTCGCTGCGAACGAGATCAAGGAACGTGGTATGGAGGGCCCTTGCTAGTGTTGGTTCTTTTCTGCCAACTGAGCTGTTGCATGAACTGGTGGAGAAGCTGTTCGTACCATTACCGTGGTTCACGGTTTGACGTTAGGGGAGTTCTGTTTGTAAAGTTGATGCCTCGATGGCTGCCCATGAGAGTGATGTCTCAATTAGACCAGCTGACATGAATATACAGATTGATATACACTTCATATACGGTGCAAAGTCGATGCTGCAAATGAGGATAAGATGCGCCTCTGATTTCAAGCTAACCTGGAAATAGGCGCCGTCATCTGATAAGATGGACATGTCTCACAAAGAAAACACTTCCGGATGTGTAGGCCGTTTAAACGCGCTTCTGGAAGTCCTGACTATGCACCTGGCAGCCATGAGCGCCTGGCCGAACGCATACTGATGGAAAGCCCGCTCGCCAAAGTATCCTTTTTCATCGGCCATAATGAAATGTCCCAAGAGCTCGAGAATACATAAAGACCAGCTCGAAATCCTTTCTTCAGTCTCTTCATTTTGACACAAAGACTCACTTCTGTGCACTCACTAAACTCTCAGTCAACTTCTTTCTTCCAACGGCAGCTTGACACATAGTCAGACAAAGACGACAGCAGCAGCAGCAGCAGCCACAGGTCTTGCATCAACTATCAGGGATCCAGGATACTGACTTTCCCGACACATTGGTTCCGGAACATAATCCTGCGAAGGTGAAGACTGCATTACTGCAAGACGGCTTCCTGCAATAAGTTCGTACCAAACTTCTCTGGTCCTGAATCATCCGAGAGAAAACACAAACCATTCCCACTTGACTTTGATTTTCCAAGACCGTGATCTTAATACTGCGGACTTCAGTTGAACCGCTATCTGGTGAGATAGCTTCGCTAAATCGTCCTTCCAGAAGCCTGAAGATCATCCGAGGAGTCCCGGTCTCATTTGGTCAAACTTCTTTGGCGAAGCATTCCCACAGCGCGATCAGCAAGAGGGCACAGCACACGTCGATCACCAATACTACATTCAGCAGCGTCCCCTAAGTGAGGAGCTACTAAGTCCTAGCAGAGATCACTAGGCTCTGCTATTACGAGCAGTTACTACCGCTATCAATTGCTACAATTCAAGCGCAGAGCGACAAAGGTCTTCTCATCCTAGCGCATTTCCTCATCCACTCAGCGGCATCCTTAGTCACTTGACAGCCATATCTAAGGACCTCCCAACACCCTCAATAGAAAAGAATATTGAACAGAGAAATCCAAAACCTGCTCCACGCTTTCACCTGCGATTTCGGTAGTCAAAATGCCTCTCTCTACACCTCCTTCATCGCAGTATAATAGCGACCTTTCGCAATATGGACTGCAACAGCTGGCGGAACATAATGCCAGCACTCCTTACCCACAAGAGCAATTCACTCAGTACGGTACACCGGAGCCACAGTACAATCAGTCACAATTTAACATAGGGGCACAACACTACGTAAGCATTGCCATTGCATACAAGAGGTAAATTGGCTGACATCGGAGTAGGATGGATACAACCCTGAGCTACAAGGTACCATCTACGACGACCCAGACTACCTGGAAGGATATACTTATCCAAACACACCAGCAACCTCACCGCCTACGCCGCAGCACACGGTCAGGACAAGAAGCGGTTTGCAGGTCCGCTCAACTCCAGCCGGACGATCTAAAGCTTCTCCTGCTCCAAGAGTACCAAAGAGGAGCCGTAAAGATAAGGTCAAGACAGAAAGTAAGGTCAAGCTCACTGGCCCACTCAGCGAAAGCACAGCGAAGTGGGATCACATTCCAGTGGTGGATATCGAAACGTACGTCCACAGATCGGCGGAGGAAAGACGAAGAGAAATTGAAGATGGCAAGGCCCCAGGCAAAGTCAAGCGGCCCATGAACTCCTTCATGCTCTACCGCAAGGCCTACCAGAACAGGGCAAAGGAGTACTGCCTTCAAACCAACCACCAAATCGTCTCGCAAGTCTGTGGTGAAAGTTGGCCACTAGAGCCTGATCACATCCGGGATCAGTTTACCGAGTTTGCCAGAATTGAGCGTGATAACCATGCAAATGCACACCCAGGATATAAGTTCACCCCTTCGAAGCCTCCGGGGTTCGTGGAGAAAAAGAGAAAGCATTCAGAGGAGCCGAATGATGAATCGGACTTGGAAGAATATAATCCCAGCCATAATAGTGGGCGCTCCATCAAGAGGCACCGGTCTAACAAATCCACCCCAAACCACACCCCAAGGCAACAGACAGCCGTTTACCCACCCGGTGGATCGGCGTATCAGTACTCTCGTGAAAACTCTATGGAACCAAACCAGGGCAACTACCACAGGTCGCATTTTCGAACATCCAATCCAAACATGCCATATCCTGCGCAGTACAACCAAGCGGGCTTGCAGCCGGGCCAGTACTATCAACAAGAGACGGTCGACCACTACAATGGCCAGGTACAGGACGTGAAGTTGACGAAAACGGGCTATGTTGGCTTGCCTGGCGGGCAGGAGTTTGATCTTATGCAACAAGGACAGAATCCATACTCAGAATACCAAACAACACCACCATCAGAGCATCAGATTGACCCCACATTCATGAGACAGGAGCAGTCTTTGTACGATGGCAGGTATGGTACTCCCGAGCCGCCATATTTGTGTGGAAGCTACCTTGGCGATATGAATGCTATCGATCCTTCTCTTCAATTTGAAGGAGGCCTGGACATGGAGATCCCCGAAGACCATAAGCATATTCTGCGGGGTCATCAGGATGGTTGGGAAGTTAGCTCTTTTGATATAAGCCGGGAGTTTGACGATAATTGGTTCGAAGCGAAGTAAGGGCTTTTATGTATTTCAAGTTTCCAAGTTCGATGGCGTGGAAAGGAGTTCATCGTATACCCTGCTGCATAGGTTCGGCGTACTCAGTGCTAAATCTTCAGAGTTAACGGCGTAGGAGGCTGGAGTCGAGGTGTTTCAAAGAGATGTCGCATTTTGTTCATCTTCTCTGTTGGTTGTTGGGGCATGCGAATTTTGTTATGGTCCATAGGACTTGGATCTGCGCGGATCTAATTTAATACATGATGATCGATGTCTCGGTTTTGCGTGACAATTTACAAGCTCACTTCAGTGTACTTACCGAGTGATAGCAGGAAAACGACCATGCCTCGACCTTGCTTGATAGAAGTATTGAATCTGAGTGTAGTTTTCTGGCAATGTGGCGACCACAAGCTAAATAGATATATGTCAAGCGCTGGCGTCGAGTTGATGTCATCGTGCCAGTATATACCATCTTTGGATTCAAGAAACCTTCATGGTCTATAAATCTTTACCGCGGTGCTTTAAACTCTTAGATTTCCTTGTCTCCTCATCAAAGGCCAAATCGTCTCCAAAGACACACTTAGTGCCGCGTTTGTCTCGAAATTCATTGTCACCCACTGAAAGAAGGCCTATATTCAGATTCCACGATCTCTCTCTCTGACTGAACATCTTCTTAGATCCCTCTTTGTTGTTTGATGGGATCAAGGCGACATGGGTCAATCATCTTGCACTTGCTGGAAAGATTGCAGCCTTTCATGAGGCTCGGACGGTTGATGGTTCCGGTTCTTGAAATTGGTCTTGTTTCCCCGCAGGAAACATATCGAAGACTGCAATGCAGCCATTCAAACCTCGAATGGGAGGAATTTGGGAGGAATTGAAGAGTCTCAGGTTAAAAAGAAGAGGGAGAGAGACAATATGGTAAGAGTGTCAGTCCGATCGCTTCATCTTTTTCTGCATCTTATCGCACCACTGGGCCTCGTAGTAGTGCCTAGGTAGATTAGACGTCAGCCGTCATCCTAGTCATGCAAATCAAGGCAGTAATCTCAGAGGCTCAGTTTTGTCTTCCAAATGTTGCGACCTGTATCGTATCATCGAGATAGTCTTGAGTCGTTCAACTTGAGCAAATCTGTGCCCAGTATGGCGACTTTTGGCTTCGAGGTGGTGCGACCAACCGCTGAAGACAAAGCCATTGTCATGCAGGCAGCCGTTGTCAATGTCTCGGATACCAATACTCTTCTTGAGTTGATGATCTATGACAGTGTAGCAGGCAGTTCCGCCAGGAAACGCCCCTTGGTGATTTGATCTACCATCGTCAATCTCGAAGCATGTCGTTGAAAGAAACTTTCTTGTTTGGATTGCTTAATTTAGCTTCGTTGGCGCTTAGTAAACCGCGCTTAGAAACCCGCGCTTAGAGTAGATACGCGAAACGCGAAACGCGACTTTTTTCATTGAGGGGCAAGCAGAATCCATTCCATTCCACAGTACAGTTTCGACACTACCTTCAAATGTATGGTGACCTTGGGAACAAACTCGTACGATGGCCTACCCGTACCCTTAACAAAGTCTCTTAACACCATCTCCAGGTCCAACATGCCAAGCGGACTCAAAGACTTGAGCATTTACCCCCCTACCAAACCGAAATGGTACGCGCCGTGACGCGAGAGGTACGAGATTTACACAAAGACTCCGAGAATATCTTGCACTCCGTCAGCGGCTCTTTTAATCCCTCTGCGGACCCGGCAACCTCGTGTACTCTTCTTGTTGACCATCTCTGTATGCGCCGAAACAAGCGCTGCCTTCTAGCATATCATCGCACACGAACAGACAAGCTTGAGGAAATGGTTTGGAATGGCACTGATGTAGCGGATATGGCAGCTCAACAGCAGATGGGCAATGATGGTCAAAATGCGTCCTTGGGCAATGGGGAGGGCAACACGAGTAGCTTGAGTCCCGAGGAGGAGGAGTATGTGCGGCAGTACAGCGATTTGCTTGCTGCATACAAGGGACAGTGGACAGATATCGATCTGACGGGCAATTTGGAACCACCTAGAGACTTGTTCATTGACGTTCGAGTTTTAAAGGATGCAGGGGAGATCCAGACTGAATATGGGTGACTAGCATTTGCAGAATAATGAGAGGTATCAAGGCTAACGCGGCATAGCACCATTAATCTCACGAAAAACTCGCAGTTCTATGTTCGTCAGGGAGACGTGGAAAGGTTGATTGCCCAGGGATATTTGCAGAAACTCAGTTGAGACGTTTCAACAACCAGCCATCCAATGATGCAGCACGTGTCCGTCTTCGGAGGTTGTGAGCCTACTTAGTATTCCAAGCCAAGCCAAGCCAATGCAAGTCATAGGTAAGTAGGGTACTCAAGGCCTCTCCATTTGCGGATGCTTTCCGTCATGCCGTACTCTGGCAACCGTCAGACAGCGTACGGCAGAGAGTGGAGTCTCGTATCACGGTTGTATCCGTTGACAATGGAAGGTTGTCGATTCATAATGGGCCCTATCCGGAGCTAGCCAAAATCTACGTCGTGGAAGTCCTGGGAGAAGAGGCTCGCGTGATGAGTGAATCTCTCGAAATGCCAAGGGATACTCGTCACGGACTTTCGGTTGCATTTTGTTGTATTCGTACTTTCGTACTCGCCGATATACATCATGGGAGGGAAACATGGTCTGTACATACTCATGTGAGGTTCAAACTTTGCACGCCTGCTTGATAGCAAATGACGATCCGTGGCGCTACGGTATTCGGCTTGATCTGCGCAGGTTTTTTTTGCATGCATGAAGAGAGGAGTACCTTCCGAGCAGACAGTTACGAGTAAAGCGGGGTATAGAGACCTAACCCCCAAATTGAGTCTGCTCCGGAGTACGATTCCGGTCTGAATTGAGGATCCTTCTTACTAAGGCGCGGAGTGCCCACAACTGATCGTAGAGATCATCCTAACTTGTCGGTTTGTAGGCTTTGGCTCAGAGCAATGTTTTATTGGTGATGTAGAATGGACTTGGTCAAAGAAAATGGTAACCCAGGCTCCGTTGTAGAACAACTCCACTCGCGAGGTCGGTAGCAAGAATCAGATGCCCATTACTCGCCGCACCCTTCACCAGGGAAGCTCAAGTGCCTGCAAACCGCAAATCAACCTAAAGGTATTGAGCAGCTAGCCAACTTTCGCTATACCATACCCATAATCATCACATAACCTTGCTGTCACGCTATGGAGTGCTTACTAGGTTAGCCTAAAGTATCCCCTCTGGTAATCTCACTCAAGAAGTAGGTTTCAGCAGCTCTCGCAGAAGGGTGCGGCAAGTAATAACCTTGATTTCGTACTTTCGCCTTTGAATCCCGTATATGGCCGCATGAAGTGAGGTGACCCAACGTCAGGGACGACAAGATCCACGAGGCTTTTGCCGTTGTTACCTCTATTACCTAATGATGTGACCGTTCGTGTCTGTCCTTTTGTGTTGCATTTGCTGCTGTACTGACGAGTTCGTGGTCTTTTCCTGCGTGTACACAGCTCTGCACAATCAAGAGACTCGAGACAATACCGCTACTGTACGTACTCGGCAAGTCAAAATGTAAAAACCCGAGCATCACAAGCACAACCACGATTCTCCTGGCACGCAACAGAGACGAGACATGGCAGTATAATGGCGCATGGCTGGGCAATACCTGATACATACAACACGGCGGGCCAGTCGTGTGGTGTGCAGTGTCCAACGCAAAACTCTTGTCCCTGCACTTGCAGACGCTACTACTGCAATGGTCGAGTAAGGCAAAAGGCCACGCAAATTGATACGGCTGGGGCGTGTTGTTACGGCAATAATACGGCCATGGGCGAGTAAGACGAGGACGAGAGGGGAGAGGAGAACCATGCGGACACTACAGTATGGGAGGCAGGGAGGAGTCCGGACCAGGCGGCGGCGGCGACATGCACATGCACATGCACATGCAGATGCAGATGCGAATGCAAGGCTGTTTGTGCAGACAGGCTGCAGGAAGCAGGGACCGTAAAGCACGTTCGAATTCTTCCATCGTCTCTGATTCTCTCTCTTGTTGTTGTGCGGTACTTTCGTGCTGTAGAACTGCAGTCCAGTCCAGTCCATCCAGCGTAAACCTTGGCCGTGTCCCGTGTCCGTGGCAGCAGCAATAGCGAGACGAGTCGACGACCAGGCTACCAGCCTTGCCAGCCAGAGAGACTAGTGTGGGTTCCAAGCCAGACTCCCCAATGGATGAGTGAATGTGAAGTTTGTCGTTTCTCTTATTCTTGTATTCGGTCTTGGCTGACTTTTCCCAATTATATTGTTGCTTTGTTCCCTCTCGCGTGCACACTCTATTTCGCCATTCCCTCCAAACATTAGACAGTCTTCTCCTAGTCCCTTAGACTTCGTTCGACTGGCCTATTGTTGCTGTAGTCAATCACCTCCCTCTGAGTCTTGGGTTCGCTCGTCCACAAAGGCAGCGCAACGCATCCCACCACAACCGAGGACCCCCCGGCCAGCTTTTTGCTTCCTTGTAAATTATTCGTCATTCGTCATTTGCTGCTCCTGTCCAACTTGACTTTTCCGACTTTTGGGAGGACCACGGCGTGCCTCTGTTGTGCGAAGGACGAAGGAGTAGGTGAGGCAAAGACGAGCAACGAGGACCGAATTGGCTCACAATTGCCGTCATTGAGGGGAACGGCGTGATCGTGATCCAAAATGTCACTGCCGTCGTCAGACTTCGGATCCTCACGGAGACCCACGTCCTCTATTGCCAGTCCTCGACTGATTCCTGGTTCCGAGTTTGCATACGGCTCTGTTGATGCGGCTTCCAATGCCATAGCTGGGGACCAACAGTTTGCACCAGGTCGCATAGCTCGAGGTAGATCTGATTCTTTAGTTAGTCGAAATGTCGCGACAGGCTCTGTTCGGAGGGAACCAACAAGGTCATTTGTGCATGGCTCGCATCAGCGTAACTTGAGTAGGCACATCTAGAAAAAGAAACACATAAAGACAAACCGTCCTAACTTTTCTTCCAGGTTCAATTGACAATGCAGAGATCGCTCGCAGTGTAAGAGAAGACACAGCGGGCCTAGCAGCATATGCTCTCTCGGACAGAGCTTCGAACCGAAGTATTTCCCCGCCACGCCAACGTGCTGAGTCCTCCCAATCCCACATCGAGTCCTATTTCGAAAGTGAATCGACCTCGACGCGAGAGATGGAGGCGCGGCGACAAGAGACGATACAGGAAACCTCGGAGCCAGTAACACCGCATGGCTCCTCGTCCAACAGCTCTCATGGACAATCAGTTTTGGCCAACCTGTTGAGACGATCTTCTCAGAGTAGGTCACCACCGAAGATGGCAGAGGAACATGACGACAAGAGCTCGGATTCTGGCAGTGCTATTGCCCCCGACCAACCGCGTCTGGTCTTGACTTCGAATGGCGTCCAAATTGAGTCCTCGGAACGAACCCCCTTGTTGGCAAAGGGCCCAACAGAGATCAGCCACCCTGATTGGATACATGCGCAGGAAGACCTGGAGAGTCAAGACTATCAACGAAGAGCATCATGGCCAAAGCTGAGAAACGCCATGCACTGGCCGCGTGAGAGGGGCGTGAGGATTGTGCGAACTTTAGTCAATCCGAAAAGTTGGAATCGGAAGGCCATCTGGCGGCATGCTGTCGTTGCACCTGTCGCCACTCTTCCTGCAGTCTTGCTCGGCGTTCTTCTCAACATTTTGGACGGTCTCTCCTATGGCTTGATTCTGTTTCCGCTTGGAGAGGAGATTTTCCAGGACCTCGGCCCCAGTGGCATTTCTATGTTTTATGTCAGCTGCATTGTATCGCAATTGGTATACTCATGCGGTGGAAGTATCTTCAAGGGAGGTGTTGGCTCAGAAATGATTGAAGTTGTCCCATTCTTCCATGGTATGGCTGCCACGATTCTTACCTCAATGGCCCAGGATAGCCCAGATGCAGTCATTGCTACCACAATCACCTCGTATGCAGCAAGTTCGATATTGACCGGTCTGGTATTCTTTTTTATGGGCTTCTTCCATGCTGGGCACCTTATCGGCTTCATTCCCAGACACATACTCATCGGTTGTATTGGCGGAGTAGGTTGGTTCTTGGTAGAGACAGGATTGGCTGTTTCTGCTGGCATGGAAGGAAACTTTCATTACGACTGGGCTACCCTACAGATGATATTCCAGCGGGATACAGTAGCTCGATGGTTGACCCCACTACTTCTAGCAATCATCTATATGGCGACAAAGGACAGGGTTTACAAAAGCTTCTCGAAGTTCTATCTACCCGGTTTCATCATGGCAGTTTTTGGAGTATTCTACTTCTTTGTTTTTTCTCTGGGTTTAGATATGACTAAACTTCAACACACGGGTTGGATCTTTGAAGGGCCAAGGAACGTTGATGAGGAGTGGTACCATTTCTGGACCTTATATGGTAAGTCTTGAAAAATATTACCATGCATTTCATTGCTGACAAATAGCAGATTTCAAGCTCGTGAATTGGGGTGTTCTAGCAGAAACTATACCTGCAATGTTTGCACTGACATTCTTTGGGGTACTGCATGTGCCAATCAATGTCCCGGCTCTTGGGAATGCTCTTGGTGAAGACAATGCAAATGTGGACACTGAACTCATCGCGCATGGTTTTTCGAATGTGCTTTCAGGTTTTGCTGGCAGTATCCAGAACTACCTGGTGTACACCAACAGTATTGCTTTCATCAAGAGTGGCGGCAATTCTCGTTTGGCAGGTATCATGCTCGCCATTGCGACATTCGGGGTCTTATTAATGGGCCCGGGCATGATCAGCTCTATCCCAGTCATGATGGTTGGCGTTCTTATATTTGTGCTTGGATTTGACCTGCTCATTGAAGCTCTGTGGGATCCGCGGAAGAAACTGAAGAAGTCGGAATATTTGACTGTAAGTGCTCATTCACGAATGACAGGCTTCCCTGGTGACGGTGGCTTTCTCGGCATGCGCCGTGAATATTTGCTGATATTTCGCAGGTCGTCGCTATCGTGCTCATCATGGGTCTTTATGATTTTGTCGTCGGAATCTTCATTGGGCTCGGCCTTGCCGGAGTGTCTCTAGTATTCCAAGCGTCCAGAACAGCTGCCATCCGTGCCTCTTACTCCGGAGAAATTGCAGGTTCTACAGTACGCAGAAATCCCACACAGTATAAGTATCTGCATCAGGTAGGGCAGCAAATCCACGTCACGAAGCTAGCAGGCTACTTGTTCTTCGGCACCATTGTCAGCGTCGAAACTCGAGTTAGAGCCCTTGTGACAGATGAAGCTTTTGTTGAGCGCCCCATCCGCTTTCTTATCTTCGATCTTCAACATGTCTCGGGAATCGATTACTCGGCAGGCGAATCTTTCCGGAAAATCAATAGGATGTGTACGAAGAGAGGTGTATCAGTGATCATGAGTGGCTTAGATGCAAATGGTCCATTGGGGTTGAGCCTTCGAGCTGTTGGACTCGGGGAGGCAAGTGAGGACGAGAACGCGATTAAGTTCTTCCCAGACCTCAACTCGGCACTCGAGAGTTGCGAGAACGAACTGTTGAAGATATTCTATGCGAGTAAGGAACGTGCAAGCCGTAATGCACCAATAGACGTTCCTAGCCGGCAACGTGTCAATTCACACAGTATAGACGTACAATTCAGCTCTCCTCGTCGCGAACATCTCCACCGAGCAGCAACCTCCACGCTTGCTGAAGGACCTGCGGAGACCCGATACACCAATTTTAAGGAGCCTTTGAAACTCATTCTCCAAACATTCCACGACCTCACGGAGAAGAATGAAGACTTCTGGTTCCGTGCTGTACCATACTTTACCCGTAAAGAATATACCGCTGGAACCGTCCTCTACAATCGCGGTGAAGAAGCGAAGGGATTTTACCTTCTCGAATCTGGCATATTGCGTGCTGACTATGAGCTGCCTCAAGGTGTGTACTTTGAGAGTATTGTAGCCGGCACGACATGTGGTGAGCTGCCCTTCTTCTCAAATACAAACCGAACAGCAACAGTGACCGCAGAGCGCGACTGCGTCTGCTGGCTGATGGATACCGACAAGTGGAAGAGGTTGCAGAAGGAAGACCAAGATGTTGCGCAGGAGCTGCTAATGATCTCATTGAAGCTTACGAGTGAGCGGTACACTGCTATTACTTCATACGTTTTAACTACTGCTGGATAAACCGACAGTTGAGCATTTTGCATTTTGCATTTTCAGTACATACTTGATGGGAGGTTGATTATATGTGCGTGGAATCTGCATGCATGCATTGGGTGGCGAGCGTTTCATGGCATTTGTTGGTTCGGAAAACAGTACCGTTGTTGTTTGCGCTTGCGGTAACATTGGCCTGGAGTTATCTCGGATGGGTGGGGGAAGAACACCAAATCTTCTTCTCCCATGTTTGGTCTCTTTTATTGAAGCTATCCAAGTTAGTGTAATATAGCTGTACATTGGTGAACAGAATGGATAGGAGTAAAATTGAACAGGAATTTGACTTGAGAACATAATCTTTTCCCGCGCAGTGCACTTGAATTGGGGTTTAGAGCACTAGTAGACATACTAGGCAGAATTATCTGTTTACAGCAACATAGCACCATGAAACGTGATCAACTTGTCATACAACCACCACTCTGGGGTCTTTTAGTAGAGCTTCCCTCTGGTCTTTCTGCGTACCCACTCTCTTTTGTAGCTAGCTGAACCCATAGCACATAGCAATGACAGCTTGCAGCAACAACGTTTATATATTACCGCCATTCCTTTTAAGCGAGAGAAAGAGAGAGTGAAACTAAATTACATTCATAGGATACCATGATGGGATGACTTAAAAGAAATAAGATAAAAGAAAATATAGGGAAGAGAAAAGCTTATGTCTTTGCTGCTTAACAAGTACTTTACGTATGAGCCTGGTAAGGAGAGGAGCATCAGAGAGTTGTAATTTTAGGATGAAGGGGAAAAGAGGGAAAGGGGGCTTATTTTGGTTTTGTTTTTTTGTGTTGGAGGTATTCTGTTGTCTTTTGTTGGGCGAGGCTGAATAATGTTGAATGAGGGTGGAAAGTAGGTTAGTAGGTAGGGACGGAGGGAGAGAAATCATGTGAGCGTGCGGTGTGCTACGAATTATAAGATCTATTGTGAGCTTCAGTGACACCCAAGCTACAGAGCGCGTTGTACAACGTAATTAGGCGAGGAGAGTTTGAAGCTATGCTCTAGGCTATATTTCCTGTCATCGCTAATCGCGTGATGCAAAAAATTCTACAAGCTACTATGCAGTAAAAATTAAGCGACAGAGCGCGTTGTGCAACGAAATCTCATGAGGGTATATAATGCATTGTATAGCGAGATTTCAAAACACAAATCACACGGAATTCTGTGATCGCTTTTATCTTTTAGTTACCCTGCGCTAGTTAACAGTGTTTTTCTATCACATGCATCAGCAACTTTAACATTTAATTGTACGTACTGGTGGTAAGATGTACAGTATCTTATCCAATCTTATTCTAAAAGGCTGGTGAGGCACCGAAGCAGAATTTAGGTCTTACTCTCGGGCAGTTTTCCGTCTCGACTTGGAATTTAAGGCGCTTTTAGGTTTGTGTGTAGAACTTACTAAACCTTGCAATTTTATATCTATGACTCGTCGTTATAGGGAGTGGGTGGTCAGCAGTGGGATGGATAATTGAGATGTGGATGTCGTGATTCTTAGTGTGCTCGCTTAATTTAGGACGCTATAAGAGGGTTATAATAATTATAGTAAAGATAAGCTAAGAAGTAAAAGGGTGTAAGAGCGTGAAACAGTGCTGATAAGATCTTTAGACCTCTGTTGTGTGGGTAGAAATTGTGAAGTTGCCTTACTTTATCTTAACGTAGATAGATGATAGACTCTGGAAGACGACTCACTGGACATACAGTTGGTAGTTACTCGAATTACTATGGTTTTTGAGAGACAGGCATTTTTGATTATCGGCCTTGGGGAATTGTGACTTGATTTCAATGGTTTTAAGCCAAGTGCCCCAAAAGAGTATACACTAGTGGTGCCTTTCAAGCATCCGATCGCGAAATAAAGCCTAGCGTCCTTTACTGGTTTCATTCGTTGGATCGATCGCGTATTGTGGCAGTCTGCAAACATAGGGGTGTTGTTGTAAGTAGTGATTCAATATGTATAGGTGCAGTTTCGTCAGTGCAATTTTAGAAAGGGAAAAGGTAGGAGCTATAGCTAACTTTAAATTTCATGGCAAATGCCTACAATTATCCTGTATGTTAATTCATCATCACCAATTATAACCACAACTGATCAGACATTGATTTATGGTGGGCCTAGCATAGGTAACGACTGCGGAATGTGCTTGGATTGCCGGGTTATAGGAAGTCTTATTGGTATGCGAGTTTTGTTATTTGTTAGGTGTGGATAGTTTCCTTAGGTGTTATTTTGTTCTAAGCATGATTTTTAATCAATGATGATTGATGTAATAGCTAGTGATGATTGCTGTCGTAGTTAAGTAACCGTTACATGTGTTGCTAGATGCTTGTCTTACAACGGGGATTCAGATGAATCATTGCAGGATATTCGTTATATCTTCTCTGATTGTATGACTTTGATGACAGGGTTGACCTGTGTGTCTTAATGACCAATAATGTAGTTTTTTATAGTGTCTATTATCTGCTGTCTCATATATTCTTCAAACGCATTGAATCATTCTCAGCCTTTTCCTTGACCCCCGTCTCTACCTTGGGATCGAGAGTAGTAGGTTTCGGGTGTCCAAAAGTGGATGTTTTTACCGTCATTATGACTGGTATTGCCAATGATGACGCTGAAGAGGTCGTTTATGATGGGCAGTTGGAGGTGATTGGGAAGCCTTGAGCAGACTTTTCGATAGGAAAGACACTAACAGTTCTGCTAACAATCACAACAGCCAGGTCCCCTCCTTCTTCAGAACCATAGTGAGATCTGGCGACGAGTGGAATAGGTGGCACTGCTTAGGAGATTGATGTGAGGGAGTTAAGTCGACGCTGGCAATCCAACAGCCACTTGATTAGCTTAAAGATGGTTAAAAAGTTGTTCCTGTTTTCTGCTTCGAGAAATTCGTATTCTGGGGAGCGATATAAAACAAAGCACACACATAGATGTGAGTGCAACAAAAAAAGACTTTGCATAAATCGTGTACACAGCTGACTTGAGCTTATGTGTTGTAGAACAGAACATAATCGAGGTTGAAGGCAAGGCCATGATTTTAAAAAGAGGACGGAAGTATGAAGGTAATTGGGAAACAAGAAGCTCGCTCGCCTTGGTCTCAATGAAGTCAAGAAAGCCAAACTTCTAACACCCAGCAGGAAAATACGCCACTTGACACATTTGCTTGTCTCCGAGGATGAACTAGCAAACTCTTAACATGCTCCCTCGGTGTTCAAATGGGCTCCAGGGCTCTTTGTTGACGAAACATATGTTAAGTAGAATCTGTCCAGTAGGGTTGAAACCTAGCCTTCTTCTTAACTTTCCTAGTTGCTTTCAACCGCGTCACTCTAATCTTTATCTTGGACTTCCAACACATAACTTGAATGCAAAACCAAGTCAGGCTTCATAAGCGCTTTCACGATCACATCCAAGGACCCCAGTTTTGGTTTTTTTGCTTTGTGAAGTCTTCGTTACCGCAAATTTGATTACAAAGCGCCGTTGTAAGTAATGACCCATGTCCCAAGTCAAAACAGCATGCGACTTGTCAAATTGAGATATCCCAGCCCGATTTTCATCCACTGACCCACGCCCCATAACGAACAAACCCAGCATTTACCACTTCATCTCGTGTGGTCGGTCACCCTTACGCAAGCTGAAAGAAGAAGCAAGGTAGCTAATGAGGAGCGGCTCCTTCTTGATCGTTGATAGGAGAGCCTTGTCAACGGCCTTCTGGTCTGCGGCGCGGCTGGAGGTTGGCTTCTTCTTCTACGTATTGTTAGTCATTACTTCCAAATCCTCAATTCTGCTATATTTGCTCACCTCTGGCTTCTCGCCCTGCTTGAAGAACTCGGCCTCTCCCTTCTTCTTGTCACCTTTCTCCCGAGCGAAGTATTTCTCTCCAGCTACCTCCTCAACCTTCTTTGAATCAATACCGGAGAGATCGACCTTGTGGGATGTGGCAATAACGTAACGGGAGTTAACTCTTCGGAGAGGAACACCGTTGACCTTAAATGGACCAGTAACAAGGAGGACACCTTGGGGAAGGTTCTTCAAAAGGATAACACGCTTGCCGCGGAAACGACCAGCGAGAAGGATAAGAACAGCACCGGGAGTAAGAGTTGCGCGGGGAGTTGAGGCTCGGATAGTTTTGCGGGACTGGAAATTGCGCTGTTAGCCATGCTCTTTTAATACGTATTGCCTGTCCTGTAGCTCTTGTTGACCGTCCAAAGTAAAGGGGGACTGGCCCGCAGTTGCGATCGCACATCCCAGATCGCCTTGGACGGCCAACAATTGAAATAGAGTGAAGCCCAAATTCCCTGGAATCTTATGGCAGCATTGTACACACCTTCTTGTGCTGGACCTCATCTTCGGCTGGGTACCACTTCTTGGCCTTTTGCGAGTGGTGAGGAACCTCTCTTGTCGACTTGCCAAAGGTCTTCGACTGACCGGCAGGTCTGGTTGCTTCGAGGGTTGCCGACATGTCGAAGAAGTTCCGATTCGGATTTGATGTTTGTCGGATGTCGTTGATTTGGTGTGTCGTCGTGGAACTCGCGATTTCGATATACAATAATTTTTGAGAATCCGTTAGCGAGTGTGGGCAAGTTGCCTGGCGTGCCTGGCTATTTCTGCCTGACGAGTACCCCATCTCGATCATGTGATCTGGACCTCGCTAAGAAATCGCACACTGAATTTCCGGCAAGCGGATCTCGAAAAAAGTTGATAACGCCAGCGCCCATCGACAACTTCCTTTCCCGCCATTCACGACATACGAAACGGGTCAAGATGAAGTACATTCATTCCGAAGAGCAGTTGACCGTACCTGAGGGTGGTAAGTACCATACTTTCCCCGGCGCAGTGGGAAGTGGGAATTGGAGGAGTTGCGACAGCGAGGGGCAGGACGACGATGGAGATGGAAGCCTCAGAATGCGCATTGCAGCAAAACAAATGCTGACTGGGAATTTGTGAATAGTCAAGGTCACCATCAAGTCGAGACAGGTGACAGTTGAGGGCCCACGAGGTAAAAAGCATACCAGATTTGCTGCAACTGGGGAACAATATACTTACGGAGGGAAACAGGCAAGCTCACAAAGAACCTCAACCATCTCGCAGTCAACTTCTCCCACCCAAAGAAGGAAGTCATCAACATCGAGCTCCACCACGGTGCCCGCAAGAATGTCGCTACTCTCCGCACAGTCCGAACCCTGATCAACAACTTGATCATCGGTGTCACCAAGGGATTCAAGTACAAGATGCGATATGTCTACGCACATTTCCCAATCAATGTCAACGTTGAAAAGAACAACGAGACTGGTCTGTTCGAGGTTGAGATCCGGTATGTTATCCCAGTTGGTGGGAGCGGGAGGAAGGGGATGGCTATTCTTGGAGGCAGGAGGATATATGGTATGAGGATGAAGTGCTGACGGGATATTGCTATAGTAACTTCATCGGCGAGAAGATTGTCCGAAGAGTTATCATGCAACCAGGAGTTGAAGTCGAGGCATCAAAGAACCAGAAGGATGAGCTCCAATTATTCGGCAACTCCCTCGAGAACGTCTCACAAAGCGCAGCCGATATCCAGCAGATCTGCAGAGTACGAAACAAGGATATCCGGAAGGTTCGTCAATCCCACATAGCACGGATACTTCGAGATACCATACGGCAATGTACTAACCTTGGTTCTGTAGTTCTTGGATGGTCTGTACGTTTCGGAGAAGGGTAACATTGAGGAATAAGCGGTGTCGGAGGGTTCTTTTTCGTTTTACTTGGTTGATGTCATTACGTGCTTAACGGCATCTCTGGGGGAGCATAACGGATAGTCACTTTTTGCATGTCACTAGCATGTCGGCACGGTGCTCACCACAAAATGAACTTCTAGATCAATCATCACTTGTCCAAAGTTTCGTCGGCGCACGAGTACATATGAGGTTTGCCTAAGAGTTCATGGCTATGGAATTTTTCAAATTCAACACAACGGTGCATATCATGGTTCAAGAGATCCAGAACATGCCAGTGCATCTCCATGAGCATATCTAGAGACAATTTCTCTCACATGTCACTACCATACGCAGCGCTGAAGGAGTCCGAGTCATTAGCGACGTTTTCACCTTCAGAACCCCAATTTTCTTGTTTACAATTCAGTTGCACCAAAGACCCTCCTCGTCTTGAATATTCAGCACACACGATACCATGACCAAGCACACGGTAGATGTCAAGAAGAATAGCTAGCCGTACAAGTCCAGAAGATGAAGAGTAGACAAATCAAGCGTCCCAGTCGACATTAAAACAAGGTGCCTAGCAAAAGTATTCAGAGAAGATGCTCTACACAACAGTCGAAACACTACTAGATGACAGTCTAGGCTATATATGGTAAACCAGGAGAAAGAAAAAGAGACCCATCCTACACCTTCAAAGATGGCTAAGATTACGCCACACAACGTCGAGCATACGATACACACGAACGCAAAAGAGATGCAACCATGGCGCAGTACGAGCATGACGCCTGAACTGTCCCTAGCCACCGCAGAAACAGCACTAATAATGAATCTAGAGGTTAAGACAAAGCGCTGCAGAGGTGATCCCTTAAGTCTCTAGCGACAAAGAAGATGAGGATTATAAGGGAGAGAGAGAAGATAGTATCCCCATGTGCCTTGAGAACACAAGGTCTTAACATAGACCTAGAAGGCAATAGCCCCTTGGAGTACTTCCCACCTCAAAACTCCTCTACTTCCGGGACATCCCCACTCACGAACGTCTTTGTATCCCACCAGACTGCCACCGTTCCCAAGGTCTCCAAGGTCTCCAAGGGGATTTGATATGTACTTCCCTCCCCATTGGCCGTCACCCTCTCGTATCATAAGCAATAATCGCACCTCCCACCATTATCTCAGTTACAATTGACAACAAAACAACCCATGACAACACAAGCCTCCGATTAAATTATTATTAAGGAAGTAGTATAAGTATACGTACCTAGATGCTATTCCTGCTAGTGCTTCGGCTTCCTAGGTAGGTTGCAATTGGTGCAGAGGAACTCTCCATACCTATGCTTACCTTGTCCCATCTTGCGGAAAGGAATAATACAATTCCCAGAGTGTCTCATTTGGCTCTGCTTCAATATTTCCTTGTCCTTTAAGGCAGAGAAAAGTACCTACGTGGTTCAAGCAAGCAAGCAAGCAAGCAAATCCAGGTATTTACCTTACCCTCACCGTGGGTGAGAACTCCGCAACCTTCTCTATGATGTTCCTGGCTATTGTCGTCGGCTATTCGAGGGTGTTTCAATCACACACTCACTATTGACATCGACTTCTTCACATTTATATCCGTACCGTAGAAGCGATACCAGCTGAGAGGATGGACGTCCATAGGACGCTCTCTTAAGTCCTGAACTGAGTTTCAGCAAGCCTGTGAGCTTGATTTTGCTTAGTGGTAGACGTGCATGACTTGTGGGCATATGGATGGGCGTGAGGAACTGAGAGACCATCGGACATGGCGTTTGCCTACCCATGTCTCTTCAGGAAGCAGAGGGTTAAACGGGAGCACTGATCTCTGTAGGAGTGACTTTATGAGAACTTGGTTCAAATTTTCACTTTCTTTGTTGGCCTGCACCACTTGGGCACCGATATTTTGTATGTCAGCAGGAGAGTCTTCCGAGTACGGAGGATCTTTGGGGATGATTGACTAAGTGGGAGGGATTTGAGATTTGATGGCAGGTGGGGTAATAGGTAGCTTGTATGAGGACTGCTGTCAAGTTCTTGATTTTTGAGGCTGCGGAGGAGATTGATGTAAGGAGCAGCCTTGGAGTTGTGTCGATGTCAAGTTCGGGTAGTGCTTGGAAACAATTGGGTTACAATCTGAAAACGAATGCCCAGAGTTGCTTCTACCATCTGTGGGAGATGTTGACTTTTACCAATGGAAGTTACAGAGGTACGAGCACAGCGAGTTGGGACAAAGTTTGGAGTGTGTATTTTTGTTAATTTAGTTGTTCCATAGGTGGAGTTCCACCATTTATTCAGCGGAACTTATTAGTAGGTATGATTACACATCCCCAACCCCCACCCAATCCTCCGGTCATATTTCTTTAGAATCATCTCGTGTGTCATCTGTCTGGTATCTCATCGCGCATCGCAACATATACAATCTTCCCATTCTTTTCTCATGTTTTCGTATCTTCCTCCCAAATGAACCCGCCAACGCCGATGAAAAAGTCGCTCCGAAAAATGCAGCCAAGAATGTCTCAAATTATGTTTGTTGACCAGAGAAAGCACGCACACTACAGTCTACTACCGCCTTGTGGTTCTTGTGCCTCTTGTGTCTCTTGTTCTCCGGTCTGAACTTGCGCTGCCTATTGAGTTTTAGTCATGTTTATTGTGAATGGCGAGAGCAGGGCTACTTACTGGCACTTGTACCGGTATATGAGTCTGTGTAATAGCTCGAGCTGATATCACTTCTCACAACCGTAGTCTTCTCGGTTTTATCGGTCTTTCTCTTGAGTCCCAGAATGACTGCCAATCCGACCAGTCCTGCGCCAACAGCACCGAGTCCTCCAAATCCGCTACCCTTCTTCTTTCTTACCTCTGTGACCCGCGCTGGTTTACTTCCACCACCAAACCATCCTCCGTGAGTTTCGCGTCTTGATGCCGTGCCACTTCCGTGTCTGGAGTATCGTTCTTCAGTGACACGGGTCTCGGAGCGATTCCTTTTCTTGGAACCTAGTCCCAAGAGGGCGAGGAGGCCGTCGATTCCGGTTTTGAGAATGCAGCAGAAACAGAAGAGGATGAGGAGGATTATACCGGCTATAACTCCGATGACTATTCCTGCAATTGCTCCGCCGGAGAGACCCCCCGAGGTCGAGCTCGTTACGGCGATGCCTGTTGAGGTTGAGGTTGCTGAAGCTGGTGTGCCGAATGGTGCGGTAGTCGTAACCCTAGCCGTGGTTGTCGAAGTGGTTCCGGAGGTGGGCCTAATAAATTCAGAGCCTGTGGCGGTCGTCGTGGAAGCTACATACGAGTAAGAAGTCGTCACAGCGACGCTCCCTGTGTCTGAGCATTGCCCCAAGTAAGCGCAAACCTGGTTGCTCGTGCAACAGATATTTCCGCACGCAATCTCCCCTAACGATGTGTTTGGTACACAAGTTTGGCCCGGAACTACTGCCGTTGCTGTCGTAGCTGGAGTCCAGTACGTACTGACGGTGCTTGTTCGCAAGACGAGGTCGGTTTCCGTATAGGTTGTTGTGTAGACAGCCCATCCAGTCTCGGCTGCTGCGGTGCCACAGTATGCGATGTTCGCAGCATTGGTGTAACAAGCTTGATCTCCAGTACAGCAATACTGATTATCGGCGCCGCAGTAGGAGGAGCAGCCTCGATCCTGTAGGAAAGAAAAGCCTAGATCATGAAGCGAGTCTTTTGGGTACGGGCCAGCTGAGGCGGGGTTGGAATGTAGCAGAACGGCGAATACAAGGGACAAAAGTGTCGGGGGAGCTTGTGAGAAACGCATTTTGTTGAAGATGTCTGCTGGATGCGAATTGGGTATTATACTCGGCCGGGTTCCCAGTCGAGGACCTGCTTTGCTGCGCTTCAAGGCCGACAGCAGCGGTGAGTAGGATACAACTCCACTCTGGAGCTGGATGATCGCGAAAAGCTCTCTGACCAAACGAGTGTAATCCGTCTCGTACCTGACAGATGATGCAACAACGAAGGCGAACAATGGCACAGGAGGACACTAGAATTAACGCGCTGGCCTGGAGGAATGTTAAGTGAGGGAGAGGAGGAATGGGGAGGAGTCAAACTGAAGAATGGCTGGTTTTCTGGGTGGAGTTGTAGGAGAGGACAAAATTGGCGGGGCTGGAAACCAACCACCTGCAATTGACAGGCCTGGGCGCCAGGTCTGCAATTTTAGCTGTTTGGGGATGGCCCAAGAGGCTTTGAAGTGTGATAGTGATGAGAAGTGGATAGAGAAAGACGAGAGGTGGAGGATGAAGCTTTTGGGAGCCAGGTTTTGGAGTGGGAAAAATGCCAAAATGCCGTATTGTGGTTTGCGGGAGCTTCTTGAACCTGCATGACGCCCGAACCGTGAACATGTCAACACCGCGGCCAATGATGGCGCCGATCCGCAGTCCACGGGGCAACTACCGTCCTGTGCCAGCACCAGCACCACCACCTCCTCCTCATCCTCCTCCTCCTCCACGACAAGCACCACCGCAATGCTGTCTGTGCTGTCCAGTCCACGATCACGATCACGATCACGACCACGAGCATGGTGGAGGTCTGCACTCACGGCTGTTGTTATTCTGTCTGACTTGACTTGACTTGACAACGACGACGACGACGACGACTTCGCTTCCTGTCTCTTCCACTCCATGCACCACCACCTACGCGGTGTACCCTTTCCGAATCACACCCCATGCCAGCAGACAGCCATGTCCGCATCACCGCCAGGACTAACTGTACGAACAAGTATTGGCCTCGCGAACTGCCAACTGGTCGCCTTGTTTGATTGCAGCCCAACCTCTTCTGTTCTCTGCCACGCTTCGAGCCACCCCTGTCCTTTCTTTCGTGCCTTTCGTACAGCGCTTCGAGGCACGGTGCGGATGGCGACGGAGCCCCGGGCCCCCGTGCCACGACACGACATGCGGAATCCATCTGAATCCCCTCATCACCCGTCTTCCACAGCCAATAAACAATGCAGAAGCGTTTGTCATTGAGAGCATTTCCAGGCTCGGCGGTATGCGACACAACGTACGAGCCGTATCGAGGAGCCGCCTGTGATGGCTCAGGCTCTCAGCCCCGAAGAACCACTGTCGAGACATTTATGTGCAGCAAGGGTAACATTCGCCTATAGATGTTGCAGATCTTGACAGGTAACTAAGAACTCATGACATTGACGAATTAGAGGGCAGGTGAATACGATGTCAGTACAGAGGACAAAATCCATACCTCTAAAAAGAGCGATGCTTGGTACAATAGCAATGATGACAATAAGGCAGACAGACACTTTGCACCCTCAGAGTCAGGAGTCTGAAGCCAACAACCTGCGTCTGCCTTAAATACCGAATGCCCACCGTCGCGGCAAATACTTTATGCAGTAGTTGACAACCTCCATCTTCTGCTCTCAGCATAGCTCCCAGCGTTCTGCGACGTTTGTTCAAGTTGACTCTTCGTTAAAGATGTGAGTCCCGTAGCGAGTTCCCTATGACCTTGCAATTTGCAAAGCGGGCTTTGAGAAGGAGGAAAGCCGCTCAATTGCTTACCTAGTTGATGTTCAAATACACTCAGGCCATTGCTTATCGTAATCATTCCTCAGCGGTACCATATTCCCTCTGAACTATCTGCCTACCTTAGTCTTGCTATCTACATATTCCTCTACAGAGCATTGTGCTACTCTCCCACCAGTTTTTTTATTTTCAATTCTTCCTCCAGTAAGTTTGTAACTTCAAATTTGCGGGAGGGAACTGCACTTCTTGTTGCTAATGGTTTAGGGATATCTGTAACTCATGTTCTAACGTTTACACTCCAATGCGCTAATGCGACTAGCCTCCTGTCTCGACAAGGGACTACTATGCCGCTTTTCGACGTTGAGTAAAGTCCCGAGTATAAAGTATATTTGTCTCTCTGACTACCTTCGCCATCCTTTACAATTATAATCTCGCAACGATGAAAATTCCCACGGTAGCTACCTATTCACCAAGCCTAAACCACGTCCCACCGATTCCAGGACCATCCAGACGAGCTCCAACTCTTCATATGGGATTTTTCATCTCCACCTCGAGTTGTCGATGTCTATGCATACCAAGCAGGTGTAGTTTACAGACGTCCTCTCTCGTCTCCCTGACCATCTACCGCCACCCCATCGTCTTCGCGACGTACACCCGCACAGATGCATCAAGGACCCCACCAGCTTCACGAACATCGAGATGTCGACTACGCGCCTATGCACATGCTCTCATCTTGAGTTCCCCTAAATCCCACAAATTCTTTCTGAAGAAATACAAATGGATCCTAGACGCGGACTACACTCAGAATGTTTCCTTGCTATAGAATCCAGCTGGATATAACTGTTTCTATCGATATCAATGACACGAGCATTCAGCACACCCATGGTCTTACTTCGAAGGGAATCGCAGATGAGGACGACCCTCCCAACAATACGCACGGTTCGATTTACTCAAAGATATAGTCTTTCTTCAGAATTTTCTCGATGTTCACAATGATGGACTAGGGCGTATCCACAGGCAATACCGCCTAAGTAGTCTCGAGAAGATGGCACGTTAGCTACAAACAGACTTCCTGGACAGAATCAAATACCTCGGCTTGGCCATGACAAGCTGGGGATACACGTACTTTGACTATGAGGACACCTTGCAAGGGCTGCATTGCCTTACAAAATTCAAGGACATAGAGGAGGTTGGGATAACTCTTGAATCAGCTTCAAATGGTTTGATACCAGTCACTGGTTTAAAGATCCGGACTATGATGGAACTAGATACCACGCAGATGGGGAACCAGACGCAGAGGGAGAGAATAATGCAGACGACGAGGAATCAGGTACAAAAGACGCGCAAGGGAGTGCGCAGGCCGAGAAGATCCTTGAGGCAAAGCTCATCAAGGCCAAGGTTAAGGTGATGGAGGGTGTGGAAGAACTCAAGAAGTTGTTCCCTGATTGATAGGTGCCAAGGTTCAAAATCGTCAAGGACAAGCAAGCTATCGTCCATAGCTTCTGAGCCTTTTGATTGAAAATAAATGGGCTGTGTAGCTTGTTTAACTAGTTGGACAGCTCTGTAGTCAATATCCACTTGAAAGCAAAGAAGCCTGTGAATCGAGTCCCGTACTGAAATAGATGCCAACACATTTTTGAAGTACCGACAGCAACGCCGTTCCAACGAGGTTCTGACACGCGAACCCGACGTACAGATACACGACCGTCACGCTCAGTCGTCCATTTCACGTTTACTTCAAATTCGACGTTCAGTGCGAAAGAAAATGTATGGTTTTCGTGATATTAACCGACATGTGCCAAGCAACTCCTTGACTAAGAAAAGGGGTAATCCTTAAGCGAAATATGTGTAGATAGCCAACAGTAGTTACTTCGTATGAACTTGCACTGTGAGATTTCCTCCATACTATACCAAGTATAAAGTCAACATGCTCCCAGTAATTCCAGCCATTAGAGCCTCTTAACACCGACATAACTCTTCTATTATACATAGGATTTAGCTAGGTGTATATATTATAATACCGAGGGATACTAGGAGTATAAAATATATCTATCTGTCTTAGTGAACTAAGTAGTTTCTAAGCGTGGTCGGCCATCTGCCATCATCAGAAAGTGTTTTCCAGTACAGAGTCGCTATCAAGAATGTAAAGGTGTTCAGTGAACGCATCTATGGTGAGAGCAACCTGTACTACTAGGCTATCAGCCGTCTGGGCTGTTGAGAGTGAGATAATTAGTTAATATTTTCATGTCCGAACCATGTCCAAGCTCAAAAATAACGTCTTTAACTTCGTGAAGAAGATCACTGGTCATGTTGAGAGAGCGGTAGTGGGTTCTTTTCATTCTTCATCAGGCTCATCTCATGCCTATTCGTAGTCCCCGCTATGGCAGGAAGAAACCGCTAGTACAAACCTGTGGAGGATATATCATGAAGACACTGTCAGACTTAAAATAGGGATCCGAGTTGCAATCATTATGATTCGTTATCGGGCATTATAAAAAGGTGTTACAGTAAAATAGGAAGCTCATAAAGTCTTGCCACCGAACGCTATCAACCATTATTTTATCCCATGCAGTTGCAACGTCTAATAACACCGTAGGCTTACTCTGTCTATATTGACAAATCTTACATTTTACAAAACATCTTATACTAAAGATCATGTCTTGCCCTCTTACTTCTCTTGCGAATTGTCTCGCCATAAAAGTACAACACGAATGGAATAGGAATGAAGATTATCGACAAGCCGCCGAGTAATGAACTGGCACCTCCGACACCTAACTTTCTATACATGGCATTAGCAAATAACGGAAACCCCGCACCGAAGCTCGATCGGAAGAAATCGTTGCCTGCGAAAACCGAAGCTGCGTCTTCGGGGTAGGCGTCGCCGAGGTAGTTGAGAACCGAGTTAAAGAGGCTGAAGGCTCCAATGGAGAAGAATGATGTGCCTATGATAGGCACTATCCAATGGACGGAAGCTCGGGATGTCCAACTGAACCAATGTTAGATTTTTCAAGTGCTAGTTCTGGAGAATAGGGGACTTTCCCAAACCAAAACAAACAGATTGGAATGGCAAAAGCGCCTACCATAGCAGGTGGTAGACGCTTCTCAGGCTTGATCTCTCCATTCTCGTCAAATTGTCGCTCCTGGACAAAGTACAGGTACAGAAAAAATGGTATGGTGACGACAAGGGCACCAACTAGGATGCCAACGAATGATAAACCTTCCTCGCCAAGGTTGAAGTGATAAATCTCAATAAAGACAATATAGAAAGATTCAAACCAGACGTAAAGCAGGCCGTAGATGAGTGCGATGTACAAATTCATAAGGAAGAGGATCGGTTCGGTGAAAGTCAATGAGAAAGGCTTGATAAGTACCATCATGACGATATCTTTGCCAGTCATCTTCTCCCCCATGAGCTCCGGTTCGCATCTCAACTCCTTTCTACCGGTGAGATTGCGTAGGCGGAGTGTGCGGCGGTAAAGAATATTGGCCGAGCTTGTCTCTGGAAGGAAGATAATTAGGATGATCAGACTAAATCCTGAAAGCCAAAGAAGTTCCCAAATCGTCCATTCCCAGCCCTTGGCTTGTGCAGCAAAACCACCGACTAGAGGACCTAGCATAGTGTTAGTTTCAGTAACCGGGTTAACTACCTGACGGATTTCCACTCGCCTAGCACTGGCCCACAGATGGCAGCCGTCCCCCATACTGCAATAGCATAGGCTCGTTTGGCAGGTGCATACATGTCCGCCATAGAAGCTCCGCCTGTGGCGAGGACTGGGGAACCAAACAATCCAGTAAAAAATCGGAAAGCCAAAAGCATGCCGAAATTCTTCGCGTAGACAACGCCGAATTGGAAGAAAACGAATACAACCTAGTCAGAAACCCGGACTTAGTTTCCTCGTTCTAGAAAACCCAGGAG
Organism: Pezicula carpinea; assembly: GCA_026119845.1. Classification (NCBI taxonomy): domain Eukaryota; kingdom Fungi; phylum Ascomycota; class Leotiomycetes; order Helotiales; family Dermateaceae; genus Pezicula; species Pezicula carpinea. Next base: position 802,648 of record JALRMK010000005.1, on the reverse strand, counting down.
TAACACAAGCATGATTTAGGAGTAATGGGTAACGAGCTCTAGAAGAATACTTTCACTGACCAAAGTCCCAATGTATACTGGATTTCGACCAATTTGTGGAATCTCTGACATGGGAGCGAAGACCATAGGACCCAAACCATATCCAGCAACGAAAAGTGTAAGCCCAAGTGTAGCGGCTACTTGGCTAACCTGGTATCTTTCCGTGACTCCCACAGTCCCCGCGCTGTAAATCGCAGACCCGATATAGACCGAGAACGTCAAAAGGCAGATGAGGAACGTGACGACGAACTTTTTAGGTGTTGACCAATTGCGAGGATTCTATATCAATTAGCTAATAATCATCTGGGAATGCACACCAGAACTACCTCTGGATCATTATCTGAAAACCAGGTCACCATGGTAGCATCTCTACCCTTCTCTGGATCTATCCTCACTCCAGAAGCCGTGTTGACACGATGGGCTTGGTCATTGACATGAACATCCAAACTTCCTCGTGGTGTACCGTTGGTTTGTGGTGTCAGATCTGACTCGATGTCTTTTCCAGTGTCTTTGTCCTTCTCTCCTTCTCCAGTGTGGCCATGGTGAGCCATACGTCCGGAGGCGCCCTTGTCGATATATCTCCTCCACAGGACTGGATTCTCCTCCTCTTCATATGGGAGGATCTTCGCACCCGAGACCAAACGCAGAGAATGTCCCAGGATCGTATCACGTATGAGCTCCTTCATTGTGAGGGGGGTGGAGAAAGCGCAAAGAAGGGTTGTATGTACAAAGAGCAGCAAACCAATGCAATTGAAAGGTGAGAAACAGGAAGAGGATATAGAAATTATCTACTTGCGCGCCACTGTTGGGGATAGGGATGGTTGTCGCTATTCAGCCTTGCAGGACCTTACCGAGATCTCGTCATTTGCCCTGTCTTGGTATACCTTATGTAAGGGGCTTGATATGAGAACGCGAAACAAATGGCCGGTCTACAATGGATGACGAGTGCAGTGTCTGTTTGTTCCTGCATCTGAAGATGTTGTCGGCAGGTGTTTTGATAGGAACGAGTTAGCCCGGCGAGGAACAAAGCGAGAAGTGTTGATGTCACCTGTCACCCTCGCATTTCTTTAATGTTGACTATTCCTGTAAAGCTAGACTTCTCTGGGCTAAGTGTATCCCAAATGCTGGATGCCCCTGTGTAGTGCGGCTCTCCCCAAGGCTGAATAGCCTCCTCCTCCTCCTCCTCCTCCTCTTCTTCTCCGGACTTCATTAACATAAGAGAGGTCGGCAGCCCTTACCACAAGCGAATTCTAGCCATTTCAAGAATACCGAGTCTAGCTTATTGGCAGTATTCCTGCAATGACAAACCCACGTTACCACCGGAGGATTGTCCGAGGAGTCTCCTACACGAGCCAGTTCATAGGCCCGTCGGACTTTCTCTTCAGTGTTAGGAGGTCGAAAGTTATGGCTTTTTGGTGGAAATGAGGATTTGTCCTAGCCGGAGCCTAACAACCTTGTGACAGATTCGGATCGCGGCTGTTCTATTTATTACCACCGAGTCGGGTGATACAAACCAAAAGTGAGCTTGTAGCCTTATAGAACTGCCATTGAGCAAGACATCTAGAGAAAACGGCTTTTGGGGTCACAAAACTTCAGTGTTGGTTAGATATAACTCGCAAAACACAATAAACAGCTTCTCGTGGAGTTAAGCCGTTATCCTGAGCAGAGTATACTTTCTTCATCCAGGCAATGGGATGGAGCAAAAAAGACCATTGACATCGCAGTGACTAAATTGAAGTAGTTGCAAGGACTCGCTTATTTTATTTCAGCCTTCGTTTTCAACTTCTCCCACAGAATACCTTCTTTGGCTCCACAAGCAACGTATGGTCTGCATATTTGCTGACTCTCTATCACTGCAATAAATCCCTTGATCAAAACATCTATTCGCCAAGCTGCGGAGATACTGCCAAAGACTTTGTCTTGTTTTGTGAGCATATATCATTTCACAAAAGACGGTGCCAATAGGACACTAACGAAACCAAACAACAGATTCGAATCGTCTGGCTACGCCATCTCAGCACAACGACATAGACTCTTGTCGCCTTTGTCTTCGTCTTCAGCCACAAGTACTGTCCAATCGACCCATACTGCATTAAAACATTACAACTGCGCCGTCGCAGCAAAAAGTCATCAGAACCAACATCTGGCTAGGGAAGCCTTGACCGGACCGCTTCTGCGCACTAGCGCAAATACACCAATTCGGGTTCCAATGAAATCAAAGGTCCAAACCAATATCAGCACTTTAGAAATGGGTGCAAATCATGGCCCAGACGCCCTGGGGCTCTCTTCTAGCTGGTCTGAGGAGGATTCTGCGGCGGCAGCGAGCTTGATGTCCACCGAAGAGCTTGTTTCAAGAAACACGGCTGAAGTCCAGGATACCTTTGAGACTGATCTTGAGCATGATGAATGTGAAGTCATCAGCATGAAAGACTTTCTCGAACAGTATGGCGATTCTGATGATGAAGGTGGAGACATCAGCATGAAAGACTTTCTCGACCAGTTTGGCGATTCTGATGATGAAGACGCAATTACGGAAGTTAGTCCAGAAGAGGACCCTGACGGAACAACTCTCTCCAGCAACGCCTCCATGGATCAAGCGATAACCCCCTTCCACCGTCTCAGCATGCCAGACCAACTCACCCAAAGTCCACCAACGGAGTTCCATTTATTTCCCGAGCTCCCGCTTGAAATTCGACTTCTTATATGGAAGATATTCCTCTCACAGCAGGTCATCATACTCGGAGGCTCTAGCCAAAGCCAGCATAAGCACTGCTTCGGCCGCTGCTGCTGCGAGAATCACGACAAGCTGCCCTTTTCGATAGACAGTCGCCTCCAGTTCGTTAACAAAGAAGCACACGATGTCAAAGCTTGTATGCTTGCTGACAATCCTCGGCATTTTCCCTATGAGACAAGTACCTTCTCCTTTAAGTCTTTGCATGCATGGTCGTGGGGAAGCAAGCTAGATCATAGAATTGAGATAACTCGAGTTCAGACTTTGTGTCTCCCAATCGAAAGAACGACGTTGGATTTGCCAGCAGAGTGGTTTTCCGAGAAGCTAGAGCGTACTCTTTTCGACTTTCCATCTCTGCAAACATTGGTCATCGGTTTGAGCGGAGCTAGGAATACGCATTCACTTGTTACCAGCAGATTCCTATGTCTTGACGACGTTGATGTGACGGCGGCAGAGAAAATCGTTCTTCAAAGAGCAGAAGCTCAGGTGTGGAAGTTGAAGAGACAACGTCCCCACTGGATGAAGCCTAAAGTGGTGGTGAAGAGACTTTTAGAAATGTATAGTCGCAAGAGAATGTTCTTCTGGTGAAAGCTGCACGTGGGATCAGTATGCACATGAGAAAGGACAAGGTACAGATCAGCTGGGTTTCACGCAACAAATAGGAGAGCCATAAACAAGCCTTATTCTATACAAGAAGGATTGTTTGGTCTCTCAACGACTCGTCGGCACTTCGAAGGCTTTTGCCGTTTTACGGAGTTCCTGCAAGAGACCATTCTCACTTAGCCACAAGGAGTCACCTTCCTACTACATTAATAATGGAAACATAATCTTCGAGAATAGAGGACGTTCAAAACCTGGGAGAGACAATTTGTCAATCATTGCTCTTTTCAATGCCAAGTGCCCACAATTTACCCACAGGACTTCTATTTTACATGAATCCTGTTTAAAAGCTCACCATGCAAAGTGCTTTGTAAAATGGTCCTCTCTTAGGTCCTGTACACAGCGAGTAAAAAACTAAGCACACTACAGCAATTTGAGATAGGTCCAATGATATGGCGATTCGTGTGATACGGTGACACCAGACACCGTTGTTGAAGTTCAGCAAATGAGGTAAGGCTGTGAAGGCCGAAGCTCATGTGCTGTTGCGGTGAATGATGCTGCTGATGGAATGCAATTGGGTTATGGATAGTGTGCCAATGATTTTCGTTATCTAAAGTTGAGGTACTTGTATTTTCTTGGGATTTTGTAGAGGAAGAAGATTGAGGAGAAGGGACGTCGTTATACGGTCACGTGCCTGGGCGGAACCGACCAGAAGGCTGCGCTGCATTACGTTGGCCGCCAAGCGCGCCCGCCGCCTTGAGAGAGCTCCAAGTTGAAGCTCTTCCTGCAACTAAACAAACGCAGACAACCAAACCGCCATCATGTCTAACACACCGATTATCACCTTCAAGGCTGGGAAGTGCGAGGTTGATGTAAGCATCAGCTTTCCATTTGCAAGAGCAAAATAAGGCTAACAGTCCCAAGGAATCAAGCAGGCCATGGAAGGTTGCGCCCAATCCTGCCCCAGGCTACATTTACCTCTACATGTCCGCAGAAGATGGTAAGTGATTTAGAAACCCAACCTGAACAAAACTGACTTCTTTCAGAGCTTCTTCATTTCTGCTGGCGCGAGAGGAGCAAGCCTATGGACGACCCCGATAACATCGATCTTATGATCTTCCCTGGAGACTGCCACTTCACACCTTACGAATATAAGACCTCCCCCGAACCTACATCCAAAACCAACGGCCGAATTGTCGCCCTCAAGTTTTCCTCTTCTTCACAAAGACATCTATTCTGGCTGCAATCAAAGCCGCAGGTACGAAATGATGCTAGCTCGTTCGGCCCACGAGATCTCAAGATCACTCAGCTGGTCGATACATTACTGCAAGGCGAGGACGTCAACGTGGACGAAGAGATGGCGCAGCTGCAGGTTGATAACCATCCATCAAACAATGACGAGGACGAGACGATGGAGGATGTGGAAGGCCATGGCAGTGGAGAGCACCACGGCAGCGGTAGTGGTGGCGCAGGAGCTGATGCGACTGGCGGAGACATTAGAGAAGAGGGAGCTGGTGCAAGAGAAGGTGGAGCTGATGGTGGAAGAGCGTAGGTCACATTTCTTCGCATGGCCTGCACTCACTTGCTGCATTTACAAACAAATCCATGGCGTCTGGCAGAAGGGGAGACTCAGCATCTATCTGAGCAAATTGCCGTTCATGTAATGCTAGAGGACAGATACGATCTGCGAATGAATATTCATGATCTCAAGGAGATGTTCTGGTCTCGTGGTGCTTTGTAGAATTGGGGCTGACGAGGTAATTCAGTGTTAGTGTAGGGCCCACAGATGCTGCTACAGTCGTTCAGAATTTCCTCAACTCGTTGAAGGGTGGACAGGGCGGTATGCAACAGCAACACCAGCAAGCACAAGGTCATATGTACACAACGTTACCGGATCTTCTGCCTTCGTCGGCGACTGTCCCGACGATTGACGCGGCCATCCCCCACCAAATCGATAACCTTCTCAGCTATCTCCCACCTACGATCCTCCTACTTGCACAAGAATCTTCCGCACAGATTGATGGCATGGTTGAGCCCAACGCCGCGTCTGCCTCTGCAGCTATGGAAGCCTTGAGTCTCGGTCAGAAGAAGTTGATACTGAAGAAAGTTCTACGAAGCCCCCAATTCCACCAGAGTTTGGGCAGCTTGACTATGGCAATTCGTGACGGTGGACTTCCTAGTATTTCCGAGGCTCTAGGTGTGAAATTGCAGAATGGGGGATTGGTCAGAGGTGGTAGTGTGCCACTAGGTGGTGGAGAGGCTGTGGAGGCTTTCATCGAGGGAGTCAAGAGGACAGTTGAGGAGAAGCAGAATTAAGCTCCTAAGGTTTGCCTTACCTACCATTTTTTGCTTATGCCGAGAGTATTGCTTAAGGATTGAATTAGAGACATAGGCCCTAGTCATATGATCACAATGAAAGATCACATTCCGTTTTGACCTTCCTCATAAAGGAGGTATTAGAAATTGTAACATGATAGGAAAATGGCTGTTTCACTATGCTCAGTTTGTTGCCTAGCAAATCGCTTGCTATTGTGTGTCTCGAGAAAAGGCACATCGCTTAACAGAACAATACGAAGAGAAACCTGAGCACAACACTAACCGAAAAAGTACAACAATCAGAACGTCAACACACCATCTCAAACCCGATAACAATAGGATGCAACAATAGCAAAAAAGAGATTTGCCTAATGATAAGTAAGATGCTGTATTGTTATCCTGATAAGCCCCTGTGAAAAAAGTGCCGTCATGGAACCTAGGGTTCTGATTGGCTAGCGCAAAGCTGTCAATAGAAAAGCTTCCTATTGTACTTCTATTGACGCCTAAGCACAATAGGGAGGCTGCAGTTCAGACTTTTTCTATTGTTGTGGTACACAATAGCAAGTACGCGAATCCATAAAGTCAATCTGGTTCCGACATATACTTAAACCTCACCGTCTTCTCCTCTTCCTCTTCTCCTCCTCTTCGTTTACATGTCTACATCTCGTTGACATCCACATCCACCTTCGTGTCCACGTCTTCCATTCGCGTCTCCTCTTCGCGTCTCCTCTTCGCGTCTTCTCAAACACAGAAGCATAAAGCAGGTGCTTTCTTGTACTTTTTATCATCGACCTTTGCAGAGTCCGGTGAACAGAAGCACATAGAGTGTCATTGGTCCTCCGATCTATTCATTCTCACTCTCTTTACTCGTCTCGTTGTCTCCATAACTTCACGAGCAACGTCTCGATCCAACTGGACCTAACTTGATCTAACTCGATCTAACTTGATCCAACTCACTGCAACTCAAGAGATCCAATCGACCGACTCAGATCGAATCGAAGTACCGGTACGATACCACCATAACTCCATACCGTCCAAACCTGGAAGGCCCATAACAATCCCCACAAAGAAACCAAAACCAACTGATCCCCACCTTCATCATCCCTCTAACCATGCCATTTGCCCACCTCGTTGACCAAAAAGCTCTACTGAACCAGTTCCGCAGAGTCTCAACACCAAGCCCACCACCAGCTTACGAACGCAATCCAAGCACAATGAACAACTTCGCCGCCTACGCGATGCCAAACACAGCCGGCGCTGCTGATGACGATGGTTTCAGCGAAACAGACACTGGCAGTCCTTTCTCACCCATAGAATTCACCTTCACAACGACACTACACATCACAGGCGATTCCAACCAAGTATCCATAGATCCTGGCGCGTCGGCTCAGACCATCGCCGTGGCAGTTGTGGGCGCCATCAAGGATGGAAGTTGTAATGGAATGGGCATGCCGATGATTGATGAGAATGGGCGGCCGAGACCTATTCGCGTTAAGGTGGAGGCCGGTATTAGGATTGAGGGACAAGGAAATAAGGTCGGCAAGTTGCATAATGCGGCTAATAGTAGTGGTGGACAGCATGGGAGGGCGTCTGTACAGGCTGGAGCTGCTGCAGATGGGAAGAGAGATTCGGCTGCTGGTGGTGCTGGTGGTACTGGAGGTCAGGGTACGGGTACTCAGGCGGATGGCAAACGTGGTTCTGATCCTGTTGCTTTCCCTCCTCCGCAGATGGTGCCGGCGATGAATAAGCGCAAGATTGAGGGAGAGGAACAGCCAGGAGAGCAGAGAAGTCAGGCATTGGGATTGGGATTTGGTTTTCCGGTTGAGGGGGAGAGCAAACGTGTTAGGAGGGAATAGATCGCTCGATCGTGATGATGGTCTGAGGAATTGATCGGATTACTTTGTGTTTATTGTCGTTGGGAGGATGGAATTTGCTCATTGATGTGTTTACTGTATTCTGATTCTGCTTTTGCTTCTCATGGCTGATGGCTGCCCTGTATTTCACTTGAAGACATACTTACTTTCATTGGTCAGAAAGGCCTTGCTGTCGGACTGCTTATGAAAACTAGTCCACTCTTATTGTACAATCATACAAGATAAAATACCACCCTTGACTCGAATGTGTGAAACCAGCCCATTCGGTTCATATCAATATGTAATGACCACGCCACATGATATACGTAAGATGCCCCTCCCTCTCAAAGACTCCTTGCAATAAAAATCCCTAAGCTTTAGAATCGAAGAAATAAAGATCAAAAGTCCTAGGATTCTATCGATATTCGATAGGGCGTACATCATGCTTATGTAAATCCTTAGCCCACTTGGGAACCTTGCGGTCTCGTTCGAAAAGGAAACCACAGTTGTTGCAGAGAGTCTGATGGTTGTCAATTAGCATTCTGATATCGCCGAGATCTTGGCAAACGTACCCTTGGACCATGTGGACCATCTCGGACCGCCCAAACTGCAGTTCCCCAAACCTTGCAATGAGAACATCGCCATGTGTTCCGCTCATAATCGTTAAGGCTCCCACCACCACCATAACCAGCCAACCCTCCGCCAACATCTGGAGTAGCTCTGCCACCAGGCGTGCCGGATCTTGCCAGTGGACTAAGACTGCGGAATCGCCTCTTCTTCTTGCTTCGTTCGCCTCTGCCCATTCTCTCCTCCGCTGGCTCAGCATCGAAGTAACCTCCATTTGCTTGTGGAATGCCACCTGTCATTCCAGTGCTTGATGAAAATCTCGCTGTTTCTCGCCTCAATCGTCTGATCTGTCTCTCTCTGTCCCCTTCCCGCTTCTCGATCTCTTCCTTTGATAGTTGTTCGACCTTTGGCTCCCACTCGTCTGCCAAATGCTCGTAATCATATCTCCAGCCAGCCTCTGCGCCGTGTGCCGCTTCATTAGGTATCTCTCCTCCGTATCCGTTTCCACCAACTAATCCACCACTTTCACAGGCTTCCTTCTTCAGACGTAGGACGGCTTCATATATTGCGTGTGTCATGGCAACAACCCATTCTCCAGACAGCCCAAGGTCAGCACAAGTTTGTCTTGCGAACATCTCAGCTGTTCCCGGTGGATGAAGAAGCGACCATTCGAACTTGTCTTGGTACAAGTTGTTAGAGAGGTTGACATTTAAATTGATGATACACCTGTACATATCATCTGGGTTGAATTCCTCGGATTCGGGTGGTATTGCCGTCGCCGAAGCTGTTACAGGTTGGATCTTTTCCGACTTTTCTTGTGAGGTGGGATTGGAGGTCTTTGCAGGTGTGGAGAATCCATTAGTTTGAGAAGCCCCATTTTGCATAGGTGTAGCATTTCCACTGCCAGCTGGAGTCGAAGATACATCACGAGAGCTTGCTTTTATTGTAGTGAGAGTACCACTCGCCGTCTGTGTTTGTTGGGAATGGAACAAAGGATGTAGAGCCACACCCGCATATTCTTCAAGCTGTGTCCGAATCTGCTTGCTAATATCACTTGCCATCTGCCCACGATTTGGAAGATCAAGATCTTGCACTAGGGCTTGTGCAAACTGGTCTGTCGTTATTAACGTCTCGTGAAGATTCCATAGAAACACATCCTTGAGCCGGTATGGAACTGTCATATCCTGGGTCCTGTACGCTGGTAAATTTGGATCAATTTGGGGATAAGCCATTCCTTGTGGTAATGGCAGTGGCGGAGGAGGTACGAACGCAGATATATCGAGATCGATTCGAATTGGGATCAGTGTCAATGGCAACGCGTCTTGCGCATAGTTCTGAACGTCTGGTCTCGCCTTTGCGTTTGACTTGCCCATCCAATCCCTCCATATGCCTTGTAGTTCCACCGGAGTATCAGTTTCCTTGCCGTACTTTTCCGACAGATCCTGCTTAGGTTGCCCAGTCTCATCTCGTCGTATGCTCCGTAGTCCTGTTGGTCGACGCCTGCCCTCATCATCATCATCTTCATAGTCATCATATCCATCCTCTGCATAGTTTATAATGGTTGTGCCTCTCTTCGTCACGCGCGTCACGGGTTGAGCAAGGGCTGCTGCTGGTTGTATTACAGGCGTGAGGAGAGAATTGGCGTAGGTGCGCAATCGGGGAGCATAGCTCGAGATGAACGATTGCGGGGGGTTCTTTGCCGTCATTGTGATGGTGAGTGCCGGCTGAGTAGGTTTAACGCAGCATGTCCAGCGCTGAACAACGGGGGACGCTTGATCTGTGCCAAAAACGAGAGAATGCGCTGAAAAGTTGCGTAATGCGCCGGCGTCAAATTTTCAAGTCGGAGATTGGCGCAAAATCACACTACAACTGCCGTCTAGATCTGCGACAAATTTGAGTGCTGAAGCAGAGACCAGAGAGCTGTAAGTGTGGGAGTGCTGTATTTGAGCTTGGGCAAGTCAACCGCGTCTTTCGAAAGCTCAGCTCTCCCGTCGCGATTCGGCGAAGCGCCTGAGAACCAAGGCATCGCTCTAGTTGACGCCTACCTTACCCTACCTAGTTAGCGAGAACTCTACGGTACGGGTAATCTATTACCCGTATATAGGAGCACGTAGAGATTTTGGCGAGGCTTCCATGTTTTCTCACAAGAGTGAGCGAGACCATTCTACAATGTACCCAACGCCTAAAACACCAACAAATGTTCACCAGCAACAAGCTCTCTTCGCTCTCCGTTGCACAGCTATCGTTATGTACAGTACACAGTAGCTTGCTTGGGTACTCTGACTCTGGAACCTAAAGAGTAAATGCTTTCACCTACCATTGCCCAATCCCAACCTTTGAGATGACGACTACGTTCAAGACCCTTGCAACGGTATATTTATCCCAAGAGATGGGTTGGACCGCTGGAGAGTTGGATGTCAATCCGAGTGTCAAATTGAAATGCATTGTAGAACAATGCTGGTTGGAAAAGCGCCACAGTCTCTGATATGTCTTCCCTTACACGCCCGAGCAATTCATCATCCTATTGACAATTGAAATCTATTCGCAGTGCTTAGTATACCTCCAAGCGGAGATGTGCCTCTAAATTAAACACAGACCAAGGAGATTTTATATATTAATCCTTCCCGATCTCCTTTTCCCACCCTTTGGTCCCTCCCCCGTTTTGCTCCCCGTTTTCAAATCCTTCCCCAGACACCTTTACCACTAACTTTCTTCACAAGCAAAATTACAAAACCTCCCACTATGATCACAATCCCACTGAAAATAGAAACCTGCTCAAAACCACCATACGTTTTGACAAGTGCACCGTTGATTGGTGGCCCAATCAAGACTGCGACGGCAGAAATACACATTCCCATACCCATATAAGTTCCAATATTCTTGGGGTCTTTAGGAACTTGTGTAAAAGCGACTGAAACTAAAGAGACAATCGCACCAGAGAAGAACCCGTACAAGGCAGCAAAGACAATAATCGATGCATTACTGGTGGCTTTCGGCCAGCACAAAATGAGAATTCCAGTGCAAATTCCAAAGCCGAACAGCATGTTCAGGCGGCCGAGTTTGTCAGCAAGAATACCTGGTACCACTCGTCCGAAAAATGAGGCTCCATTGAGAATCGATACCAGGTAAGAAGCCAACTGCGAGCTCATCCCATATCCGACCGCATAACTTGGGAGGTAAAAGATTGGTACAAAGACCCCGAGCATCATGAGGAAGGTTGCACCGACGAGAGTGAAGAATGGCGGTTCCTTGAGAGCACCAAACAGAAAAAACCTGCCTTTTCTGGATGGAAGTCGAGCCTTAATAGCAACACAGGCAAATCCTAGGAGGCCAAGCATCAGGAAACCAATAATACGGACCGACCAACCAAAGCTCAAAGACGGATTGTAAAGCATTTTGCTAAGAGCAATGGGAAGGACGACTCCTCCAATTGAGGATCCAGCTACGGCAAGGCCTATTGCTGCACCTCGCTTCTTGTTGAAATATTGCGAAGTCGAAGCCATGGCTGGAGCCATTGTCATACCCGTTGCTATTCCTCCCAAAATTCCTTGCGCAAGTACAAATTGATAATATGACTTGCAAATACTAGTCATCATAACAGAGAAGACGTAGGTGAAAGCCGCAGGCCAGATTACCTATGAGAATTTAGTAAGAGCCATTTAAATTGGAAGTTTCTTTTACATACATTTCCGCCATACTGGTCAAAGAGAGGTCCACCAAAGAGTGCTCCTCCGAAAAGAAAGAACGCTTGGAGAGATCCAATCCAGGAAATATCCGAGGGGCTTTTATGTTGGAGTTGGTGTGTTTGGTAATACTCTTGGTACACTCCCTACTCAATGTCAGTCAATTTTGTATAGAAAACCACGGAGTATACTTACAAAAGCATTCACATAACCAAAAGTACAGAACAATACACCGGCACAACCAGCAGCCACAGTCCAAGCCCTGGCTCCACCCTCGGGAAAGGTTGTCTCCTTGAATTTCTCTTCCTGAACGGCACCATCGGGTGAGCTGTTGTTCCAGGAGGGTTCTTCGAGCTCCTGGTGGCCATCGTCACCAGTTGTCATGGTGTTGTGTTCCAAATCGCTCGAGGCCATCCTTGACGGAAGTATCTTAGTATTCCCGCTCGTTTAAGGGAAGGGCGTATATGTGTGATAAGTAAAACAAGCTTGAGAATCAAGAATAGAGGAAATGGTTTGCTTGCTACACGAAACCTGATAACGAGCTACTTATATATTCAGGAGGGATATTGCCATCAAATCAAAGTCGCCGGCCACTTGAGTCTTTCACCATATTGCAGTAAGCGACGGTCATTCGGATAATGACTCTCGGACATAGAAGTACCAATGATTGGCTCTTGAGTTCCGCCTTGACTTACTCAGCAGCTTATGTCCGGTGGTGCGGGTGTGCTTCAAGTCTTCAACCTCCCTCGTATCCCCGATTGTTCATTCTTCTCGGTCAAGAGCAACAAGTCGTAATTTGCCGTTACACAATACTGCGTAGCCGACCGAAGAATGGATGGAAGTACAGCATCTGCTACAGCCCTCAGACGAAAACGCCGGCGGCCCGCAATATCGTGTGTTCAATGTCGTCGACGCAAAGTACGCTGTGATCGTAGCGCACCTTGTTCTCAATGTACAAGATCGAAGAATGAATCATGCACATACGATCCAGATGATCCTCCAGTGCGAAGGCCGAGGGCGTTACCGCCAACAAGCTCATCTGTCACGTTTCCTCTAAGTCCAGCGCCCAGCAGAGGCGAGCACCCAGATGGGATACCAAACTCACATGCGGCCTCATCGATAAGCTCAGACAAAACAGTGTCTATCCTTCAAACGCGGTCCCCGTTGCAGTCCCTGGAGCACGAGGACAAAGCATTCTCTCCTCGAACAGGGTTAGGTTTGGATCGTAGGGACAAATGGCAGCGTCTCAATCTAGAACCTGCTCCAATTATGCCTTTGATACCCAAAGATGCCCCTCTCAATCTTGCCTTCCTTCCGAAGGTCCGAGGTATAGTGAGCAAAGGACGGTTATTTGGGCAAAGTCATTGGGGTAATGCGTTTGAGCCCGTAGGATGCCTGGCAAAACTGCTGAGGTCGGTGTGTTAACATTTCATAGTTCGAAAAGACTTCTAAAATTCGGGAACTTCTGAACTTCGAAGAAAATTCGGAATTGGGCATCCTTCTTAAAAAGTGCAAGTCCGCAGCTCGAGCTACGAAGGCCTCGGCGTCTCCAGTCCCAGTCCCATCCGATTTCACTTCCCTAATTCCAGCTCGAGAGATAGCAGATGGGTTAGTCGAGCACTACTTTCGTACCTTCGAGTCTACATATCGCATCTTGCATCGTCAATCCTTCTATCAGGAGTGTGCACACTATTGGGGGAACCCGACTACTCCAGACACGAATTTTGTTGTCAAGCTGCTTCTCGTGATAAGCATTGGTACTTGTTTCCATTCAAATATCACACTCCGTGCTGCCGCCCCTCAATGGGTACATGCAGCGCAATCTTTTGTCGGTGGTCCTTCCGAGAAAGGCCGCCTCAATATATCAGGGCTACAAGTGCACTGTCTCCTCATCTTAGCGAAGCAAACAACGAATGGCGTTGGAGGTGGTCTCCTTTGGGGCACTGCTGGCCTTCTTCTTCGAAGTTCTATGACCATGGGGCTACATCTCGATCCAAAGTACTTCCCCAAGATGACGATATTTCATTCTGAGATGCGTAGGAGACTATGGGCTACTGTTCTCGAAATAAATCTCCAGGCCTCTCTTGACGCGGGTATGCCGCCGCTACTCTGTCATGATGATTTCGATTGTGGTCCACCTTCCAACATCAACGATGAAGACATTGACGAGCACACAAAAGTGGCGCCAATACCAAAAACCGAGGGTATTTTCACCCAAACATCAATCCAAGTTACACTCTTACGATCTCTGAAAACTCGTCTCTCCATCACAACCCTAATAAACAACTTCCGGCGCGAGCCCACCTACGACGAAATCCTCAACCTAAGCAGCGAGTTAAGTAGTCAACTGCGTTATCAAACCGTCCTATTTGAAGCTTCTGCACTGCCAAACTCACCAACAGCTCTTCAAAAGAACATCTTAGACCTCATAACACGACGCTTCCTCGTAGCTCTTCACATTCCCTTCTCCGTTCTTGCAAATACTGATCCACGGTACTACTTCTCCCGCAAGGTTGTGCTAGATTATTGCATGATCAGTATGTCTTATACCGGAGATAGCGACTCAGAACTAGATGATTATAACCGCCTCAGACTCCAAGCAGGCGGAGTGTTCCGCGAAGTTATGGTTCTTGGTGCAATGATCATTTGCCTTGAACTCCACAGCCGCATGTTAGAAGATTCTGGGCCCTCAACGCATGCTGCGATTACCAGGGAACCACTCCACAAGCTCCTCGCTGATATTGTCACGTTCTCCCGCAATCGCCTCGTAAATGGTGAAACAAACGTGCAGGTGAGTGAATTTGCGATATATCTCTGAACCCCTAGTATGCTTCTATCACTTTCTATACTTGCAAGCTAACACGGAGTTTTTTATTCAGGGCTTCTTCTGGCTTTCTATCGCGAAATCACAGCTAGATGCTATAGAAGCTGGTGAAGATGCTCAGAAGGCTATTCAAGAGACTGCTAAGAGGGTTATATCTGAGGCATATGAAATTTTAAATGAGAGAGCAACTGGAACGCCTGCGGTGGGACAAAGCCCGTCTGTAGAAAAGGCATCTGCAGGAGATACTTTTAGGTGGGATTTGCTGGTGAGTTTCTGCTACGAGCAACCAGCACCGCTATAAATTACTAAAATATGATTAGATGCAGGATACAACAGGCTTGAATATCGATCTTCCAGATTCGTGGCTCTTCTCCGGTTGGGATGCCGATGGTGAGATGATTTGAAACTATTGACATACAGGTGATGATTGCCGTCTCCTAAATTTACCACGGAGAGAAAGTGAATCCCTAGCTATAAGTTGAGTCGTTTGGTGTACTTGATGAACCATGCTTGTATTACTCTCATTAAGAAGAAGAAGAAGAAGAAGAAGAAGACCTTCTGAACCATCGATTTGGCTCGAGTAACTCAACTAGAGTACGCAGAAGACGATGTGAATCACGTGCAGAAGGGTGGGGGGGGGGGGGGGGTACCTATGTCAGGTAAGTGCACCTTGATGGCCAACAAAGTGGACCTTGACAGCCTCGTCCCTCCTTGAACAACAACGCCTCCAAAAGATGCAAGCACCTTGAGGGACTCTGGCATATTTATTTCTTAAACAACCATTTTCTGCTTCGTCTTCAATGTTCGCAACTTTTGCCATCAAACTCTCGCTATTCATTCTCATCATAACTATCATTCACTATTCCTGATGCGCCCTACAAGCGCTACAGCATTCACAGTCTTGCTAAGCATCAAGAGCCAGCCTCGTCCTTTGATACTTCATCAACAAACGATACGCAGGGCACAACTTATCAATCACCAATTTTCAACGCCGCAAAATGACATTAAACCTCCTACGGACCGACGGAGGCATTGGATTGGCCCCAGAGTTAGTCCTAATTATCGTGGAGTTTCTTGAGTATACGCCAGATGATATCAAGACGCTGATGACTCTTGCCAAAGTAAGTGAAGGTCCATTCTTCACCTATATTGATTACTAAATTCTCAGTCCTTCAGAGAACTCCTTCTTAACCGGCAACGCTCAGTCACCAACAGAATCCTGAACACTCAAAGCCAATCCCAAACAAAACGTACACCGCGAACGATATGCTGCGATACGTGCGCTGCCCTTGTAAAGAATACCCGAGCTGAGGTTGCGGAAATAGGGTCAAGAATTGGTCCACTCCTGCCATCTACAATATACCGAGGGTCAGTACTCAAGTAAGTCGATATACTTCCCGCGAAAATGCCGTTCTGAATCATCAACATGATTCTATCTTACTTGAAAGTTGAATCATCAATTGACTAACTCGTTCAGCCCTTATACCTACATCTGGCTTTCGGAACTGCATTTCAGACGCCAGGCCAATACTACTCTACTGGGAAGCTCATTTATGATGCATGTTGCTCCTAAGCAACATGTACCAGAAGATTCGTCTCTGGAATCATTCCTCGCCTCGGTTTTTTCATTCAAATTACGCTCTCTCAATCTTCTATACGCCTTTGCCGACAGTACAGCCGTTGATGAGATAAGGTATGCTTTGAGGTCTTAAGAGATATGATGATCCTACAGTTGACCACTGCAGCTACAGCCGAGCACAAACCCACATCCAACTCACTTCTACCAGCAACCCAAAGGCTGTCAGAAACGCCCAAGAAAGCTTTTTATTAAAGCTCTCAGCGCCGTTGCTCGCCCTGCTTGGTATTACCGCCGCCATAATTTCAGCTGAATATGAACTCTCCGAGGTAATTTCACGTCCTGACCAGTCTGAAGCGCCTGTAATACAGGAGGAAAGGTTTGTTTTTGAGGACCGTATGCTGCGCCACGGGCCGTTTTTCTTATGGGCGTATGTTGCTGGTTCTCCAGCAGCGAAAAATTGGGTTGGAGAGGAGATCAAGCAGGGAATGGAAGACTTAAGAGACTACGAAAATGGTAAGGAGCACCGGTTTCCGAGTCTACAGAGCTTGATTGGTCGCATATTTTGTGAAAAGGTGAACTGTGATTTTGTTGATCGGTGGCCTCGGATGGCTACCGTGGTGGATCAGTTGGTTAAGTTGGACTGCTTGTAAGGTAGGCTAAAGAGGTGATCAGAGCGATGCTTTAAACTTTAGAAAATACAACTCGTTTAGGTTCTTGAATTCTGTCTATATATCTTGAAATGTAGTTTTGTAGATGTGAGCTAATTAATATAATAAACTAATAGGCTAGAGCTAGGTGAGAAAGTACTAAAGTAAGCGTTATAATTACTAACTTACTTTACCTAAGTAACTTAGAGTGTGTTTATCTTACCAGTACAAGGAGAACTATAAGAGTGTTAATTTTACTTTACTTTCATTATGTTAGAAGTATAGTATATATAATAGATAGTTTAAAGTAAAAGATGTACTGTTAGTTTACTTTATCAATATATTTATCTCTCCTTAGGTTCTATAGTAGCGTATTCAATGTGTAAGAAAGAAAGAGACTATCTATAGGAAGAGGTAGTTCTTATAAACTATAGCTAAGTACGTTACTAATTATATAACCTTTGTTCTAACACTAGGCTAACTTTAGAAGGTTGGTTTAACAGCTAGTATAGGCTCTAAATAGCCTTTAAGTCTAGTAACTATGTAGTGCTTCTACTTCAAGATAATAAAAAGGAAGAGAATTAAAAGCCAAATAGATAAGTTCCTATTAAAATGTTGAGACTAACAATCTCTTCTAAAATGAACACGCTATGTCTCTATTAATAGCCACCTACTTCCTAGCTTTTTTGGTGCGTATTGTACCCTTCTAGTAGATTCTACAGCCAAGTTCCTAAAGCCTGCGATTTGGCTGTAGTAGCAATTCAAGTGAGGTGATGCTAACCAGGTTAGAATATACTGATTTGTAGAGTAAATAATACCACATACGACCATAGACTGAGGAGAATTGGGCATCCCGTCCGCTCTGCCATACACAAGCCTCAGATCGGTAGATTAGTAGTTGGGTGGGTGACCACCAGCGAATACCTACTGTTGTATGTTTTGCATTTTGCCTTCTAATTATTTTGCTTCTCTATTTTATATCAGGTATGACAACGGGTATGGCTACGGCTTCTAACGTCAATGACCGAGCGAAAACCCTTATGGTATTCATCAGTACCTACCTATGAACAGCGATGTAAACTCGGATGGTCAAGAAATGGTTTTGTCCGTTTTAGATCTTTGGAAAAAATTGCCAAGTCTGCAAAGAAGATTTGTGCAGCGACAGGACAAAACTCGAGCACTCCACCGAACAAGATTTTCGCAGAATCAGAGACTCACAAACAACTTGAAGACGACTTTTCCGAGCATGTTTACTACGTCTGCTATCAGAAGCTCAGAACGACGTTTCACAAATGGGCGAAGAAGGTGCAAAAGCACATCGCAGAGACCTCACCGTCAATGACCAGTTCGGAGGACATGCAGTATTCATCGAATTAGTAGATATCATTTATCATCAGTGCAAAAGGTATCGAAAATATCAACCTGACGGAGGAAACTTGGGGACCTACAGCCAAGGAGAGAGATGCCGCTTCGAAAAAGGATGGTACTCCGTTGCACAAGAAGTACAAAAATAGGGTGGTACTCCCTTTCCCGAAGAGCTTTGGGAGAAGAAAAGAGAGAACACGATTTGAAAATCGGTTTCCAACCTTCACATCCTGAAGACGTTTTACATCAGATGCATTCGGAGTGATCTGAAGGCGTGGAGGACAAGCGACATTTACAGCAAATGACTCCGCACCAGATCCGATTCACCAGATTTCCAGGCAAAATCTGCAGCATCATGCTTGCTGCGAATCGCCTCGTTGACTTTGCACGATCTCCGCTCAGCTTGAATATCCTTGCGCATTTCACTCGAGACATACACGTCATCCCAGGATGATTGGATCCCAAGCTTACCACTGGAAAATGGTACTGGGAAGCAACCGTTGTCTAGCCCAAAGCATGCTACTTTCACGAATCAGATGAATTGCATGCCTAATTAGGGCAAAAGTGAGCTCTCAAGTCATTATCAAGATGCTTGGAGCATGGAAATGGACTAAATGGATAGTGTTGACGGCAATATGGGTTCAGGAATGGTCATGTGACCTCAGTTACATGATCTCGGCTATTGCCGAGTATATAACCTCCTCATATTCACAGTCCATAGTCTAGTTTCCTCGATCAATACAAATTAAAAGGTTTCTTTCTACCTCAACGAATTGATTCCTCTGATGCTATTCTGCTGCCTGGAGATATATTCAACACTCCCTGATATAGGTCTTTAAATAACCCTTCTTTCTAAGTAACTAGCTTATTGAAAGCAACTAAAACTTATATAATAACTTAAACACGTATAGTAACGTCAATATGTATTCCCTAGCAGTAGATAATCTACTGGAGCACTAGGAAGAAGGGGAGCGTAAAGGAGACCATGTATCAGGAGCTAGATTGGGATGTGTTACGCCCAACCAGCCCTCTTCACTGTGCTTTATAAAGCGAGACTATTCACCAACAGCATGGTAAGCTGGCGCAACTGGAATACAAAATCATTTCACTAGGAAACTCTAGAGTGGATGCAATAATCTTAAATTCTTCTCTCAGATTCATTCATTCAGACACAAACTGCATAATGGCCATCCATCCTGGAGGGCTTATACTTCTCTACATGCAAATCACTTGAACCCGTTCCCAAACGCCCTTTGTATGCTTATTTCACTTTTTAATCCTCCTCACTACTAAGCACATCTTTAATGCCCTTCAATTCCGCAACAACTACCTCCTCCAATCTATTAACAGCACCGCTGGCTGGATTGTCAGGTTTTTGCCTTGCCAACTCGGTGTCTCTCTTGCCCATGGGCAAGATCCTCTCTCGTAGCACGGCCCTGCTTCCCAACCAGAAATCGACATTCTCCGCCACTGCAGAAGCGTCCCATGGAACCTCTGGAATATCCGGTTGTGCATCTCGGAATGTATTGAGTATAAAGATGACAAGTGAGAGAGAGTGAACTTCAGAACAGACACTGAGAGTCATGTACTTGGGCTGTGATTTGCTCACGATGCGTGAGGTTTCGGGCGCGTCAAATGCCGAGGAAGATGCACCAAGGAGAGCTTGGAATTGATTGAGGAAGAGAGTGACTTCGGTTGCGATAGATGCGCCGACCGCGTCGAGGAGATTCAGAAGTAAAGGTAGGATACCGCGGACCCAAAGACTGTAGCAGCGTTGTATACCTGCGCTGTCGACGAATGGGTTTATTTTGCCACTCCGAAGCGCTGCTGTGATCTTTGCAGAACCAAGATGACCTAGTATGCCGTCTACAGCCAGTTGTTCAGCCATGGCTGGCATGCTGGACAATTCGAGAAGAAAGAGAATACTGAGCTCGCCGTAGATGGGATCGCCGTTTATGGCAAGATCAGTCGACCAGGAGAAGAGATTTGCGGCTACACGTGCCGTTTCGCATGTCGGCGATTTCATCATTGTGACGATTTGAGGATGGTAGAATTCAATTCCGGGAATACGAAGACATGTTTGCAAGATTCCTGTGATCAAAGCGATGTCCTGAGCTGGAACCCCGGGCGATTGATCGTGAATGGCAACAGCGTCATGCAAAGTAGATACAAGATCGCGAAAGCCCTTCGCCACTACATGCTCAAGAATTTCGAGGACCAGGGGAACGACCTCGTTGGTCTGTTGTTGCCCCAGCCTGGTTGTTGAGCGACTTGGGTCCGGGCTGAGGAGTTGGCTCTCCGCGTGGAGACGCAGGGCTAAGAAGAGCAATCTGAGGAGGCATCTGTAATATGTGGCATCACCCGCAGCCAGTGCCATACCAAAACTGCCTTGTAAGCTTCGAATAGCTTCCCATAAAGTGGAAAGAATGCCGTTCCGGAAAATGCCGTTTTCACTGTATAATTCGGTTACCTTGGACCTTACTTCTACTAATCGTTGTAGCAGCACAAGAGCAAACTCTGCTCGTGTTTGGTTGAGTTTGATGAAAACTGGTTCCGAAAACGAGCTCTTTATATTTGATGCTATGCAATCCCTGGCGACTTTTGCCATGATCTTTTGTAGCTCTACTTTTTCTCTGAGGTCACTGCTCAGTTCGACAGCAAGGACCTTCCACGATTCGAGAACAGCCTAACTTGAATTAGCCGAAAGCGCTCCTTCAAAGACATCACGACTTACAATTTGTGCATCTACCAGTGACAAGTTGACATTTGCTGTCGCCAGTTCAAGACTATAGCCATCGTCTTTCCGTCCGATCCATGCGCCGTCAAAACGTAACATCTTGTCTGCCAAGGATAAATCATAGAAATAATCACGTCCAAGATAGCGGTCTTCTAGCCTGGTTTTTTGGAATTCTCGTAGTTGGCAGCCGGGATACCTAGATTCAAAATTGCGTTTCAAATTTGTATGAAGAGACACGTTGTAATACGGTATCTCGACAGCAAATCGCGTTAGGTAGCTTAAATTAGGGACCAGCTTGTCCGCAGTTGTAGAATCGCCCCTCTGCCTAGCGTGGAAAAGGTGCATGGCCAAGATCTTTGCGACATAAGCTGCAATCTGCGTTTTGTTGCAAGCATCCGTACGATCCTCTAGTGTGTCAACTGGCTGCTTCTGAATAGGAGGTAACGTCCCAAGGTATTCTGATATGGCGTGTATGAAAGGCGTATGTTTCTCCAGGTTATATAATGTCCACGGCCAATAGTTCTGTGCCAAGGAGACAAACTCTAGCATGGCCAGAGCCTTCTTTTTCGAGAGCTGAGCAAGGTTTGACAAGGTCTCCAAAGCGTTGTTGAGTAGTGATCTGGAGGTCTGCAGTTCGTCACTCTCACAACGACGCTTGAGCGCATCTCTTGGTGCTTTGCCAGTGAGCAGGTAATTAGCAAACCACTGCTGCCGACAGCTCACAACCATTGAAAAGAAGTGCCAGATGCTGATGAGAGTATCATGATGAGGTAATGGATCATCCAGATCTGTGAGGGTACGCAAGAAGTTCTTTGAAGTGTGCGGGCCAAGGTGACCAAGAAGGGAAGGCGGTTCGTCGGTATTGGTTGAAGCACTAACAATTAGCGCTTCAAACATTGTCACTACTGAGTTTCGGTAGGATTCATTGACAGCATAAAGTCGTGCAATGAGAGGGGAAGCTTTGAAGAGTTGCATCTCAAGTTGTGAAGCCGGCCTTGCTTCCTGTGCGCTAATCTGTAGTAAACTCTTGGTGAAGGACAGGATGCCTTTGACCTGCTTTTCTCTCAAGCGCACATACGGGAGATTTATTGTTGTTTGCCAAGTGGAAAAGCCGTCAAGGTAGCCAGATAAGAGGGGTTGAAATCTCAAAGTACCTAGGTTGGTCGACAAGAAGGTGTCCACGATGTATGCAGCAGCTGGTTTCAAGCCTGCCATTATGCCGGACTTGGGATTGGATGATCCGTCAACGTCATACGTATAAGAGATGATGTGATCGAACGTCGTGGAAATGTTCTTGCTCAGGGATATTCTCTCTTCGTCAGCCGCAAAATTCCATGTGCAAGATGATTCGAGAACCTCAACCATAAACTGGGTGCAAGACAGAAGAACCTTAGCAAGGACCTGCTCGGGTACACCAGTACCAAGTTCCTCTCGAGCACCGAATCGAGCGGCAGATTTGTTGCCGCATTTTCTTGCGATGGCATGGGTCACCAAGTCCTCCACCAATGAGTTGAATAGCCGTGTACAAGACAGGAGGAAGGGGTATTGGTTAGTGACTGACTCAACATTTCTGACAATACTTGATAGTCTGCCACCGCCACTGGCGCGGCCATTGTCCAGAAGTCCACTTCTATCAATGAGAGGCCAAACCCGACCAGGAGAAATAGGAATGATGGCGTGAATGAATTGAATGCACCTAATTAGTACTTCTAGAGGCACCTCGGAGCCTATGGCTGTTGCTTGGGTCTGTAGCTCCTCCTCAAAGATTGAGAATATCACAGAGATGATATCGCTGTTGCGGCTTAGGCCTGCGCTGGCACTCTCTAAGACGCGCTGAGCATCTTCTCTTGAGTGAGCAGTTACTCCAACTGTTTTGGAGCTGCTTAGTACTAGTGTCGCTAACAGGCCGATTATTTCAGCCACAGAATCGCGATTAGCTCGTTGTCCTGTTGTCGCATCTATCTGGTCGCGGGAATTGAGAAAGGTCTCCAGTAACTTTCCAAAATACTTCAATCCAGAATACTCGTGAAACCAAAATGCAACCTTTGGACCCGAGTCAGAAACTATGCGTCCAAAAGTTCCTGCTGGGATACAAAATTCTCCCGCTTGGACCAATGCCCCACTGATCGACCCTCGACCTAACATCATTTTCGACGACTTCAACCGAGATTCAAAGAGCTGAACAGTCTTTATAAGTCGAATATTGTTGTTGTTGTCTTCCTCGTGTGTAGTCTCGTAGTCTATGAAGCCGTCCGGTAGTGCGTAGGTAAAGGTTGGGATTCTGTCGAGGAAGTCAATGATGGATTGAGAACCCCTTTGCATGTAAGAATTCGTGCAAGCAGCAACTGCACGGACGATCTGTAAGAATGGTAGCGACTCGTAGGGAAACCTTGAAGCGGCTACCCTTAGTGATGCTTCCACTATACGGTCATTTGCTAGAAAGATTGCGAGGGGGTTGTTTTGAGGCTGGAGTTGCTTAGCTTCTGTCAAATGCCAATAATCCTGACCGGCGGTAAGAGCTGAAACAGCAGCAGTCAAAACTTCAGGTATGTACCCAAGGTTATCCAGAGCGCTGCTGATAAGATCCATAAGAACGATTCGCATCCTAGCACCTAGCACAGGCAAAAAGAACGCTCTAGGTGTATCTCCCAAATACATGGACAATTCAGCAATGATCTCCAGAAAATGACATCCATCGGCCGCTTGGCGAGCCAGATACTGAATGGGATCAGTGTCTACGCTATCCATTACTTGTTCCATGACCTCATCATACACATCAGGGCGAGATATCATCTGGCCGTCGCTAGATAAACCCCCATCTTCCAGTCCATGATGAGCTTGCTCGGTCTCTTGGCCGGATTTGCGTCCTCGCATGGCAGCGAGAATAGAACACCAGGCGAAGATCGCTGGGCCAGCAGTAGCATACTCCTCGTTGGCCACTTTGAGTAATGACGTATGAACCTCAATAATTGCTTGGGGGTTCAAGATATAAGCAATATCGTTCGTAGGTGAGAGCGCTAAGTCGTTGTTGAGATCGCTTAGGTATTCTACACAGTCCCCTAGGCTGAGAACAGATAGAGAAATGAGACATGCAGTTAGTTGCAAAGTATGGGCCAATTGTTGCACACAGGGTTCCGGCTGTATTGTCAGTCGCAGTAAAGTAGGGGGTAATGATAGAGTAGCTTACCATCTGGAAACCGTCAAAAAATGAATAGACAGATACAAGGCGAAACCATGCAATAACCACAGCCGAGGAGGTTATTTCGTCGGAGCAGTCGAGAAGTTGGAATAAGATCTTCATCGCGTGCAATGCTTCAGTCAGCTGATTGCACATCCAGTCAAGTTCTACATCTTCCCTTCCACCTTCATCTTTATACCACCCACTACCTTCTCGGAGACTTTTGGTATGACGCTCGATGGCCGAGATACTCTGAATAACCAAATCTTCAGAATCTGCCATCTTTTCGACCAGGGATTCTCCTATGCGTTCGAGTAATGGGTGGGCTGCTTCCGGGGCTTTACCCTTTCCAATAACCTGTGAACGGTACAGCGCACTATGTAGCAGTATGTCCACGCACTTCAGCAGATATTGACGTTCCAAAAGGTAGGTCCGAAGGATGCGCATTCGGCGGCTGTCTTGTGTATCGAAATCGGCCTGGATGACTTTGGAATCTGCGCTGTTCGACAGTAATGCCACAGGGACAAGACTGAGAAGCCGGCTGCTTCCCGCTGCTTCCCGTATGCTTACAACTTCCTCCTCTGAAAAACGCCCCAGCAGCTGCGCATATGGCCGAGACTGGCATTCCACCACTACTATTCGAAGAGCAGAAACTTCGTCGATTCCTGCCTCCTTACTCAACCACAGTGTATCCTCCTTGATTTGCTTGATATCGTAGGGTCCATTCGATGAAGGTGTTACATTGATGGCAGAAGTCTTTGTTTCGAACGCAGTCTTGGTCTGAGCAGATGGTTTTGCGAATGCATTAAATGGCTGCGCCAATACTGCTAGGACGTCATCCTGGGCAAGAAACTGTTCGAGAAGTGGCTGCTTGTCATGATCAAGGTCATCTGTGTCGGATATCGTAAGATAGACGGCTTTCCAGGATCTGCAGACACTGTCAGAAGCTTCCCCAGTATGCGAAGGCATGCATGTATATGCTCACATCAGGAGCTGTTCCCCAGACAGACATTTATCCAAGGGGGGGAAATAGCTGGACTCTGGTATGGGAACCATTGCTACCCAAGCTCAGCAAGCCCGAATGTATGGCACGGCGTTGTGGGAGCATGAGCAAGCTCTGTGACAGAAAAAGGTCCAGGAGGCTGCGACTTTCTACCTACTGTAAGGATGAACGCGCTTCTTCGCGCGCAACAATGAAAGCTCGCTACCGCACCAAAATTGATGCAAGGGACAGGGGTCTTCTTTTCCCCGGAGCTATGACAGTACGGAATACGGAATACGGAGTACCGTAGCTACCTAGAAGTACCTATGTAGGGCGAGGCTCGCAACAGTCACAAGATATCGTGTTGACGATAGTACAGTATTACTCTCCCCTCCACCCACCACCTCTCCATCATCACCACTCCGACTCCAACAACATGCCTTCCCTCGACCTGGTCGATTATTCGCCCCAGCAGCCCCAAGCAGTAACGCCGCTGCCGCATGCAACCAATGTCATCCTCATTGACAATTTCGATTCCTTTTCCTGGAATGTCTACCAGTACTTAGTACTCGAAGGCGCCAATGTCACGGTTTATCGCAACGATGAGATCAGCGTAGAAGAGCTTGCTGCACTCAAGCCGACACAACTGGTCATCAGCCCGGGTCCCGGCCATCCCAAAACAGATTCGGGGGTCAGCAGAGATGCCATCAAGTATTTCGCCGGCAAGATACCTGTCTTCGGAGTCTGTATGGGCCAGTGAGTCACCAAAGAAGCGCGGAAGCGCTCTCTGATGGCGTGGCTGACTTTTGACCAGACAATGCATCCTGGACGTCTACGGAGGTGATGTACTGTTTGCCGGCGAGATTCTGCATGGGAAGACATCGCCGCTGCGGCACGATTCGAGGGGTGTTTACGCCAATTTACGACAAGACTTGCCTGTCACTCGTTATCATTCTCTCGCTGGCACTCACCCAACATTGCCGGAATGCTTGGAGGTCTCGTCCTGGATAGCAGGTCCAGATGGTGGTAAGGGTGTTATTATGGGCGTTCGACACAAGGAATATGTGGTGGAAGCTGTGCAATATCATCCTGAAAGCATCCTGACCGCAGACGGTCGAGTTATGTTGAAGAATTTCCTACAGATGAGAGGTGGGACTTGGACTGAAAACGAACGATTACAACAGGAGGCAGCAAGCCTACAGAAGCAGTCCGCCAACGGAACGAATGGCAAGAAGAAGGAGAACATACTGGACAAGATCTTCGCACACCGCAAAGCCGCGGTTGAATTGCAAAAGGAGATCCCTTCCCAGCGGCCAAGCGATCTTCAAGCTGCCTACGATATGGACATTGCCCCTACTCTTATCTCATTCGAAAAGCGCCTTAGAAAATCCCCATTTCAGTTATCACTCATGGCTGAAATTAAGCGTGCATCGCCATCCAAAGGCATAATTTCTATGTCAACATGTGCCCCTGCTCAGGCACGAATATATGCCCTGGCCGGTGCCAGCGTCATTTCCGTTCTCACTGAGCCAGAATGGTTCAAAGGAAGCATCGATGACCTGCGTGCCGTCCGCCAAGCCTTGGAAGGAATGGCAAATCGACCTGCCGTGTTGCGTAAAGAATTCATCTTTACCGAGTACCAGATCCTAGAAGCCAGACTTGCGGGTGCTGATACGGTCTTGCTGATTGTAAAAATGCTGGACGAATCAACACTAACGCGCTTATACAAATATTCCCAATCTCTCGGAATGGAGCCTTTAGTGGAGGTTAATACAGCAGAAGAAATGTCAATAGCAGTAAAACTTGGTGCAAAGGTGATTGGAGTCAACAACAGAAACCTCTCCAGCTTCGAAGTCGATCTGGATACCACAAGCCGACTCTTGGACCAGGTTCCAAAAGAAACGATCGTGTGTGCTCTAAGCGGCATCTCTAGTCCCAAAGATGTACAATCCTATTTGCAGAATGGAGTTGGGGCAGTACTTGTGGGCGAAGCTTTGATGCGTGCAAAGGATACCGCCGCTTTCATTCGGGAGCTCCTCGGTGGGTCAACAAAAGGCAACCTCCCCACCGGAGCTCTTTTTGTTAAAATATGTGGTACAAGAAACGCCGAGGCGGCTTCAGATGCCATCAAAGCTGGGGCCGACTTGATTGGAATGATTCTTGTACCAGGCAGAAGGCGTACTGTCTCTCATGAGGACGCTATGGCCATTTCAGACGTCGTGCATCAAGTCTCTGGCCTTGCACCAGGTGACAGGCCTCAGCTGGACGATTGCCAGGCATCGGACTTCTTCTCTAATGCAAGAACAATCATCTCAAGCCATCGGCCATTGCTTGTCGGCGTATTTCAGAATCAACCTCTGGAAGATGTTCTTCGATTACAAAATGCGTACAACTTAGATATCGTCCAACTCCACGGCGACGAACCTCTGGAGTGGGCTAGTATCATACCTGTTCCCGTCATTCATAGCTTCAAACCTGGCCAGCCTGGTCTTGGCAAGAGGGGCTACCACACTGTACCTCTACTGGATTCTGCATCTGGAGGATCAGGCCAAAAGCTGGACATGGCTGAAGTGAAGTCAGTTCTCACGAATGATGAAGGCCTGCAAGTTATCCTCGCTGGTGGTCTGAATCCAGAGAACGTTGCAGATGCTGTAAAAGCTGTAGGCGAAGTGGGTCATCGGATCCTAGCTGTCGATGTGAGTAGCGGAGTTGAAGAGGATGGAGTTCAGAGTATCGAAAAGATCAAGGCGTTTATTAAGTCAGCTAAAAGCGTCCGTTGATACAGAAATGTAGACAAAAGTTATTGCTCACGAATGCTAATGAATGGATTACGATTATCATGGGCCCGCGGTCTACGACTCATTTGATGACGAGTTGTGCTACTTTAATCTAGTTTTGAAAGGTTACTGTACTTCCCACGGCACGGGATGTTTATGCCACAATGTTGGCTCGACTCGCTTGGATTGCTGTACTTGAGCCGAGCTTTCCTTTCTTTACTCTGTGAAAGACGAGTGGGAAGTGACCGTAGCACGCGTGCATTTACCTCTTCCGTACTTTCATCATCATCAACCAAGAACATTATCAGCAGTAAGTTATAACTACTTTTGTAGATTTTCGGCCAGCGCCGTTATTCCTAACTTGGAGAAGCATTGCCGCATTATTCAAGAACGATCAACTTCAACATTTTCAATTCAAGTCACCAGCATCATTTTATCCGATTTAAACACCATCATCATTCGTCAAGGAACGCTTTAAGCTGCCATTTTGTCACCTTGGTCTCATCTTATACGTTCTCTAAACATCGTCTTGGGTTATCTGCTGCGGTCTTGGACTGAACTTTGCTGTTCTTCAAGTTCGTCAACCTGGCGCAGTCTTCAACCTTCAGTACTTACATTTCACAACTAAACCACACTGCAAAGCACTTCCCGAAAATCTTTATGCTTTTGGCAATTTCTCCTCTCAAGCACCATTATTTCCGTATCATCGTCTCAATTCTAGCATTCATTGCACTCGATCCCAAACTCACCAGCAAATTGTCAAATATTTGCACCACATCGATCCTTCCCATTATCTTATTCCTGGGATCACTTATTGGTTTCCTGAGGTACGCAATCAAGTTACCACTTACTAAGGCTGTTTCAATCAGTCTAGGGCTGAGTGCATGCCAAGAGCTGTAAAGTCTCAACGTCGAGAGCGGTATGTCCTCCCTTCGTCAGTTCATCTTTGTTCTGTTTCTCAGGCTGTCTTTACAGACGCCTGCATAAAACTACCCTGAACCCTTTTCTCCTTGCTGTCCGGCTCACAACTACTGACGCCCGGTCAATCTCAACACAACATTTTCAACTTGCATTTCTTGCGGAAAATCAACCCAACTCCAGACTCAACTCGTCCATTCTAATTCTCACTAGGAATATCATCATAACCGAATAAAAGCTTCCCATAAATTACTTCAAAATATTACCAACATTCGACTAAAATGGCACCAATCCGCACAACCACCAAAGCTAAGGCCAAACCCAACACAAGACCAAGCCCTATCTCCCGCACAAAAGCCAACTCAGCATCCACCCGCAGCCGAGCTGCCCCTGTTCCCACCAAAACAAAAGCAAAAGCAAAAGCAAAAGCAGGTCGGCCGTGCAAGCAAATCTTCGCTGGCAAAATCATATCTCTTGCAGGCGACTTCTGTGAAGCACGGCAATCAACAACATGGAAGACTGATGACATCATTCGATGGATCAAGTATCATGGGGCAGAATTTTCTAAAGATGTCACCAAGGAGACCACGCATTTAATTGTTACAGTCAAGGCTTATAAGGCTAAGTGCCAGCAAGGTATGTTTTGCTGTTCTTGTTTGGGGTAGATGGTGGTTTGAAGGGTCAATATCACTAGTGGTCTTTGTGGTGACTCAGATACTTGAGGAGCGAACAGGTGCTCTTCTCAATCATACCAAACGCTACCTTGAAACTCTACAAATACCACAAGGAGAAAGCTGATAGCGTCACAGTCTGCAAGGCATGGAAACTCGGCCGCCGCTGCCACATCGTCGTAGCGGACTGGCTTGAAGATAGCCTGCTTAAAGGCAGCGTGCGATGCCGCAATGAAAAAGCCTACACCCTCGACCGCGTAATAGCACGAGTATCACAAGGAAAAACCGAACAAAAAAAAAATCGGGATCGTTTTGAGGACGGTGTACGACTTTCAAAAGAACTAGCCGATCACCGTAAGTTCTTTAATTCTCTTTTGAAATTTGGTGGCATTCATGACAAATGAGAAAGCAGTCGTGTTGCTTTACTGACACGATGGGGCGAAAATGTAGGATTGCACATGATTCACTACGATGACACGGGCTTTGAGTACAAGATCGTGCTCACACGCATAAACCTAGGAGGCAGGAACATAGTCGAAAAATACACCATCTACCTCTTCCGCTCCATCGCCAAACCGCCCACCTTCATGTGCGGAGCCAAGTTCAGTCGATCCCACCGTCCCGCCACTTATTACCGCGAGGAATGCCACCCAAAGGACTTCAAGACGGCGTTTGCCGATTTCAAGCGTATCTTTGAAGTTAAGACCAAGGTCCCTTGGGACTCGAGACTCGAGGGATTGAGGATGGGTCCGGAGGCTTTTGTCTATACTCCGCCCAAATTGGGGAGGCCAGTTGGTGATTTGATGCTGGGTTATGTGAGGCCTGAGTTGAGGGAGGAGAGGTGGGTTTTGGAGAGTAATGGTGAGGAGAATAGTGGTACTGAAGTCGTGGTACGGACAGTAGTGGTATGGACACTAGCTCCAGTGAGGATGATGATGAGGGCTTAGTCTACGACACTGATTCGGAGGTTGGAGATTCAGTCGATGAGACCGAGGAAGAGAGTTCTCGTTCCCGGTACCGAGGAAACGCAGGTGCTACTACTACTGATACTTCGACGTCTACTTCTACGAATGGAACGCACACGGCTAGAACCTTTCGATCCAGTGGTCGCTCTAGCGATGGTGAGGCTATGGTGGACAGTTATTTTGGTGGCGGTGGTAGTACCTGTGCTTCTGCTGGCTCGTCGCAGGATAGTGGGTATGGTTCGGGGAGTCAGACTATGCCGGTCTTGTTGTCGGATGGTGAGTAAGTGGGTTGTGGTGGTGGATGGAGGATGGGGATGGGGCAAGGGGAAAGGGACTCTTTCGTTGCCGTGGTAGTTATGACTTACCTAGGTGAGTTGACTTCGAAGTTCTCTACTGGGGTTGAGGGGGTGGGATTGTGATGCTTTTCATTGGGGCAGGAGAGCTTTTTATCGATGAGTTACTTAGTAGCTCTTACTTACATACTTACATACTTAATACTTACTTAGCAGCAGCAGACTTCCTCAAGAATGCAATTATTTAGTTATCAAAAAGCTAGACGCTATTTTCAAGTTTGCGAGTGTGGTTGTGAGTGCTTCCAGGAACTTAGCTTTTGAGTAAGCTGGATCGAAGGTGCTTTAGAACCTCTGACCACATGGGGGAGAGAAAGTAAACTGGCTTGAATTTAAATAGACAGTTAGGTACCGAGGTAGTGTTGTTCCTCTTCGTATACTACTAGTAAGTTAATTATTCTCATAGACGGGGTTTACGCAAGTCAAGCTAATGATTATATTGCTTCAATTGACGGATTATACCTGTTATAATCCGCGCAGTACTCTTAACACTGTACTGTATATTTTCCGGGACTGCCTTGAATTGACGTTCAAAGATATTTATTAGGTAGGTAGATAGCTAAGTCTCGATCATTTTCTATTGTCCTAAACTCCCTATATGTTAGTGGTTTTGATCAAATTCCAGCCTAAGTCGACTATGTTCTGAGAGTTCCGTTACTTACGTTGTTTTCCCCCCAGCAACTGGCATGTCATCATTCACTTGCTCAATTTAAATTAGTGCATGTGAATGGTTGGGCACCAGGGAAAAAGGTGAATTGTCCCTCCTTAGCTGCAATTATTGTTAAAAGAGCCAGCTCATGCTCCTATGGTATCTTGGACGAATTTATCTATGTATACTGTAACATACAAATATACAACACTCAAGCCCCATTTTTTACGCTTCAACATTCCCGCAAACTCCCAGTCCCATTTTCCAACACACCAGAACCCAGACTCCATGCTCCATCTCCAATGGTATCTATCCTTTTCAATCAAAATCTCAACTTGGGCAACACAAACACAACCACGAGGGCGAGAACCCAAAGTCCAGCAATCCAAGCATATATCAACATCCTACCCCACCAACCTCTTCCCTCTGTCATTCCAGTTAAGGAACGCATTCGTCTCTGTGCCGTCTCCATTCCACTTTCATTCCGATCAAGCACCGCGCCTGTGTTTTCCAGAATCCCCTTCTCGTCCTCTAAGCTCGCGGCGAAGGCGCGGGATTGTTGTTTTAGTTGGGCAGCCATGGATAGGAGGGACGTGGTGAGGGCTTCTTGTTCAGTACGGTTGTGTGTCAAAAGGGCTTCAGAGGTTGCCGTTGACATGGCAGAGGTAGCTGTGGGTGGCTGGGGAAAGCGGGAGCGAAGGATGGAGCTGGGTTCGGGTTCTGTGATGTGTACAGGTTCAAGCTCGGGCTCTAGATCTTGTGGCTGGGGGATTGGATCTCCGGTATCGTATATTGCGTTATCGTGTATTGAGTCTGCCTGGGAAGCTTGGTCGTCAGTTTCTGAAGGTGTATCCTCGCCCAAAATATCTTCTCCCTCGGAACTATCCTCATCGTCCGAATTATCCGCGATCTGTACCAGGAGGATTCATCAGCATGCAAATACCATATGATGGGATATAATAGAGCGCGACATACACTCTCAAGCTCCACCAAGAGTTCCTGAAACCTCTCAATTTGTCCTCTCTGCCTTAGCAAATCCGCCTGCACCTGCTGCCTCTGACTCAACGCCCTAATGCCCAACGCGTCCTGTTCCAGCCTAATCAACAATGTGCGCGCATACTCGACATTTTCGGCGACCTTCTCGCGCTCAAGACTAGAGCTCCTCAGCTGTTTCTCCGTCGCTTCGTCGGCGACGATGAGTTGTTCGCGTAGTCGAGAGAGGAGGCGTGATAAGTTTATGCTTGTGGGATCGTGAGGCGTAGAGCCTATGGTTACTGTTGATAGTCTGGCCATGGTCGTGGCAAGTGGGTGTTGATCAATGAAGGACTTTATCAATAATGAATGACTCGGACGTTTGGCTTTTGGGAGCTGTCTCATATGTCGCCGTGACGTTGCAACTTGCAAGGCTGAGCTGTAGCTGTGTGTTGCTTCTGCCGCGCCGACTTTGATCCGTGATTCGCTACAGGACACCTGCCCTACCATACACCTACCTAGGTCTAGGCTACCTAGGACTAGGTCAGCTCGTGCGGTATTGAATTCATATACTTCATAGCTACCTTACGCATCTACGGCAATGCAGGAAGATGCACTTGGTCTTTGCCAGAACCAACACGGGAGAATTCCGTGTCAATTCGCATTGCAACGACGCGGATAGGTCTCTGGGCACCCCAGGTAGTCTCTAAATTATGCTGCGCTGGCAGACTTAAGAGCAGGCAGGGTCCTCAATCCCTCGTCTCTAACTTGAAGTTCGCTTTTAGTTTTATTTTTTATATCTTACCTTCGTACCTGACCAACAGAAAGAACAGAAAGTGACGGGGTGGGCTCAGGTCCCTGTTACGGAAGTACAGTGTCTATTGGAGCGGAGATTGATGCCTCATCCCCCCTCCCATCGGCGCTGACGAGATGCACGTGCAGTGCAGTCCGACCCAGATCATCTACCGGAATGATCTGCAAGATTGCGCAGGGATCGTGGTGCTGAGTGTTTCCTCATGCAGACTGGGGGATAGAGGAGAAGGAGACGCCTCTTCTCTTTGTGACATGGTAGTGGGAAACGTGACCTGGAGCCCCGTTGTCTGTGTACTGCTTCTCAGAGCAAACTCCAAAGCACAGGCAGAGAGAGAGAGAGAGAGAGAGAGAGAGACTAAATCGTGCTGAACAGCCACCGAACCTTTTCTTTTCTCCGACGACCACGATCCTCACTTGGGCCAGACCCTCGCTTGTCCGGCGCGGTAACTGGATGCAGGCTAGGAGAAGCTGCTGCAGCCCTCTCGCGTCCCTACTACGTCAGGGCATTCTCGCTTTCTCGAATGCTCTCACGCTTCCTTTCTTTCCGTTGCCAGTACCTCACCCACCTCCCCTCCGTCACCGCGTCGCAACCTCAGGCCCCCCCTGGCCACGATACTCTTCTAGAGCCGCAACAGACTTCCATCTCACCCACCCCCCTCCTCCAAAGCACACATCTTCAGCCTCGCCACATCGACAGCCATCGAAATAGGCACGCCCCGCCGGCAATGACTCGAGACACAAGATCTTAACATGGACGGCTCTATCGTGGGCGACGAACATCTAGACCCTCCAAAACTGCTATTTGAGAGACTTCGAGCCATTGCGCCGGAACACTACTCCTGGGATGAATCCGAACTGCCGTTCCACTCCAGCTACGACAACTGGTAAGGCTCAACACAATGTGTCCCGCACAAGGCAAAGAAAGTACCTAACCACCGCCATAGGCAAGTCTTCGGATCCAAGAACACGCTCGTTTCTGCCACGCCAAATCATGCGACAAATCTAAAGGCCGCCGCGCGACACTCAATCACTTCTTTCCCGCGGACGCGCCCAACTCGACGGGCCGAGAGTGAGGATGGCAGTGAGTCGACGAGCTCCTACGAGGACTGCGCAGAGCACGTCAACATCGCGGTTGTTGCGCGCATCTCAACACATGCGCTGAGGGAGGAGCGGGCATACCATATCTGCAAGAGCCTCACGAAGTCTGTTGATCCCGATGGAAACCATATAGCAAGGCCCATAGATATTTTCCGACTACCGAGTCAGCAGGGAGACAAGGGGCCTATTGTTGTCTGCGTCTTTGAGCACCCGGGGCCCAATGTGCTGCCAAAGTACATTGATTATGGGCCGGCTTGGTACAAAGGCCGCAAATCTGGGGATGAACATCATGCCTTTCGGAATGAGATGTTTACTCCTTCCGAGCAGATCCCGCTGCAGACATTCCTCGAGTTCGCGGTTGGTGCAACCGAGTGCCTGGAAATTCTGCATCACGGCCAACGGGTAGTACACGGTGAAATCAGAGGTGATGCGTTTCATATGAATGTTGAGACAGGTAGAGTGAAGCTTATAAATTTTGGCTCTGGGCTTCGTACGTTTGAGCATGGCCTCACAAGTACCGGTTGGTCCACTCTTTCGAAAGAGATTGGAGCCAAAACAAAGCTCTCTTACATGAGTCCCGAGCAAACTGGTCGCATGCCTGCGGAGCCTGATAGCCGGACTGACATTTACTCGCTTGGCATTTTATTTTGGACTCTTCTCTCCCAGCAAGCTGCTTTTGATGGAGAGACCCCCATGGATATCATCCAAGGAGTTCTCGGACGGAGGCTACCGATGGTATCTAGTATCCGACTCGATATACCTGATGTCATTGGGAAAATCATTCAGAAGATGACGGCAAAGGCAATTGGTGATCGATATCATTCTGCTAGTGGACTCCGACACGATCTTGTCCAGGTTCAGAGACTGCTTGGTGATGGCAATTCAGCAGCTCTCCAAGATTTGCAGATCGCCACCAAGGATGTATCGTCATTTTTCATCCTTCCCACTACCATGGTTGGTAGAAGAGATGAGCATGACGAAGTTGTGAAAATCATAGACAAAGTTTGTCGGAGGCATCTTGCAGCGCAAAAACAGGACATTCATAGCCTTTCGTCAGGGTCCAGTTTATCTAATCCAGAGGATTTTGATGCCGTTCTTGGCGGACTGGTAAGAGAGTTCTTTTTCTTGCGACTGGTGTCATTACTAGGTCGGCCTCGAGCCGTTTTCTGCGCATGGAGTTGTTTGACAGCGCCCGATGTTTCTCTTAATGTAACACGGGTTTGGAAATTCTGGTGTCTTGAAAGCTCAGGCATAAAGGAATGGGTCAACTGTGCTCTGAGTGGACTTCGACTTAGTGATTGAAGCTCGCTCGAGAACTACGAGACTGTTGTCTGTTCTAATATGAGACTTGGCTAACAAAAGGGATGGTATAGGTAACAGGTGGAGGGGACCTCTCGCTATCAAGTGAAGGAGACAATACCAGCTCTGCGGAGCGGAGTAGCTTAGTCACTCCTGGAGGCCTGTCTGGGGAAATTAAGAATCCTTTCGCAGATGGCAGCTCGGAGCATGTTCCATCCGCAGCGCACTCTCAGCTTAATCCCGCCGGGAGTCATGAGTCCATTCGTTCAGGTGGTTCACGATCTGGTTCGAATCTTAAGCCATGGGAGAAGAACTCTGCACTGAGTGTGGAAGCTAGGTCGGCCGTTGATAGCATTGCCGAGGCCAACAGATCAAGCTCCGATGGCGCTGGAAGCCTTACAAGTCAACGGAATACGCACAAATTCCATAGGAAAGGGCGTTGCGAGGTTGTTAGTATTGCTGGAGCCGGAGGCCTTGGCAAAAGCTGCCTCGTCCAATCCGTCCAGGTTGAGGTAACGTTGAGTTTTTCCTTCTCCTCGATCACTTGTTGAGTTGAAACACTGCCCGATTACCTGAATGTCGGGTGGTCTCTTACTAACTCTTTATGTCTTAGGCTAGACGAAGAGGCTACTTTGCCAGCTCGAAATTTGACCAGACGAAGAAAACGCCATTCGGCCCTGTCTTGAAAATCCTATCTACTTTATTCAAGCAGGTTTTCTCCGAGAGCAACACCGATACTGCCTTTCACCAGCTTCTTAAGCAATACGTTCGTCCGGCCTGGCCAATGTTACACAAAGTTTTGGGCCTCCCAGAGTTTCTCTTGGGCCCTAACATTTCTCCCCAGAAGCGCGTATCGCCTGCTTATAATAAGAGCTTGCAACAAGGCATGGGTGGCGCTTCGTCATCAGCAAGCTCGCGTAGGAACAGCGCATACGCCCATAGTGTGGCTCTCGGGGGGGTGCAAAGCTCCCAAGACTTTCTCCGTGCAGGCTCGTCGACGAAAAGTATACGGCTGCTAAATACCTTTCTTGACGTTCTACGAGTATTCACGCAGCATAATTTTATATGCCTATGCTTAGATGATTTACAATTTGCTGATGATGAATCTTTGGATCTAATCACACAGATTGTGGCTGCTCGGATGAAACTAGTTTTGATCGTTACATACCGCCCCGATGAGATACTTCCTGCGAGGATCCAACCCATCTTAGAACCTCCTAATACTGAGGGTATCAGTTTGGACCCCCAGTACCCACCTATTCATGGCAGATCTGACATGTTCTAGAGTACATAAAAGCCGCTGGTATTGGAATCACGAGGATCGAACTACGTCCGCTAAGCGAAGACAACATACAGACGTATGTTGCGCTTGCCCTCTGCCAACCAAAGCACGATATCATACCACTGGCAGCTGTAATACTGTCTAAGACTGCTGGAAATCCTTTCTACATTAGAGAGATGTTAGATACATGCCATAGAAAGCAATGGTATGTTCTGCCTATACACACCATCTCTGGAATATCTATAAATATATGACCAACACTGACATCTGCTTTTCACCAGCATATGGTATGACTATGGCGATTCAGTATGGCGTTATGATCTCGACCGCATCTTCAAGCAATTCCAGACTGCAGACTATCATAACACGCTGGATCACAGTTTCGTTGATAATAGACTTAACGAATTACCGGCTTCTTCAAGATCGATACTTGCTTGGGCTTCGCTACTAGGCACTTCATTCTCTTTTGAACTGGTGCAAAGACTTATCAGCAGGGAGTTCGACTTTGATGACAACACTTCTAGAAAAGTCGGCTCGCCCCGCTCCCTATCGCCTCATGAGGATCCCATAGGAGGATTACAAGCAGCTATCCAAGCTTATATCATTGTCCCAACACAAGATGACGATCGCTTTCGCTTTGCACACGACCGTTATATTCAAGCTGCCAAATCCTTGGCACATGGCAATGAAGTCAAAATGCACTTCGTTATCGCACAGACGCTCAGTAAATATTATGTTTCCGATGAACGATACCGTGATGCTACAGCAGCTCACATCTCTGAAGCAATTGATGTAATAAATCAGAGAGTAGTGCACAGACAGAGTTTCCGCAATATTCTCTTCAACGCTGCGCAGTCTGCAGCTGAAAGCGGCGCACGACCAACCGCCTCGAAATACTACGCCAACTGCTTTGCCCTTTTGCAACCATCGCCATGGCTTGATGATGGTTCCGCTGATTGCTACTACGATGAGACGCTTGCTCTGCATGTTCGCGCCTCAGAATGTTGTCTGTACATGGGCCAGTACGAGGAAGCTAAGCGACTTATTCACATAGTCTTCTCCAATGCAAAAACAGCTGTTGACCAAGGTACGTACACGATAAAGTGAATTTATATCTAAAGCAGGATCTGGAGTTGTGGGAGACACCTGAACTCCTGAATGCTGTCTTGTTTGCTTATGCCGCTTGAAAAAGAAGTACTGACTCCGCATCCACAGCGCCGTGTTGGGTCTTACAATCCCGAATTTATTCCCAGGAAGGAGACTCTGGAGCTGCATTCAACTCATTGAAGCACTGTCTCAAGGCCTTGAATATCGATTTTGATAATGAGCCAAGCTTTGACAAGTGCGATGCAGAGTTTGAACGGCTATCTCTCAAGATTCAATCCCTAGACCGGCAGGAACTGGTCAACAGATCAATGACAAAAGATTCAAATCTTGGCGCTGTTGGTGCTGTATTGGTCGAAACCATCAGTGCTGCATTCTGGTCCGACACTCTAACTTTCTACCAAATGTCGTTAGTTATGATCAACACGCATATCTGCCACGGGGCTTTTCCTCAAGCTGGGATGGCTTATCTCCACCTCGCCATCATTTCCATCGCAAGATTTAACATGATACAGTTCGCTAGCGAGCTTGGGAACATCTCTGTCGAGCTGATGGACCGATGGCGAGATCCTTACACAATGGGCCGAGGCAATACGGTTTATAGCATGTTTGTTGGGCATGGTGAGTATCTCTTCTCCCTCTATTGACCCAAATTACTGAGTTACCCGTAGTTCAATATCCTATACAAGCGTCCATGGGCCAACTTGAGGGAATCCTTGAGTATACTATTCAAGCTGGTGATAGAGTCTCGACAATCCTCAATTTTGGCCTCGTCTCATTGCTCAAATTTTTTGCATCGGATCATCTTGCCGACCTGGAATCATTTTGTACCTATGGTTGTGAGGAGGTCCCTAACTGGCAGCACGACACCCGTGGCGGCACAATGCTGATCAGCGTTCGACAATTAAGCCGTGCTCTTCAAGGAAAGACTTCCATAGAGTCTCCCTCCGAAATTATGAGTGACGAGAGCTTCAACTCAGAACTCTATTGTTCCTGGCTGACAGACTCACTCAAGAACAGCGAGCGTCCTTTGGTTTTATACCAAAGTATGGAGATTATTCCACTTTTTTTGTACGGTCACTATTCAAGGGCTGTCGAAGTCGGAACTTCTTGCTTGGAGAAGATTGAATGTCTTTGGTCCATCCGCAATTCTCGCCTCGCCATGCTGTTTCAAGGCCTCTCACTGACAGGTCAACTATGGGGTCGATTGAACGATCCACGCCGGGCTCTTAACACGATCACCTCACCAAGGAGTGAAATGCATGAGGGCAAGTGTGACTTTAGCGAAGAAGAACTTCGTCAAGAGACTATTGAAGTCAAGAATCAGGTGAGGTACTTCAAGAAGAAGATCGAGGATTGGCAATTCGTCACAGATGTCAATTATTTCGCATGGTCCAAACTGCTGTCCGCGCAGCTCGCTGAGATGGAGGGCAATCATGGCCAAGCTCTCCGCTTGTATGAAGAGGTTCTAGATCACGCGTCAGCTCAAAGCTTTATCTTCGAGGAGGCATTAGGGAATTACCTCTTGGCAGGCTTCTTCTTGCGCCAGGGATCGCGGCGACCAGCAAAAGCAGCCTTGCGAGAGACCATCATGCTTTATCGACAGTTCGGTGCTACTGGAGTAGCGAAGTATATCGAAGATATACATAGTCTTCTTTTACAAGGACCTACCAGGAATCTACGAACGGCTGAAATTGGCGTCCAAACAGATTTTGCTGGAGACTCAGCCCCCGTGCAATATCAGACCCTTGAAGGCGATGAGAATGACGAACGTGGACAAACTCGCGCATCAATTTCTGAGACCAAGGGTGACAGGATTGGTGCGTGGCAAGGGGGTTCCGCTAGGCCTGAAATTGGGAGTGGTTTACCTGCGCTTGATATGCTAGACTTGACGTCTATCCTCGAATCCTCCCAAGTCATCTCGAGCGTGCTTCAGATTGATGAGCTACTGAAGACAATGTGTGAGATCATCTTGCAAAATTGTGGCGGCCTCGCAGAACTGGCGGCAATTGTGGTCGAAGAAGACGACCCTGTAGGATGGAGCATTGCGGCTAGTGGTGATCCCGACAAAGGGGCGGAAGCACATATTCCAGGTCTCCCGGTTCAGGAGTCAAGCCTTATAGCGGAAAATGTGATCATTTATTGCACTCGTTTCAGGGAGACTGTATTTCTTCCCAATCTCATCCACGATGAACGCTTCAGCAACGTCAGCGAAACGTGGTCGAGCCAGCATACTTTGGGCAGAGCAGTCATTGCAATACCCATAAGCCATGGGTCAAAGCCATTACTGGGTGTGCTTTATCTCGAAGGCCAACCTAACGCCTTCACTGATAGAAACCTGACAGTGCTTCAGTTACTCGTTAATCAGATTGGGATCAGCTATTCAAACGCTCTAACACTTAAAGCGATTGAGAAGGTGTCTGCGTCTAATATTTCCATGGTTGACATGCAGAAGGCAGCGCTCGCTAAAGCCATAGAAGCCGAGGCAAAAGCGAAGACGGCCGAAGCAGAGGCTCTCAGAAACGTTCAGCTTGCTGAGGAAGCAGCCAAGGCAAAGTCAATTTTCCTTGCTAACGTATCGCACGAGCTTCGGACACCGCTGAATGGTGTCATTGGAAACTCCGAGCTTCTCAAAGATAGTGACTTGCGCAAAGATCAGGCTGAGATGGCCGATTCGATACGTGTATCTGCGGATCTACTCTTGACGGTCATCAATGACATACTTGACTTTTCAAAAATGGAAGCAGACAAGATGAAGCTATTCATTGTAGCGTTTAATGCCGATGAGATGATCCGAGAGGTCATTCGGTCCGTATCCTACAGCAATCGGGATAAGAATAGTGTCAAGAGTGTCGAGATCATCCAAGACGTACAGTTACCTAACTCTTTGATCTTCGGTGACCCCGTTCGACTTCACCAAGTACTTGGCAATCTTATAGGAAATAGTCTCAAATTCACCGAGGAAGGATCCATAACAATTGGTGCAAAGACTGAGTGGGAAACCAACGAGGCTGTACAGCTCACTTTCTGGGTCAAGGATACGGGCATTGGTATACCGCCAA
The DNA here is from genome assembly GCA_026119845.1 of Pezicula carpinea. NCBI lineage: Eukaryota > Fungi > Ascomycota > Leotiomycetes > Helotiales > Dermateaceae > Pezicula > Pezicula carpinea. The sequence goes on along the minus strand of JALRMK010000005.1, from coordinate 761,587 downwards.
ACAAACTTGCTAAGCTGTTTAAGCCTTTCTCGCAAGCCGATGCTTCTACGGCCCGCAAATATGGGGGCAGTGGTCTTGGACTGAGCATATGCAGATCGCTAATCGAGTCAATGATGGGAGGGAAGATTGAGCTTGAGAGTGTCGAGAACGTGGGCACTACAGCATGGTATAAATTACGAATTCCCGTGAAAAGGCTATCGCTAATCAGAGGATTTCCAGGTTCACTGTCACCTTCTCAAAAGCCGCCCCTGAAGCTTCAGTCGGAGATACTCAGCATGATGTGGATCAACATGATAATGTGGCAAGAGCAGAAACGAGCCAGCAAGAAGAACGATGCGCCATTCCCACTACTGACTTCTCAAGCATCCCAAGAGAGGAGTTGCGCATCTGTATCGCTGAGGACAATCCTATCAACCAGCGTATTGCGATACAGTTCATGCAGAAGTTGGGCTTCAGACATGTTGATGCCTATGGAAATGGGCTCGTGGCCGTGGAGGGCTTGCGGAAGAAAGCAATGGAGGGTCAGCCTTATCATATCATATTGATGGACGTTCAAATGCCCGTGATGGACGGCTATGAAGCAACCAAGCTTTTGCGAAAAGATCCACTTGAAGCTGTTCGAACTATTTTGGTAATTGCTATGACTGCGAGCGCTATTCAAGGGTATGCTAGGTCTTCCACGTCATTCCCTAGTACTGACTTCTGAAACCTTTAGTGATCGGGAAAAGTGCCTGGAATCTGGCATGAACGATTATTTGGCTAAGCCTGTGAGGTCTGGCATCCTCAAGAGAAAGCTGGACCAATATCTTCTCCAGGTAAAGAATCTTTCAAATTTTTCCTTGTTTCGTTATGATTAATATCTCCTTAGACCCCGTTGCCGATGCCTAACCTCCAGTATGATGCAAAACACATAGCAAATGATGTGATGAAAGAGGCGAACGGCGCATTTTCTCCCAATTTCCTACAAGACAGCACTCCGGGAACTTCCACCCCAAAATTATCACAGCACTTACGCACTGCTAGTGGTAACGAGTCCTTGAACCGTCGCGGATCTCCGTTGAAAAACTCGGAGTCCTCGAACGTTGATGCAGAGCCTAGAAGGGAGATCGTTCCTTCTGAAGAGCTCTCACCAAAATTGAACGCAAAAGCTGCGAGGTCGCTGCGAGCAGGGTCAATAGATGGACCATCTTGGAAAGGAAGAGAAGCACCTGAAAAAGGACCCTTGAACGGAAATAGGCGATCAAATAGCGTCGTACGGGTTGATGCTTCTGCCTCCAACAAGCGATCAACCAAGGGTAAAGAAAAGGAGAATAGATGAAGGAGGGCATAGCGAATGGATTATTCTTACTGTCGGATGGTTTTCTTTTACGATAATGATGAGGTAACGCATAAGCGAAAGCTTTTGTTGATACTAGGAGAGCAGAAGACATTTGGTTGCTGTACATGCATACGACGGGGTACCAATATGGGATTTCGGGGTTGGGATGGCTTCTAGAGCTGGGGTGTGTGTGGCAACCTAATAGACCATAGGGTTGGCTTAGAGTGGCGTGGTTTGCTTCATTCTCTCTCCTTACTGGTCAACACATACACACATGAATACCTATCAGCATAGAGTAATTTGAGAGCTGTACAAATAGTGGCTGTACGCTGAGGTGTGGTTTTTATTATTTCATTGCATTGCTTGGTGGCGATGGGCACCACTATTGGATTCGAGCATATTAGCAAGGCATCTCTTAGATGTGATATAATTTAACACCACCGTATTTTAAGGGCTCGAATTTTCTACAGCGACTAATGAAGAATAGCTGCGATGCTCCCAAGAACGCTCGAGACGAACACGCTAACCTTGTATCATTTAAACTGTCTTGATAATTACACGCATTATATTATTTATTAGAAAATAGGTAGAGTTATAAAGACAGCTAGCTAAGCGACGCTCGCTAGCGAAAGGAGAGTATAACACTTAGTATACCAGACTGTTGTTTCTACTATTGCTTTTGTTACAATGGCATTTCCTAGACTCGATGTGCCTTCTTGCTTAGGTTTTATTAGTCTGCGACTTTCAATAGTAGTGATGAGTAAGTATATTTGGCTACAACCAAATACTTGCGAGTAGGGACAGCTTTTCTTTTGGTGGCAATACTGGCGTGGTTTATTTGATACTACAGTGACGAGGCGGAAGATAATAGTCTGTTGGGATTCGGATGCAGGAGAGCTGGAAGTTCTATCAAAACTAGAATTTATGTGCAAACCATTTAATGTCGAAGGGACAATGAATTAAGAGTCGTCGTACGAATTTGGCATTAGACACAACGCCACCTCAATCGCTCTGTAAACACGAGTGTTTCTTACAAATTAGTCGACGGTTTCACAAGCAACCAGCTATGTATGCATCATGATATACTAGCATGCCACAAGCCACATCCCTCGGGTCGGGCAGCAAAGGCGGCTAGCTACTATTAGGTACAATTCGCGCCGCCCGGCTGGTGTTGCACGTATAAAAGGTACAAGTATGAGTGCATTAATACCACATTAAATAGATATATGATCATCAAACATCATTTTAACAATGGCGCAGAGAGTTCCAGGTACCAGGCGCATTCTGCAAAATACCAGGATAGCATTACATGCCCGTACCAAGAAACCGAGCCGCTCAACTATTGAAATGGAGAAAGCCATATTCATCCTCCCGCCCTCCGTTCCTCACATTTCAATTTGGGCCCCGAAATACATCAGACCTGCCTCGCTGCAGTATGCAAGCCGCCTGTGCCAAAATTCTGGTGCCTCTAGTACCTCTGGTACTCATCTACCTCTTACTGATCAGACCACTCTGTCTACTTCGCCAGCGTTCAAATCAGAAACTAAGCGGAAAGCGGGAAGCCACAGTATGACAAATGTTTCTATTTTCTGACGACCTCGCTGAAGAATAAGGGTCGAGAAAGGAAAGGAGGATTATTATTATACCTCGGTAGCCTACTAGACTACAAAAAGAATGGAGAAGAAAAGAAGGAAATAAAGAAATAAAAGAAAGGATAGTTGCAGCATGCCGTGGTATTGACACTTGTGTTGTGTCTACTCACATATATGCACGTACCTTATGTATCTTCGCCCGAACGTCTGGGTACTTGGAAATATCCCAAGTGGAGATGTCTCTCATTATTTCTCTTACTTCCTTGAAAAGCGCATGTTCTCCATCACGGTAATGAGCAGCTAATCAGCTATACGGAGTATATCAAATCCTCCTTTAACATGTTGCACAACCTGCTGCTGTCAAATCATGTAATACTACCGCACTTTGCCACTTGACAAAACCAATGCCGACGAACATTTGACACCTCACACCTCGAAGCGAATCACTGATCGGCAACTTCTCGATGCCCAAGAGGAAAGAGAAAGCGGCATGAGGAACAATAGTAGATCTACAGTACCAGTAGGCAAACTCGCAAACTATACGCCGTCGTGGGTAAGATGGACAGATACCTAATGACCTGGCACACGCGCCTGCCCGCGCAGACAATCCCATCCATCCAGGGACCGGCAAGTGATGCAGAGACACGGCCACGTCGCATACGTAGATGGGTGATGTACGAAGGATATATAATAAGGGAGGTGAAGTGTTGTATGAATGGACGGAAGGAGCTTCCGTAGCGCCGGCCCTGTGAGGGTCGTTGGATGATGTTTCGCTGAGAAGTTCAGATGAAAAATGGCCGCTGGTCGCTTACCTAGGTAATTGGTAGGTAACTTGCAACTCGTAAGGAATTGAATGAAATGGGCTGGGCTAGGCCGGACAGGGCACATCTCGTTACAGCAACAATGCCCGATCCGGGTCCTTGAGACTCGAGAACTTGGAGGGCTGCAGTGTATCGTCGCTTGGTGGCTGATATGGCATGTTTCGCATTGAGTGGTGTACCTAGGAACCGTACGAGTACTCCCACCTACTGTCGGCTGCAACGCAGCCAACAATAACGAGGCTACAATGCAAATTAATGGCGAAGGGACTGTTGTAGGTAGCTATGCAGGCCCTCGGATTACAACCACGTACAGTACTACCAAGAGCATAATACTCTCTTATGTCCTTTGCTCTCGTGCAGGCATGTGCAGCTTATCCAACGTCTATTATCGGCTTGGGCATGCACGAAATGCGAAGGGTTGAAAAAGAAAGGGACCAGGAAAGTCTTGCCTTACTATCTTTGTTCCTGTTGGCCCAGGGTTTGTTTTCGTGATGGAAGTGCTGTGCCTGTAGTGGGTGAGTGGGCTGGGCTTCTACTCTTGCGCTGACGGGCCTTGCCTCTTACACCTCTGTACTCCGTTCCCAGTGCATACTCTACATATCTACATACATACATAGCTACACACGTACAGTCCTTCCCCTCCAACCCTCGATCCATGGAACGGAAGGGAAATGACGGCTGACGTCGGCAGGGTCGAATAATCATACGATGATTTATATCTAAGGCTGAAGATTCGACTTAATATTCAACCAAAGAATTCCTCCCCGGTGGCCAAGCACGCGAGGAGAAATGATCTACTCTGAAAAGGTGTACTACTACTTGCAACGCTTTCTGCTTGTTATTACTTGCTTTGCTGCGGCCAACTCAGAAGAGATAATCACAAGCATACTTCCGAGGTAACTTTGTCCACCCTCATCTCCGTCCTAGCCAGCAAGCAAGAAAAGTTGGCCAGACCTCTTCAATTTCATATGCGCAACACATATGCCGTTTCGTTCGTTTCGTTCGTTTCGTTTCCCTCTGACTCTCTGGCCACGCTCGACCGTTTCTTTCTTTAATTTAAGCCGTTTAAGATGTCGTCCACGTCCGACACGTACTGGTTAGTACAGGATAGATTAGGTAGCAGTAGCAGTCCATGCTGGCGGCAATCTAGATTCTACCAGAGCCATCCATCTCCACCAAGCTCCAGCCTCCAGCCCGGTAGATGAAGCAAGCTTTGTTTTGAACTCTCGATCCAGAGCCAAAGACCACAACGCAAAAAAGACAAGTTACATGAGGACGCCTTCAACAATTAAAAAGATGATAACAAACGAGATACAAAAATATGGCATCTCAATTCTTCCATGCGAACTCCTTGGGGTATCCCCAGCGGCCATCAATCAAATCAAATCTCCACCACAAAGCTCGCAGAAACAAGAAACACGAAGGAACAAAGAACAACGGGGCAGGGAACGATGGAAATTCCAATTTGCCCGATCCGGACTTCCCGCGAGGATTCTCTCGGGCTCCCATGCCGTGGTGGTGTGGCCATCAATCTCTCTATCGCCTTATCCGTATGCATGCGCCGTGAACAGACCCAACTTAATCTTGCTGTGCCCTGTCGCTACCCTGGCGATGGCGATGGCGATGGCGATGGCGATGAGGGCGATGAGGGCGAGGGGCGATGGCTCTCGCCATCTCGCCTGGCAAAGGGCAAAGGGCAAAGGGCAAAGGGAAAAAGCGAGGGCGCCTCTTCCGCGCTCATCTTGTTTCTTAGACTTCGAGGGCTCAAGCCAAAAGAGTCCTCCGTGACACCGTAGTGACAGTTCAGGTCCAAGAGCTTGGCCATCTCCTCTTTCTCACGCATGTGCAGGTCAGACATTAGACTTTTCCTTTGCTTTCTCCGAGACAAGAGAGAGAGAGAGAAGGTTACGCATTGCCATCCAAAGTATTTTGCCTTTTTCTCCACACGCCAGACTCTGCCAGCAAGAAATGGCGACAATGCAGAATGCCAATGCCAATGCAAAGGCACACGCCAACAACCCCAAACCCAAGTCCCGAAAGGTTCATCATGTTCGTCTCATCTACAGTGTCGGTACTCTGAAAGCAGTAGCAGACCGACCCATTCAATCCGAACAGAATTTAAGCATGCATGCAATAACAAAACATACCTTACTTATAAACCCCCCCGATGATAATAGCTATATGCCACCGATCAAACCTTAACCTCCACCCACCAGGGCCACCACACAACAAGATCCGCAAGCAGGAAGGTCGGAGAACAGAAAAAGGTCAAACCTGGGTCCAAAGAGGACATCGGCCGTAACTCGACGGTAAGGACTCCGAACGTGAGTCTCCATCCACGACCCACCCTCCACTACGGTCCTGTATCCATCTATCCACTATCGCCACAATCTATAATCCACAGCTCACAACCCACAATCCACCATCCATCAGCAATCAAGGGACTCAAGCCCCTAACCGAACGGAATCCGGAATGGCCTCTCTGCCACTCTCCCCAATCTCCTACAGTACAGGTATCCATACCCGCCATGCCATATTGCCAGCGCGCGTCCGGCTGAAACAAGAGCGAGAGGAGCCAGCCAGCCAGCCTTTGCGAAAGTACAAGCAAGTATGCAGTAAGCGGTAACATCTTTCACAAGGTGACCTGGAAGAGAAACGAAGCAACGACCAACCCTGCTCTCCCTGCTTGCTTACCGTGCTACTGTACCGTACGAACGTACATTCCACGTTGTTGTTGCTCAACAGCTATCCCATGCCTACCTAGTACCGTCAGTACGAACGAAAGGGCACAAAAGAGGTTAAGAAGCACACTACTCCTCATCTGTACAGCAGGGACAGAGAAAGCAAGCCCCAAAGCCCGCCCACCACCCTACGTAGTCCAGACCCCCAAGCGAGCCGGTGAGCTAGAGAAGCGACAGCAGGTATATGTCAACATCCATACATATACCATGAAAACCCAGGTTCAGTCCAATTCAGCTCAGTTCGTGCGCCACGCCGCGCCCTGGCCCTGGCCCTGGCCCCTTCGAACCTTTACTTCGGGTAGAGGACCTACCTACACAGTAGTACACAAACAATTATACGGCACAGTCAGCACAGCAAGCACTCTGCACAAAAGAAGAAAAAGGAAATAGTGAATACAGGGACGCTGGGCTGCTTGCCTGCTTGTCTTTCCCCGCTCATAACGCGGCTCTTATACATGACCAAGAGCTGCACTGCACAGCACAGCACTACACAGAAACGCTCGCTCGGCGCTCACTCGTTCGCGCGCCGTGCAAAATAGACGTAACGTACGCGTCAGTCTGCTTTCCTGCCTATCGCTCATCCATCCGGCTTCTGCTTCTCCTTGCGAGCTGTCTCTGTTGTGAGCTCGAGCTCGAGCTCTGTGTCTGATCTTGCGACTTGCCGCCGCCGAGGAGAAAAGGTTCTGATTCTTCTTCTTCCTCTTCCTTCGCGGCTCCCGGGTCCTAGATCCCAGCTCCCGGCCTTTTTCCACTTACCGTACCGTTCAAGGTTCGCCTACTCTAATCAAGCTCTCTATTGTATGTACCAGGGAAGTTGAAATACTGGTAAGAGCGAGGCCGAAGGATGGGAAAGGGAAGGGGTTACTTGACCGATTTCCCTCGTTTAACACATTCACCCACTCATGAACTACTCATTATGCACTCGCGGACAAGACTCACAATGGAGATGGGTATCCTTGAGATGCAAAACAGTACAGTATTCACTTCCTGCGGAAGTCGCAAGCGCCGATGGGCATAAAAGACGTCCAGATCGAAAATAAAAGGTGGGCAATAATACCCTGCCTGGCCACAGCTGCAACAAGGAAGAACAATTTTTAATTGATTTATGGGGGGCAGTGTAAACGTCTTTTTTAATCTGTCTCGATTGAAAACCGAGTGACAACTATCAACCTCGAAGCAGACAATAGCTCCATCCAAGCTTCTTTGCTTCCTGTGCTGCTTCGTACACAAGATTTCTTGCAGTCTTCTGATACCGTATGTTCCAAATGTCCCCAAACCTGACCTAAACCAAACCAAATCCATCCTGTAACCCAAGTGTAAATGCCATCATGACCATGCCCAATGCACCCCGCAAAGAATATATACAAAATTGCCAGGACTGGATGTTGTCAAAACCAATGCCGACAGCTCAATGGTGACAAACTGCTCGCGCCCGAAGCCTGTGCCAGCTTGCCACGGATGGAGACAAGAAAAGAACAAAATATCAAGCCTCTAGCCTGTCCATCTGATATGATACATAGGTCCCATGCCTATCAAGATTGTCCAGCAAGAATCATATATACAGAAAAAAAAAGTCTTAGAACTCGCTCGTCGCCAAACCCACAATAGGTAAGCCACCGCCTTGTAATCGAAGCAGAAAAATATAATAAAGACGCAACAATATAATCGCAATAAAATGGGTATCTTTGGAACCATGAAGCAAAAATAGACGAAGACGACGTAATCGAAAAATAAAAAATAAGACCCTGAAGATCATAACCGGCTGGAATATAATCCGACCAACATTCCTGGCGGCAAGTGTCAAGTTCATCTCAAAATCGACGAGGTTGGTTTCGTTCTTGTTCCGTCTGTGGCCCGAGCCATGAAGTTCCGCATGGACAAATCTCTCTTCTCTCTTCCTGAAACCCCACAATCTCTTTCCATAATCTCGCTTGCACACCAGAGCACACAGAGCACAAAAAAGCTTTGTCGTCGTTCGTGCCCTCTCCCTACCTCGATGATTTCCTTTCGGGCGTCCTACGTGTCTCCTCATGCCTCATCTCCGACCCTGCAGAGAATTGGTACTCGCGAGCGGGGTGTGCTTGCGACTGAGCCCTTGGCCGCGAGTCGCTCTGCTCCAAGATGGAGGATACAGGATTGCTACCTCCGGATCGCGGCTCTGCGGGAGTCGCTGGTCCTTGCTCTGTGCTGGGGCCGCGTGGTGATCCGACACCATGATGGCTGAAGCCACTCTCGGTCTGCCGATGACGACTTCCTGGTCGATAGTCTTGACCACCCCGAGCAGAGATATCACTTCTTTGTCTGGAATGACCCCGTCTCCGGGCGCTCGATGGGGTCGATCCAGCGTGTGAATACGGGGGTGACGTGTATTGTGGTTGTGAAGTTGGAGGTGGTGCGGGTTGTTGAGGCCCCGTGGCTTTGCGTTTCTTGGGGGACGAAGTGTGATCTGGGGAGAGAGTTAGTCGCGGCCTTCAAAGAGTGCGACGATGCTTGCCTGAAGGCGTTGTAGGCTGATTGCCGCTGCTCGAGCCGGCTTGCGTGGTCGGGGGCTGCCAATGATGAAAATAGATGGATGGTGAAGACTGCGGTTCTTGCTGAGCAGTCTGTGATTGTTGCAGAGGATGCTGCGCCTGGCCAGGAAGAACTTGCATAGTCGGACCGGTCGGAGGAGGCTGGATGTGCATTTCACCCGTGTTCAGTCTTGGTAGGTGACTCCCGGCAGGTGGTCGTGCAAGCGACCCTTGAGCCTGAGCGGCTCGAGATCGCGGAGACAATGGATAAGCTGGAAATGCGGATTGTTGACTAGCTGGTCCTATGGGTGTCGATGGCAAAGTCATTGGAGCGGGATGCTGTGCAAATGGCTGAGCCCTTGAATCTCGTCTTTGTGCTTGCTCTGGCGAGGTGTGGCTTTGTGATGCTAGTAACTGCTGTTGTTGCTGAACCTGCTGCTGCTGAAGCTGATGTGATTGTGCCATGTAGTGTTGAGCCCATTCCAAGCTGGCGTTGGGTAGATTGCCGCCGCCCATCCCGGCAAAGACCATGGGGATCATATATGGCGGGATTCCTCCGGACAGAGAAGTTCGCAACATATCCTGCTCGATCTTCCGTTGCTCTAAACGCAGTGATTCTTGCCGGGTCTTCTCCTCCTCCTGCTTCCGCTTATCTTCTTCGGCTTTTGCATGCAGCCAGTTCCGCATCGATTCTTCTGCACCTTGCCATTGTTGGGGAGGAGCAGGTAACTGGCCCATAGGTTGACTTAAAGCTGCTTGAGCAACTGGCGGAGGCGGTTGAGTGTGAGGAGGGAGCGTCAGAGCAGCCGGTGGGGGCAAACCTCTATGAGGGGTGGACATCGGCTGTGGTGTGGAAGATTTCCTTGCCGGTAGTGGGGGAAGTGACTTGCTGCTGGTGGGAAGTTGAGGAAAGGAAGGACCTGTAGTCACCGCCGGCGAGAAACGGGAGGTGTTTGGTGGCGTAGGTGGTGAATAGTCATGGAAAGACTTGTAGCCTTGATGTGCTGGCTGTTTAATCGTGAGCAACATCTTCGAGAGGCGTCAAGTGAAACTAGAAGAAGAGAAACATATAACGTGGAGGCGGCAAAACAACCTTTTGACGACGAAGGCGGCAAGGTGAAGAAGCCAGGTGAAGTGTGTGGGACTCGAGACTTTTATATCGAAAGCAAATAACCCCCCACACTGGCCACGCTCATCTCAAGTACCGTGCGTAATAAAGCAATGGGTCTGTTGGTAGTAAGGTGCCACCTGGACGTTACCGGTATATCAGATCATACATACAGCACAAACGAGACCAGGTTGTGTGGAGGGGAGGGGCAACGTTGGCAGGCCTAGTGTTGCGTAGCCTCATTGGTCTTCGCGAATCATAGGGCTATCGAGTGACAGCTCTAGATCTCGGTGCTGATGGTGCGCTTGACTGCAGGGACGATCTTGTGGGAAGTGGGCAAGAGGAGGAGTCGTCGGTTGCCGAATAGAAGAAGTCCGCAGAGGTCGTGGCACTGAGAATGAAGGGAAGGCTAATCAGAGCAGAGCAGAGTCAAGACAGGCGAGGTCTGCGTGAGAATGGCAAGCAGAATAAGCTCTGTCGGGGTCGAGGTCGAGATGTTCTGTGCGAGCTTTGCGGTGATGAGGAAGGGAGCATGTGTGCATGGGGAGAGTGTTACTACAGCAAGCATTCCAGCATGTATTTTGAAATTGTTCCGCAAGAGGGTGCAGCTCAGCGGGGGGTTTGAGCCGTTTCAATATCAGATTGTTTTTTGGGGTGGCCCGCAACGTGTGCAAGTAGCATCCTGAGAGGAAGCTTAGGGTTGGCCGGGTCAAGGTACAGACAGACAGGACCACCAGCAGGTACCAGCAGTACAAGGCGTCGAGGGATCCAGAACCGGCAGCCCTCGCGTATACACGGATTCAAATGATTAAATGCGGGCCTTGTCCGAGATGGAATAGATTAGTGTGCGTGATTGAAGCTGATGCTTGTCAGTAGTCGGTCAGGCTTCGCCGTAGTGGGATGGCATGGTGGTTGGGATGCGAAAAGCGGGCAGAATAGCGTAATGATGAAGGAGAGCATGGTCTTTTTTTTCTCTCTTTCGATGAGTTGCTGGGTTCCGGGGCCCATTGACGGGGGGAGGGTGAGGGTGAGGGCTTACGACTGTACGAAAGGTACAAGTTCGTCTTCGTAAGGCCGAGCGAGCTACCTTCTGCTGTGGCTGTTGGGAGGGGGTTGCCTGGGGCCGAGGAGGGGAAGCTTCATTGCTATTTGGTGAGATTGGCAACATCCTAGTAGGCAGTTGTACAATACAATAGCAGCAGCTCGTTATACGCTTTGATCGGAGGCATGTATGGCATGTATGGCTGGTATGGCTGGTATGGACTCGTAGACGCGGCTAAAAGCTGTGGTCACACTGGGCACCTTCGCCTTTGCCTCCATGGTGCAAGTAGCACGATGCCACAGCTTCCCACAAGTGCAGAAGCAGTTAGTTGCTCGAGAGTCGCGGCCGGAACAGCTTCCTTGTCCGTACGGGATTACATGTTTTGGCTGACGACTCGAGCGAAGGGGCAGCGTGGTGGAAGGAGAATAAAGCTGGGCAGGGATGAGCATTGCAACGATTGATTGCACCGATTGTAGCGATTGCAACGATGAGATCTAGCACCAAATCGGAGTGAGTCGGTAGCGTAACCAGGACTGGTGCGTGAGCTTGCTGAACCCTGCGAAATTCAGTCTCTTGAAACACTGACGATCAGCACCCGCATCTGGCATCCCCAATCGCTCATCTCACCAACACAAGCTCTGGGTTGATGAAAGGACCAGACAATTTCCAGTCGACGAATCTGGTAATCTCTCGTGATTAATTCTTCATACCGCCGCGCTGTATGGAGAAACCAGGTCCGGAGACTCGCACAGCGACGAATGAGAAGCAGAAGCAGAAACAGGAGGAGAAAGAATGCTGGCGGTACCTTACAACCACCGGCTCTTCTACTGGTCGGCCAGTGTCACTGGGCCTACTACGTCCTCTGCACTCTGTGTGTATGACTACGCGCGACGGCGAGGAACTGGCAACTAGTGGAGTCCCTACTTCTACTGATGCAGTGGTCCGACAACCCTCGATTGTTATAGGTACTTGCAGCCTCTTGCTTCTGTATGTACTACGTGCATTGCATTGGTCCGTACTACAGGTGCTTGGCAAGGGCAATAACAGTTGAAGAGTCCTCGGATTGGATTCAGCTGCGGGAGCAAATGAGGCTACCCGTGGTCGTCAATGTGGCATGCATGGCTTGAGAGCTCTCGCAGCCACGCCTTGGGCTTGATATGTGGCTTGCGGCGTCAAAGACGAAACTCTCGGAAATCGAAAAAAAAGCGTTGCAACAATACTGTACAACCGTTGGCGATAGTGCCATGTCGCCAAATAACATGTAGCACGGACATGATTCGCCGACCAGAACGCCACACCGATACGAGTTCCAAGGGTCGCAAAGGACGGCGTGCAAGCCTTCTAGAAAGAAAGAAAAAAAGAAAGAAAGTTGAATGCCACCATCAGCGATTAAAATGCTGATCGGTTTACAGCAATAGAAAAGCTCTGCGCGCAGTGCTTAGAGGACGTACTCCCGAGCGAGTTACTCAAGCCCGAGCTATTGGGATGCCTACTTCACCACAATAAGGAGAGAAGGAGGTGAATAATTGTCTCGGACTCAAAGGGCCTTTCCGCCTGTGGGCTCGTTCTTCTGCCATGTGTTAGTACCAAATATATGTAGGTACTTGCTGAAACTACTCAAGTTGACTCGGTGATTTAATGTCCAAGTACAGCAAGCATCGTGCGTGCAGCATTTTGGCACAGTACACCTATCGCGACTCTGCTGTGGCTCGTCATTTCTCCAGATGAAAGGACCATGGAATTGCCAAATTGCGACGCCAAACGGGTGAGCTCTTAAGCTCCTCGGTAAATTTGTAACACGGTTTTCAGTCATCATTGCAGCGGCGTACAAGGCAGCAACCGTAGCCTTGCCGACCTCAACCTTCCTAGGGCGAGGTACAGTACAGGTAGGTATGCAGGTATGCAAATGAATGACTACATGCTCGGCCCTCGCTTACCCAGATATGGGCAAGGAGGCGTCCAACATTTTCGTCCGTCCATCATCCATCATATCGTACCATTTGGAAGCATCACCGATGGCCAAGGTCTGCAGCATTATTGAACGACTTTTTTTGAATGCATCAGTATGAAGGACTCGAGAAGTGGCGTCAACAACGAGCGAGAGCGGAAGCTTGCTATTGAAGTAAAGTTTACTAGTCGTTGAACTGGGACATCCGCAACGAGCACCCAGGTAACACCTGAGCTTGCTGGAAGATGTTTGGCGTTTGCGCGATTCGTGCTCAAAATGGCCAACAACTCTCCATCGGGTTGGGTCTTGATTCAGCCGCTTCCAACCTCTCAAAACACCGGCGCTAGCTTTCGAGAGCAGATACGTCGACACGCACCTCGTTCAGCCACACCATCCGTGGTCAGTAGTCAGTCCCCAGTACCAACTAAGTCCATAGTTCGGACAACGGGACAATTCTGAGAACAGTGATGATCTAATCATGGCTCTGTGCAGCACTTATTGCATGAGGCAGACCCAGTTGCCGGTACGTCGGTGCTTTGTTGGGCTCTCAAGCTGTTACGTGCAACAACTGTTGGTGCGATGACGTTAAAGCGCAAGAACGGTTCCAGCAATAATAAATGGGACTTCCTCGGTACAATGGAAGAGTGAGGTCCGAAAATGCGCATTTCCATGGCAAACAGAGAACGGAGCGGCCCAATACGGTCTGGTTGAATACCACCATCCAAGGATACAAGTTGTCACAAACGCAGAACCGCAAAACCTCCACATATATTGCCGATTGTGGAAGTTCATATGACCTCTAGCCTTGGATCAGCAGGTGGTCGTCCGCATTTCGACAGTAAGATTTAAGGCGACGTAACGTAGCGGGAGATCATGATATAGCAAAGAGCCAGAGATTTGTCTTCTTCTCATGTTCAGATGTTCAGATGACGAAAAGAGGGCACAGAAAAGCATATGCCATACCTATGTGGCGTCTGTGAGTAAGTGATCGTCGTGTGGCTTCGACGGCCTGGCCGAACTACAACAACTGTTGGTGCTCACCATTCTGAGGAAGGGACAATAGATACACTTCTTTTTGTGATATCCTCGCTTCGGTGTCGTCGTCGTTCAATTGAAATTGAGCTAGAACTCTCTAGCGCATATTTAGCGAGATGCTTATATCACCTCTTGATGCATCCACGACTCTACTACCAAGATCAATCGCATCGTAGATTTGTAGATCTCTTCGATCTCAGGTTATTTTACATGTGTATCGACAAGAAATATCCATACGCTGATTAAGACAGTTTCGTAGACATAAGCCTTACGCCTATTCTCCCTTTCAGCCTGCTTGCAGCACATGAAGCATCTCGTGTGCGTCTGGTAGCAGTAAGTACTCACCCTTCTACAGGATCTCATCGACGATGGTCCAGCTCTTCATACGCAGGGGAAAAAAAGGTACAAAGTTGGTTTGAAGCTGGAAGTGATAAGCACCCCTCCAGCCGCTCAAGGTTCTTCTATCGCGTCGATTCTCACCGAGTGGCAATCTTGAAGTCTAGAAAGCTCGACAAGTCGCTCATCTTTGTGGATGCAAACAGCAATAAGGCATCCCACTTTCCTCGGCAACATTGCGCCAGGCACGAGAGAGCATCTCGAGACGACCTGCTGAGGCGTTTCTCCCAATCCCGAGTCTTCCTCTACCGGAAGCGAGGGAAGACTGACGGCGGCAAGCTAGAAGCCTCGCCATTGTCGATCATTCCGCCTTATGAAGAGGTGTAGCTCTGGCTAAAAAGCGTAGCAAATCACCGCACACCCTCTTGAGATGATCATCTACCTTTAGGTGAACAACCGCAGGTTCGGGAGGGGCTATCTTCACTATCCCCAGGTTTAAGGTGGCGAGGGAGGACGTTTGATTGATGCGATCGTTCTGTGCCTGACCCCTTGGCGATGCACAAATTATTGCTGCCATGTGCCACGATCCATGAAAGCCATGAAAGCCATCCCCACACAGCATCATGGCAAGGCAAGCCGGCTTTTTCTAAGCGAGCTCAGAAGCCTGGATATCTTGCAGCTTCCAGCTTCCATGATCGAACTGCTGCTTATGGAAGTTCTTTGTGGCCTCACTTCCAACTTTTGACAACCATGCTCTACACCGAGCCGGCCGTACCAGCATTGTAAACGGCCCTCAAATTCCACCACTTATGTTATCGTGACGAGTTACGCAAACTCTTCAGCCGAAAGTTTTGC
Organism: Pezicula carpinea; assembly: GCA_026119845.1. NCBI lineage: Eukaryota > Fungi > Ascomycota > Leotiomycetes > Helotiales > Dermateaceae > Pezicula > Pezicula carpinea. The sequence continues at coordinate 746,281 of JALRMK010000005.1, read as the reverse complement.
ACATTCACCAGGTACTTATCACCGGCAATCAGAGTGCCACAGCCTTCCTGCCATTCAAAGCCTAGGCCGCCTTCTAGGCATTCTTCTCTGACTTCCCTGTCTCTCTCCCAATTCCCGTATTTTATGATTGAGGCTATTATTTCCAATCAAGAGAAACACATTCTCTCAATGAGGTAGATGATAGACAGGAAAACCCCGGGGTTGCGCCACATGGCAATTCGTGGCGGATGACTGCCACAGGCAGGCCAGCCTTATCCAAGCCACCGGCATCATGATGCCGTTGGGGGGGCTAACCGCAATAGGATTCACTTCACGACCATCGTACGGCTGTAAGTCGGTCGTGGCCAAACCTCAATATTGCTTTTGCTAGACCTTCGAGAGAGGACAAACATTCCGCTCCCGCCTTTTGGATCACCATAGTAGCTCTCACCTAACATCTGTTGTACATCCGACATTCAAATGCCCATGTGGTAGAGCAAGTTAGCGATGCGAAAATCGCATCAGCATGTTGACTCTACTTCGTACCCGCAAGGCCATGGTCCACAAGCTTCACTTTTTCGACAAAAGCCGTTGTTTCCAAGTCATGGCTAAGGTATGTCACTTTATGTATCGTCGCTAAGCCGCCTCAGCTCGCCTTTTTCAGCCAAATGCCAAGGCTCAAGTCAAAACTTAGGTTTGGTTCCTGATATCACGTTTCTTAGTCCCAAGTGTCTGAATCAGGAAACGTGATGTGGCATGACAAGCATTAAGCCCAGGTCTTATTTCAATCCGTGTACCTTTCGCGAATACGGTATAAAGCGTCTTGGACATGCTCTTGGCTGTCTCTTCAAAGCAGGTGGCTGCATAGGCCAAGAAGAATAAGCATCAAATATGCGATGGGACAAACTTCTACCGAGCACTTCTCAGCTCCGGTACCTATTGTTGGTTAAAATACGGTAAGCTAGTATGCCTAGTGTATTGCAACCTCTCTCAGGTTTCGGACTTTTTTCTCCTGGAACACGTTGTAGACCGCAGCTATTCATTAAGAGGATGTCCCAAGTCCAGCTCGCACAGAGTCAGCACTACGGCTTACGGCCTAGGCATTAATTATTTTCAGATCGTCCATCGTCCTAGAAACCGAACGGGTACATTGCAGCACCCAGACGCGCACATTCTGCTTGTGTAGCAGAGTCAGACTGCAGCGTAACGAGAAGTCTATTCACAACTCCGTATTTCAAGGTTACTCGAGGAGGTATGCTTGAAGCTCATGTTCAAAATCAAGTTTAAGATCAGCTGTTGTGTTCAGGCCGGCAAGATGCTTAGCCAGCTGCACGCACCTCGTAACCAACTAGTAAAGTAGTGCCCAACCCTATTTCGTCAAGTAAACTCATGAGCTTGGTTCCTGCCTAATTAAGCCCGGCTCGGATAGCTTCAGGGTCAGTCATACTAGTCCTTCCTTCGGGCCTTATGTACAGTAGGTACCTAGTAATGATATTTTTAACTTTGTAAATGACTAACTGACTGGCATCTTCTTTTGGCATTATCCAGGGCTCAACCACATGGCTGCCTCATTAGTCACCTTAGTTCGGACCCACTAGTGAGTGACAATGACCAATAGCTTTATGCAATTACGAGTATGAAAATAGTGTTGATGTCACGAATATTAACTGTCTATCATGCCTTTATCTCTTCAACGCTAACTAAAACCCAAGCTTGAAAATGTTAGCTACCTTACTTAGTTGTAATTCTTACCTAGCTTAGCATGCTGCATTTCTTGAATGAATAGTTTGGTCGTCTACTACTACTGAAGTCAAAAGTGCTTAAGCATAAACGCGTATGTAGAATATTGCTTTAGCATCAGATCAATCCGTTCACTGTTCATTCTACCGTATGCGCTGTCTGCCGGCTAGTGCTTAAACCTAGACGTTAATTGCCTATAGGCACCCAGAAATGCTACGCACTCCTCCCCGTACTGTATGTAGGTCGTAAGCTGAGAACTCTTCTCTTTTTACGTTATCACATTATCTATCGTAACTTAGTACGTGTTCACTAGCTGTCTATGACCTATATTAACACGACATTAACCTAATTGGAGAGTAAAGTATAAGAGGACCTACTAGTTGGCGGACAGCGCAAGGGATATCTACTTTGGAGATTGTTACATTTATTACTTTATTTATTAGATTCTTTCTACTATGGTACAAAAGCATTTGTATACCTAGTTTTGATAGTAAAGTACTACTAGATCCACGCACTTATCAACGCAGCAATACAGGCCTTGTACATATTATTTGAGGGCTGCCATCTATTTGAAAAACACACAAAATATCATCAACCAATAGAAACCACGGTCACCATCCCATTCCTCCACTATCCAGCATATAGAACCCCCCACTAATTACTCCCAATACCCGTTTCCGATCAAACGCACACAATTACAAAGGTGTATACAGCCAGATACAGGCTTCTTTTCTGTCCTACGGGACAAACATAATTAGATGAGTAAAGCGAACCTTCTACTTTTCTGTCACCCCTACCGAAGGTGTTTCTGGGGTCAGCGTATATGTTACTCGAAGGGACGCTGCAAAATGACTTTGTTCAAGTCCTCGAGTATTGACAGACAATATAGATGGCAGAACGATGGGTACCCAGGAATGAATGAGAGATATCCGGAAGCATCTCATTGGGCGGTTCCCATCAGAAGTAACTGATACACTAGAAGCCAATTGCTATTCGAAAATCGAATGCGAAAGACTAAGTAAAGAGGGGGAATCCCTAACTGCCTACAACCAGAAAACAGGTCATCTCTTGCGTAGGATCTGCGGTCGGGACAAACTCCGAGGCTTGGAACCCCCAACCCTGTCCAGTCTGGGAACACACACAATTAATGAGATGGTAAATACATAGGTACAATGCCTCTATGATAAAGACCTCAGACCGGTAGTCTCGATGAAAGGAGCAGCTACAAGCCTTCCCCAGCTTTTATTGAAGCCTAAGCATCCCCACATCGCCTAGAGGTACTCGACCACAACAACACACACCACCCAGGCTCGCCAAAGTAAAAACGAAGGAAGATCAACGAAAGTACGCTTTCACACAACAAGCTTAAGCCAAGATCCTACTTAGTATCACAGAATTACATCTGATGTATCCATGCTACAAAACTTGTGTGGCATATACTGTATACAGAAGATGTACCTTGCTGTTATAACATATCAAGGTCTTTCATTATTCGTGTTATAGTTCTAAACGAGGTTAGCTGTTCAAATCAACGTGAGCATGAAGAGAATGGAGAGGTGGATGCCATTGAACACCAAACCACCTCTTAGATTGCAAAGTAAGTTGATTGGGTGTTCAGTACAGATATCCTGAGGGAATAACTCTAGTTGTCCAACCGGTTCAGGCAATGTAGGGCGATACTTACTGTGAGCAATGATCTCCATTCTTAACTTGCCTGTCGGCAAATCCCCTATCATTAAGTGCAGTGATACAAGTAGAAAAATCCAGAAGCGAAGGTTATTATTTTACAATTATTACAAATATATTCCCTCACTGCTCCTCTCTTTATCAGCAGACATCCATTAGTTCACCTATTTAATCTGATGCATTACGCATCCTCTGAGTCTCTATCTCCTTGAGCATCGACTCAGACTTCAGTGCATTCTGAAAGGGCATAATTCCCCTCGCTTATTATCTACCTCGTCCTCTCTTCCTCATCTTCTGATCAACAGCAACATAAAGGAGAAAACAAATAAAAACAGAAACGCCCAAAATCTACACCCAGATCGACCATGAGAAGCGCGTAAGGGTATAGTGCGTGTGCATGCATGCCAGAGAAACTGCAAAACGAGGCTTGAAAAAGTCAAAGTAAAGATTAACGCGCAAAGGAAAGGCTCTCGTAAGGTAACAAAGGGAAAATGGCCTTAGGGTAGGCTGATTGTGCCGATGTATGGCGAGAATAATCGGCTGGAAAGGAGTAAGGCTGATGCTCAGGTCCTCTTCTTCCCCCTGCGCAATTTCCACTCCGCCTTTGTGACCTTCATCAACAGCTCCTCGTCCTTGACAGGAATCCAGCTCGTTAGGACCTTCATTGCATTCTCAAAATCACTGTCGAGTAAAATCTCCCTTGTACCATCGACAAGTGCTGCGCTGGTTGCATGAAGCACGTCCAAACCACCAGCAAATGGTCGTTCTTTTGATTCAGGAAGTGAGAGATCTGAGTCGCCTAAAAGCATGAATACGTCCCAGACACGGAGTTGAGCTGGAAATGGGATGGAGTAGTTGAAGAGTGTGAGATACCATCTGGTTCCATATGCAGTTGGCTCTATGCCTAGCTCGTCCTGGGAATTGGTTAGCCTGACTGCAATCGCGTGTGGCTGCAAGCGTGACTTACGAGTTTTTTCGAAACATCATTACCATTCAGCCAGTCTTTTTGAAACTCATCCAGTGCGGCCATTAACCCTGGAAAGCCCGCTTCATACAGCTTATCGAGACTCCGTAATTGCCACATTCGTACCAGCATAATGAAACACTTCTCCTCGTCATAATAGCAAAGAAGGGTTGCTGCCAAAGAAGCCATCCCTTGAACGTAGCCTGTATCCGGAAAATACAACGACAGGCAATGGAGGACTCTGAAAAGAAGTCTTTGTCCTCCACGGTACCTCCTTCTGAACATGATGTGGCTGTTGATAGTTCTTGGAACGTCGATATCGATCTGGACATCATCGGCAGAGCTGTGGTCTAGTAATTTGTGAAATGCCTGAACAATTTGCTCATCCGTCGCACTATCCTCCCTCTTCTTCGCGGAAGCACTGAGGAATGAATGCCATGCTACAGCTCGCCATCTGTCAGGGATGCCCTTCCAAGTTCGTTCGATCAACTTGGGATTCCGAGTATCGAATTCGAATTCCATACCCTCACCATCTTTGCCGGTCTTTACCACATTTGCCATCTTCCTCCATTTTTCGGAGCGGTTCCACTCCTTCTTCTTCAGGCCATCAGCTGCTTTCCCATCTTCTTCGTTCTCGGCAATATCTGCGAGCCCAGGTGGCAATGTGAGCATATCTCCTGCTTCATCCATCCATCTTCTGTCTTTATTTCCTGGGAGACGGTTGACAGCAGCTCGAAGGCTTGCGCGGCTATTGCTTCGTGTAGACATGGTGGTTTTTAGAGAGATAGTCGATGCTTTTCGGCTAGGAATTCTCTTGAAGGTCCTATATGACTGAGCTGTCGAAGCAGACCGACCAAAAGTTCTTCTTTTACGGGGTGTCATGGACGCAAGCTGTAGTACTGTAGACACTCTCTGTGGGGGCTTTGGTTCTGGCGTTCCTGGTCTTCCAGACATTGACCTTCTACGCATAGTGATGAAACCATACCTGTCAACATCTTGTCCGTTGACATCCTCCCAATCTTCAATGCCTCCAGCTAATTCATGCTCTCTCCTCGCCAAGGACTCCCTTGATGAAAGGGCGCTTTGGGGTCTCAAAATACCTTTTGCGGCTGGGTTCAGGAGTCTCGTCGATCTATTCCAATTAGCAGTAATACGAGTCACGTAGCATGTGAGCACAAACACTGGCTTCTCGTCCAAAGACTTCGTTTCTTGCGTCTCGCCGGGATTATCTTCAACAGTTGCGTATTTCCCATCGTGCCAATCCAGTGGTGTCCCTATCTCGTACATTGATCTGACTTTTTGCGACTCCTTCTCTAGTTCGTCAGACAAGACTTTGATTGTGGGCGTGGCTAGCATCGAGTAGCTGGGCTGCCTGAAGGAAACATTAGGATCTGTGCTTAAAATACGCGTGTTGGCATAACTCACCTGCGGCCTCCAAGGAGGCGACTTTGCCTATTGACAGCCTTCCTTCCACCCAGCATCATGCTACCTCTCTTTGAGAACGACATCTTGTCTAGAAATTCGGAATCCATTAAGCTTTCAGTAGGTATTGTGGTCAGGATAGGCGAGAATGTTTCGGCCGAATCTGCAGGAGACTCGGGAGTCTTCGGTACACTCCCCTTCCTCGAGAGGGGCTTCTTCAACCGGCGAATACTCCCAGAGCCCCAGCTGTCTGATTGTGCAATGTTTGGCGTCTCGGGAGGCGATTGTATCTGACTCGCTGCTGCAGTCTGTGGTTTTGGTACGGTATCGAAATTTATAGCCACGCCCAAGGGGTTCTCGTCTGCCGTGTTCACAGAACCTTCGCGCGCAGCAGTAGATGTAGTAGGTGCCAGACCTGAATCCCTCTTCGACGCATCCTTCTCCTCGTCGCCAGACATCGGCCGTCGAAGCGCAGGGTGTGTATCGGTTGGAGGAGAGCGGGGTGGTGCAATAGTAACGGGAATTGGTGGTTTCGCAGGAACAGTCTCTTCGTATCGCACAGCCAACAGACCGTTCTCATTGTGCGTTTGCACTGGGCTCGTGGCCGGAGTCGTCATTGTCTTAGACCTCACACTGCCCGATCGACTGCCTGTCAATGAAGGTGCCATTATTCATGTTCGAGAGGAAGCTCGCTGGAGGTGAGAAGTGACAAGTCGTGTACGGTCCAGTACTCCTGGTGGTTTCTTTGGAGGTCAATCCTCGATGGCGCAGATAGCGGTAATTGATGCTTGACAAACGGTGGAGACTCGTGATTGATCGCGCGGGACGGTGTTGAGGTGAAGGCACGAAGAAGCAGCTGCATTAGAGGTGAACGAGTGCAGACAACAAGATGACAAGTTGTCCAAGTTGCCTGAAAGAATGAGGGGGGCTTTTCCAAAGTCTTGTTTTGTGCTTCTCGTGAGGTAAGGAAGTGGGAGATAGATGCGTTGTCGCAAATCGCAAATCGCAAATCGCAATCGCACACCAACAACGCCTGGAAGAAGTGCAAGTATGGAGTTGGAGCCTTGATTCGTCGACCTCTCATTTGGCGCTTCTCCTTCCAGTTAGCGTGCTTCCGTAAAGAATCTTGAGATTTGCGCCGAGACCAGGATTCGCCGGGCCCTGCAGGGTTGATAGTGCAGGTACAAGTCACCGTGCGTTTGATCCCACCTCGAATTGTTCATTTGTGTGAGTACAATGTTACAGATGGCGCTTGACTCTTGAGCTGTTCGCAGTGTTGTCATCGTCAGTGAGTGTTGTCACACAACTGCATCTGCTGCTGCGGCAGGATCATCACATAGGATCGTCAACAAGATCATACTTATGTGGTCAAAGACAGCGAACGGCATGGGATGGTGGATGATCTGAGTCCATGGTACGTGCTGATGCGCGGAGCGAGTGATGTGGGGGAGGCTTGGTTCTCGAGGAGGAGCAGTACAGGAGCATGGCGACTTCAATGCACTTGAAAGCTTAACCTTACCTTCAAAAGATGGAGTGACTAAGTGTGTTTTGATTCATCTGCTTGATTGAATTTCCTTCTGTACAGCATTTGTCCAGATGCGTGAGTGCACTTTCCTTCCAACGCCATGCCGAATGCTGCTAAATTCATCCTTTCGCCACGACATGCAATAATATATCTTCACAGTTCTTCATTCTCCCAATCTCTCTCGCCATAAGTGGATTGGGCTCTGCCCCCACTCATATCTAGCTTCGCAAGGAACTCAGGAGGTACCGTCGGGATGTACTTCCGCTCCCGTTCTCTATTCAATCCTCCGAAGCCAGCTCCGTAGCTGACGAGCATGTCTGTGCTAGTCGGCAACGAGAATGGGAGCATGAGAGCAGGGTCCAGGAGGAGATTCTCTGGTGCATCGCCTTCGTCCTCTAATGACAAATCATCCATCATCATCATTGACTTCTGATTCGAGTTGGGCGGCTCGGCGCCATGACCGTTCGCGCCACCTTTGGTGGGCGTCGACTGTGGATTCGCATCCCGTGCGCGTGGAGGCTTCGGGGAACTTCCAGCTGCTTTGCTTCGTTCTTTGCGCAACTGAGCTTCCTTTTGAAGATTGACGAGGTATTTCATGGCGCTCTTCGGAAGCCCTTTCTCTCCAACCTCGGGTCGGTAATGTTTCACAGCATGGATCAGCTGCTGCGATGTAAGTCGAGTAAGCTGCTGTAGTGTACCAACAAGGCCTTCGAGATCATCCTCCCCAAGAGATGAAAAACACTGTGTCCATTGCAACAACTGTATTAGGGGGGAAAGGTGGCGTCGTGCAGCATCCACTGTAGTCTCACCACTGGAGGTCATTGAACCATGCTCATAATGCTCTGGCTGGCGGTTATTCCCGCGTGCCCATTCTTCAAGACTGGAAACGTTCATGCGAATCTGCATCGCTTTTGTTCGCGCCAGGTATTTGCGATTTGACATGACGCGGTTGAATAGCTCAGCACCTAGCCAGTAGAGAAGTTGAGCTAAAATCTGTGATGTTATAACAGAATGTATGTCATATAGATCCAAGACGAAAAGTGTTGATGATAGGAGAGAAGTGACATTTCGAGGTGACGGTTTTGCCCTCTGTTTGGGCGAAGGCGGCCTGAATCTCCTCTCAGCTGGTTCCTCCTTAACCTGGTTCTTCCGCTTGAAAAGCTTCCACTCATTTTGGAAAGTGATATCCTCAAAACCAGGAATGGTCTCATGATCGAGCATGGCAGGGTCAAGAACTTTATCCATTCTCCTTTCAGCATCTCTGATGATTAAGATAAAGATCTCGTTGATGAGCTCAGCCAACTGCTGTTGAAATTCAGACGTCGACTCGGCCAGACCAGCGTCCTTCTTCAGATAGTGGAGTAGCAATGTAGCATTAGAGATCCAAAAGGCTAGGATTGTCATATCCCACTGGTTGGTCTCAACAACATCGTTAATCTTGTCCATGGCGCTGATAAGAAGTTTTGCGAGCAACTCTTGATTTGCATGGTAGTGTGCATAGCGTGCACTTAAGAATATCATGTTGGCGGGGACAGGTTTCTGAGAAGGTGATCGCTGGGGAGTCATGTTGGTAATGACGATATCGAGGATCTGGCCAAGTTCACTCTCTTGGAAGACAAACATCTGATCATGCAGACATCTGTTCCAGTCAAATTCTTGTGCCTCCTCTTCCAGCTCTCCCGGAGATTCAGGCTGGTCGTCTATGCCCACATTTCCTAAGTCTACCTCGAGATCTCGTGCACTTTCCATCATCATTCGACGTCGAAGCTCGTTTTCTGCCATCTCTTCTTCAAACCGATCCTGGGAGAACCCTGGGTTGTAGAAATCGTCTGTAACACCAACGCTCCCGATATGATATCCGCTGTCGTGTAAATACCCAGAAATTTCGCTGTCTGGAGCTACGAAATCAAAAGCAGTCCGTCCTGACGAGGACTTTACTTCGGGAGATGCACCATGATCCAACAGTGACTTCGCAATACCTTTATGCCGATTTGTCATTGCCCACATCAAAGCACTCCATTGGTTTCGGTCTTGCTTATCGACATTGGCTCCAGCATCCAACAGAGCTGTGACGACGGCTTCATGGCCCTAGAAGCTGCATTAGCACCTATCCAGTACTTCCAGTAAAATGTGCTCACAAAACAGCTTGCGTAGATAAGAGGCGCTGTGCCCTCCTCGTCCGGCGCATTTACATCCACATAGTCCTTCGCCTTCCCACTCAAAATCCTCTGTATCCTTTCAACATCTCCATTGCTAGCTGCCATGTTGAGAGCCTTTTGTAAAACATCTTTCTTCTCTGCTTCGGACATTTTTTCGTTCGAAACAACGGCATTCTCATCCTCGCTCGCAGATCCATCCCGGTGTGCTGCCTGCGCAGCGAGCATCTCCATCAATCTACTATCACTATCCCCAATCTTCTGAGTCGTCAAGTCGTCTTCAAACCCAGGGTCGTCCAGAGAAAGGCTGTTGAACTGAAGGGGCTTGGCAAGTACGGGTGTGGTCAAGAATTGGGACTGGCCTGCTGGTTATCAGCAAGCTTTCCCAGATGGTTGGTAATTATATCCTACCTTGCCACGCATCGTACATCTCTGTCTCCTGTGTATAGTGAGAAGGGACACTCTTGCGATCATCCAGGGACCTTGGTAGATCATCTGGGAGAGGCCTAGGTCGTTTTATCTCCTCCTCCTGGAACCCGCTGATATCCCCGCCATTGTCCCCAATATCCATGGCAGCGGGACGCGCATTCACCGTCGGCTCATCGGCTTTCGTGGTGCAATTTCTGTGCGTAAGTTGCCTTTGATTTCTGGGCTGTACTGGAACTAGCACTGATACAGGTGGAAGTGTCGAGTTGAAGCCACCGGGCGTTGTTGGTGCCGTTGGAGAGAAGAGCATGACGAGACAGTCTTTGCCAGTCTCCCATACAGTGACAGGGTTAAACTGTCTGTGCTTTTAAGGTTCCACATTCACTTTCCAGAACACCCCTCGTACTTTTATTACCTACTTACGTACGATGTGCAAGATGGCACAGTGGCAACAGAATATCACACAATCCAGCAGTTGTTGAATAATAAGAGTCACGAAGGCTACCAGTTATTCATCTGTCACCTTTAGACAATGAAAAGTGGAAAGTTAGTGTTTTCGTTTGTCTAGTCCTGGGAAGCTAGGGTCCGTCGAAGTTTGGTATTGATAGCCAGATTTGTGATCACGTGTAGCTAGCTATTCCACAAGAAAAAGGAGAAGCGCTTGAGAACTAGTGAGTAGCCAGGTCGACTTCTGTTGTGAATTGCCTTGAACCCAGAAATATGAATGTGGCAATATCCTTTATTTATTGACGCTTTCCGAAGACCCTGATTCGCTTTATTCCTCCATCCGGAATCATGACCAGCTTCACATGGGTAAACACTTTGTCCTTGATCAAAGACTCAAAATGATGCTCCTGGTCTGCGCTTGTCTTGCTTGGTTCAACAATATCAACCCAGTCAGCAGCCAAACAGCCGGGTTCTCCCTCGCCAGTCCAGTTAATGGCCTCAACTTTTGCCTTTTGAGGAAAGTTACCACGGAAGAAAGCAGTATCAATGACCAACTTCTGTATTGTTCCATGAGTTCCAAGCCGAATAACAGCCCAGTCGACATGGCCCTTTGCTCGAGACCGCGATGTCTCCCATCCATCTCCCATGTCCTTGCCCCGTCCTGGCAAGATGAGGTTCGAAATCTTACCGAAATGCTCATCACTGCAAGAGATGGAAATTCCTCCATTGACTGCGGCAGCGAGGTCGAATACAGCTTCTTTATCCTCGGGAAAGACAGGAACAGCATGTCCGAACAGCCTAAATCTAGCGATACCACCGTCGGGATACATGTTGAGTCTGACGTGTGTATAGGGCTTTGTTGTTGGAACTGTAAGTCTCCAGCCGAAGCGCTGAGATGGGCCGCAGTCTTGGATTCCAAGGATGGTCTCCCACTTTCCACGATCACCCTTCCACCCCACGACTTCCTCATCATTGGAGCTGAAGACTCCCTCTACAGAGATTGCTGGAGCGTGGTTTCCAGAGAAAGCAAATGTATCGATTTCTATGCCCTCAATGGTACCTGAAGCGACGCCAAGACGAATAACCACGTAGTCAAAAGGATCAGTGTTGTGTCGGCGTGTCTCCCAACCATCATACCAGGCGCCGGAGTAGACCATCTTTCCAGGTTGTCTGATGGGTGCAGTTGCTGTGAGGAGGTTTGATGCATCGGCAAACCATTCATCAGAGCAAGAGAGAACCTTGCCACCAAGAGCCGTGCCAATCAAGTCTGTATACCTTACGTCAGTTGAGTTGTCCCCACGTTTATAGATGGTGAAAGAGACGCAGTGAATCCCGTCTCAATGTTGAAATGGTCACGCTTTTAGAGCGGCAAATACATAACAAGCCTGGCTTGCATAACTCTAGCACAGCTTCAAATAGCACTCAACAGTACAACCATCACCAAAGCCGAGATACTCCAGATACCTTCTCATGAGATCTGGAAGATGAAGAAGACACACGGGTTGTGGACGCACCAACGCAAGTAGAACGGAAAGTTTCATCAATCTCATCCGAAGGAATTAAGGTTGCGGCCACAGCCTCGGTCTTGTACTCGCTCTCGACTGACATGATGAGGGCTGATGATGTGGTAATTGGTATGGACTTGGTATGTTTGGAAGACGAGAGAAAGAAATATCGAGCAGACAATTTCAGTCAAGAAGCTAGGGTGCCTCAGGTAGGTACTTGTTCACTCGTAATTTTCTCCAAGTTGATATCGGAGCCCACCGATAGACAACCCCACTATTTTGATAAGAAACACCCCGCATTACTCGATAGACACACCTCATAGTGTCCTAGAGAGACGCGTGAGAGGGCAAAATGAGCTTTTGCGTACGCACTGAGACTTCTCCTCACATCGCAAGTAGTGACTGGACATGTTTCGCCATCTTCGTAACGCAAGAACACTACCTGGTAGCACGTTTTGTTGCACCATCAACATCACGAAGTAATATTGAAAATGGCTTACCAATGGAGCTCGCTGATTGGCCTGAAGCCTGGCGAGAGCGTCATTGAAGCTTGCCTGCTTCAAACCTAGCCAAGAGATGCAACAGGGGAGCTCGCATTGAACATTATTGTTGCTGACCTGCCGAACATGTAAGTACGGTAGTTCCCCCGCCCTTGGACAGCAGCATCAAGACCACAAGGTTTATCTCCAATATTCCAATTCCTTCTCTTCCACCAGCCTCTTACTCCTGCACCAAGAACACAAGCCATCGATTCCAATCTGCAATTCCCCATTCCATTAACTCTCAGCTCTGAGCAGCAACAACCAAAGCGACGCCATGGCATCGGTCACAGGTATACCCGAAAATACCCATGCTTCATCGCAGGGCCTCGGAGAAGACGAGCCCCTCCTGGGACGAGCTGGTGATGCATCGCAGCAAGAAGGCCGTCCTCTCTATTACAACTTGATCATAGGTAAGCCTCTCTTCTTGAATTTTCGATAACTCCTCGCTGATACCTCGCTAGGCACGGCAGTCATCGCACAAGCTGGTATCTTCCTTCTTGCAGCGCTCGTCTGGGCCAATGTCTTCCTTTCCGACCTAATACTGTTCTCTGTACATCCCCTTCTCAACTCCGCCGGACTGTTCTTCCTTGCGCAATCCATCCTTATTCTGCAACCAACCCACACACCTGAACAGAAACGGCATGGCACCATCACCCACTTTACTTTCAACAACCTCGCCATCGATACATTGGTGGCTGGTCTTGTAATCATTGAATACAACAAAATCAGTCATGGTGGAACTCATTTTGAATCCCCACACGCAATTCTGGGTTTGATCACCTACATACTGCTTGGCATCCAAGCCCTAATCGGATTTACGCAATACTTTGTGCCTCAATTATACGGAGGAGTCGACAATGCTAAGTCTATTTACAAATGGCATCGTATCAGCGGATACCTCATTCTGGTCTTGATGCTTGCTACAGTTGCGGCTGCGACACAAACGGATTTCAACAAGAACGTACTTGGTATCAGACTCTGGGCTGTACTTCTCTCCTCGGTCTTGATTTTAATTGGCGTTATCCCAAGAATCAAGAAGCAGAAGTTGGGGCTTGGTGGCACAAGAGCGTTCTCAAGTGGTGCCTTTGGCCAGTAAGGAAACGATGAACATGATGTTGAAGTTTTAGTAAGGGTAGAGTGAAAGTTATTAACGACGCAATCCGTACGAAAGTTACGATATGGGTCGTTTATGGGAGCCCACCAGTTTGGTATTTGCATTTACATGGGCATGGGATTGGTAGCGAAGAGTGCATCTTCAAGGTGGAAACCCCTTTGCGACAGTTTGATCAGTATTAATCATGGATTTGGTTATTTCTTGCTAGTCAATACGTAACGACTTTGATTTACATTTATGCACGCCAATTACCGAAAATGTTTCTGTGATTACTTAGCCAGCAAGGGCTGGTGATACTAATGAGAGATACACGCTCCCCCAGCCCCCACCGACTTCACGCTCTCTTCCTAATGTGTTTACACAGATGCCTAGTCTATAGCTAGACCTAAGCTGAGAGGTCGCATTTAAATTAGGTTCATTTACATAACTTGAACATACATAGCACGTTAAACTATATTGATCCTAGAAGAAGGATAGATATAATCTTGCTTAGAAAAGAGAAGAGAAGTACCTTACTTATTTCTACTCTACTCTACCTCTCCCGCTACTATATTAGTAAGCTGCTCATCTTTTTTGCTGCTAGATTAGGTACCTATTAAGTAATCTAAATATAAATAATAACTTAAATATATATTCCCTAGCTGTAAAGTACCCCGCCTTAGTGGATGTACCTACCTAGTCATATATGCACAAGGAGCTGGACGGGAGGGGGAGTATTACAAGCCGAGCTGTCGCCTACTCGTAAGCATTTTGCATTCTCCAGTTGCAAAAAGGAGAGTTCTCGGCGATAAGATAAGATGATCGCTTCAATAGTGCAGGGGTAGTTAGTTGATCATCATCTTTTGAACATCGTCTTGCCTCCACAACTTTACCCTTCTCCTCGCTATTTCTGCAGGTACTTCACCCTACATGTCCGGAATAGTAGTTCAAGTACCATACACCTTTGCCCGCTTTCTGCGAGTCTCCTCACGGCGTCATGCTTTCCAAAAGCTCCTCAAGACAAGTTCGCAGACGTTCTCCCAGCTGTCGCCACTTCAGCCACCACAAGCAGACAGGTGCGAGGTAGAAGATGAGAAGTCAATTGAGTCACAGACAGTAGAGAAACAGCCAAACAAAGATGGCCATGGCGAACGAGAACAAGGTGCAATGTCGCGACGACTCGCCCAAGCAACAGAAGATGCTATCCTTGAAGGAGGTCGAGCGGGCCGGAAAGCTGTGGAAGAGGCAGGGTTCTCAGAGGAGTTAAAGACAAAACTCCTCGAGAAAGTGGAGGCGCACAAATTCAGATCAGAGAATGCCACGGCGTTTGCTCAAGCCGGTTTGTCTTCACACGTCGGTCGAGGATCCCAAGATATAGCTGCCGCTCAGTCGTGGACTGGCAATGAGAATCCCGAGGACGCCATGCTACGAATGCTGGATGATGCACGGAAGCCATTAAAGCCTAAGTTGAGAGGCCCTGGAAGGATACCTTTACCCATTATGGACCTGCGGCCGAAGAGAGAACTCAGACAGACAGCGGGCCAAAGGTTGGCAAATGCGAGAGATAAGACCAGTATATATGCTATTTCGAAGGACACACAGATGACAGACAAGGAGAGGGAAGAAATGAGAAATGAATTGAAAGAGAGGTTCAGTCCAGGTGCGAGGCCTATGCCAAATTCTTTCCGTGGTCTTGCTGCTTTGGCAAATGAAAGGATCGAGGATGCTATTGCTAGAGGACAATTCAAGAATATTCCACGGGGAAAGGCAATTGAGAGAGATGCTAGAGCTGATAATCCTTTTATCGATACAACGGAATATATTATGAACAAGATGATTCAACGACAAGATATTGTACCACCTTGGATCGAGAAGCAGCAAGAGCTTGTCAAAGCAACCAACGTGTTCCGTTCACGGCTGCGCAATGATTGGAAACGCCAGGCTGCAAGGTCGATAGCAAGTCGTGGACAGATGAGTCTCACAGAAAAAATGCGCTTGGCAGACGAGTATGCTGAATCTGAGCGCATCAACAACCCAAAGAAACGTGCCATCGAACAAATTTCGGTTTCGACGAATGCCGCGGACGATCCTCTTATAGTAAAAATTGTTCAGGAAGCACCACCGGACTTCCCATATCCGGTAATTTCTCAGCCCGTACAGGTTATAGTTGAAAACGAGGATGCAGAGATCATCAACTCGGAAACCAAAGTAGTTTCTAGCGAATCTCAAACCTGCACTGAAGTATCCACTCCCAGCAATGTGCCAAAAGCGCCCCTCCCAGCCCCTTTCCGCCTGCCATCCTGGGAAGCTGCTGAGCTTTCCTACCTGAAACTCGCAGTATCGAATTTGAATAGCCTCACCCGCAGTTATAATCTCATGGCGCCTGACTTGGCTAAGAAGCCTTATTTTTCACTTGACCGCGAGCTTCGATCATGTTATGCAGACGTTGCTCCCCAACTATCACAAACAATAAAAGAGCGTGCTGCAAGACCTCCCAAGGATCTTGTAGAGAAGATCGGCCATCGGCCTGGTGGTTTGCTGGAGAGATTTGGTGGAGAGAAAGCTAAGGTCTATGATTCTAGGAAGCCGCACTATGGGTTTAAGGAGTTTTGGAATGATCTGTTTGCGAAGGAGGTGTGATGAAATCTGATTTAGTACATCAGAATCTGACCTTGAAACGCGCATAAATACTGGCTTCAGTCCTCCGGCTTTAGCAAGCGATAAATGGGTTTCTAGGCAGTACAAGATACCTCCTATCGAAGAATTCGAGGATCCATAGCTGTCTAGTGTTGAATAGTATTTGTTCTCGTTAGTTCAAGGCCATGAGACCCTTTAGATTGAAGATAGGGCTCTGGCATCACTCCACTCATTCCAGGAGAACTTGTGACGCGTAGCCTTTCGCTTACCGACATAGTCTGGTTTTTCGACTATAAACTCTCCTCCTAATAGCTAGTTTCCACACACAATACAACATCGACTTTTATTCTCAAAACCGACTTATCAACTCGCGTTTCTCCTTGGGTTTGTGTGACAGCGAGTAGCTCCCATATGCACTGGCCGATTTTGATGATTCACGTCGTTATCTTTTTGGCTTGCACACAGTAAGCGACGGTTCAAAATCCACAACTCGAATTGGAAGTGCGATTCAAATCGATCAATTTGGGAAAGAGCGGTCCAGAAGAACTGACGCGGGGCTCTATTTTAGCTCGATCAACTCGGGAAGGGGGTATATTACCTCATAAACAACATCAGACACCTTCAACACCTCCTACAAGAACACCATCCATCAACAAGTACCACAACTCATATTTTGGCTACAGCATCTTCATTCACCAATCCAATCACCCCCATACTTACAGCACTTGTGTATTGACCGGTTAGGAACCCTCTTCAGCACCGGCCTAATTATGTGACTCAGACTAACACATCAATTTATGTAGATGTTTACGATGAAGACTCGTAGCCAGGCCCCGACTCACAAACGATCTCGCTCCTTGTCAGACGATAATACTCCAAGCCATACCCACCCCGGCACCTCATCACCAACCAAGCGCCGCCGCCCCCGCAGTAACACCAGTGAAGAATCCACAAGCACTGTGGCCAGACAGGACACCTCGCCCAGATGTCTTCCACGCAGGCAATCCAACTATGATGGGGGCTCCAAAGATTCACATGGCTGTGAAGACTCACCTGGCGGGTCCATTCCCATTTCCAAATGGTCTGCGCGCAAGCAATCCAGGTACGAGGCTAATTCTGAAGATTCACTCACCTCCATCGTTGATCGGTTGGATGATATGCACTTGAGCGATTCTGAAGACCACGCTTATCACTATCAAATGATGGATCGTAAAGCGGTAATGAAAGAACCGATTTGTCTTCCAACGGATCAGAAAACCTTACGCTCTGGTCTTAACGACACCATGGAGTATACTCCTGACATCTCTCCGTTGGGCTTGAATGCGACAGAAAGTCGTGAACTTTTCAAGATAGTCACAGATGAGCCTGGATTGGTTACGACGGATTTGGCTGGCAAGCCCAACAAGATCATGGTAGACAGTCCCGATGCTACGTCCTCTTCTCTTAAATCCTTGGAAGATGGTGTTCCTATGTGTCATCAGACGGATCGTGTTCTGCAACTTCCGCAGGACCACGTTGAAGCACGCTCACCTTCTCCTATCTCTCCTCCCCTTGCTGGTCCGTGGCAGCGTGGGCAATATGCGTTACGAGCTTGGATGGAGCAGCTCGATGAGTCAAGCATACACTACTACGTACGGCTTCCTGTACATGGCACATATTTTTACTTACTATTTTCAGGACGAAATTTGCCTAGATGATTTCTTTTATACACCAGTGTTTCGACCGGAGATATTGGTGGATGGCAAATGGATCGTTGGAGAGGTGGAAATCCCAGATACACCACCCAGTAACGATGCCATGGATGAAGACTTGCAGGAGTACGAATCAATGATTCGGTATGTGGAACTCCTCAATCATTAGGCTGTTTTGACTAACTAAACGGCTGGAATTTCCAGTACGATTGAAGATGTTCGTCAACAGGCGGCTGCCTCCATTGGATCTGATACAGTCAATATTAGCCTTATGGATTGATACCATCTTTACAAAGTTGTTGGAGTGGATGAGGGTGTTGATGGGAAGAGCGATGATGGTATGGATGTGGGTGAAAAACAACCAAAAAGGCGGTGCAAGCAAGTGTTGATACACTAGAAACAAGGACTATGGACATTCTTTTAGTAGACACTAGATCTCTTGATTGGGGACTAGTAGTTGCCATTCTAGACGATGGTATAGAAGTTTTCGAGAAAACCACTCTTTCAATCAATGAGTTGCACACGTGATATAACAACCAAGTTTCCTTTTAAGTTCTTAGCCCACTGCTCTAAGAGTGTTGTTTTCTTTTTGGACTGAGCACTGTCAATACTTTGAGGGTTGAACAAATAAATGTTTTAAAGGTAGAAGTGGTTGATGCAATGTACTGTTCAAGGACGTCTTCTCGTCGGGCTGTCCAGTCGGGAGGTCCGAAGGCCTCTCCCCCACTTCCGTCTCAATGCATATAAGCTTAAGCTCTACAGTACTTAGATCGAGGCAGCATTTGACTCTCTATTCTGACCCTCTGTATTCGATACCTTGCTATTCTCCTCGCCTACTTCTTCCTTCCACCTACCTGCAAACCTCGACAACAGTCTTACTGCTTCACCTTGTTCGCGCCCTCGTCTCACCCACTCCGGCTCGCGAAGCAGAGAGAAACATGGCTTTAACCGAAATCTCCTCTCTCTTCGCCGTGAAGGGTCGCGTTGCGCTTGTTACAGGCGGCACCAGTGGAATTGGATTGATGATTGCTAAAGTTAGTCTCTGATGTCTTCACATCTACATCTACCTACCTTCCTTTCCCGAGAGAAACCGAGTTGAGTTTCGTCACATGACTGATTCTTGCGGAATTCTGGTAGGGACTCGTTACGAATGGTGTCAAGGTTTATGTTTGTGGCCTGAAGAGTGATCCTATTCAGCAGATTCAGGAGGAGTTGTGTGCGTTGGGGAAGGAGTCTGGCGGGGTTGCTTGTGCGTAAGTGAGGTTTTTACTTGCAAATGGGTTTGGCAATATGTTTAGCGATGAGAAAAGGGGGGAAATCCGCGCTCAGACGCAATATACTATTCCTTTGCCAAGTGGGTTTTTAAAGCACGAATACTGACCTCCAACAGATTCTCCTGCGACCTAAGCTCCAAACAAGGAATTCAGGCAGCAGCCGACATAGTCCGCACGCAAGAAACGCACCTGGACATGCTAATCTCCAACGCGGGAATCCGTCGCGACCCGCCTCAATCCTGCAACGTACTTACAGCACCGCTCCCCGAACTGCAAGCCTCGCTCTGGTCCTCAGTCTACGACGACTGGACGAAATCCTTCCAGATCAACGTCATGGCTCACTACTTCCTCTCTGTTGCTCTCGTGGATCTGTTAGCTAAAGCCGGAGATGCCGATATGGGTGATGGGAGTAAGGGGAGGGATCATGGGAGGGGAGTCGTCGTTGTCACCAGTAGTATTGCTAGTTTGCATAATGCGACGAATGTTGATATGATGAGTTATGCTGCTACGAAGGCGGCTACGGATCATCTTGTTAATCTGTTAGCTAGTAAGTTTGCTAGGTGGTATGTTAGGGTGTGTGGCATTAATCCTGGTTGTAAGTTCTTCCCTCTTGCCTTGCTGCTTTATTGCCTTCGTTTCTCTCTCCCCTTCCAGACGAACCGAAATTTGAGCTTGGAAATTTTACTAATTGCTTGGTTGTCCAACGTGTAGTTGTACCATCGGCTATGAACCCCATGGGCACAGGAGCTGGGGCCGATATCTTCGGGGATCTGGTGCAGAAGGTTCCAGCGAAGAGAGCCGGGGGTCTCGATGATTTGGCCGGTGTGGTCTTGTTCTTGTGTTCTAGGGCTGGGGCTTACGTTGATGGGAGGAGTGTTGTTATTGATGGGGGTAGGACACTGTTTGCTAATGGGCAGGTTTGAGGGTTCTGGGACTATACAAAAGTAGATTTACAGGGTTAAATACTTTGGCTTTGCTGGTTATGAGATTTACTGATCGACTGAGTTCTGCTTGATGGTTTGACTTTTGGAATTCCCGACATTATGCTGATACTGGTTGTGAATCCTTAAAATGTCATGTTTCGAGTGGCTACACTTGTGGATGGAGATTAATCTCTGTTCTTGACAACAGGAGGTCAAACACTAAGTAAGAGTGGAACGGAAACACTGCTCACGTCGAACAGAACTCTTGTTCAAACACCACCGGCCAACCCTCCCATTAATCTCCAACCCCAAAATCCTCCCCAAACTTCTCCCCAAACTTCTCCCTCAAAAAGCCTCAACCTCTGAAGCCCCAACTCATAGTTCTCCATCCTTACCTCCCCATCACCAACATCCGAACAAAGTTTCCCTCGTACATCTTCAGGAATCCCGAGATCCCATATCCCGCCATTCGAAGGCTAGCCATCCATTCCCTAATGCTACCCTCTTAGTATGTAGTCGAGGGTTTGCATCAATGTTCGGGAGATTTAGAAGTGCACGGTTGAGAATTAACATACTCTAGAGAGTGGATCTGTTGAAGTCATGGCTGAGGATAGGGGTGAGGAATTGGAGGCCGTGGCGTTGAGGGTTGTGAGGGAAACGGAGACGAGAGGGAGCGCTTTTGATGTGGGATGAGGATGGAAATGAATACGTAAGTGATGTAGTGGTTCTAATGTCCTATATGGAAGAGATTTTGGTACTGGCGCATTGATGCTCTCGCCTTGACTAGTATGAGTAGGGAGATAGTCCCAATATGAAGCGATGTCGCGAGGTTGTACAGTATGTAGGAGAAATTCCATGTAATCTCAGTGATTAGATGCTAGGCAGCGAACTCGAGAAAGCTAGTAGTAATCAACAAAGAACCACGAACTTATCACAGGGACTCGTGCAATTAATGTTATGCTGAGCAATCTTTTGAAAGCTCTAGGCTACGGTGAGTAATAAACCCAATGTGATAACGGGAACATTTAACTTCACTTTTATCGATTAACCTACGAAGCCATATATCGCCGCCCTGGTATATACAAGTTATACCCTAGCTAGGATACGACAAATTACGAATGCGTGCAAATAGCACCCGTCGCAAGACACCCGGGGCACTTAGTACTAGTATCCCACATATGTTCCCCAGCTCCATGGAACTCAACCCCCAATACCTGTTGCGCCGGCCACCTCACCCACCTCTCCCACTTTCCCCCCTGACTCGGCGCGTCCAAAATCTCCATAACAACCGCAAAAAGCTTCTCACTGATTCCGTTACACCACCAAAGGCACTCCAGCCTCTTCAACAATACGCAGTACGTTGCGAGAATAAGCATAGCTTCAGGAACTCGGTTTTCAATCAACGTGACGAATTCGTCTTCGACTAGTGTTATCCAGGCTAGGGTTGCGGATTCGCGACTGACGCCTTGGTTTACTGATGCTAGGGAAGTCATACGTCGGAGGGTTTTTAGGCCTTGGTTTAGTACGTTGATGTCGGGTTCTGTGAGGGTTGAAAGATGCCAGGCTGAAGGGAGAAGGTCGAGTTGTTGTGCTTCTGCTGGTGGGAAGGGTGTATCGTCGTCTTTTGATAAGCCTAACCAGGGACGCCAAAGTGCTGAGATGGGTCCCTCTGGAAACAAAATGTTAGTATTAGTGCGAGGACTTTGCAAGGTAAGGGTCGTGGTTCTTCATGGTACACGCAAGATTGAGTTATTCAGGTAATCTCGATAACTTAGCAAACCGCTTGTTGCCACTCAGCTTAACCTTTCGAAGAAAATTCGCTCACTATATCAAGAGATGAATTCTCAAATAGGAAAGTATACCTTAAATTATCGAGACAGTTTGGGTAACTCAAGCTCTGTGCCCCACGAGTAACAACAGTAGCTCTTCGCATATGTACAAAACTGTGCATACCTTGAAGATCGTTCCAGACCATGGATATTAATGCTTTATTGCCCCGGTGCATCTTTATCCATTGGATATGTGGTGCTTCGGAAAATGGGAAGAAAAGGTTTGAATTCGTGTTGGTTTGAAGACTCCAGCTCGCCCAGTTATGAAGGGTTAAAAGAGTGCTACATGCGAAGCAGGCATGACAATTGTCTCGGGATATAGAAGGGAGTGCGGCTTGATAGAGCGAGAGCTAAGTTAAACATTCAGAAGCAGGATCAAAGGATACTAATCGCTGAGCACTCAGTTCGCGTTACTACTGTATAGAGAGACCTGAAAGTTTTCGGCCCTGCTCTGAATCATCAAGTTGACTTGAGTAGCTCAAGCTAGACTGGCATCAAGTAATGACCACTACTCATGTTATGTACCTTGACAGTGCCCCACCAGTTTTTCATTGGGCCATGATAGTGGAAGCTTTGGTGCTTAGAGTGGTAGAGAGTTGATATGCACTTACTGCTTGATCATGATGCATGCCAGACTCCATATGGTAGCGAGCTGCATTACGGGGGTTAATGCTGGCAATATGAAGGGCCGACAGAGACAGGATCTCGTGCATGAGAAATGGGTTGTGGAAGGCTAGTTGGACGAAGGTGGTTTTGAAAAGAGCGCCCTTTTCAGAAAAGGATGTTTGGGCATCGAAGGTTATCTGAGCTGTGTGGTTGGTCCACCAGTGAAGAAGCTCCATATCCAGCATGGTAAAGGTTGGCGTATCCGACAAGGGGAGACTGGAGAGCGAATATGAGGGACTTGGAATTGAGGTTTGCGTTGGTGGTGTCGGTACGGCACTGGTACTGTTGTCGGACTGAACTAAATCATCCGATGAGTTTGTGTAACTCAGAACGAATTGGATTTTTCAACTTGCCAGTGCTTGGTGTATTCGTGATGTTTCTAAGTGGTTGTGTTTGAAGATATGAGCATGTTGTTCTATAGTGCTCGCATTTGCTACAAGTCGGCTTTTTTTCGTCGCACTGTTGACTGGTTAGCGCGATGATATCTCACACGAACACCCCAGAAGAAAGAGAAGTGCAGCCGCGTAGTAGAAGTGCAAGACGAGCGTCTTGATTGCCCTGTAGCCATACCCTGATTCGAAACGTTTCCGCCAGTCTCTTTACAATGACACTGCCAATCTATTGACATTGCCTCTGGCATGAGGCTTTCACTGATACTGTCTCGGCAGTGGAAAATGGCCTCATTCGACGGCAAACACAAGAACAGCAAGTTCTGCCAACCAACGACAAGAATGAAAAACTGGATAGTGCTCAAAAGGAATGACTGCATACCTTGATCTTCCGGGATTTGCACTGAGTGCAGCCATTGCGACTCTTTTGATGTGCGCGTCGTGGTTTTACGGTCCGTACTTCCCCCTCCATGGTGGCAGGTCTCAAGCAGCTCTGGTAAGTGACTACACGTACCCTAGCAATGTCGAGTAGACTTAACAAATACCTGTAATGTAAGAATAGTACCGTTGATCTCCGTCCCATCAACACAGATGTCCAGACGAGGCTTCGAATGTTAAAATGCAGGAGCCTCAGGCTTCAGATTCGCTGTTGGCCGTTGCCTAGGTTCAGCCCAGTGGTACACACGCTATAGGCTGAATAATGCCACAAGGCTCACAGCGACACTTGGACAAGCGGTGGTAATGATGCCGTACTGGATGGATGAGGAGACGTCATGGGTCATGGTATGTGTACAGGGTCGTTCGTGCTAGATACAAGCGCGGTGCAGCATTCTACCAGTCTCGTGACCGTGGTGTTCGAGGCTACAACGTAGAGCCGATTTTCAACAATTCAATTGTCAATTATGTTCTGTTAAGGAGTTCAAGTCTTTCAGCGGATTTGTAACAGATTAATGGGCCGCCGAATCATTCTCAGAGTCTCTTTCGTCTCTAGCGGCCGCAACCCTGTAGATGTACGAGTAGTAAGTAATAGAATACGAAAGCGATACCGAGATAGAACTCAGCCACCAAAAGAGGCTTCTATTATTCGCTTCACCGGACTCACGACATTTCAATTGGTTCGCAGTGCGACGCTCTTGAAGCCCAGAGAAAGGCGGCATGGCAACACGAAAAAAGACAGCTGGTGAAGTAGGATTTCATCGAGCCGTCTTATATTCAGCAAGGAATCCATTCATATAAGTATTTCCCAGTTCTAGCTTTTCTCTTTATCTCTCAATATCGATTTGTTTCTTGACTACCCACCGTTTGCTTGCTACTTTCCACTCATTCTAACACATCGCTTACGAGTAAAGACTACTGCTTCTTTGCTCGTTGATCCCCCTTCTTAGCGTCGAAACAATACCCCATTCAAGCTCGATCCAGAATCGGAGCCGTGCAATAATCATTCATACGTTTGGGAAAGGGAAGGCCTCGAAATTGTCTCGCAGACTAAAGCTCTTATCTTCATCCTCCTCGACATCCGCGCCATCCACCAAAATGCCAGCTAATCCCAACGACCCAAACGCTTATGTTCTCTACAGGTCCGCAATTCTAATTCAGTCAACCTAAAAGAAGCAACCACTAATCTCATCTACAGATACACACCTTCTCTCCCCGCTGCCATAATCTTCATCGTCCTCTTCTTCATCACCACCTTCCTGCACGTCTTCCAAGCTGGAAAGCGACGCACGTACTACTTCATTCCTCTAACCATCGGCGGCTTCTGTATGTCCCTTCCATCCTCCTTGAACCCCCTACCTGCTCAATATACTCATGTATGATCACACAGTCGAATGGATCGGTTTCATCGGGCGAGCCATAGGCCACTTCGATAAAACCAAAATCGGCCCCTACATCATGCAAGAACTGCTCGTCCTCCTAGCACCAGCCCTCTTTGCAGCAAGTATCTACATGGTTCTCGGTCGCATCATCCTTCTTACGGACGGCGAGAACTTCTCCATGATTCGTTCCAGCCGACTTACGAAGATCTTCGTCTGCGGTGATGTCTTCTCTTTCCTTGTCCAGAGCGCAGGTAAGTAAAGCGTACCTTCTTTTTAGATTTACATACTACTTGAGATGGCGTGGCTAATGTCTGTTTTTTTGTTCTTAGGTGGAGGACTCATGGCGAACGCAACTAGTCAGTCTCTCGGTAAAAAGCTCGTCATAATTGGACTCGTTCTCCAAATTTTGTTCTTTGGCTTCTTCGTCGTAAGCAGCGGCATCTTCCACCTTCGCATCACACGCAACCCAACACTGGCCTCCCAGACTTCACCTTGGAAGAAATATATCTTCGCATTGTACGCCGCCAGCATACTCATCTTGGTCCGATCCGCTTTCCGAATCATCCTCTTTGCGGTTGCAAATAATAACTTGTTGAACGAGAACGAGGTGTTTGTGTATATCTTCGATGGGGTTTTGATGTTGGGTGTGTTGGTGCTGTTCAATATTGTGCATCCCGGTGCTATTATCAGCGGGAGGAAACAGTTGGTTGGTCAAGAGGAGGTTCGGATGGAGTGTCAAGGGCGTGGTGGTGAGTTGACACAAGAGCCCAAATAATGGGTCTCTACCTGATATTGACTGCTCCCTGATATTTTGAGGTTGATGGGGTTAGTGGAGAAGTCATAAGCGATGCACGAAGAGCAAGACTGCTTATAATTGTATAGATATGATGTGATTTAGGGTTAGCTTCGCTTGTAGTTACACGTTTAGAAATCTAGGGTTAGTGCAATGAAAACGAAATTACATATAGCGAACTAAGACACAAATAAACGCTACTAAGGGGTCAATCCAAGCGAGCGAAAACACAGGCAGAACAAGACCGATATTCACTATGAAGGGCCAATCTAAGCGAGCAGCGCGTTATGCAACGAAAGTCTAGATAGGCCTTGATTTATTAGGAATGGTTAATGTAAGCGAGCAGCGCACGTTATGCAACGAAATATATCTAGGCAGCGCAAGACCGATATTCACTAGGGATCAGAATCTAAGCGAGCAAGCACGCGTTATGCAACGAAACTTGATCTTACCTAGGGTAAGCTAGGAGTGAATCATGTAGGTACGTTATGCAACGAAAACACAAAACCTAGAGGTCAGTAGACCAAAGACAGAGCGTGAATATACTTAATAACACTAATGCCTACACGTAACAACTACCTCTAACATCTCAAGGGTGAAGAACCACCTTACCCGTAATGAATTGGAGAGAATGTTGCAGACTAGGCGGTTTTTGTTTCCACGCTTGTTATATTATGTTCGCCAAAGACCATTAAACCTTTTTGATTATTTTGCCATGGTGACCCTCCCTAAGGGAATCGTTAAGAACCTCACACTTTCCCTAATTGGGTATCCCCGCTCTACACATCCAGGACCCCAAGGCCTAGATCTACTCTGTGCAGCGTACCTAGAGGCCAGTACGAAGGTATTCAGAAGCTAGAGCCTAGAGCCAGCCAGCTAGTGCACTACTATCCAGTATTTAGAGCCCAGAGCCCAGTGCCAAAGGGTCCTCGCTATGGTACTTTATAAGGCACCTACCCAGGTTCCCCGGCCTTCCACTTTGTATGAGGAACTATATGGCCCGTGGAACGGGGGTTACCTGTTTAGAGAACGTGTGAGGCTCGTAGACAATGCCCCCTATATGGGGGGGGGGTGGCATAATAACTAAAGAAGTATAAGAGGGTGGAATAGATTATACAGGATCTGTGAGGAATGGATGTATGATTTTAAGAGCTGAGCTGAGCTGTGAAGTGAACCAGATAGCTATGGAGAATATAGAGATTATTATTCAGCTTGTAGTGTTTGCAAAGTATGGTTTTGATCTTTAGGTTGTTGTAGTGTTACGTACCGGCTAGTTGCTATAGGTGGTTCAAGAACAGTCGCACTTTTGCTGTATCTCCTGGTTCTGTGGTGACGATCTCTATGCTGCAGATATTAGAAGAATTCGTATGTCGCCTGTAGGTGTATCGAGCAAATGCACAAGGCTCTCCGCATAGTTCAGATACCTGTAAGCTGCGCCTTGCAAATGGATATACTCCTCTATCCGACAGATAATGGGCTGTCTGGCACTTATCACTGACCTTGGACAGGAGGTTGGAGAAAACACCACATATCTAGAAATCTCATATGTTGTAGAGAACTTCTTCCAATGTTGAATTATTTGACGTGC
Organism: Pezicula carpinea; assembly: GCA_026119845.1. Classification (NCBI taxonomy): domain Eukaryota; kingdom Fungi; phylum Ascomycota; class Leotiomycetes; order Helotiales; family Dermateaceae; genus Pezicula; species Pezicula carpinea. The sequence continues at coordinate 719,189 of JALRMK010000005.1, read as the reverse complement.
CAGTGCATAACGCCACTCACTACAGCCCAACGCCATATTACCCAGCCCATATTCCACGCCAGCACATCACCAGCACCTAACCAGCAGCTTCCTTGACCTGGCCTTCCTTCTGCGGCGGCTCGTCAATGAAAGTTGGCACCTCATCTGTCATGAAATTCGGCACACTTCCCTCTGTCGCATAGCTCTCAAATTCAACCTCCTCGCCAAGCGCCTCCAACTCAGCATCCAACTCGGCCTCATCCACATCCTCAGGAACATCATAACTCCTGCTTATACTCTCCTGAATATCATTTCCAATATCCATCAGGTCTGCCATTTCATCCTGCATGCGCTCGATCTTATCAATATTGATTTTGCCATACTGCTGCTTCAGAGCTTTATTTGTTGTCTTCATGGCATCCACAGTTGTCATTACGTTCTTGAGATTGTCTTGCATCATGCCCGCTTGTTCCATATTCCAGGATTGCTGTTGTAGCTGGTCGCGTTGTCCTTCGTACATTTTCCGACGCTGCAGGACTTTGAGGGCTTTTTGTTTGATGGCGGTCTTGCCTGGTCCGTCGCGCATTTTGCTAAGTTTGGTTTGATAGCCAGTTAGTTCGGCATTGATGCTTGCGAGCTTGACGTCGATCGAGGCAACACGGTCGTCAACCTGGGGCACATGCAGATTAGCTGTGTTCGTTGCCAGCAAGGGGGGGCGTAGGGGGTAGGGCTGGTAGGTACATTGGAAATGGCCGAGCCCAGTGTTGGCTTGGGCGCTGAGCTCTTAGCGCCAAAGAGTCGGTTCATCTCGGAGTCAGTTGGAGAGCGTAGGCAGAGCGCAGGACCTCTCTCGTGGTGGTAGTGTAAGGTGGGTGCTTTTGGATGGTTGGCTTGCACCAAGCAGGCGGTGCGGGGTGGTTTGACGCGGTGGATACTTCGTCGCAATTATGTGTGTTTGCGAATGTCCTCTTGTGTTCTCGTAGACACCTGCGGTAGGTGTTGCGTCACGCACAATAAATAGGTTGGGTTCAGGTTGAGGGTGGTATGTCTGGATGTCTGGACTTCTGGACTGTGAGAGACAACTTGGAAGCGTGTCGCCGTTGTCGAAGCTCTTCGTAAGGCTGGTGGTGGTCGGGCTGCCTGGTGCCTTGTGCCGTCATTCAATCTTGGCAAATGGGCCCAACCATTACTTTTTCTGCCTCCGCTGCGACATGGGCGAGTCACGTGGCTGCCATCATGACCGCCACGTCGACGAGGACTCCGTATTTTCGGGCTCAGGGCAATCGGCAATCGTGCTTCAATTGGGCATGTGTCTGTGTCGGAGTCTGTGTCGGTGTCTGTGGGCAGATGTTGCAGGAGACGTCTGGAGACATAAGCATATACATACTTGCCCTCATGCCGTGGCTGGCTGGCGTATAGGCCTCCAAAACTGTAAATCGAGATACGCACGATTCGTTGCTTCTTCATCTTACTATATCGTATCGTACCTTATTTGTGCATGCTGTTTGTGACAATCCCATCGTCTCCAAGGCTTGCTGCTTGCCTGCGTGCTTGTTCAATGTCGCCCCCTTGTTATTCCTGTGCTTATTCCCATCAACGCCTGTGGATAGGGGCTCCAGAAGTCAGGTGGTTGTGCGCTCGCACAGGCTGGGGCAGGGACCAGAAAACATAGATTCACTAAACCCAGACCAGCCCAGAGACCATATCTGAGAACCTCGACTTCACTTACGCCTACGAAGTGCGACCCTCCTCGCCTTTCCCGCAGACTCGACCCAATTCCCCAACGCAATTCAACATCACTGCTGTACTTCTATTTCTTTCTTCTTGTTCTTTTGATACCCGAGTTTTACGACAGTGCTGCTCTTTAATCCTGGTCCATTTTGCAGTCCCGGCGTCGCCAGCTCACGCTTTGCAGAGCCGCACTATTTCGGTCGCTCTGCCTTAATTCCTGGTATACGGCCTCGACGTCTGCGGCAGCGCAGTTCCTTTGCTATCCAGAGGCTCCTTTGTAAGTGCCCTTCATCTGCGAGCGCGCCCGTCTGTTGCGTGGATCCGCTGCGCGCGCAAGTTAGACTCCGTTAGGCACTTGTGACGACAGCCCTAAGCCAGAGCACAAATCCTCACCGACTCACAACACTGACTTTCCATCATCTGCAGACCCGCTTTCAAACTGTCCTCGTTACGATTCACGATACGAATATAGACGACCCCCCATAAACGCGCAACCACCTCACCCAAACCGCCCCGGTGGGAAACCATCGGTTCATCTGCTTGCGGCTTCCTAGCGATTTTCCGATATACTCGCATGCCCAACCACCGGATACCTTGTGTCTCCAAAAATAATCGCTACCTCGATTTCTCACCGTACTTTCGGTGGAATTCGAGCGCCGTTACATAAAACGACAAGATGTTTTGGCGTTTTGGCGGTTACGCCAATGTTTCCACAATTGATACACTACTCGAAAAGCCCGATGTTACACTCGAAGAACTGCTGGATGAAAGCGATCTGATACAAGAACTAAAGCAACATAATACGAAGCTCATTGAATATCTACGAGAGGATAAGGTTCTAGAGAAACTGCTCGAATATGTTGTGGCCCCCAAACCAGATGCCCCCGTTGAGCCTGAGGAGTCAGAGACAAAGGAGGAAGATAAACAAGACTCGGAATCCAAGGGCAAGGCACGATCATTCTCGATAACGAGGTCCAACCCCGAGGATGAAGAGGATGAGAAGGAAAAGAAACGGAACCGATATGCATACGTTTCGGCCGAGGTTTTGTCTTCGGACAATTGGTCAATATCCGAATCGTTGATGGAGAGTCGAGTCATCCTGCGTAAGTTTTGGGGATTTCTGAAGCTCTCTCCACCCCTGGATCCTCTACAGGCCAGTTACTTCACCAAAGTCAATGAAGCTCTCCTAGACAAAAAGACCGAGGAAATGCTCGACCTATTCAAGTCACTCGACGGGGCTGTGAAAGATATGCTTCAGCATGTGGATTCTCCCATGATCATGGACCTACTGCTCAAGATCATAAGTCTCGAGAAAGCCGAGGGTGGGCAAGGAATTGTCGACGTAAGACCTATACTTTAATTATCCTGGTAATATGCTAATATACTCATACAGTGGCTTCATTCCCAAGACCTTATGCCAATCCTCTTGTCCTTTTTGTCTTCAGAATATTCATGGGCAACGCAAACATCCGCTGGCGATTTCTTGAAGGCTATCATCACCATCTCAGCAAATGCTTCGCAAAATGAGCAGTCCTGCATAGGACCAAACGAATTAACGCGGCAATTGGTATCACGACCATGCATCGAGAAACTCATTTCCGACATGTTAAAAGGAGGCAATCCTCTGACCGTGGGTGTGGGAATTGTTATCGAGGTTATTCGCAAGAACAACTCAGACTACGACCCAGACGTTGGAGCAGAGGCCAATTCGATACCATCGAGCCGAGATCCTATCTATCTGGGAACCCTCTTACGAATGTTTGCACAACACGTGCCTGACTTTATGGATCTCATACTCAGCCCGAATCACACTATCAGTGGCAATGAGAGCGGTCCCGTCACAATTCGAAGAAAGGAGTTGAATGCAGCATTTGGCGGCAAAATCGAGCCGCTCGGATTTGACAGGTTTAAGACTTGTGAACTCATGGCAGAGCTTCTGCACTGCAGTAATATGGGTCTCCTGAATGAGATTGGTAGCGAGGAGTTCGTCCGTGCTCGAGATCTTGAGCGGGAAAGGTTGAAGTCCGAAGGAAGGCTTGGTGTTTCAAATGATCAGTCTTTACTACCCGATGAAGATCTGACCATGAAATCCTCGACGCAAACTCGACTGGGGTCACCTGATGGAACACGAAAACTCGAAGTACAAAACGCTTCTGACGATGACGGATTTGAAGAGGTTACGCACGCAGCAGATCTTGGAGATGATGCCAAGGACGACTTTGATGAAAAACCAGAAGATGAGCTTCCTACTGCTGGCAAGGCCTCAACACCGCTTTCCTTCCTTGACAAAGACGATGAAGACTTTGTGGACGAACCTTTGAGCTCACCGAAGCTCAAGCCAGATGCAGCTCTCGAGCCTCACCAAATGAATGATCGCGACTTGACTCCACTGCCACTGTCGCCAACCAAAGAGCTCGCGAAAGACCTCGGCTCGATGGATTTCCGTGAGGAAGATACACCCATGACTTCGCCACCGTCTTCTGTAGACCACGCAGATGGCCACTTGCCTGATGTTGAGGGTAGTGAGACGTCTACAGCCGACTCAAAGGAAACCCCAGATGCTACGCCAGAGTCTTCAGAAGAGTCGGCTGAGAGCCCACCGAGAAAAGAGGCAGAGAAGCTACAGGAGATTGAGCCAACTACTGCCGAGTCAGTACCTGAGCCAATCCCTGAAACCCAAGCGGAAGCATTGTCACCTCACCCAGACGATCGCCCGGCCCCATTGTTTGCTACTAAAAAGACAGAATCATCTGAGGAATCTGCAGAACCAGTCCCAGAGGCACCACCAGCACCATACCCATCATTAGACAGCAGTGGCGACACCACGGAAACATTAGACACTACTATGGGAGAGGCTGGTGAGAGCTCGAATTCGATCCTTGTAGCGAACGCAGACGACTCAACCCAGATGATCTCTGGGTTGGACCAAATCGTCGCCCCTGTTGTTGGAGATTACCTTAAGATGCAATTTGTTGAGCACAAGGTTGTCCCAACCATTCTAGTAAGTCTTATCATACAAGTGCAATTTGTGCAACGAATAACCTTTGTATAGGACTTCTTCTTCAGATTCCCATGGAACAACTTCCTACATAATGTTGTCTATGATGTTGTACAGCAGGTTTTCAATGGTCCCATGGACCGCGGATTCAACCGCACCCTATCAATTGACCTTTTTGAGACCGGAAATATCACAATGCGCATTGTTGAAGGGCAAAAGAAGAGCGACGAGGCACAGGAGAAGAGCCGGATGCGCCTGGGCTACATGGGTCATTTGACGCTCATTGCGGAGGAAGTTGTCAAGTTTACCGAGAGGCATCCACCGGAGCTTCTTTCGGAATTGGTGCTTGAGAAGGTTATGAATACGGAATGGATCACGTATGTCGAAGTCACCCTGGCAGAGACTCGTGAACGGGACAATGCTATCTTAGGTGGCGCTAGGCCAGACATGTCGGTTGGACCTCGACAAGCTGTGATGAATGCAGTTAACGCAGCGAACAATTTCGGGGGAGCTTCTTCAGCTTTAGCCGAAGCAGGCTTGAATGGGACGGCAGGTCTCGACAGTATCGACCTTGCGAATGGCAACAATGGTGCATCCATCAGCAATTATAATCTCCCCGGCGGAACATTACTGAGCGGGTTCGGAAGCTCGAGCGATGAAGAAGACGACGAAATGGATGAGGATAACGACGACGAAGGGTCAAGGAATCATAGTGGCGCGGCAGAAGTGGGTCATACTTATTCTGTTCCTCCAGCCCCTAATCTCGATACTTTCGACGATGAAGACATCGATTACGAGTATTTGGAGAAGCTTGATCGCGAGACCCCCTTGTTTCCCGAGGGCGGAGTCCACAAGCAGTAGCTTTCCCAAAATGTCTTTTGTACTGTACTTTATATTCTCATGAAGATACGCGTTCTGGCGTTCGTTTGGCTTTCTAGGGCGATCTTGTCAGTATGGAGAGCAGTTCTGATCACATTCGAACCGCTCTACTAGGCTTTATTGCTGAAGAATGCACTATCTACGCCCGCTCCACTGAGCTCGGCTTCTCGTGCTTGTTTAATGTGCGTGATCAAGAATTTTGGCTAACATGAGGCTCGCTCAGTTCTCGCGTTACATCACAACGCCTTCGACCACAGTGGCCACGACTTCTGACCTCGAGCCTCCATCAGCACCACCGCCTGGCGTTCCTCCACCACCTCTCAACATCCCTCCCTCCCGTGCACGTCGCCAACTTGCAGCGCGGCTAGCTCTGCACTCCAAGCAAGCCCCAGACAGCAACAACTCTGACAATGAACAAACCGAACACCGCAAGAATCTGAACCCCTTTGCCACAGAAGAAGACGATGATGAGGACGATGAAGGCGAGTTCACCATTGGCGATCTGGAAGCCGAGGCCGAGGGCAAAGGCCATCTTCCACCTGGGACGGATCTTGTTGGTGATCAGACAGGCGTGGGTGATGTACTAGGAGGTCCTGGTCCGCAGAACGATGTGGGTATCTCCCTCCCTCCGTTGTCTTTTAGCAATGTTTCAGAGCGAGCGTCCTTCCCCACCCTGTGGCCTTTTGGCCAGAATAAGAGAACAGCTATGAAAGGCACGTCTTTTCACTTTGATGATAACGACGACGATGATGATGATGATGATGATGTGGATGTTGAAGAGCGGGAGGATATCAATGGTAGCGACAGGAACCATTTCAAAGGTGCTAACAACCTGGTGCCACAGGATAGTGACTCGAATAGTAGCGATAGTGATGATGGGCCAGGTGGCTTCGGCAACGGTTCGGGCTTTGATGGTGAAGGCGGAGGGAAGTCTGGGAGGAGAAGACTTAGTATGACGACCGAGGCGAAGAGGAGAACTAGCCTTGATGATGAGGACGATGAGGAGGTTGTTCATGTCGCTCATGAATCGGCTATGGGTGGTGAGGGGAATGGGATTACGGAGAAGAGGGTTGAAGGTGAGGAAGAGTTGGTGGAGATTCAACATGCTGAGAGTGCTGCCGATGAGGGGACTGCGGGCAAGTAAGCGGCCATGTGGGAAGGCCAGGTGGTGTTGTATGATATGGGAGGTGCTCGGGTGTGGGGTGGTGCGTGGCTACTGTGGCATGACATGATGGAGTTTAGAGGGGACTCCTTTCGCTGTATAGTATGTTTGTTGGTAGGTATGGGTTAGGGTCGGCATTAATTTCACAGCATTTCACGAACGCCGGCACTGCTCGCTGAGTAGGAGTCACTTGCTTTACAAAGATAAATCTTGTCAGAAGTTTCTGGCGTGACGTGGACTTGGTTGGTCACAAGAAGGATCGTCCTTGACTGTCAGCGACAATCTCTCTCTGTGATCTAGCTACGCCGCTAGACGGCGCCAACAAGAAAATGTGTCTATAAAGTTCCCTCTCTCATTAGACAGACATCTGAATACACAATCTTAGTCCCTGACTCCCACGTCCTATTGTGTTTGGCTAGAGCATATACGTAATGAGTTATCATACATCTTTGAGCTACTTAGAACAACTCAATACTCAAAAGGTAGCAGCTTAGGACCTGTAGTAAGGAGAGAAGGAGAAAGAGGTAGATACACTCCTCTCCTCAAGCCTACTCTTCCCCCTCCTGTTAACATAGGTGGTCTACAGCTTGAAAGTATGTATTGAAGTTACTATAGGTTGCAGCCTACTACTTGCAGCCGGGCTCTGCGACCGGTGCATTTTCGTCTGTCTTCGGACAGGAGGCACATTGGTAAAGAGAGGCTTAAGGGGTTTGACGAGGCTAATTCTCTTTGCTGTAACCTCGCGCTGCTACTTTACAGTTGCCTTGCGTTGCGTGGCTGCAGCCTTCGGGTATGCCTCCTTCATGCCAGCTCTTTGATCCTGTAGTCTTCGCGCATCTCTTGGGACATGCTTGGGTCTCGGTCCAATGGATCGCCAACATACAAAGCTGGATCAGGTCGAAAATCGGCGCGAGCATCCCATCGCTTCTTTGTCACGCTGCTAGACAGCTTGGATATCCCCGTTCCAGAGCTAGCAAAACTGCCCTAGAGGTCATCTTGGGCTTTGAAGTGATTTCGTGATTATAACCACGACGATCAAGACAATCAATGTTTACGAGAGCTTCGTACGTAGCTCTGGCAAACTCGGTGTATGCTTGCTCGTCCCCTACCGTGTCGATACTGTCCACTAATTACTCGCGTTTCTGATAATTTCACGTCATTGCTGTCATAACAGCGCTGGCGTGCATCGAGCCGTAACCACCATCTTTTGAGATTGAGGCAGACTTACGCCACGAGTGGCTCTTCTTGTACATGCCGGCGGTTGTCATCATCGGCATATTTAGTCTTTCGAAGAACGTCCATCCTCCCCACTAACGAGCTGTAGTAAGCAGCAGGACATTAACATCAGCCTTGATATCTTTTAGAAAGGTCTTTATGCCTAGCCGGGCAGTGTGTCCAGTCCCAAACCAGACTGCCCTATCCCCTTGTCCGCCACCTACATCTCCTCTTCTTCTTCTTCTAGCACCTTACTACCTGTAGTGGGGAAAGGACGAAGAGGAGTGTAATATTACAAGGAGATGGTGTGTATTTCAATCTTTTAAGGCTGTCTGTAGCTGCATAAAAACTACTTTAATGTCTATGTTTTCTGTAACAACTGAAGATTCGACGATTCTTTTCCACTTTACAAGCGGAGTAAATGATGAGTGACGTATTTGTCACAACACTATAAACGACAGTAAGGCACAAACCCCCGGACCATGTATAGAGGGAGAAAGGAAGGAAATTTCACATCACAAGTAATGAAAGCATTCGCTGACTTAAACAACACCAAATACCTTTCGGCCGAGTCAGAGTCAAGTATACGCTTTAACGGAGACCTTCCTATTTCTTCTATAAATTACTGGCAGAACCTCAATACCCAAGACACCGCATTGCTAATAGAGGCCCATAGTACCAGCAGACTCGTAGTTCGCTGCGCCTCTTTCCAGCCTACGCGGATACCTCTAACCATAAACCCCACGAGAATATAAGTCATTTCCATCACAAAGAACTTCAAACGAAAGCCCAAAACACGCCCAAATTTTCATCACCCCAAAACTTGACATTCGACATTATTCCTTCACATTCTCACCAACTTCTTACTCGACACGAAACCGCATCCCGTCTTCCCAGCGGCAGTTGAAGCCCCCAAGCCAGAGCAAATTCCAGATGGTCCAGCACAGCAAGTACTAGCACAATCCGCACCGCTAAGACATTGTCCACCAATAAACTGCGTACCAGCGCCATTCCCAACATTCTTCGCTCCAGAAGGATCAAACGCTGGACCGCCAGCCGCGTTGCTCGTCGCCGTAGTTGTTGAACCGCTAGACTCAGCTGAGGATGTTGCCGCGGGAGCAGCAGCGGCAGGAGCAGCAGCCCCGTTGCTGGTCGATGTAAAGCCACATCCTGTCTTGCCAGCCGAAGTTGCTGCACCTAGACCGGAGCAAATACCGGTGGGATTCGCACAGCATGTGCTTGCGCAATCGGCGTCGCTGAGACATTGGCCACCGATGAATTGTTGAGCAGCGCCGTTGCCAACGTTCTTTGCTCCTGAGGGATCGAATGGAGGGACAGCTAGGACTGTAAGGGCGACTTTATAACGGGTCAGTAACTAGTTTCGCAACGCACAGCGAACTCGGCAACTTACAGCTGAGAAAAGTGGCGATGGTTGAGGCCTTCATCTTGATGTTGAGAGAATTCGAGAGTAGTGAGTGTAGTTTGGACAGAACAAGTGTGGTCGAAATAATATTATAAATAGGTCGGTTGCAAGGAAGGTAGGAATCTATCTGGCGAACAGAAGTGAAATTCGTATCAAACGAATAAACGGAAGAAGAAGAAGAAGAAGAAGAATAAGGAGAATAAGAGAAGGGAATAAAGTACAAGCTCTGGGCTTTGGGTTGAAGAAGTTGATACGGAACAAAAAGAGGCGCTGCCATTTCTTATATCCCATCTACCTTGATGACATACAAAGGAACGGATAAGATCTCCAAGAGGCTTTGCTCAAGCGAAGCGCTGGACTAGCTGGCACCTCGCCTAATTGAAACCCTAAATGTAGTAAACTACCAAGCTCAGAAACACCAGGGGTCGAACCTCTGAATCCGATAAAACAGGACGATATTCATCATTTTGCCCAATCGGCACCTGCAGCGTATGGACTTGGAATGTAGATTATTGCGGGCATCCGAGAGCTTGTCGATCTTCAAGTGCGGCGGAGCCCTTGCCATGGCCAATGGTAGCTTGTGACGAGGGCGTTCACTCAGAGATGCGAGGAATGCCGCCATGATCTGTGGTTTGATATTCGGAACTTGTTTCGATGTCGTGGCGAGGGCGACGACGCTGGATGGGCGCAATTCTTTGGATGGTATTGATCTTCAGCTGCAAGGAGGGCATGACGGGACGGAAATTGAGGGTGATGGCTATGTAGGTTGGAGACAGATCTTGATGATGACGATCTGCCTGCACGCATTTCTGGGTTGAAGGATCGAAAAATACTGGCCGTGGGTTGCTGCGCTTTAGAAGTCTGGGAGAGTTGCTTGAGGCATTGCAAGAGTTGCTTGAGCCATTTCAAAATCACTTCGTTTTTTGATAGGAAGTCTTCACAGTTCCTACCCATCCGGTATTTGCGACTGTTCGAGTCAAAGCTGCAGAAAGAAGCCCTCCAGTTCTCATTGCTCGAGGATTTCTTCCCTTCGTCGCATCAGCTTAGAAGCCGTTAGGTTGTCAAATCTGCCATCCGTATTTCCAAATCCCATGCGGAGCTAGGCACTGATTCTGTTGCGCCTCCGGTTTCAAGGGCTCGACGGCCGGACCCCACGTGCAAAGTTCGTCTAATACTGTAACTCTGTAACTTTAGGGATCGGACGATAGACGCCATCCTTGAGGAGCTCGACGAGTCAACTCTTCTAGTATCAAGTGCATGAATTGTTTTCGGAATCGAAACCTTTGTTACTCATCGCTAATGCTGCTTTATTCTCCCCTTTTTAAGCGACGTGCCATGGATCAATAGATATTTGCGAAACGCCACGGCCTTTAAGTAAGGTGGCCGTTCTTGTCACACTCGTAAACGCTAGCGCTAGGTTGGTTCCAAAAATTCATATGCTTAATTGCATCTATTAAGTCTCTTGCGTCTCGATGCCAACACCCGCAGTCCATAGACGCGAAGGAAGGGCTCCGAAGTGGTAACACTGCCATAGTCTTAGGCCTTTTGATAAACCAAAGGTCCGTCACTCATGCAATTGAAGCCATATCTGCCAATACCAGTAGCATTTACACTACAAGTAGATGCGCACTCAGTCTCACCAACGCACCATGAAACGACCAAGCAAAACTAGAGCGGCGGTTGTCTTTCCACACGTCCAATTTACGAGTGCCAACTCGAAGCAGTCGCTATAGCTACTGGGAACTTGTTCGTTTGAAACTCAACGAAAGCAATGTTATCGACTGAGGTCGCTGTGTCTTCCAACTTCTTGAAGAAAATCTGCTCTCACGTACATACAACCAGGTTGAGGAGTCTTACAAGTGTACGTGTCATTCATTCTGGAATCCAGTTGACTTCTATCTAGGAGATAGATAGGTAGCGTTGGTTGAAGAGTATAACTTGCTGTGGACTATAGTATTCAAGATCAGGATCGCTATTGTTCTTATCCACCTTAGCAGCAAGAGAGAGTATTTTGCCATAGATTTCGAGAGCGAAAGCAGAGCTTGCAAGGGTAGGAGTGGTAATCTTCACGCATCCCAGACTAGATTCCTCGCACCCAGAGTTCAGACTCTAGGTAAGCTTGAAGACTCCACTCACTTACCAGCATACGTCCCGGCCATCGTCGTTGTGCTGGTCGAAGTTATCAAATCTAGTTCATACAGTCGCTCAGTGTACAAGTATTAGGGTGGCAGGCGTGGTGAAAGACTTCTAGAAGGATTCCCTCGCGTGGAGTTTTGCAAAGTGTGGTGTCGGACGAAGTGCATGTGGGCGCGCAGGGTCCACTGGAAGAACCGAGAATGGAAGGGGGGGCCTAGCGCAGAACAGAACGCGGTGAATTGAGTTTTCCGAGGCGCCTGACGTGAAGATATTCAAAGACGGATCTTTTTATCAAATTATGGCTAGAATGGGTTAGACTGACATGTGGCCGGAGTTGAAGTTTATGCTGCAATATTCCTGAACAGACTTTGCCTGCTAACAGAGACTTAGATGATTGGATGTGAAAGTAATTAGCATTTACATGTCAAGTACAAGAACTAGATAGCTCTCTTCCATGTTCACTTTGACACTGAGAGGGGATTCTTGGCAGTTGCCTATAGATATATCATCCCTCTATCCCTCCTCAATTTCAACGCAACCAATCCAACCTGGACGGAACTGCAGCAAGGATTCCCGACGGTGATTGGTATATAGTATGGAATTCCAGGAAATACCTCAAAAGCCTCAAGAAAGACGGGGTTATGCTTAAGCTAGCCAGAGATCTCATGTTACTAAATGACACGCTTTCTAGGCCAAATGGTCGATGCATGGGCTTTTATAATCGTTCCAAGTACCTACTAATTCTGATAAGATCTAGGAAATACAGCTGTTCTTACAGATACATAGTGTGAGTAGAATGCCTCTAGTAAACAGGCAAGCCTTGCGACTCATACACGTTTCGACTTCACAGACGATCAAGTGAATTGGATACAAACCCTGTAATTTGTTAGGCTCTAGTTAAGATACTAGCATTACGCCTCCTCCACTCTGCTATCCAACTGCACTACTTTTCAATAAAGACAATTACCTTTTAGTTATAGAAACGGCCAAGGGTTTGGGAAAAGCGAGAAAACTGGGGAATGTGGCCCAAGTCATATGTGGAAATAAAGATATGCTCGACTCGCCGATATCTATCTTGGTTCCCAATGGAGGGAGAGCATACCCCCAAAAAAACTAGAGGGGATATACTAGTTAGCTGCATAATAAAAAGCCCCGTGTATTGGACAAATTTAGTTGTGTAATGCTGTTCGTAGTAGTTGTTCAGGGTAGCAAAACAATAAGGCAAAAACATACAACAGTAGGTATTCGCTGGTGGTCACCCACCCAACTACTAATCTACCGATCTGAGGCTTATGTATGGCAGAGCGGACGGGATGCCCAGTTCTCCTCAGTCTATGGTCGTATGTGACAGGATAAGCCCAGCTTCAGTTTAAGTACGTCCGTATCAAGATAGTTGCTAAGCGAGTATAAACTTGTAACCACTCAAACTTCCATTTCTACAAGTCCAATTCAGCTACGGAGGTATCTGCTCTTATTTGAAGCAAAACAAAGACTTTTGCCGCTCTTCTAAAGGAGATTTACGCTCAAGCTCATTCATGCTATGGGTAAAAACACGTGCCTAGTCTCGAGGGGTTTCAGGCACTACAACAAACCACCAGGAAAGTGTCCTGATTCAGATACCCTGGTTGCGCCAGACCCGATTCTTGGCTATAAACTACAATGGTTCTAGTAAAAAATCTAATTCTATCTAGAATTAAAAGGACATAAAGAAGAGAGTGAAACTTGCTATAGTAGCGAGGGAAATCGATAGCTGGGACTAACACGTCTACAAGATATATAAACAATTACTTCGTACTTTTATAAATAGGATTCTCACAAAGTTTAAGTAGAACTTATTATAGTAGTAGTTATAGTAATCTACCTATATATATATCCTATTCTTATAGATTAGATATATAATTATACTTACTAACACTATAGAGAAAGCCAATGTCCTCTTTTATTCTTTAATTAAGATACTCCTCTAGACATGTGTATACCTTCCTAGTTTTCGCAGAGGCTATACAGTAGGCCATGTCTCTCTATAACGAGGTTAAGCTCGAAACCCTAGTGGATACTGGTGGCTCGACCCGAATGGCATGTATACGAAAAGCACCAAGTGAATTACAAATCGCAGTTACATGTAATAAGATAGGCTCGATGGGAAACAATATGAGAATCCGAGTTCATCGGAAGCTAGTGTCAAGGCTTCGAAACATTGCGTACTAAACCTCGCTCTCTAGTAGCGCTCCGTAGTGCTACTTGTCTCGAGTGACATTACCGATAATTACAGTTGTGCTACGAATGTTACACCAATCATCCTGCCTTGTAAAAGACATACGGCACCTTCCCAATATCACCAGACAGCCAGGTGAAGCAATCAGCCCCTTCGAAGTTGATCAGGAACGTATCGGTATTGTAGAAAGGTAGAAACCGGCCCCGTCGCGCAGCTTCATTCAAAGGTATCCACCTGAAACCCTCGCAGTCAGCAGTTTTTTCTTTCACATCTAGGGCCACTATACCATGTGAACGTATCGTCCTGGTAGTGCCGCGAACCGTAGGTCTCAGCCGCTTGCCCCATGAACGCGAGGGTCAGACTGTCCTTCTCGTTGCCAAGCCGTATGTCAATCTTGAAGGGCGTCTTATCGTGGAAGAATGTCCCAACGTACGCTTCGATTGGGAAAGAGTGTTGCGTGCCGGGAAGACGCTTCTTCTCGAGCTCTCTTCCTAGCGATGGGATGTGATCAAGGACCTTGAGTGCCGCTTCTTCGGCCATTTTCTCATAATTGTGTCTGATAGGGGGTTCGAATATCTCCTCTATGATCAACTGCGACATCCAATCTATGCCATCCCCCAGAGGCGCTGCATTGGCCAGGATAGCTACCATTGTCTTGGTTTCCGGAATCAAGGCGATGTTGGATGTGGAGCCGATCATCATCCCCGTGTGGTAGAGGCACAGGTGGGATAGTCCTCCTTCCAACATATTGGGCATTTCCATATAGTCTGCGTTCACGCCAATCATTGCAAGGGGACCTGGAAGCTAACAGCGGATCCAGCCACAGCCGTATGAATGTTCTCGAAGAATGGACTTTACACCCAGAAAGTTATGAGGCGCGAGGAGAGTGCTACATTCCACAAAAGGATTGTTCGCTGTTGAATTCGTCTTGGATTGGAACTGGTCGTTGATTGCTTCGAGTTACTTGTGGTAGAGGCAAAGCATGTCATCGATGGTTGAGAGAACTCCTGAAGCTCCCTCGGTGAAAACGCCAGCACCGATACTGGGATTGAGAACGCGCACAGGGGATCTGTCGTCCAGCATAGCGTAGGAGACCGCACTGTTATCAAATGGGATGGAGTCCTGCATTTCTGTGCGCTTGAGGTTCAACGGGTCGAAGATTTGTTCCTTTAGGAATTGGTGGAGAGGCTGGTGGGACAATCTCTCTCTCACCAAGGCAACAACGCCGTATCCCCAGTTATTGTAGCTGAAGTGGCTGCGGAAACTCCTAGGACGGGGTGTCTTATTCCAGAACTGAATGGTGTCCTCCTTGTCAGGAAGTACGATATTGTTGCCTTGCCATGCAATGCAGTTGAAGGACTGGTGCCCTGAACGCATAGACAGCAGGTCGATAGCAGTGATACCCTGATCCAAAGTATCGCCTCCATCGGCAAACTCTGGAATGACGGACTTGATGGGTGTCTCCCAGATGATTTTGCCATCCTTTACTAGAGAGGCAATGGCAGCGGCTGTGATGCTCTTTGTCAGCGAATTCAGATTGAATACTGTGTCGGATTGTGGTGGTATCTTGTTCTCGACATTGCAGAAGCCAAAATTGAACTTCCATATTTCGACGTCACAGTGGATGACTCCAATAGAACAGCTAGGTATGCCTGTGATCTCTTGGATCCTGCGCAATCGAGGTTCGAGGTCTTGGAGCCTTTCAGAAATGGGCCTCAACCTGACAGCTGATGATTGGGTCATGTTTGGTGCGGCTCAGATGTATGACAGCCAGCCCGAAACTTCGAACATCCCAACTCGAGTACTATACGAACGAGCCAAGGGTTGAGTATAAATAGAAATCGACATTTAAACCCGAGCAAACAGACTGTAACCCTCATTTCCCCCCTAATGATACACATCAAGATATCTCGCTGGAGATACGAGTAGTCTCGCGAGTAACAAGACAAGGGACGGCTTTGATCTCACTACTACATGCATATTTTCCAATGCAACTGTCTAGGAGACAGGCTGCATAGCAGAAAAAGCCTCCTATATTTGATCCGGCCGCATCATAGCTATGAAAAGTATGCCTATCCTATCTCCGCCAACGAGCATTCAAGGCGCATTATATAGTGACTTCTTCACAGCATCCGATCTGGCCTACCATAGACAGATAGTATAGATCTTGGGTGCTGTAGATCCCAGCTAAGCAACCCACAACCGTAACAGCTGCACCTTCAACAACACAAGAACTAGCTAACTACCTGTGTCCAGACACACGAAGATAGCAGGTCGAATGGCCAAAAGCTGTTTGAAGCTCCGCTAGGACCACAGTGCCGAAAAGTAGGTGCGTAAACTTTGATACTCACGCCTGTTGAGCCGCCATGCCAATTCTGGGTACTTGTATAAGAAAGAGAAGCTGACTACCAAGCTCTTGGAGGTTATAAACAGAAAAGCATGGTAATATAAGTCTGCTCGCATCATACACCGTACCCATATTGTAAGGTACCTTTCAAGAAGTACTTTGGCAGCACACATGACCGAATTTGAGCATCCACGTGCGACACCTTAGCAGACACGACGTAATGTTTTAATTACCATTGACACAAATCTGGTCCAGTAGATCGGCATGTCGATGTGACAGTCGGTATCTAAATGTCCCTCCCTCCTTGACGTCGCTTGTACTGTAGTTTGCTTGCGTTGAGGCATGGGGGAAAAGAAGGGCAGGGCACTCTAGAGACAGGTAGGTAGGTAGGTACAGGAAACATAGCCTACCATAAAAGTCGTGACAAGGTACGTCGCATCGCTGCCACCAATACCACACCACCACAGCGGAGTTTAACCATCAATAAGAAGAGTGTTCCGGTCGCGTCGCGTCGCGCGCTGTCATTAAAGCTGGTGGTGGTGGTGTTGGTGTTGGTGGCTGTCAGTCAGCCTTGTCATGAATGAGAAGTGATAGGTATCTCCAACTTCTCAAAACAAAAAGATCACAAAACAAGAAAACAAAAAAATCTACGAGATGTATACAGCGTCCTGCGCCGTCTGCGCAGCTGTAGGGCATACCAGCCATGGGACTACAGTACACCCAGGTTTCCGGGGAACGAGCTGGCCTGTAGCCGTCTTTGCCCCCTTGTTCTGCGACATGGAAACAAATCATCATATGGTACGGCATGGCATCCTCTCACACCGCGCCATCTCCCATCTCGACCAAGAAATGATCAATTATCCAACAACAGGGTTGCAGTTTGCATCTTGCATTGCATAGTGTTTCTATACGAGTTTGGAAGGGAATGCAAGGCACTAACCCAATGAACATGATCCCATTCTAGCTGCTGTAGATCATTTTCCATAGCAGTCCGTCATATAGAAGCTACTTTGGGCTATCACCGGCATATCACGAAGAAAACGTGTTCATGACACTACTCTCCGCTCGCCGTTGCAGCAGAGAAGGCGAAAAGCAACGTATATCAGAAGCAATTATCTGTTTGCTTGCTTTTACCACTCTTTACCACTCCTTCGTGCGATGGATGTCTCTCTTCAAGACACCAACGATCAACCCCACTCTCAAAAAGATTGCAAGCGAGATGGGACTTTGAAGATCTCACGAGTCTGCAGGGCGGAGGAGCAGAGAAAGCATGGTTCTGGTACGGTAATCATCAGGGCAAGACAACAGACAAGAATAAAAACTCAAATATCAGGGAAGGAATCCGACCAAGGTACGTAGTGCACCCCTCAATAACTACTCTAGGACTTGCAGAAATAGCCCTACTTGCGATCGAGCTAGGTGTTGCAGTATCTGAAAGATACAGGCGAGGGCATCCGGCGTATCCGCAAGATCTTCGTGGACTTCAACAGAGGAAGATCCGGATTCTCATCAGTTTCCAGATCAACAGGTTTCAGCCATGCGACGGGGACCAGCAAAATCCAAAAGCTTCTTGCAGGATCGAGGTGTTCCCAGTACAGCTAGCTGCATCGGCTTAGAAAGTGAAGAGGAGGAGCAACTGCGGGAGCTTTTCCTTTTGGCAAAGCAATCTCATCATCTTCATTGCCCTAGCTCTCAACGGGGACGTATTGAGATAGGCTAAAAGTCAAATCTAGTGTCAGAAACCGTTCTTGCAGGATCTTGCAGATCCGCACGGAAAGCCTCGACTGAATGCCAGGACAGGGTTGGAGCATAATTTGAGCACATTGCTTTTCCCATCATTACTGCGGCGTGCGATATACAAAAAAGCAACAGATTCTAGAGAATTTATTCTATCATGCTCGTTTCTCCTTAATCCCCCAACGGTGAAGCTCTAGAAGGACCCGCTTGGACTTGCGACCCTAGTCAACCTCGAATTCATATACCACACAGCAAGTCACAGACGGCGACTTGTCTATCTTGGTAGCCACCGGCTACACGACTTGCTTCGATCCAGCAAACCCGGTTTGTTTTCAAGAATCTGAGGAGGTACATCGGAGACTCGTACAACACCCTAGACATTACAGTAATTACGACCGAAATCATACGTTGACGACGCTACTGCGCGAAATCTGCCCCAACGTGGCCATCGGAGGTCGACAAGCGACTTTGAGATTCCCCAATTTGAGACTTCAATTTGGAGTTTGCCGCAAATACCGATGCATGTTCCTTCACCGCTATTATATCGCGAGCTCCAAGGTATTCGAAGGAGCGCGATTATCGACAGTCCCGCAGATATTACTTGGTACCTTGGACTTGGAACCGACTCCCAAGAAGCAAAGGAAATACATACTGGGGCTGTAGTACGTAGACCTTCAGATGCAACTATGCCACGCAAAATACGTAAAATATCTATCATTCTGTAGCTCGTACGGTTCCTTGCAGGATGGAATTCGCAAACTCTTCTAGAATGAGTATAGACTATTTAACTTAGAGCAAGGCAGATGCGAATACCGTCCTTGCTGCCTGCGTATAGACTATGTAGAATCAGATACGTCGTAGGATGTGTATATGTAAGGGCTCTTCGTGAGAACACCATTACATGAACGAATATTGCAACAGCAATGGGACTTGAAAACACCAGCTAGATTCTCCTTTGGCACTCGCAGAGGATTCAGTAACATATGCAAGGGACCCGCATGGTACCGGCTTTGCGTGCATGAATATCGAATTGGCACAGTTGGAAGGGCAACAATAACTATAGAACATGACATGCCCACGAGCTCAATCCTTCTTGGGACTTGCGGAAACCAGTGATAGTGAATTTAAGGTACTGGTAGCTGAACGACAGCGAGGCATAATCTAACATGTTCTGGTTACTTGGGTAGATGCAAGGACTTGCTCAAGGATGACCTTGATTTTGATGGTTGGAAGCAGGATAGTTCATCGTATTGATTCTGATATCGCAATATCTGGATCAAAACCAACTCCGCATGCTCGTAGAACGACGAGATTGCTCTTACTCAGCTTACACCTATGCCCACGCGTGAAAAACTCCTTCAAACGCAGACATCCGCAAGAATGGTTATGGTATGTTCGGAGAATTTTCTGGCACTCCTGTTTCTGAGTATGTACTGTACGAGCTCAAGGCTCAAGGCTCACGGCCCCGATCTCACCAAAATCCGGGGAGTTTTAAAGCCACGTTGATACTACGTACTTGCAAATCTCTGCGGCGCAATCGGTTCCTGGCTCAGTGTACGAGTTGTAGATAGAGGCTCGCATGGTCATGTTGATCATGCCCTATTCCGTCTCTTTGAGATGGCACACGAGTTTCGCCGCAAGCCAGGTGGAAGCAGAGCTACTAGCAGTACGAAGTAAGACAATGACAATTATCAACCATCTGTCATCTGACCTCATACTAAGAGAACAGACAATGAAGGCCATGCGAAAGTATTTCGGCTTTTGATCTGCAAGAAGGGTTCTGGAAGAGGGTCTTTTCGTCATGGGGCTCGACAACTATTTGCAGCCCACAATTGTCCAGACCATCACTTGTTCGACTTCTGCCACTATTCTAGCTCAGGTACAGCCTTGTCATACTGTGGTCCAGGTACCCGTCCATAATCGGTGCTTTGGTACTGTACTGCCTGCCAGCCATACTACACTGTTGACCTAGCACGGCTCGGAGACAAACAATCTTCTGCAGGTACCCTCTCGACGGAGTCTTGGTAAAGGAACCGTCGATATTCCTTCTCGTATCCTTCATGGGATCCAGGTACAGCTTCTCGAGGATCTGGTAAACCAGTCCGTGAGCATGCAGCCCGACCCAGCTCGTTGCGGCGGGTTCACTCGCTCAGTCTTTCAGATCCAAAGCAAAGGAACAAGTCTCCGTAGCGTACCATGGTCTGACAAGACTGGCGGGCAGGAATGAGTTCCCAACCACCGTCTTTGTTCACCTAGTTCGGAGATTAAATTAAATGACCATGCGAAATGAGCAAGAAACCGAAAGACGGGAATTTGGTTCTTGAGGCACAGCACCACTTGGGCGACTTCCTGGTAAAGTGGTAAGAGTTTGGTAAGCTTGATTTCCACCAAGTTCGCGACGGCATGATGTTTCTCTAAGCACTTAGTGGGAGAACTAAGTGACGCCATCGAAATCTCTCCAAATACTACGTTGGTGAAACCTCGGACCACTATCCAGGAAAAGGGTTTCAACTGCTTGAGCTTGGTGCTGGCTGGCATTAAAGAAAGGATTGATCTCTATCATGCCGATTGCTGAAGAAGAACTTGGTAAGGCGGAAGCGGCTCGGTACCTACCTAGACGAGGCTTACCCGTTCATGGCCTTCTCAGCAGTGGTGAGAACTTCCTGGGCCGAAATTGTAAGAACGTCAGAGCACCGGCAACGCACGCAACACAATGCGAGACCTGCTCTGATTACTGTCAGACACATAGGACGATCGCTGTCAATGCAGATGTCTTTGGGACAATACGAGACGACGATGAGGATGAGGATGATGCCTACGTACAGTACACCTGCTGGCAACAACCTGAGGTCTGTCAGCCTCTTTCGTGAAGGATCTATCTCCACCACCACATTCAAGCGGCGGTACAGCCCGATGAAGGGGTGACAGTTGGTGGCCTGTGAGCACTCAAGCAGTGCATGATGTCGGCTCACCATTAAGCTCGCAACCTTTCTCGACCCGTAAGAGAGATACAGTACCTACAGTAGTACAGTATTCGAGAATCCAGGCCGGTGCCTGAACAGGACTCGCTCTCTGCATACGGGTAAGGTGTATACAGAAGTCCATCGTAGGGTTCAACATTCACTCCACTTGTGCGTGCAGCAGAAGGTCTCCTCACCCACCACCAGCTTATGATCACGTCTCACTGCGACTGTTCTGTACATGAGAACGAATGACGAGGCTTGGGGGGTGGTGGTGGTTGATGCGCTGAGGAGAAAACATAGTATGGAGCAGCAGAGTCCGAGAGGCGGCTGAACAGGGAACGCAGCAACTTACAGTACAGTAGGTACGAAGTACTTTCGTACAGTGAGTGAGTGCAGTAGAAAACCGTGCGCAGCGGCTGATTGTCACAGGGATGGCCACGAGTTGGCAGGGGCAAGGCTGCGGGACCCTACAGCCCCCTTCTCTTGTCGCTCCTGGACCATACGATGTATGTATGTATGCATGTATGTATAATGTATGCATGGGCTTGTTCTACTCAAGCAACTCAAGGGCGCGCGCCATAAGCATCGAGAAGAATCCAGAATCCAGCATCCGGATCAGCATTCTGTCCATGATTCGGAAAGCATTTGGGCTTCTTCTATCTTCGTGCGACCAACTCCTTGTTTCAATAAACATCTCTTGCCAGGAAAGCTTCCGTGCCTATCAGAGGCCCTCGGTACTTGTGCAAGCGACCAGCATGATGCCCGCTCGTCTCCTTCGTAAAGTGTAAAAGCTACCTCTGCTCATGCGATGTTCGTCGAATCATGACCGTCATCCAAGCCTTCCTGAGCAGGGCCAAGACGCGCGCGAGGCTGCTTTCTGTTCGGGATGTGGGCGATGAGCTGCCGCATTGGATGTGTGATGCGATGAAGCATCAGTCAGTCGTGGTAGCACGGGAGCGTATCGCAAATTGCACGTCGAGTTTGAGAAGAGACGCCCAGCAAGTGAAACTCATTTCAGACTGTCCAGAAGGCCCTAGAAAAGGGCACGAAGACGCTTTAGTGCTCGTACAGTAGTAGTCAGCCCTTTCCGACTGCCCCGGAGGCGCTGACAGACATGGACATGGGATTCTTCAGACGCCATGTGCCTTCCACGCACCAACGCCGTCGTCGCCAGCGACATGGCAGCAGTACTGACTGTATCGTCGTCGTCCATCGGTAGCCGGGCCATGTTTGCTTCATCATACGATGTATAGTTCGCATACTGTACTTAGCATGGCCCACGAATCATGCACGACCTGCGCGCTGAAGAGGCTGCCATCATGCGATGGACATGTTTCAAGGAGACTCTGGAATTCTTGCTTTCGCGCAAGTGAGGAGGGCACTTTCGCAGTCTTATCTCGTCTCCGAAACAAGCAGGCAAGCAGGCAAGCAGGTTCAGGAACTTGGGAGCGACGACGGCATTGTACATACGGTACTTTCGGACCTTCGTACCTCGACACTTGGAGAAGATGCGTGAGTGATGCAGACGAGTGAAGGCGGGACGCGGAGAACGGAATCAATGCCAAGTGCTGCGGGCTAGTGCTCCTTTCGTCGTAGTGCGAGTCATGGCCCAGCCCTCGTGCGGCCTATGACAGGCAACGCTCCGCACCAGGAGAATGTAGGCCTACCTACGCGTGCTAGCTACGGTATTCTTCTCTTCTCACCCAAGAGCTAACTCTCGTTTGTGTATCGGCAACGTCGACTCCAACAGCTAGCTAGCGACTGCAGCACCGTCTCTCATCATTTGCAGAGATCGCCTGGACCGAGGAAATCGTCCATCGTACTTTCCAAGCGAAGATGGATCGTCAGGAACCCTATCGGCGCACGTGGAGCAGGGTGCTCCTGGGCCAGCGCCGTGTCAGCTGTGATCATCATGGCAGATTATCAATGACAACAATCATGGCCTATGCAGCGACACACGAATGGCATCTTTTGGCAGACGCCTCGCCCGTGACTAGTAGTGGTGCCACTTCAAGGCAGAAGGCATATATCATGGCGGCGGCGACGGCGTCGGCGTGAAGTGGCTCGATGCCCCCCTTATGGACAGTGGCATAATGCTGGCCGGGGACAAGATAGCTAAGAGCTAAGTTGCAAGTTTAATCCGAGAGCTAGAGACGATGATGGATGGTACGGTGCTCCGATCGACGATGGCACGTTTTGCAGACAGGACAGCAGCACCTTGGTTATTCTCCATGCCACACGCTAGGGCGTAAGCTTAGGTGATGAAGCTTTGCAGGATGAACCTTAGAGACCTTTGAAAAGCGAGCAGAGACCGCCAGACGGCGTGGGCACTAGCTAGTTGAGCATTTCCCTTCTTAGACACAGCTACAGCACTAGCCTGTCTGTGAGGCCTGCCTTGTGAATAGACTCGAGAGGACTTATCCCGCGGGACTATGGACTAGCAGTTTCCAGTGCTGGCTGATACCGGGTGGTGAATTTGGACAATCTGGACCAACAGTATAGTCAGGCTAGCCTCCTGGCCCTGGAGGGAGCGGCTGCAGCTCCGGATGTTTTGGTTGTAGCTTCAATGCCTTCTGCGCACATCAGAAAGACAGTTAGTTCTAGCGGAGCCGTGGGATGCTAGCATCGTTGTGCAACGTGACTCAATGCAACCAAGCAACCGTCACGCGCGGCAAAAGGATACATGGGCTGAGGATCGTCAAGTCTTGCTGCACGGTACGAAGCAAGGCACGGCCTTACTCGAGTCGTAAAGTTCCGCATGAGAAGCAGCGGTAGTTGCAGAGGAATTGTAATCAGGGGCATCTTTAATTAATCTTGCAATTGTAATAGAACGAACGTACGCGAGTGGAGGTGGTCGGAGAAAGTTGCAAGGCGTATAGCAGACAAGAATAGAAATGGATGGAAAATTAGATTGAGGTTGTCAAGTACAGTAGCAGAACGAACTACCGACTGGGTCCTTGCTGGCCTGGCCTGGTCTCTACGAGTAAGTAATTCAAGGTGGCCAGACTCGCTTGCTTGACCACCAAGGACAAGGACGAACGCCTATATTTCCATCGCCAGAGAGCAAAACACCGCAAAGCATGAAGCCCACGAGCGAATCGGACCGACCATTGTGTCCCTCAGGTACTGTACGGTCGGTACCTGACTGTAGCAATTGACCCTTTCGCTGCACGAGGGCGCGGCGATAATGCAGCAGGCCCTCGTGGAAGTCAAAAACCCCGAAGCTTCATGACACCTGGTTCTGGCTGGACAGACACCGACAAGGAGAGAGGAAGGATTCTTCCCCGCATTCCATCACGGCCTCACAGACGTTGCTGGCCTCAGCACCCTACGTACTGGATCACCGAGGGCAAACCACAATAAAAGCTTTCTGAACGCCTTGATCTGTTCGGTCGCTGAACCCCCTCCACGCTTCTTGCTTTTCTTGAATGCCCGAAACCTTCCTCCTGTACTCCTTTGCACCTTTCACAAACACAAAGCACACTTGCACACGTCACGCCACACATTGCAATGTGCATCTGTCGTAAGCCTCCACATGCCAGTGTAGTGTGTAGTGTGCCCCTCATACCAAGCACATCGTGCAAGGTCAAGAAACAAACTACACTGCAGAGCCTTGCCATTCACAAACAAAAGATCCACAGAACAAGAGAGCCAGAGCCAGAGCCCAGCCCAACCAGCCCACCAAAATAAACAATCAAGAACAATAAACGTACCTACTTACATATGACGCCCCCCAATCGACACGCCAGAAGGGACAGAAAGGAGGGAAAAACGCCCGAGCCGGCCCGCACTAAGACTCGAAGAGTTTTGGGGGGCATCCGACGGAACACGACTTCCATACCAATCAATCTGCCAGAAAACATAGGCCAGGCGACCGAGGGGAAAGAGAGAGCTTGTTGACGAGACGAGGGTCACCCTTCTTCGCCAGTACTCAGTAGTGTGTGTAGGTACAGTACTCAGTGCTGGACTGTGATCCGCATTTAATGGGCGTGGTGTGCCTGTCGTGCCTGTCTCCTAGTTGCTGGTGTGGATAATATCGTATACCACAAGGTACCACATGGCAAGGTAAGTACTGCATCTACAGGCCAGGGGCTTGCCCTGTCGATGTGATGTGTAGGTATGCATGGGCAACCCAAAATTGGAGGAAATAAGGTAACGAAAGACCCCGAAAAATTCAAATAAACAGAGAGACTTACAACCGAAACCAAAACCAACCCAAACCATGCACACTGTTGGGCCCTTTGATAGGAGGGGGGTACACGTCATAGTGTGGATTATTGTTCGCGGTAGAGTAGAGTAGAGTAGAGTAGAGTAGAAGCAGGGTGTCGGAAGGTTCATTTGTTCAGAGAGAAAGGAACGATCAAGAAAAAGAAGAAGAAAAAAAGAAGAGGCAAAAGAAAGATGGGCATTTTTCTAACTAGTTGTTTGAATCATGAAAACCCATAGCCAGACATGGTAAACGTGGGCTTCTCTCTCTCTCCGGGAGCACCACCATCCATCTCACTGACTCGACTCAAAAAACCTCGGTTACACTTGAAACAGAACGGAGCAGACCAGAACAGGAGACAGAGAGAGAGAGAAAAGAAAAACTTTCTTTGCTGGAGACTTGCAGGACCTGCCTGACCTGCCTGACCTGGAGGAAGATCTAGCTGGCGATGGCTTGGTGTTTTCTTCCTCCTTTTCGGTTGTCGGTTTTCGGGTTTCGGTCTCTTACCGTACAGCCCACCCAGCCTTTGCTAGATATGGTATTCCGGGCCTTGCTTCGAACTTCGACAATGCAATGAATCGTTAGCTGCAACCCACTTTGCTGTAGCGTAGCGAGAGACAAGACTTGATGCGGATGACATGACTTGTTGTTGAAAGTGAAAGTCCAAGTTGCTTGATGCTAGTAAGTGATCAAATTGGAGATGAATGATGGAGACTCTGCGCAAGCAAGTATCTTGTAGAGGTAAAACTCGTGAGACTCGTTGGGGTTCAAGAGGTAAGATGAAAAAGTCATTTCTCATTACTCGTGAAAGGAGAGGTACTCTACTATTTCCAAGTGGTACATGAATCATCTCTCTTTCTCTCTTGAGAGAGAAAGTAGAAAGGGTCATGATACTTTCCATGGGTATCACCGAAATTTATGAGACCGACTGATGAAATTTTTGTGGTTCTCATAGTTCCCAAGTATCGCGATGCCAGCGAGCGAGCGAGTGAGTGATTGCAGTCATCCAAAATTTGCTGTCCACATTTCACAAAACCCCACTCATTCACCCACCATCGACTCACCGCGCAGCACAACAACGGACCAACGGTCACTAGTTCGCTCCGAGTTGCGGGATCGAGATGGCTTGCACATGGCAGATGCATCTGTAGATTACCTTTGATATGACAGGCATTGACAGCAGCGTATCAGAGACGACGGGCGGCCATCTGACCAAGCAAAGCACCAAGACCGAAGGACCAGCTTGCAAGGGGCAAACAAGAAGTCCATAGCC
Organism: Pezicula carpinea; assembly: GCA_026119845.1. Taxonomy (NCBI): domain Eukaryota; kingdom Fungi; phylum Ascomycota; class Leotiomycetes; order Helotiales; family Dermateaceae; genus Pezicula; species Pezicula carpinea. The sequence continues at coordinate 692,924 of JALRMK010000005.1, read as the reverse complement.
GACCCGGTTCCCTTGGTCTGCCTAGGCCCCGGTGAGGCGACGATGTCGCAACCAATTGTGGCCGATGTATTTATTGCCTTGGTCGAGGAGGAAGAGCAAAGAAAGAGAACAGAGTTTGATCTTGAAGCGAACGTACGTGCGCTGCTCACTGGGCGTGTTCGGGGCCGGCTGTTGATCCTTGCATTTCAACCTACAAAACACCACTTAGTAAACGGCTGACTTTGATTTTCATCATCGTTAGGCTTGCCCACTAAGACTCTCAAGTAGGCGAGGGCACACGGAGGCGTTCATGAGCAAACACGACATCCAGGAGAGAGGGTCCTGCGGCGGCAACAGAGACAAGCGCCTGCACGGCCGCAGTGGAGGGAATTCTCCAATGTGCTACAAGGTGTGCCCATGGGAAAACCGCAGTTGCAACTTACAAGCAGACTGACAGACCCTGGGCCCTGAGTTTATCATTCACAACATGCAGCGTGCGGTGGGCCTCAGACGTGCGGACTGCGGAACGGAGAGTGAGGAAGAGACACCAACCTGCCTGCTTGAGCGTGCATATCCAAACGCAATCGATTCAGAGGTCTCGACCCTATGTCCAGAGTTGAAGCTCCAACCCTACAGTATATCCTCGAGGCATCAGGGCATACCGTCATGGCCTTAGCAGGGTCCTATATAGCAGAGGCCCTGGCCCACCGTGCCATCCCTCTCAATTGAAGCCCAACCCGAGTGTTAAATCGTTTAACCTTGATCGATCGAACCGTTCACGCACAGTGTTTCGCGCAGAGCTTGAAAACATCAGGGACCCAAGCTGTATCAATATTCGAGCTCGAGAGTGAATATAACCTTAGTACGAGACGACTAAATCGTGACATGATCTGCGGTGCAGTACCATCGATGGCTTGCTATAAGGGGTATATACCACGACGGTATTAGGACCCTATGAGCTTGTTCCACACCGCAACGGTGCATGCTATTGCATACGACTTGTGCACCGCAGCGCCGTTTTCATCTCATCTTCGCCATCACGCTCCATTGTTGTGTGCCTAGGCGACGATGGCCGGCGATGGCGTGGGTGGCAGTGTGGATTGATTGTGTGTGTGTGTGTGCGCGCGAAGGTGATACAGCATGATCCGGGTGCACGCAATACTTTGTGGCTCCTTTGCAAGTCACGTCTGTGGTTCTGGACGGCGCAAGGTACAGGCCGTCTTGGTCGTATAATAAGAACGCTCGCGTATGATGTTCGCAAGGAATAGCAACAGCAGCAGTAGTAGCCACGACGAACGACAGAAAAAGCAATGAGATTTTCCTTTTCTCTGGCCTCTCTCGGAGCAAGGTGTCGCCTTGAAGCCGCGAGCCGGTAGTTGACGGAATTGCTTTTTCTGGTGGGAGCGCCCGTCTTACCTGGGTCGCAGGATGGCCAGGACTCAAACCACGAAGTCGCGAAGGTCAGGAGGTCGTGGCCCCATACTGTCTGCTTGTATACTCGACGCGGCCACATTGATCCGGTCCAATGATGTTAGTCCATCCATGATGCTTTGACGATTCTAAATTGGTATATTTCGATTCGACATCGGCTTCGGCTTCTTCTAGTTGTCGTGTTGTTCGCCGGCCTGTTGAGCATGCTGCCGTTTGCGTGCCAATATGCAACTGGTAAACTTTCATGCAGCAGGACCCTTATGAACAAGAGAGTTCTGCGCCTGGTTTGGTACCGAGTCATGGCATGTGAGAACCACCGAGAATCTGAAGAATCACTGGACACGAGAATGCGACAAAGATGAGCAGTCACCTCGAGAATCTTGGAAAGCCATCCTCCACTGTGTGAAGTCTCGGATCTCGAAATTGGAGTTTCGCGGCCGCAACAGCACAGGAATGTGTCCTCCGTTGTGTTCATGCTGAGCAGCTGTTTGCGGAAGTGATAGCCGCTCACGAGCGTAGCAGCACTGTACATACATTGGTCGGAAGGACTTCCGTCGAGACCGGTAGGGAGGCCATAGTATGACTACTGGATTACTGGCTTCTGTGAAATCATGTTCGCCCTCGTCTCGCACAGGAGGTTGAACGGTGGACATCTTGCTTTCTGGTCTAGTACTGTAATAGCAGACGATCGAGATCATGCTATGGCCTACAGAGACCATACGGGGAGCGAGCATCACCTTGCCGGCTCGGCAGCCTACCGAAGCGGCGAAGCTACAAAGTACGGACTTCACTCAACCATAATGCCATCGACCATCGACCATCGACCATCGTCCACAAATTATGGTTGCCAACTTGACACGCTACTGTAGTAGAATCCGAAGACACAGCACTTTTAGCGAACGTTCCCTCCTCCGCTCTCCGCTCCTTACTATTCCTTCAATCCGGCCCTTTACTGAGCATCAGCTCACTTCGGAGCATGAGGCATTGTCGGACGACCCGACAATCAATACGAAGGAGAGAAACATGTGAGACTAGTACCGCAAGAAAGAGACCGAGACTGTGTGTGTGTGCGCGATATTATTGCTAAGGATGAGTGACAAATTCTCCTCTTCACCAACGCCAACCTCGTAGGTAATTAGTAAAAGGGCTAAGAAGTAAATTGAGCGATCAGTCGGCCGCTTGGCTAAGTGCCGACAACAGAGAAGAGTCGATGAGTAGTCAGCCCTTGTTGTGCGGAAGTACCCTGATCCTCAGCGCAGCGACTGGGAAGTACTGCTCCTGTGCGAAAATACAGTCCAGTACAGGACAGTAGTGGATAGCGGGGTTGCAAATCCCTCTTCCAACATCTAACTCTGTCTCTCCCTGTGTCAATCGTTTTTGGTGACGAGGGTAGGCCGCCGTCGATAAGATATGCCCATAAGGGTTTGCTCTTGGGGCCCCGGGACGAGCCAACCAGAACTGCGCCGCCGCAGCGGAAGAGCAGCAGTCCCTTGATGCTGGAAGAGAGCTTGCCTCGGACCTGGAACCATGACGCTCTCCGGTACTGAACTACTTATATGTACTCTCTGCGCACGAGCAATCTCCCCTGTGCCTGCCGTCACTCATGACTGACTGACTGTATGGTTCCCGCATCGGAAAAAAAGTCAATGTCTTGAGGAAGCGCGTTGCATCTACAAAATGAACCTCCGCCTACATTGGCTTCTGTGATGGTGCTTGGCAATCGGCATCTCATGTTTGGAACAAGCCAGAGTTTAAGCCAACGTGCAGACCTAGTTTATGAACACCGGTGACGAAGGAAGGGATGGATATTGAGGCCTAATATACCGGAAGTACACCGGCTTTGCAAGGTTGCAATGGGATCTGGGGGGAGTTCGTAGGCCTGAGGATAATGCTTGTTGGCATCCTTGGCCCTTGCCCGCTGATTATCCCCTTGTGCAAGAATTTATACGCATGCATAAGCCTGTCCGCTGACTTAGGTATTGTCTCGGATTTGCTTCCTAAGGCCAATAGTACATATCCTTGCCATCATACCTACAGTACCGCCACAACTGGAAGTTTCATTATCCACCTCGATTTGGTGCGTCAGTTGGCTCTGCATACTCACTCACTCTATCTGCCCTTCTCGAGTGATCTGTGGGTGTGATGAACAAAACTCTCTCCGTACGACTTGGACGATGTCGCTTGTCGTCTCAAAAGAGGTTTCACGGCCGGCATCAATCCGAGCTGCCCCAGGACTTTCCGGCCAAGGGCGATGACGGACAATGGCTTTTCTTGCTGACACAGAGCTGTACGGCGCAAGGAAATCGGTCATGGCAAGATGTCAATAATGTACGGAGGTACGTAGTAGCATCAATGCCTGAGCGTCATTCTCTCAAGCGATTGCGCTTAGACAACAGTAGTAGCTTAACAATCGCGGGAGCACAACCGAAACTCACATCATCAAGCTTTCAGCTTCAGAAAGAGGCACGGCTTTACTGTATGCAGACGTGAGGGATTAATTGCAGAGTCCCTGTTCATCCCAAAAGAGACCGTCGTCGGGTTGGGAAGTTGGACTGGTTTGGACACCAGCCACCCCAATAGGCCCCAAACGGCTTGAAGCTGCACTATACGCCGTCATCGAGGTAAGCCATAGCAGGTTGAGAGAAAGACAACGTGGCGGGGAAATCTGACAGTTTCTCGTACCGCGCCCGTACTCGCCGGATATGTTTCATGTTTCAAAGGAGTGGATGATTGATTTTAGCAACACGGTTGAAGTGAGAAGTTCGTCCTTAGGGCCCCTGGACCATGCGTAAATCGCATGCCCAAAGCTCCTGTCAAAAAATTGTCTGAACACAGAAGATTGCTATTCGCGGGGACGTCGGACTATGTGTTCTGCCAACACTCTGAATGTTCCTTGGGCAAAGTGAAGTGTACCGTGTCTTGCGTGTGCAGCAAGCAGACTTGTTTCAAGCACTTTTATGAAAGGGAGTTATAAAGGATTTCGCGATGGTGATTAAGAAAAATCCTGCATACGGTGAAGCATCTAACCCTTGAGGACGAGGCTATTGTATTGACGACGAGTAATAATAGAACATATAGAACTTTTTGGTTAAGCAATGAAACATACCTTTTACTCTACTTGTGGTCGGAAATGCTTTACACTGCACCAGAAAAGTAAAGCGGGCAAATGCGGACGGCGGCACAGTAGAGAAGACTTTTAAAGTCCCTCGATGTGTTTTGACGGCGTTGAGAACATCACCACAATCCATTGTACGGTGCCTTCTGTTGTTAACCGGGGAATAGCACCACCGAGTGTAGGATGCGGCCCACAAACAACTGAGACAAGAAACACCCGGAGGTTTTTTGTTCTCTTTGGCGGTGTTGGTGATCTTCTTAACAAGTAGAGGCATTCCAGTAAAGCAATCCCCTATTGTAGGCAATGGTCCGGGTCAGAGAGAACGAAGCCGGCGAATGGATGATGGATATGGTTTCGGTGGCGTTTCAGAGCTGGTCGTCTCCTCAGGGCCCTTGGCTCACGGCAGGGGCGAGGGAGCTTTAAATAAGCGACCAAATACAATGGCGCACACGGGACCTTGAGTCGATCCAAGAATAGCGACCACGTTGTATTAGTAAGTATGGTGGTACAGCACAGATACGGTCCTGTACGGAAGTACTGGACTACTGTACAGAGAATCTACCTTGCTCGACGTGCCTGTATGTGTCAGTGCCCTTTCTCGTGGCGTCCCCCACATGTGTGTGTTTCAGGGCATCGCTTCAACGTGCAGCCTGCAGGGATTCTTCTTCAGCCCAAGTCGTCAACGGACGCCCACGTTCACCGGTAGCAACCGGCCAATGGGCCGGTGTTGTCGTGTGGTTTTGGTATGTACCTTTCGTACGAAAGGTACTGTACACAATCTTCTCGCTGAAGCTATCCGGGCTGAATTCGGGCTGGCTGGCATGACATTGACGCCAGATTGGGTCTTCTCGGCGTCGACTGTGCAGCTTAGATTGCCTTGGCGCTGCCATGTCGGCGCTGACAGACCGGGGGGATTCTCTCCCATGGTGCACGTAATTGACGCTCACCGAGTCGACGTTGACGAGAGCAACTGGAAGTCCCTCCTAGGTACTTTCGTACCCTTTCGGACATATATCCCGAGAAGGGGTGTCGGTCGTCGCAGGATGCACATCCGAAGGGGAACACTGCAGCAGCTCGCTAGGAGAATTTAGCACTGCAGAACCACTTGGCACCCGGCCACGACTAGCGCCATGGGAGAACTACGTGAAAACCTTGATCCATTATCGTACGATAGGGATAATCGAAGATATAACCAGAGATTGTACCTGACCCTGCGCCTTGCAAGCCGTGCGGTGCAGCGAGTCGACCAGGCGAGAGTCTAGGTGTGCTCTGGCTGTGTGCTCTGGAGCGTTTGGTGATGGATGATACTGGGAGGTGATAAGTTGATGAGGCTGCATTTACATTCAGAGACCACGGCAGTTGGGGTTGAATGGCAATGCTAACAAAGAAGGTTGTTTGGTTAGTCAGGCGACCTCTCGAACCTGGCTGCTGTGACCTGAGGCCTGAAGAACGGCATTGCAGCTCAGTTCCTTCCCGTCGCCTCGCTCCACCTCTCCCACTCTGGGAGAAGATGATGATTGATTGGTATTATTGGAGATGGGATCATACGACAGGATACACCACTGTGAGTACAGCACAGGAATAATTGAGATCACCCATTCGCGTGGAAGGGTTCATGCAATGCAGGAGCGAGGATGGAGAAACTGTAGTTCGCTTGACGGTCGCTGATAGTATTTTCGGACGCTTTCGTACTTCGGTACCTTCGTAACTTGGCACCTTTTCGTGCGTTCGTACCAATTCGGACCCTCGAGCCTATGTATCGGATCGGGTTCTCGCGTCGAGGCCCTCAAGTGGTGGCCTGTCCTCCGAAGAGGGCCACAAGACTTCGTGATATAGGGCAGGGCAGTTGCAGGCGCTGATGGTGCAGCGGTACGGTAGTGTACTTGCGGACTCTTCGTCTTGTCCTTGCGTGACCAGGGACTGGCGACGGGAGGGTTTCCGTGAGGATGCTGCTCACCATGATTCGGACTGGTGGTGGTAGTCTCCTCGTCGTCGTCGCCCTCTCGTGCTGCTGTTGCTGCTGCCCTCATCCTGGCCGTCTCGAGGCCCCTGGGATCTGGGATCACGAGGCCGCCGGTGTGTCCCTGGGTCTTCTGTGTCTGTACGACGCCGCACGTAAGCGGGGAAGCACGGAAGGGAACAAGCTGGGTCCCTGCCGGCGCTGGGAAATCCAAATTCGCGGCAGACCGTCACGCATCCGCGCGGCAGGGGTCGACAAGGAAGCCGACTCGTCGCTCAGCGTGCGCCATGGTGCTCTTCCTAGAACAGATCTCCCACGTCCTGCTCCTCCTCCTCCTCGTCCTCCTCCTCGCCCTCGCACCAGCCAACGGAAGCTGTTCTGGCGGAAATGAGCGGCATCGTTGATTGGCATATTATAGGTAGGCAGGCTTTGTATGTGATTTCGGAATCGCCCAATGCAGTCACCTGCAGCACTCCCCCGGCACCGAAACTGCAGGCTGCAGCAGAGGCGCCGTGGCGGTTATAAGATAGACGCGTTATCAATACTCGTGCCAGCTGAACAATATACTACATGCAATATCATGGAACACGAACGCCGCACGCGCAGTGAAGCTCACCTAATAATAATTGACACCCGTTGGCACATCTTGGGCGTGCATAAGGTGTCCTGCAATGCAAGGCGGCCGCGGGCATTATTAGACGCGGATGTTCAGCGACTTCTTACCACAGGCGCGGTTGTGCCATACTCCATCTGTGTGTTCCCCAAATCCACAGCGTCATCCCCCGAGACCTCGCAATATGGCGTCACGACGACATCTCCTCGATTGTGCGTGACCTTGACTTGTGCATGCACAACAACAACAAACCCCTCCGGATCCGTCATCTATAAATCGAGCTTGCTTTCCCCGGTGGACATCGTTCACCGCGGCCCGTATTACTTGTCACTATCGATTTGATCACACTTTCGCAATTACCTGCGTCAGCACGGCTCCCATCGTGTTCGAAGCTCTTCTTGTTCTCCATTCCCCATTTGGATGGCAACGACGGAGGTATCGGCGACTTCTAAAATGAACCGTCCTTGAGACGTTTCTGTCCTGCTTGATTATGGTCATGTTATTATTGACCAATCTCGGGATGTGCGAGCATGCGACGAAACGGAAGAGTGATGGGCGCTGGCATTGAAGCCATCATCAGCATGGAGATTGCTATTCTCGTACTGACTTCGAGCCTGTTGGGAGTGGTAGGCCTTCGTTGGCCTGCGACGGATCATGGCACTTGGAGATTGTGCAAATTACCATCCTCGGCAGTCAAGCCAATATCAAGGCTAGGGAGCTATAGGTAGTTCCAACACAGCCGCGCAGCAGTGCGAGTAGTACGACGGCACTGGACCCATGCGTTACGAATGAATGAATGGATGGATGAATGAATGACTGAATGATGCTACACCAGCCCCATGAACCCATGAACCCATGAACCCATGAACCAACCCATCAACCAGCATTGGAAAATAGAGCGTCGCACTTCCATGGACGAAGGAAGGAAGAAGGAAAATGACGAACGATCGAACGATGCAGCAAATACCGTCAGCGCTTGGTCGTGGTGTCTCTGTGCAGTTAGCGGAGGAGGAAGGTAGTGGGGATCTCTGGCGGAGGACGAGGAGGACGAGGAGGACGACGAGTAGTAGCGTGGTCAGGTACAGGAGCCGGCTTCTTCGACAGGAGGACGCTAAGGTGGTGTACAGCACAGTACTGAAGACGTTTGTAAGGTTGAAGGGGGTGGGGCTGTGGCTCAACGGGGCGTGCTGGGCCCCTTTGGCCCTACTGCTGCTGTACTGTACAGTACTAGACGGCTGGAGTGACATGGGGCAAGAGACGCGTGCCGTTGCGAGATCCGAAAGCAAGGGGCTCCTGGCTCAAACCCCGGGCCGGCTACCAATCGAAACGTGACCCCCCAGTGCTTCCTGTCAGCCAGCCCAGCCCATGCAAAATGTGCACTCGAAATCACAGTACCCCCAGCCGCGAATAGAGCTTGGCATGCATTGCGAGCGTGGCCAGGATGCCCCTGCGAGGCATCCTCCCAGGTTGTCCGCCGACGTCTCCGGGGTAGCCTCCTCAGCGGGCCACACTTATATTCATAATTGCGCAGGGAGGCAACGATATCCGCTAGGGGACAACGACAGGGGCAGGGCTCCCTCCGATGCTGGGTACGGCAAGGTGAGCGGTCCTTGTACTGGACTGCGGTAAGTAGCAAGGTACCTTACCTACGAAGTACGTATCTTACCTAGGTACGTAGTAGCTAGGTCGTCTTCTGGTGTGTCTGGTGTGTCTGGTGTGTGTGTCCGGTGCTGGGAACGATGCGACATGGGTAATCACGGTATTTCGTAGCATCGTGGCAAGGTACCTGCTGTACGTACCTAGTACGAAAAGAAAGTACAGTACAGTACCGTACCGTACCGCTTACTCCAGTACCTGTTTTTGTTTTGTTTTTGGCCGCTTTTTGTTTCTTCTTTCGGCGCATGCATTATCACCCTAGAGGTACTCAACGCTACAGACAGTACAGTCAGTCAGTACCTTGCGTACCCAGGGACTTCCTTTTGCTGCCGTTTGTACGTTCCCCCCACTTCTTCTCTCTGCTCACCTGCTATCTCGATGCCCACGGACGCCTCCATTCGCAATTGGATGGATCCTGGCCGGCAACGACAAGCACAGGCAGGGCAAGGCAGGGCAGGGCAAGGCAGGGCAAGGCAAAGCAAGAATCAGCCATCTGGTAGTAGTACGGAGTACAGCACCTCGAGTCCTAGACACGATACATCCTAGACAAGCTACACACTAGACCTTCCCCCCCCTGAGCAACGTCAATACTCCACCAGCGCTGGCACTGGTACCCTGTCTGGGAGACGGTAGACAGGGCCTCGCAGCAGCTAGTTCTCCAGCTTAGCCTGTTCTGGGCGTAGTCGATGCCGAGGGGGCAGTTTAGAACAGGCCTACAGCACCTACTTCCGCATCCCTGAGCTTCGTAAGCGAGGAATCAGCGTGTACCTGATTGACGAGTCAATGTGGGCTGGAGGTAAAAGAAGCGACTCCACTTCCAATCCACTCCGAAGCCATATTATTCCATATTTACTTTCTCGAACTCTCAGACTCTCAGACATTATTATTATTGCATCGCAAAGTCCTCGAGATTCTTGCCTTCGGCCATCGGCCAGAGACTCCCCTCCCCCCCCCCGCCCAACCCAAAATCCATCCATCCGCCCACACATTATACATCCCATCGGACCCTCGTCCTTGTCTATATCATCGTTTCTGTTGCCATTTCATGCCAACCCATCACAGCGAGTCAAGCACAGTCCATCTCCCGTCTTGTCCTGGCTCCATCGTCAATCACCACCGATAATCATCTAATATCTTTCCTTCATCCACAGCACACTACCTACTTACTGCCTTACGCTCAAGCAATTTGCCATATATAAGAATCCACGGACTCGCTCCCTTTTACCCCACCAAGGATTCACCAAATCTACACTACGGTTCTTGTTACTGTCACGGCGCAAAGCACCACGCCATTCATTGCCAATTCAGAAAAAACCACCCAGCCGTTACAGCGTTCAACCTTCAAACACCGCGCACTAGGACGAGGTTACTCTTCCTCTGCACAACCAGCCTACGCGGGCCCTCCTCCCGTGCTGCGAATCTTAAAGGTCGCATCTTCAGCCATCATCCTGCCAGCCGCCCGAGCACTCTTTCGCCGTTGAATGCGCCCGCTGCCCAACCCTCCGTCCGCACTGCTCGCTGGAGTCCTTTCTTGCTCTACACGCCATCTTTCTTTCTTGACTTCAAGAATGGTCCCTGTTTCGGAAACCTAACACAGTTGGCTCCCTGCACTTTGACGTCGAAACAAACACGTCTCCACCCCAGCATTTGCGATAGACGGCTAGACTGTCACTTACCACGCTATATTCCGAAGGCCATTCTTCCTTTCCACCACAGATCCCGCAGCCACTCGCAACACCCCAAGTGAACTGGGCTAGACCATCACAGATTATCCTTAGCACAAGAAGTAATCTCATCAACGTGGGAGAACCCTAACTGCTCGTGCGCCCTCCCCGCCAGTCCGTGTTCGATCCACGACTCAGGAAACTTAAGCCAGTCAGGTACAAGCTTCAAAAGTATGTAAACAGCTTGCTTCCTCTTCTCGTACAAGTAAAGTATCTCATCCAGTGTCCGGTATCCTGACTTCTTCAGATCATCGTCTACTGTTGTTGAAGCCCTCCTGCACATACATCAACAAGAACTCCTACTTAACCGACACAACCTTCTTCTCTACTTCATACAATCGCTCGCAGCTCTGCGCCGGACGCCCTCCAACAGCACTAGACTTGTGCAGTGCGCCAGTCCACCCACTCACTTGAGCATCAAACTGTGTGACGAGTCGTCGGTTTTCCTTCTTCACGAGAGCTCGCTACTTACCCACCACTCTGCGTCCTTTCGGCGCCTCAGCTGTCAAAGCCCCGACTCCGATAACACAGCGGGAAGCTACACAAACAACATTATGGACGTCATGGAGCTGGTAGAGAATGAGCCGAATGCCCGCCCTTTCCAGTGTGACTGGCAAACTTGCGCTAAGGTGAGCAGTGCCTCGCAATGGTACAGGTGACTGTTTTACTGATCGCTAGCAGAGCTTCAACCGCAAGTCCGACTTACAAAGACATTACCGCATCCATACCAACGAGAGACCATACTCCTGCTTAACACCCGGGTGTGGCAAGAGCTTCATTCAAAGGAGTGCCTTGACAGTTCACATCCGCACACATACCGGCGAGAAGCCACATCAGTGTCAGCACCTTGGTTGCGGCAAACGGTTCTCTGATGTAAGAGCTGCGATTGAATCATTGCGAGGCATTTACTGACTTCTATGATAGTCTTCTTCTCTTGCCCGCCACAGACGCATCCATACGGGGAAAAGGCCCTACAAATGTGCCCACGAAGGCTGTTTGAAGAGCTTCTGCAGAAAGACCACCATGGTCAAGCACCAGCGTCGCTCTCACCAACGCGGCATCCACTCCTCAGAACTTGACGACGGTGAGACGTCGGATTCAGACAGCGGGGAATCTCCATCTACACCACAACACCCAGGTCAAATGCAATGGCCACAGAATGTGCAGCAACAACATGTCATGCCCCACGGCCATCAGATGCACCGAGCTCACTCATTCGCCGACTTTGGACAGCAGCAGAATGGCTACCCAATCCCGCAGTATGGTCACCGACACAGTCTTTCAGGCGGCGCTCACTACGACACCATCCACGAACACCCCCAACATCCTGGTCACATGATGCATCGAACACCCAGTCTGCAAACTCACTCCTCTTACTACGTCCCGGAGCAGAACAACCCTGGGGTGGCGACCTTGAACACGAATCCAACGATTCAGACTTACCAGATACCCCGCCAACAGCCGCAGGAGATGATTCAGAGCAGCCCAAGCAGCTACTCCTCCGCCTCTCGTGCCAGTCCGGTATCGCAAGAGCCTTACTACACACACCACCCAGCGCAGGCTGCTACATACGCCCTCCAGTCTCAGCACACATCTCCTGTTGAGCAGCAACCGATGGTTCATTACCAGCAGCAACTTCCACAGCATCCCGGCCTCCAACACCAACAGCCAATGCCAACGCCGATTCCACAGGCTGTGCAGGTCGCGGAACAGTATCACCACCAGCCAGCTCAACAGCAAGAGGGTCAATGGTACGAGAATGTTGCCTACCAACCACCCGTTGAGGTCATCAGCCAACCTTACTCATACAACCAAGGCACAGTCTTCCACGACCCATGGGCACAAAAGATTGAAGCCTACGACGATCCATCGTTGCAGATGCCCAGTGCACGAATCGAGAATCTATGACGGGACGGTTGGTCTTTCACACTAATAACACGCCTTGACGAACGACACCTGCCCTCGCCCCGACTTTCTTTGATCTCCTTTCCAAAATCTCGAGCGAATGTATCAATATATCACGGTGGCTATTGTTGAAATTTCCTATATACCCGAGAGAAGCGGGGACAACAGAACCAGGCTCTCACTTTGCAACCTCAACCCCCGAAAATAACTCAACACGGGATTCAAAAGCTTTAGCTTCTAATATTTCCAATTTCAATTTGAGAAACGGCGACAAAAGTTACCAACAGATACCGGCTATCGATTAGCATTTTGCTTTGAGAACCAATCCCTCGCGGGATCTAGGCGGCGGCTTTGTTTCATTTCCTGCGAGAGATATTATGGCGATTATGCTTTCTTCGTTACCTGGCTTGTTTTCACCTTTTCCTCGGATCCTCACTTTTTCAGTTCTTGCCTCGCCTATTTCTCCAAAATATGTAGCTTGATGCGTTGAAGCACTTACGCAATAATGAGCCTCACGGCGTTCATGAGTTCGACGAGTTTTTATTTCCTTTTTGTGTTTTTTTATTGTATAGTTTTTAGCTGTTTTTTTGCAATGCATTGGGAATGGGGTTATGGGGTGGTCGTTGATTAGTTTTAAAGACGCGAGAATTAGGGGAAAGACAAATGGTTGATATTTGAATCGGGTTATTATGGATGGGATGAGGGAATCATGTATCATTATCAACGAGAATAAATATCAACACATGCCTGAATACTTCAATGTGTGTGATTCATATCTTGTATTCGGTATTATTTGTTCGAATCTTGTTGGCGAGTTTACGCACACGAGTTGAGTGACTCGGGGATACTTCTCCCCATCCGCTCACTCCCATGGTATTGCTCGTGGCAGTGGTAATAGACGTTCGAACAACGGTGTCGGATAGGACAGAAACACCTCGAATGAATACTTTCGCACCCACTTAGTTTCGGCAATTCGAAATTTTCTTGTCATGAATCAGCTTCACCCAGTGATCCCTCCAGAAAGTTCCGAAGCCGGTCGGCCGTTACAGCATGGGATGAGTCGACGACTAAGTTGATTTTACGATTCATTAATCAACCACGGATTTTACGATTCATATGAAATCTGAACATACTCGTGTAGTCTACTTTTAAATTATGCTTTGCTAGTCGCCGTTGGCTCGCATCTTGGGATTATACTCAAAACCACATACTTCTGTACCGTTAAGTCAATTACTCAATGAGGCTCTCACATGTCGCTTGTGGACTAGTCTTCTTTGGGACTAGCCCGACCGAGGGCGCGGATACAACATCTATAATCAACGCAGCAGTATCATTCATTGCCTCTTGCCTTCCAGACCAGTTGCCATCACTGGAATCTCCCACAACGTCGACAAATCTCCCGAATCGAAGCCCACGTTATACCTAGGAACATTCATTTGGGCCAGTATCTTTCCGCCGAAGAGAATCTGTCCAGGGGACATCCGACCCGCGGCCCGCTCCTTCGAGAACATTCACCACGCCATCATCTTGTACAACGGGACTGATTGATCAAGACGTTCAGTAGCAGCTGGTGGAGGGCTGGAAAAGATGGCGTTCTCAAGTTCTGCCATACCGGTGCGTACCATTGCCATGGTCCCGACCGATAACGGTGTGATGCGACTCATAACTGACGTTGTGGTATTAGGGTCTTGCGGCTGCTTCTCGACAAGTAATTCGCCACGCACATCTGGATACTCGAGGCATCATGGCAGCCATACCGAAGGGGATGTTTGCTTCTGCAAATCCCATGGCACGCGGGGTTGTCTCGATGGGACGCCAGATATCCACGGTATGCGACATTTTCGCTATTGCCTAGCAAACAAGTGGCTGACTCTAGATTCACAGGCCTCACGTTTCCAAACTCAGCGACCTTACGTGCCAGTTACAAGAAACATAAGGTTACAGCAGAGAGGGTTCGGGTTCGGTGCCCACACATCCCGAAATCTGCTGGCGCACTTGGAGGAAACTGCCAATAAGAATCCAACAAGTGCTACCGCTCAAAACGCCTTCTACCAAGCCTTGCTTCGTGCTAACATGCCAGCCATCATTGTTGAAAGATATCAGACAGGTCAATTCGCTACCAACGCTGCGGCTGACGGTGCGTACCATCGGGCTTTGGGTAGTCTTGGTCAAACGGATGGAGGATCAGCCACATCCCAATTCAGCTCTCAATCGGAAAATTTCAACAATGCACAACTACAGGCTATCGGACAAGCTGTTGCAGCCCAATCTCGAGGTGGCAATGTTGCTACTTCGGCTCGCGGCACAACTGGAACTGGTGCAAGAGATGCGCCTCTACACGTTGTCGTTGAGGAAACTATTGGCGGCACGGTCTTCAAATGGGTCAAATTCTTGTTGTATTTCGGTTTGTTCACCTATCTTAGCATGATTATCGTCGCGATGATGATCGAAGGTTTTCAAAGCTTCAGAAAGGTCGGTGTCAAAGCCGACAATGAGGCCAAGGCCGAACACCAACATGTCCGCTTCTCCGACGTCCACGGCTGCGACGAGGCCAAAGAGGAACTACAAGAGCTTGTTGATTTCTTGAAAAACCCAGAGAAATTCTCGACACTCGGTGGAAAACTTCCAAAGGGTGTTCTGCTTGTTGGCCCTCCTGGTACTGGTAAAACTCTCTTAGCACGCGCTGTCGCTGGAGAGGCGGGCGTCCCCTTCTTCTTCATGTCTGGTAGTGAATTCGATGAGGTCTACGTTGGTGTCGGTGCAAAGCGAGTCCGTGAACTCTTTGCCGCCGCGAAGGGCAAATCTCCAGCCATTGTCTTCATCGACGAACTTGACGCTATTGGAGGAAAACGAAATGCTAGAGATGCCGCATATGTCAAGCAGACCCTCAACCAACTTCTTACTGAACTTGATGGCTTCGAGCAAAACAGCGGAGTCATCATTCTTGCAGCCACTAACTTCCCCGAATTGTTGGACAAAGCACTTACCCGACCTGGCCGTTTTGACAGAAATGTCGTCGTTGGTCTCCCCGATGTCCGTGGTCGCATGGCGATCTTAAAGCACCACATGAAAAATATAATCACTTCTACTGACGTCAGTCTTGAGGTCCTTGCCGCCGGAACACCCGGATTTTCTGGTGCCGAACTTGAAAATATCATCAACCAGGCCGCTGTTCACGCTAGCAAGGCAAAGTCTACCGCCGTTTCTATGTTGGACTTGGAATGGGCAAAGGACAAGGTCGTAATGGGCGCCGAGAAGAAGAGCATGGTCATCACACCCAAGGAGAAGAAATCGACTGCGTATCACGAGGCTGGTCACGCCTTGTGTGTTATGTTCACACCAGGAGCCAACCAGCTTCACAAAATCACCATTTTGCCACGTGGTCAAGCACTTGGTATCACATCCCATCTTCCCGAAGTTGACAAGTACTCCATGGGTATGGACGAGTACCTGGCACAAATCGACGTTTGCCTCGGTGGAAAGGTTGCAGAGGAACTCATCTACGGTCCGGATAAAGTTTCCAGTGGTGCTGCATCTGTATGCTCTCAATGCTACTTTGAAATCGGTTTATTGCTAACCACCTCACAGGATCTTCAATATGCTACACAGGTCGCATACGCCATGGTAACCCGATATGGAATGTCTCCAGCACTTGGTAACGTTGATCTGTCATCGAACTACGAGAATCTTTCCGCAGCCACCAAGGAGCTTATTGAAGGTGAAGTTCGCCGCCTCATTGAAGAGGGACGCCAACGAGCTACTAAACTCATCACATCTAAGAGAAAGGAATTGGACCTTCTTGCGAAGGCTTTAGTGGACTATGAAACCCTGAACAAGGACGAGGCATTCAAGGTTGTCAATGGTGAGAAACTGGACGGCAAGCTTTTAATGCCTAGTGGAACGATCAAGGTACCCGAATTCGGACCTGGAGCTGGTAAAGTGCCAGAGGTACCTGAGATACCTGGAAGCAGAGCACCTGACGGGAGGGAACCACCAAAGGGTGGTGCAGTTGCTGCTTGAGTGATGCATGGATTTGGAGGGAAAATATAAGTGCCTCTGACACACACGATTGATTGGGGAACTCAGCTCATTGATGGCGTTATTGGCGAGGAATTAGCATGGTTGCTTGATTGATCAATGACCTTGAGTGGGATTGATGGTCCTGATAATTCTTTTTCTTTTGTCTTTGCCTGTGAAGGATGAGGCCAAGGGCTAGGTGAGTGTTCTTGTACTACAAGGATAGGATAGACCATTTATGGTGAGCGAGCTTGTAGTATAGAAAATTACGATATTGGACTCGTGCTCTTTATGCGGCCATGGCTAGTTTGTGTTTGACACTCCTGCTTCGTACTAATTCTTGCAGACTTCATCCCGTTGAGAAATTACTCTGGTTATCTGCTAGCGGACATAACGCAGTATTACTTTTATTTTAGTTTGACTTTCTAAGCTCAAGCAAAATAGATCTCAACTAAGCAGACCAGACTCTCCTTACTTAAGTAGAATATAAGGTTTATACTCTCTTTTCCCCCCGTCCTGTACTAATATACATAGTCTATAACTAGATATATCTAGGTATAGAGTTATGTTTTACACTACTATATACCTAGGTACGTTTATATTACTTAACCTAAACCCGCAACTTAAAAAGAGCCTTGAAAGGCGAGCACCTCATGGCAATGGCGAGGGAGTGGGTCCGTTACCTAGCGCATACGCTAAATCACGTGTAAATCAGAGCTCGATGCCAGCTTCCAATTCGCCTGACGACGACACTCTCTCGACATTTGCATCTCCGCAACCCTTTCCTCCGTCTTAACGCCCCTTCATCGCCGCCATGGCGTCTAAACAAGACACCATGTTCCGTTCTGCGGATATGAGCCTTGCCCAGCTCTACATCGCCAAGGAGATATCGCGGGAGATAGTCAACGCCCTTGGAGAGCTTGGGGAGATACAATTCCGAGATGTAGGTGTCTCCGTGGTAGGAGGGGAAAAGGCTTGTGGTGCAATGACTGATGCATACGAATAGCTTAACTCCGATACTACGGCTTTTCAGCGAACTTTTACACAGGAGATACGAAGACTTGACAATGTGGAACGTCAACTGCGTTATTTTCACTCGCAGATGGAGAAGGCCGGAATCCCGCTTAGAAAGCTGGACCTTGATGTCGATACTCTCGCCGCTCCCTCCGCCACCGAAATCGACGAACTCTCCGATCGCAGCCAGAGCCTTGAACAGCGAGTTGCATCTCTGAATGACAGCTACGAGACCCTGAAGAAGAGAGAGGTGGAGTTGACTGAATGGAGATGGGTTCTGAGGGAGGCTGGAGGCTTCTTCGATCGTGCCCATGGAAACGTCGACGATATCCGAGCTTCGACTGACGGCGGCGATGATGCGCCTCTCCTTCAGGATATCGAACACAACGGACAGAATGGCGACGCAGAGCGGTCCTTCTCTGGTATGAACATTGGATTCGTGGCTGGTGTGATTCCCCGAGAGCGTGTTGCTGCTTTCGAGCGCATCCTGTGGCGCACACTGCGTGGAAACCTATACATGAACCAGTCTGAGATCCCAGAGCCTTTGATTGATCCTACCAACAACGAGGCGATCAACAAGAATGTCTTTGTGATCTTCGCACACGGCAAGGAGATTATTGCCAAGATCCGTAAGATCTCTGAGTCTCTCGGTGCCGACCTTTACAGCGTAGACGAGAATAGTGATCTTCGCAGAGACCAGATCCACGAAGTCAACACCCGTTTGAGTGATCTTGGCAGCGTTTTAAGAAACACGAAGCAAACTCTTGATGCCGAGCTCACTCAGATTGCACGCAGTCTGGCCGCTTGGATGGTCATCATCAAGAAAGAGAAAGCTGTCTATCAGACTCTGAATCTTTTCTCCTACGACCACGCAAGAAAGACCCTGATCGCTGAAGCTTGGTGCCCTACCAATTCCCTAAATCTGATTAAGTCGACACTTCATGATGTCAACAGTCGAGCAGGTCTCTCGGTCCCGTCCATCATCAATGAAATCAGGACAAACAAGACACCTCCCACATACCAGAAGACCAACCGATTTACAGAAGGGTTCCAAACAATCATCAATGCATATGGAACCGCGAAATACCAAGAAGTCAACCCTGGTCTCCCCACTATCGTCACCTTTCCCTTCCTATTTGCTGTCATGTTTGGTGATTTTGGACACGGATTTCTCATGGTCTGCGCTGCCGCTGCCATGATATACTGGGAGAAGCCGCTCAAGAAGGTCCGGGACGAACTTTTCATCATGGCCTTCTACGGACGATACATCATGTTGATGATGGGCATTTTCTCAATGTACACCGGTCTCATCTACAACGATGTATTCTCGAAGTCGCTCACTCTCTTCCCCAGCGCTTGGGAATGGCCGGATAACTTCAAGCAGGGTGACACTGTTGAGGCACATTTGAAGGGTGACTACCGATACCCTTTCGGACTCGATTGGATGTGGCATGGAACCGAGAACGACCTATTGTTCTCGAATAGTTACAAGATGAAACTCAGTATTTTGATGGGTTGGTGCCACATGACATATTCATTATGTCTCTCTTACATCAACGCTCGTCACTTTAAGACTCCAATCGACATCTGGGCCAACTTCATTCCCGGCATGCTCTTTTTCCAGTCCATCTTCGGTTATCTTGTCTTCACAATTGTCTACAAATGGTCTGTTGACTGGTACGCCATTGGACAGTCCCCTCCCGGACTTCTTAACATGTTGATCTACATGTTCCTATCACCGGGTAATATTGAGGCCCAACTCTATCCCGGTCAAAAGTTTGTACAAGTTTGCCTTCTTCTTATCGCTGTTGTTCAAGTACCAATCTTGCTGTTTCTCAAGCCGTTCTACCTCCGATGGGAGAATGATCGTGCTCGTGCGAAGGGCTACAGAGGGATTGGTGAGACTTCTCGAGTCAGCGCACTCGATGGGGATGACGATGACAACACACTTGATGGCAGAATTAGCATGGGCAGCGACGGCGAGGGCGTTGCTATGATTACCCAGGATATTGATGAGGAGCATGAAGAGTTTGAGTTCTCTGAAGTCATGATCCACCAAGTCATTCACACTATTGGTAAATCTCCATTCGGCTAAGTCTTATGTGCAATGCTAACACAGTACAGAATTCTGTTTGAATTGTGTCTCGCATACAGCGTCTTACCTCCGTCTCTGGGCCTTGTCACTTGCCCATCAGCAACTTTCAGTAGTCCTTTGGACCATGACGCTAAATATCGGCCTCAGCACGACGGGCCCTGTTGGTGTAATTTTGATCGTCGTCACATTCGCTGCTTGGTTCTTCCTCACCATCGCTGTTTTGGTTGTCATGGAAGGTACTAGTGCTATGTTGCACAGTCTGCGTTTGCACTGGGTTGAGGCCATGAGCAAGCACTTTATGGGTGATGGTATACCCTTCGAACCGTTTTCCTTCAAGAAGATGCTGGAGGAAGATGAAGAGGCCGCCGACTTTTCCTAGTTTTCCTATTGTAAACGATCACTAGACCTTGTAGAACTATTCCTTTGTACGACTAAGCCTATATTACCACGTGCTTGCCTGTAGCTATATCCTGTAGGTAGACAAAGGCGAGTTATCGTCCCTTATGCGAGTAATTATCTAGCCTCGTTAATGTTGCAATGGGAAACCCACAAGCCGCCTCCCGCGTAAGCTCGTGTCGAATAGTGCTGTGGATAATTCGGTGCCCAACTCCTCCGGGCAGCTAGCCCCCCCACCATCTAGACTAGAATTTGTAGCGGCACTTGTGGCCTTGCCTTCTGAATGGGTTCACGCCACCAATTGAAGACTCATTCCTGGATGTAGGGCTCGTGATAGACGCTCACCCCTCTAAATATATATATAGGCGATCCACAGCTAGAGATGTGTACCGTAGCTACCCAAGTTACTATGATTTACCTAAAATAGGTAACCTAGTAACTTAGAAAATAACAGCTCATTGTACTTATAGCAAAGAGAGAAGCAAAGAAAAGAGGAGAAATTACTACGTCTCTCTCTTTTAATTAAGTTTCTACTCTTATTATTCTAGTATTAACATAAGGTAGGTAATGAGCTACTAAATAATAGAGTTTACGTTAGGATATTTATCTATGTTACTTAAAGTACCTAGACCTAGTCTAATAAATTACAATGCAGCAGCTTACTACCTACAATGGGGAGAGGATCTGAGGGTGGGGGGAGGGGTGCACCAGAGAAGAAACATTCCTCTTTCTACCTAAGATTAGGTACCTAGTTAACTGCTAGAGAACTCAAGATGCAGTCCGTAAATGTTCAAGTTACTCAAAACAACCTAGTGACCTAGGTACATATTCGCAAGCTGTAGACTACCTATAAGCCCTAGGAGGAGAGGGGGCCAGCGCAAAGTCTTGGATGGGTGGCGTGTATCACGATCCGGCAGCAACAAGATCTCCAAAGTCTGGAGCTGAAGCTCCCCTTTGCTTTTGCTTCACCGCCAAGTTTCGAATCTCCCGTGCCCGTCCCCTCACTCTTGCTCTCCGGCAAAACCCTGCACCCCACGGCCAGAATCCTTTGCTTCTCTCAATCTCCCTCCTTACCTTTGACTTCTTCTCGTCCCCTTATTTAACCGTCGCCCAGTCCGTCCAGAAGGAAGCTCTGCAGACCTTGTTTTCTACCAAGCCAAAGAAGCAAAATTTGTCATTCCTCGTTCTTAAAACCATCCAAAACGAACACCACCAAGCTGGGAATTTGGAGCCAGCGCAACGACCTTCAGCGTAACGACCGCCCAAGATGTCGTTTAACAACCGCAAGTTCTCCATGAACCGGTCGACTGGTACGCCGGCCAGGAGATTCAGTGTTGGGCAGCCGAGTGCGAGTGGTATGTTTTTCCATCTTTTCTTGCCATTTTCCGTGGTTTCTGCCTTTGTTTTCAGTTGTGGGAGGGAATAATATGAGGGGTAGAGGGGTCGTCTCGAAGCGGCTGTCAGGTACGACGCAGCCAAGAAGACCCTTAGATAATATAATATATTACACAGCGTCGAGGTTGTTTTACATTCCGAGGAGACTCCTAGGCCAGCTCTTTGGAGAGTTTCAGGCTTTAGCTTTGGCGCTGGTTATTATCACCTACCTTATGTTTTGGTTGTGGGAGGCCTCAGGCTGCCAACCTTTTATATCCTCCACTTCGACACATTGCACATCACATTCCACCACACAGCCCTCAATCCCAAAGCACACTACGACTAACTCTCTACCTTCAACCGCACAGAAAGCGAGTCCAAGGTACATCGCCAGTTCAGAAATGCTCACGAGGGCCATCGCTCCCATGCCGGTCTCGATCCTACAAGAGCCAGTACCGGTGTCGTCTGGTAATTTCGAGAACTCCAAGTACTTGCAGAAGCCTACTAACACAAAGCCAGGTGCACGGAAAGAGCTTACGAGCACGGATTTGCAGAAGAGCCCGAGGAGTGGGCGAACTTGGGCCAGGGAGCTCCTGAGGTGGACGATGAAATCGAGGGAAGTTTCCACAGACCGACCAACATCGACATCACAATGGCCGGCCGAGAGTACGGACCTACAGCCGGTATCAAGCCCTTGAGAGCTGCGGTCGCGAATCTCTACAATGTGCATCACAGGAAGGGAAAGGAGAGTCAGTATAGCTGGGAGAATGTTTGCATTGTTCCTGGTGGGCGTGCAGGATTGATCAGAATCGCTGCTGTATTGAACAATGCCTACTTGGGCTTCTTCATTCCTGATTATACGGCGTACAACGAAATGTTGTCGCTGTTCAAGAATGTGGGTTTTTGGATTACCATTTCTTCCTTGACACTTTAGCTAACCCTTTCAGTTTGCTGCTATCCCTTCGCCTCTTGCCGAAGCCGATGGATACCACATTCACCCCGACAAGATCGCCGAAGAGATCGCTCGTGGTACTTCCGTCATCTTGACCTCCAATCCCCGCAACCCCACAGGTAAGGTAGTCAAGAACCCGGAACTCGCTGAGATCCAAGATATCTGCCGTGATCGCGCTACCTTGGTTATGGATGAGTTCTATGGGGGATACAATTACACCAGCGACTGTGATGGTACCACCATCAGTGCCGCTGAGAACATTGATGACGTTAATGAGGATGATGTGTTGATCATTGATGGCTTGACCAAGCGCTTCAGACTTCCTGGCTGGAGAATTGCGTGGATTGTTGGACCAAAGGTTTGCCGCGGTTCTTGAAACGGTAATTCACCTCTGCTAATGTTTGTGTAGGAATTTATTCAAGCTATCGGTTCTTGTGGTTCTTACCTCGATGGTGGAGCTAATGTTCCTTTCCAAGAGGCTGCCATTCCTATGCTTGAGCCAAATAAAGTCCGCACCGAGATGAAGGCCCTTCAAACACATTTCAGAGTATGTTTATCTTCTCAAAGTCTGGCTTCCATTGAGAATTGGAACTAATGAACAACCCCAGGACAAGCGTGATTACGTTATCAGCCGCCTCCGAGAGATGGGCTTCAAGATCAACAGCGTCCCGGACTCGACCTTCTACATCTGGCTTGATCTTGAAGGTCTCCCAAGTGCTATCAGTGATGGACTGAACTTCTTCCAGGCCTGTCTCGAGGAGAAGGTCATTGTTGTTCCTGGTATCTTCTTTGATTTGAACCCTAGTAAGAGACGTGACTTGTTCGATAGTCCTTGCCATCACTTTGTGCGTTTCAGTTATGGTCCCAAGATGGAAACTTTGAAGATGGGATTGGATGGTATTGAGAGAGTTGTTAAGAAGTAAGTCTCTTTCTATATTTTCGTATTGGAAACAATGCCATCAATGCACAATAAGAAGCTAACCACTCAATAGGTTCAAGGGTGGTGCCCAGTTGGAAAGTGCTTCCGCGATAGAGGACGATGAATAAGTTCTAGACTACTAGATCCAATGTGATTTTTTCAGTCTTTCTCGAAGCAGGAGTTATTTGGCAGAACATCAGGCATCTTTAGACAAGCGCAAACACTTTGGTCATGAAAGCGTAGTTCTAGTTCGTCTAGGCTAGCGAATCAAGAGTGATATGTTACGCTGAAGAACTCAAACAAGGTCTGTGTTCCTGTGATCTGGACGCCTCCACTTTCATCAATTCTCACAAACATCCCATTCTCCTTGCTGAGGGTGTACCCTTGACCCGGGACGAATGTAATGGTATAAGTCTCTGCACCATCAGCACGATTTACCATGCTTGTTTGGGCCCCCATGTAGCGACCATCTTGGGCACTGCTAATCGTAAAGCTATTACCACCAGCAACGACTTGGTGCACCACCCACCGCTGAGAAATATGGCTATGATGTCTCGAAGCTTTCGTCGCCACGAAGTCGGTAGACGAATTGCCCGGGTTGCTAAGCGCATACCCATTAGACTCAAACGTCAAATACCGACCCTCAGTCAACGCACCCCTCACAGTCTTGAATCCTTCCTCGGATAAAGCAGCAACATCCGTACTCTGATTACCATACGGCACCGGCGGTCGCTGCACTGCATACGAAGCCTCACAAAAACTCGAGCCATCATAATTCCCGTCCGCATCCGTATGCGGCACTTGCGCCTCTGGAATCTCCGGTATTGAAAAGTCAGGCGACTCGAAATCAAATGCGGACACTAGATTGGACATGTGTTCCCGCCTCCAAGGAACCATCTGATCTGTCGTCACGTTCTTCCCTTTTGTCGCAAGCCATTCCTCGATGAACATGATTTGCGAATTGTGGTCTGCGTGTTCAGTAAAGACGGCGCCGCCACGTGTCCAGGGTGAGATGATGTAGAATGGAAGTCGGAATCCGGGTCCGGAATATGTGAAATTGGATGTTGAGTTTGAAGTGCTGTACGGATCTTGAAGCCATTCCCCGGGCGTTCCCTCTGAGGAGTGATACGGTGTTACGTGGTCGCCAAATCCGCCTGTCTCGTCGTAGCTGATGATTAGCACCGAGGAGTTATACTTAGCTCCCTTCGTCACAGCATCGACTACCTGTTTCTGCAACCAAGCACCATCTCTGGGCGAATAAGGGGGGTGTTCGGATAACTCCATAGGTCCTATAATATACGATACAGCTGGAAGAGTACCATTTGCAGCCTGGGAGTAGAAATCATCGAGACCTAGATAAGCCATTCCTCGATCTGAGAGCGGGCTCCCTTCAGCCGCCGTTTGATACTGGCCGAACCAAGCGAGCGGGTTGTCGTCGAAGTTGTCGCTGTCTTGGTACACCTGCCAGCTTACGTTGGCGGCTTGGTAGATCTCGGCGGCTGTCTGCCAGAGAAGTGGATAGCAGTTTATTCCGTCTTCGTCGCATCCTGGGGTTTCGTTGTTGTCGATGTAGGGATAGCCGCCCTCGGCTGCGGTTTGAGGCGACCCGGGGACATTTATTGACCCAGAAACCCAAGTTACGCGGTTCGGGTTCGTTGAGGCAATCACGGATTCCTATCACCAACGCAAGAATCAATGTAAGTCTCCAGTCCCTCAAAATCTTCTCCCAAAGGGGTGGTGCTGTAATGTCAAGGAGAACGCAAGAATATCTCCTTTCTTCTTCTGGAACTTAGAATTTGCTTACCTGATACATATCACCCACAGTCCAACCCTCGGCAATAGCAAACTGCACAGGAATGTCCTCTCTCTGCCAATGAGCCCAACTCCATGGCGTGTTATCCGTAGCCCAATGGTTATTCAGGTCACCATTCAAGGCTGCGTGGTTAGTATCCCAGCCGTTGTCTCCGGCTACGATGCACTGTGTTGCTTCGAGCCAGTCACCACCTAGGTAGTTGAGGTGCCAAGGGAGGAGATAGGTGCTGCTGTTGGTTAGGGTGGAGTTTACTTCTTGATACCAGATTGGCTTTCCGGCATTTGGGGATGGGGCTGCTAGGGTAGTTGTGGTGGGGTTGATCTGAACGTTGGGATCAGAGAAGCCCCGAACGGCGGCCATTGTTCCGAAATAGTGATCGAAGGCACGGTTTTCTGTCGCAGAGAGACCTGTTAGAGATCGACTGGGAAGGGGAAATAAGGGAGTCTTGCCTTGCATGAAGAGAACCACGTGTTCTATATCGGCGATGGACCCTGCTGCCAGAGTCGTGCCTGCGAGGAGTGGGACCATCATCGTGAAGGATGATAAAGCCAGAGAAGCTTTGGAGACTGGCTTCATTTTTACAGCCAGGGTCAGTAACTGACTTGGGTAACGGAGATGAGAGAGGGGAACGAGTCACAGGAGGCTCCTTTTTGCGTTGGGGATGCGCTTCTTGGAGTCTTTATATGTGAGTAGAGCTTACTTGAAAGTATGGTAATATACTGTAGCTGCAGTGTCTCGATATGTGATTGCAGGTATCTGTCTGCGTAGGCGATTAGCGACGACGACGAGGGTGGGGTCTCGTATGGTGAGGATGGTCCAACTACAGAGTACACAGCAGCACAACGAAGTGCTGGATCTCGGGAATAGCGGTCTTGAGAGAGCTGATTAACGACAGATGCTCAGACAAAGATGGTTGTTGAGTCAGCTTCCCTGCGCAGCTCTTTCCACGTGCCAGATCTTGGAAATGCAGAGGAGAAGTTTGTTTGCTCCCTTGAGGGGGATTGGAAATGGCGGGGCTGCTCTTTGGTTTTGGTATTGTTTCACGTGAGAGTCTACCACCAATTATTCTTTGATGATGCTGCCCGTGCTGGTCTCGAACTTCGCCTTCTGTCTTACTAGATTTACTTCTGGCATAGGCGTCGCTTAGCTCTGCATGTTGTGTGCTTACTTACAGTACGAGTAGTTCGATGGTAAAGTGGGATGAGGTGGTGAGGCGGAATCGCCTAATTGGGGGTTAGTTCGCCCACGTGCTCTAGAGGCTGGAGTTTCATGGCGAAGCTAACGTCAACATTGACTTGCGACTCACGTTCCCTTTTGATTTTGTCATTGTGAGCTTCGAGGGCGGCTGTATCGTAGCTTGGAGATGGATGATGAGCTGAGCCTGACGCGATAATGGATGGCACCGCACGGAGGAGACCAAGTGCAACGACACTGAGGGACTCGTTTGAGGTGGATGGAGACGACTCGATTGGACTTCTGGATCTCAAGGATCAGTCATTGAGAACACAGCGTAACAGACGACTTGGTGGAGGGAAGCAGAGGGGATGGTTGGCTTTGTTCTTCCTATCCACCGTGACACTTTTGGGGCTATGGCTGGCAGCGTCAAGGATCCTTCAGAATCCAGAACAAGCGCTGGGTCTGACTTCCGAGAAGGACTTTGAGAGAGTCCTGGGTTTAAGTGACACTGCTGCCTCGGGGAGGAAACAGGTCGCTATCGATTTACATCCGAGTGAACACGTTTACCGCATACCGGGGATCATTTCTCACAACTGGACCATCACCTCCGGTATCAGGGCATTCGATGGTGTCAAGAAACAGGTCTATCTGATAAATGGCTTTTTCCCTGGTCCAACAATCGAGGCTCGCTCAGGAGATATCCTCGAAATAACGGTCGAGAACGGTCTTACTGAAGATGAAGGAGTTTCGATTCATTGGCATGGTCTTTTTATGGAAGGTGCTAATGACATGGATGGAGCCGTTGGGTTTACACAAGATCCGATACCAGCTGGTGGACAGTTTGAGTACAGGTTTCGAATTGATGAAGACCAGTTTGGCACGTTTTGGTACCACGCTCACTCGCAGGTTCAGAGGGGCGATGGGCTGTATGGTGGTTTGGTTGTCCATAGGCCGGCGGAAAATGGGGGAGGTGACGAGTTGATGTATGGGTATGAGAGAGAGGGGCTGTTGATGGTGGGGGATTGGTATCACCGGCGGTCTGAGGAGATTTTGGCTTGGTATACTAGTGTGAGAGGGTTTGGTAATGAGGTGAGAATGACATTAAGGTTGAGAAAGATTATGGTACTGGCTAATGCTTGAATCGAGTAGCCGGTCCCTGATTCTCTGGTCATCAATAATTCAGGGGACTTCAATTGCTCCAATGCTTTAGCAGCACGACCAATAGATTGCTCGGACCGTGAGGGACAAATCCAGGCTATTTTCAGTACGGATTTATCGCCAACGAGGCTACGCATCGTCAATGTTGGTTCCATGACGGGAATCTCAGTTCAAATCTCGAACGCGAAGCTTACACCTCTGGAGGTTGATGGTGGTTTTGAGATATCGGGGTCACCAGTGGATAAAGTTGGCTTAATTTACCCCGGTGAACGATCTGATCTTCTGCTCCAATGGGAACCACAGGCAGGGTCCTTGGGCTCGAGATTCATGGTAGAATTGGATCCAGAGTAAGTCAAGCCATTGGTCGCTAGCAGGTTCCATCAACCTACCGTCGCTGACAAGCTTCAAGGAATTTCAAATATCCAAACCCCGCCCTCACCACAACTCAAGTCTTTGATGCACTCCCTGGTACCCCAAAGAATCATCAAACCAACACCCAAAGTATATCCACTTTTAATCTCCAGACAGCCCTCCCATTCCCCCGCAGTGTAAACACGCAATTACCATCCCGAGCCTCACAAACCATCATCCTCTACACCAAAACCCTCAAACTCGCCAAATACAACAACCATCCCAAAGGCTTCATAAACCAAACCTCCTGGTCCCCACAAACACCACCCCTCATCACTCAACCACGCCCGCTCTGGGACAAGAATCAATTCATCCCCCTTATCATCATCCCTCCATCCCAAAACAGCGTCTGGGTGGATATCGTAATCAACAATCTGGACGACGGTTCTCAGTACGTATTCGGCTCTTTGTCTTTTTTACCCCGATCTCGCTCATGCACCATCTTATATCCTCCATCTACTCTCGAATCTTCCCATCGTGGCAATTTTTAGTCCACTTTACTCCAGGACATCACTGGTTCAGAAAACTACTGACTCCCCAATCTTGAAGTCCATTCCATCTGCACGGCCACTCGTTCTATGTTTTGACTTCTCACAAGTCGACCAGAGGATGGGGTTCTTGGGATCCGAAGGATGGGGTGCAGTACGACGTCGGAAAGGTGCTTAAGAAGGATACGGTTGTGGTACCTAGAAAGGGGTTTGTTATTCTTAGAGTGGAGTTTGGGAAGGTGGGCGTTTGGATGTTCCATTGCCACTTGCTGGTTCATTTGGGCAGTGGCATGGCGATGGGCTTTGAAGTCATGAAGGGTTAGGATTCCGAAGTAGTGTTCTATTCCATCAGCGTTTCGCGTGAGACTTGTGTTTAGAGTACGAGTATTGGTGGTGGTAAGGGAGAAGAGGTGACTAAGCAAGCCAGCCAAGGACGCTGTCTCGTTCTCGTACTCGTACTCGTAGTAGTGGTGACGTCGATACCGGTAGCAGAACAAGAGTAGGCGAACAGAGGCGGCTGACAATGGATGGAGCATGCGAAATGTTGCAAATCGACAAGCAGCCGCCGGCCCGTCGCTTTTTCGTGCATCTTCATCGCTCGAACGGCCATCGCCATCGTCGCGACGACACATTATTATTATTCAGGCATTGAAGCCGCGACGCCGGTGAACATTGCCAGAGCGCGGCACACCAGACATCATGACGACGCGAGGCCTGGCCCATAAGCTCGAGATCAATTGTGATATGGGCGAGGGATTTGGGCGGTGGAAGATGGTGCGGACAGCAGTACGCCATCCATGACCACGCTTTGCTGACCTCGATCTTGCGACACAGGGTCCAGACGAAGAACTGATGAAGTACATCGACGTCGCCAATATAGCCTGTGGCTTCCACGCCGGCGACCCCAGCATTATGCTTCGAACCGTCCGGCTCGCGAAGCAACACCATGTAAAGATGGGAGCGCACCCAGGCCTCCAGGACCTGTTTGGATTCGGCCGGCGCAAGATCGAGGTGGCTGCCGAAGACATGTACGCAAGCATCTTATACCAGGTTGGCGCTCTGAAGGCATTTCTCGATGCCGAAAACGTACCATTGAACCATATCAAGCCGCACGGTGAATTGTTCTTCTACATGCAGCGTGACCTAGTCATTATGGATGCTGTGCTCAAAGCCTGCGCCGTCTTCAAGGTGCCCGTCTACGCTTGCAAGAATGATACGCAGAAGGAGATGTGTGCCAAGTATGGCCTGCCGTTTCAAGAGGAGCTCTATGTCGATATCGATTACTCGCCAGAGGCTCAGCTTGTGCCCGTTGCCCAGAGCAAGATGGCTACGCCGGAGATGATTCACAAGAGGATTACTGAGTGTGCGTATAATGATGAGAGGGACCATAATAGTGGTGGTAAGATGAAAGTTGGGTTTAATGGACGGCCGTTTTCGATTTGTATTCATTCGGATCTGCCGACTGCGCTGCAGAATGCCGAGGCGGCTAGGAAGGCTGTGGATGAGGCGAATGCTACGTTTTTTGCCTCCTAATTAAACATCGATGGTAGATGATATCTATCTGATATTTCTTCAAGTTGAAGAGCTTTTGACTAAGGCAAACAGACCGCTCTCTAGTGATGCCATTGTTTGGATACGTATCTCTTGCCGCAATATTAAGCAATGGACGCGTGCATCAGGTACTGTAGATAGGCATGCAAGGACAGAAGCGGATAAAATGAGAGTGGCTGCGGTGGCCAATCCTTTGAGGCAAGGGAAGTCAATCCCTTGATGCTAGTTGAGTCGTTCTTAAGCTTGTGCAAGCAACCTTGCTGGACTTCCTTAGCAAGCAATTAGCTCGAGAGACATACATGGCAGTGATATCAGATCGTTGATGAAAGGCTCATCAGACTTTTATAGCCTCGAAATTATGCCCATGTGTAGTACTATACAGAAACGCTCGAGGCCTTGGCGGTAGTTTGTAAAGCGAATAGAAGAAGGCTTGACTTGCTTCACTTGAATTTAAACTAATTTTCATGGCTATACTTGGCTAATGGCTTGAATAACGAGTTCTCTGTCTTTAGTGTTATATTACTACTGTAAATATAACTCTGGACGTGCCTGTCCATTGACATGAGGACAGATGTTTAGTAGAATAGGTATAAGCGACACACCTATAACCCTCTTACGGTCACGGTCTTTACAAGAATAGATTCTCTAGTGGCCCAGCCAATTGTCTATATTAATAGGCGGGGGGGAGTGTAAGACCTTGGAGAGGAGAAGACTCTCCTTTCTCTCTCTGCTGTAGGTAGTGAGCTGCTTGCTATCTTGAACTTACTCGGTTATTCAGACCAACAGAACTTAAACAAGGGGCAGAAGCCTTGAACCTAGTAATGAGAGCGGGTACCTTCGCATCTTTAGGTGTCGGCGCAATATCAATAGAGCATTGTAGGAATCATGGACAGACTTTAGAGAGTCATGAGGGTGGCATTCCTCGAAGCTTGGCTTTTTCTTGGCAAGTCACCTTCTCCTGTCCTGGCAGGTCACGTTCTTCGTGCATCCCACCTTCCACCTCCCCCGCCATTGACGCCGCCACGACTCCTTATCAAGGGCGGGGCAGAAGATCTTGAGGTCTGGGACGGGGTCAAGTCCGTTTTCTTATCTCGGAGCCCCATCCATCCTACATCCATTATTCTAACTGAACTCAATCTCAGCTCATCTCATTTTCAGAGGTCACCTCACGTCAACCGTCGTTCATTACCTTCTTTCCTTACTTCCCCTCTGTCTGCATACAGTACATGTCCATAAGTCCACAAGTCCACCATTCAATCTCAATACGATGGAGCAAATCAAACTCACAATCATAAAAAAAGTCATCATCGCCAACCGTGGCGAGATAGCAGTT
Source organism: Pezicula carpinea (assembly GCA_026119845.1). Taxonomy (NCBI): domain Eukaryota; kingdom Fungi; phylum Ascomycota; class Leotiomycetes; order Helotiales; family Dermateaceae; genus Pezicula; species Pezicula carpinea. The sequence continues at coordinate 661,844 of JALRMK010000005.1, read as the reverse complement.
CGCTGTATCCGAGCCTGCAAAGCTGTGGGCGTAGCCAGTGTTTCCATCTACACAGCTTCAGACTCTACATCGCTGCACGCTACATCCGCAGATGAGAATATTCTCTTGAAGAAAGACACAGCAGCGGGCTATCTAGACACGGAGGAGATTTTACAGATTTGTAAAGAGCGAGGTGTTGATGCTGTGTTGCCGGGTTATGGATTCCTGAGTGAGGATGCAGCGTTTGCTAGGGCGGTTGTAGAGGCGGGAATGGTGTTTTGTGGGCCTAGTGTTGAGAGTGTGTTGGAGATGGGACAGAAACATCGGGCTAGGAGACTTGCTATTGAAGCAGAAGTGCCAGTTGTTCCTGGAACGGAGCTGTTGGAGGAGGAGATGGATGCGGTTAATGCTGCGAGAGAGTTGGGATTCCCAGTATGTTAAGCTCCTTCCTCACTTCTATTGTTACTCGAGAGGCTTTTGTATGGTGGAAAACATAAAAAGTGTGTGGGCACTTTGAGCTTGGCTAATTAGATGAGTAGATTATGCTGAAAGCAACGGGTGGTGGAGGAGGAATGGGTCTCCAAGTCTGTAACAGCGAAGAGGAAATTGAAGTGGCGTTCCGAAAAGTGAAAAGTAGAGGCGAGACGTTATTTAAGAATTCTGGTGTGTTCTTGGAGAAATATTATCCGAAAAGTAGGCATGTGGAAGTGCAGGTCTTTGGGAATGGGGGTGAGGATGGTGTTGTGGCTTTTGGAGAGAGGGAGTGTTCGATTCAGAGGCGGCATCAGAAGGCATGTTCCCATATTCTAGCTTCTAGATTACATTCTAGGTGTAGAGGGAAGAACTGATTTGAGACAGGTTATTGAAGAGTGTCCCTCTCCTTTTGTAGCGAAGAGGCCGGGGATAAGGGCGAAGCTCACCAAGTGTGCTGTAGCCTACGCTTTAAAACTCAAGTATAAATCCGCCGGAACCGTGGAATTTCTCGTAGATGACGAGACCGGAGACTTTTTCTTCTTGGAGATGAACACACGTCTGCAAGTCGAGCACGGAATCACCGAGTTGTGCTATGATGTCGATCTAGTCTCTTTAATGCTGCTGCAGGCAGATTATGAGAAGCGAGGAGAAACGGGTGTTCCCGCGGAATTTCTGAAATCATTGGGGAAGGAGGAGCCAAAAGGGTGTGCAATTGAAGTTCGTGTCTATGATGAAGTGCCATTTAGAAACTATGCACCAAGTCCTGGGTTGTTGCAGTGTGTTGAGTGGCCGACAGGGGAGGGTGTTAGGATTGATAGTTGGGTGAAGACGGGGCAGAGGATTGCGAGTCATTATGGTAAGTTATTTCTCAGATTTATCGAGTAGATAAGCACAGATTGACTTTCCAGATCCTCTCATTGCCAAGGTTATGGTATGGGAAGAATCGAGAGATGGTGCGATAGCGAAGATAAAGCGCGTATTGTCAGAAACGAAACTCCAGGGGCCACCTACCAACCTCCATTTCTTGCGAGATGTGATATCCTCGAAACGTAAGCTTCTGTTGAACTCGATAATCGAGGTGTAGCTGATATCTGTCGAACAGCCTTTGCCGAGGGCTATACGTTGACCAACTTCTTGGACACTTCCTTCATCTACGATCCTTGTGCGATAGACGTACTCTCACCGGGAGCCTTCACTACAGTACAAGATTACCCAGCTCGGGCGACCAGTGGACATGGTATCCCCAAAGGAGGGCCCATGGACAACGTCTCATTTAGAAGTACTTCATCCCCATCTCTTAAAAATCCTGACTTACAGTTCTTGACAGTTGCAAATATTCTCGTTGGAAATGAGCCAGGCTGTGAGGCACTTGAAATAACCATCTCAGGTCCTGAGCTTTTGTTCACAGCACCAGCGGTTATCGCGGTATGCGGAGCGCCGATGCCAGTTACCATTGATGGCGAGGAGAGACCGATGTGGTCAAGGATCGTATTACAGAAAGGCCAGAAGCTAAAAATTGGGAAGGTGCTTGATGGTGGTTGTAGAAGCTACCTTGCTGTCAAGGGTGGTTTCCCAGAGATGTGAGTATGAACTACTACTGACTTAATACCAAGTCATACTGACACACACAGCCCCATGTATCTCGGATCGAGAGCTGGCACTCCAAGTCTTCTGTTCGGTGGAACACAAGTAAGTAAGGGTAGGTAAAAGTGACGCCAAATTACTAATACAATGCATTAGGGTCGGCAGTTACAGATGGGTGATTGGCTTGAACTGAATCCAGAAACCACAGCATGGGCTTCATCCATCAAAGGAGTCTACAATCTTCCAGCATCCTGCATACCCAGTTTCAAAATAACCGAGGTATACTGCATGCATGGGCCCCACGACTCTGATGATTTTATGACTGTCAAAGACCGTGAAATGATGTACACTACGGCCTGGAAGATCGGTCACAATTCGAATCGTACAGGCATTCGTCTTGTGGGCCCAGTCCCGGAATGGAGCCGAAAGGATGGCGGAGAAGGTGGTTCGCATCCATCTAATATCTTCGATTACGGCTATCCATCTCTAGGTGGTATCAACTGGGGCGGGGACTCGCCTGTCGTCTTCTCGATGGACTCTCCGGACCTTGGTGGCCTTTTGTGCTCTTCCACAGTCATTTCAGGAGACCTCTGGCGACTTGGCCAAGTGAAGCCTGGTGATCAGCTAAAACTAAGTCCGACCACTTTTGATCTTGCTCTTGAACTAGCCGAGCGCGTTGAGGGTTTTGTGAAGGAGATCCAGACACTCGTTACTGGGGAAAGCCAGGCTGATATCAAATTGAGCCTGGAACTACCAGAGTCAGGTCTGGACCCGACGAAGTCGAATGCAGTCTTGAAGATAGTGCCTGCAGAGGGCACTACCCGGCCACAGGTAGTATATCGACAGGTAGGATCAAGGCCTTCCGGCTCTTTAAAGCGTGCTAACGATAACAGGGTGGAGATTGTTTTTTGCTGGTTGAGCTGGGCCATCAAACAGTAAATACGGTCAACACCACTCGTATAAGGCTGTTAATAGGAAAATTGGAAGCCTTGAAAATCCCGAAGCTGGTGATGAATCCAAACGTGGGCTCGGTAATGATTCAATTCGACGCCAAGATAATAAGCCAGCAAAAGATCCTCGAGACTGTACATCAACTCGAGTCATCAATCGAAGCCACGACTGATATTAAGATCCCATGCCGTGAAATTTACCTGCCAATAGTAAGGGATCCTGCGGTGTAGCGAGAATCTTTGCTAACCATGAGCAGGTCTTCGACCACCCCGAGACTGCAGCATCTACCCAAAGGTATATCGAAACGAACCGACCAACAGCAGCATACCTTCCAGATAACGTAGAGTACCTTCGGAAGAACAACGGTCTCTCTAGTCGTCGCGAGACATTTGAGACACTGCTCAAGTCGCCATATCTGATTGTTGCCGTTGGATTCCTCTGCGGAACTCCCATTCTATTTCCGCTAAATCCCATGAGTGGAGTTGTAAGCCAAAAGTTTAACCCAACCCGTGTGAGCACCCCGTCGGGTACAATCGGAATGGGTGGCTCACTCTTCGCTATATATCCTGTAGAAGCCCCTGGTGGTTACATGATGTTCGCGCGAACAATGGAATGCTGGGATACATTCGGACTAAAGCCAAATTTCACTCCCGCCAGGCCATGGCTATTCGAACCATTCGATATCGTTCGATATTATGAGGTAAGCGTAGAGGAATACGACCGGCTGATGCTAGACTTCAAGAACAGCAAATTCCACTTTGATATCCGCGATGGGGAATTTAGCCTGCAAGAAGTATATGACACGTTCGAGGAAGCAAGAACCGATCCAAAGGTTACTGCTTTCCGGGAAGGTCAGAAGAAGGGTACAACAGAGCAGCTCACCATTGAGAGGCAGTTGTACGGGGAATGGGTGGCGCAACAGGAGGCAGAGAAAGCAAGCGAGGCTGAAAGACTCAAGAGTATGATGGCATCAGAGCCTGCTATCACTATTCAGAGCCCTATCGATGCAAATGTCTGGAAAGTCCTTGTTGAGCCAGGCGATGTTCTCAAGGAGAATCAAATAGTGGCTATACTGGAGGCTATGAAGATGGAGATTAATGTTTTGTGTACTGAGGAGGCCGTTGGTGCCAAGGTTGAAGCAATAGCTAGCAAACCTGGGGTTGTGGTGAAGCCGGGTGCGTGGATCATTGTGGCGAAGAAGGACGATTTATGAATCCCAGAGAACTGGTGAAAGTTCTTGTTTTAGCATATGACCTCCTAATTGACCTCGAAATTCATTGTACAAGCCACGTGACCTTCTATGGGAAGTTTCATTGATGATCGAAGTATCGAAGTCTCGTCAGTGGCTGGAGCTACATTTTCGCCCTTGCCAGGTCCTCCAATATCTTTCTCTGGTGGCCGCTGAACGCTAGACGCTTTAGCCGCAACGGGCGATTTTCAATCTTGCAAAATTCTCCATGAAACGCGAGAGCATGATATGGTACCCACTGCTCTTTGGCTTATTAAGCGAGGATATGATGGTAGGATTCTCGTCCAGGCTGCGTGTCGTTCATATCTGTATTTGAACACGGCGGCGGCGGCGACTATGGATCCTGGTATAAAGGACATTGTCCAATTGTCACCCACGTAGAAATGGTAGTCTGAATCTGGATCTCTGGACTACGCCTTGCTCGGAGTGATCTCCAGGCAGCGGATTACTTTCAGGGGATCGAAGCTCAAATACAGTCATGTGCTGAATCAACCTGAGCAATGTGCACTGCCATGCGCTTGACAATGAGGCAGGTATACGAAAGAATCCCGTATTCCAAAGATTATTCGTTTTCCACCCTCTCAGCTTTCAGCAAGAGCACACAGCAGAATACTGACATCTGTCAGTCTTGGCCTAACTTGCCTACTAAAACATGGTGGCATATATCGAGGAGGTATGATAACAGAGTAAGACGTAAAATTAGACACTTTCTTGCGAATCTGGCCTATGAGCGATTGCTCTCAACTAAGGAGGTCGGCAGTAAGCAATATCCTTGACAATAATCCAGAAATATACCGAAGAAGACGCATTTTCTTTGAGAAAATCTGGGGTTGTCGATAAGCGCTGGTTAGTGCTGACCAGAAGTCGATTTGCATGACAACGTGATCGAGGAGTACACGGTACGTAATGGCCGCCCACGAGCAGACTGCAAATATCGAAAAAGAGAAGGAAACAGTAAAGGTTTACTGCTGCTGAAGTTAACAATAGCCCAGGGTGATACTGCATGGACTTCGTGCCTCTTCTGTGCACAGCGCAATATTGTTTACCCAACTCTTGATGTGTCTTCGGAGAAAACCTCCATGCAGCTGTAGCTGGTTTGTGAATCCTGCTGTTGAGTTCTCAATGTCCTTTTTTTTTTATAAAAATTGCATAACAAATATAGATCTTGTGTTCGCAAGTGTTGCACACGAGCTATTATTTGATGATTTCCGACTTGCACCGCTTTGTGGCTTGCTTGTCGCGTCTTCGAGATTGGCGGTTGCCTGCTTGTGATTCGACTGACTCAGCCTGCGAACGACTGACAGGAGGAAAAGCTCCAGGAACCAAGATGCCATGTGCGGCGGCCATCCAAGATTTCACAGCATCGCGTGGGAGGAATCATGCAGCTTAACGGTCTTCAAAGCCTTACAGGATTGCTCGTGGAACAGTAAAATGCTTCTTTTGCAGCTGCTCGTGCTGTGGTGGCGGGTGGCTGGGGACGAAAAGGAGAGGCCGGCTGGATTTTCGTGTGATCTTGATTCCATTCTTCAGGTCTTCCTCCCTCGGTGTTCTTCGGACACCGACTTCATAATGGTCATGCATGCGATGTGGTACAAGCACCAGTCGTTATTCGCATCGTATTACTTGAGGTAGAGATGAACACAGTAGAAGTTGCAGATCAAGATTAAGGTAAGGCAAGTTGGAGGAGAACGAACGCACCCGAGAAGATCATCGCGCTAGTAAACAAGCTTACTAATTCTGATCCTGCCATCCACCAGAACGTGAAACGTGAACCTCCGATGGAAACTGTCCGAAACAACCACCCAAGCCATACAGTACAGCGACGTCAGGTCAGGCCGGTCCACGGATGTCCGAGTACCAGGTTGACAATGGAGAGAAAGACAGCGATGTTTGGATATCTCGGGTGTTTGCTCACCAGTCTTCTTCTACGCTATCGACATGTCGTGTTGTGGCCCTAACGCGCCTGTCCTCAACCCTCGAACCCGGATGCTGTCGTCTTATTTTGGCAAAACATATCATGGGTCGCACTTCATCTGATTTACTCGTATTGGCCTAATCGTCGTTCTCTCAATCCCCGTATACTCACTCACCTGCACCTCCAGGCTCCAGGATACTCGCTGACATCTTGGCAGGCAGATTGCAGAGCTTTACGGCATTGTACGAAATACCTGTGCTGTAGATTTCGACCTGGAAGCCAGCCTCGGGTGGCGCGATATAAGAGCGTCAAAATAAGCTCAGCGGCTGCGCTTGCGCTACAAACATTGTAGCCTGGCTCTGGCTCTCACTTCATACCGGCGGATCCGGCGTCAGTACTTGCAGGCTAGTTACAGTATCAGCTTGTCCGAGGTTGAGGTGAGATCCTGCCGTCTCAAAGATCAATCCCCGCGATCATCTTCCGCTGCTGTGCCCGAATAGCAACCTTGAGTTTCCGACCTGTGGTGTACCATCCCCCACGCTCACGGCTTCCGGGCGCTTAGCAAGTTTTGCAGCACTTGTATCAGACAAAGGCTGCTCGGGTACACTGCGCCTGTCCTGGATTTCCTGCACACTCTTATGAGGGAGCTCGGCTTTAGTAAGTCGGTTAACAGTTCTTGTCTTATAGGAGAGGTGGGATGTGCATTCAGAACTCAGCTATACACACTACTTCTCGTAAAATATCCCAGCTAACATCACAATGGCTGGATCAAGCTTCTGCCATGAGCAACTACTCGGAAGAAGTACCAAACGGGCTCGCCGGTTTCTCGGGTCCATATACCTATCTTCTCAGTCACAAGCCTAGGACTGACCCAGAAGTCAAAAGCCGCCGTGCATTATATTTAGGAAGAGAACGTCATACCCAGGTGGTCATGCCCCGGAAACGAAGCGAACGCCGTATTGACCTCAGAGAATGACTATTGCCTTTTTTCCGATGGAGTGTTTATTCTGCGTGGTCTTCAAACTCTAGGCTGCATCTTGTCAGCCGCAATTGCGCCACGATGAAGTTCGTCCAATATGTTTGTTCAGTCTGTCGACAATGAGAAACTAGCTTCGGCTTTACCATCGCCCTTTTCGCTCTTTTCTTTGCGAACCATTATCGGATATGAGCAATGCAAGTACAGCTGATCATCAGACGGCGTAGAAAGATATTTCAGGATGGCAGTGCTCTCAGGATACATAAATACCACAAGACCACTTACTTTCTTCTCAATCATTCTCTCATCACTTCTCTCATCACTTCATCGGACTTCACAGCTTCTTGTAAAAGTCTACACTTAAAATGAAGCTTAGCATTCTTTCCACTCTTTTCTGGGGTGCGTTCGTCGCTTCTCAGAACACAACGCAAAACACAACCTCCAATAGCTATGGCACTGATACTTCTCCTCAACTTTCCCCATACCTTACCAACAATGTGAGTCCAATCTTGCTTTCGGTCATCTTCGTTATCATCCACTACATATCAAGCATAGAGCCTTGCAAGGACAAAGTCTCCCGTACGGCATATATAATCTATAACCTGCCTCTCACAAAAGACATCAGAATGGATTCCTAACTCTTACAGCCACTTCCGCAAGGCAAGCCGTGGGGTCCCAAAAATGCAAGCAACACAAACTACTATACGGATCCACCTGTCACTGGGTAAGTAGCATGATCGAGTTCGCCTTGTCCATATCAGCTAACAAGAAACCAGTGTGATCCGTAACTATGACTTCACCATCAAGCGAGGAAAGCGATCTCCCGACGGGTACCAGAAGGATGTTCTTTTGATCAACGGACAATTTCCGGGGCCCATGATTGAAGCCAACTGGTTTGGACTCCCTCCCCTAGTACCAAAAACTATGTACTGACAAGGCACAAATAGGGGAGACACCATTCAAGTGACAGTGCACAATGGAATCGAGGGACCTCAAGAAGGCACAGCTCTACACTGGCATGGCATCTTGCAAAAGAATTCTCAGTAAGTCACATCCTCACTTTGTACTAAGTAAAACGTAGAAGCTAACGCCACGTAAAAGATGGTTTGATGGAGTTCCCGGTGTCCAGCAATGCCCAATTCCTCCTGGAGGAAGCTTTACGTACACCTTTTTGGCTGATCTCTATGGGACAAGTTGGTACCACTCTCACTACTCTGCCCAGTATGCTGGAGGACTTTTTGGACCTATGATTATCCATGGTCCTGATACTGTCCCATACGATATCGGTAAGCACACTGACAAATGCAATCCCAACACGGAAATATAAGCTGATCGTCTGTAGATGTTGGCCCAGTCATGCTGACCGACTGGTATCACCGTACCTACTTGGATATCGTTGAGGACGTAGTAGGCACTGATTTCAACAAAGCTGTAAGTATTCCCATCAAATCAAACAAAACTTCCCAATAATAACACAAAGCAGATCCCCAAATCCGACAACAATTTGATCAACGGAAGGAACAACTTTGACTGCTCTAAACTGCCTGCTAATGACACGACTCCATGCAAAAGTAACGCCGGAACCTCCAACTTTCGATTCTCTCCAGGTAAAGTTCACCGGTTGCGCCTCATCAATGCTGGCGCGGAGGGCTTGCAGAAGTTCACCATCGATGGCCATAAAATGACTGTAATTGCGAATGATTTCGTCCCTATCATTCCTTATGACACGGAAGGTATTCCGCTCCACTCATACAACAAGTAAATGAATTAGTCCTCTAATACTCTCTAGTGGTAACCTTGGACATTGGGCAAAGAACCGACGTGCTTGTCACGGGCCTCAAAAATGCAACAGGCGGCTACCTCATGCGTTCCATGATCCCTAGCGCCTGTGCAAGCCCTGGTACAATCGCCGATGCAACAGCAATAGTCTATTACAAGCATAACGTTCTCTCCGGGCCTTCACCAACCACAACCCCCTGGCCATCCTGGGTCAACTCGGTTGCAAACATCTGCGACAACGACCCACTCGAATCAACCGTCCCCTGGTATCCCATCACACCAGACCTAGCACCGCCAACAACACAGGAAATCGACATCACGTTCGCTCAAAACGAAACCAAACATTGGCAATGGGAAATGAATAACTCAAGCTTTCGTGCGAACTACAACAATCCGGTCCTTCTCCTTTCTAAAATGGGAAATAATTCTTATCCGAATAATCCAGAGTGGAATGTTTACAACTTTGGTAGCAACAGCTCGGTGAGGATTGTGCTCAACAATAAGAGTAAAGCAAGTCATCCTATTCATTTACACGGCCACAACATGTTCGTCCTCTCCGTCGGCGGAAATGGCACCACTTGGGATGGCACGTCAATCGTTAACCCTCAAAACCCGCAACGCCGAGATGTGCAAATCTTGCCGGCTGGTGGATACTTGGTTCTGCAGTTTACGGCTGATAATCCTGGAGTTTGGCCCTTGCATTGTCACATCGCTTGGCACGTCTCTGGTGGTCTCTACGTCAACGTCCTGGAACGACCAGATGATATCGCTAATCTCCCCATCCCCGCCATCATGGCGCAGACTTGTAGGGATTGGTCTGCTTTTACCAATACGACTGTGGTTGATCAGATTGATTCTGGGCTGTGACCCCGAACACTGAGTAGGAGCCTGGCATAGCTTTTGCATTGGATGGATCTTGCCTTGAATTGGTTTTGCACTGGTTGGTTTTACATTGGATGGCGTTTCTGAATTGGTATTTGTTGTTGGTTTTTAGAGGTAGCATCTAGGTTGGCATTGTCATTGCATTGGGTGCTTAGACTTTCCTTGGGTAGGTTGGTAAAGATGACTTTGGGCTGGGATGGGTTGGCATTGCATTGATAGCATAAAACCTGGGGCGGAACGGGCGCTTTGTTATTTTTAGACTTCTTCTACTTCTTCTCTATCATACTCCCTAGAACGACGCGAGTTACGTCAAGCCTTGTCTACTTGTCTCTCTGTGTGGCTCTGGTAATCCCGTCTAGGAATCTAACGTTCACAAAAATCTTCATTCCTCAAAACGAAAATAGTGTAATCAGGAGAGTAATACACTTGTTTCCTTGTCGATCTCACCACCCCACTACCAGTACCCAACGTTTCTAAGCCTAATGCTAGGTATAAAAAGATGGCCGCAGATTTAATTAGTCCGCAAATTTGTGGGCAAAATCTACAGTAAGAAGAGAAGGAGAGAGACAAGTAGAAATATACTACTCTCTAAGTTCTTACTATTTTCTCTCGAATTAATATTATAGCAGCAAATTTGGTCTTAAAATGACTTCTAGGAACTGATATCATCGTCAAAATGGCATCTAATCCAGGCATCGATATTCTGCACCTAAGTGATTGGTCCTTACACAACTTAAGTCCTTTCCCATCCCCAAGAAAGCCTCCCGCATCGAAGTTTCCTCTTGCTCATAATCCGTCCTAAACATACCTCGCTCCCACAACACCGGGATAATATACTTGATTATATCCTCGAAACTTCCAGGGATATCGCATAAGCTAGATTGAATCCAACAATCCCAGCCACCCCAATCCAGTTTTGCATCTAACAAGCCATACTGTGTCGAAACACGTGTTGGCATGTATTTGATATGCTCCACAAAGCTAAAGGTAGGGGGGGCGTGTCTGAAACAGTATATATTGCAGAATAATAACGGCCAAGCCGTCTTCGTATTTAGTAATGAATATGTTAACATATCCAGCCATCGCTAGTAAGTTCAGGTGTCGCTAAAGTCACGTGTTGAATAGACACAATCAGGGGGCTCTTGGCGCCTTTACTTTCACCCTGTTATTGCTTCTAAGTACACGAATGGTTAAAGTTAGCTCCAGAAGATGGGAGAACTTGAGCTATCGCTTCCACATCAGGTTGTAAATGTGGATATGATCATCTAAAGCGGAAGATACTCTACTAATGACAGCTCAAACAATGACTAGGCTGAAGCTTTGCGACGCGGAAATTTATCTATTGTCTAAACTCTATACTCTAGTCTATAAAGGTATATATATGCTTCCATGTATTCTCTATTCCCTACTCTCGCCATCTCCGTACCCGGAAACAAGGTCAAATGTATAATAAGCGCCTATGCGGCGAAAGCACGAGCTGTCTTGCCAAGAAGACCCTTGGCAGCGTTTGCAGCAGCATTTACAGCAGAACTGGTGGCCCTACAGATTTACTAGCATCCTCTCCGGATTTGCCGGTGTAGCAGGGGACTTTGTTAGCGAGTGTCTCTCATCTTTAAGCAGTGACTTGTTTTTTTAAAGATTTAATCTACCTGGCGCTTGATTTTCTCGCTACTTCTTGACGACGAAGGTCCCTCACTGTTGCTGCAGTGAAACAACGAATTATAAACAGGCATTGCTGGGCTGAAAACGAGCTTTTTGGAGAGATTTATCTATGGGCTTACTTGTTGCCGCCAGAAGGAGGTGGAGCTTTTTGGGTAGGAGAGGAGCTGCCACTTTTCGCACCTTTACCCTGGGAAGCAGACTCCCAAGCATAATATGAGCTAGAATTTAAAGCATCCTGAGAATTTAGAAGGCTTACCTGGCGCTTGGAGGCTATGATACGGTCTGACGGCGGAGGTCTTTCATTGCTGCAGTGAAATAACGAGTTAGAAAAAAGCCTTACTGGAATAAAAATAATATATTCAGGGGGGGTATCGAAAGGCTTACCTGTTGCCAGAACCAGTTGGGGCTTTTTGGGAAGCCGAATTTTAAGAAACAGGGTTAGTTGGTCATCAAAAGGCTACGAGTAAAGAGAAGGCATACCTGACGCTTAGTCTGGACAGCACCAGTGCCGGGGTTCATCTTCGCAGCAGGACTCTGACGGCCATTGAGGAGACCGGCGAAAGTATCTACAACCGATCTTGCAGTCGTAAGTACCGGAGGTGGCAGGTCGGAAGAGTCGCCGGTTGAATCGACTAGTGAACTCGACAAGACGAGATAATTTAATCACAAGTACTTCGCACTGGTTAGAAAAGGAGCAGCTTACCTCTGGTCGGCGAACTTCCAACGAAGCTGCATCTGCAAAGGAGACAGCAACAAGGGCCATGCAAACTGCTGAGGTACGCCTTTTCAAGTTTTATTAATTTATTCCAAGAATTTAAGCGAGAGTTTGATTAGAAAGATGGTTGAAAAATAAAGTAGCCTGCTACTGTTGTAATTAGATGAAGAATGAAGGAGTTGAATTTGCTGATAAAAGTCTCAAGACATGGCATTAACCTTATCTTTATTGAAGTGATAGCAATGTCCTAAAGCAGTCTGGTAGCTTACGATAGCATCCACTCTATGAGAATGCATAACAACTTCGGGGTTTTCGGGATGCCCACATGTCAGATTGTGGAATCTGTAGGGTTTTCATCTGATCTCTAGAATCGCGTAGTAATCCTACAACAATCCATCGTGCCTCATGTACATTATGTACTTGTTTCCACGTTCATTAGAAACAAGTCGCTTCCTAGGCAAAACAGGCATGAAAATATATCCGCACAGGCCTTTTTCAGCATGCGATGGCAGGAAGACTCTCCCCAGGCATCAGCGGTAGCCTCTCTACAAGTCTGATGTCCGCTGTCTTCAGCTGCAGAGTCTCCTAGACCTGTGGTAAATCAGAGATCATCGCAATGAGGCCTTGAAGCGAAACGAGGTCGAAATAAAGTTTTCTTGGGTTTTCTTGTCTCTCGTTATCTGGCCATGGTAACCGAGGCAGCGGATCCTCCGTCTCACCCATAGTTCATAATTCAGGCACTATGAAGATGGAAGTTACATGAATCTCCAAGTATCCCAAGTCTCTGCGAGCCTAGTGTATCGAAATCATCTGATGATAGAACGAACAAGAAAACTCCCGTGGAACGACAGACGGGCACTCCGTACGTCAAGAAGTATCAGATTCGTGTCGATGGTTACTTGAAGGGGACGCAAAGGAAGCAAACTGGTCGACAACCGGTGACAACTTATTGGCCTCGACTGATGTTGTGTGATTACTGTAGTCGGTGTACAGCACGTGTTCGTACTTTACAGTTGCTTGCGAATGACGACCGTGGAACAGCACCAGATCCAAAAAAAACATTGAAACGTCGCAAGAAGGCCCCAAGCATACTCGTACCTCAAGCAGCTGACACAGAACAGTACGGTACTGTACAGTACACATGACCGGAAGTGCGCGACCAAGACGCAGAAAGTTTGGAAAAGAGTGCAGCTGAGTGTTGCTTTATCGAATTTCATATGAAAGCTGCTTGGCCCGTCATTTGAACAATTGTCGGAATTAGACGTGCGCGCTCTCGAGATTGAAGGATGCAGCACAGCCATCGCCAGTCCCTGTGTGTTTCCCGGATGCTCGGTCAAGACCGATGAGGCGTCTGCTTGGTCCTGGTCCTGGTCCTGGGTCGCGTACTGTGCGTAGTAAGGCCTGTCCGCCACTTCCCAGTCACGACCACACCTCACAAGCAATGCCATCTCTGCGGCTCAACCGTTGACGACCGGCAAAATACTCGCTGCTTCCCAGCCGCATCGGTGCGAGCGGACTTCTCAATGTAGAGAGTTCTTCCGGCGACAACGGCCTCTGTATGTATGATCTGCGCGGGTTGAGAGTCACCGCCCTCACGCACAGGATGTCCTCGCCGGCGAACCGAGGGTGTTGTCCAGTGAGCACAGGAGTATCGGTGACATTGCGCTTTGGTCATTGGATGGCTCATCTATCAAGCTTCTCTAACCGCAGTGGCCATTTTCCAGAACTGCTTTGGCTTGCCCGTTTGCAGCCACCTTCGCATAACAGGCCTCTACAATGCCAAAGCGTTATGAGACAGCGTAGATAAGACTTCTACCAGTTGAGCTGGCGACGAAGAGCCTCAACTCCAGACAAAGCGAGGTGCAAAGCGAAGGGCAAAGGCTCAGTTAGAGTTCGGATGAGGCTACGCGAGCCCCTGGACACATCGCTAACCGCTTCGAGTGGCTCAACTCCAAGGATTCCGATCCTTGGGGGGAACTCTCGAACAGCAACAGAGTGCCAACATCAGGTTTTTCAGCCATCTCGTAGCTGGAATCCGATGGTAGCGACGCTGAGATGGCATAGCGAAACGTACAATGAGCGGTATGCAACTGCAGCAACCTCAACGCGGGAATAGTCCTTTATTTCTGCCCTCCGCTGAGCCTGAACAGGGACACCCTTCGGCAAGTTGCCGTCGCTTAAGGAGCTGGCTGCACTGGGGCACTCGTAGGGCATAACCACGGGAGTCGTATCAGACGTCAGCCTGGGCATCGTCGGCCTCTTTTGGGAAATTCAGGGTTCTTCAGCCCTGTAGGAGTTTAATCGTATGGGTGGGCAAATTCCCGAGCCTGAGACTATGAGTTCCCTCGACTCCCCACGTCCAAATCCCATCCTCACTGTACTTTAATCCCTTGTCCTGTTATTACTGGCATAGGCCTTTTACACTCCTTTATCTTCTCAAACACAAAATCCTTCTCACACCCTCCCTCCAACAGCTGCTGGTCTGCTTGTCCCACTCTCCTTTCGTCAAAAAATATTCAGTATCGTTCTGCTCTTCTTCGGATTCCCACTCTCTTGAATCCCATCGGACTTTGTGGACTGGTCCCAATCTGTTCGCAAAATCCTTGGTATTCGCTACCGCTCTATCTTCGATTTTTAATTGTTGCTACTGTCCTTTTTTACGTTAATGATGTCGGTGGATAAGCGCAAGACCATGGTAGGCAGTAATCACAAATCTACAGATTCACAACCTACTGACACCAGCGTAGAAGGACGATGAGAGGTACCCCATTGCCGTTGTTCCAGAGGGTATAGATTTCCGAGGCGAGGAGAAGATATGCACACCAATCTCGACTGTATCAACATCCACATATCCACAATACCCACCAGACTATAAGACTGCCAGTCTCAGTAACGGAGCAGTAGATAGCGCCTTTGAAGCAAATAGACTGGCAATTCCTGTCGGTGCAGTAGTTGCTGAGAATGCATCTCCAGTTTCAGCGGTCACAACCGAACGTGGATTTGCGCCTGGTCCGAGTTTCGCTGAGGCTCAATTACCACCACGAGGGGAAACAAGGAAACCATGGTGGAAGAAGAAGTCGATCGTCTTACTACTGGTGCTCATCTTCGGCGTCATGATTGTAAGTATGGCGGGTGGCATCTACGCCCACAACCTCCGACAGACAAGAAACTCGAATGCCACCACCGCCTCCGGTAGCTCAGCAGAAACGACCACGCCAGCAGTAATGAACAACACCCGCGACAGCGTCGCGAGCTCCGGTCTATTTCTAAGTGACAAGACAACATGGAACATGCAAACCTACTGGCAGACATCCAATGGCTCCATCATGCGACAAATGAGTCTTGACGGGACGACCTTCAAGACAGCCACCAACTTGTCGCTCCAGATTCCAGCAAGAGTAGGATCTCCACTGAGCGCCACAGCATCGACAGATTCCAACGGTATCGTCTACCTAAGCCTCTTCTACATCACCACCCAGAACCAAATCGCCATGTCCGGACAAGCATGCGCCGCTGGATCAGCAAACTGCAGTCCCACAGCCAACACCATCATCTCCAGAGGCCTTACCACCCCGCCAAGCAACTGGACGGGGCTGGCTGTCGTCAACGTTAACGACGCGCAAGATTGGAGAGTTTACTTCCACGACGAAGCTGGATACATAACTGAGTTGGCTGGAAATCCAGCCGGGTTCGGCAATGGTTCGTTGATTGGTGGGCTTGGTTTGAACGGGTCTTCGATCGCCGCCGCCAATATCAATTCGACCACCAACAACATTAACTTGTTTTACGTCGATTCTCTGACACAAGCACTCTTCACCATGGAGTTCAACGGTGCCTGGACAACTCGTAAGTTACCCTGTTCGCTTCCCCATGAACCAAAATAAACAACTAACAACCACGTCCAACAGCTGCTGTGCTCTCACCTGAACGTGTAGTTGCGTGGAACCCACTCTCGGGCCTCTCAGCATGCTACACCAAGACGCCTGACCAACTGCACATGTACTTTACAGGCCTTGACCAGAAGATCTACGAGTTTCTTGGCGCCAACGCCTCAACCACAAACACAGTCTGGGGGGCGCAAGCAGGAAACAATCACATCTGGGCATCGGCCGATTATGTCGGCGCAGATATCACTGCTGTGGGTTGGAAAGACCAAGTGCGGTTCTTTCAAGTCAGTGAAAGTAAATTGGCGCAGGGAACTTTGAGCAATACGACTTGGACCGAGGCCTTTGTTACTACTTCGTAAAGAAAAGGAAGGGAAATCGACAAAATACCAAAAACAAAAAAAAAGTTTGAAGGATGAAAGAGTGTTATGAGGGACTTTGGGAAATGAAAGAAATTATGAATATATTTTGATGGAAGCGTCAATTATTGTGGCTGGGGAGGGAGGTGTAGAGTGGAGTACTGTACTATATAAAAAGATTAGGGATTAGTGATGTACATAGCATGATACCGGCATGATACCAATAACCCCTTTTCTTAGAATACCTAATAGCGAACATTAATATCTTGAAAGAAACAACGTCTGACTCTTAATTACTTACTTCAATTCGACCAACTCTCCTACCGACGCCGTCCGCTCATCCACCATGGCCATCGACTCATCCACCCGACTCAACATAGCAGAATGCGAACCCTCAATCTTCTTTGCCTTACACACTACACTCAGCCCAAGCCCACATTCTACCGGCTTCATAATCATCTCATGCACAACAGATGAACAGCGCGATCCACGGTGCAGATGATGTACGCTCGTGTTCCATCACTATCGATTCTGGAACAGGAGACGCGATTGCTGCCGCGGCGCTGAGTCTCAGAGGGAAAACCGCGATTCGCGGTCGCGGCGATGTCATCGGGCACATCGTGGTAGAAATGGAATCCGCGTTGCGGGGTCTTTGCACGTTATTTAGCCGACGCCAGTTACAACTCCGTATGTGTATCAGCATTGTCGAATCAAACGTGCGTGGTCTCGCTTGAATGTTGAAGGAAACACGAGCGGTGCCAAGGAGCTCTTCTAGATTGCTGAGCGACTTTAGTGCTTAAGTCGAGTATTGGGGGCCAAGTTATCCAAAATAGCCGTGTCACTTAGCTCTTAGCTTGTGCCTGCCTTCAGTCTCGCGTATTGAAGCGCTAGCACGCTCACCACGAAAACAACCTCCTTCTCCTCACCAACTGATTGAGTTGGAGTGAGACTGAGGAAAAGTAGGAAGGTTTTGGGAAGAACCTTGTAGTAATACGCTGTGTAATCTGCTCACTTTGAGATAATCCTGATCTTTCTACTTCTACATAAACTTATGTAAGACTGTCTAGAGAAGATCCACGGCTCTATTTGGTTAGGTCGTCAGCTTCTACTTGTTTCCTTTCTAGGAAGTAAGTTCAGCTCAGCAATCACCAGTAGACTACCTGATTTAGCACTCTTCGTTTGCTCAGAACATTGCTGGTTGGTTATTAGTATCGCTGTTGCTTACTTGAAATCAAAACGCAGTTCTTCCAGTTTTCACCGTCGTCAAAACTCCTTCCTCTGCCAGCTTCTCGACCATGTTGAACAACATAAAATCGTATCCGAACTTCACCACCAAGTTCACAGTAACGAGTGCATACTCTGTATGGAATGTAATGTTCGAGAAGTAGGGCACCTGACCAATCGGCATAGTATAGTCGGCACTAGACAACAAATTAGTAATAACAGGGTGTGAAGGCTCCGATACGTACCAAAGAACTGGACAGATAGACACTTCATTCATTATCGCTTGTCGGGGTTTAACGGTCAAGAATGAAGCAGCAGTGTTGTCCATCATGAAGTCCTGTTCCCGAAATGATGGTAAACCTCTAGTGCCAACGTCCAGAATCACTTTATTGAAATTTGCCAGTGCAGAGAAATCCACTGACGAGGAGTCTAGCACGGGATTGAAAGTTAGTGTTGGTATGATGCATTAGACCGACTAGGAAGTGCTTACTGCAAACATCGTCGCCTTGGACGTAACTGGCGATGGTTTCCTCGAGGTAAGAGCGCGTAATTCGATATGTTTTCGCAAGTATGACTGAAAGATACAGTGCTACCAGCTCCATATACCCCAGCATAGTCGCCTTCCAATGCGACCTTGAGCATTCGCAAGGTAAGTTTCGTTGCCTAGGCTGAAGATGGCATCACCGTGAGATGTTGTCTCGAGGTGCGTATACGCATTGTTTGTGAAGGAAGCGGCAATGCAAACCGAAACGCCCAGATCGATAGTTGCGTGAAGGCGGTCTAGCATAGAGAATGAGACCAACATTATCAAGGGCGCCATGTTGACCTGAAGTTTCGATTAGGTATGCTGACTCCCTAGACGCCAAGCGCCGAGGCAATAATACAGTATTGTAACGTCTTGTCAAAACAGTAGTTTTTCGGGCCAATGTATACACTAGGTACGCAGAGCCTTGTCCACGCATGTTTTGATTGAAGACTGGAGTGAGTGAGGTGATGATATATGCATAGTATGGGAAGGTGTGAAGTTTGCCCTGCTTGCCTAACAGCCATTACCTTTTGCGGCCCTCCCTATAGAGGGTTATTATGCCCATTCGCTTACAGGTAAACATCGGAGCCTAGCTTCTCCCCGTTGGATAGCACATAGCAATACCTTCTGGTATCGACGGAATATCACACCGGGCAAACTTTCCTTTGTTTCTGTAGATGCAAAATAGGGTATACGTCGGGCTGCTTTTGATCACGAAGGGGTATCGAGAACGAGTAGAATTAGTACAGATGTCACCTTTATCAATCGAAACAAGGGACCAATTTCTCTGTTCTGGATCGAATGGGATGGCAACACGAAACATGATGCGACTGTAGAAGCAGGACAATTCGACAAAAGGCAAACATATGTTGGCCATGTTTGGAGGGTATCGAACGTGGAAACAGATGACCTAATTGCAAGTTTCGTCGCACAATACAACGAATCAACTGCAATCATCGAGGAGGGAATGACCTGCGTCACGGAACCACACGAAAAGACTATCGAGGAAAAACACGCGGAACAACAGCCTTCTCGGGCATTCGTAAGAGACTATAACGTCCGAGTCCACGATACTGATGATCGAGAGGTTCAAGTTTCCACAAACGGCATAGAAGAGACTTCATTTGACAATAAGATATACCTGTTACCAGATGGCCGCTTTGCAGTCGTATGGCAGTATAATCTGGAGCAAGAACATACCCTCTACCAAGTAGAATCGAGCCCAAAGAACCAGCTTCAACCTCGCTTGAAGCAATTCCAGTAATTGAAGCCTGGAGATAAATTGTGAATCGATAGACCGAGGATGTTTGACTTGGAGGAAAAGAAGGAAATCTCGACTGATGAGTCGCTGTTTCGGAATCCATTCGAGATTGTAGACATGGAATGGAATTTCAACGGAGGAGAATACCTATTCTGGTACAACGAGAGAGGTTATCAGGTGGTTCGTATCATTGGTTCGAATACTAAAGGGGACGTCCGAACTATAATCGAGGAGGTCAGAAATACATTTATCGACCACTCGCAGAATAAATACTCCCATGTAGTGAAGGATTCCAACGAGCTGATCTGGGCTAGCGAACGAGACGGGTGGAATCACCTCTATCTCTGTAACCTGGAGACAGGACAGATGAAGAATCAGGTCTCGAGAGGTGAATGGGTCATGCGTTCCGTGGACAGAGTCCATGAGGAGGAACAGACCTGGTTGAAGGCGTTCGGCGTAGTGAAAGACCAAGACCCGTACTATGCACAGCTCGTGAGAATTAATTTCGATGGTTCAGGCTTTACAATATTGACCGAAGGTGACGGGACGCATGCCTGGAAATAGAGCCCTGGCCATAGGTATCTGATTGATACTTGGTCTGGAGTGGACCTAGCTCCACAGACAGTGTTGAGAGAGGTCGAGGCCGGAAAGCAGATTAACAGCTCGAAGAGGGCAGTCTTGAGAAGTTGTCAGCTTCGGAACGCTTCGCAGCACCTGGAGGAGATGGTGAAACGATGATTTATGGTATACTCATTCGACCTTCCGAATTTAACACGAGTAATAGATATCCTGTGGATGAGCAGATATACGCAGGGCCACAGGATTTCTTTGTACCAAAGGCCTTTTCAACACTGGTAAAACTGCACGAGCTTGCCGAGCTAGGCTTCGTTGTCGTTCAAGTCGACGGCATGGGCACGAACTGGCGATCGAAAGCATTCCACGATACTTGCTATAGGAATCACAAAGATGCCGGCCTGCCAGATCGAATTGCATGGATGAGGGCTGCTTCGAAGACAAGGCCATGGATGGATCTAAATAATGTGGGGGTCTATGGCGGGTTGGCAGGCGGACAAAATGCAGTGGGCGCTCTACTTTGGCACGGCGACTTCTATAAGGTTGCAGTTGCAGATTGCGGATGTCACGATAACCGTATGGACAAACTATGGTGGAATTAACAGTGGATGGGCTGGCCAGTCGACCAGTCCTACAAGGATTCCTCGAATACTGTGCATGCTGAGGAGTTGACAGGGGCTCTGATGCTGAGCGTTGCCGTGTTGGACACCAATGTCGATCCATCGTCAACAATGCAAGTTGTGAACGCTCTGAATGAAGCTGGAAAATATTACGATCTCCTCTTCATGCCAGGTAGCGGATACGGCGTGGGATCAAGTAATTAATATGCAATTTGGAGTCAGCGAGACTTTTTGGCGAGGCACCTGCTCGGCGTAGAACCCCCGAAGAGGAACCTCTGCTGGATAAATATAGTATCGTTGCCGTTAGTAAGACATCTCTTTTCTTGCTAATTCTGAAAGGCTATGACAGACCTTGACAGCTGTTGTAGGTTCTTTACTGACGACTTGTTAACGAACCGGGTAATGTGTCCCTGTAACAACCTCTGATCGCATAATGACGAGTACTAAGCGCGCTTCATGATTACAATTAGACGGCCACTTGACTTAGGTTCCTTGTTGCCTAGGTAGTCTTGTATAAAAGAGATTTATGTAGTCTGTACCGTCGTCCTATCTACCTAGCTTGCCCTCACTTTTGAGCCTTGACATAACCACACCTCCCCGAGTCCCAATCTCAAGTCAAACTCGATCTCCCTTTTATCTCTATTTTGCGGATAATAAAATAAGAAACTATGTTGTAAATTATCCTAATTAAAAAAAATGTTGCCGCATTGAGCTCATAGAACTACAAGTATAGAAATATCAACAACCCTGTGAGCAAACAAGACAAACAACAAGCCCCCTTAGCTCAGGGGTAGAGCGCTTCACTCGTATTTCATGTGATGAAGAGGTCATTAGTTCGATTCTGATAGGGGGCCTTTCTTTTTAGAATTTATTTTGTCCGTTAGAGATATTTTTTTAGATTGTGGGCCCACATTGGTTGGAAGTAGACTAGCCTGCCTTCGCCGACGCTACATCACTACCTTTCGTATTTACGGCCACTCTCCTCCACATACAGCAGCATCAACCGCTTCAACAATTTCATTCAACCAATCTCTTTGTGATTTGCCAACCGTTCCTCGTGCGAATCAGAGTCCCAACATATCTCCAGCCCTAAGTACCTATGCGACTGCGTTCACATTTTCCAACATCTCAAAAAGATAGCAGGAGTCGCGTCTCACATCTACTACTTCCCTGAGTCTGTGGTCGCTCGTCTTGAGCGATAATGAGGGATATATCTTTGAGAAATCCCACATATCCTTCACCGTTCCCTCGCGGCAATTGAATAGCTGCGTCAGAACAAGCTATTCAAGGGAATCGTCTTACTAGACCTGCATTTTTGCATTACGATAGTCTCATACCGGTAGTAGCATCTTTGCTGATGTGAGATTTCAGCGCCTACCCTGGCACGGCAGATATATGGCCAGCTATTTACACGTTGAATTGTTGGTCGGAAATCTTCCACGATCCCAACCTCAAAGCTTATCAATCCCGAAGCTGAATTACTGCAGCCCGATTAGCCTTCAATCTTGCATAAATTATACTCGACTTGCGACGATGTAGAGGTATCAAGAGGAACTGGCCTCTACAAGCTCTTACTCTTACAGATAACGAGACCCATATCCTAGTTGGCAAGTTGCATTGTTGGTGAGTTTTCGTACAGAACACTGGTGGAGCATGGAGCAGTGTTCGAGCCAAGTGGCTGCTGAAGTTTACAATGCCCATCTCAAACTCTCTTTAAATCGGATTTCGGAACCCTATCTCAACCTCGACTCCTCAATATCTTGCTACCATACACGAGTGATTTTCCAAAGATGTTGCTCTCCAGCTTTGGTTGGCATTTGATGCTTCTCTGTCCTTTCTTCTGCAGTGTGGGATCTTGCTCAGCGACCTTGACAGTCGCTTTGCAACCTCCAACCATATCCGTCCCACTACCAAATTGTATCTTCTCCTCACTTGGATCAAAAAACGAGCGTACAATAGCCTCACCGACATCTCAAGAACCTCCAACTTCGTTTCTGTCAATATCCTCGACGTCTTCTACCACATCACCAAGCTCTGCGGCGGCAAGCACATCAACTTCTACCACTTCGCCCACCGCCAACCCGACACCATACATTGAGACCGGCAATCTTAGCACCAAAGCAAAAGCTGGAATCATTGTAGGCGTTACCGTATTCTCTGTCTCCGCTGTTGTTGCTGCCATCTTTGTCTTCTCCAAGAAACATCCCGAGATTCACGACTCCGAATCGCATTCACGGCCAACAGAAACTCACGACTATGCATTATCCTCGACTGAACGCGCTCGCGAAGAGGCAGAAAATCAATATATGGGCTGGGCGGCACATACCCCATATGTAAGTTTGAAAGGTTTTATGCAAGAGATCTTCAGATTAATGATTGCAACAACTAACTTCAAGCAGTGGTTTTAATCAGGGAAGCTGGGTGTTGATAAATACAGTCACGGGCATAACAGGATTGCTACCGACCACCGACTACCCCTCGGTCTTTTCTGGATTTCTGGAGAGCACCATCAGCACATCAGCACATCAACTCGAGATTCAAGGTCATCATAACCTGAATTATCCCTCTTTGGGCTGCCACATGGCCATTCAAACTCCTCCTTTTGACCATTCAGGCGGTGCGGGCCGGATTCTTAATGCATCATTCAACAAAACGGGCGATTTGGTTCGCTGAGAACGAACGTGAGATGAAAGCGGAAGAATTCAGGGTACTCTCCCCACATTTCCAGCTCAGATAGACGACGAGATCTGGCGGGCAAAGCCGATCGTGCCGACGTACTCGATCACTTAATATAAAACACAGCTCGGCTAGCCAACCAGCATTCGAACCGAAACAAATCCCACAGCTTCCATGTCAATGCTATTGCTTGGGATAGCAGTAGTCCAAGGGCCTTCGAATACAGCCAAAAGTCTTTCGCAAAGTCGCGAAAAGAATATTCCGTCCACACGACTCCCCGTGGCGGATTTCGTGGCGGCGTGGTTCGTCCGATTTATCAGAGTTCTGGTGGTACGCCGTTTCATTTATGGGAGATCTCAAACATCTGTAATTTACCCGCCAAATGTTTGATCGTGGTCCGTCGGTCAGGGGACACGAGGACCGCACAGCCGGAGTGGTGGAGTACCGATCATTATAAAGATCATGACGTTCCCCTCGTCGTCCGATTCCTTTTTTTGCCGTAGCCAGCACTCACTCATTCCACCTGCTAGCAGTCTTGTCTTTTTGGTCTACACTCTCTTTCACTTCTAAATTCACCATGTATATTTCGACTCTTGTTTCACTGGCTGCGCTACTACCATTTTCTTTTGCACAACTCAATGAACTTGCTGTCGCAAGGGGATTGAAGTACTTTGGTTCTGCAACGGACAACGGCGAATTGACCGATACTACTTATACCGCGATTCTTTCAGACACGTCTGAGTTCGGCCAGATTACCCCGGGCAACACGCAAAAGGTGATCCACAACTTCCGAGTGAAATTCCCTTTCTAGGGATTTATGCTCTTTACTCCTGAGTTACATTTGAGTTGCTCTTAAAATCTCCAGCAAGTTAGCTGACTCCGAGTTCTAAGTGGTCATATATCGAACCAACTCAGAACACCTTCTCCTACACCCAAGGCGATGTCGTGACAACATTCGCGGAGTCAAACAACCAGACCCTACGCTGTCACAATTTATGCTGGTATAATCAGCTTCCAAGCTGGGGTACGTTTAAATTCTTCAAACCCAAAGGCTAGCTGGCACTAACAAAATTCAGTCACCTCCGGCACCTGGACCAACGAGACTCTCATCGCTGTCCTCAAGAACCACATCCAGAACGAAGTCACCCATTACAAAGGGCAATGCTATGCCTGGGACGTCGTAAATGAAGCTTTCAACGACGATGGGACCTACCGTGCCGATGTCTTCTACAATACCATCGGCCCTGAATACATCCCTATTGCTTTCGAGACCGCCGCTCTCTACGATCCAGACGTAAAGCTCTATTACAATGATTACAACATTGAATCATCTGGCGCCAAATCTACTGCTGCCCTCAACCTCGTTACGTCATTGAAGGCTAGGGGTATCAAGATCGACGGGGTGGGATTTCAGGCGCATTTCATTGTTGGATCAACACCCAGTCTTGCTGCACAGACCTCCAACCTCCAAACATTCATTGATGCCGGTGTTGAGGTCGCTTACACTGAACTCGACGTCCGCTTTTCCACCCTGCCGCCAACCGATGCAGGCCTCACTCAGCAAGGCACCGACTACGCCAACACCGTCGCTGCGTGCCTTGCTGTACTCCCAGGTTGTGTTGGGGTAACCGTCTGGGATTTTACAGACAAATACTCCTGGGTTCCTTCTACCTTCTCCGGAGCAGGAGATGCATGTCTTTGGTACGAAGACTACACTCTCCACCCTGCCTACTACTCCGTTGTCGCTGTTCTCGGCGGTTCTGCAACAGCTACTTCTTCCGCCGCAACGGTATCCGCAACCACGCTCTCAACAGTTATATCTAAGCCTCAAACTACAAGTGCTTCTACCTCTGTCGTAGCGTCAACTACTGCGACTGTGTCAACGAGCAACTTGGCTACCAGTACTGCTGCCTCAGCAACTGCTACATCCACTGGAACAGTCGTAGCGAAGTGGGGACAGTGTGGCGGTACTGGATATACCGGCGGCACTGCATGTGTCTCGGGCAGCACTTGCACCTACGTGAATGATTATTACTCGCAGTGTTTGTGAGTGAGGGGGTATTCTGAGAGGAATGGTGTTAGGGATACGTTATTATCGGTTCTTTGTATATATTTAGTTACTATCAATGCACATACAAAAGTCTCGTTCATTTTGAAGCTGGGATCCTAAGCGAGGCTCTCCATTGTTCCAATTACTGCCTACAAAACCTGTTGGAGCCCTCCTTTCTGTGTGTTTTATCATTCGTCGAGACTTGATCTTCCAATGCCACTCCCAAATCTAACATCCTCCTCCCATGTCCATAGCCAGCTTCGTTCCTTAAATCCAGAAAACAAACCCATTGTTTCAAACCTCCTCACTTAGCCCAAGGCATCTTCACACATGTGTAAAAGCCAAGAATAACATCATTACTACTATTCGCGCGCTCGGTTCCATGCGCCATCACCTCGGAGAAATGATCAGCATGCTCGACATTCAATGCCTCAAGATCCAGCCACTCCATTCTCTCGACAGCATCAGTTATTGTGTCGCTTAACCCCTTTCTGAATTCCCCACATGCATTATTAGGTCCTTAAGCGAAGGCCGACGATTAATTAGTACAGTACCTGTTGGTATTTAGGGTAGGGTAGTCACGTGGTGTGGTTCTTGGTTTGTATATAACCCTGAATAATCAACTCACCTGCTGTCCTCCGAGACCGCAGCGTTGGCTGTGTAGTGTTTATGTTTATAGTGGTTCTATGATGTGTGTCTAAAACCTTTTCAACCCTTTTCTAGGGTACCTAGGTTGAGGTCACAACGCCAAGCCTTTCCCCTGGGCGCCGCGCTTTAATTAATCCGGCCTCGACCAACTATGAAATTTTGCCCACCACGTTCTCTTCCGCGACCTGAAGTTTCCCATCTTGCACGATTCGACAACGAATCGATATACGTTCCTCACAGAGTCCGGAACACACACGCTCTTCAGAAGCTGGCAACCTTCGTGAGACGGTATTTAACGATCTGATTGCACTCCTCGATACCGCTCCTTAAGCCGACCGCTTCGTCTTCACGCTGCACTGCGACCGCGTCTAAGGTTATATATGCGTCTTTCCCATGCCATTTCAGCATCATCGATCGCCCGCAACCTGCTGTTATCACTTGGCACCTGGATTGGCACGTTATTCGCCCTATAATATGCCGAAGGCTGCGACTGATCAGTAGTAATATGCAGGAAGATCCAGCAAGACAGGCAAAGTGCGCCTGCATGTGGCAGCTTTACCCATCCTTGCTCGATATGCATCTACCCAAACGGTGTAATACGTCTTCTCTACGAAATGTCGGAAAGGCACATATTGGCCGTTGGTCGGAAGATTGGCCTGAACATCAAGAAGTCATGATTTGCAGTATTGATGACGTTCTCCTGGGCTTCTGAGTTACAGCAGGAAGTGCTGCACAGGCAAAGCAACTAGACCCAACCACCATCCTGTGCCTCAGACAAGCCGATGCCGGAGAATATCTGCGCGATGAAGATACACTCTTTGTTGGATAGGAGTTACGATTGATCAGGGACCCAACCCCGTCAAGGTAGCAAGTAGTCTCGGCATGGTTTATATACAACGTCCTGCGTAGATTACTTCCAATATCCATACATTCGCCTCGTCAAGCGCTCCACATTACATGACTTCGGGTTTTTTCTAGCGAAGCTCGAAGCTGCCCAGGTCCGATCGCCTCACCCGTAGGGGCGAACCCATTGGTCTTCTCGAAAACACAGGCAATGGTTATAGCACTTATGCGCTGGGCACGTTTTCTATGGCAGTCAGCGAGCAAAGGGAACGCATTCTTATGAGGGAGGTACGTAGGCACGAAAAGGGGTGGGCAGGTCTGAAGAGTAACCCCCGGCCCCTTGCAAGTGTGACTACTTGTACTTATACGTATCTCTAGAGCCTTTAGTACGAGACTTGCGCACCCTGGAGACGCTGAAGCTTATTTGAACGAGCTTTTTGGAGTAGGGGGTGTGGAAGTCTTATGTAGAATGGTGTTCACTTGCAAATAGGTCGGTACTAGCAACTTTGTCTCTCGGACTTGATGTGCGCTACACTGCGAAGGCGCTGATACCTTCGAAGCTCCATCGCCGTTTGTTCCATCTCGGCACCCAATCACTCCTGTCATAAATTCCTTGGAGAGACGCAGTGTCATAGCAATCGCCAACAGATGAGCCAGATGACTTGTTCGATACATAGCCAGACGATGCCCTTTCATCGCGACCGGGTAGAGCTTCGTGGGCTGAGCTAGATGATCGCATGCTCTTACGGTCATCCGAAGTAATTGGCTTTATCTGAAACTTGACATCGGCCCTTTCTCAACCAACAGTCTCATCAAGTTGTCGTGGCCCCCTGCCGAAGCATAAGACAACGCAGTCTTCAAAGTTTTGTCTTTCGCATCAATGTCTGCCCCGGATCCGATCAGCAGCTTCGCAGAATCCGTTTGCCCTTCTTTTGCCGCTAGGTGCAAAGCAGTGTGCCATCCAGGATCTGCAGTATTGGCCGAGATGCCCTTCTGCAATAAGATCCTAACCATCTCGGATTTTCCATATTGGGCAAAGAACAAGAGGAATCGAGCTCCGTCGCCACCGTACTCTATGAGCAATTTGATGATTTTCATGTATTCATCGACTGCCCAGCTGCGGAGGCCATAAAAATCTCCCGTAACTCCGAGTGGGGTCCGCCCTTCCAAAGTAATGCCGTGAATATTCGCTCCAGCTTTCAGTAGAATCTCAACACAGTGATAGGACGTCTCCTGACCGCGCCAATTCATGAGAGTGAGGTGAAGTGGTGTTACTCCACCTCCATCCAACGCGTTCACGTTCGCTCCCATTTCAAGAAGTTGGTTAATATCATCCGGCTGTCCTGCCGCCGCTGCAATGTGCAAAGCAGTTGTGCCTTGAGAATCGTTCTCATTGGGATTTGATCCACCTTGTATCAGTGCTTTTATTGCTTCAACGCTGTAAGCTCTCCATGGATTAGCGGAGTTGAGAAGGATATGAAGTGCATTTTGCCCATCCAAATCTCGTGCGGCCGGATTTGCTCCATGCTCGAGAAGGACTTTGACAAGGTCATTTTTTTGTGAGCGCTGCGCTTGGCAAACGATGTGCAACGGTGTGAAGCCATTGCCGTTCCGACGATTCACGTCTAGATGTTCAAGTTTGAGCTCAAGGAATAATCTGCAAACTTCTACTGGAGCGTATGCGGCGGCACAATGAAGGATAGTGCCGCCCCCAGCGGAGGAACATGTCATACTAGCGCCATTCGCAAGAAGCAGTGTCACACAGCGGGTTATCTCCGTTTCATGGGACCAACGACCATTTCCATGCAGGGTCTTGTGAAGCAGCGAGCCACAGGGCGGACTGTTGCTTTCTGAGTCTAGAGATACGCCATGCTCAAACAAAAGTTGCATGGTGTATCCATCGGGGTATGAGGCTACACGATCCAGAGGGGACTGTCCAGAGTTATCTCGACAATTGATGTCAATGTCCGGGATAGAAAGCAGGTATCTAAGAACGGCTTGGGAGTTATGCGAAGCTGCCATTGCAAGTGGCGTTGTGCCAACTTCGTTCCTTGCTTGGACATCAACCCCAGGAACAGTAAGAAGCCATCGTACTCTGGCTTCATATCCGTACTGTGCTGCGAGATGCAGGACTGTATTTCCCTTCGGATCGCGCTTGGTGATATCAGCGCCTCGCTCAACTAAAAGCCTCATCATCATCTCGTCATCCTCCTGACTGTCTAACCATAGAGTCCGCTGATAATCCTTCTCTGAAAGAACAAGAATCGGAGTCCTGCCTTCTTCATCTATTGCATTGATGTCGGCACCGTAGTCAATCAAAGCAGAGGCAACTCCAAGACATCCATCGTTAGAGGCCAATCCCCCACCAGTCTCTATCTCATGGTAAGTGAACCAAGCCTCGCAGCTTGCCAGATGGAGTGGTGTCCTGCCCCGGCTATCTCGACAGGTCGCACTTGCTCCCCTTTCAAGGAGAAATTGAACCATCTTTTCATTCCGAATGGCAGAAGCCATGTGCAACAGAATTTGTTGAAATGTATTTGGAAGGTCAATTTCCTGGCCTCCTAGTTCAAGAATAGCCCGCAGAGCATCGAAATGTCCGTGATACGCAGCAAGATGCATTGGCATTCCTGCCTTGCCGTAACTTCCCTCGCTAGCAGTGACATCTGCGCCCTTGCTCACGAGTAATCTGACTATTCCAGCATTGCCCTTTTCGGCAGCTAACTGTAATGCTGTACGATCTTCCACATCTTTTGCATTGATCTCGGCTCCCCGGTCAAGCAACAATCCCACAATTTCCTCGGAATATTTCTCAACAGCCGCATGCATTGCAGGTGATATATCGCCGATGTTTGGTTTAGCTCCTCGACCCAATAGAAAATCTGCGATATCATAGTACCTCTGGATGCATGCACAGCGTAATGGAGTGGAAGACGAGCCGATCGGGTTTATATGAGCCCCCGAGTCGAGGAGAAGCTTCACGATGCCTAGATGGCCAGCGAGTACCGCAGCTTCAAGCGGTGTGTCATACGAGTAGGACACCCAGTGGTCCCCTGGCGAATTCTTATTTGGATCTGCGCCTTTCGCTAGGAGGAGCCGCACGACATCCTCTTCACCTGCGTGGCAAGCTGTTTGCAATGCTGTTTCCTGGTACGTCTCGGTGTCAAAAACATCATCGGAAATTGAGATTAGATATTGCAGCAACCCCGTGTGGCCACTCTTTGCGGCTTGGCGTAATGCTTGCTGAACCGCACAAGTGTCGGCTCCCCTTTCAACCAGCAATTTAACAATCTCTTTTTCGCCTCGCTCGGCGGCGTAACTCAGAGCGCTACGGTTCCAGATTTCACCACCTATTGAGTTCGCACCCCAATCCTAAAGCAATCTTGCAACATCCATGTGACCCCTTGACAGGGCTTCTCCAAGTGCACCGCCTTTCGATCCTGATATCTTATTAACCTCGGCTCCATATTCGAGTAGCATTTTTACGATGTCGAGTTGGCCAGATGCGGCGGCTTTGCATAGAGCGTCACCGGGGTCTTTATCGAACTATAAAAAGTAATCAGTAACAAGATTGCAGACTGTGGCGGCAGAGGAGTAAAAAAGTAAAAGGTAGGCCGAATCGATACTTACATTGTACGATTTTGCATCTTGGGCCATGACGTTTGGTTTGAATTCCAAAATAGTCTTGACCATGACGGAGTTCTCAGCGTCGATGGCAGCTGTCAGTAATGTGCCATATCTTCCGTTTAGGTTAACGGCGTCAGGACGCTTCGCCAAGAACAGCCGCAAGATTCTCACCATGCCACTGTAAATGGCACAGTGCACGGCAGTTCCCCTGATCTCTGGCTTGGTAAATTCCGCACCATGGTCCAACAGGTCCAATACAATTTGCTCGTGGCCTTGAAGAGCTGCGAAATAAATCGCATTTCCAAGATTAACGTCTGCGTTGCGTTTCAAAAGCAGTCTAACTACTTCAACATGGCCTTCTTCGGCTGAAGCACTTAGAGGTGTACGATGCCCATCATCGAAGTTGCTGTAATTATCGGAGATTCGTTGTCCATCTACTCTTGCTCCGTTGTCCAGAAGGTATCTAACGATATCAAGATGGCCTTCCAAAGCTGCGACTTGAAGCGCGGAGCCTTCAGTCCCGCCCATGGCGTTCACGTCAGAGCCATTCTCGACCAACATCTTCACCAGTGGCAAGATCCCTAATTTGGACATCAGATATACAGGACCGGGAAATTTGTCAAAGTGCTTCGTTACACTGATCCAAGCGCCTTGTCGCCGATCGTCTGGATTGAATAATCGGAGCCAGTTGAAGTAGATTTCATGTGGAGGTCGGAGAAGTTTGGTACTTAGTTGCTGAACGAGCTTTCGGCTATTGTTGGTAGCATCCGCTCGGGCATGAAAGGCTGTTGGGAATGTTCGAGGTTAGTTGGTACTCGGTTGAAAATATATTTCAGTGAAAATTGTAACTTGAGAAGGGCAGAACAGCATACTTACCCCAATAAGCCGCCGCGTACCCAGCCAGACCTCCATCATCCTCTTCAATCGCGACTAGTGACTCACGCTGTGTAAATTGCAGCAAATACGCAAGACATGTTTCTGCCATGTATGTGTTCGCTATGGTCTCGTTGAATGCGAATTCCGTTGTTGTTTGGATTGTTGCATAGCGTGATACGAGAAACTCCTTCACTGAGAAATGCGCCAGTTGAAGTTCTTGGAGGCTGACATTGTTTTCTTCTTCTATTTTCACCACTTCATCCTCATCGTCCCGATCATTCTCATTCTCATAGTTCTCAGCTATGTCGTTGTCACCGAGATGATGATTGCGTTTCTTGTTAATCGTGACCAAACCAGAACACAAAAAGTAAACTTCTTCGGGGTCAGGCAGGATCCGTTCCTGAATTTCGAGGGGTCGGCTATCTAAGGCATTCTGCACAGATGTTGAGAGGGCTTCAGAAACTTCCTTCAATGACAAAGGCCGTAACGAGAAGGATAGCCATTGAAGGGCCTTCATTGCGATAGAGAAGTCCTCTTTATTCAACTTATCCAAGATCCTTTCATAGGTACCTTCAAGTGTCTTGGGCAGCGATTTGAGGGTCTGTTTTAGAGCTGGTAAGCTCCGACACTCTTCTAGATGATCAAGCTGGCATGCAACCCATCGAAACCTACAATCGTAAGGATCGTTTGAAACGAACAGTTGGGATACTCACATTCCGTTTGCGCCTTTCGACAAGGTCTCTTCGATTAGCTGTTTGACATCTGGAAACTTGTACCACTTTTTCAGCCTACTTTTATTGGAAAGGCGGCTTAAGATGTAGATTTTGATGTTACGCTCTACGAGCGCACTTTCTAGACTGATAGAATGTCGTGCGTAGGAATCGATGTCAGACATTCCATCCTCAATATCTTGCTCTCTACGACTCGTTGCAAGGATCCTCAGTCCGGGAATCTTCCAAGATACTATTTCAGCAATGAATTCCATCAATTGCGTTTGCTCTCTGCACTCATCAAGAGCATCAATAATGAGATATACTCTATCCTTAGAGGTCAATGTCTCGCGCAGTATTGATTTGAGGTCGTCCTCTAATGGGAGGTTTCTGCCATCGTTACAGCCGGCGTACAGTGCTCCCAAATCTGGCAGAAGCACTTGTATAGAAAGCTGCTCAATCAAAGAATGTATGAAGCCCTCAACATCTTGCTTTTTGGGATCTCTAAAATCAAAATAATAGTACAGCAACTCCCAGTTTGGCTCTCTGGTGCAGGGAGGACGGAAGTGCTCGATCAAGGTATAACTTTTCTCGATCAGCTTGACTAAAGCGAGAAATAGATCTCATATGTATCTTACCAGATGATAGTCTTGCCGCATCCAGCTAGTGTTTCGGTCAGCCTGTGTTTGGAAAATGGAAGGTAGTGTATAAATTATAAAGCTTACGGATGCCGTAAAGCCACAACAAAGAATTGCTGCAACACTGCCAGAGTTCAAACTCCTTCTTCGTATAAATCCACTTCCCAGTAAAAGGCTCGTGCAGCTTTTTGGCGGCTGCATGATTAGATCTTGGATCTGGTGCTGATAACCACTGTAAAACCTTGATATGTTGTTCATCTTGCCAGTTTCAGTCCATGCTCGAGCTCACTATTGACAGATGTGCTTACCACGGACATAATTGTCTATCTCCTTTACGTCCTTTGAGATCTCGTTGAGAGCTGCCCCTTGTGTACTAAGAGACTTCAGGAGTTCCTGTGCAGATTGACTTGCCTCGATGCGTGCTTCTAGGACGTTATTATATGCAGCGGTTGTAGCTCCCATGATCTTTTGAGAATTCGCCAGAGAATGGACTTGGTCCTCTAGGAGCTTTGACACGTCGAGGGACGTTTTGGACATCAATTCACTGGAAATGTTAGTTGCCAATCCTGGCGATCGGAAGAGATGCTCATACCAGCCTTCTCTCGTCAAAGACAGTTCGAAGATCCGAGCGCATCGATGCAAGTCGAGCACTGTTTGTTTATTATCATCC
Source organism: Pezicula carpinea (assembly GCA_026119845.1). Taxonomy (NCBI): domain Eukaryota; kingdom Fungi; phylum Ascomycota; class Leotiomycetes; order Helotiales; family Dermateaceae; genus Pezicula; species Pezicula carpinea. The sequence continues at coordinate 628,496 of JALRMK010000005.1, read as the reverse complement.
TCACTATACGGCCACTGCAGTGCTCGCAAGCCTCGCATCAATTTCCCCCCTTCTGTTAATTTTCTCAGCCTGGTCAGCAGTTTCTCCAACTTCTCATTGCAGAAATTTGTGCTAGCGACCAAGGCTGCTGTGTCTTTGAACGAGCCAAGAATTGACTGGGCTTTGAGGAAGATCTCCAACTGCTCCAAGACTGTCTTCAAGGTGGTCAACTCGCCATTTAGATCACTGATAGAGCTTGCAGCGCCCTTGACGCTGCTTGCAAAATCGCTGGTAATCTTCGTGACCTCGAGTGCTAGGCTGATGAGGCCGGCAACGCCAGTGATGAGGGTAAATGGATCGATCATTGTGGTCGATATGGCCGTTATGTCTCAAGAAATATATATTAGAGCCTTTGGGGTCTGTATCACATCGAGAGGAAACATGTTGTCATCAAAAAGGGCGTCACATCGAACTGGGAGACTCAGCCTCAGACGCAGCGCGACCACACCGATCAAGTGACAAGTGTGACCTGGGATGGGGATATCATATGACTTCGGAAGGGAATGACTTGGACCTCGGTTGTGGAACGTAGATAGATTAGAGATGAATCAACCCTTTTGCCACATACGATCTTGTTCCCTTCTTCATCGCTTAGACGTACGGCGCCACCTCACACCTGCTAACAAAATAACCCATCATTTGAGTACTTCAGTTTCTATCTTTATCATACAAATAAATAAGAGCTACCTACTGAAGAGTTGTAACTAGGTAGCGTTATCCTATTTCAAAACAAGCCACTTACTAATACAGAGTACAGCTAATCAAGCCAACCCGGCTACAGAGACTCGCAGCAAAAGGAAAAATAAAAACATACAACAGTAGGTATTCGCTGGTGGTCACCCACCCAACTACTAATCTACCGATCTGAGGCTTGTGTATGGCAGAGCGGACGGGATGCCCAATTCTCCTCAGTCTATGGTCGTATGTGACAGCAAAAGCCATATCTAGCTATATAGTGCAGCTACATGTAACATCAAGTACTACAATGAACAATGAACAATTCTTTTCGGGAAATATGAACCTTAATTGCTTTTCAATAATACTGTGAGTCAGCGATGTTTGAGAATAGAGGAAGGATACTCAAGAGGGTGGGTGAGTTGAGTTAAGATCAAGCAAGTGACGACACGAAAGTTAACGACAGTCAAACTAACGACACAACTAAGATGACACATAATTCACGACACAGCAATTCGCTCCTGTGATGTGACAAAATTCAAGAAATCAGAAAATCCATCTTCAAAACAACCTAGGTACAACCGTCTCCGCCTAATCACTACCTCCACTAGACTCGCCACCATGTTGAACCTTGAGCTTCTTGAGCTCCTCGATTTCCTTCGTAGTTTTCTCGTGCATACCAAGGGCCAAATCGCGAAGCTTGAAAATAGTCCTCTTGCGCTCCGCATAGACCTTCCTATGTTCTTCGGCAAGCTTTTTTTCCAGCATGGCTCCCAAGTTTGCAAGTTCATCGATGAGTTTGAACGTGGAGATCATGGGCTTTCTTCGCTCAAGTTCAAGTCGGGGAGCGGGGCCTCTTATTTGGTGGTTCGTCGTCGCGCTTCATGAGGAGATCAGGTCGATTGAAAGCTGCTTTGTTGACAGCCATTCAGATTTTAGTATGGGGCTTGCTTTCTAATGGTTCTGCTGTGTGGATTCCACATACGGAGAGCGTTACGAGCCCTGGCATTTGTGGCAGCGGCAGCGGCAACGACAGTCGCGGCGCCAATGAGGGCGAATAGAGCAATTTTGAAACGCATTTTGTTGGTCAATCAATACTCCAAAGGATATGAGACAAGATATGTTTGGAGGTCAGAGCTAAGGAGGAATTGAGCGTATTTGAGATGTTTCTGATAGGTGAAGTGTGATGTAGATGGAGAAACCTGAGGGCTGAGTGATCTCTTATAACTTCCAGAGAGATTCTTTTCTTGGTTGATACACCAAGCACGAAGTAAATAGTCGTCATGTATAGTCGAATGCCATGTGAAGAACCCCCGTCGAACATACGTTTACCGATCCATCGAGGCCTCAAGACCTACCGATTCCAACTCAGAAGGAGCTTCAGCACCAATACCAGAGTGGTGTGGCCCTTAAACTCTTAGAGCTTCATAGGACGGAGACTGTTGAGGTATTTGATTTTGATACCTTATGCATAGAACTGGGAAGAGCACCTGCATGCACATTATTAACCGTGTTGATATCATCATCCACAATGCCAAAAGTCCCATGTAGTACTCGGCTTGGCTTGTTCCCTCCTCTCTCTTCACACCTTGTAGAATTGCTCAAAATATTAACCTATCGGAATTGCAACAGGTCATTATTTCCATCTCGGAGAACTTCTTCTTCTGAGGCTCAACATTTTTTCATGTTTGGTTGACTCAAGGGTGGGTTTCGGGAGTCTCCCGATACAGAAGCCCATGACGCCAACCTACAACATTGAATGCTCAGTTCTCACTCTGGAATACGTTACCCCTCGATTTCTACTTTATTTTGCTGAAGAAATATCCGAGCTATCAAATTTATGAGGATACTCTTTCTGTTTTGAGGCTACCAGTCCCAGATTAGCGGCTCCTGAATTTACGACCTTGGATTGAAATCATCTCGAAGTCCTAAGAATGTCCTACGCATCTCTCTTTTATACGTAAAAGAGCTGTAGCCTTTGGTTCAAGTGTGCTCTTCCTTTGCTATGTTTGATAGACATATGGCAGTGAAGTGTCGTAATTACCTATACCGAGCCGCTAGAGTATGAGTGTCGCTAAATCAGGTGTGTCGTGGTAGTACATAAATTGCCAACATTCATTTTATTAATACCCTAACCCTAACACCTAGTAAGTGACGACATCACCTGTCAAACCACAGACGCGCAATTTGAATTCTAATGGCGAAGGGCACAAGAACGCAGACTAGAAACGTATAGATCCGTGAACAAAAGGGCAACCCGGAGCCTAACCAATCTACTCATCATCGTCCTCCTCCGCCTCCTCCTCCTCCTCAACATCAACACGGAAGAACTTGTGGCCATTGGTGACGACGGCAATAATCTCAGCGTTCTCATCGGCATGTACGCTGTAATTTTCGGCATCAAACGCCTCGGCGTGGGCGATCTGGTTGTCGAGGAGCTCAGTGAAGATGGCCGTCTCAGCGGCGACCTCACGCTTGGTCTGCATGGGGAATCCCCAGAAGGATGTGGCGGAGTAGTCAACGGTAGTGTCGCCGACAACGACGTCGCGCTTGGCTTTGCTCTGGAAGAAAGGACTGCATGCCTTGATAGCATCATTCTTCACCTCTGTCAAGATGAAAATCAGTCATTCTGTTGTATGAAACCCGGCCCGGGTTGAAGATGGAAAGGAATAGAGGACATACTCAAGCCCTTGACTCCGCACTTCTTGATGACGCACTTCTTGGCGGCAACTTTCCAGTTCGTCTCTCCATTGGAGGCGCCTGCCTCGCATTGGCATTTCAAGTCTTCGATGGTACAGGTGGTGTGGTCAGCGATGGCAGTGTTGAAGCATGCGCGAGCACACTTGTTAACCTTCTGTGACAGAGCAGAGTCGTCACCGGCACGAGGTTGGATCTCTGGGGCACCGGAGACAACGGTAGCGGCGCCGACAATGGCGGCAAGAATAAGGTTGCAACGCATGCTATGAGTTAATGTGAGTATGCTGCTGTTTCAAACGAGGCAGAAATGGCGATGAGGAATTAACTTACTTGAGGGAGTACAATGAGTTGGGGAGTGAGTGGTATGAAAGATGAAATAGAAGAGCATGTCGCCTTGAATTTATTTGCCTTTTGAACATGAATAATGTGGCCCGATTAAGATACTAACTACGTAGCTAGTTGTATCAACGGGTACGTTGTAAAGTTACTACAGGAGACCGGTCTTTGTGTTGACTTTGAGCAGAAACACACTTTCAACTAACCATCTTTCACAGAACACCCATGCAGTGTAGACGAGCAACAAAGCCCACTTCCATACTACAAGGCTCTCTAAATCTCAAGCTAAAAGTCCTCAGGCAAAACTCGCGGCACTGTCGGGGATCAGATCCGAGCATGAAAGTATGCATTGTGGATATAGCTTCTTGAGAGAAGGCATAATTCTGGCTGGGAACAACAGGTTAGTAGATAAAATTAAGTCCACTGCAAGTGTGACTCAGACCTCTGAATTACGCTTCAGGTAGTGTTGGCTATTTCTGAGCTTGAGTAACCTTCTGGTTTCAACTATAGGTACTTCAGTCCCACGAAAGGCGCTGTACACATGTTTTAAAATCCACTTGAAAATGCAAAAACTCTCATATGACTCCTCAACTTTTCAAGCCTTTCCAACTCAAGAGCCGGCTGAGATCTGTCCTTCGATCAGTGCGACCTAGTTCTAAGCGAACTATCAACAATATGGTGTTACCATCCCACGCTAGCGGTGATAATCGGATAGATGTCTACACGCAAATGATAACTTCTCTAGAAGAAAAAAAGGAAGTAGCCTTTTACTAGGCCAGATAAAAGATATGCATTGGATCATTAAAACTTGTTTAGTATAGATGGTGACTGTGAGGGGAAGGTATGGCCCTACTTTAGACCTTGAAAGAAAAAGAATCTCTCCATGGCCTTGCACACCGGAGGCCGGTCACTTTTAAAACAACCGTCCTCAAGTGATGTTCAGCGCCGAACTATGTTAGTGCCTCGCTAAAAAAAAAAGCCTACTCCTTAAGATATCTCAAGATACCCAAGTTAGTTCAACGACAAGCCATATAGATCTATCTATCCATCTCAAACCTTCAAGACAAGTATTTTAACAGAATTACTTTCGACAAGAGTACGTACGTATACGAACAAGCAGCCACCTTGCATCAAAAGTCAGAAGCGTCTACTGCCATGGAAGCTTCTCAGTCATACCAGCATGGTGAACACGTCGAGCGTACAATAAATGTGCCAGGAGTATCACGTCTTCGTGCCTCGCTGGCAGAGGTTTTGGGCCTATTGGACTCAGGACTTTAGATTTTTGTGTAAGGACCACCCCTGGCTACGCCGTTACGAGTAATGAAGGCGAAAAGCCTTCGATATCCGAATTAGCTATCAACCCAAATCGAACCAGGACACGTCTCACATCGGCTACAACCTTTCGGATGGCACGAAAGTCGAAACTGGCTCGCGTTTTCAGGATTGTGCTGTACGAATATCTGAATGATACTGCGGCTACGTGTTTGGGCCTGTCTTGTAGGGAGCTTTACAATGTTTTTTGCGATATTTATCCCGATGTTGTACCGCTGAGTGGAATATATCTTGGCGATGACAGCGTCACAGCGAAGAGTGCAAGCAAGGACTTTCAAAGGTAGGGCCTAGCACAGGTCTTCCATACCTGCTGCGATATTTCATATCTGCGGATTGTCGATATGTGAACATTACCTTCTATTTCTAGGGGCCTGGGTACTGGTTTGGTCTCTATTTGCACGCCAATGTTTACGGGACAGGAGCCGGCGAGAAGCCGGAGGAGCTCGTGAAGCGATATGAGGATTATATTTCTGACACCTACTTGTACGGCATTAGACTTCCGTGCCTTAAAGCATGGGGGGTATTGGGTGGTACACGGCGGCTATCAAAATCATTGAGAATGATCCACGCACGATAGAAATTGAACGGGAAATAACTCGTTGTCAAAGGGAAGGCATAGGAAAGCCCAAATAGACGTGTGGATTACTAATATGCAGGAGGCTTCTGCTGCTTATACTGCTTACAAGACGTCCATAATTTCGGAGCTAAAACCAGCCAGATTTGACAAGTGGATCAATGGAATACTCTGGGAAGGCCAGTGGTCTCGCATTTATGACAGAGTTTGTGACAAATCGATGATTGAAGTTAAGAAAAACATACTTGGATCTGTCAATGGTGCAGCCAAGGGCAGACACAGTCGGAGAATCATGAGCACTTTTTACACCACGTTTTGAAAGACTATTATTCTACCAGGAAACAGCGAAGGCATAATCCGGGGTTACGCAGGATTTCAATGAAGAAAGCACTTATGGCGACCCGGAGGGCCGAGAAATGGCATGAATGGAGTAGGATTCTTGACAAACGAAACAGGAAAGATGCTGGTTTGTTGGATATGTGAATGAAGGAACGCTAAGTAGGTCAAGGGAGAATAGCTGAAATACATACCTTATATAAAATACGAGCAACTTGTGGCCACCACCCATGCTGGACATGCCAGGCCGAAGATTTAAAGCCCATACACTCCAGTCTCTAGCATCGCCTGCACATTCAGTCACTCTAGCGAGCAAATACATAGGTAGGTTAGGTTCGTAATATCATACTTAAAACTATCTCTTATGAAACTGCCTCCATAGCATCATCCTTTTCAAAGTGAATCAAAACAATAGCAATTCAGATCAAAGCACAAATGTATCCAACAAATCAATCTTTTCTCCCATCATTCTCTGCTAATCTCAATCTTCCTCACTCCCGTCCCAGAATAGTATAGCAAAATTCTTCCTATGGAACAACTCCTTCGGCAAACATCCATTCCGTACGGCGTGTACTAAAATCCACGGAACCTACGGCTCAATTATATCAACGGCAATATTCTCCTTGGCTTTCCTTTCCCGGTTTTGCAGCGGGTATAGCATGGCTGGTGGCATGACTTTCCTCTTCTATGGACATGGCATCATTCATCAAAACCTGGGTGTGTTTGCGTACTGGGCACCGCAATGTTAATTTCCTCAATGGTTGGTGGTCTATGTTGTGGTCATTTCTGATCACTTAAAGAGTTAGCAATCCGAACTCGCATCGAAGGAAATATGAGGGGAGGCGTACAATCATTATCTGGCAGGTACTAAAGTTGCGAAGGATTCATTCAACCAGACTGCTGGCTGTAGGTCCTCTTCAATCCGGATGGTGCATGGATTCTCTGGGTAGCCTCGGCCATCTGGTTGATGTAGTTGCGGGCATCTCTGAGTAGCAACATGGTGCTGACCTTCTGTGGGTTATGCAGGGACTCCAGGCGCTTCACGGTCTCAAAGAAGCGCTGCTCACTCTGGTGGTACCGGTCTACATCACTAGGACCTTGTTGGGCAGGTTGCGCACTCTCCTTCTCCAACTCCTTAGACTCAGCCTTGCGGCGCTTGGGAGCACGGATAGAGGGGGTTGGGGAGCCGCTCGCGTTGCTGCGGGTAGAGAGTCCGGGGTCGTTGTGCACGCGCTTCATATGGTCCTTGAGGTTCCAGCTGCGGGGGAAACCGTTACCTGCGACACCGCGATCGCAGCCTTCATACTTGCAGAGATAAGGCTTATCCCCGTGTCCATGCATGGCGTGAGCTTCTCGCTCGTGACGGAGAAGGCAAGCAGTGGAGGAGAAGTGGAGATTCTCGCAGGCATGGACCTTGCAGCGGTATGGCTTGAGGTGGGAGTCGACGAATTTGCTGTGGCGGAAGTATTAGCATTTCTCGATCAAGGAAGAAGAGGGTAAAGGCAAGGTTCATACTCATAGTTGCACTTGAGCTTCTCGGGCTTGTGTGCACAAGATGCTTGTCCTTCCCAGGGGCAGTGGTAAAGTCCGGCGGCATCCGGGCTTACATTCTGGTACAGTGGGTGGTCACGGGCTGAGTTATCAATCTCAACACTCGGACGAGTCGCCAACTTGAAAGACTCGTCGGAGGCTGCGGAACTGCCTGTCAGGTGTCCTCTGCTGGTTAAATCACTAGCAACCTTGGAAAGTCGTGGTCCAACTGGCTTCCTGGAATTCCTCTCGTTTGCAGCTGGGTATTGAGGCATAGCCTCGGGCAGGTCTGTAAGTTCAAACTTCGGTGACAATCCTCCAGTGCTAGATTTGTAATCCATTGGGCTGTTACTTGTTGAGGCCATTTGTTGTTGGGTAAGGGCCCAATTCTCAGTGAAGAGTATGGGGGATGAAGTATGAGACTCCAAAGGGCCAGGTGCCCAGAGCTGTGCAGGATCGGTGTTTCCATTTGTATGGTATGTCATTGGTCCACTGGTAGAAATGGAAATATGACCGTTCAAGGAATGTGAAGGTCTCTGCTGTGGTCCGTACGGAATATCATCTGAGGCACTTGCAAATATGCCACCAACTGAAGCATCTGTGGTTACAGACCCAGCCACGGAGTGATTGTCGAAGTTAACATTGGACTCTCTGTGGAAATAACCTTGGGTTCCATTCAAATCCTCTCCTTGGAATGGGAAATCGAATGATTGAAGATCCATCTGCTGCGTTGGGGTGTACGAAGCAGAATTGGTTGGGCTGGTTGACCTCTCTCTGACATCCGTAGGAGCAGACGACATAGAAAATGATACCTGTGACATGTTGTGATACATGTTTGCTGATCTAGCATGATCATGATATTCAGATACTGAGGATGTTGTCCTCTGTGAGTGACCTCCCAGGGAATTCTGGGAGTAGTTCCGCGACATAGACACTGATTGTGTGGAAGACGGCTCTTCATTCCACTGGTCCTGTGTTGTGTTTGAGTATCCCTTGTGTGTTCTTCCACTGGCTTGTCCATTCTGGTTCATCCTTGGAAAAGAAGTTGTCTGGGAATATCCATGTCCTGAAGATGTCGAATCACGATGGAAGTACTGTTGGCCTTCACCTGTCTGGCTCCAGGATGGAACACTGTACTGGCCCTGCTGAGCAGGTTCTGTGGAATATAAAGAAAATGCAGGAAGTCCATTGTGGGAAAAAGAATCTTCCGTAGAGGATGAGAGGTTGTAACCGCTACACAAAGGGGGTTAGTGTGCTGTGTCACCACTATTTTTAAACAATTGCAAATGAACAAAAGAAAGACAAGAAGAGAAAGGCAATCCGGCAAGTGTCCTGAAAAATCACCGAGTCAGCAGCTGGTTCAGATGCAAGAGGAAGCAAGTTTACAGACCAGGAGGGCAAGGCATCAAAGTGGTGCTAAAGCCAATGTTCCAGAGGATGTTCCATTTATCAAGCAGTCCGGGGAAAAGTAAAAGCAAAGAAATGGCCACATGTACGGCATTCCTGGCATTCCTTGGGATCCATGACGGCTTGTCAACTCGTAGATATTAGTGCCGCAAAACAATATGACTGGGATCTCAAGTCCATCTGGCATCATGTCCACAGGAAAAACCTTTCTGCAAAACAAACAACACAAAGCAACAATCAGTATATACTCATTTGTGAAGATAGGGGTGACGAGCCAGACATAATGTCGGCGCTGAGTAGTAGTACGTACTCAGTGGCATATTTTGATGCCTGATGGACCCGCCGGCCGGCGAGGTCATCTCCTTTTGCAGTAGCGACTGGGACGCTCTGCTTCTGTGCAACCAGGCTTGGCGCAAAATCCATATCCTTGGGCATTGGGCTTGAGGAAGAAAAAAGAAATCCACGGTCTATCTGGGTGCTGTTTGGTATCCCCAGGTATGACTGAATACTTGCTAAAACACGACGCAATAACTGATCCACCATAGTGTGGTACGAAGTTCGATATATATGGTCCATCATCGGTACGGCTGTACGAGGTTCGGTCCATGTTGTCGTAGTCCACGATGGATCAGCAACGGCACGTGCTAAGCATCCATCCTTTGCGTTGGGAATATGCACGTGATCTGGTTGGGCATCTCAGAAAGGGAAAAATATCCAGAAAACGCCTCGGTACGAGTACACACAAAACGGCCAAGGGATTGATTTGCGGCTCCATGGGAAAATAATGGATCCTCTTCTCCTGCTGGACATGTTGAGACCAAATTGGGGGCATACTCACCCGGTCACGAGGACCTCGTCGTCAGGCTTGAGACGATGTTGAAGTGTTGTCTTTGATAATTTAAGACCACTTTTCTCTGGCATAAAAGCAACGCGCGCCTGGAACACGATGGAAATCCTCTGGAGCCATGCAGTACCACTGGAATGAGATAACCTGGGGGTAAACGACATCCACGGAGCCTCTGGAGTTGCCGGCGCCAAAATGACAAAAGAAAACATTGCTTTCGGACAACATGACTGCAAGAGCAACAAAACACGGCGTGAACAAAGTAGAAATATTGTCAATATACCTCGCTGGAGCGGAAACCTTGTTCCTCTTCCTTGGGTCGAATCCAGTCATGGTATCCGGCTTAAGGGTAACACAGGTCTGAGTTTGGACACAAGTCATTGGGTCCTGCTGGGTAGTTCTTTGATGTCGACGTCGGAATCTGTTGTGCTCTTATGCCAGCGGCTGCTTGCAAGCAGAGATTTGAATAGTCTGGGTTCGTATGTTGACTGTATCCTTGTGTATTGAAATAGAGACGTCGTTAAGTCTGAGTTTCTGCGGGAATTATGGAGCTGAGATCTGAAGCAGATGCGTTGGGCACTGAGAGCCTGATGAGAAAGATGGGAATTGAGAAACAAAGGACTGAGTGGGGGATTCCACAAACTTATGGCTCTTGGGTGCTGAGACAGTGATGCGTTGTCATCCACCGCTCATTTTAGCCAGCTTATCAAGGTCCCAAATTATAGTGGGTTCCCTGCAGCATCAATCTCCAGGGGTGTTGGTTGGGGTGACTGAAGGGAATGATGGCGGCTGTATGGAGTGACCAGGTTGACCGCCCGCAGGAATGTCACAACTGATCAAAGCGCGCAAAGCACGAAAACCTTGATTTCGAGCCGACATCAAGCTGACGGCCATGAAGCGACCGACAGCACGGCGTATGAGCTTGGAGGATCGTGCAACGAGGATGCAGCACGACATCGGCAGGACAGAAGAACAGCAGAGCAGCGCAGGAGCGGGTGAACTGGTGGTGCTGAATCGCATGATTTGACACTGCTCTGCGTGGCTGACAGACAGACAGACAGACAGACAGACAGACACAGACAGCCTTGCTGCTGCTGTTGGCGCGTCATTACCGCCCGCAGTCATTCGTATTTCGAATACAATACTTCTTCGTACTGCGTGCTGGTACAAGGGGGCGCCGTGGCTTCAATCAATCACACAAGCAGGAAAAATGCCGCACCGTATTAATCCAAGGATTCGCAAAGTTTGAACACATCAGAAAAGGCTCTGGTGGCTTGGCGGCTGTAGCAGGTGCCCAAGTGCAGCAAAAGACTGTCGTTCCCGCGCTCCCGCCGCCCATCAGAAGCTTTCCAGCCTTGCCGACCCCTCCAAAAGTCCAAATGCAACATACGGCAATCTGCGCTGATCACCATGATCTGCTATTTCCGAAACAAACCAAAGCCACATGGTGACTCGATTGAGAGTATCACAACTTCGCAGAGTCAACGGCGCGGGCGACGACAACTTGGCAGCAAGTTGACGCCGTAGCACTTCCCTGACTTTGAGATTCAAGTTGAAAATTGACTCGTCTTGGTGTATTCCTTCGCATTCTCTGCGAGTCTGGCGCCAATTGACAATGCCTCACCGCTTGAAGTGCGGAGCAGATCAGGCGCTTTTTTGCTCACAAAGCATGTTCAGCGTGCTCAGTGTGTTCGAAAGGTGTGACCGCCGTGGTGGGTGATTGGCGACGAGCTGCAAGCCCTACAAACAGCCCACCGGTGTGTCGTGTCGCGCTGTCAACGTTACAGCCAATAATGCCATCAGAATAGAAATCATCTGTCATGGCTGAGGGCATTCAGGATAATATCGCGCCTATGAGAGCAATCCGAGTGTGCATTGTGCTGTGCGTGCGACGTGCAGGTCGAAGGAAGAAGTGGACATAATTCAACCCTTGTTGTCCCTTGAGAGACTCCCACACCATCTGCAGGCGCACTCTGCACAATCACTTTTGTCAGTGGAGGCTGTTGACACCACTTTTGGGGTAGGCATGGTGTCACCATGCAGACAGGAGGGATAGGAGTTGGAATTGGAGTTGAAAGTTGAAGTGGGAGACTGGAGTGAGAGTTGGAGAGTGGCCGCTGGTTGGTTGTGAAAGATGCTGTAGTACAGTAGGAGAGATTCTCCGCACAAATACAGCCGAGGCTGTTCTCGAAAGCATCAGCATCAGCCTTGGCCTCCGTCCTCCGTCACTTGGTAGCCTCGTGGCAGAATTCCGCCGTCATGCGCTAAACAGATCTCATTTCGACGTCATTCTCCACGAGGCTGAAGATCTGGAAATCTGGAGAAGTTGGAACAGGCCTCTGTCCTTGAACTTCGACTGCTCACAAATTCCTGAACTCTCCTGGCGATCTCTTTCAGAATCCGTAACCTCGCCTGTTGATCTGATGTACTCCGGCGCGGAGAACCCTGAATAAGGGTGATACCTCTGCTGGAAAGATGGCTGGGTGGCTGGGCTGAAGGCTTGTGGGGAAGAAGAAGATAGAGAGAGGTTTTAACGTCGTCTAAATCTGATGGCCTCCCTGTTAGGTATGTTCGAGTTCTTTAGGTCACCGGCTTCATTAACATGATATCACGTGACCAGATGGGGAAGTAGTATACCGACTGGCACCGTATCTGGTTGGCGTCTTCGAATCAGCATTAGAAACTACTTCCGGTTACGTACGCAATAATACCCCGATACTTCGTAACGTGTCTCGAACTCTTTTAGCCGCTCCCAAAGCTCGCTCACATCGTTACTTTTCTTCTGCTAGAGAAAACACATCGGCACTGAGTCGTGCAAAAGTTCTACACCAGCGTTTTGGCTTTCCACCATCGGGGCCTCTGTGTTTCAATGGCCATGCGGTAAACTCTATCAGACTTCAGTTAAGATATTCATCCTGTAATTAAGACCGTCGCCTTCGCTGCCAGGACCTCTCAATTCGAGACGGAGTACTTCACTATCGTATTGTGTTTCTCCCTTCACTCCTGTTGCACGCAAAAGGAAACTCTGTTGACTTCGCAAGATCACAAAAAGAAAAGAATACGTCGGCGGTCATTTCCGAACTGCGCCGTATTCAATCTCTGAAATCTACAAAGTATCCTGTTCACGTACATTAGCCGAGCAGACCAAGACGCCGCAGGTTCCGCTACTCAAGGCAGCAGCTTTATCACCAAATCAGCGACGAAGGAGGTTTTAGACGAGCTAGCTGTTCAGTGTATTGTAGTATTCGTGATTAATTGATCGGAGCATGCATTGTGTTTGCTGAATCTAGTAACTTGGATCTATTTGGGGAGTACATAGCTTCGAATAGATGGAGACAATCACTTATCGCCGAAGTTTGGACGTGAAGTTACAGTGGATGGAGTGAAGATGGAAACCATTCCCCGGTTCGAGAGGGTATGCGCGAAGATGGATATTTGTTGGCTCCAGGAGTCACTATAGAAACTTCCACGCAAAAACTGCACCTCTTTTGTGATCTCACTTTTCAAGTAAACCTCAATCGAGCATCTGCTGGAAGCAGGTCAAGTCTAGGAGCATTCCTGGGTCTTCACCCCCAAGTCTACGACTCGCTAACAACAACCGGACAAGATGAATATCTTCGCGCTCGCCATCGTCCTGTTGGGACTTCTTTCTCAAGCGATTGCTGAAGCAACCTACTTCACAGTCCTCTTTACTTTGGCTTCCTCTGGATCTCAGTATGCCATTACAAGGGTGTGTTGCTCATCAAGTGCCAGTCTTAATTCCCAGCGATCCATCGATCTAATGATCTTGTTTGTAGTTCGATAGCACAATGATCGTCCCGTCGACCTCAACTGGCTCTGGCTTTCACTCCGCTTGGCCAGGCCTTGAACCTGAAGGCGAAAACTTCGTCTATCAAAACGTCCTCATCGATTCCGGCCATCAATGGTACTTCTTCACAGAGTACTGCTGCCAGTAAGTTGGGATCGTCAGATGCAGCTGCTACTGTATCTAGCTGACCAAAGTGTAGCCCTTCCAACTATGACTATCGACCGCAAACAGGTATGTCTGAATAATTATCTAAATGATAGAAAACCGAGTAAGCATCGGCTAATATGATCTTCAGTCTCCCCCAGCAATACGATAACTTCGTCCTTCAGCCTCAATCCTGCAAGTGGCGAGTGGACAAACACCTGGTCTCAAGTCGGAGGAGCATCAGGAGCTGTCACGAAAAACTCTTTTCGTAAGCCATTACTTCATGCACCTCTCTCATAAACAGCAAGCTGACTTGGATAGCCACCGAGGGTATCTTGAGTCAAGTATACTGCCACTCATATCCTCGAAGCATACGCAAAGCTAACAGAACATAGGCCGTCCTCGCTATCGAACTACAGGATGGAGCCACTTGGGACTTTGGGGATGTAACTTGGAAGGACATTACAATCGTAGCCAACACGACTTCCACGAGCTGGTGTGAAAGGCAAGCTTCTTTAGAGCGACCAGATTGCTAGACGTACACAGCTGATGAACTTTTAGCTATCAAACCTTCGGCGGATTCAGTAGAACCATGTCCAATCCTGTTGCTACAGTTTCTGGAGGCTCTAGCACTTGCTATATTGCGAGTTTAGTGTTCCACGCCCCATGAGTTGGAAGAAGAGGGTTCGCCGGCTTCTTATCCAAAGAAACGGTATACTCCATAACACAACTATGTACCGTATCGAACTTAGAGTCACTGAGGCTTCCGGAGTCAGCATATAAAGGAAAGGGAGCACGTCTGAAGAAAAGCATCGGGACAAAGGGCCAGCAGGCTAAACTTCTTCATGTAATAATGAACAGCATTGGGAACGGCGTAAGGATGATACCCATAGCATCTTCGAATCGAGAGATTACACCTTGAATGAATTCAGGCACCTCACTTGAAGTGATGCTGGACCTTTGATTCTGAAGAAGGACTGCAGGCTCGTTGTCATGAAGGCTCCTCTCTACCTGGTCTCAACCTGCTTGTGCTTCTCGAGTTCTGTTTACTCGACAGCCCTGTTCCAGGTGGACTCTTGTCCAACTGCTTCAATTTGAGAGGGAGTCAGCAGCTCAATTGCGACTTCTCAGTTGCTCCAATGAATCCTGGATCCAGTGGTATAACGTGGAGTTGATCATGGTGATGGTTGGGAGGATGAGGAGGGCTTGAAGCAGGTCGAGAATCCTACAGTACTGTAAATTAATGTTATCGCGCCCGCGCCCACCTGGTACCACACCCACCAAAATTCTTCCGACCCCACCTGCACATTCAAACCACCACCACTACAACAAAAACCAGACAACACCACCATGCCAGTGAGTCCAAGACACCGTGCAGTGGGTTTGAAATTTACTAGCTAACAAATAAACCACCGCAGCTCATAATCCTAACCGGCTACCCCACCTCCGGCAAAACGCACCGCGCCCACCAACTCGAGGCCTATTTCACTGAACGACTCTCCACGCTCGCCGCCCAAAGCAACACAACCAGCGCAAGCACAGCAGCACCCCCGCGCGTCCACCTAATCTCCGACCACACGCTCAGTATCCCCCGCACAGTCTACAACCTCGAATCTAAAGATGTCCACGAACGGTCCAACAATGCGTCGGAGAAAGACGCGCGCGCATCCATCTACGCGGCTGTCAAGCGCGTGTTGAGTACTAAGGATATTGTAATCCTGGATCAGGCGAATTATATTAAGGGGTGGAGGTATCAGTTGTATTGTGAGGCGAAGGCCGTGAGGAGTACGCATTGTGTGGTGCATGTGGGGACTGCGAAGGAGAAAGCTAGGGAGGTTAATGAAGGGAGGCTTGCGAAGAGAGATGCTGGAGGGGAGGGAGAGGGAAAGGGAGAGGTGGAAGAGGAGGACATGCCGTATGAGACGGAGTGTTGGGAGAATTTGGTGTACAGGTATGAAGAGCCTAATGCATTTACGAGATGGGATAGTCCGCTTTTCACCGTGGTATGGGAGGACGAGACACCACCGCTCGACGAGATATGGGAGGCGCTCATAGGGTCCGATGGCGGGAAGAAAGTAGTCCGACCGAATGCCGCTACGGTTATGAAAGCCGCAAGCAGCGAAGATTATCTCTACGAGCTTGATCGCACAACGCAGATGATCCTGAACAAGATCCTTGAGTGGGCGAAAGATCATCCTGGGGAAGGAGGCGGCGAGATTGATGCCGGCGAGGGAATGGAATTGGAGCTACCGAGTAATCCTGTTGGATTACCTGCGCTGCAGAGGTTGAGGAGGCAGTTCATTAGTTTGAATAGGCAGACTCCTGTGTCTGTGTCGAGGATTAAGGAGAGCTTTGTGTCGTATCTCAATCAGTCTTTTGAGCATATGTAGGTAGGTAGGTAGGGCAGGTAGGCGTGGGCAGGGATGGAGGTTTATGCATTGGCGATCGGAGTTTGATACCCCTGGTATTGAGTGAAGCGTTTACAAAGGTGCATAGAATATACACCACTTCAATGATTTCTCCCTCGCTTAATCTATCAAAAGTAGTAGAGAGATAGCATCACGAGCAAATGCATAGTAGAGTTCGAGGTGGGAATTGTCCATGACTCTCCGGAGTAGCAGAGAAGCACATAGGCTAGAGAAGAGTTGAGAGTTTCCTAAATATACTTGTATGTGGGGTACAAAGTGGGCATGCAGTTGCATGGCGGGGTTGAATGCCGAAGAATAATTCCCTCCCCACGCGGGCAGGACACGTGGACGGCTTCGACGGTAATGGAGAGGGGTCGGTTGATTTAGTAGATAAGCCAACGGTCGCAACATTCACGTACTGTACAATCTCAATCTTAACAAGGCCAAGTGTCACATCGGGGGTCAACTCAGTCCGAAGGCCGCATTGCAATTTGCAACACTCTTATATTGCCGTACTGTATCTACCAGCTCTACTCTTTATCCTTCTCCTTCTCCTTCTCTGTGATACTGATACGTAGGTACTTGCCCAAGGTAGATTCTAACACATGTACATACAGCTCAACTCACGTTACAAAAGGTACCATGGCAATCATGGAACAGATCCGGGCTCTCAACGAATCCACAGGCCCCGGAATTGCAGATATCCTGTTTCCAACCTTCCAGATCTTTGTGCCCCTCCTCCAGAAGCACAAATCATCAATCCTCTCCATACCAAAAACAACCGAGTCTTATGGGTCTCACCCAAGGCAGAAGCTGGACATCTACTTGCCAGCTCAATCACCAGACGATGCCCCAATTCTGGTCTTTATCTATGGCGGGGGTCTCGTCGCCGGTGATAAGATTGTGCCAGACATGATGATTCCCGACTCACTGATGTATCACAATCTCGGTAGCTTCTTTGCCAATCATGGGTTCAGAGCCATCATCCCCGACTACAGGAGAGTCAACTCTGAGCTGGGAGGTGAAGATGCCGTGTTTCCATCCGGTGGTGAAGATATCTCGCTCGTGTTCAAATGGCTCGAGAATCATGCTTCAAAGGGGAAGAAATCTGATGTCTTTTTGATGGGAAACTCTGCTGGTGGTCTGCACTCTTGCACTTTCTTGTTGGAGCCAAGGTTTCTCGAGCAGAGGAAGCAAATGGTGTCGGGTGAGAAGGGACTAGTTCTCAAGGGATTTGTCGACCTTTCAGTACCGCATCACTTCAAAAGTGCGCCTCCGGAACGTGCCGATATGTTGCAAAAGTATTATGGATCAAATTCAAATGTCGAGGAGCGCTGTCCCTATGGTCTCCTTTCGGCTGCTATCAAGTCTGGCAAAACGATGCAAGAACTAGGCGTACCGAATACCTTGGTCTTATTGTCGGAATTTGATCCTGCTGATGATATCACGGATAGTGTTCACGACTTTGTGGACCTGTGGCAGAAGGGTTGGGGAGAGACTGGGTTGACTGTTGAGCTGATTAAGGGACATAACCATATCAGTCCTCCGCCTGCTCTGATGAGCGGAGAAGGAGAACAGTGGGGCGAGGATGTTGCAAAGTGGATGAAGGAAGCAAGTGGCTGAAGGAGATAGAAGATTGTGCCAAACGTCGCTGTGGGATGAACAAGATGTAAACCAGTTTATCAAATTTGTTAAATGGACAATTACGGAGCAGCAACATGTGGGCAAATAGTGTGAATTGAGGAACTGTTGACTCGCGAGAGTGTGGCCTCGAGGGGGCTATTTGTAGTGGCTAAGCGAATTAACAGCGTTGCGCCTTGTTGTGAGCGCTGTCAAAGTGGCTCGCCCAGGACTCAATTCAAATTGGAGATTATTTTGCAAGTTCAGTCCCTTCTTATTTGCCTGTGATCTGGAAGAGAGCAGGGAATGGATTCACTTGGTATTTGAGAATGCATCAAAAGAAGGCGCTTGATGCGCCGACCCTGCTCCTATTGCTGTGAGTAGCCTTGGAAGGATTAATATTGACTTGTATTGTTGCATACCTTTGACAACAAGGGTGTTTTTGTGCAACCATGGAGCGCCCGCATCAGTCGGTCCATTTAGCGAGCAGTCCAAGAGCATTGTTGATACGCGAACCGTTGCAGTTCTCTGAATTAATTCGTGATAAGGATTATACTCAGAACCAGAGAGGCATAACAGTCATACTTCTTCGAAATATGAGAAATCTGAAGGCAGCTGCAGATGGCAGTGGAAGATAACCTCACCAATGTTGAAGTTGGAATAAAGTAGACTGAATATGGTAACTTCGTAAGAAGCCCGCTTTGTAGAGCTAGAATGTTAGCTAGACGTAGACATATTATTCCACAAATGAGGACAGAAGATACCCTTTGCGCGTATCCAGCTAGACATTTTCCCTTGCTGGCAAGTGAGTGGAAGAATACATTGCGAGCTTTGTTCCCATGGTTAGCGAAATCAGCAACCTCGGGGCTCCAACGACCAAGTGCTGACAAAAGCCACCGCTCTCAAATGTCACCTTTTTAGATATAAATATACGATCTCTGATCCAATATCTCGATAACAAAGCAAGGAGGTTTAGGACGAATTTCTGATTCGACAAAAAACGAGACATGGCTAGGCTACACCAGAAACGAGCTAAGCTAGAAGTTGGCGTCTATCGAGAAAATGCCGCGCACAGCATCCACCAACACCAAAGTGACCAAAGGAGCGAAACTTGCAGGCATTAGAAGCGCATGATTCACTTTTAAGCACGAAGCTAAAAAGAACGACGTGCAACAAAAGATTCAGATCTTGTAAAGGTGTGACAGATCAAGAGCTAAGAGGAGTAGTGGTAGATCGTTGATGCAACGCAACGGAAATGGAAAGGGGTGCCAAACACGGATAGCTTCTTCAGTGGATTGTGGATTGGTGCATGTCTAGTGGAAACAGCGTTTTTCGAGTAAATTTGACAACAAGGAAAAAGGCTCGGATTGAGCATAAACAAAAGAGAAAACGGCCTGCATAGGAATGTCGAATCAGTATGTATAAAATATCAAGGGGCCTCGCCGTCGTATCGTCGCATGCTTCGTTCAAGTCGTACTTGACGATATCCAAACACTCCCCAAAAGAAAAACTCACAACAATGCAACAGCAACTGGTTGGATTCGGTCTTCCCATGATTATGCCCTTTTGTACAGTTATTCATCAGTCTTCATCCTCTGCTCCCATAACCCTTGCCTATCCCCTCCCAAACACCCATTCCTGAACGCTCAAGGTCTCTGAACCCGGATTCCCTCCTTTCCTGTCCTCATAAAAGAGCTGTTGCATTCCTCATACGCCCGTCCAGCACCAAATCCTACACCGATGAACGCAGGCCAAGCTCTTCGTTTGAATAGGAGCACCGAGAAGACGACACCGAATCCGAGACCGAGTGATGAGCGGATAAGGAGATTCGATAGACAGCGATCCCACTGTTAATGCCACATTGTCAGTATTGCGCCCAACAAAGAGGATCCGCACGCAGGGCGAGCACTGCAGAGCTTACCTTCTCGTTCAAGAGAGCTTCGCTGACGGGTTTGCTTGGTCGCACAACCGCGGGTGGTGTAATGGATGTCTCAGGCATGGCTGCGAACGGCTATATAGCAACATCAGCATTCAATTGATCGATTGAAGAGCTGTTTAACTTACAAGAATGTGTGATGAGTGAGGAATTCGTAGGGATTGGGCTTGGAGCTGTGATGGCAGTCTCGTTGCTCTGTCTTGCTCCTGGCTGGAATTCCATGGCGGTGAGTGAGTGTCGACGGATTAGGAATGGTGGGAAGGTTTCTGCCGATACGCGCGAAATCATTTGATATTTTGTTGTGAAGAGGGGTGATATCCGTAACTTCTATTGGGTTGCATTTTTAAACAATGGTATGTAAATGTGATTTTTAAGTCGCGAAGTCTTGCTGATTATTTCTGGACAGGCATCCCGATCTCGTTCTGCCCAAGAAAAGCTCACAGAGCTCGAAAAAGAATCTGCGCCATTCGAGGAACAGCTTGCAGAGGCTGCCAAGTTCATCGGAGTTGACCTAGATACTGTTGGCAGACTTGGGGAGGAGTTTAATGAGACAGGAAATCAACATGCAGTTGTCGCTATTCATGGAAGAGAGGAATGGCTGTTGAGGTGGCTCTTGAAGAAGTTGCAATCTTCGAAAGACGATATTCCCAGGTTAGAATTCTTGCACTTGGTTTTATAGATTGTTGCTGATTATGACTCCAGGAAAACTCCATCGTCGTGGTACTTACTGCGCCATGTCCTTCAAACTGTGCCCTTGCCGAACTCAGCGAGGACGTTGAACGAGAGGAAATTTATGACCATTTTACGACAAACATTAGAGGAGGCACGAAAGTCAGTCGACACTGCCAGCGTAGAAGCTCAAAAGAATCCATCGGACGCCAGTTCAACTGTGCAAGAAGAAAAACAAAAACTCTCGAAGAAGCGGAAGAGGTCCGGAGAACTAGTTACACACAAGAAGGGATCAACAAGCCATGGACAGCAAGAACTGCTGAACTCTATATTTGCAACCATAAACTGCATGGTTCAGTCTACAGTCTTTACCTCTACAAATGCCGAAGGAGAACAGAACGCTGCTTTCTCCATGGAGTACATGAGGTCTGTAATCAGGACTTCAGCAGAAGAATCCGCAAAGATACTTGGAGCATGGCTTGCACTTAGCAATGTGGTTTTGAAGGCAGTATATGGTCTTGATGTTTTAAAGCTGCAGTCATGGCTCACTCCTTTCGTCCAGATATGGAGTTCTCACGCTGGAGGCGAGGATACTGTCCAGTTTTCACTCAACTGCACACAGCCATTGCTTTCATTACTCCACACAGCAAGTAAATCACAACCAGTAGCTAAGAACTGGATAGTTACCATGGAAGAATTAATTGCGCGCAACATCATCATACCAGCGAAGACAGGCAATAACGTTGTGGCTGCAAAAATGTCTACCAGCGATAGCAGCCTTGACTTGGAGATTCTACGCACCTTAACAAGAGTACCAGTCTTACTCGACTCAGCCAACGCTCCACTGCTTTTCGATGTTGCGATTCGTTCATCACAACCTCATGGGGCTCGCCGTCGCGCGCAGGACGAAGCTTGGCTTGTGCAGGTCTTCAACACCCTCGTGGAGCCTATTCCGTCCGAAAGATCTGAAGCTCAAAGCGAAGCCCTGTGTTCGATGTTGCAGAGGGCAATAGACCACAAGGTGATTTTAGATCTCTCGACTCTACGGTCTATCGCTGCTGGCGCACTGGACTCCTTTGCTGCCGCTGGCAAAGGAGATTGGAAGCTTCTGGCTACGATCATACACCTCGACGAGAATGTCTTCTTGATACCAAACGAAGATGAAGATTTGCTCAAGACTCTCCTAGCACAGATCACCACTACTTCCCTTGATTCAAGAATGTGGCCAGAATTGCGGGATCAGGTTGTTGATGGAGTCCTTGTTCCCCTCATGAAATTGTTTGCCACCAAGGCACGAGATTTGACTGGCTTCGTCAAGCATTGGTACGCACAGTTGGTTTTATTTGAGACTAGACGCACTGCATCAAATTCGGACTTATTCAGTGCTTGGGAAGATGGTGCTCTGCAGATTGAGTTCAACAAACTTCTCGAACCATCATTAACTCCCCAACAAATTATTCAGCTACTTGAATGGCTGGAGTCGGAAGTGAAAGTAAACCCGGGGGCTGGAACCGTGATCTTCGAAGCCATTGTTTCTTCTATCTCTAGTGAAGAATCGGTCGATGCTGTTGGGCTACGCCTTTTTCAAATTGTGTTCGACGACGCTAAGATTTTGGAGATGATGGATGAACGTTACAAGTGGCGATACTGGAGGATCATTACCAAAACATTACAGTGGGCAAAGATTATAGGTATAGATAAGCTTCAAGCACTTTGGACCGAAAAAGCCCTTCCATTCTCTATACTCCTCGAGAGAGGAACAGATGGCACTGAAAATCTATTTGGGAAAGTGGTTAAAGGTCAGAAGGGTCTGATTCTGGGGCCACGAGAGCTGGAGACACTTGAACAATTTCGATGTGCATGTGCTGTTTGGGATATATCAAGCACCGAGCAATTTGAGAAAATGGTCAAGCCAGTGATGCTCAGTCTCCTGAAAAAATACCAGCATGGACTCAGATCCTTTGCAAAAGCCCTCGCCAAAGGAGCACCTCAGAGCAGCCCTGAAGTTATACCCGAAAGTACATATCGCAGAAGTCCAAGCACATTATCTCCAAATGACAATTGGTTATACTGGTCGTGTGCCCAGTGTGTTATGGTCGAGTTTCCTCGAGCTTTCACGTAAGGAAACATGTTCCTTGCTAATGACCTCTCCACTGACCGCCACTGACCGCCACAGGCTCTGCATTGAACTCCCCGAGGACAAATTTAGAGGGTTACTTCAAAATTCTTTCTACCTAGCTTCTGGCAACACAGCCACTGTTTTCTCTAAGGTGTGGACATCATTACTCTCTGATTACTCCATCTTGAACAACCCAAAGATTACTGGTATGTTTGTCCATCATGTTCCGGGCTATTTGACTTTGGATTGGCTGTCAGTACTGATGGTAGGTGCTAATTAACCGTGTTTTAGGCCAGCTTATTTCGGTCATGTTGGACAAAAAGACGCACGAGAAAGGAGACCACTACAACAACTCCAATGCTTTTGCCGCTGAGTGTCTGCAAAAGGTGCCCTTGGAGCTTCTAACCAAGAAAGACAGAGAAAGCATCATGACAAAGTGGCTACCTACTGATGCTTCAAGGAAGATGGGCAAGGATCTCCTAATTGGTTCAGGTCCTGTGTTCCTTGCTTTACTCGTCAAGACTATGCACAGGTCTCCTGCTTACGATGTTGGTTGTTCCACGATAGACACTGCATAGCATTACTAATACTTTACAGAATATGAAATTTCAAGACCTCGTGGATGTGGCGGAAGCAGTAGCTTATTCCAAGAAGCCACGAGTAGCCATAGGCTTGTTCCAGATGATAGCAAAGACGACATTGAGGTAGATATCTCGCTCCACGTTGATATCAATACCATTTCGTCGCTAACGTCGGTCTAGTCACATCACTGCGTCTATCGACCAAGGTCAGAACTGCTCGTACATTCAAAACGCTTTTAAGTATATCCAGACAAATGTGGGCGAGGAGGGGTTGTGGGCCTCGAACCCGACTCACAATAACTACTCTGCCATCAAGTTAGCAGAAGTTGTGTTCGCTGCGTTGTCAGCAAAATCAGAGCCTTTGAACGACTCCAACATCATCAGCAGCAAGGACTTTGGGAAACTGACAAAGGCCTTACGAAAAACACTTCTCGCCCGACTAAAAAAGCTACTCCGGAGTACTGACAGCATCGAGAGCGACGATGACGACGAAGCTGTAAATATTCTGTGCACCATAGATGCGATGACCGTTGTAGGTGTAGATGAAGCAAAGTTAGCGAATCTCTCCAGCAACGCTAGTTCTCGTATCATGTCGTTGGAAGGGATTGGTTTAGAAATTGGGAAACAACTCAAAGCTTTTATGGCCGGACATTCCACAGAAATTGGAAACGAAGCTCTTAGCCGAGGTGATACTTCCTCCGAATTTGGTCGGGAAGTTATCCGCGATGGAATCGCCTCTCTCATCCGAGAAATGAGCGAAGAAAAGAAGCTAAAACTCCTTCAAGGCCTGTTTGGTGATGACTGGGCTGGAAGGACGCAACTAGACAGACTCTATGCTATGAGACATGTCATTGTTGGATGTGAAGGTTAGTCAAGCAGACTTCAATGCACTGTAATGAGCTGACCAACGAAAGATTCTCGGACTACTCCCATGGAATTGGAAGATGAAAATGAGCATATGCCGTTCACACTGTCCATAGCATATTCTGCGTTATGCAGGCAATTGCATCAGACGACATCTATCAGACAGTTCTGCCTCATCAGCGAGACATTACAAATGATGCTCCGCACCAAAGTAAGTCCATCACCTCTTGAGTCTCGCACGTCACGTCTGACCAAAGCAAAGGGCCGTACACTATCCCAATACAACATTGATATTACCCTCGGCAGCATATCAATCCTCTGTTCCCGCTCAGCACCCGCTCTCAACCCCAAGCATGCAGGAACAATCTACCTTCACCTGTGCACTCTACTCCGCGAAGTCCTGACCTCACACCGCCTCAAACTCCACGGACATTTCCACCTCGTAGTACAAGTGATGCAAGCACTTCTCCGCCTCCTTTATAAACCACACACGCACACCAGCCAAGCATTCCTCAAACAACACCCGCCAGCAGCTTGGCTCCCCCAGCAACCCAACACAATCCATCCCCTACATAGCGTCCACGCAAAAGCCTTCACCCGTCTCCTAACCCTAATCTGCGACCCCACAACCTCGAGCGTAACACGCGCCAAGCAAAACCCTCTCAACTCAGCGACCCATTCAGCCAAGAAGATCGCAGGCCAACACATGCACTTCGTACTAACGCTCTACGTCAAACTACAGCTGGAGATGCGCATGTTATCTGAGGTCCGAGAGAAGATGATTCCAGGCATCTACGCGATATTCGATACGACGAGTCCCGAGATGAGGAGGATGATAAGCGATGGGCTTGATTCTAGCGGTAGGGTGATCTTCACCGGTCTTTTCAGGGATTGGCACAAATTTGGACAGTGGAATGGTTCTTGAGATAGTTAAGTAGGTTCAGTGGATAATATAGAACAAAAATTCAAAAATGGTTTGATTTTGTGGACCATCAGAGGAAATGACGTTCTAAGATACTTAAGTAAGTAGCTATAGAATGGCATAGAATAGAATAGCATAGCATAGCATAGCTCTGGTAACGCTTCATTTCCCGTAGACTGAGTGGTTGAAGCTGCATTCAGTGTATTCCATTTACATTAAACATTTAGATTTCTCCTTCAGTTGTCCCGCTTGGCTTCTGTCGTGCAAAAGGGTATCCTAGATATCGCCAAATCAACACAGAGGAAACATAGCTCATGAAGACCCCAATCCCATCTAGATCCAACCAGATCCGCCAAGAAATATATACAGTCAAATCAATACAATCCAAGCACCCTTTCCATTCAGTCCCAAACCACGACGTAACATGTACGTAAAAGCACAATCCCCTTGCCAGTTCCCCACTAACTGCAGAACAGTTTCTTCAACTTGGCCAGAATCTTGGGCAACAACTTCTTAGCCAACTTCTCCGATGGCTCATTCTGCTTACCACCACCAGAACCACCTTGATTATCCCCAGGCTGTGGCTGTGGCTGATGCGGCGGTTGTTGGGGCTTTCCACCACCATGTTGCTGGCCTCCATGCTGCTGGCCCTCACGACCATCGATGGGAGGCATAACAGCAGGTCCACCTTGAAGATTGATGTACATGCGTCCAGCATTGTCCTCGGCCGAGTATTGCAGACCCAGTTCTTTACAGATTTGTTCGACGCGCGGTTTGATCTTCTGGACATGGTCGGTGGAGTGATTTCCCTTTCCTACGATGCTATTCCCCGATCATCAGTCCTCGGTCCTCTCCAATAATGAACCTCGACGTCACACTTCACCAATGCCACCACAAGAAGCTTCCAAGAAGAGGAAGTACTCACACATGCAAATGAGTTTGTCCCTGGCCCTGCGCATATCTAATCCTCTGCTCCAAGATATCCTCAGCCTCCTGCACAAACTGTCCATGCAAATCAATCGTATCGTCCGCCACCCTCCCACCACTGTTATTCTCACGGAATATATAATCCGAGGCCTGTTTATTATACTGATCCATCTTCGCCGCGTGCGCTTTTCCCTCTTCCGAGAGCTGATGTGCAGCTGCTCCATCACCGGACGAGTAGGCGGCGTGTGCTTTGTCGAAACATGCTCCTCTTTTTGCGGCTTCTTGACGTGCGAGGTCGCGGAGCCGATCGTATTCTGCTTCGGCGGACGAGTCGGTGCTGTGGTTGAATGCTGCGGGTTGTTTGTTAGTAGCTGGCACCTGCTTGTGCTTCCTGGTTCCTGGGGTTGAACGCGCCAAGGCTGAATGATATCTCGAGGCCTGGAGTGATGGAGACGTACCTTTGCCGCCCAATTGGGTCATGGGATGTGATTGCGACGACATCTTCAGGAGTGGTACAGAGGATAGTCAGTGATGCGTTGCAAGAGAAACAGACGACGAGAGATGCAGGTTTTATTGTCGTCGCGGAGAAGAATAACACGAAGAGAGTGCTGGCAGGCTAGCGAGCCTTGATTTCAACTGCTGGCGCTGCGTGCTGCAGGGTCTCTGCCTGTCAGGGGGTCGATGTCAAATCAAGATCTCTCTCAGCTGTGCAGGGTTCTTTTCTGTCTCCACGCCCTTCAGCCTCGTCATTGGCATTTTGGCTTGGGCGAGTCTGGTGATGTTGGTGCTGGTGTTGGTGTTGATGAAGTCCACGTCGTGGCATGCGGTACGAAAGCGGTGCTTGGAGTTGCCTCGGCCAAGTTGGCGATTACCACAGCAGTGTCACAATTTGATAGGGTTGATTTGCGGAATGGAACTTGTGATGCAGAACGGAGCTTCATTCAACTGCGGTAGAAAACGTCCTTCATGCCATCATCAACATCACACTGCAGCCCTCCCAATCACCTAGAATCCTCACTCCCACTCGTCTTTCTGAACCTGGCCGGTGAAGGGCAACCACTATCACACTCCACCGAAACAACACTGCCCGCTCTCCCCGTACTCACTGCTTCCACATCGGTTGGCACCTAGGAAACCCATCAGCAATTTCCCTTCAAACCACCCAAAACAACACAAATCAGCAACGCACAGCACTCTTCCTCCTCCCAATCACAAACCTCCCACCAGCAAAAGAGCCCCCAGAACTCCCCAACAAGGCCAATTTCTCCACAATGTGCCGCCTCGCCAACCTATGCTCCACATGATCCCCTCCCATCAACACATCCTGAGCATATCTCCTCCCTTCAATCTGAATATAACCATTGGTGGAGTCGCCGCTGAATAATTCACTGCGCAGGTAACGGACGGTGATTTCGAGGATCACGAAGACGGTCCAGACGAGCATTAGGAAGAAGATCAATAGGCTGATGGCCAGAATGGTAAGTTCGATGGGTGTGATGCGGAGCTTGAGGGCGGATGTTGGAGACTGGGTTCGGGAGAGGAGATGGACGGTTGATTCTGGTAGTGGGGGTGTGTTGCGGATTTCGCTGAGTGTTCTGGTTATGGTCGGCATGCTTCGTGTGGTAGAGTCCCACGGATATGAATGTTTCGGGGCAAGGATTATAGGTAGAGCGGTAGTTGAGGTTTAGAGAAGTTGTTGCGGTCTTGGTTGGAAGAGTCTGCAGATGCAAAGAGGATGTGAATTGGTGCTGGTTTGTACCTTCTCCTTGAGAAGGAAAAGAGAGCAACGCTGTTACCCCGTCTTTACAATATGCCACCGTGGAGTCACCCAGACTGAGTCCATGATTCACAAACCGAATACCTTGACTGGAATGGTACATCTCGAAAACTGCTCCCTCTGAATCATTGATTTGGATTGAAAACTTCAATGCTAGCTTCTGTGTTCAACTTGTCGCTCTCTTCTTCAGGTGCTTGTTCAGAAGGCACTCCCTAAGATCCCAAGCTGAGCCCACACGTTTTGGATCCTTGAAGACAAAGACTTCTTCAATTTCATGATAGACGAACCAGACAATTCAACGTTTATTCTTAGAGCCAACTACTGCTGGTGCGGTTCATGATGAGAAAGGGAAGAGGTAGATAAAACAAGAAACCGGAAGTGTACTGGACAAAAAACAACTACAAAACCATTGTGTTTGGGAAGCAGCAGGTCGTTGTGTGCAAGTAACAAACCGGTCACCTGTCACTGCATGTCCCGGAAAGGTGTTTCGAAACAACATGGTCAGCATCAGCTTGACACTTGCGGATTCCTGCAGAATCTCGATGGCAAACATTTCCACAGCTTTGTACTTCGGACGAAGGCGGAATTGAATGGATGAGCCAACTTGCACGCAGTTGGCCGAGAACAGAAGCTGAACAAGAGCACCGAACAACGTGGCCTGGGCAAGTACCTCATAACGATCTTTGCGGTGTCCTCGGTAGTCGATCGCAATCTTCAGTGGGTGGACTTTGTGCTGTTCCAAGTTCCAACCGTCAGCGGTCAGCGGGGGAGCAAAGAATCGCCCACCACCGGTCGATCAAAACACATGGTTTCCTGATATGTTCTGTATCTCTTACTTTTAAGGAGCTTGTCGCAATAAGTCTTATTATAATTGTCCTTCTCAAACGGTAGCAGGGGAATCGACAGCGGTTGATGACATGCATCGTGTTTTGAGTGGTCCATGTCGTCGTTCTAGAAGGCACTTGGAAGACCGGTTTGGAGAAAAGACGTTTCCAAGTGGATCATCAAATGTCGACGACCATTTCCTGGCCGGCTATCTCGTGTCACGGTCTCAAGGCACGACTGGATTGGAATTGAAATTAGATCTCTTGGTTTGCGGCCCATGTCGACACGCAGCTCATCAACGGCTTCGGTTGCAATTCAAGTCAAGTTGTAGCAATGCTCAACATGGCAGCCAGACTATCGAAAGCTATGGCGCAAGCGAAATGATGATGACATCTACGTCTCGGCCTCAGGGCATGGACAGGATTCTGTTGACGACAGGACGTTTCCGACGTTCAGACTTGCAGCGGACGATCTTTCTAGAAGCTTGGGTCTTTGGGGTTGAACTTTGAAGGGGATGAACTTATGAAGCACCGAAGCAGGAGAAGAGGGTTAAAGGCTTGTTGATGTCGGAAGATCATGGCCCATAATTACTCGCAATAAGAGGACCTTTACGGGGTCGACGAGACGGAGATGGGGCTGCCCGGGCAGTAATGGACATGGCTATACGTTGATGCCTTTGTACTATTGGACATTGACCGTTTCACGAGAAATCATGCAAGGGGCTCGAGCGAGGGAAGAAGGGTGGAGGAAGAAGATGATGAGATCGACCATGGAACAGTGGTGGTGGTGGTGGTGATGAAGTGGACGTGGTGGAGTGCGGTAGCATGGTTGAGTTGAGTATTACCTCTCTGTATGTACGGAGGAGCATCGTCAGGTGTTGTTGATGCAGAGGAACCAAGCAGCCAGGACAAAAGCTGCTGCTACGACGACGGGGCCGACCGCTGCCAGCGGCAGGACCAAGAGGTACGGTCGGGGGGCTACGGGGGGGTACAGTGAAGGTATAGTGAAGGTACAGTGAAGGTATAGTGAAGGTATAGTGAAGCTGTAGTGAAGATACAGTGAAGGTACAGTGAAGCCACAGCGAAGCTACAGTGATCAACACGCTACAGTGATGTGACAAGGGAACACGCACAGTGATGCGACGGTACATACAGTACAGGGCATACAGTACAGACAGTACAGACATACACTACAGTACAGACAGTATAGACATACACTACAGACATATACTACAGACATACACTACAGACATACACTACAGTATAGACAGTATAGACATATACTACAGACATACACTACAGACATATACTACAGACACACACTACAGACACACACTACAGTATAGACAGTATAGACATATACTACAGACATACACTATAGACATACACTACAGACACACACTACAGACACACACTACAGTACCTGCATCGCCAGCCTGTCTGTCAGCGCCTCTTGCAAATCTCCTGTACCCCTTTTTCCGCGCTCGCTGCTGCTGCGACTCACGGCTGTCTGCTCACTGACAGCCCGTCGGTCCCATGGGTGCGCACTGGAGCAACGATGCTGCTGCTGCTACTGCTGCTGCCCATCCATTCGCCCCCATCGTGCGTGGATTGGCGACGAGTGAGTGACCTGCGTAGTGCCTGCAACGTACTTTCGTACTTTCGTACTTACTGTACGGCTTTGAGATGCCCTGTCTACTACTCCCGTACTTCTTAGGACAAAGGCCGGCGCACGACGACTTGCTAAGCCGATTATTAAGCCCCCCCGATCTATCGGAAAGGGACATGGCTACGAGTAGATCATGGTCTCGTCTTGTTGACTGACACCACACTGCGAAGACGCGCGCTCTTGGTCCGATGATGCTTCCTTCCTCCGTGCCCCCGACAGCATTTATTTCTACAGCTTTGAGTTGTTCTCGACCAGAATCTCCAGACCAGAACGCCATCGCCTCTCTTGCCGTCGCAGAGAGAATAATCGACTGGTGCTCGTCGTGAACCTCTTTCGGAGATCTGATACGGCTTTCATCCTGGCTCCGTCGTCGACCCCAGTCTAGCGAGGAAACGGTATTATTGCCCCTGTTTTCGGTAGTAGAACTAAGAGAGACTCCACCAGCGAGCAGAGAGCGCTGCTCTGCCTATCTTGACCGTCCCGATCACCAAAACCATCATCCTTTGTCCCTCAATCCTCATCAAGCTTGACGCCGGTGCTCTCATCACGCCCTTTCACCCCATCCACGGCGAGTCCTCTCTCTCGAATACAGACGTCCAAGTCCAAAGTCCTCTCAGCGAGATTGACACTTTCCACGACCCCGTATCCACGGCACTATTCTCCCAATTGTCACCCCCAAACTCAGTCCAATTCCACGACATACGACAGACAGACGACTATTGTGGTTTTTGCTTTCTTTGATACGCCGCCGAGCAAATACGTGAACTTTCGACGACGGGTGGAAGGAAGAGGGAATCTACACTGGTAAGTTAAGGTTTTCTGCACCGTCAACAATCGCAACAGTTGAAACATCGCCGACATCATGAGATCCACGCTCCCGCACCTGTCGACATCTGCAAGGTACATCTTCAACGACCATTGCAGCCGATTCACGCCGATTCACTAGTCATTGGCACCATTTCTTTCTCTTACCATGTTGATCGTGAATTATTGATGCTTACGACGGGCTTGCGCTAACGAAAAATCGCTAGATTCTCGACTTCGCGCTCCCCGATCTTGCGACTAACTCTCTCGACATCAACAAAGCCGGAACCGCATACCTAACACCCACGATCAAAGACACAACAATCCATCAACATGGGTTGCGGTATGAGTTCGGAGGAGAAGGAGGGCAAGGCCCGTAATGAGGAGATTGAGAACCAATTGAAGCGGGACAAGATGCTGCAGAGGAACGAGATCAAAATGCTCTTGCTCGGTCAGTATACCTGCACATTGCCACAGATGCGGCAAGATAACGCGGTGCTAACATCTGTATAGGTGCTGGTGAATCCGGAAAGTCTACCATTCTAAAACAGATGAAGTTAATCCATGAGGGGGGTTACTCGCGCGATGAACGGGAATCGTTCAAGGAAATCATCTTCAGCAACACCGTTCAATCGATGCGTGTCATTCTCGAAGCCATGGAGTCGCTGGAGCTTCCTCTTGATGTACGTATATGTATTCTTCGGATACCGCGGGACGATGATCTGCGGGCGCAGTGTCTCCGCGCCCTCCCTTGATTCCCTTGGTAGACTGGATTACAGGATAGGTCTAACATCCGCAACAGGACCAGCGCGCCGAGTACCACGTTCAGACCATTTTCATGCAACCACAGCAAATCGAGGGAGACAATCTGCCACCCGAAGTTGGAGGCGCCATCGCAGCGCTGTGGAAGGATGCTGGTGTTACTGCTTGTTTCCAACGATCCAGAGAATACCAACTGAACGATTCAGCAAGATAGTAGGTTTTCTGATTCGTCGTCTGCGACGTCAATGCTGATATCTTGACAGTTACTTTGACAACATCGAACGCATTGCGCAGCACGACTACATGCCCAACGACCAGGATGTTCTCCGATCTCGTGTCAAGACTACTGGTATCACGGAGACGACCTTCATCATTGGGGACCTCACATACCGGATGTTTGATGTTGGTGGACAGCGCTCTGAACGGAAGAAGTGGATCCATTGCTTCGAGAATGTAACCACTATCCTCTTCTTGGTTGCCATCTCCGAATACGATCAACTGCTTTTCGAGGACGAGACAGTCAACCGTATGCAGGAAGCTCTCACTCTCTTCGACTCCATCTGCAATTCCCGATGGTTCATCAAGACATCAATCATCTTGTTCCTGAACAAGATTGATCGCTTCAAGGAGAAGCTCCCAGTTTCGCCAATGAAGAACTACTTCCCCGACTACGAAGGAGGAGACGATTACGGCCTTGCTTGTGATTACATCCTCAACCGATTCGTCAGCCTGAACCAGCACGAGACCAAGCAGATCTACACACATTTCACATGTGCTACCGACACCACACAAATTAGATTCGTCATGGCAGCTGTCAATGGTAAGTCTTGCCCAAATCCATCCCTCCGAGGAACGCCCCCACTAACACCCCCTAGATATTATCATCCAAGAGAACTTGCGGCTTTGCGGTTTGATCTAAGCACGTTGGCATGTCGTGCTGTATGTGGAAGGATCACATACCAGCATTTTCCTACGGATCTTTTAATACATCGGCGTTCCCAAAACTGGCGGTTGTTTACTTATACCAATACCTGCACTTTCACGGCACTTCTTCATATACCACTGTCTTGTCCGCACGCCCGGAAGCCAATTGACCCGGCATGATGTGGATCTACAATGGGTCGTGCTATCAAGCAGGCAGTCCTTGCCTTCTTGTACCTTTGCTGTTCTTTTGCGATACTTGTTTCCTTTTTCCTCCAAAATCTCTATCGTTGCTTTGCGCAAGGAGTTTGAGATTTCTTTTGTGCATGCAACAACATTTGTATTGTGATATTAATTGAGCGAGCTGAAGTTTGCACACTTCGCGACGGCTGGCTGGCTTGATTCTCCCGGATGGTTTGGTGATGGTGATGGACGACAGCATAGGGGAGAGCGATGATTGCATAGGAGGGAAGATAACAAAGATATGAATAGGATAAGAAACGTGATGATTCTCAAACTGAAATAGCGGCAAGGCGATTGTGATTTTGTTTAATATATATATAGAATATTCTCGTTACGAGGCACAAGGATTGTATACTACCATAGTTCCATGACTCCTGTCCCCCCCCCCCCCCTTTGGTAGGCCACTCTTGGGGATCTTTGCATCGTAGTGACGTATAAAAAGGAATTTATGATCAGAGAATCCCTCCCTCTATGTGGCATGTCGATAATGTTGTGTTCCCCAGAGCCCCTCCACCATTGCGCCATTCAAGACACGGTGGTGCACCAACCTCGCCAAACCACTGACGACACTCAACAACCAAATCCATCCACCAGAACCTGCACAGCTCGCCTTGGACGTGGGCTAGATAACCATGCGGTACTCTATCTCGTTGTCGCTGGTTATTGTCCTTCTGACCTTTGTGCGTTATGAGGTCGTAGATGCGCTCGTCACGCTGGGGGATATTCGGAAATTAACAGAGTTGACAACCCGGTTGAGGGAGAGGATTGCTTCTGAAGTATCAGGTGGTGGTCATGATGGGGATGGGGATGTTGAGTTGAGATTGAGAAGAGGGAGGGTGGGACAGGTAGTGAGGGTCCCTTTCTTAGGTTTTGATGCGGCGATGTCTTAAGTGCGTTGAAGTGGTGGGGTGGTGCAATGAGCTGGGCTGATTGTTGAGTTAGGTCTTTGATCATGCTAGAGATGGGAAGCAGGCTCTGAAGGTGAATGATCTTTGGTTCTGATCTGAGGGGAAGGAAAGGTTGGCTAACAGTTAATCAGACTATCACGACAGCGCTCCATTACCTCTGTGACGACATGCAGGAAGTCCTCGATATACCGCTCACGCATCACCGCAATAAGTCTTGCCCAGTAAGCCCTTTCTTTCTCACTCCCTTCTCGTCATCTTTCAGGTCATCTTGTACGCTAAAACTCGAAGTCAGGGATGCGAGGTTGTGAAGATGGAATATCATGCTTTTATGGGTGAGACGGTTCGCTTCTTGCATGATGTTCAGGAGGCGGTGCAGGTTTGGGGGTTGAGGAAGGGAGGTGATGATGCGGAAGAGAGTGGTGTTTATGGGGGTATTGAGAGGTTACAGAGGATTTGGGCTAGTCGGAGGGGTGTAAGTTTCTATTTCATTGCTCTTCTACTCCCTCACTCCTTCTCCTCGATCTCCAATCTACCTTTTCCCTCTTTCTCTCGTTCCAATCCCACGCCTTCTCCTCCATCCTTCAGGCTAGTCGGTATTGTGCTTGTCGAATGAATCTCTCGAGGCTAACGGAAAACCTCCTCACCCAGAATGAACAAAATCGAAGCTTTATCGAGCAGCAGCTAGAGTGTTATAAGGAAGAGGCACCCGCTTGCTTTGGGAAGAATTTTGTGTTGAGGCATGATGTTGAGGTTGTGGAGTATTTGAATTGGTTGCTAGATGAAGTTGTCTAGGCGGATTGTAGTGCACTCTACGGCCCTGTCTTGGTGGGTTATCTACAGCTAGAGAATCTATGAATGAGATAGCAGGGATGGTGGGATAAAGAGGGCATGAGAGCGTGAGAGCTAGGAGTGTTCATTTAGTTCCGGTTTCCATCTATATGAGATGACAACAAATGTCTTATTAGCAATAAGAAGGTGGACAACAGCAAATTAGCAATTCACTTCTATCGCAAGGAAGCTTCAACTCGCCCCATCTCCTCCTCAATTCGAGCCATGGCACCTTCATTGCCTTGCAACTCCTCCTCGTTCTCAAACAATTGCTCCTTCATCGTCTTGAGTTCCGGGGCTTCTTGTAGAACCCAACAATTTCCACGCAAAAGTGTTGGATTCTACGTCAACAGAGTCATTTCTTCCTCGGAGGTAAAATTCAACGTTGTCCAGGATCTTCCCCGTTTGTTTAGGCGATGGTGCTTCTCCTTTGCTGTCGACTAAATACTGTACGTCAATACATGGTATCTTCTCTTTTGCCGTACCCTTCAATGCATGAAGCTTCCTCCCAGAAGTTCCGAGTTGCTCGTTCTGCTCAGAGCTGTGGAACTTACAAAGGTCTCCTTTGATAACGTGTTTCAGTTTATCGGGATCGATAGTCATCATCATGGTTAGTAGACCAAGTTGCAAACTTGTGAAGTCGTAGGCGTTGCTCTGCTTTTTCTTCTCGATCTAGACAACGAGCATACTAAGTGAGATCACTAGTCTGCCCGTCGATAAATTGATGATGTCAACCGACACTGATCAGTAGAGGTGGGGCTAGTAGACGTACTCGTCCTCTACTGCCGTACAGATCAGGAGATATACAGTAGCTCGGAGTGACTGACCCTTTAAGTAGGATTCATAGGTTGCTATGGTCTGTATACCACCATACCTAGGCAACTGGCTGTCCTTCATTGGACACCCTTAGCTTTCCTAGAAAGGTAGCGTGTACATTTATTTTCACCAACCACTCTAAAACAAATATAAAAATTATGGCTTCAGAAATGCTGCCCAAAGAAGGGCTCGAGCGAGCACGAAAGATGGCCAGTTCGAGAATACTGGGAGACAATGGACTCACTCAAAGAACAAGAAGAGAGAATGAAGAGCAGCATCGACGAGCTCCAAGCGATAACAGAACAAAAGCGCGAAGTTGCCGAGTTGAGGGTGATGTGTCATAATATGACGGCGACCAAAGCTGATTGCAGGAAGCTTCTCGACGATTTGATCAATATCAAAGCCAATACAGAGTATGAATACGAAGTACGCATAGGCGCCTAGTTGGAAGTGTGCTCGCGGAGCTCCAACCCATCCTTGACGACAAACTGATCGACCTCGCTTGCGACAAAATTCGGCTGGGAAACGAGAATCTGGAGTTGCATCAAACCATCGCGGCTGGAATGAATGCCCAAGAGAGAGCGGCCTTGAAGGCCTGGTTCGAGAAAACAGCAGAAGGTTCCAAGACACGATCCCAAGTCAGTTGAAGTGGCCTTCAAGCTGGAGCAGCTCAGAGGGGCCATTATACGAGCCCAGCAAGACGTTACCGCGGCGAATGAAGATGCTCAAGCCACTAGAGAAAAGCTGGGGAAGGCAAAAGCAGAGCACAACGTCAAGTTTTTAGAGAAAGTAGAAGAACTCCGACAAGCCTTCGAGGACAAAGCAACTCTTCTGACAGGGCATTTTGACCTCAAACACGCAAAGAGCCTTGTGGATAGCCGGCTAAGCGAACTTAGAACTAAGTTCCAGTAATTGACGGCAGAAGCTGTCTTGAAAGAAAAACAGTCGTCTAAACGAGAGGCTGTATACAACACTCTCTCGGCCAGCAAGGAGTAAGCCGACTTGACGATCAAGAGCCTACA
Organism: Pezicula carpinea; assembly: GCA_026119845.1. Classification (NCBI taxonomy): domain Eukaryota; kingdom Fungi; phylum Ascomycota; class Leotiomycetes; order Helotiales; family Dermateaceae; genus Pezicula; species Pezicula carpinea. The sequence continues at coordinate 592,154 of JALRMK010000005.1, read as the reverse complement.
GGTAACTATCGACGGAAAGTAGGCTAAGATCGTTGAGTTAGAGGCCCGGCTAGTGATGAGTGATTAGAGACGACTATAGATAGAATCTCTGGCGGTACAAAATGTTGAAGCAGCCAGAGACAACGCCCAAGCGAGGGTTTGTGACCTAGGCGAGGAACTGGGCAAGCAGCAGTTCGCCTACGACGCCCTCAATAGGCAACGCGACAATGAACAACGGCAGGCACCAATTGCAAAGACAGAGCGGGAAAAGAAGATCGAGGCCCTGGGTACAGAAATCTGCATCTCAAGGCCTCACGAGAGGAGGTTGTGTCGCAGGCCACGATGCTTCGAGATTCAAAGGGGGCCACTTAAGCGGATAACACTCGCATGAGGGAAAAAACCTGGACTTGTCCACAGAATGGGATAGGCTCAAACAGGCCGCAAGCGATGCAGATGTTATGCATGAGATCAAGATCGCCAACTCGAGATAGAACTACTCCAGATGACATCAAGAGCTGTTCGAGCGGAGAAGGAGAGAGACGTCTAGGTAGACTACAATACGTCGTTGATAAAGACAGAGCAAGTTAGGACAAAACGATGACAAACACTTGAACAAGACAGCGTGGCCAGATAAATCGAGAACGAACCTCTCACGACGCAGTTGGCAGGATATCAAGAAATTTGTTGAAAAGCATCAGACAGGTTCTCAACCTGAACTGCCACGCCATCTTGAAGTGTTTCGTGATCGTGCGGAAGAGTATGCCGCCTTATACATACAGCAGTGAACTCAGAGTACCCAAGCGTATGCCGCTCCATATACGCGCAACAGGAGACTCAGCGCACTCAAAGACCTGGAGCAATGCGGACAAATCCCGCGGCAATGGAGGATGTGGAGTATGAGCAAGAGAATCCCGGTGCTTCTGGTCCATCGCAACCTGTTACGCCAGCACCGGCACGAATTCGATATGAATTCCTCAACCATTAGGCTGGTCCTCGAACAAATGATGTACCAGAGTGTGTGATTGCAAAACAGGAGGCTCGTATTGCTCATTGGGAGTCTAAGCAATTCAAATGGCAGCACACAAAGAGACAAGCGGAGACGTAGAGAATATGCATTGACACGCGACAAGCAGGTCTAAGTCTTGGTCAAAACCTAATTCCAGATGAAGGTTATACTTGTAAGCGCGCCATCTTTGTCATAGACCTTCTCGATAAGCACGATTTTGGGTCACAGGCAGTCACATAGGCACTAGCCTGCCACTACTAGAGCTCGTTCTTGCTCTCCCTCTTCCTCTTCTTCTTCTCTTTCTTCTACAGAGACGATATCACCCATCATAGAAACTAATCGAAGTCTATTCAATTGCTTTCTAACTTGCGTGCCAGGTCCGTTACATACGATGTTATCCAGTACCAGGTTCCCGACACGCTGCCTGCATCGTTCCAAGAAGCTTGGGCGGGACACGAGCTATGATCGAAGACGATGGAGCTGACTCCCGACCCCAAAATCCGCGCCCATCACCGACAGGCAATTGACAAGTACAAGAACGATGCGGCTGAACATGAAAAGGACGAACAAGAGCTGTTAACGGAGCTGCGGAAGTGCAAGACCTTTGCTCGGGATTGGATGGAGAAGTTCGAGGCCAAACAGCACACCGAGCTACCAATGAACCACTCTATCAATGCTGTCGACAAGGACCAGGACGATGAGGGAGATGATGATGGCATAGAGGAGGTAGAAGGGGTTCTAGCGGCGTTGGCAGTTGGACGGGAAGAGGAATCTAAAGCAAAGCGCACTCAACTGTTGGAGGATGAAACAGACATGGAAACGTAATTTCGTTTGGGATCATCTCTGGCCAAAGAATAAAGCATCTCTCTCCAATTTTGATGAATTAATCGTGAATGTGATTGAACGTGAAGTTTTCATGAAATGACTGGTGTGATGAAGCACCTGAAGTGTGGACCGATTGCATAATCAACGGCAGATGCTCACCAGCTTGGCAAGATGTGCTTCAAGCTCCTCTGCATCTACTACTACTTCCGTTGTCTCTTTGCACTATTAACACGTCCAACACCAACTCGACGAAGCTCTTGATCACTACAGACCAGAGCGCCAGATCATGACTCAAATCGCGCTTACGAGATTAGTAACTCTGCTATCGCTGTTCCTTCGGCCAGTTCCTCGTCGGAAATCGGAAAGTACAGAGACGCACCACGAATGGTAACTTGGAGTAAGTAGGGAATATGTCCCAATGAACGCGTCTGCTCGTCAAACTATTGAAGGTATTATAAAAGTAAAAGCAATTTGTAATGCAATTAATAGCGTCTAAGGAATACTCTTATCACTTCTAAGGAGGCCGAGAACGAAGCTGCCATCCCTAAGCCAAGCTGGAGGGGATCGTAGAATGTTAAGGCGTTAGCAGAGAGAACGCGCTAAGGGACAGAAGACAGGCGGCACATCTTGCGCGTAGCGAGGGTGTTCCGGAACCCGGATTAAGTATAAGCGACGATGCTTAGAGTAGACGAGGGCGAGTTGAGGCTTTCTTGCGATAAAAGGACAGTAAAATAGATACCTTAAAGGATGCCCTACAGGCTTAGGAACACGTCTTCAATAATCGAGCCTAGATGCTTATGAACCGAAAAAGCGAAAAGCCATAAGAAATTGACATTCCATGTCTAGCTAAAAACCTAACGCCTCATTTCCTTCCAACTCCGATCCATACATACCTGTAAAAGAGCTTACAATCACACCTCGGTGAAATTTATCCTTTACTCAGTCCAGAAACTGCTAATAAATAAAAATTCCCGCAGTTTTAAGTACATAAATATCACCTCGGGTCAAGTAATCTTTCTTTTCCCCATGCATTCTGTATGCAAAAGCTAAAAGCCCCGTCGCTCTGTCCCACTGAGATGGCCCCCACAGAAAAGCAACATCATCCCACCAAAAAACATGGCAGGTGTTCAGAAAAGGTAGAGTAAACGACCAAATTGGGAAACGAGCATAGCGTAGGCCCGAAACCTTCCTTCGCTTTCATCATTAACGGTACCTAATCAAGAAACGCTTGCGAAGTACCGTACAGAGCCCTTCGGGACCACTGGCGTAGTGCTAACTATAGCAATTAAACCCTGAGAATTGGTCCTACACTGCCTGCCATGTATACGAGAAGTCCCATCTCTTAAAAGCTGGAAAAAGTAAGGTTTGTTGAGGGAATGTGAATGCCGTTCTCTACGTATGCGTCACTGCCTACTAGAGTGGGAAGTAGATATCGCAAGGCTCGATGAAGCTATGCGCATACTTTGTGGTTTATTGCTTCTATCCACAGCAGCATGCACGTACGCGGACATAGTCAGGAGAGGAAGAAAGCTACGGTGGCGGAACCTTCAAAACTCAAACAGAGATTCTGCAGTACTCGTACTCCGTACTTCGTCCCTAGGATCGAACGAAAAAAAGCAGGGAGCAAGCGTGTGGGGATTTTGCTGGAATGGGACTCTGAGTGGGAAAAAGGAAGCAAAGCGAACTTTGTGGAGGGCTGGAAAATATCGGCTGATGTGCAGAATGTGCAGATATGTGCAGCTGTTGCAGAAATCCCAAGGTTTTGGTGCAAGCGAGAAGAAGCAACTGGTTGATGCAGAAAAGGGAGAAAGGGCAACGAGATGAGTATGGAGAAAGTTGAGGTGGGCTGATGCGCATCGCCTAAAGCCTTGCTGCGTGAGTGCCGTCTTTTCTGCAGCCGTGTGCACAACGTTTTATATTTCCAGTGGAGTAACGACGCTGGAGACATTGTTTTGTGATAACTTTTTGGTGTTGTTTATTGTGAGTTGCGGATCGTGGATTCGCGGAGAATGTTGGGGTCAAGGATCCTGACTCCCGAAAGTGTAAGGCACGTTCGATGAACTGAACAGTGAGTCATCTGGGCTCGCCGCCCTAGAATTGCCTGTGTATAGGAGGATTAACACAAAGCCGATCTCGGAAGTCTAAAGCATTGAGAATTTGAGAGCCTCTTGCCGTGTGTAACGAAGGCACGAGATAATATGCCATGATGGACTGTGGCATGTTACAGCGAGTTAGCTGTACTACAAGATAACGGTCAGAGACAATCGCATACTCGAGAATCGGCGTTACTCGTACGAGCTCGAGTTGGTACTCGCAATCGTCACGGTACCTTAACCGCATGCACCGTGGTGTAAGATATGGGAGCTTTCCCCTCTTACACAGCACATCTGTATAACCAGCATTTAATTGTGGTCCATGAAGCACAGCATAGCCTCCTGCACTCGACAGGAGATTTCCCTCAGGGGAAATTGCACCGTACTCGAAGCTGAAATGTCAAAATGTCACCGGCCACCATCACACATGGCATGCTGCAGGTGCAAGAGCCGTCAATGCCGTCCTTCCTCGCAAGGACGTTTTTGTGGTTGACAGTGTTGCACAACGCATACATCGTAGATCTGACGGTTCTGACCAGACCCCTCCTGCAAGCCACAAATCTCAGCTTGAGATCAGGTTGGGGTGCCACGAGGTCGAATGCAAAGTCGGGGACGCCCGCGCAATGAGCACGTAATCGAAGCCGAGGAACACAAGATCGACATCATGTCTGTCCTTCGTGAGCATCTGGCCTTGTTGTGCTTGCTAATACTATCCTCACTTATCACCGCGGGTGATATGTCTATCTCACTCTGGTCATTGCCGGGCTAACAAGCTCGGAGTGGTGTAGAGCAAGCTGTTGCCTGTGTGCTGGTTGGTTCTAGAGCTGAAAATTTTCTGAGAATGGGGTTGGCGAAGGGATTCCTATCCCGAATAACCGATTACAATGATGACAATGAGTAAGACGGAAACGCGTTGCAAGGGCAACCTCAATGGTGTCTTCGAATCAAAGAGGGCCACATGTTGCGGCGGCCCTAGCTAGGCATGTTTCTGAGGCGCAACAAATAGGTTGCAGACGACATTGACCATGATGTACCGGAGTAAAGGGGTCTTTGGTACGCGATCATCCTCGAGCTGCCCTATCAACCCGTCGCTAGCGTGGGGAAGTAGGCTGGCGGCGTGAGCCTTCAAAAAGTCATTCTTCTAGCTGAGAAGCCTTCTTCGTCAGCAGTACGAAGTAGGTCCCCTTCTTCTCCGAAGTAGAGAGCGCATGTGGGGTTGCTTTGCTGTGTGATCGACCGGTCGCGCTTGTCGTGAAATAGGAATAAATCTGATACATCAGATTTAGATAGCGAGCGGGAGGCGACGACAGGGTGGATTGGAGGGAAATAGCAAAAGCCTCACTCCTTATGCAGAAGGAGAGAAGGTGGGTTGCATGAGCGAGTGCAGCGCAGTAGGGTGCATATTCATCGACCGTGATATCTGAGAAGAGCAATTTTGAGGATACTGAAGCTTAGGTGCGGGATAGTTGTACAGCAAAGCACTGAATGGAGAGTGGGAGAGGAGAGTGGGAGAGAGAGCAGGGGGCACTTGAAAACTGGAGATAGATGTCTCGTGCCGAGCCGACTTTGACTGACAGGTGGTAAGTTTGGTACAGTAGTAGAATGTGGAGAGGATGAGATGTACATGTACAATGTACATTGTTACACGTCTCGGCCCGGTAGGCTAGCTGCATATACCAGTCGATGCAAGTGCTTTTGTTTTGGGGAACGCTCTTCTCAGGTTCCGTTGCCAGCTGCCTCTTCTAATGGACTAGATTGCAATATGGATAGAGAGCGTGGTTTTCCGACGGGCGACACCGAGCCGTTCCGATGAGGGAATTGCTCGTTTGAGGACGTGAGGACGTGAGGACGTGAGGACGCTGCGTGGACTGATGGATTATCACAGTACGAGTACGAAAATGTGGTGTGCGTACGGTCCTCTGCATTTGTGGTAGGTAACATCGGAGAAACTCCATGCTTGGCGCCAGTGGATGGATATCCATCTGTTTTCTTGTTGCCATAATGGCGGCTTGATGTGATCTCGATCTCCGGATGAGAGGAAGAGGAATGAATGAAGTAACAAGGCCTCCAACTCCTAAGAGGATGTGGTGATGCTGAGAGTGGGATGGTTGGAGTGCTTAAGCTGATGATGCGAGCTGGAGCTCTAGGCTTGCTGCAGCTAACATGCAGAATCTACCAGCGTCCCCATCCCAACGGATACCATTGTGATATCTTTCACTCATACGATGAGTCCATACGTTGCAGCAAGCGGACAGCGCCTAGCGTCTTCGCAACTACTGTCACAACTGTTAGTTGCGCTAGTTCTCCGTAACTCCCGTCCCTTGGGTTGTGCCTTCATATACTCGCAACGTGATAATCTGCGTTATCGACAGCTTCATGTCAGCAGAGCTAAGTTTAGGAGGTGTCGTTAGGTTTGGTCGGAGAATTTCTTTGGCCAGGAGTCCCAGCAAGGCTAAAGATAGGACCCCATTACGAAAGTTAAAAGAAACAAGATCACCCCGGATTGTTTAGATGTGTTCGGGAGTTCGGTCGGTACCAGCCACGCTCCGCAGCCAATTACCATCAGCCGGCCAAGCAAGGTGAGGCCCAAACAACATTATTCTGGTGATTCATTTCTATGTTGTGGCTGTGTTTGGGATGAGAAGGGTGGATTCAGGCCATTTTACTTTTGCTTTGCTGACGAGATGAATAGAGGATCGCCAAGCATTGCGTTTGTTGTAGATCTCATGAGCCTGAAACGAGGGAAGCAAGGCGCTTCGTTCGTTGGCTTGGGAAGTGGGAAGCGCAAAGCTTCGAGAAGGAAAGGAGCTGCAGTGGAAGAAAGATTCCGTGGGACATAAATCACAACACAGACATGTGTGGGTTCACCAAATGCGGACTCCGCCTCCTCCTCTGATGATCCTTATGTAGGGCTGGCAGCTGTTCGCTGTGGGCAGTTCATAGTTACATGATGTGACCGCATAGGGGGGCTGGTGAACCGAAGGATCGGTCCATTTCCTGTGCAGAGGAGTGGAGTGGTGCAATTTGACAACAGACTAAGTAACGTTGTTGGACCTGCTGTAACCGCGGTTTTCTGACTTTAAACGCTGATAAGGTCGGTTATCAATTGTTACTTGTGACTTGCTTGCTACTCAAGGATTTGGCCATCACAATCACAACAAGCAAGCGGTTGAGACGCCGTGATGTTTTTATCACAGCCAATTAATTAGCTATACTTATTAGCAAAAGAAAAGATGTATTAGCATACTGTAGCATTGTACTCGAGCCTCATGGCTTTATTTTACATCTGGGAGCGGCAAGCGAGTTGGTCCGTACTCTATAGATGATTTCGCCTCGTCAAGCCTCAGATAGGTGTGATGAGGTTTGATCCAATTTCAAGGGGGATTCTTGGCCTTGGCCTGATCAAGTGATTGAACTTACAATGACAATACGGCGCACTGTCAAAGTACTTTCGTACCTACTGTGGCTTGGACTCGAATGTCAGAGAGTTTAGGCTGTTGCGATCCGGCTCTCCAGCCTTCAGAAGTTCAGCCCCAACCCCAAGCTGGCGATCATCGGGCGCGCATTATCGCAGGAAGCTTGGGCGTGGGACACGCAAGTCTGACTGTTAGAAACAGAGACAAGAGTCACCACATAACACCCGCGCCTTTTTACTCGCTGATTATAGCAGATCGGCAAGTATGCGCTCCATAGTGTAAAGTTCGCGGCAGTAGTGGTGGGATGGCCATTGCGAAAACCCAAATTCTGGATTCTGCTTGGGAGTTGGTGCAGGCGGCGCTGAGCTTTCCCCTCCTCGGGCGTACCGGAACCAAGAATTCTCCTCCTGCGAATGATTATCAATTCTTGCCCTGAATCCTGATCTGGCCCCTCGAAATTCTCTGTGCCGTGTTTTTGTCTTTCCCTATGACTCCTTGCCATTTCTGACAGTACGGTCCTGGAGGCTGTCTCGGTGTCCCTAGCCTGTGCCTGCCTGAGCTTGTTTATCCTCGCAATTTCAGGTTTAATACTTTCTTACAGGACCATAGCACAACCGCGCGTGCACTCGCTGGATTGGTATCACTACAACGCACAGAGGGTCTACGTCGCGTCCGTCTTTCAATTTTTTCGTGTCACACGCACGACATCCAACACTTCGAGCTCCAGCCTCCAACATCTCCATAGCTTCACCCACTCGGCTCTCTTCGCCTATAGCCCCTCCAGACAGTAATCGGTGCTTTATATCATCGCATGCAACAACGGCAGCCAGCCCTGAGGCAAATCCGACAGGTCCCGAGAGCGTGTCATGTTGTTCCCCACACAAGGGAGAGAAGATTCGTGCCAAGGAACGTTGCGCGGTACTCCAACGGTTGGAGCCACCATCTGGCTCGTGTGTGAGGAAAACTTGCTCCAACGAGTCCAGCACAGCGGTTGAGACAGGGGTCCCTCCCACACCATCATCCCGCGTTGCTGTCCCCTTGGATAACCCTTGTCACCGAATGTCTGCTAATCATCAACCTGCCGAGCGACTTCAGGTACGTGAAACCCCAATGATGAGCTCCGCGCATCCCGGCCACGCGAGATGAAAGTACAGGACGGTACGGTAATGAGGAGAGGTGTGTGTATATGGATGTGATACACGCCTTGCGAGACTACGTGTGCGCCGGTTGGTACCTGTATCATCACACGATGGTATCATGTCAAGGGCTCAAATGACAGTGCCAGAAGTGTCTCCGCGCCAGGACAATTGTATACTATAGTGAATTCTGAAGTCCAGATGAGACAACCGTTCAACGGGAACACCCCAAGATTTCCCGCTGCGTCGCATCCGCACCGCGCGACAGTAGATGCCATTTCTCGCACGCAGATTGGTGATTTCAGCACTTTTCTAGCCACCAACCTACCCGCCGCCCCTGGAAACAGCTATTGGGACTCGCAAGGGACTTGGACCGAGGCATACTATACTGTAGGTAGGTAGGTAGGTAAGCTTCTCACATGGAGCGTTGGTGGAGGCGTGCGAGGATCGAGTTTAGTTGACTTCGTGCGAACAAGTTACCGCTGCACTCTGCACACCCTTCTGCGTTCTTCTGCACCGCTGACCGGTCTCGCAGAGTCGCACTCACAGGGATTCGTCCAAAATCCCACATGGTTGTGTGGCTGGCGAACTCCCCCAGTAGCGAATGAGCAAGGAGAGACCACAAATGCGCCGGCTGCCCTACCGTCTTGACCAAGTTGACGTGCCTGAAAACATCACCATGATCAGCGCATCCGTTAGGTCGTGTAGCACGGTCTTTGGGTACTACGAGATACCGTCAAATGCTGCATAAGGTTAATTGATAGTGCATGCTCGGCATGAATAAAAGTAGAGGCGGGCGAGAGCAGGAGCACGACGAGAAGAGGTCTGCGGAGTTGGAGTCGTCGTCGTCGTCGCCGGCGGCGGCGTGGGACAATAGGTAGGCAGTCGTAAGATAATAAACGTTACTGTATTGATTTCATGTCAACAGTGCGTGACGGAAATGATATCGCGACGTAGGGTACCTTAGACTCATTTATTAATATGAGATGATGCAGAAAAGGACACGCGGATTTTCGAGCAGCGCGTTTGTGCGGATGCATTGCAAGCACTAAGCAGAAGGCAAGGAACCACTCCACACTGCGAGCTACGGTACAGGACTTGCTTAGCAGATACTCGTACCGTAGCGAGATGGCGATGCATGAGCATGAGTCCCTTGCGGGAAAATTGAAACAGCAAGGCTCTCCTCGTCGATGACGAGCTGCGCGTTCGTATCCTGTATCCAGAAAAGCTGCGTGAGTGGGAAGTGCGGACAGGATAACCGTGGAAGGCAAATTGTGTTTGTTCAGGGCCTGGGGAGTGCAATGATGGAGGCATTTGGCGACACCTGCCAGCCTGCCAGCCTGACAGCCTGACAGCCCGACAAGAGCCCCTCGGCTGAGAAGGGAATGGAATGCAGGAGGAGGAGCAGGAGGATACGAGCACCGTTCGTAATAATTAAAAATCCCGTACATAGTATCCATTTCTGATGGATGCACATTGCACATTGCACATTGCACATTGCACATTGCACATCGCACATCGCCCGTCTCTTTGCGCCCGCTGACAAGTCCAATCGCCCTTCTCTTGAGTCTTGAGTCTCTTGGCCCAGCGCTAAAGCCATCTCCCCCCAGCCAAGCATCGAGTACGTACTACTGTATGTACCAAGTACAGGGCTTATTAACGTGCGTCAGTCATAATAAGAATACGATCTCCGGGTGTAGGCATTGCCCAAGTCTAATCCGATCCAACCCAACCCAATCCAATGCAATCCATCCCATATCAATAGCTACGATGGAATGAACTGAGAGTGAGAGCATCTTGACAATTCCGACATGCGGTGTGCAGACTCCAGAGCGATCTCTCCAATCTCGTATCACCATTGGCCTCTTTGTGCTCGTCGCTCAGTGGATTGTTGCCAACGCATGGCATGGCAATCGCATCGTGCTTTTATTAGCCCTGCCGTCGCTTCCTTGTCTTTCAGATTGAGTCACAAGACCACGACAACCGTGAACGACACCCTCGACACCAGGCAGTGCAAAGACGCTGACTGGCTAAAGGGAAGCGGTCTGCATTTCTTGATGCTTCGTTAGTTGGGACAGGAATGCCATTGGGATCATTCATCCATCATTTCATCACTTTCCACGATGCCAGCGACAAGGCGAGCCATTTGACAGGGTCGCTTCGCCGGTCAGCTCGTGCTGCTGGCCTGCTATTTGCATGCTGCACTTCTGATGGATGCGGATGTGCTGCTTGCTACTACTCGCTACTCCTCCATGATGCTGCGGCTCGACGTTGGTTGGTCTTCTCTTCTCTAACCAGCAAGTCGCTCTTCGTCCCCCCTGGTACTCTTCACATCTCACTCACCGCTTGCTGCAGTGGAAGTGACTCTATCCTACATCGTGACGATATCCATTCTCTCTGTGATATACAGCTCCTGTGCCCCTCCTCTCCCCTCCCCTCCCCTCCCCCATTCCACCACTCTGACTTTCCTCTTCCTGTCCTCTGCATATGCTCCTCTGCCTCGGTGTATCTGTCGCTGTCTACCCGCTGATCTCACCCTCAACTGCGGACTCGTCTTGCTTGCACTCTTGCACTCTTGCATTACATTACAGACTTCAACTGCCTCCAAGCCCCCCTCCCCAAGCCCTGCGACCGACATAGTGCTGAGAGAGAGCGGGCGCGCGCAAATAGATGCGCTGAACAACTGGCAGACTACAGAAGCAGCAGCAGGATCAGCCGTCGCTGCCGTCAGACTATATTATTTTCAACGTAGTATCAACTGCGGCTCCCACGCCTACTATCATTGTCGTTGTTCGTACGGCCATCCCTCGTACCAAGTCGACCACAGCGTCCATACCTGTTTTCATCACATCATCATCCTCCTCCGCGCTCAGAGCCAGCCTACGACACCTTAGCACCTTACCACCTTACCTGACAGTTGGCGGCAGCGTGGAAGGACCTTGATCGCCGGCGCCCAAGCACATCTGCTCCTTATTCGCTCCTCCAGGGACTTCCCTGCCCTGGAATCCTGGTCCCTTGTCCAGAGCCAAACCCAGTCGACAAGTCGCACCCAGGCTACCCAGCTCCCACGCTACCCAGGCTACCCACTAAAATTCCGTCCTCGCCAAAGAAATCCCAATCCCAAATCCCAAAAGCCAGAAGAGGCACAACACACAGTCAGCCAGCCATATTGTGCAGGCCCGGAGCGAAACTTCACTACACTTCCCACACGCCTATCTTTTCCAAACATCCTCGAATTTTCTATCTATTTCATCAAAACAAAGCCTCCTGCACGCGCGCTTTCCACCTCCCGGTCCCCCATTGTTTCTACCAATTCTTTCCCTTCGCGCCGCTTTTATTCCCATTCTGGCGCCCTGTGTCGCCTCGAGCAAATTATTGATCTCTCACATTCTGACATCCTCCGGGCGTGGATAGCCAAAAACTTCGTCACCCTATTTCGACCTGCGACCTGCTGTCCATCGCTCTCCTGAACTGGACGGCTGCATACTGCACCCATTCTGGCCCATCCTTCCCTTCATGCACCATCGTCGACCACAAAACGATCACTACCAATAGACACGGCATCCAAAACCACCTGACTTGACGTTGACGGAAAGGTCCCAAGGAGACATCTGGGTTTGCGCAATCATTCCTCCTCCGCGCCAACCAATATCAGACTTTCCTCTCAACCCTGTCGGCAGGCGCCCATGAGAGAACATGCGCTCAATCACTGATATCTGGTGCTCTTAAACCCCCTCCTCTTCACGACTACCTGCAGGCTAGCTCATTGGAGCTTATACATACAACTGAGAGCGTTGCAATGTCTGCCACTTCAAGTCCCTCGCAGCTGGCGGCAGCTACCTCACCTTCCCTACCACAAACCAACAACATGAACACACAATCTACCATGAGGCGCGCACGCCCGAGCCACGTCCAAACCTCCTTCCTACCCTCCATCCAATCCTCGAATGCCTTGCCAGCGTCCGCCATATCTGCCTCGTCAATTGCTTCCAGCCCCCAGCAGAATTCGCCTGTCATGTCGCCCGAAACCGCAAACCTTACTACGAACAACTCCTCCATATCAGGCTCCCCTGAACCAATGCGTGGCCGTGAAGCCGAATACCTCCCACCATTTTTCGAGCTTCCCGAACCGATATCGACCGTCTCCCGGAAATCGAGTCACAGTGCTATGAGTGAAGCCATTACAGCGAGCAAATCTCCTGGATTGATAAGAAGGCTCTCCAACAGGGCGTCCAAATTTGCTGGTCGAAGACGGCAATCGTCTACCACAGCCACAAGTCGGGATCAGAGTACTGGACCCGTCATCATGCGCCGACGGAGTGACAGCACCAACACAGCTCCCGAAGGTGGCAGAGGAGCTCTCTTTGGAGACTCGGATGACGAGATGACGGATGACTACAAAGACGAGTTAAACTCCATGCTCGCTACCGACGGGTCGAAGGATTTCACAAGTGGTAGCACAACTGCGTCTCTGGCTGGTTCAAATGGCCCGGTAACATCAAGTCCTGGTCCGGGCCCTGTCATACCTTCGATGCTGCTGCAGGGTACAGCTATGACGAAAGTCACAAAGAAGAAAAAGAAACTCCTGACCTTCGTCCTCGAGAATGAAGCGGCCAAGGTCTCCTGGGACAAGAACCGACCTTCAAAATCATTTTATATTGATGATATCAAGGAAATCCGAGTTGGCTCAGACGCACGAAATTACCGGCAGGAATTCGGAGTACCAGCTACAGACGAACCAAGATTCTTCTCCATCCTGTACGCTGTTCCTGACAAGTCCAAGGGCCGATCACAAAAGGTGATGCATTTAATCGCCAATGACGACCAGACTTTCGACTTGTGGACGTCGACCCTTGATGCTATCTCGAAGCACCGACACGATCTTATGGCATCTCTATCATCTTTCCACGACAAAGCCGTGAGAGCTTACTGGCGCGCTGAAATGACCAAACAATTTGGAGACAAGCCCCACACCGAAGATGAAGAAGATATCGACTTCGTTGGTGTTGAGAGGCTCTGCCGAAGCCTGCACATCCATGGTTCTTCCAGTTACCTCCGCTCTAAGTTCGATCAAGCAGATTACTCTGGATCTGGCCGCTTGAACTTTACCGAGTTCCAGGACTTTGTGAGGTTCATGAAGAGAAGAGCAGATATCGGAACACTCTACCGAGAATTGGCGTCAAACGTGGCAAAGGGGTTGACATCGGAAGAGTTTCTCCACTTCCTTAAAGAGATACAAGGTGAAGATATCGATACAGATAGATCACATTGGGATAGTGTTTTTGCCAAGTTCGTTCGCCGCTCAAAGTCGAAGGACCAGGCACAACAGAGTGCTACTGACGGCGAGACCCCGCGCATGAACGAGGCAGCTCTATCTAGTTATCTTATTTCCACCTTCAACATACCGCTGGCAAACCCCGCCACGGATTACACTCTTGATAGACCTCTCCACGAGTATTTCATCTCTAGTTCTCACAACACGTATCTCTTAGGGCGACAGGTTGCAGGCGAGTCAAGCGTGGAAGCTTACATCTCAGCTTTAAACAAAGGCTGTAGATGTGTCGAGGTAGACTGTTGGAACGGAACTGATGGCCAACCTGTCGTTATGCACGGCAGAACGCTTACGAGCCAAGTCTCTTTCCGCGACGTTATGTCGACTATCAGCAAATATGCCTTTGTCAAATCCCCATATCCTCTTTGGATCTCGCTCGAAGTACATTGCAATGCCGCACAACAAACAGCAATGGCTGAGATCATCAAGGAAACCTGTGGCCCGAAGCTGGTCACTGAACCATTAGACACAATGACCGATCAGCTCCCATCGCCCCAGAAGTTGTTGCACCGAATCCTTATCAAAGTCAAGAAGCCTCAAATCGTCCAAGAGCCCAATACCTCTGAACCTAGCATAGGCGGACGAAGCCGGGGGACCAGCGTCAGCTCGCCTTACATCAGACCCGTACAGCTCGACAACTCGGCTATTTCCGCCGGTCTTCTACCACCTAGTCCATACACTCGTGATCCGAAATCGCGCTTCATCGCTCGCACCGATACAGCTCGCTCTGGAAACGAGACCAACGACAGCTTCAGCAGCAGTACCAGCGATAGCGAGAGTCTCAATGATGATATTGCCAAGGCACGAGATAGTAACAAGAAGAACAAGACAAGTAACATCATCAAAGTCCTCGGAGAGCTCGGTGTTTACAGTGCGGGTATCAAATTTCATGGATTCGACACTCCGGACAGCAAGACCTACAATCACGTTTACTCCTTCATGGAACAGACTTTCCAGAAGAACACCAAAAGCTCCGAGGAGAAGAATACGTTGATTAGACACAACATGCGATACCTGATGCGAGTGTATCCTAACGGGTGGCGAGTGGCTTCTACCAATTTTGATCCTCTTACTTACTGGCGACGAGGGGTGCAGATGGTAGCTTTGAACTGGCAGACTTATGATCTTGGCATGCAGATGAACGATGCAATGTTTGCAGCAGGCACGGATCAATCGGGCTACGTTCTCAAGCCAAGAGAGCTTCGGGAGATCCGGATGATGCCAAGTGTCCCTGGCGGGAGCATCAAGCTCGAACGAAAGGAGGTCAACTTTTCGATCGATGTCATCTCTGCTCAGCAGCTCATGCGACCCAAAGGCCTGGCGCCGAAGCGAAGTGTCGATCCGTACGTCGAGGTCGAGGTATATCATGCTGATGACAAGACCAAGGAAGTCAACGGTGTCGTTGGGGAAGGTGGACTTGATGCGTCTTCAAAAGATGGATCCTCTGGACTGGGTGCACCTCATCGCCGTCGCACACAGATCGTTCAAGAGAACGGCTTCAACCCGATCTTCGATAAGAGATTCAACTTCAACCTTACCACCAAATTTCCCGACCTCGTCTTCGTCCGCTTCACTGTTAGATGCTCCTCTGATGGTCACAACTATAGCGATCGTGGCCTCCCGCTCGCGACCTACACAGCCAAACTCAATAGCCTTAAACAAGGCTACCGCACACTGCCGCTGTATGATAGCAACGGGGACCAGTTTCTCTTCTCTACTCTCTTCTGTCGCATCAAGATCGACCCAGCCACCAGTATCTACGTCAATGGCCCGGAAGCCCCCGAGACCATGGGCAAACTCAAGAGCATCAGCCGCACAGTGTGGGGTCGAACACCAATATCACCAAAACCATCCGTCGAGAAGTCGTCCTTTGACAAATCGTCATTCGACAAATCTTCGGGTGAAAAATCATCTATTGATAGCGGCTCTCAGTGATGGCAGCCACCATCATATCAACGAAATTCACTTCGACTGTATAAAGTTATCTCTGTATTTAAGACATGTATTACAACATCACCATTTCGCATTATCGGATCGGCTCGATTTTTCTCAAGCACAATATACCCCTTCGTTCATCGTCCTTTATCGCACTTCGGGAACCACTACTCGAGCAGCGGGCGTACTTTGGGTTACATCGAGATCTTTTTATTTTTTTTTGGTTTCGGCGCATTTCATCAGAAGGATATCATCGGTTCGGGATCATTATAAAAGGAAGGGAACAAAAGTGGCTCGCGCTGCGTCTGCATTTACCGGATCGGTTCTCACTGCATTATCAGCAATTGGGCATCTACCACACTCACTCACAGTCTCATTTGTTATTCGCCAAGAGCTCAGTCTCTTCATTCACTTCTATACACCTTAATTGACGATTCGGTGGAGTACGCTGGTCGAAGATCATTTTCTGTTCGTGGAAGGCTGTAAGGCCGACCGGTTCCTTTATCACGACTCTCGATACGACTTTATTCTGGGTTTCAAAGCCGGACTTTACTTAGCATTATGGGGTTCTGGTCTACATTTGGGTAGCGCTTGGGATGGGATATAATTTTACTCATCCCGGAGGCGCGGGTTTTCCTCTCGTTACTTGGGAAAGGTGTTTTTGTAGTGTGCTATTGCACATACGATCGCTTATGGAAGCTTGATCGACACAATTTTGCGAAGCTTTTTTTCGTCTGGAGAGGGTTTATTGCATGGTGGGGTGGATGTTTTATCTCAGTGATCGAGCATTTGATATTGCATTCGAGATGAGTAGCAGTAGCGTGGAGAGATAGTTGAGAGATAGATGCAATTTCAGACGAACAAAGCCTCACAAACCCCTCATTGTCCATTCAGATGAGTATGATTTGGAATGAACTGAGTCTTTAAGTACGGGGTTTTCAAGGAACGTGGCCGAGTCACCTCCGTGCCCTTTGTGCAAGTTCAGTGCAAGTCGGTTCCTCCTGTCTATTAGCAATAGGTGGACAGTTACTGGTCTTACTCGCGGTGACAATTGTCTGGTCAAGCTTTGAGTAGGCGATCAACTTTACAACTTGCTTTGAAGCTAATAGTTACGCTTGGATTTAGTAACAGTCAGCAAGTTACAAAGGCGCCAACACATGCAAACTGTATATACCTTTCAAGCGCGCTATATATCGATCGACTTGGTCTCTTTACCCAAACAAACTTTGGAAGTAATCCTAGATTCCCTAATCTAACTTAAACCTAGTATTGACAAAAAGCTGCATAGGTCATAGGCAGCTACATATCCTCGCTGGCCCGCTTTCCGCATCCTTAGAAGGAAATAAACTCCTCGGAGATGTAAAAAGGTAGAGCTATAGCTGGGCCCACCGACAATCGGCGCAACTTGTCAGTCTGCAACAATGCTTCGTTTTTACAGGCCCGGGAATTATGTGGTTATGTGAGACATCAGCAGTTTTAGAAAAGTAACACCGAGGTATTCTGGTTCACTATGCACTCTGACTTGAGTGTGTGTTGAGCGTCAAAGCATTCCATTAAAGTTGAAGACATTAACAATCAGTCCGATCCAAAGCCGTCGCTTAATTTGGCTGCAACTCCACTTTGTGAAGCGAGGAGGTCGATAGAGAGGTGTATGTATAGTGTTCCTTCTGTCTTCACTGAAAAGTTGTCTGGTCTCGATAGAAGGGCTAGAGAAGGTAGATGCTCCGTCTTTCGTCTCCACTCAATCGCCCACTATCTCACTCCTCAAAACGCAACCTGAATCCCAATCCGAATTCCAACTCGAAAAAAAAAGAGACCCAACCAAGCCCAATATCAGCCCTACGGTCTCCGCGCTACCGCCGTCGAGCCCAGTGAGTCACCCGAGTTTCTTTCGACCTGAACCTAATGCATGCTCTAAGCGCAGGCGCAACGCAGTTAGCCTAACCGACCCACATCCCATTCACACCGCTTAATCCCAAATCCCAAGTCCCACAAATCTGTGTTCTCTCATCTCCTTTGGGTCATAAGGCAGAATCAAGAAAAGTGTCGGTATCAAACATCTCAAATAGCATCCGTGGTTTAGTGGTAAAATTAGCCCTTGCCAGCTACTCTTCATTGAGTAACAACATGGGCTAGCCCCGGGTTCGATTCCCGGCGGATGCAGAAGGAGCAGCTGTATAACAAGCATGTCTCAGTAAATCAAAGTTTTTGCGTCACCCTCTTCTTTTGCTAGGTCATGAAAAGTGTGGTGTGGGATATTGAAATGACTATGTAAGAGATTACTCACAATCGCCAATAAATGTCATTTTGATGTTGTGACACAGCAGGTGATAGTAATTCTTGCCCCTTTTACCCTCGCCTAAAAGGCGTCGAGAGAAGCGAACCTATAACTACTCGGTAGAAGAGGTAGGTAGGTAGGATAACATCAATGTACATACTTCACTAATCGATTGCTTTTAATATATTCTAATGGTGACTTGCCAATGTAACCTCTTTAGTAGTTGCGACTTCTTAAAGGTATATACTGAGCTAGAACTGACGCAATCTAACTCCTGTTGCACCTTTCTTTTCCGACTGACCAATACTGTACTACTACAAGCGACTCAAACTAAGAGAGCTAAAGCCGCACTGGTGTCGTCGAGCTGTAACGCCCTAAACCTCTCCCACTACATACCATTCTTCATACATGGGGATTTTTCGTACAACACGATTTATCAAACACGAAATCCTTCCAATACACCAGATACTTCTATTATCAAGCTATCGAGTCTTGACCATGTCTTCCTCAGACACTGTTTCCACGCGAATCCTTATCATTTCCGACACCCACGAATTCGAGTTCGACAGCAGGAAAAAAGAGAGGAAACTACAAGATCGCGTGCCCAAGGCGGATGTCATCTTGCATTGTGGCGATCTAACTAACGCAGGGGGTATTCCTTCGTATGTCAAGGCCCTTAAACTACTTGGGAGCTTCGACGCCGAACTGAAGCTCGTTATAGCAGGCAATCATGACCTTTCTCTTGACCAAGACTGGTGGGATTCACATCCAGGGAACCCCAAGGACCCATTCGATGACACGGATCCCGAAGAACATGGCCGTGCAGTTCGAATCATGACCGGTGCAAAGGCAGCAGATGCCGGCGTTACATATCTCGTTGAAGGCACCTACACGTTTACCTTAAAAAACGGCGCGAAGTTCACTGTATATGCCTCGCTGTATACCCCCGAGTTGTGCGACTGGGCATTTGCATACAAGCGCAACGAAGACAGATTCAATAGCAAGGACCAAACTGCTACAGGAGTCGTCTCCATCGCCGAAAACCCAATTCCCGACGGAGTCGTTATTGTAATGACACATGGTCCACCGAAGAATCTGCTCGACAATTGCGATAATGGAAACGTTGAATGCGACAACCTCTTCCGTGCTGTCGGTCGTGCAAGACCGGCTCTGTGCTGCTTTAGCCATGTTCACGAAGGGCATGGTGCGAAGCTCGTTCCTTGGGGAACGGAAGGTAAAGAGAATGTTATCAAGGACGAATCTGATGTTGCGGACACCTATCCAAAGAAGAACAGAGTCAAGGTAGAACGGGGAGCGCAGACAATCATGGTGAACGCGTCCATTCACGATGGGGCTGTGGATCCATTTAATGCGCCTTGGTTTTTTGATCTAGAGTTACCTCGTGCTAGCGGGGTTTGATTAAGGGTATATGTACTCCACTACAAGGCGACTCGATAGAGAACTCGTAACTATAATATAATAATATCTATAATAATATGTTTAGGTACCTGCGAAAACACTACCATACACCAAAGACATGAACCGTTTCCTGTTGAACGCTTTTGTGAGAAATAAACAATTATAAAATAAAACGCTCAAAACCCGCTATTGTATCCATAATAATAAGGTCAAAGAAAAGCGTTGACGACAGCGACAATAATTCGTAGTAAGCTTACAAGCGTAAAAATCATCATACCCCAAGTTCCCAACTCCCTCCTGACTGTTTCAGAATCATTCACTCCTTAGACCCCTCCAGACCAATAAGTACAGAGAATCCAACACGCAACGTCAAAAATTAAGCGACCTCAGCGACCACACTGTCATCGTAAAGAACGAGATGGCCTTCCTCTGAGGGAGTCTCTAGTACCGAGCTCCCCACATCGCTGCCCGTCCACTCGGTACTCTCATCAATACTCTCACTAATACCCGTTCCTGTCGTCGTGTAAATGGTCGTGCCGTGACTACTCCTTCGCATAGTTTCGCCATCACTCTCCTCTGTGCTTTCTTCATCACCATCCGAACTACCCTCCTCATCCTCCTCAGTTGCCTTCAATGCCAAGTTTTCTTTGTTGAGCTCCCCATATTTACTGCTCATTGATCCACCCCAACTTGATTTGCGGAGACCCGACCGACCAGGTGTTTTGACACTATGGCTACGCGCGAATCCACCATTCGGGACATTGTTGGTGATCTGGTTGAGAGAAAGAATTCGCCTCGATGCGCCGACAGAATTGTTGATCGGTACGTGGACCATGGCGCGATTGCCATTCATAGCCATGTTGACCGCGCTCTGCGTTGCGTTTGAGGCACGGGAATTGGCACGGGAGGTGGCCCTAGACACAGCAGCCTCTACTGTGGAAGGCGCATGGTTGGGGACACGTTTGCGACTCATCGCATCACGACCATTGTTTTTGCCCTTTGAGATGAGGAGGGCACGTGAGTGGTCGATAACGCCCTCCAGGATACGTCTCTCCAAACCTTCAGCTCGAGCTTCCATCGCGAGGAGTTCTTCGCGTCGAATTCGGAGAGCTGTCTCGAGACTTGAGACATCTGCCGAGAGTCGCATCTTTTGGTGGGCTAGATTCTCTTGCTCTACTTTGAGCAAGGCTACCGATTCCTTCAGCTGATCTTCCTCCTCGCGAAGGCCTACAACGGTTGCCTCGACTTGCTCCTTTTGGGCAAGTCGCTTCTCAAGAGCAATAGTTGCGGCCTCGACAGCCTTCTCTTTGTCTTCATGATCATCAGCAATGCGTTGTGTCTGAGCTGTCACAAACTCGGATACTTCGGCAGCAGTCTGCATAACTTGCTGGTGGATCTTGTCAAGCATGTCCAACTGAGCAAAGGATTTCCCAGCGGCATGCATATGATCAACGAGCTTGTTGAGCTTTTCCTGCACCGGTCCATCATCGTATTTTTCAACTGGCTCCGGCTCCTTTACAAGAGGGAGCTCTATTGGTGGTGGAGGTGGAGGGATGTCGCTAATCTTTTGAGAAATCTCTGTAGAAGCTGCCTTTGAGTGTTCGTAATGCTCGCCGACGATCAACAGGACATCCTTGATAGAGTCGAGGATCTTTGGGTGGTAATCGGTCACATGTTCCTGCACACCTTCGACGGCCCCAATGGCCTTGAAAACTTGTTCTCTGGTAAGCTGGTGCTCGGCCTTGGCGTCGGCATGTGTCTCTTCGACTCTTGTAAATGTATCCTCTACTCGACTGAAGACTGTCTTTCCCGCCTCATCCATCTTATCCACGGAGTCTGTCAAAGTAATACCCAGAGTGTCGATGACTGACTTGAGCTCCTCTGCAACCGCTTTGGTGCCTAGAAGCGCTTCCATCGTCTCAGCATTCTTTGCCTCTCCAATTTTCATGAGTTCTTCTGTAGAGGCCTGGACATCATCATACTTGGACAGAAGTTCATTGAATTTCTCATCGAGCTTCCCCTCAAACTTATCCCAGGTTTCTTGGAATTTCTCGTCAGTCTCAAGCTTGGCACCAACCACTCCAGCATTAGACTTTTCGAATTCGGTCTTCATCGTTTCGAATACCTCCTTGATGTCATTGGTCGCGGTGCTTGTATTCTGGTTGACAGTCTCGCTGAGGCCTTCGAGGAGTTTGCTTAGAGCTTCGACACTTGTGGCGCCTTCATCCATCTTCTCCTTGATGGCATCTTTAAACTCCCCGAGGAAGGTCTTGATTTCGGTGACACGTTCGCCGACGCCCACTGTCTCAGCTTGACGTTCTTCGAAAGCTTTTGCATTTGTCTCTGCATGTGTTTCAATTCGGCCAGAGGTTTCCTTTAATAATTCCTGCAGATTTATGACATCTTCTTTTGCAGCCAACACAGCAATATCAGACAATACCATCTGCTCAATTGCTGATTTGATGTCATGGCAGACGGCTTCCACAGCTTCGACATCGGTCTTGGTTACTTTTTCCAGATCCTCGGATTCGTTTACAGCACGCTCTTTCATTTCCTCGAGTCCCACAACTACTTCGCGAACCAGCGATTCGAGGATGTTCATGTCGTCCTTCTTGGAGACGTCTTCCAAATTAGACGCCATTTGAGTGATATCATCCTTAGTCCCTCGGAGGACGGCCTCAACAATGTCTAGGTGAACTTTGGTCACAGCCTGTTCCGGATCCATCTCATCGATCTTGGCCTTGGTATTTCGGAGGAGAGTCTCAATGGCTTGAAAGTCTTCCCTCTTTGGAGCGTCTTCATCTACAGACTTCTCTTGGTCTAGTATTTCGTGAACTGACTCCTGCACGTTGCGAATACTTTCCTCCAGGGCTGCTAAACCCAATGTCAAGTCGTCTTTGGATAGTGCACCCGGCACTTCCTGAGGTGGGGGAGGCGACATAGACTCCAGAGCCTCGATCTTGATGCGTAATTGAGTGATAAGAACCTCGAGATTCTCAATATCATTTCGCTTGAGACCGTCCGTAGGGACCACTGCGCCATTGGTGATGGCAGCCACTGCTCGTCCCTTAGATTCGCTACTAGCAACACCACTTTCTCGAAGTCGATCGATATCGGCTCTAAGTCCTTCGAGACCGGCTTTTAAGGTATCCAAAATCTCATAGTTGACCGTCATATCCACAGGTTGCACAGACTTGGCTCCGAGCTTCTCCACTTCGACTCTTATACCGGCAAACCCATCTTGAAGAGCATTGAGAATCTCGCCTGTGCCTGAGTTGACATTTTCACTTCTCCCCCGAGGGTGATCGATGTCTGCACGGAGTGTATCGAACCCTTCTTTGAGAGCATCGAGAATTTCGCCCGTGCCAGACATGACACTTTCACTGCTGCTGCGAGGGCGTTCAATATCTGCATGGAGTGCTTCGAAGCCTTCTCGAAGAGTGTTGAGGATTTCCGCTGATTTTTCAGAGCCCGCTAGCACGATTTCATTGTTATCTCGAGGACGATCAATCTCCGCACGGAGTGCATTGAAACCCTCTCTGAGAGAATCGAGAATGTCGCCCACGCCCGACATGACATTTTCGTTGCTGCTACGAGGACGCTCGATATCTGCACGGAGTGCATCAAAGCCTTCTCGAAGTGTATCAAGAATCTCCCCTATCCCTGACATGACACTTTCATTGCTGGCTCTGGGGCGGTCTATGTCAGCACGAAGCCCGTCAAGCCCTTCTCTGAGAACTTCGATAATCTCATCCTTCTCAATACCTGATCCGCCGCGAATCAAGGAGGTTGCCATGGTTTCCCGAATATGCTCTATCTCGTCATGGACAGAATCTAGAGTGCTATCTGAACCCCTAGATACAAGTGCAGACACCTCAACGCGCAGAGCATCAAAACTCTCTCGCACACAATCAAGAACCTCGTCCTTACTAGTGATACCCACGGCACGATCAACGTACGTCTCGATATCGTTGCGTAGTCGTTCGAAGCCGTCCTTTGTCGCATCTAGAAGCTGCTCTGTATCTCGTCCATGAGCGGCAACATTCTGCTTGGCCTCTTCAGAAACAGCCTCGAATTCAGTTCGCATGGTCTCAATGATCTCTTGCAGGCGTTGATGGACCTGCTGTTCTCCATAAGCATGCTTGGCTGCAGGTGCAGCTTCTAGGCCAGCCTTTACTGCATCGAATAAGTCGTCCCGGGTTAAACTGCCACCAATATCTCGACTTAGAGCTATGCTGTTGACTGCTGAAAAATCAAAATTGGATAGCCCCTCGTTAATGGCATCGAGCATAACATCCTTGGAAACGGGAAAACTGGCAGGGAATTCGAAACTTTGGAGGGCTTCGTGGACAGCGTCGAGGACAACCTCCCTAGAAGCGGTCGTATTGGCAGGAAACTCGAAGCTTTGGAGAGCTTCATGAACTGCGTCAAGCACGACTTCCCTAGGCACCCCTGTATCGGCAGGGGGCTCAAAGTGTTGTAGACCCTCACTGACAGCCTCGAGAATAACATCCTTGGAAATAGGTGCGTTGGGAAATTCGAAATTTTGAAGACCCTCATTTACAGCATCGACCATAAGATCCCTAGTCACATCGTCCTCCCGAGGCAATGCTGAAGGAGCAGCGGGAAACTCGAATTCTTCAAGGCATTCTCTGACAGCATCCAGAATCTCGTTGCGTGATAGACTCGCTTCTGATTCTATTCTCGGAGGAGAGAAATTTTTCAAGCCTTCAACAACTGCTGCAAATACTTCATCGCGCGTCGCCCCTCCAGCTTCTCGTGCCGATTCTTTCGGTGCGTTCTGTTGGATGCCCTCTTTAAGGACTGCGAGAAGTTCTTCCCGTTCTAGGCCGAATTGCTGCAACTCAATGTCTGGCTTGTAATTCTCCCAGGCATCTCGTACTGCATCGATGATATCCTCTTTCGCCAAGCTGGATTCCTCTGCTTTTTGTGGCTTCTCCTTGATCGCTGCTCTAATTGCATTGTAAATTTCCTGGTAATCCACAACATTACGTGAAATGGATTCTGCGGATTGCCGTCCATGCTCGCGTAAAACTCCGTCCATATGCAGTTTTAGGTCCTTTAGTCCAGCTTGAATGATATATGCCACATCCTCCTTGCTCGCATCACTATCCTTCGAGGCGTTCTTCGTGTCGGCCTGGTCTAGTTTTCGTCCAATTTCGCGTCCCATGCCCAGGACTTCTCCACGCAGTTCTCGGACCAATGCCTTAACCTCAGCAGTTAATCCACCTCCTTGCGCAACACTGTCCTTAGTTGAGCGAATGATTTTGATGATATCGTCATTCAAGAGGTCTGATGATCGCACTGGCGCAGAATCTCTTCGGTTCTCCTTGTTTGCGGAAGAGAGAAGCGACTCCCCTCTCTGTGCCAACGGCCCAGGTCTAAGATGATCAAAGTCGAGTTCCAGCCTTGGAGGATCATCGAAACTGAATCCTCGAGATCTCGCAGCCCCCCCTCCACCAATATTGTGGGCTATCAAGGCTTGCGATTCGGTATTGTCTTTGATGAATTTCACCAAGTCTTCGAGTTTCTTAGCCGTTGACATCCCATCGCATTTGAGTTGGTCAGCAACTAATGTGAGACGCGAGACTAAGAGATCCTGTCCCTCCCGGGTTCCCATTTCACGCAGAATCCTCTCCAAAAGTGCAATGCTCGCAGCTCCATCCGGTGTAGACATTGATTCGCGATCCAGAGAAGATGCGAAGCTATTTGGACTTGGTATTCGTGGCAGCGTAAAGGGTTTGATCGCCCCTGAGCGTGGGGAGTTGTGTGCTTTGTTGTCTAGGAAAAGTCCACCACTACTGGGCAAATAAGTGCTGGAAGACCTAGAGCCTGATTCCTCTAAGTTGACCACCAGCTCTCTCAGGCTTTTCCGAATATCCTCATCCCTGGCGTTTGTGGCTTCCTTCAAACTGACTAGATCCGTAGCATTGTCTTTACTTCGTCTCGTGAGATTGGCCATCTCCCTCTGAAGACTTGTCGCAATGCTGGTAAGACTCAGGATTTGATTCGAGATTGCATCGAACGTTTGTGGTGTGCGAACCAGTGCGGTAGATCCGTTGGTGACATTGGAGAGAGGCATAGACATGTCTGGATCCCTACTTACCATATTCTGCAAAGCCATCATTGTCGCGGACTGAGGTGGAGTGTTTTCCCCCAGTATGCTCTGATGTCTCTCTGGCTTACGCAGGGAAGGCCGCATAGTTGGTGTCTCGCGACCCGACGTTGGTGTGGTTGATCGATTTTCCTTCTCTATAGATCCGGATCTCTCAAACATAAACTCCTTGTTAGAATGAGGAGTCGACGGCCTCCTCGTCGGGCTCTTTTCCGGTGATTTGCTCAGGGAGTTGCCTCCTTCAAGGAAACTACTTAGGTCTCTCACATTTCCGGTCTGGAGGGACTGCATCCGCTTGTGTGTAGCTCCCTTGATCAATGATCGCTCTGGTGATACTTCGGGTCGTTTCGTGAGAGCGTTAGTGACGTAGGAGCTCTCCCGAGCCTTCTCGGTCAAGGCTGAGTGCGCTGCTTGTATTGCAGAAGATGTATTGGGTCGTGAGGTCGTTATTGGAGAAGAAGGGTTCATTGGTAGTGGCGGAGGTGCGCGTTCTGGGTCAGAGCTGTCCCACCTGTTTACCTAAGTAAGCGGTGTGTTTACCCTCTTTGCGATCGAGACTTACATGGGAACAATTGCCCGTCCATAATCAGAAAACAAAGAATTTTGAAGTTTCAGATGCCGCTCGCTATCGCGCGAGTCACTTCTATCTGTGGAAGGCATGGTTGTGTATGAGGGAGGAGGAGTGGAATGCGGTATGAGGTGGAATGGAATGTTGACTTCTGCAGTCAAACCGGACGTGAGACCATGCAATCTTGGAAATGGTGTTGAGGCACTTCCAAGATAAAATGTAGGATTGAGGATCCAGGGCAAGAGGTCTTATCGAGCAACAAGAACGGAGTTTATGGCAAGGTGAAAGGTAGGTATTGCAGTATTGTGATAGCCATAACCAAATCCATTGTCTAGGTATGAAGTTGGCGGGCGGTTGTTGCTTCTCGCGTGCCGCGCCTGGTTGCTCAGGCAACAGCCACGCAAAAAGCTCGAATTGAAATCACACACATCACTAGGTAGGATCCCTTACAGCGTTCCGAGCACCATTTCATGGCTTTCTGATTCCGTCGGCGTTTCCGCTACACAGAGTGGATTTTCTGTCATACAGCGAAAAGCTCTCATCAACGGAAATTGAAATCAGCTAAAGAGCTTCGGGTATCTATTTACTGTGCTACCACCTACCTACCTACTAGGGACGCAGTACGAAGCGGCCATCTAGCTACATGATACGAAAATATTTCGTCACTCCATGAACCTCATAACCATCCTCGTATAACAGCACTTGAAGGCATCCCAGATCACCAGTGTGTCCAATACTGTGTCCCTATACCCGACATGACTATGAGTCGAGCTCCGATGGGAAGTTAGCCGAGCAGGGTGTTGTTACTTCTTACATCCTCTTTTGACGGACATGAAATAGCAAAACTTTCCTCGCAAAGGTATTCTCATCGCCAAAACCATGTGAACCTGCACATATCATATCACACATCCCAACATACTCTTTCAACCCCACAAACCCAAAGTCCAACTTGACCTCTCACCACCACCCTTGAAAGCACCTGGGCCCATACTCTGTCGCTGGCGGCCAACACCAACTTCAATCTCTCCAGGCTTTGAAGCACCCGCAGTGCCATGTTGCAGCCACGATTCTCGTTCCACAACCGACACAGCAGGAACTTTGAGTTGAGAGAGAAGACTAGCACCTGCCCAGGCGCCCAAGGATTCCACAGCACGTAAATAACCCTTATCTTCCGGTCCAGCTCCTTTGTTTGTATCGCGCTTGATTGCATCGGCAATTGGGTCTTGCTCTTGTTCTCGCAATGAGGCTCTAATCTTTGGGCTTGCTTCTTCATCCCCAGGCACAATTTCAGTGGGTCCGGTTCCAGCTTGCCGGGAACGATTTGAAATAAGCTTTGGATTCTGGCGGTATTGCTCCACCCCTTGGCCTTGGACTGGATCCCAACCTCGTTGCTTAATAAGAGCAGCTACTTCATCCAATACTCTAGCTTTTAGCCCGAGTATTTTCGAGCCTCCACCTACGAATATTATCCGTGACATGCAAACTGATCGGAGGTCCATGGGAAGGTGAAGGAGGGTTCGATATATGAGTACATGGATAGGCAGCTCTTCGTCATCGAGGTCCTTGATTGAGGTGCCGGCTGCAAACAAAGCCGTCTCACACGGTTCCGCGAGCTTTGAGAAAGGGAGACGCAGCGTGGTTGGTGGATTTGTCGAGGCGAGAGGCACCAATATCGTTGGATCAGCAGCGTCATCCCCACTGATTTCCAGCGCTCTCATGCTTGACCTAAACTCGTCTTCTTCTTTTACGGGTGTAAGTCCATGTGGAGATGTGACATTTTCGAACTTCTTTCCCGATTTGCACCATGCCAATCGCGCAACGACCTCTTCGCACTCCTCAAAGCTAATAAGTTCCTGTAGTCCATATCCGTCATGGTGGATTTCGGGACCTGCTGAGGCAATGAGCATGCTCTGCATTTCCTGTCCCAAGAACTTGCTGGCTCTGATTGACCTGCTACATTGTACCTCTCGAAATTCGTAAATACCTGTGACTAGTGTCTCCGCCCAGCCAATATCAACAACAAGGGAAGCACGTACACCAGCGGCCACGGTACAGAGTGCAGGTGCAGACATCAATGATATTGTTGGAGGCTGGAAATGTGCGAACAATGTGTCGAGGATTGTAGAAAGAAGGGGTGTCGGTAGAGTGGAAGCAAGCGCGAGAGACATTTTTCGTGGTCGAGAGTCAATAAGAAGATATCTTCGATCACGCCAGTCAGCAGAAGTCTGGGATCATCATTTGGATATTGGGAACTGACTTTGTGAATGCCTCTCTGATTGCCCTCTCAATTTTATCGCCCACTAAGCCCAGGTCCACACCTCTCAGGTCCAGTTTCCACAGCTCATGCGCCTCTCCCCATTCTTTCCCCTTCACCCTCTTCCTCCAGTCCAGCCCAAAGCCCAAGTCCCATTTCCTAAAGTCTCCCGCTCTCCTTTGTTCGTCCGGGCCAAAGTCTACGACTGCCTTGGGCTGCGCATCTCCTGCAAAACCAGCTCTGAGGTAGCGACTACCCAACTCAATAATGACACATTCTTCTTCGGCGCGTAAGGCTGAAGGAGAGCCAAAGGTTGAGGATATCGTTCGAAGAGGAGTATGCGGGCTTGATGGCGAGCCTGGTCCAGCACTGATCGTCGGACGGATGTTGGAGACGCTACGATGAGCGGGACCAGTTGATATACTCATGTTCTCACATCTACAAATGAGGATCGAAATACCGTCAGGACTGCAATTTACTCTGGCGCAATTAGCTGTTGTTGAGAGTCCTTGTCGCAGCCTCGCGTTGAGAAAAGGAGCTAGGAGCCTTGACGTTGGTGATCGCTATGGAAACCCCGAGGCTAAGTACATAAAAACAAAGCACCAAAAGTTCAACATCTGCACCAGAAACCCACATAGCTACACATATTTGCTGCTCTATATCATTTCGCATCAGTGACAACATCATAACAATGAGCTTGATAATCAATTGACATTAGCATTAGAGTTTGAGGAACCGCCAATTTTGGCTTGCCGACATCATGGGAATCAAAGGGTATGAAAACACATTTCTCCTTGGGGGGCTGTTGCTAATCGCTGAAGAATTTATGGAGAGATTGGTCCAGGAAACCGAGTTTCTTTGCAAAAGCTCGCCATTGAGAAGTTCGAGAAGACAGGTCGGTCTCTGAGAATTGCCATCGACATCTCAATATGGCAGTTTCAAATACAATCCGGAAGAGGTACGTCTTCTAATGAACACTTTTCTTGACATACTCATTGTTTTAGGGGGGTCAAATCCAGCAATACGAACATTATATTACCGGCTTCTCCGGTTGCTGTCAATATCTGTCCAGCCTCTCTTTGTATTTGATGGTCCCCGTAAGCCAACCTTCAAGAGAAACAAGCGGGTAGGAGCAAATGGCGGAATGCTTCCTAACATGTTAACGAAGCAGCTTCTCAAGTTATTCGGTTTCCAATTTCATGTTGCACCTGGAGAGGCTGAGGCAGAGTGTGCTTTGCTACAGAGAGAAGGCATAGTCGATGCAGTCCTTAGTGAGGATGTTGACACCCTCATGTTTGGTTGCGGGTGGACATTCCGGAACTGGTCTTCTGAAGGAGTCCGAGGTAGTAAGAGTCCCACTCACGTCTCGGCGTACGAGGCGCAAGAAACCAAGAACGGCAAGTCTGGCCTTGATAGAGAAGGAATGATTTTGGTTGCTTTGATGAGCGGTGGCGACTACATCACCGAAGGCATTCCTGGCTGTGGTATCAAAGTTGCTTGTGAAGCTGCTAGGGCTGGCTTTGGGAAATCTCTTTGCCAAGTATCGAGGTCTGATCCTGCCGCTTTGGAGGCATGGAGAATTGGCCTAGCCCATGAAATTCAGACAAATGAACGTAGGTTTTTCAGGGTAAAACACAAGGCCCTCAAGATCCCGGAAAATTTCCCTGATAGAGAGGTTCTGGGTTACTATACGCATCCGGTCGTGTCATCAGCATCCAAGGTCAACAAGCTGAAGAATGAGCTCTCGTGGGATGGAGCGATTGATACTGCAGGACTTCGGGAATGGGTGGCAGAAGTCTTCGAATGGAAAAACAAGGGCGGCGCAACGAAGTTTATTCGAGGATTAGCACCTGCCCTTTTGATCCACAAATTACGACTTAGAGCAGATCGGCGCGCTTCTGGGTACGGGGATGTAATTCTTACAGCCATGCAGGAGATGGAGCTCGTACGATCAATATGCGGTAATCGAGTGCATTTCTCGACCGATGGCATTCGAGAACTGAGAGTCGTATTTGCACCACTCGACATCGTGGATATAGATCTCGAGGCCGAATACGATGATAGTGGAGACTATGGACGAGACGGGCTTGCTCCTATGATTGACACGCACAACGCGGAGCCATACATCTCTGACGATACAGGCCGATCGATCAGTCCAAATAAGAGAGGTCCTTCATTATACGACCCTACACAATTGGACAAAATATGGATACCAGCTTCAATTGTCAAAGCCGGGGTTCCACTGAAAGCTGAAGACTACGAAGAAACTCTTCGCAATCCCAAGAAGCCGGTCAAGGCAAAGGCTGTTCCTAAGAAGGCCGCAACCAAAAAGAGTGGCATGCCAAAAGGGCCGTTGGATAAATTTGTGAAGGTTACAAAGCCAGTACTGGAAAAAGACAAAGGAAGTTCACCTGATATTTCCAACAAGAGTGCATCCCCATGTAGTCAGGCTGACATACCGCCTCTGTATCTTGCACCTTCGTTGGGCAGTCTGACATCCAGTCCGACATCTGTTCTAAAACCCAGCTCTGTATTAACACGGAGTCGAACAACAAAGGAAGCATCGATTGCCGCCAAACCCGCCAGAGGAGTGTTACGGACGAGATCGAAGGCGGTCGGGATTTCACAAGCTGCAGAGAAACCAAGGCCAACAGGAAATCCATGGGCGCTATCTCAATCATCTTCATCGAAAAGACCAACACCTTCGATATCTAAACCCCTTGGTGAGCAAGCCAGCAAAGATGAAAGATATGATCTAGAATCCAGTCCTTTCGCATTACCGCCTTCATCACCGGTACAGACTCTACGCAGGAAACACTCGCCTTCTCCAGAGCCTGAAGCCGCATTCCATTCTGAACCAGACCTGTCAATTAGTTCTCCGCGGAGGACATCAACTAACGGCGACCCGCCCATGCCTTGCAGCAACAGGAATAGCAAAGATCGGTCATCACCAAGGAAGAAAAGAACACCGGCAAAGATACGAGACATAACAAAGAACTTCCAAGATCCCAGCCCTGAGAAGAGCCTGACTCCACACCGGGTGAATCGTAGATTAGATTTCTCCCCACAAGCTGCTCACGACAGATCCTCATCGCCAGAACTCCCGACTTTAGCCCGGCTTCTGACACCAAAGAATTGCCAAACAGCTACACAAACAGAAACTATTACAATCTCATCTTCTCCTGAAGTCATGAAGCCACGGCCACCAAGATTGTCTTGGGGTATTGAAACTTGCAATAATGAAACCAAGGCAAAGAGACCAGCCACAAAAAGTAAGACAAGCAGAGCGAACAATGGTAAAAAGTACATCATGCTGAGAGAGAGTTTACCGGGGGCTTGGAAGGAGGTTGATGAGAACGAAAGCGCATATGAGAGGGCGAGAGGACGCTCGTGGAGACTATCAGGTGTAGAGGTTTTGGATCTTACGGAGGACTGAGCGAGAGTGACTATTGTGTCGAGGAGAAGATGTCCAGGATGGCTGACTGACTACTTCACGGGCAGTGAGGGGTTGGTGCTTCAGATAATGGTGGTGGCTGGGACTTCCTCCGCACTCTGCTGGGGTTGAAAAGACACGGAAGATCAGTGGATGGATGCAAATAACAGCTCGGTGCAATCGCTAAGGTAGCAGCTAGCTGTAGCTGGCTAGCGGAACAACTGGATAATTCTCTTGTGCGCCTATGAACATGCACAAGCTGCTGAAACACACTGCAGCCGGCAGCTCATCCCTGAGCGTGGACGGCCATTGGCTGCGACATCGGCCAGTAAACAAGCAACTGTCTGGTTCATCGCGACCCTCCGTGACCTGCATGCAAGACAGCCACGTTGATTCGTCGGCCCGTCGAGACTCTTGGAAGGGATTGGCTGAGCATGGCCATTCTGGAAGCGGCCGTGTTGATTTGAGGACTGGACGCAGTAAGGTAGGTAGGTAGGAAGGTAGTAGGCAGTCGTTGGGAACGGAACAGCTGAGCAGAGCGTAGGAGCTTTGGGACAGTTGCTGTTTATGATTCTTGCTTTCATCTTCTTTGTTCCGCGACGCTTCTTCTTGTTCGTCGCCATTCATTGTGTGTTCTACAGTACGAGGTAGGACTTCGAGCGAGACATTTGTGGAAGCCTTGCCTTGGAAAGCTCGAGGAGCAAGAGCACGGCGAGCACTCGTGCGCCGCTGTACTGCACTGCTTGTGCGCCAGGCCAGGAACGCGCAAAGATATATACAAGCGGACCAAATTCACCATCTTTCTGCGCCGACATGCTTTGGAATTAGTGAGTTTATTCCACCTTTTCTCAGCCGACATGCGCGATGGTGACTGATCAGGCCATAGGTCTCCGCGAAAGATGGTTTCACAACCAGAAACCTCCCATTCCCTCGCGCTTCGAGGTCCCTCGTCCGTGGTCTCCTACAGTGGGAGATCGTCGAGACATCGAAGACATGGTCGATCGCATGCTGGAGGAACCTCATTTGTGCCACAGAACGAATTCCCCGTTTTCAGCCATACCGGGGACGTGGAGATTTTGGTTACAGCTGGGTCACAATCAAATCGATATCTTCTACATCGACTCATCCTCACACAATGCTCTGGTTTCTTCGAGGCAAGTACAAGTCAGGAATGGTCGCGCGCGGGCACCGAGCCTGCTGGAGCAGAGTTGGCTAGAATTGGAGAGGACTCGGGATCTGAAGCTGGCAGAAAGAGGGAGGTCAAGAGGAGATGGAGATATGAACTTGATCCAGGCACAAGCGACGACGATGTTCCTATGCTCGTTCAGAAAGAAAGCAACTCCGCTTCTATATTCAACAACGATGCCCAACCACCACCAGTCCGCAACAAGCCTCCCTCCTCCAACGCATCTTTCTTTCGCTCTGTCGCCAACCTGAGCCTCACACAACCCTCACACGCACGTTCTCGATCTCAAGAACCAGCACCGCTCACTACGGAAGACCAAGAGCTGCTCCGCGACTATGACAATATGTTCCGCATCTTCTACAATTACCCACCGTCACTCGACCAAATCGACATAGCGAACGCCTACATCCAGTGCAAATCCCTCCTCACACTGGCAGACCTCTACGACGCACTTGCAGTCGTGGGACCCAGGATTGACCACCACCTCCTCCAATTCGGTTCCCGTCTCTGGAAACAAATCACCAAATATCCATCATCCTATCTCCGCCTCGGCTACCTAGCCCAAAGCAAATCCATCTTTCAGGAAGCACTTATCCACGTAGTAGGAGCCTGGCCTATGGGCGAACGACACATACGACGCGATCTACCAGACTCCGTCCTCGAGATAATCGAAGATAAGGTCGAAGACCTCACTGATATGGTAGGGAAGGTAGAAGGAAAGCTATTTCGATTGACTCTCACGAATTCTCGCGGTGAGCGCGTCACGCCTCAGAACTCATATCTGGACTGGCTTGTCGTATCACTGTTCCGCCAATGGCTCGCCGAATCCACCTCTCCACCCCCCATCAACCCACCACGCTCACGACACGGCAGCGTAGGTGGCCCAACTAACCACACACGACACCCGAGTACGAACCCACAAACTTCAAACACCAACAATCAATCCACGCCACCAACACCACAGGGGCCAAACCTAGGACGCGTCTACCGACTCCTGGGCTCCTCAGTTTCCTCCTACTTGGGACATGAGGAATGCAAGAAGTTCCTGAAGCTCTCCCCGGACGTCTACTCGCGAGAATCGCTTAAGAAATTTGAGCGGAGGCTTGAAGAGATGAGGAATCAGGCTCGCGAGATTGTGAAG
Source organism: Pezicula carpinea (assembly GCA_026119845.1). Taxonomy (NCBI): domain Eukaryota; kingdom Fungi; phylum Ascomycota; class Leotiomycetes; order Helotiales; family Dermateaceae; genus Pezicula; species Pezicula carpinea. The sequence goes on along the minus strand of JALRMK010000005.1, from coordinate 558,017 downwards.
CCATTGATGAGGTGTTGTTTGAGTAGTGCTGAAGGAGGGTTGAATGTGAGTTATTTGGTTTGTACGAGAGTTGATGAGAGGGATTTCCCCTGGGGAATGAGTGAGTGAGGTTCTCTCAGAGAAGCATTTATGTAATGACGGAGGATAAGATTGAAGCGGTGATGTGAGGAATAGGAGGGAAAGCATTACGAAGTCACGATTCATCACGAAAAAAGAAACTGGAAGCAAGAAAGTAGGCAAGGCAAGGAGGGTACGCATTTGGCATTTTGGAGAATTGGCTTGTTTGCTTGTTTGCTTGTTTGCTTGTTTGCTTGTTTGCTTGTTTGCTTGTTTGCTTGGATATCTACGACGAGGAGAAGAAATACCCTTGGATTGGCTTTTTTGTTTTGTCTATTCCCTCCGTGTTAGCATAAGGACAAAGGGTTGGAGTCTTTTCGTTCTGTACCTTAGGTTGTGGGGAGGAATAACATACATTTTTTCTCGACTGGAAATTTCCAGTCATTGGATCTTGTTTGTCGTCGTGACTGGTAAAGCAAGGACAGCGATTGGTCTGCTGGCTCCTGGTCGTAACACTTTCAAACGATGCAATTTATTAATTGTTTGGTTTATTTTGCATTGATTGACTTGGCCCGATGGAGAACGATGCGACGCCTCAAAACTCCATTTCTCCTCTCTTTCAGTTACTTGACTTTTATTTTCGCGTTGAAAATTGAGGTGAAAGCGACTAGTTTCAGGACACTTAAGAAGCGTGTAGATTATATCGGTACCAGTGTTCTCGACGTTTTGTATTGGGTGCATCTATTGTGATGCTAGATAGCTTTCAGCCAATATTGTATGCTGTAAATTGCTCAGATCATCCACCGGTCTAATATACATTTGATACCTGTTGGCCCGTTTCCCCCATGACCCAGAATTGAAAGCAAGCTCCGTCTCTTGGTCTCATATGCTGTGTGTGTTTGAGCAACTCCTTCCAGCCGGCAGTAAGCAATGAGATAAAAAGCATTTCCTTGTAAAACTTCATTGAGAGAAAACAAAAATAATTAAATAAAAGACGTTTAACTCATATCCATCTCGACCTCCACATTTTGGGTGGCCGGTTGGTGAAAGTTCTGAACTGCCGATCCGTGGTTCCAGCGACCGGTCTCTTGTTGCAGCGCGTTTACCGCCGACGACCTCGTCGCTTGTATAATACTGTCGACTTTTGGTGATGAGCTAGCCTCTAGAATCACACGACCATCAAAAGCAGGTGGGTTTGTTCGTAGATTCTCCCAGGTTCGCTCGAGATTGGTGCTGATCAGTCGTCCTTGTTTGAGGTCCTCACCGAAGAGAAAGTAACCTTCGTTTGCTTCAACAAGGTAACTTGACAGTCCGCGACTCTGTAATCTGATGGTCGCGCCTGTAACGGGGAAGTGGTTCTCGATGTATTTCGTCCAGCCTCGCGCAGCTGCTTGAAGATCGTTGTCTGTGCTGATCAACGACCAGCCGATGCCCAGGTGTCGTGTGAAGTCGTCGACGGTTGGTTCAATAGGACCGCTGTTTGGGTTGAGTCCGTTGCCAGATGTTGAAGAGAGTGGTGTCATCAAGCTGCCGTTGCCATTCAGATTGAGTTCATCTGGGATGTCGGTCGTGGCTGTGAGGTTGAGGCGCTGGGTCTTGCTGGGACGATAAGCTGGTCGCTGAGGACTTTGCGCTGGTGTAGGTGATTGCTGTGGTTCAACGCGTTCCTCTACCCACGTTCCAGACTGGCTCTCAGCTGTGATAGAGTAGTGCTGGTAGGGCTTGATGAGAGTCATGCCCTCGCCATACTCCCATTCGTCTTCATTCTCGACTGGAGGTGGCAGAGTTGTTTTGACGATGGGGAAGTATTCGTCATCTTCGAGGCTGTCTCCGGCGTCGTCGCGAGATCGTTTGCGGCCAGCGGCTGAGCTGGGTGTAAAGGTGGGCGTGCGATTTGACCAGCCTGATGATGGAGGTGAAGGATTGATGCTGCTGATGCCGTTGGCGCTAAAGGAGGTGCTGAACATTGGGCGCTGGTGGTCCATGTTAAAGGCGTGCTGGTGTGGTAACTGAGGTGGCAGGGCTAGAACTGGTGAGCGCGACTGTGAGAAAGAACCCATTGTTACTCAAGAAGAGACAGTGAGGCAGGCTAGAGGAAGTAGGTAAGTAGGCAACGTAAGGAGTAGTAAGAAGTGGTAGTAGTGGGAAGAGCGAGGTTGATGTGGGCGACGGTTGACGTTGGAGGATAGACGAAGGTAGGTAAGACAGGTAGGTAGGTAGGTAGGTAGGTAGGTAGGTAGGTAGGTAGTTGAGGTTGAAGTAAGTTAACTGAAGTGACGACAGTCAAGTCAATTGAAGGTGAGGGTGGGAGCGGAGGCAGTCTGGAGGTGTAGGTCTCAAAGAGCAGACAGAGGAGCAGAGGTGGAAGGGAAAGGAGCAAAAGGTAAAAGTGTGTGGTGAGAGGGAAGCAGGCTACTTATGGGAGAAGAGAGGTGTGTGTGAGAGAGAGTGAGTGTGTGTGTGGATGGATGGGATGGGATGGGATGGGATGGATGTGCGGTGGAAGAGAACGAGAACGAGAAAGAGAGCGAGGAGAAAGAGAAGGAGGAGAAGGAGAAGGAAGATGTGCGCGCTGAGAGGACAGAGGGACGAACGACGGATGACAGACAGACAGGGCAGACAAGAAAGGAAAGAGTCTGAGGAAGCTTTGTGAGCTGCTGCTGCTGCTGCTGCTGGTGGGCGAGGGGGCTGGTGGACGCTCATTGGCCGAGCCCATGGGCAGCGATTCAGTCCATAGGTCTATTCTGGATTAAGCTTAGTCCCGAAGCAGGTGCATGGAGGAGATGAGACCCCACTGCGCACATATCCATCTGCTCCCATTGGCTCGATGGCGTATCTAGCGTTCTGCGGTGCAGGGAAGGTGCTTGTGCCGTGCAGTACGGTTTCGGAAAATCAACCCCCGGTTTTTTCATAAGAGAGGCAGTGGCACGTGACCTACCAAGACAGAGCCTCAGCGCCATGCCAGGTACTCATACCAGCGAGACGGAGAAATGGACGGGAAAGCTTAGATCAGAAGGGTCGATGCGTAAGGGGACCGGTCTCTCTCATATACCAAATCGTGCCAAGAAGCCTCATCTCTCTTTTACCATACGTAGACGTGCCAACACACATTTCATTTCAATTTTCAGCCGCCTTGTGAAAGTGTGGCGGGCATTTATTGAATGGTATCGCTGCGCAACCAATCAAGCCACCCGCTATCGAAGACCCTTCCTAAACGCCACCCTCCAGATTCTAATGGCACGCATTCCGAGCCCCCAGCCTTGGTTCATGCATGGAGACGCAATCCCGTTCTGAGGGTTAAGTACAGTACTGACCCATCGCCCCCAAGTGATATCGTGATACTGCACAACCATGGCTTCTGTTACTTCTCTCGATAAGGATATGCGCAAGTTGCGCCTGGATCGGTATACCCCACAGGCGGCGAATGAAGTCCGGACTTTCATCGAGGAATCTCTGGGGGAGCGCATTGCCCCCGGAGACCTTATGGATGCCCTCAAAGACGGCGTCGCGCTGTGCAAGTATGTTTCTCTCCTATATTCCCTTTGAAAAGGCACCTGCTAACAGTTATCCTTGGCTGTAGATTAGTAAATCTCGCTGTACCAAATCCCGTCAGGTTCAAGCAGAAGGCTCTAATGCCCTTCGTGCAGATGGAGAACATCTCTATATTCCTCGATGCGTGCAAGCGGCCTCCTCTAAACTTACAAAATCATGACATATTTCTCACGGTTGATCTATACGAGTCCAAAGATCCGGCGCAAGTCTTACAGTGCCTTGGCGCATTTAGCAGGATTGCACATCAGCTGCAACCATCACACTTCCCATCGCCTGTAGGTGGAAAGTCAAGGTCCGGGATGATGAGTCCACAGGTTACAGGAGGAGGCGGCTACACCAGAGCACGAGGGACGTCGAATGCGAGTAGCACTTCTTCTCCAGGATACAACGCCAACCCTGCTAGACCACCAAGCGCAATGAATTCTATGAGGACAGGCGAGTCAAATGGTGGCAGATGGAGTCCGGTAAAGAGTCCCGGTCCCGGTCCCATGTCACCTGGTGGAGTTAGTAGTTGGAGCAAGAAATCCGATGAGGGAGCGACATCCCCGGCTTGGAATATAGCGCAATACGGTTATATGGGTGGTGCAAGTCAGGGAAATTTAGGGGTGTCGTTTGGTGGAAGACGACAGATTACAAGTGCTGGCCCTTACGTTCCGAATATGGCGGAGAAAGAGAAGAAGAGAAGAGAGAAGGAGGCCGAGGAGGAGCGGATAAGGATACAACAGGAGGAGGAAGAGCAACGGAAATTTGAGGAACAGCAAGCAGAAGAAGAGCGTGCACGACTTGCCGAAGAGCAGAGATGGGCTGAGGAGACGCGAAGGCTACGGGATCAGGAGAAGCGTAGAGCCGAAGAAGAGAAGCGAAGATGGGAAGAGGAAGAAAGGCAATGGAAAATGGATGAAGAGCAGCGCCAGAGGGAGGAGCAGGAGGCCGAGGCCAGATTAGAAGAAGAACGCAAAAAGATAGGGAGGGGTCGCAGTGGCAGTCAGCTGCAGGGGCAGTATCTAAGCCAGTATCAAGCAGAGAATGGCGTCTCGTCCGAAAGTAGCCGAATTAAGGAGCTGGAGCGAGAGCTCGAACAAGCCAGGGAACGGGAACGCCAATACGAACGCGAACGCCAGGCGAAAGTGAACGGCCGGCAAGCGGTGGAAAGTCACGATATGAACAACCGAATGAAGGGTGAAGCGTCATCCAAGGCACGAGCGCGGTCGCGTAGTCGACCACGACTACCGTCTCGGAAGAACAGCGACGAGGAATGGAGAAAAGAAGAGCGCGAATATCTACGCCAGCAACATAAATCACACCATGCGAACGATGCACCACAAGCCCGGCCTTTACCAGAGCCCCAATCGCCTATACGTTTAGTGAAGAACAACACAGGTCCATCATCACGGCCCCTACCCGATCCCGCAACCTATGCTGCGTCGCCCAAGCCCAAACCAGCTCCCCAAGTCTCCGCTGGTCAAAGCCGTACAGATCGGTATCTCTCCTCTAACCCAGCACCACAGCAATCTCAGCCAAAAACTACCTATTCATCAGAAATTGGTGGCTTTGACAGTGCCGCCGAGCGAGATGCTGAAGATCGCCGTCGTCTCGCATCGCAGAAGCAGACGAAGGCAGGAGGTTGGGCGAGTAAGTCCCTCTTAGAGAGAGAGATGGAAATGGAGAGGCAGCGACAACAGGAGTGGGAGGAGAGCCAGAAGGAGACCAAGAGCAAGGCTTCTACCGGAAATGGTGTTGACGGAAGTGGCGGAGGTATCGGTGGAAAGTGGGACGTAAACCAATGGTACAGTCGACCTTTGCGAATTTTGCTTGAAAATTGAATTCTAACGCGAAGGCAGGACTGGATACACTGGTGGCGATGGACAGAACAGAGGCACTCATGGGATTGGCAGTGGCAGGAGACAGATCGTTGGCCCAAGGCCACCACCTCCGGGACGATAAGTTATAGGGGTGAAGTCTTTTCGTTGGGTGGGTCAGTGTTTGTTTGACTTAGTAATGCATGGGCGTAGTAGGACAATGGACAATTGACACTGGACACTGGGTGGGCAGAATGAGCTATGAGACTATGAATAAATGAATTTTGGTGTTTAGTTAGTAGAGAAGAGAATAGAGCAAGTAACTTGCTCCACTTACAGGCCTGCCCTGTTTTATAATAAGAGGATCTACCTAGATACTTGTATCATTTTTGCTGAGTTTACACACTCCCATCTCATGAAGCCACTCCCAAATCGAACCACTATGTTATCACACGTGACCCGAGCCGAAAGCGTGAAGCTCTCGCGCCAAAATAAATGGTTGTCAACCAGGTCGTCAAGGTACAATGTCCAGCTCACAACGTCCTTTTACACACCTCCGATGCCATTTACGGTCTGTTCAGCGACCTTCATGGCGACTCTATCATGCCTCGGCGACTCTCCGAGCTGCTGAATCCACTGCATCGCCATCGCAAGGAGCACCAAAACACACTTTACAAAACCCTACAAAACCGAAAGCTACGCTCGACGTCAAGAGCATACGAAATGAGCCGGTGAAATATGAGTTAAACTGCGTTGCAAGAAATTACAAAGCTCAAGCCGAATATCCAGCACGTATAAACGAACTGTCCAAACAATGGCACGACCTGGAGTTAGAAATATTGGACGTGAGAAGACGCAACAAGTCTTTGAAGGATCAAATCAGAGCTCCGAAACCAGATAGACTAGATCAATTGGCGAGTAAAGAACAACTCATCATCGAAGCCCGATCATTAAAGGCTGCATTGAAAGCGACCGAGGAACAACAAGATGCTATCATGTCGGTAATCGAATCGATGGCGGCAGCCATTCCGAACACTACGAGCTCCGAGACACCCGTAGGAGACGTTCCAAAGCTTGTGGGATACATAAACCATCACCCGGACTCTGTACCTGCTACCGCCAATCGAATCCAGCGCTCTCACGTCGATATTGGCCATGAATTGTCTCTCCTTGACTTCGGCGGCGGGGCTACAACTAGCGGATGGGGATGGTACTTCCTGCTGAACGAAGCAGCGCAACTAGAGCAGGCTCTCGTTCAATATGCACTGAAGGTTGCGAGGGATCATGGCTGGGGAATGGTTAGCCCGCCGAGCATGGTATACACACACATTGCGCACGCCTGTGGGTTCCAGCCTCGAGACCAGAACGGGGAATCACAAATCTACGGCATACAGCAGACCGAGAAGGATATTGACCGTCGACCAGAACTGAGTCTTGCTGGCACAGCTGAAATTCCTCTCGCTGGCATGAAAGCAAACCTCAACATCAATGAAGCCGAGCTTCCTCTGAAGTATGTAGGAGTTTCGCGGGCTTACCGTGCTGAAGCCGGTTCGAGAGGTGTGGATACCAAAGGGTTATATCGCGTGCATGAGTTCACGAAGGTCGAGATGTTTGCCTGGACATTACCATCGACCGAAGCATCCACAGAGGTCTTTACAGAGATCCTCTCTATCCAAACCAAAATCCTCAAAGATCTAGATCTACACTGCCGCGTCCTCGAGATGCCAACCCACGACCTCGGCGCATCCGCAACCCGCAAGCGCGATATCGAGGCCTTCTTCCCTTCAAGACGAGAGAAGGATGAAGGGTACGGAGAAGTCACATCCGCAAGCACTTGCACCGATTACCAAAGTAGGAGACTGGCAACCAGAGTCAGGGCACGTAGTGATAAATTGAGTTTTCCGTATACGGTGAATGGAACAGCCATGGCTGTGCCGAGGGTATTGGCTTGTATTTTGGAGAATGGTTGGGACGAGGAGAGGAGGGAGGTAAGGATTCCCGAGGTGTTGTGGCCGTGGATGGGTGGGATCAAGGCTATTAGTGCCAAGGGGAAGTGATGTGTGAGGTAAAAGTGTAGTATTATGTATACCCTTGTAGTATATTAGAGCAGTGCAATTGTAATGTCAAGTTCTCTCAAAACCAGGTAGGTGGTATAAGACCTGATCTTACACTGATCAAAGTTCGCCGTTATCATCATACTCACCAAGGTGCTACACCACCAATCATAACATTACCAGAAATTAAAGGACATGAGACCAGGCCAGGCGTTGTTGGTATGCTGTCATTGTTATGCGGCCTCCTACGGAAGGCCGTAGGGAGTTGTTGGTCCAAAATGGGTTTTCGGCTATAGGGACCTATCTAATATCTCTATACACACCTAATTAAGCGAAGTAGAAGGCTATAGACAGGGACAGACTACCTAACCTAATAGCTAATAATTAGGTCGGTACTTAGTACTCTAGTAACTAGGTAGGTACTAGGTAAGCTTAGCAGGTAGGTAGGTAGATACTACTCCCTAGATACTTACCTATAGATATATACTTAGTAGTATCTTACTAATAATATAACTCTAACCTATATTTTCAGGGTATATAAGGGTTGTGCCTAAGGTGAGTATATATAGCGAAGTCTAGGTGTATCTAGTAATAAAAAAGTCGATTTTTTTTTATATCTTAGACCAACAACGCCATACGGCGTTCCGTACCTCCACATCAATTGCTCCTGCTACCGCTTGCTATCACTAATTGTTGACATGATTTCAGTAACTCGAGCTTCGGATCGGTATCTAAACCATTGCAGACGGAATAGAATGAATGAAGCGGGCCGAACCCCTCGGTTAACTTCCCAACATCACTCGTGCCCAAACATGCCATCTGCCTCCCGAGGTGCACACCCCACAATCCACAATCCTCCTTCGAGTCACTCCCCCAAAAGGAAAGAAATAGCAGAGAGAAAGAAATACAAGCTTGAGGTGTCTCGGTAATCCAGAACCGGGGTTCAACCGTACTTACTTCACCTCAGTTTATGTAACAAAAATAAAGGCCAAAAAAGGCAACAAACAGCAAAAGATGACATGGAAAAAATGTTCTAATCAAGGTGGTCCCTAATTCGCAGATAGTATGCGGCTTCTGTGGATCGAACACAGTGCCTCCAGATAATCAGATGAAACAGAAGTGTTACTTCAGTCTGGCGCTCTCCCAAGTGAGCTAAAGCCGCTTGGGGTTGTGTTGTTTGTTATCGTTAGGTTCAATTTGTCGGGTCTTGTTTGAGGAGGGAGGGTGTCAAATTGGATTATAATTGAGTTGAGAGTTAGAGGAGCGTTCTTGAGGTTTACCAATGCAATAACTACTACTTACGAGATCTTTGCTTCGACCTAGTAATCGGGTAAAGTTTACTTATTATGTTTCGTTATAGAGTTTACTTTCTCACGGCGAGATCTCACCCGTATGCAGGGTAGGCAATCGTGAGGTCTGCAGGCTCTAGGGGGTCGAAGATACTCAGAAAAAGCCAAATGGGTTCTGTCATAAGATATGTGACCATTTATCGTGGCATAATCTAAGTTATTCAAACTATTATAATGGAATGTGTGGAATTACCTCCCAGGAAAGCCACCTCTTGACATCCAAATGTAGGTACAGTAAGGTAGGTAGCTTCAACAGCCTAAGCGAAGTATGCAGTAAGTAAAAGCAGTAATTCTTACATCGTCCGGAGGGTAACTGATCACATTTGGACCCTCAGGGATTACGAATCGAAACTCCACTGAGCATTGAAGAATAGAATGGCATTGAGGCCTATGTAAATACTAAATATAGTGCCGTCTGGGCAGGTTATGTAAACAACAAGCTTCTCTCCAGGACCACATCTTTAATCTAAAGTTCAGACGGACCAGGCGATTGACCTGATCCTCGAATTAACATAGAATGAGATATTTCGATCGGGCAAAGAACGTGAGCTAGATTGCGTGCACAGAAGAGAAAGAAACTCTGGCGCCGAGCGAGCGCTTATGCAGACCATGGTGCTGCCCTTTTTCTAGCTGCAGCAGCCGCAGTAGCGTTTCCAGCTGCCATTTGGACTGGCACACATCCTCCGAAGGGGCCGGCATCTGCAATTAGTTAGTGAGGGAGACTCATGAAGTGGTAGATGACTTGACTTACTTGCATCGTTAGCGCACTTGACCATGCAGACGTTCTCCATCCCTGCCATGGTTCCAGTGCAGGTTTGGGTTGCAGCGACCTTGGCCGTGAGGGGCTGTTATGTGTGTAAGCTAGATACTCAGTGTACGGAATGCTGTCAAGAAGACTCACGAAGTCGGTTGCCTTGGCCTTGGATCTCGAGTCCTCGCCTGGCACGTTGGTTGCAACTTGCATTTGTGTCCATTGAGTACCAGCACCTGTAGAATCGATCATGCAGGAGTATGGACCGGCGCCGTCTCCGTTGACTTGATGAAGAGTCATCATAACCATGCCCCCAGGTGTGATAAGTGGCATCTGGTTTCCGTTGGCAGCCAACATCTGGGGAACTTGAGTAGCAGGGTCGTTGGTTCCACCTCCAAGAGTCTCTCCACAGGCATCAGCTGCTTTGCCCTTGAAGCGGGTGGAGTCTTGCTGATCAGGGTTGCGTGCACTGCCATCACGTGGAGTAGCAGCGTCAACTAGAATCTCATATCAGTACTGGAAGTTCTGATCGCCTCACTGATGATAAGGACATTGATAACTTACTGCCGAGAGCTGTTCCACTTCCACCAGCATCACCGACGGCTTTCACAATAGCACCATGGCCTGCCACGAGCTGGCTTGTGGCGAGGAAAATGAGGATGGACTTGAGGAGCATAATTAAAATAATGAAGGATAAGTGACCGGCACTGACGTGTTAAAAGAAGCTAAAAGAAAGGTATAAATTAGAAGAGTGTGCAGAAGAGAAGCTGATGATGAAAGAAGCTTTCCATTGTTGCTTCCCTCTGTGGTTATATACATAGGCAAAGACTCATCCCGTGGCTGGCTCCTAAAAGATCAAAAGTCTGAGCACGGTTTCTGCCCAGATTTCGGAAGCAAGGACGCAGATACAGATGAGGCTGTGGTGATGGACCAGATACCACTTTGGGCCCAAAGAATTTGCCCCTTTACTTGGCCAAAGAGTATTATTACACTTTGCTAGTCGGGAGCGACCGACTGAAGCATTGCAAGGAGATCGGCAACGGAGAGTCCGATACTACCAAGCCTCTGCTCTCACACAGTGCTGCCAATGACAAGCTCTAGATCTTCGGTGAATCAACAAAACTTAGTGCAATATGGTGTTGTAATTGAGGATGTAGAAAACAATAATGAAACGATTAGACCAGCCACATATCGCATTGATCACCACCGATGCTCTACAGATCTACGCGGGATCGTGAATCACCAAGACTCCAAGACTTAAGTTTGTGTCGTTAAAACAGGTAGCCTTCTTGTCGTTCTGCGGCTCATATGCTTTCCGAATCATTTTGCAGCGCGGAATCGCTCAGCAACTATTGGCGCATCTCTTGAATGAGCAGCAGAGGCATCGTTGACTGGTGGACCAGGACCCCTGAAGACCTGCGATCGCGAAGTTCTCACCATGCGCCTAGGCATTATCATCGTGAAGTCGTGCTCGCGTGCATTTAGCCATGACATGCACAATCCCAAAAACGGTATTGTAGCCACAATTCAACATACAGCCATCCAAGCGAAACAATCTCCCAACTCTGCCTATGTTCTCCATCCACCATAGATAGGCTAGGTGCCAATGTGTGGATCGACAGGAGGATGTGCATGTTTCCCAAGAATTTCGCAAGTTCCTGGGGTCGATCAAGTTGAGATCACGAAGAAACACGGCGGTGGCTTAGCAGCGCAGGACACCGCCATATTGACAAACTACTATGGTATCATAGTCGATACCTTACGGAGGACCCGTACGGGTGTCTGAGCTCACCTCATGGACTGCCTACCTTAAGCTTAAGGCTTCGGAAACACTACTAAAACGTACCTAAATCCTAGTAATACTGAAGATCGGTATTCCTCCTGTCTAACTAACGTGGTCGTTGTTTTATTCCCTCTAGCGTATGGGTATTGCTTCTGTCTCCTTGTAGCTCGGAAACCTTTGAAGTTTACCTAGGTAGGTACTCTTGTTAGGCCTTATCCTTGGGTTTGCGGGATTTCATTTGGTACAAATCAAGATTCCTCTTATGTATTAGTAGGTAACTTCAGAAAGAGCCAACGCCTACTGTACTGTAGCCAGAGAACAAGGCTTTTCGCTTACTAAAGGAACATATATTTAAACAAAATATCTTGCCTTGATTGTTGATATGTCCTACAGATTAGGACTTTGCATTATTTCAATCGTGGGGGGTCCATTTTTTCTGACACCCGATGGTGATGTGGGGTATATCTGATCATTATTGAATGAACAGCTGCCAAGTTTTGTTTGAAACCATCACAACTCGACTTTGAATGGTCGGCTTTGGTTCTTGGAATGTGAAATGGGTGGAAAATCCGCGCGTTGACCACTCGCATTGAACCTGTTGACGGGCAAGGCTCGGATGCTGCCGAGGATTTTGGTGTGGACGATGGCGGAACGTGTTTCAGTAGTTAAGATTCTTTGATACACCTCTCCTCCGCTGTGCTTTTGACCTTTTGCCGGGACTTGCAGAACAGTAACAAAGAAGCCTTCCAGGCTGCGGAGGGTTCCTTGCCATGACAGCAGTATGTACGGCGTTGACCGCACGAGGATGAAGGCACCAGAGGCTGCAAAGTTCAATCGATGCCAACATCTGACAATGCTAGCCATAGTCGTACGGATATGTCGTCGTTCTCACTCTTGAACATGATGTCGAGTATACAGCATAAGCTGCTCAAGGTTGGTTAAGTCTTCAATCATGAGAGAGGAATGAGAAGTCGAGGGGAAGATATCGACATGATGTTGAGCAGCCGCAGTGCAGCATACGGCCGGAAAAACACATCGGAAGCTAACGGTCGGCTTGCTCCACGTGACCCACAAGCGACTGCTCATCGCACTGAAAATATTCATATCGCGGATCCAATCTCAACACACGACAAACGAATCGCCAACCCCCACGACAGTCGCCATGAAGTGTGAGTCGATGTCCAAAATGATAAAGAATGCAATTGCATGGAAGTGCTGACTCTCTCAACTGTAGTCCTCAAGGTCGGCCGTGTTGCCATCATCACCAGAGGCAGATATGCCGGAAAGAAGGTGAATACTCCTTAAACCCCTCACGATCACTCTGGACGGATACTTGGATCTGGGAAACCCTGTAAACAGCGCATATATCTCGAAGGAATTGGGAAAGGCAACACTGGAATTAATGCTGACGGGAGGAAAAATTGCAGGTCGTGATCATTCAACCTCAAGACACCGGAAACAAGTCTCACCCATACCCCCATGCGTTGGTCGCCGGTATCGAGCGTTACCCATCCCAAATCACCCGTCGTATGTCCAAGGCCAAGCAAACCAAGCGCAGCAAGGTCAAGCCATTCATCAAGGTCATCAACTACAACCACTTGATGCCAACACGATACACTCTTGAGTTGGAAGGGTTGAAGGGAGTTGTTACCGCGGATACTTTCAAGGAGGTTTCTCAACGAGAGGAGGCAAAGAAGACTGTCAAGAAGGCATTGGAGGAGAGATACACCTCGGGAAAGAACAGATGGTTCTTCACCCCTCTTAGTACGTTCTCCCACGCTTGACTGGTGATCTGCAGTGATGGAAGAAGTTTTACTAATATGGTTCTTTTCGCAGGATTTTGAACAATTCTTCTGTCTGGTGCTATCGGGTCTGGATCTGGGGGTTAACATGGCATGGAGCAAGTGAAATTACAAGCCAAGAATGCTAAAGAAAAAAAACCACCTTACAATGTTCTCGCAGTCGGACGAATTTGGCTTTCAATTGTGATCAATTGAGGTCGTATTGTGAACTCTTTTACATCCATGGCCCCATCAGCTATCATGCCGCAAAGTCGCCCTACTGGGACATACGCGATTAGAAGTTGTGGCAGTTTACATTTCAGCGTCTTCTAAGTGAAAGGGTTCGGTCTTAGCAAGGTTTGAGCATCAAGTGATGCAACAACTCTCCGCGAAGACCAAACCCCAGCCCATCCTTGATTTGTGGTCTGTCCGCTAGCTGCAAGTTTAAAAAAAACAAACAACGGACGCAGCAATTTGCAGAGATTCACGACTGGCATGAGCCAACCAACTGACATGAATAGGTGCAACCAAAACGACTAGAATATAGCACCAGATTTGTAGCATAACAATAACAGCTAGAATATCTCCAACTCTCAGTCTTTTCGGGTTTCCAGATCCTCCGCGGGTTTTCTCCACAGGAGGAGCGCAAACCCGTGGACAAAACACCTCTGGAAGACAAGATAGCCTACAGGACAGCTTTTACCTGCCCTTCCCGCGACAGATATTCACACCAAGAGACAGTTGACCCACCCCTAGGGTAAACATTTGTTACCATGAGGCACTTTGCTTGCATACTACACTTCTTATGGCATAATGACAGTGCTCATCCCATCACCACTCTTTGATTTATTTTTTGCTGGTCTTTACTTCTTGTCAGATTCATGCCCTGTACTTGAAGGCATTGCTTTCAATAGCAATGAACCCCTTCCAAAGTCCACCTCGAGAAGCTTCATTTCTCGACTTCAGCCCTTACAAGAAACAGCGGATGGGCCTACAAGAATGCAACCTATTTTTGCAAGTTGTATGTTGAATATCCCAAAACTCGAGGTCATTGTAGAACTTTCATAGCCAGACCTGACATAACTGTTTGTTGAAAGTGAAAGCTGTCACCTGTCCATAACATCTGTGCACAGTACTCGACGAGCAATGACGGCTGCATTCATTTATCAAGGTCACCCACCAAGAAGGACATGCCATTCTCTGGTTGGTCAAGATTGTGATCTTAGTGTGATCACGTGTTATTGCTCGCGTCGCTTAACCAAAAAACTAAGGGTGAAGGGGAGGGGCTGTGGTGGGGGAAGACTGGTGAAGGTGAAAGTGATATTGATAGCACGACAGCACGACAGCACTGTTGAGGATATCGACACCAAAGGTTTTTACTGGCTCAACCACCTGAATTAATTGCCCCCTCAGCTGAGCTCACTGCCCTCCGCCTAAGGCACAGATATATCACTTGGTGCAGCATCTTGAGCCTCAACACCAAGAGCCATCCAACAGCTATTATTGATATCAATTAAGTAAAATAAATAGATATTTCTGCTTGTTCCTGTAAAATCTGATATATTGGAATTACTGTAATGGTTCTGTGAGATGCAGTCTTCTGTGTGGTGTTGTAAAATCTTCCAAAAATGAGGGGGGGACGGTGATGCTGCTGAATCTCAACTTCAACCTGAAAATTGCTCACCACCTTGATTCTGCCACGAGCTCAAATCCAAAGCCCTTTTCCCCCTTCCCCTCTATTTCCTTTCCACTTCATACACATTCAATTCGACAACCTCGATCGCACCTTGTTCAATCACCAATTCTCATCCACTCTCCAGGAGTGCTTCTTCTTTACAATTGCCAGCTGCAATACCTTCTTCATTACCTCTTTTCCACTTTGTTTGTACCTTTCCAGTTGTGTTTCCACAGCAAGTCATCTCCGAGTCGGATTCTTCTCAGCGCGTTCAAGGTATGTTGACTGCACCCACAACCACACTTGGGCATTGCTTTGGCTTCTGCGCTTGTATATGATCATTGTCTGACCATCATCAGCATTGCCCAGTTGTGTTGACGAAACGTCAACATCAAGTCATACCAAAGACCAGTCTTCTGCGCGCGTTTTCAAGGTATGTTTACTTCACACCCGACCCCACTTCAAGAGTGCATTGACAACTGTAACTTCAACATGATCATTGACTAACCACTACCAGAACCTACTGTACTCATTCAGTTGTCTGCGCAATACCGGCTTCAAGTCGTATCGCAAGCTAGTCTTCTGAGCGCGTTTTCAAGGTACGTTTACTTCAACCCCGACCTTACTTCAGGAGCGCATTGGCAACTGTACTTCAAAATGATCATTGACTGACCATTACCAGCACTTACTGTACTCATTCAGTTGTCTGCGCAATACCGGCTTCAAGTCGTACCGCAGCCCAGTCTTCTGAGCGCAGTTTCAATGTATGTTTACTTCAACCCCAACCCCACTTCAGGAGCGCATTGGCAACTGTACTTCAAGATCATTGACTGACCATCACCAGAACCTACTGTACGAATCCTGTTGTCTTTGCACAACACCGACATCAAGTCATACCACAATCCAATTCTTCTGAGCACTTCTTCAGGTATGTTGACTGTGCTCTTAACCCCACTTGGGGCACATCAACATGGTCATTGACTAATCATCATTAGGACGTACTGCACACTACTTCATCATGATTGAAGAGTGGAATCCTGGATCCAGCTTCCCACCGTCCTACCTCTTACGTTGCTCCGAATGCACTCATCTTTGGAAGATCACAAGAGATTCCGATGTGGCTAAGAAAGATGCAGCACAAAAAGCCGCCTACCGTCGTTACCACGTCCATGCATTGAAGACTCATCTGGGCATGGTCCACACCCACGGAACTCTTGCTGCCTCCCTGTCCCGTAAGTCACAACATCCTAGGTGACAAGAGCCATCTAACATCTGCAAAGTTCTCCGTTCGTACTGTGTCTGCCTCGCAGAATTGAAGTGCCCAGAGCATTTGATTTGTGAAAAATGGAACGACAACCCCCATTTGGAAGCCCTTGATCGGGATACAGGTTATATGAAAGCCGGCCGCGGATACTCATTTCTTGATATCTACCCCACTGGTAATCCAGCAGATGGATCCAGCGGTCTTGGAAGCTCTCCAAAGACGTACCAACAAGCTGCTGCCAAAAAGGCTCTTGTTGCACAAGCTCCAATGCCAAACCCGACATATCAGCAAGCTGCTTTACTAAGATCAGGTGTTCCAGCGCGCACTGCAACTCCAACGCCAAACCCAATGTATCAGCAAACTGCTGTTGCAACACCAGCTGTTCCAACATACACTACATCTCCACCATTGGACCCCATGTACCAGCAAGTTGCTACTGGACAATCTGCAATACCAAACCCGATATATCAGCAAGCTGCTTTACTAAGATCAGGTGTTCCAGCGCGCACTGCAACTCCAACACCAAAGCCAATGTATCAGCAAGCTGCTGTTCCAACACCAGCTGTTCCAGCGCGTACTACGGCTCCAAGCATCCCTTCTTCACCCGCACATACGATGAACGGAGTTCCACCACCTCCAAAGAAGAGGTGGCAAGCCGTTGGTCAACGACGTGCTGTTGCTCCAACTCAAGCTCCGTCAACAGGTGTTCAACAGTCTCCTGTGATGACACGTCAACCAGCTACTACACCGGTTACAACCCCCTTTCCAACTCAATCACCAGGTTTTCAACAGTCTCCAATGATGAACCATCAACCAGCTGATATACAGGTTACCGCTCCCTCTCCACCAGTTGCATCTCACAGTGCTCAACAATCTCCAATCATCGGACATTACGACGCTGTTGCTAATCCAGTCGCTGCAATCCCAGAACGCACTTTTGCATGCAAGATCTGTACTCAGGCAATGCCAGGCGTTGACTTGCCCAAGCTAGTCAGGGCTGACTTGGAGAAGCATGGTCGCGAGTTCCATCGCCTCAAGGAAGCAGAAATTCCAGCTCTCTTGCCCCACAGTGGCTATACCTGCCAAATGTGCTTGGTAATGATGCCCCCTATCATGAGACCCGGCCTTCCAAGGTATGACCAGGAAGAGTTGGAAAACCATGGTCGCCAATTTCACCGTCTTACTGAAGACGAAATCATCGACTACAGTAAGTCAAATAGCACCTTTGACAGCAATACATTGCTAATACTCATGACAGCTGCCTCATCGATTCGTGCTGTCCTCTCGGCCAAAGGTTTGGGTGTTGCCACCGTTAACAACATTCTTGGCCATAGCACCGGCGTTTCTCTTGCTTCAGCGAATGCCCTCAACTATACACCTGTTGCACAGATGGCGGCCATGCCCCCTCAAGCTGCAGGTCGTACTCCTACTACTCGCAGTATTCCAATCAACGCACAAAACAGTGCAGCTATATTCGAAACCGTTGTTGCTCATCCACCTGCAGTCAAGGGCGCTGCAAAGTCACGTGGACAAAAGGCAAAGACTCAATCACCACAGACAGGGACTGAGGTCAAGGTTCCAGCCAAGCGCAAGAGAACCAAGAAGCCTTCCAAGGGATACACCTGCCATCTCTGCACGGCTGATAACCGCTGGAAGAAGCAAAAACCCATGGACATCAACCAACTGGTTAATCATGGTCGCCAACAACACGCAATTCCGCAGTCTGGATTGGACACTTACTGTAAGTCCTGTCCCCCATCCTGAGAAGAAACAAGCTGACATCCACCATAGTCACCGATGCTACCACTATGCTGTTCTCGGTTCATAACGAGAAGGTCAACAAAGACTCTGTGCAAAACCTGCTGACTGAAGAAGATCCTGCCCAATTCCTTTCTGGAGCTGTGTCAGAGACTTCTTCAGCAACGTCAAAGGGCGCAGTCAGCACTGCTAGTCCAGCCGCAGTTACCCCTCGAAATGACCAAGGAGGCTTCAATGTTGCTTCCCCACAACAAGCTCACAGTCCCCTCTCCTCCCTTGGCCAGAATCAATCTACCCAACCCCGTGCTACTCAGAACGCTGTCGGTAACAATGACATTGCCAACAACGGCTCGAGCCAAAACGGAATTAGCCCATACTCTTACCAACACGGACCAACCCAAAACGGCGTCGCGCAGAACACTCCCACTCGGGGCACTGTCACTCAGAACAGCGTCGGGAACAACGGCATTGCCAACGGCTCAAACCAAAATGGATTCAGCCCATACCCTTCCCAACACAGAACCACCCAAGACAGCAGTCGCTCTTGTCTATCCCCAGGACCTACTATCCGATACGCCTCAATGGGATCTCTTACTTTACCAAAATCCAATAGCCCAACAGTTCCCACTACCATGAACGTTGCAATTTCCCAAATCGCGGCTGCTCCGGGTGTTTACAAGTCTCCGTACTCAACTTTGCCCGCCGCCCCCACTGCTTCAACTCTAGTTGAGACCCCGGCCCCCGTCACTGAAGAGGTTGAAGAATCAACCGAGCAAGATGATAACTATTCATTCCTGCAGGACCTCTTTGGTGACGATTCAGCGGACGAAGTTTCTGGTGAGCAAAGCCAGGAGTCTGTTACAGAACCAAAAGCCACACAAGGAGTTGAAGCTGCTCGTTCAACTGACAAGGTGTCTGATCCAGACCTTGAAGCTGACTTTGAAGCTGACTTTGAAGCTGACTTTGAAGCTGAATGGGAGGCTCAACATGGAGCTGGTGGTATCTCCCAGAGGGAACTTGAAGCAATGGTCAAGACTGCAGGTGAGGCTGCGCTTCGCGAAGTTCTTGGCATAATCGATGACAGCACCACCATGAGCAAGAAGCATGGACGAGATGATGAATTTGACGGAGATGTCTGGGGAGAGAGTTCCGTTGCGAAGAGTGCCCGCCGTGACTGATGGCCTCGTTTGAGTGGATACAATGTCCTCTGTCATTGCTTCATCCACATACTACGAGAAAAGGGTGTGGATTTGGAATGAGCCGCGAGAACGAAGATAATTTCCGGTAGATGAATTGTGGCAAACGTAATTCTGTGATCTGTGCAAATGGCCTCGGGGGTGTAGAGGGACATCCATTCGATACATGTATCACAGAAAATATCAATATAAAGTCCTGATCGTCGTCTTTTGTTTTTGATTGTGACATGTCCGTTGGTGATGCTGTGCTGGGAGAACTCATCGCACCAGATCGTAGCCAGACTGATGACTGAGTTTTTGAGAAGGTCAAATGGGCAGGCCCAGGATACGCAGACTAAGACCTCATCAATACAAGGCGGGTGTCTTGACAAGGCAGAGGGCAGGCTGGGGAGCTACCCGTTGGAGGTTTTCCGGGTGGTAGTGATATACCAGTAGAATAGAATCGTCGCACGTTCATATCAGCAGCAAACTTGCTGTGTATCTGGAATATGAGCTCGGTGAAGGATGGTGGTGGGTGAGGATATGTAAAATGAGAGTGAAAGTGACGTGACGTGAACGTGACTCTCGTCCAGCGGCTTGTGCGGCCGATTAGGCCCTCTGGCACGGTCAATCCTTTCTCCAGAGCTGAGACTAGGGATACTAGGGACACATCACATCTTTGAATGGATGAATGAAACAGGACAACTTTAGCAAGAGGCTCGCTGACAAGAACTTCATCAATACGTCTTTTGATAAACCGGCAAGATGGACATCCTCCAGGTATGACAATGGAATCTCCAACTCTGTAATGCAAAATACATAGCTAACGACTCAGCGCCTGGCCCGTTTTCTTGACAAACCATTGTTTCCTTGGAAAGGTCTAATTGTTGGATTCTCTCTGGCACAATTCTTCTTCGAGGGCTTCCTTTCCCTGCGCCAGTATCAGGTTCTGAAGCAGACAAAGCCGCCAAAGGTTTTGAAGAATGAGGTCTCTCAAGAGGTCTTTGATAAATCTCAAGTTAGTGCTGTCCGCCGCATCATTAGGCTGCCACACTTGCTGACATCCCCAGGCATATGGAAGAGCCAAAGCCAAGTTTGGTCTCTTCAGCGATCTCTACGGTCAAATTCAAAACACGGCATTCATCTACTACGACGTTCTCCCAAAGCTATGGGCTTTGACTGGTTCATGGCTCCTTCGATATGCTCCCTCTCGGTTCTCTGGCGAGATTACACACTCTATCGTCTTTGTTCTTACATTCGTTGTCATACAACAAGTCATCTCTCTGCCGACCTCAATCTACCATACATTTGTTCTGGAAGAGAAATTTGGTTTCAATAAGCAGACACCCAAGCTATTTGTCGTGGATATGTTGAAGTCGCAAATGCTGGCATTCGTTCTTGCACCACCTATTCTCGCTGGTTTCTTGGCTATTGTTCAAAAGACTGGAAACCAGTTCTTCTACTACCTTTGGCTATTCGGAGCAGGATTACAGGTTTTCATGATCACCATTTACCCAATTACTATTCTACCTCTGTTCAACAAGCTTTCTCCTCTCGAAACGGGCGCATTGAAGACTGGTGTTGAGGCCTTGGCTGATCGCTTGAAGTTTCCTCTCCACGAACTCTACGTAATTGATGGTAGCAAGAGAAGTGCTCATAGCAACGCGTATTTTTTCGGCATGCCATGGAAAAAGCACATTGTAATCTACGATACCTTGATTGAGAAGAGCGAAACACAAGAGGTTGTTGCTGTTCTCGCGCATGAGCTTGGTCACTGGAGCTTGGGTCACACCACCAGGCTCTTTGGAATTTCACAGGTAAGCAAATCCAAGACCTATGAAGAATCGCGTTGACATCTAGGCAGTTGCATTTCTTCTACATTTTCTCTCTGTTCTCCGTCTTTATCAACAACCATTCCCTCTACAACTCCTTCGGCTTCCACAATGAGTTCCCAATCATAATCGGCTTCATCCTCTTCTCTGATGCTCTTGCACCAATGGACACTGTAATCAAGCTGCTGATGAACATCCTCAGCCGACGCTACGAGTTCCAAGCCGACGAGTTCGCAAAGAATTTAGGATATAAGACTGAGCTGGCTCGTTCATTGATCAAGCTCCAGATTCAGAATCTGAGCACGATGGATGCAGATTGGATGTATGCAAGCTACCACTTCTCTCACCCAATTCTCTCCGAGAGATTGGGTGCTTTGGGGTGGTACGGCGGGGAGACGAAGGACTCGGATTCCAAGACCGAGGAGGTCGTGCAGGCCAGTGGAAGGGAATTGTAGACCATACAAATATAGAAAAGGTCGAATCCCCCCAATCTAGTTGTGCAGTAGTGATTGTGATCATGCTTCTTGTTTGGCCGCCTCGCCAGCTCTTCTCCTCTCCTCTGCCTTTTTCTTCTGGTCTTCCTTCAGTCTGACTTTCTTCTCCAGTTTCTTTGCAGCCTTATCCTCCTTAGATTCCTTCGCCTTCTTGACCACCTTGACCATCTTCTGCGGTGCAGCATCTGCCTCAACCTCAACTGGGTCCTCCTGTCCCTGACTAGTCTTTAAATCCGTAGCCATGCTCTTAGGAACAATCTCCCCTTCTACATCGCTCTGCTCTCTCTGGTACTCATCTAAATCTTGCCATCCCTCTACATCTATGGCATCCCCATTTCCCACTCTTCCAGTTCCAACAGCAACCGGAACAGCCTCTTCCAAATCCACGACTGGCGCAAGCCATTCTCCTCTTAAACCCGCTTCAACTCGTTGTAGGTTGTGAATTGTTACACTGGATGTTGTAGATGAGGCTGAGGGTCCCGAAGGCTCGAGTCTTGCATTGGGAAGGAGGTAAGGTGAGGCCTTTGTCGCAGCGAGGTACTTTTGTAGGTATTTGAGTGCGCTTTCTGCCGGGATTGGGGTGGAGAGTTGGGATTTATGGGGTGGAAATGCTGACATTTTGAAAATTTGTATGTCGCGATTGTTAGGTCGTGGTATAAAGAATTCCGTGATCGTTTTGGAGAATTGAAGGGCTATATTTTGGGAGGCCTGGGAGGATTTGATGGACCTCGACCTCTACGGGAAAGTTAAGAAATTTTGGTAGATGCGGACGGACTCCCGCTAGCGTCGAAATTAGAGGTTGATCGCGACGTCTAGCTTCAACATCGGAGAAGGACACTATCGAGCAGCACTGGGCCAGTCACGCAAAGATGCTCTGTCTACGATGTTCTCGAGGTCTTAGTAACACTGCAATGCCACCAATTGTGTCAAGGACTCTCCAAAGGTCGATCCAAGCATCATCCATAAGGTAACGACCTGTCCAACCCTCAACCACAGAGCATCTCTGACAGCGTATAGGACATTCACATCAATCACGCCTCTCCGACCACGACTCTCTCCATCCTCCCTCAGACCCACGCTATCCATCAACGTACCCATAGTCACTGACGGCGCGGTATCACTGGATCTCCTACCAAAGATCTCCGCACACCCAGCTCTGGGAGCTACCCAGGTACGATGCGGACCCCGAAATACGTTCAGTCCAAGTCATTTTGTACGGAAGAGGCGGCATGGATTCTTGAGCCGTCTGAGGACGAGAAAGGGGAAGGCTACGTTGCAGAGAAGGAAGAGCAAGAATAGGAGTACGCTCAGTCATTGAGAGATACAATGTGGTGCGCTGCATAATGGGACTTTGGTTGATGTAACATGGAGCTTGTGCAGGTTTATATTGCAAGATGGGAGACTCAGCCATAGTGTAAGATACTGCTGGATTCGGGGATGTGTATCATATTGCGGGCACTAGACTTTGGTCAATACCCCTTCGATTCTCTGTTGCCCAGAGCCAACCAGGATTTTGCTTCAAGACCTGAAACGTTCTTGCCATTACAGCTTGTCAGTTTCGTTCATATGCTAAAGTGGTTTGTATCAAGGTTTCGGTGGCCTATATAGCCAACTCTCTACCGCTCAGATCTACCTTCTCCATCCGCTTCTCAGGAATCCACCAAGCTTGAAGAGTCTTTGCGGGTTCGCTCAGAGGTTCTAAAGAATCATTTATCTTCTCTTCTTCGCCTCTCTTCTTTCCCAACGATTGGTAGTAAGCTGCTGCCTGTTAATTTAGTAGGTTTGAGGTAACTTAAATCTAACTATCTAGCAGTAGACTGCCTACAACAAAACTAACCATCTGACAGCAGACTGCGTATGACAATACTAGAAAGAAGGGGATTGGTGTAAAACTTTTACCTCTAGGCTTGAGATCTGGGGTTTCGGTTGGGTTTATTAAAGTAGTTTTTATTATCATATGTACCACACACGGACCCATAGTATTGAAGCTCTCAGAACTTGCAGTATGAGGTGTTGTGTATTGGCGAGTCAAGAACTACTGCTCTACCGTGGTTGTTTTCGAGGTCGCAGATCTTGAGTCTGAGTCCGGCGCGCTTAATCTTACTGTTTGCTCCAGATCAGAGCAGCTTCGCGTTTTGCAGCGCTTAAGCGCCAGGCTTTCCGAGGGCGGGCCGACCCTTGCAAATGAACAACTCTGCACCAGTTGGAATATCTTCCACAACCAGATCACAAGCTTCACATTTTGAGCCTTCGCTGACTTCATGCAGAGTTTGCCAGCAATAGATTCTCAATATGATCGGTAAGAAGGTATCAGCCTCCTTTGGCGTACTTCGTGCAGCACAAGGACAGTGGCTCAGGCGGAAATTGTCCCGCTGGTCGTGATGCCATTGGCTTGGACTCCACGAGTGCTGTACAGTACAGACTGCGGCTGACTTTCAGCCCCTCAATTCAAGAGATAAATTATATATCATGGCTCTGCAAAACCTCATT
The DNA here is from genome assembly GCA_026119845.1 of Pezicula carpinea. Taxonomy (NCBI): domain Eukaryota; kingdom Fungi; phylum Ascomycota; class Leotiomycetes; order Helotiales; family Dermateaceae; genus Pezicula; species Pezicula carpinea. Next base: position 534,203 of record JALRMK010000005.1, on the reverse strand, counting down.
TATCTTCATTCTCTATTTTCAATTCATAAGCTTGAGCATCGTCGTCTTACTCTTTTCTACTAACCTTCTTTTTATTACTTAGGACGAACAGTACCTACTCATCCACGACTCTAACGACTTCCACCCTAGCTTCAGCCTCGCCATGACGTTGTCGGAGAGGAGCTTGAACACCCTCAACCAGAACATCTTTGGCCTCGTAGCACTAATTATCTCGTGCGTGGCTCTCTTCACAACCGTTCTGCAGGTTCTGCAACAATATTTCTCGAGTGCTGAGGGTTATCGGAGATGTGCCGAGTCGGTGATGGGGCAGTGGCATAAGGGCACACATAGAAAGATACGATGGCATGAGTTTCGTTTTGAGGTCCTCTTCGAGACACCCGTTATCTTTGTGGCCCCGCCAGATAATGACCGGGGCCCAATCGTTGGACGAAAAATTCATTATATTGACGGCACCAAAGAATCGTACAAGAACACCCGTATTCTCCTTCCAGCCGATCAGAAGTCGGCCGACAAACAAGCAATTGATCGTGTACATACGGCCGACGACGAACGAGCGTCATGGCTGACGCTCCTCTCGGTCCTGCAACGCAAGGAGGATGAATCTCGAGCTTGGGACAGGAATCAAAGGAGTGATAAACCACCACGGAGAAGTTCGAACACTCTTGTTGGAGAACCAGAATATGGTCTTGCCGTTGGGTTACAAAGTAAAACGAGGTCCTGGGATTTTATGCCTGCAGCGATCACAAAGCCCTATGCAACTTCTGCAATATGGTACGTACAATTTGGTTGAGGAAGTCCCAAGGGTTTTGGCAATTAACTTGGGACATTCCTACCTTTCAAGCATGCCGCAAAGCTCCCCCATTGTCCTCTTCACCTCCGGCTTATCTAAACCACGAGGACTAATGATGACTCTATAGCCATTTGGTTGAGATGATGTCTATGTTAGGAATATATTGGAAAGTGTTTGACCAGGAGCTTTGGAATCTCCGCGCTGAAGGCAACGGACACATCTTGACCTCAAGCCAGGTTCATGTTAGCATTCCTGCCTCACAATGTGCTGGTAATCCTCTGCTGTGGAATACTTCTGACGAATTTACTTTTAGGGCCTAGGATTAATGGTCACATTTGCTGTCACGGGTCAATCGAGATTCCAGGATAATCGCGTTATACCACATAACAGTATAAAAGAACTAGCCTTTGGAACTGTTCCAAATATTTTCGACGACACGGAATATCAAAAAAAACAAGCAGATGCGCAAACCATCGACCTGCAATTTGGGAAGTCTGAGGAGGAGGTTGCGCATACCTTAGAATCTTTGGGTTGTTCGGTGGAGACGATGGAAAGATTCAAAAAGGACCACAAGCACATTTTCTCAGGTATGGGTACTTCAAATTCAGAGGTTCAGCGTAGGCTCTAATTTTTCTCTCTAGTTTCCTTCGAAATTGTAGCCATGCTGGCAAAGGTGTTTCGCATCCGTGGAAGCAACTTCCGCATGATACCTAACCCAACGGCGGACGTATGGCTTAAGAACTCAGACCCTAGGAAGGCCTCTTGGAAAATCACTCGACTGATGAAACTTTTCCAGGATAGATTGGCAGCATTTCATGGCTTTACTACCAACCATCCAAAACCCCCGGATATCTCTAAACATTGGAATAAAATCAATGAAATCAACAGAGAAGGATGGGATTGTGATGACACCAAACTTGACATACAAACCAAGGAGGCGATACATACAGCCATTGACGAAGTGGACGAATACCTGAAAGATATCAAACAGTCGGATTTCTTGAACGTCCTGGTTTCTCACCTGGACAAGGTGGTAGAAATCCTCAGCAAACCCAAAGACGAGCTCAATTCTCTCGTACTTGCAAACAAGGAAGAGCCGTTCATGAGAATCTACTTTACCGATGTCCTGCCTGCTGTCAGAGACAAGCCTATTAAGGATAAGCCTAATGCAGAAGGTATATCGCCGACCGATAAGGAGAAGGAACTGAGAACCACGATTTGGATCACATTGATATTTCGAATGCTTTGCTGGCTTTTGCTGCACGATTTTGATAGCCACGATGTGCAACGCGTGCCGTCGGACCTCAAGGGGAGTCGGATGCCAATCTTCATTGGTTGAGAATGGGAAGCGTCGCGTTCAACAGATGTGTAACGCTGGATCCAGGGCCACTTCAGAAACATCGTGTCAGTCCTGGATATCAGGAGCAGTGGTGGTGATGAGTGCTTTCGAGCCGATTTTACGAAATGGGTTTCAGGACATTATTCATGGGCGTTTAGGCACTTCCGGCATATCAAGCCTTCGGGCTAGTGAATGAAACGTTAGCGATTGGTGTTATTGGGTCTTGGAGTTTACGAAAATGTCTAAAATGGCATAATTCAGGCACTCTTACAACATTGAACTTTGGGGTTCCGGAGTATGCAGGTAGCTAGCTATAGCGGATGGTGATGCTATGGTCGTTATTATTTCACTCAAAGCGAGAAAAGGCACAGTCCACTATCATTATTCCTGATTATCTGTTGCTTCCCTAGTGTTGAGGTTGAGGATGGATGATTTGATATCAGTTGGAGGTACTCCAGGTCTACGTGCAGTCTACACCTTAGCGTCTTGGCAACCTACTGCTTCTCTGGTATGTTAAGTCGCAAAAATACATGGTTCATAAAGCAGTCAGCACCGGGGTCAGGCTTTATTCAATTATTTGTCCAATACTAATGATATTGGCAGAAGTTTATCTTCTTACTTCGATCTAGTTATCATCCAGGCCCAGAGCCGCTCTTCTCGTTGGTGCATTTGCATCGAAGTATGGTTTTTCAGCTAAGCTGGTGACACGAGTTCCATGTCTGGGCTCGGAAGCTTCATAGTCCCATGAGGCGTTGTGGATTGTAATTCTGTTGTCCCACAATGCAGAGGTTCGTGGTGTCCACTTGAAACGGACTTGGATATCAACTGTTGCAGTGTTAGCATTGCCTCTTTCTTACAGTTCTGGGAACTAAACATGATCCAGGAATAGCAAGGCATAGCTCTGAAGTAAAAACGTGGTGCAACTGCTAAAGCGATCGATAATAGGGAGTCAAAATTTCGGGCCACTGACCATTCTTTTCATACACGTCGTAGAGGTAGTTCAAGATCACATCACTCTCTGCCTTATCCAGACCGACAATTTGCTTGGTCATAGATCTGTTGACCCAGAGAGACTTCCATCCAGTAGTTGGGTGAACACGAACGAGGGGGTGGGTCCTCTCAATGTTTTGAGGACCTTGTGTTGGGTCCTTACGGTTGAGGTATTTGTGGGCCGAGGTGTAGATTGCCTCCTTTCCATCGATGATCTTCCGGAAGTCTGGAGAGAGCTTACTGTATGCAGAATAACCAGAGCTCCAAAGTGTATCTCCTCCAACAGCAGGCACGGTGTCGTTGTGCAGATGGGTGATTCCTGCCGGGTGAAGCTCGTGGACAAGATCGCTAATGGAGAGCCTGTCAATTTTGCGAAAAGAATGGTGAAGAGGGGTCCCACCTGTGCCATCTGCTGGCTCCTCCTGGGTTTCTGAAAGATGCTTTTCTCTCGGTTTCCCAGAATTCTGGCCAGATGATGGAGACTCCTGGAACACCTGGGACGTGGGGAACGAGGGGCTGTGGGCTTGTTAGTAGAGGTACTTGTTATTTTAGTAGGAAACTACTTACATGAACCTCAACCTCGCCGTAGTACTCGCCTAGGCTCTTTTGTTCCTGGGGAGAGAGATCCTGATCCCGGAAAAAAACAACACTTCGCTCGGCGATCAACAGAGCCAACTCATCCTTTTGCTATTGGGGAAACCGGTGTCAGCAGTGCTAGCTCGGGAAATCCTAGATCGGCAAGACAATTATAAAGTAGGTAACGATATATCTCGTAACACAATCCGCCCACACCGAAGTTACTGATTGAGAATACACACCTGGTCCGTCAATTCCTTCAGCTGCAATCCGACGATCTCAGTTCCGATATGTGCAGTCAAGTGGATAACCTCCTTTGCAGCATTCAACAAAGCCGATTTTGATTTGTCAGCCCGCGCGCCAGCGTCGACATGTTCTCTGGGAGTATTGCGGATAGCGAAGGCATCGTCCAAGTAGAGAGGTGCAGCAACATTCTCTGGGTAACCTTTGGACAGATCAATGCCAGCCTTCTCGAGACGGGCACGAGCTGGTGCGGGGAGGGGCACATCCACCGATGGTTTCTGTGGGAGTTTGACGTCCTTGATGCCAGGGTGGATTGGCAATGGCACTTCTGAGGTTGCTGATGGAGCCATTGTTGAGTATGAAGTCAGTTGTGCAAGGTGAGCAGTGTTCTGGTAAGTGCTCTGAAGGACTGATGGAACAATTACTTTATTCTGCGAGCAAGTGCATTTCCTTTATTTGCTTTACCCCTCTACCATGTGCTGATAGTAGAGTCCTTGATTTCTAATAATCATAATCGCAATCCCACGCGTATCGACGGGGTCAAGTCGGAATCGTGATACACGCTGCCCCTCTGGCACTTCAGCTGCACCCCTCTCTTAGTGTGAAGGAGGAGGTAGTCTATGCTAGAACTCTTTCCAGTTCCGAATTTAGTCTAAGGAGGCAACTTAAACTAATCTTCTCGCAGTTATTCACCTACGTTAACACCGAGAGAGACAATAGTGAGCTTTCTCTCAAGGAGGAGAGAGGCTCTCACTTTCTTCCTTCTCTCCTTCTCTTCCTTTGACAAGTAATAAGCTGCTTCCTGTCAAGTCATTAGGTTGTCTGAAGCAACTTGGATACCTACACATCCAAACACAAGGAGGGGGGCGTGAAGTCGGAGAGGGGGGAGCGTGTATCACGAGCCCGAGTCGCGCATATGATGTATCTTGGAGGGGTACCAGCACGCAAGACCTACCCCACATTGCACCACAACAACCAACAACAACCAACAACAACCAACAACAACTCCAGGCAAATCAAGATGAGCATTCTCCAGCTCCATCGCTGTGGCTGCTGATCTTCGGCCTTTCTCTTTCTTCTCCATCTACTTTCATTCGACACGGTCCTGAATGGCGTGTTATATTGCAGGAGCACAACATAGTCACAGACGAGGACATGGCCTGGCAGCTGCAGAGCGGTGCAATTTATCCCCCAAATCCGGAATGCAGAAGCATTTGGCCTGACATCTTTTCCGTGAGATTCGCAGACGAACTAAATCAGATATGCTTCTCCACCAGCTCGGAAACTCTTTCCACCATGGCGACCAACAAGAGACGCGTTCACTTACCTGGAATTGAGCCTGTTGCAGGATCTTTGTCTGGAGATGAGAGTTTCGATGGTCCCCAGGAGCACAAGAAAGCACCATGGTAGACTTCCAGCTGCGTGATTTCTCCCTTGCCAAACCCTTCGACCCGCGCTAATAAACGACTAGGACTATGAACCCGCTCGAACCCAAAAGGAGCGCAAATTCGTTCAGATACTCGACATCTCCCTCCTAACCATCCTCTCCCTTGGTTACTTCATCAAAAGCCTCGACTCAACCAACATCTGCAATGCATAGCATTGCAAATGTTGGTATACCCCGGCTGAGCTCGGTAAACAAGCTTGTGTTTTTCATGCTAGCATATTCTCCGGGTATCTACAAGCAGCCGTCTACAAATTAATCAATAGCACACTGGCTAAAGCGGGTTGGCAATTTCTCTTCATCATGGATTGCCAAGGTTTTGGAACGTGGAGGCGACATGGGATTGAGATGATGCTTGTCTCAATTACTTGGGCTAGGGTCCATCTCAATCGCTAAGTCTCCCTAAACCCCAGCCGACGTTCCCCCTAAAACATCACAAATTCAAAGGTATCAACCCCCAATCACAGGCTACCAGTACTAACGTTTTCTGCCTCCACCGCCCCTCGGTTTAAAAAGGCTTCATTAACAGCGCCTGCGTTGTCGCAGTCCGACTTGGCACAATGACTTTAATCACCTGCCTTCGAAATCGATGAGGACCGGCAGAAGCGAGAGCAGAAAGAAGCGACTGAAGCGAGTCAAGGAGAAGCTGGATCGCACCAACGTTCAGAGGCGTCTGTACTTTCTTATGTCGGATGAAGGAAGAAGGCGGAGGGGAAGAAGAGTAAGTAGTCCGAACGCCATGCGTTTTATGCTAAGATTTCAATGATACTCCGCCCAGTCCAACACCGAAGGAATAACGCCTTCCATGATCGCTTTCTCATTATATTATTATGAATATTTTGTCTTTCACCATCACACAATTTTACTTGGTTTTTCCTTTCCGAGTTTCTCTAGAAATCCTCTTTCCTAATACCTCCTCTGTCACACATACCTCTGAAAATTCCACCCTTCTCATACAGCGCAATCGGTGTATCCAGCTCTGCAATCCTCCCCTGGTCCATCACACATATGCGGTCATAATTGATAATCGTCTTCAAACGATGCGCGATACACAGTAGTGTCTTTCCCTTGAATCCCTCACGAATCGTGTGCTGAATCTTGTCATCAGTTTCCATATCTACCGAACTCGTCGCTTCATCACAAACAATGATTTGGGAGCCACGGACGAGAGCACGGGCTAGGGCCATTAGTTGGCGCTGGCCGAGGGAGAAGTTCAATCCTTCGTCCTCTACAATGCCATCTAAGTGGATGCGACCGGGCGAGGGGTCGTCGAGAGTCGCGTCGGCTGTGATCAGATCAGATTGTCGGAGTGCGGACCAGAGTTCGAGGTCGGTATGCTCATTGAAAGGGTCGAGGTTGCTGCGGATGGTGCCTCTAAAGAGAGTTGGGTCCTGAGGGATGATGGCCAGGCGGGAGCGGAGGTCGTGGAGACCGATTGTGGATATGTCGATGCCGTCGATGGTGATGGAACCTCCCGAGAGCTCTACTAGTCGGAAAAGTGTCGCCATGATTGAGGACTTTCCAGCTCCGGTGCGGCCCACGACTCCGATGCGTTCACCACCTTTGACGTGCATTGTTAGACCACGAAGAACCAGTGGCAGGTTAGGACGGTATGCCATTTCGACATTGTTGAAGATTATCTCGCCAGATTCAGGCCAAGAGTTTCGTACTTCAATAGTGTGAAGAGGTGCTTCTTCTTCAAGTTGGGTCCCATAATAGTGGAGACGCTCAGTAGCGTTCATGCCGTTTTCGACTTCTGCGAGTTGACGCACTGTGAATTGAATCATTTGTACAATGGCCAGGATATAACTCAATACTAGTCCTGCGATTGATGGATTTACGTTGAATCGAGACGTCACCACAAGGATTCCAGTTGTGAACACCAGCAGATTTCTAGATAAAGTCAGCAGTCATTTCCGGAGACCAGGTCAGGACATACCCGATGAGATCCAAGCGTGTGGAAAGCCAACGCTGGTTTGCAAAAGTCAAGAAGTAAGCAGCATCCATCTCATCAATAGCCTCCCGAATGCTCTTGATAAAGCGGTCTTGCAAGCCATAAGCACGAATGCATGCTGTTCCAGAGAGACCCTCGCTAAATTTGGCAAAGACGTTTGATCGAAGAACAGACTCAAAACGCTTCACCTCTCTTGCCGAGGCCCTGTAATAGCCAGCAGCGATAAGGAACATAATGAAAAGGGGGCCAAGGGCGATAGCGAAGTAGTGGAAGTAAGCAATAATGAGGGCGAAGACCGACGTTATCATAGCGAGCGTCAAGAAATACATCCTGATTGCATCTGTCAGGTTATTGTCCATAACGTCAACATCTCTTGAGAATCGGTTAGTGATTCGTCCTAGTGGTGTGGTGTCGAAGAAGGCCATAGGTGCCCTCAAAGCCCGAGTGATCGCACGATTCAGCATTGCTTTACTAGCAAAGGTTCCCATCATGGTAAGGGCTAAAGCAAAGAAGAAGAGCATCAGAGCTTGAGCAGCTCCTAAGGCGGCATAAACCCCAATGTAAGTCCCTGTTGAATATCCGAACTTGTTACTGAAGGAAGCGTTAGCTTGTAAGGTCGAGAACTTCCATCAAGATGTGCACATACCTGGTCCACCAAGAAAGCCAAAGACTGGTAGCAATGTTGGCTCCTTGCGATAACAGAAGACAGAGGATGACAAGGGGGGCATTTAGTATAGTCCCCGATGCCCGTATGTAATCAATATAGATGCTCCAAGGCACACTCTTCACAGCTCTCTCCTCGGCCTGCATCAGAGCAGCGGCCTTCTTCTTTTTCTTCAAAGCTTTCTTCTCGTCCTCGACCTCATTCTCATTAACAGTGGCCTCAACCTCGTGTTCTTCCTCAACAGCAGTAGTTTCCATCAGCAGCTGGAATCCTTTGTGGTCGCTCATTAAATTATTGAAGCGATCTATTGCCTGAATCTTCCCATCCTCGAGCCAAATAATTCTATCGCAGCGATTGAGAACCCACAGCTGATGGGTAGCTAAAATGCGAGCTTTGTTCTTCAAAAGTCCCATGATGGCATTATCAAAAATATGCCGACCTACGTGGGCATCGACTGCACTGAGAGGATCGTCCATAAGGATGAGATCTGCGTTGAAGTAAATCGCTCGTGCGATATTGAGCCGCTGCTTTTGACCTCCGGAGATATTAACACCCCTCTCCCCAATTTCAGTCAGGTCTCCATGAGGAAGCATATCAAAATCGGGCTTCAGAGCACAAGCCTCTACTACTGTTTTGTACCAGTCTTTATCGTACTTCTTTCCAAACAAGATATTCTCTTTCACCGAGGCATTCTGGATCCAAGCATACTGTGGACAGAAGGCTCTATTAGAACCCAGCTTGACCTCTCCTTTCGTTTTCCGCATATCACCAGCGAGGGCTGCTAGGAGCGAACTCTTTCCACTGCCTACACCACCAATGACAGCAACCAACTCATTGCGACCAATGGTAAAGTCCATGCCATGGAGTTTGAAAGGGTCGCGATCTCCTAAAAGGGTGCTCCCGTCATCTGGTGTCTCTGTTTCTGAAGGTGGTACTACGGCTTTGGCGGCATTCTTCTGGTCTTTAGCAGCTTGCTTTTGGACCTTCTTCTCCTGCTTAATCTCGTCCTTGGTTTGGATCTTTCCGGGCATCTTTGGAGCATCTGGGTCTTGTGTGGCAGTACGTTCCCAGGTAAAGTCGGCATTTCGCATTTCAACAGCGTGCTTTGCTTCGAGGTCAAAACTATCATCCTCTTCTTGTTCTTCGCACATCAGATACTCCTGTATTCGGTATATCGATGACCAAGCATCAATGACCTGGCCAATAACCAAGGGAAGTAGGTTTAGCGGCATTCGAAGCGAGTTGAATAATGCAAGCGATGAGAAAACATGTGCAGGGGCGAGATCGTGAGATGTGAGGGAATACGTGATGAAAGCTAACATGGATGCGAAAATGGGCAATGACATTGATACTGCGTTGATGGCGTTTCGAACTGCCAATAGGACCTGAATTGAGCGGATCTCACGATTCCGGATTTCGTTGAGTCGGGCCAAGAATGAGCTTTCCCAGCCGAAGAACTTGACAAACCTGACTGCCTGTAAGATTTCTTGAGTCAAACTGACTCTCTGATCTGTGATTTTGTTGATTAGTTTTCTCCTTCGGAACAGCATCTTGACGGCTTCCGTGAGCGCAGGCAATCCAATGATAAGCAGACCAAATCCTGCTAAGGCACTGTACGTCAAATTGATGACAAGCAGAATCAGTGTAACAATGCAGGCAATCGGGGCGGTCCAGATCATATGGAACATGCCAGATGCTTGATCAACACGATAGGTATCGACACTCATCAAATTGACGACCCGACCATTTGCCCAACCTGTTCCATCTCCAGAGACTCCTTTACCTGCATCGGCGGTAGCAACTTTGACGCCTGGAGCTGTTTTCGTCGATTTCTTTTTGGGCTTTTTATCTTCCTGGAGCTCCTCGCCAATCTTCCTTTCTTCATCAACGCCTTTGATCTCTCGACCTCCAGCCTTCGCTCTTCCTGAGATGACCATACCTGCAATTAAAGTTAGCATTTGGTTTGCAAATATCGTTGATACAATGAAACCGATGTTTAATGATTGACATCGACTTAATGATCTATAATACATACTCTTCTCGAAGATCACTGATATTAAAACAGCTCGAGCCTGGAAGTGAGAAACTCGGAGTCAGATTACTTATTATAGAACGAAGCGGAGGTATACCAGGCGCTCAGAGACATATTTGAGGAGTTGTGGGAGTAGAAACATCTCAACTCCTAGATATGCCCCAGGGAGGGAATTACGCTCCGCAAAAACTTACCTGGCCTCCGCACATCATACCCCGATAAATAAACTGGTTCGTGCCCAGACTCTGGCACATCTGCATAAAAGTGATGCCAATAACCAGTCCAATTCCCTTTCCAATATTCGGCGCAGGTAGTCCCGAGTGCTGCGCATTATATGCATCCTCTGCAAACTGAATAAGGTAGCGGAGTGTAAATGGCGAGATGACTTGGAATATGTTGGCGAATAACTGGCAAATTCCTCCGAGCCAAAACTCCGTCTTAAATGTCTCGTGCATGGCGAATAGTAGAGGGTATTTGTCGCCATGGGCTACTCGCTTCTTGAAGGAAGCTTGGAGCTTCAAAGTCATGACTTCTGCGCTTCGACTGGGATTGATGGTCCAGATATCGTTTGCTTCGAGCGGTCGTTTATAGCCGGTCTATTGTAGAGTCAGTAGGTGGAGGATAGATTTAGCTGAAAGTCTGCGAAACTTACAGACATAAGTGGCGCAATCCACTGGAAGTAAACCAGACTCAAGAAGGAGGCATTGTATTCCCTGCAGATGGTGCGCTCCTTTGGTACAGGTGGCGTCGTCCCCCATTTCAATGGATTCAACCGCTTGTACCACTTCTTCTCCAACTCGACATGCGATTCCGTCCTTGTAAGAGCACTTCCACTGGTAGCATTACTCTTCGTTTGTTCCAAAGTGGTCCGTTTCTCATGATTCGGCATATGTTCATTTCTAGCCTCACTCGCACTACTCGCACGAGAGGGCTCCTCTGGGTGCGCAATCTGTATGTATTCCTTCTCGGAGCCATCAACGTCAAGTTGCTCGTCGGAATTCGTGGTGTTGGCCGCGCCAGCTGGATCGGCCGACTTGTACTCGTCTCGATTAGGATTCTGGATTGGATCCGTCATGATGTTCTTGGGTTTTGGCAGAGAGATCTTTAGCTCAGAGCCGTAGATGTAAAGGAGGAGAAAACATGGAGAAACAAAACACAATGAGCTACATGCGCATCATCCATTGTTATCACATTACCACCCTCCACCGCGCCTCTTTGAGCCATAGGGCCCAGGGAGACCCCTCAACCATTAGGGAAGGTCCGTCGCTTGCGTCCTTCGTAGTGGAAAATGTCTGCAGGGATCAGCTTATCCAAAGTCCAAAGGCCTCCGACTCACCGGTTGTCAATTTGCTTGACCCAGCAAGCGAAGTCGATCGGAGTCAACATGGTCATCGATGCGATTGGCGCCTTGAGCATGGAGTTGAATCGTGTATTGGGATCCTTGTCTTATGAGATCAGATAATCCCGTACAACAAAGAAATCGTATCTTCAACGCCTCTCCACCTGCTAATGCCCCAGAGCGGTGAAACCCAGCTCGAGTCACGCACATCGGACGCCTTCTCGTATGCCGTGGGTTGAAAGAAAGCAGGCGCCAAAGAACACAGTAAGCAATGGGCCTAAATGCCAGCCAGCTCCAGCTCGGTTCCGAGATGTTGCCGACTCACAGCCAACTACAATGACAAAGCAGCAGGACCCTCTGACCAAGGTGCGAAGTAGTCAAGTTACCTTGTCAGAATGTGGAGTAGCACAGGACAGGAGAGCAGGACGTGGCAGCTCTGAGTGCATTGAGTTTGGCTCAACCAAAGTCCTTTTGCCGACTAGATCAGCAGGGAGAGTCTTGCGCAGCTTCAACTCCTGGCCGAAAGCTAAAGGACTCCATACAGGCTCAACGTCCTAGCAATGCCATGCGGGTCACGTGGGATGCCTCTACCAGCCCGTAGGCTCGCAGAGGAGGAGGACTTAAGCACTGCCGTTTACCCGCAAAATCCGTCCTCCACGCAAACTAGGGAGTAGGTGCATACCTAGTAGGTACCTATTGCCTACCGGACATTCAAAACTCGAACTCGAACTCGAACTCCGTAGGCATCTGAAGTCCGTTCTCCGTACGGAATTCAACAACGCTCAACAGGATTCCTTGCTGCGCCAGAGGCCACGAAGCCACGAAGCCACGACTGCTCGGTGAGAAGACCTGTCGCATAGTGTCCTGCGCCTGGATCTAAGCAAGAACGACATGGTTGGAGTGCTACGACTTCTGTGTACTGTCTCCAGTCTGGCCACGGCGTACACTCGAACTTGTTACCTACAGTACCTCGCAAGAAGAATGCCGCTAGTTCGGGACCGAAAGCCGCACCATCAGATTAGGTACTCGTACCTTCCATTACTGTACCTATTATTATAGCGGCTTCGATGTCACCTGTCAACATCGTACTGCGTCACGAGCTGAGCTGAGCAGCGAAGGAATAAACACCAACTCATGTTGTCCTCATATTTTCTGCCAAGAGACTTTGTCTCTCGTAGACTTTAAGATCAAGGTTGTACCCTTATTCCCGATGGCCATCATCTAGATCCAAACCTTGATATGTCGCTCTCTGAACACATCTGGGACTGTGCTCCTAACCTTAAAATTGGTCAAAATCGGTGATAGTAGGTAGCGAAGAAAATGCATGATTGCGAGGATAGATCATGAGAAAGAAATACGTTTCATTAATTCCCTCTCCTTCACATGACCCCGCATCCGATGCCATACATAGCCCTCTCCACATCCTTCTTAACCTGGTACCAGTCTGCTCTTCTCTCCGCGAACTCATATACTTCTTCCGCCCTGAATATCCCATGAAAGCGATCGCCATCCGCGATAATGGTGGCCATCTCCTTCGCATGGCTGCGATCAATGAGATAGATCTGACTCAACTCCCTCAAAGCCTTGAAATATTCTAAAAGATCCGGGTTCTTCAAGGTTCGGATATATCCAAAGTATATGTTTGTGTCGGAAATCAGCTTGATGGCGCCTTCTACGCTGATGCGCTGGCGCTTCAGGTGCTTGCAAAGTGCTGTAAAGAGTCGTAGACCAACTTCTTGGTTGAAAACGTCGAGCATGGTTTTATCGGTGCTCCCTACCAGCATCTTTGTATGCGACTCCACAAGAGTTACGACCCGCTCTGCAGCTGTTGTAGGGCCAATACCAAAATCCTGAACCCTTCCATCTGCTGCTGGCGGAGGATTGTAGTCGGAAGGCAGCTGTGTTGTCGCACAAATGTACTCGACTTCATCCATGAGGACGTCAATTCCTTTGTTCAGTCCAGCTGCAACTCTTTCGTCAAGCATTTGCTCAAATTTCTTCTTCGCTTTTCCAGCTGGGTCCAGAAAATCGTTGCGATCGGCCAACTTCGTGGCTGCTAGTTGTTGCTCATAGAAAACATCGATCATTTGAGAGATCAGGTCTCCCACGTTGACGAGCTCGAGGAACGTCACAAGGGGAGCTACACCTTGTTTACCGTGCTCGCTCACTTCGCGTGGGTTATATTTCCCGAGGTGGTCAACAGCCTTATCAAATCCGGTTTTCACATGTCTAGACCCCAGGATCTGGAGCAGGAATACAAAGATTGCAATGCATTGTTCCCGAGCTTCCTCTCCTGTCTGGCCTCCCAGACGAACAAAGAGTGCTGCACGTTCGATGCTTGCTTTCGCAGAGTGAACAAGATCCAAGGCTACTTCGATACTGAACAAGGATCTGATCCCTTCAAGCCTCGAGGCCATGAGCGCAGCCTTTGCTGCAAGTTCGTCTGTTGGAGCCTCACTGGGAAGGGGCGACGGCGTGGACATACGGTTCGGGTTGAGGCCTGGCGTCTGGGGTCTAGAGCCGTATGGGGGAATTGTGGGTGGCATCTGCATACTAGCCCTGTTTGCTGCTATCTGCTGGGCAGTTGTCTGGATAGGCTTGGGGGCACCGAACGGCGATGAGATCGGTAGACTTGGAAGAACATTGACTGGCATCATGACAACTTTCTTGAAGGAGCTCAAGAAATCCTTCTTGTCTGCCTGTCTATTGAAATTGCCCATGAAGAACGATTCGGTTGTGGCATCTTGTTCTGACAACTTGTTCTCCCAGTTACCTACTTCGGCCTCTGCTAATCGCTTGAAGTTATCAAGTTCATCCTGGAGATACAGATCCACATGTGGCTCAAACACTCTAGCAACTATGGACTTCACCTTCTCTGGAAAGTCATTGCCTGAATTCTTTGAAGGCTTGAGCGTGGCCGCGAAACGTATAGTTTGCTCGAATATGCCAGAGACCGCCTTCAAATACGACGGTATACTCCTTTCGTGAGCTTCATCAAAAAGGGGGATTACATATTCCATGAGAATATCATCGCCCACCTTCTCCAAAAGAATCTGCAAGACATCTTGTCCTGGCGGGAAGACTCGGTCGATGATATCGGACTGCTCAATTAATTTCCGTGAGAGCCGCTGTAGGAATTCTCGACAAGGCTCAAGCACTATACTTTCAGATGAGGCTTGGTTGATGCAATCCATAGAATGCCCAAGTACTTCGTGATCGGAAAAAAGAGGATGCTTTTGCACAAAAAGCTCAATGCCAGCATGTCCACCATTGAGCACGCCCAAAACGTGCGCATAGCGGTGCATTCTTCCGTCAACATCCCACGCCTCATACCCATGCTCAAATTCTCTCAGGACAGCATTTTCAAATATGCCAACCATAGTAGTGAGCTTCTCCTCACGCTGTCTCCATCCTTGTGCCCAGTCACTACGACAAAAGATTTGTAAATGTGCGAGCATTTGTGCTTGTTGCTCTGGATCTCGGTACACTCGAAAGATGACAGGGTCGACATGGCTCCTCGATCTTGCAAGATCATAGTAGAAAGGTGCTAAAGCTGCATATATCTTCCCATACTCTTGCCTCGCAGAACCACGTTCAGACTTGACTCCAGCAAATATATTGAGCAGAGCTTCCGGTTCTAGCATTGGTGTTCGGGGCCCTGGGGTAGGACGGGCGGGGGTCGTCAGTGTCAAGGTCTCAAAACCATCAACAGGAAGTACTTCATGAGACTTCCTCTGCCGTTCCTCTTCCAACCCGGCATCAAACAAAGTCGAACTTCTCTTCCGTATTCCCTCAATACCATTAACCCCAATCCCAGTCCGCTTTTCCTCCTCTTCTGTACGGATCCTCATCATTTCCCTCTTCATTTTCAACGCATCTTCGAACCGTTTCCTTGCCTCAGACTCGTTCCAGACACCCATGATCTTCAACCTTTGTACCCATCTCGAGTCTTCGTAGACCATTTCTAGCATCCGCTTGGAGGTCCGCCCGAAATTGATCAGATCGGGAATCGGCAGAAAGTCCAGGATGGTTGATATTATCTCGGCAGGTAGGACAGGCTTGCTTTCAATCATTTGAGTCGCCTTGAGAGAGTTCAGAATGTTGTTCCGGTTCAACCCCCCTCCGCCAGTTGGCGCAGAGCGCTTGTAATTCGACATTGTGTTACCAATTGAGGCTCACTTGATTTGTGGCCCTCGTGCGCAGTAGCAATACAGCCAGAGCTTAATGAATATCGTGTGAGCTACTCATCTGGTCTGATGTGGGTTGTGGAGAGCTCGTGTTGTCAAATGGACCATTGCTTTGAATGGAGGATTCGCTTATTGCACGCCAAGACAAGGCTGAGGAACGAGGCTGAAAACATGTGCCTTGGAGTAGCCCTGCCTCACCTTACTCCGTATTGTATTTTTACCTAGAGAGCCTCATCACCTACCTTAGGTACCTTACAGCAGAGTTATAGGCCGGTTCCTTAGTGAAATTTTCTACATCTGGCCCACCTTACGTAGTTTATACGAAGTAGAGCTTAAAATAAAGGTCACAGAAGAAGCACTTGGAAATCTTGTATATTCGCAGTCATCGATTTTGTCTCGAATATTCAGAAGAGCGTTTATCTGAACGCTATCGCTGTAACGTGTGTACTTACGATGTGTGCCGATGTACCTACCTTCTCTCCTAAAACAAATACAGGGTATATCCTCGTTGACTCCAACATTATGTTCATCACTCATATATCCAGCATTCGACTTTCGTTCCGTCGTTGCTCAGCAGCCTCCGCGCCAAGGTGTCTTCGAACGGCAGTGTCATTTCTGAGTTGATGGCTACCAATGGCCCGATTCGGCTTTCTTTGTCCTGCACCACCGAACAAGCAATCCCACAGATCCTCGTTCTCAACCATCTCCCCTCCTTTCTCTCCCTTCGCCAAGAGGCGTGTTAGGGAGGCCTGTTGCAACTCCATAGAATTTGCTGCCTCGAAATTGCTATCAAGCAACACTTCCGGCGTTGTTTCTTTGGACTTGCCTTTGCTCTTGGATACAGACAGGCCTATATGCTCCATGCGTCTCCTTACTGACAGGTCATAAATTGATTCTTCAACAGTTCCATCGGTAAGGTAGAGCCACACGTTGGTCTCCTGCTGTTGACCGATTCGATCCACCCTAGCAATTGCTTGTAGCTCAATCGCCGTGTTTAACAATGGCTCGCAAAGGAATACGTGACTAGCATTGACTAGATTGAGACCAGATGAGTGAGCACGCGCGTGAAGCAGAAAGCACTCGGTTCCAGGGTCCTCTTTGAACTTCTTAATTCCGTTCTTCTTATCAATCGAAGCATAACCGATCCGGAACTATTGGGGAAATTGGTATTAGCATTGCTTCTTCTAGAAAGAATTAGGAGGCCGAAGATATGATTTGAGTGTAGAGAGGCATGCCTCAAGAGTACAGACTTGTCGCAACTCCCGAAACAATCTGGAATAGGATAAAAATTGACCGATTCACAAACCTTTTCAAAGGCCTGCGCCAGCACGTCGAGGAAATCCTTGAATTGTGAAAAGATGATTGACTTGGCACCGGGATCAGTCTCCCGGAGCCAGATGAGGTGGCGAGCAAGCGTGTCCACCTTGGTCGTAAATGACGGTCCATCAAGCTCAATGTTCTTGATTTCCGCCAGTTTTGTTTTGCTGACCTCGGAATAGATAGCAGATTTTCTGGAGCCTGTGGAAGGAGCGGACCTTCGACTGGGGCTTTCGTGCACCTCCTCCGTTTGAATTGACAGTTCTTGGGGTTTGTATGTAATATCATGCAAATCCGCTTGAATCAAACGCCTCTTGCAGACGGGGCAGTTGTGGTGACCTAGGCATTGTTAAAGACACTCAATGGCTCGAGATATACAACTTACTAGACCACCAGATATGAATACAGGCTTTGCAGAATTGATGGCCACAGACAGTTAGAGCACCCATTTCGAAGGGCTCCTGACAAATGACACACATTTGCTGTTCCTTGGGGTTTTCTGTTTCTTCTCTAAGGTGTTGTAGATAACGCCTTTTTGCTTTAGATGTTGCGATTTTTCGTGCAAGCTTCTCTTCATCCTCTAGCATTTTTGCAAGAACTCTCTCATTATTCGGTCCTTCGTATGGAGCAACCATATCACTGACTTGTTGCAATTGGCGATAGAACTCCATTCTTAGATTCATGACAGACGTAAACAGCTCTAACTCTTTCTCTAAGGCATGCGATGCTTTTGTCTGTTCAGTCACTTGCTTCTGCGTAGTTTTGAACTGGTTCTCGACGAGTGAAAGTTCGGCCTCAGCCCGGCTGTTACCATTGTCGGCATCAATTCTGAGCGACGCGGATAGTGCACGAAGATCAGATACAACGCCACGGACCGATCCCATATCTTTCGAAGGCTTGAGTTTTTGTCGTATGGAGAGCAGCTCGAGGGTCTTTTCGGGAAATACTCCTTCGCCATCTTTTGCAAGACGCAGTGCGAACTTAACTTCGTACTCCGTAAGTTTGTTTTCTTGTCCAGTCAGAGCATCGAAGCGATCAGTCACTACTGCTTTCAAAGCCTGTACGTAAACCATGACTTCGTCCTGTGTCTTGGTGGACTCTTCGTATTCTTCTCCCGTGAGGTCTTTGCCGTCATCTTCATCAACCAAGGGTCGTAACAAAAATTGAATAGTTTGTTCTCTCCATTCGTCAAGTTGATTAGCTTGTTCATCCAGAGCAATAGCCAAAACATCAAGTTGCTCTATAATGCGACGACTTTCAAGTCCACCTTTGGGAGGGTTTGATGGAAATTCGGGAATTTGCACAAATTCCTGTGCCGCGGCTCTCCTAGCAATAGTCTTCATGCGCTTATCTGCCTTGTTGGAGATTTCTTGCAAAATTTCTTGTCTCAATCGCTTAGCTTCTTCGTAGCCATCAGTCTCCAACTTTTCCAGGGCTTGAAATTCAGGAGACTCTGGGTCGGTCATGTCTTTATTCGACTTGATCTGGAAATGTGCATTTGCGCGGAAGAATGCTGCCATGTGTTGGATTTCTAGAGCTGCTCTAAGCCGGTTGCGAAATACTCCGAGTCGCGAAGAAGGGTCAGTCTCCTCGAGACTTTCAGAACTATCGCTATAGACGCCAGTAGAACGTTCCCTTCCAGAGGATGAAGTCTTTCCACCTTGGCCGATGACTGCTGCTTCCAATCGAAGCTGCTCTCGACATTCTTCGACGATGGCTGTAGCTTCATCATAAGCCTCACTCCAAATTGCGAGAGCTTCCCGTACACGCGGAGAATTCTCGAAAAGTTGGCCCCTCTTGAGCTTAGACGTGAGCAACGTCCTCTGGTCCATCCTCATGCCAACATCAGTCTGCTCTTCCATTGCGGCTAATACTTGCTCAATGGTCCTCAACGGCCCATCTTTATTTCCCAACGCACGTCTGTTCCTTCCACCAACTTCGGGATGTAGAGAAGTTTGACGTAGACGCTCAAGCCATTTTCTCATGGTCTCAATAGTTGAAGGACTTTCAGGGTTCCATGCTTCGCTCATCGGTGCGCCTTCGCCATCGAGTCCAACTTCTGCACACATCCGCTGGAACAATTCTTGATAATACTGCTCCTCGATAGCAGTCAGCGGCATTGTTATAACGTAACGTCGCTGGCTTGGCAATCGGAGTTCGTCACGGACACTCTGCTTGCTGTGCCTTAAGGCCAACGTTCCGAAGAGTCGTCTAAATTCGTGCTTATGCGTCGTGGTAAGAGATTCCCATACATGCTTAATTGATGCATATGGCTCATGCCGGAGAAAAATGAGTAATCCGCGCAGATCGTTAATATCCTTCGTAACAGGCGTGCCAGTAATAGTCCAAGCATTGATACGTGGAATGATTCTTGCAACAGTCGCCGAATCAGAAACTGCAGCACTTCCAAGCATTTGAGCCTCGTCCATACACACACGCCACCACGATAGTTGCATCAAAGGGCTCTTTGGGCGAGGGTACTTTGCTTTTCGACGCAAAGACTTTTCCGGATTCAATTTGGTGAAAAAGAGCTCACCCGAAAGGACCTGATATGTTGAGACGACGATATCTGAGTTTCTAAGGGCATTGAGTAGTTTCGATGCAGACATGTCGCCATGAGCCTTGATCCCTTGGTAATGCATAACCTTGAGGTTTGGGGCATGCTTGTTGATCTCTGAAATCCATTGTTCAAGAATTGATGGCGGGCTGATTATCAGAGTGGCGGAAGTTGGGAATACGTTCTCCTCGGTGTACGAATCAAATACCTTATCGTCTTCCTGGGGTCTTTTGTGTAGGGAAATAAGACTGACCATTTCCACCGTCTTCCCGAGTCCCATCTCTTCGGCAAGAATTCCTCCTTTCAGACATTGTTCTGCTGCCACAAAGGGAGACACATCTCGAGTGACTGCACCGTGAAGGTTACTAACATAACACACTAAGCCTCTGGCATCGGTGGTCTTGATAAACGATGATGGCAGCGAATCAAGAGTGTGTTCAACCTTGCGTACGCCTCCATCGATCCACTCGACCCCTTCTCTTTGAAGCAGCCACTGGACAGATCTCTTCTGGAATGGATATAGATCCGATGCCAACTCCTTAACCTCGAGCGATGCTGCTATTTTGTCGTACTTATCCGGAACATGTACACTTTGGTAGAAGTCTTGAGGAGACCATGCTTGATTCTTGGAGACTTTTACGTCCGGCCAGTAAGCGTTTAGCATCCGAGATACAACAGGAGGCTTCTTGGAAGGTTGAGCGAGGGAGAAAGGTGATGTCGTAGTATTCCATTTGACCGTGAAATGAAGTCGTAAACGATCAGCACCACCCTCATGAAAGAGAACTAATCCGAAGACGACCCCCAGCTTCCCTTCACCCTTAGACCACCTGGTGTGACTCATTTTATGTAGATCCCAGGCAAGCAATACGTCCTCGGGGATGTCCTCTTTCGGAGGGAATGGAACTGAAAAGAGTGGATCCTTTTTGCCTTGAAATATTGTGACAGATCCATGGCCATGTTGTCGAGACTGTAGATCTATCGCAAGGCCAACGTCGCGTGAGAGGCGTTCCAATTCTCCGAGTTTTGAGCCTTTACATTTTATCTCCCACGACGACTCTCTGACAATAATATAATCAAACTCTTTGTTTTCTTCTGTTGGCTTCTCTACTGAAGTTTCGGCACCTATACTCTTGCGTCCGGTAGCCGTCTTTTGTCGCTTTCGAGGATGTTCTTGAGCTACGTCGATGAACCTAGCGAAGCCGATCAACTCATCTGGCAACTCGTCCGCAAGGAGATCGCTAGCAGGGCTCGCAGCTGAAGAGGAAGACGTTGCGCCCATATTTGCCTGAGAACCATCATTCCTTGGAGGGTTCAACATGCGTCGGCGATGAGCTGGAGCTGAGGGACGCCCCATCGTCGCTAAACTGTGTAATTCCTTTGTCACAAAGTGACTAGAGATATAATCAGACAGTTCACACGATAGAACCAGACCGGTCTGGGTTATTTCGGTGAACACGTAGAAATTGGTTGCAGAAAAGAGAGATCAGTATGTGTCATGGTGAAGAGGAAGAGGAGAGGGGAGGCTCCAGCGCGAGTTGAGCGAGGAGCGAGCACGACGATAAGGAAAGCGACGCGCTATTGCTTATCACCACGTGCACAATTTGATTCAATCAAGGCTGGTCGGAGCATTTCGCTTCAAGCTCGAGGAGAACAACAATCCTTTGAAGTGGGCGACGACACATTGCTGTCAACCAGTAAACTAGGTATCTATGTATGCATCCTTCACAAGATTCCTTATGCTGACCAATTCTTAGTGAACAGCCCATCATGATCATCAAACCTACGCAGTTGAGGCCTATACCCTCCTTTTTACTACCCTTCACCCAGTCCACGACCTCAATCCAAACTCGAGCACTCCATCATCGTGTAGCGACTCCTCCTCCACCGCCACCAACACCGTTTGTACCTGATCCCAAGACATTCCTCACATTGATTGGGCGCAAATTAAGTCAACATGCCTCGAAAATCCCTACGTGGAGAGCTCTATTCACACTTACCTCGACACAACTGCGGGAACTAGGCATCGAGCCACCTCGCAGCCGACGCTATTTACTGCGCTGGCGCGAAAAGTTCCGAAAGGGACAATACGGCATTGGAGGAGATCTCAAGTACGTTGAAAATGGGGTTGGAAAAGTCCGCGTGGTTGAGGTGCCTGCGCCAGCCGGGATAGAGAAGAAGGTTGTGGTCAATGTGCCAGCTGGAGTCAATGTTCAGGAATTGCCACAGAACCTTCTGGTTCCTGTCAAGGGCTTACATGTTAAGGGTGCACATACCATTGTTGGGCCACATGTGTTGCCAGAGAAGGGTGGGAAAGCAGCCAGGATTGAGGTGAAGGAAGGACTGTGGGAGGATCGTAGGGGCCACAAGATTGACGGCGGTGAAAGACGACAGGCTGAGGTACAAGCAAAGAGGAGAGGAGAGGAGAAGCGAGCAAGATAAAATTATATGCTGGACTGGTCGATGTATGATAAATTCGGGGTAGCATTAGCTTCTGCCTTTGCCTTGCCTTGTATATTTGGCGGGAGGAAGTGGCTCTATCCTATACTACCTCACAAGGTTGCTTGTCAGGTTTGGCGGATACCATTCCAGAGCAAATGTAAGATGTTATGGCGATTTTTGTTTCTGCGGGGTGGCTATGTGAGTCACTGAAGTGACTGGAGTAAATTAATGATTGAAGAGTGGGAGGCTATATCGAGGCATGGAAGAGAGAGGCATGAAACAGACGAGTTTGAAACTTTGTGAATTTGCTAAACTGAAGTACGAGTAGAAATCGACAAAACAGAGCTATGGTACAACATGCAAAAGCATTCTTGCCAATGATGCTCGCACTTCAGGCCACTACTCCCGTTCAAGTTTGAGATGATCCAAATCACAATATCGGTCGAGCTGCAAGAATGGCCGGTGAACAAAGGTAGGAAAGGGCTCGCCGAAGGTACAGTACTGCAATGCTCTCACCGGTACGTAGAAGGTAAAGGCGGCAGATCCGAAAATATGAGGACAACGTCATCTCAACCCCCCCGTCGGGTTTACGAATTGAGAAGCCTAAAGACAATTTCATGCCAAGCACCAAAAATTATTATGAATCTAGGTACGCATCGCATGCCTTCTCATTATACTGTACTGTACATGGATGCTGCTTTATGTCGATCCGATTTGGTGCCGGCTGTACCGAATTGCTCAGTCACGAACAGTCATCGGACACATGATTCACCCAACGAAGGGACCTCCTGCTTCTTGGTTCTTCCCGACACAGTGGACTCGGACCAATGCCAGATACACTCACTCGTATGGCGCTTCTCGGATTCTACAATTCGATTGCTCTCCGACACAATTCGAGTCCCGTGAGCAAGCCATTCCGGCCTCTTCCCCGCGGTGCAGCGACTAGCCATAGGCATCCTTACTTATTCCATGCTCGAAAATGACACGGCCAAAGGCAAAAGTCCCTCTCCTGTTCTTTCTCTAGGCTCGCGGCATCTGAAGTTATGAATAGTTACAGAGGCTAGGGAGAGACGGGCAATGTTTTGAAGACGGCCATTCCACGCAGCTCGGCGTATTGCTACCCCATCTTACTCACCTCGACCCAAAGGTGTCCTTGCTCCGCAGAGTCGACCGGGCAGGCAGAGAGTTCGTCTACGTTGCCTTATTCCTCACCGGTTCGTCCCCAGGCCACGACATGCGCAGGACAGGTGATGGAGAAGCGACCAGTAGACGAGGGCAATAAGGTTAATGAGCTTAAAAGGGGGGTCAATGCTCGCTAAGACAGCCAACAGACGAAGGCACAGATGTGCGAAGTCAGACCAGCCAGGGCCTCAGGATGCGTCATCTGGCGGATGACGATCCAAAGTGCTGTCAGTACCGTCTCTTTTGCGCGTCAAGCAACGACTCACCGTGCTGCAACAGGGAAGGTGACTCCAGCAAAGCAATGTGTCTGCCTGGCGACGGCTCGCTTCCTGCAGGTACCGATACCGAGATGCTAGGACGTGCGTATTTCGTACGAAAGGCACCTAGGGACTTGTCTCCTTGACTTCCTCGACCACCGTGGGAATCTTTTGCTTTCTGTGCCGCATGCTTGGTGCTTCAGCGTGCCGTGAATCATACCTGCCCTGCCAATTTCTGGACACTTCCTTGCCGACCAGAATGCCATGTTGCTCTTGTGCCTTGTCCAGGGTCGTCGCCGTCGGTTCCTTATGCGTACTTCTGCATCCCGTACCTCTCCTTCAGTCAACCATGATGGGTCATCTGTCGCTTTGCTCCAGCCATCCCCGCTTCCTCGCATGTCGCCCATGAGGCTGGCTGCCTTGGAGTTTCGTCCTGATCCGAAATTCCACCTGCGTCAACCTATTCGCGGCTTTATCACTTTCGTGTTCTGGGTGCAGTGCATCCATTCACATATTCCAAGGTCTTTGTGGTACTCAAGTTGGACTGCTTAAATATCTACCATCTCTCTTTCGGCCAGTGTGCCTCCTCATCTGTTTGCCAGCTTTCAAACACATCTCTACTCTAGCATTGAACAAGTCTCGTTTCTATACTACTTCCATAGAACAGAGTAGGGTTAGCTTTTCTACAACTTCGACTTCTGCAGCACCAGTGCCTCTTTTTTCAAAGCCAATTGATCCTTTGCCCACTCAATTGGTTCAGCAAAGCTTCTTCATACGCCTCGCGTTAGCATTCATTGGCTAGCGACGGCGTCCACCGGTTTTATTTCCATGGTAGATGTTAGCCCATCAGTATTTCCTAAAATCCTAAGTCCAAGCTAAGAAGTCAACAGGGACCGAGAGACACATGAGAACGAACCAGCGCAAGCTTCAGAAGAGAATCAACAGGCGTCAAGCGATACACCCGGAATCACAGTTACAGATCCTGCTCAGCGTCCAGCTAGAGTTAGATACGAATCCTCCTCGTCTACAGAAAGAGAGATGTCTTCCTCACACCGTTCGTCACGGCATGAATCAAGTCGGCACTCATCATATTCCTCCAAAAGTCACAGTTCCTCAAAATCAAAATCAGAGAAGGACGATTGGTCAGAGATCACTGATCCTGAGGAGAGAAGACGCATTCAGAATAGAATCGCCCAAAGAAAATTCCGTAAGTTTCCCTGCCTGTGTAAATAGCTGATAGGAAAGGAGCACACATTTAATATATGATATCCATTACAGGAGATAAAGCCAAAGAAACTAAAGAGCGTCAAGATCGAGATGCTGAAAACCAAGCGCATGCCGGACACTCTTACCAATCACCCGATCCACGAGAAATGGGCGCAGATGAAGAGCTGTCAGGGTTGCCATGGGGATCACTTAGTCTCAGGCATGTTGTGAGCAAAGGGAAATCGAGAGAGGACTCGAAAAGCGGATCAAGGAGAGACGAGGATAGAAGTAATTCCTGGGGCTCACAAGATGCAAGTTATCAAGACCAAGGCGCAAGTTATCAAGGTGGTGATCCATACTATGAAGGAGATGCAACATATTATGAGGATCCCGACAGAGTTTACTATGATTATGGAAGTGGTGGAAGCTCCAGATAGCCTCGTGGTTCGTCAATTCCTTTGTAAGTATCACCGTTGCCAATTATCCCAACTAACGAAGTTCTTCAGTCAAGCATCATTCAACTACAGCAACGATATCATGGCGTTATAAATAAACGTATCCATTTTTCTGGCTTTACTTCGTAGAGAACCTGCGAATTATTTTGCAGTGAGCGGCATAGCGAAGGACTTGGTGTTTATTCGGGTCTCTTCATGAGCTCCACTTCGTTTCCTAATTTCAGAGGCATTTCCAAGGGCATAGCAATTTTAATCCGGAGGTATGGGAGAAAAAGAAAAGAAAAGAAAAGAAAAATAATGGGGGCTTCTTTTTGGACTTTTATGATGCTTCCCGGTTTTCCCTAAAGCTGCTTGACCTTGGGGTCCACGGACCAAGATAAAGGTCCGGCGTCAAGCCTCTACGTCTGTATACTAGATTTCTACTCAGCATTCAGAAGGCCACAAAATTAGAATCTTTCTCTCAGAGTAAGGTACTAAAAAAACATGAACCATGTTACGCCCCATCTTGGTAACAATGCTTTCTGCGCGGCGCTGCCATACGTCAGGTTCGGGAATTACAGGGTGCGCGCTCCCTTATTTTGGAGCAAGACCCTAAGAGAACAGCTGACTTGTAGTAGCCATGGAAGAGGTGGGAGAAAAAGAAATCAACTCCTGCTCATAGTCTGTCCGTGTTCTTGTCTTGCGCCACCATTATACTGCAACCTGCAAGTTTTGTTCGATACTTCGTACAAGCTTGTAGGTAGGTTTATAGACGAATAGTGAATCCGCGAACCATATTTCTGCCTTTGTTGAGTACCTACCTTACATAAGTTATATCATTTTTTAGGATGGGCGAACCAATGTCATGACCATTCTCGAGCCTCAGCCACGAGTGAGATCGTTTTGCTCGTATCCATGCGTAGATCCTTTTACGAAAGCCATGCTGAGTGTTACACAACTGGTCCTCTAAGCAGTTATTCATGAAACAATTAATCAGTTTCTTTATGTCGTCGAGTTTCAAAGAATCATGGTTGTCTTAAGACGGCGATTAAGGTAGGCTAAGGTTTGTGCAGGACACGGGCCACATTTCGGGTCAGTGCAGTTGGGAATAGCTTCAAAACACGTCAAGCGTTGAATCGTCATCTTAGCAAAACCCCTAAGATCTCCAGCCATCTACACCAACCATATCTAAAGCATATCCAATCGCCAAGAACATCATCTCAACAAGACATGGTAACTGTAGATCCACCAACGCGTCTAGTATGACAGATCCACACACATTTGCGGCGCCGTCGCCGGGCAGCACCATCGCAGCTTCCGAAATGGATTCCCCAGCTCGCGCGGATCCAAGAACAACGCTTCAGCATGTCCTTGAGAATCCCGATTCATCTCGAAACACCCCCTCAGCCTCCAAGTACAACCACGACAACACGGAAGACGAGGACTTTAGAACGCCTGGGGGGTATGCACAAGAGCCTCAATCAATTCCTGCTGCTAGCACTTCCCGCAAACGCAAAGGAGACGCTGCAGCAGGCAATATGGCGAATTCATCGATATACAGTGGAAACAAAGTTCGACACCTCAAGAAGGATGATGGAGAACCTCTGTGGCGGAAGGATATCCAGTACGACTTCCTCAAGCTAGTCTTCATGGACACACAGAAAGAATTCACGAATAGCTACGAGCCGGACAATATTGGCAAGCAGAGCTTTGCCGATGTGTACATTGATGCGATGGCGAGGAGTAGCAAGACAAGCAAGATTCTACGGGATAAGTTGTTGACGGAACACGAGCCTGCGAGGAATATGGCCATGGTCTGTCTCTTGGTCAACCTTGGTCGCATGAACACCACTCTGAATTGTACATCTTCTATCTGCTAATCTAGTTCCTCTCACTGACAATCTATAGTCTTTCCCGAGATGCGAGCGCAACTTCGAACGTACCACGCCATTCCTTCCCTTCAAGCGCACCAAGATCCGAATTCATACAAACAACTACAAGATGCCCCAAGATTGAAGTCCATACTTAAAGGGGCTTCAGAAGATCGACCTGAGCCGAATACCCTGGAGAAGATAAAATCCAAAAGCGTCCCTAGAACGAACCCCGTCAATTTGATCTTCGTCCTGGCTCAGTATGCGCCACGAGTCACAGAATTACATTTTCCCGAACCTCGCGACTTCTACGACTTGATCATGAACACAACTCTGTCAAGCAAATCAAGAGCAAAGTCGTTCTTGTGGCTCATGTGGTTCTACTTGGAATCGGATTTTACTGAAGAAGGGGCAGAGGAGAATCCGTTTGGTTCCGGTGTTGATTATGCCGTTGGTCTCAGAAATCAAGGAATTCCAAAGTTGGAGGAAATGAATCCGGATGAGGAAAAACGGGAGAATAATGATACGCCGGACGAGATCGAGTATGGACATGCAAAGATGCGTGAAAGAAAGCGCATTATAGAGGCAGACCAGGCTGCTTTCCAAGCAGAACAGGGTCCACCAAAGAGAGGTCCCAAGCCGAAGCTTTTTTTGCCGCCTGATGATGGCGGCCCCAGTCCAGCCGCTACGATCATCCCTCGCATGAGGTCTTCTAAGTACGAATCTGATATCGATAGTACTCGCTCTACGCCTCCGCCAGGAAAGTTTGGTGGCATGCGGATGGGCATTCTCACAAATGGACGGATTCGCAACGGAAATGGAGGCTCATTGCCCAGGCATACACCAGCCAACGCCGTGGACGGCTCATCGCCAGTCCCCTATGTTGTCGATGGAAATCCCAGACGTGCACGGCCTCTTACAGCACACCAATTAGCAGTAGAGCGGAATCGTAATCAACGCGTCGATTACATTCTGAGTCGGGGCCTGCGAAAAGTCCATCACCAAGCTCGGAAGCACCGGAAAATAGAGGGGGCCTTCTACCGAGCTTTACAGAGATCGAAACAAGTGCCGTTATCTGAGTACTTTGAGGACAGCGAGGGCGAAGAAAGTATCCAGAAGGATACAGGACCTTTCAGAGAAAGAGGGTTCCTTGGAATGGTTCAGCTAGAATCTGAGCCAGATGACTTTGGCGAAGAATTGTCAGCCTATGCTGCTGCAGTGCGGCGCATGGGTAGAAGACTCGATCGCTGGGATGGTCAGAAAGGTATGAATCTCGGCGTTGTCGGAACCAAGCGCGTGCCACAAAACAAATCAGCAAAAACCAACGGCCACGGTGTCCCTCGTGACAATGACGAGACTGAGGATGAGAGGCCAGCAGGAAATGCAGGCAAGCAAGGTGTGGTCATGGAAGACGAAGAGGAACTGGACGACATGGACAAACGACTCCTTGGGGAATTAAACAGCGAGAACGAGGATGAAGGGGCTGAAGCAGATGAGGATCTTGATGACGTTGACAAGGCGTTGTTGGGGATTCAAGGGGATGAGACGGAGGAGGAAGGAAGTGGGATGGATGTCGATTAGCGCTTTGTTATTAAGATCACAAGGGGTTTGGGAACAGATATGACAGGCTTGTCGGTGGGAGGGAGTTCTAAGGTGGACAATTTTTGGGGGGGCCTTGGGCTTCTGGCGTTTTCGTTAGACAAAGTGTACCAACTCGAAGAAATAAAACCGAAAAGCAATATGAATTGCTCAAAATTTAGGCCTATATACTCTTTTAAGTCGATGGTGCGAACTGCGTGCTGTTACAATTGAGGGTCATATTTGAGGAGAGTCAAATCCTATTAACAGCACAACAGCGCCCATAGCCAGTTGGCTACAAGCTAGACTGCTCCTGGTTAATGAAGAAAAGCCTGAGTTACTCGCTTCAAATCTAAGATTGACCCTCCTTGTCACCAAAAGACAGCAAGTAGGGGTCCAACCAACGGCCATTGTAAAGACTTAACCAGTGTCGATGGAAGAGATGGTGGAACTCCGGATACAAGTACCGATGATCATTGTCAAGAGGGGAGAAGGCAATGCAAAAGATACAAACTCCCAAAAATCCCCTGGGGATGATCTGGAAAGCTTACGTTAATACTTGACATCATGTATCATTTTGATAGCATCCAGGGTTCGATTCCCTTTCTGTAAGGCCAATTTTTTATTATCGCAACTCTTGTGGTTGTTTTGCTAACGAGTTCCTTTTTCCTACAATAGTACTGTATAGCTGAGATAGATAGATACCTAGGTGTCCACAAAGGAAATTATTTAGTCAAGGAAATCCTCCAGCACAAGTCCAGTACTGTAAGTGATTTCTTTTCGCTTTTACTGAAGGAAATAAGCCACAGTCTTTCAGTAGGAGAAGAAGAAACAAGCAAAAATCTAGTAAGAGATTTCGTCCTTTCTGAAATAAACCAGAGTAACTGAGTTTTGCTTTGAGGAATCCTTACCAGCCACACGAAAGTTAGAAAGACCTTTCACTGGATAGGGGGCTTTGTTTTATTTCGCTTAACTAGCGAGGTGGGATGGTTGAGCTCGACTTTCCACTACCTACCTACCTAGTTCTATGCTCTTAGTTACAAAAATTACAACCGTCCTACTTAGGCTAAGACCCTATCTTTATTACTAAATTATGCTAAGTGACCAAAATGCTACGAGGCCCTTACACTCAAGGCTGACTGCGTAGGTCCAATTAGTTCTACCTATACGAAGGTCAACTCGGTGCCCCCAGAAGAGCCTCGAGTAGTACCTTTATCCTCTGCCAACACCGCCTATAAAAAGTGGTTTCATCAATATTTTTTGTCTGTTCCCATGTTCTGTCGCCTTCCCATAACACGCACTGTTAAAATCCCTCTCATTCTCCAACCTCAGACCAGCAATGCTACCCGTCTCGGCTCAAATCCTCCTCGTCCTTCATACCAAACGCCACTTTGTACCACAATACTTCATATTTGTTTTGCCCTCCATGTGGGCATACTGGATTTCAGAAAACTCAATAAGTGCTTGGGGATTGTCCCTTCATCCCCACCCTCCTTATACGGATATAGTATTCGTGGTAAGTAGTCTGGTCCCGTTGTCTCCAAATTCTTTGCTGGCTGTTCAAGCTCAAACCTTGTCACCAACGCTCTCCTCAAGTCATTCGACTAGTATCCGTCATGGCCAACTCCCATCTCTCACCTCTCCCCTTCTCATACCTCACTAGTGTGTTCTTCTTCGCATTCCTGAACATCTGGTTCTCCTTTCCACCACTAACACCAAACAGCGCATCTGCGATAGGGCGCATCAACATACTCATTGAAAGATGGCCCTCAGGTCCCACCATGACCCTGTTTGCAAATATTGCAACAATAGTGACGAATATGAGCTGGAACAGGCAAATGAGGCCTAGGATGAGGTAGAAGAAGTATGGGTGGTTTTGTCCCAGGGAGAATCCTTGACTAGGCTGCATGCCAACGTAAAATGTCCTGGGATTGAACATCGACGCGCCCGCTATTGCTCCTAATGCGAAAGTTGCGATGGTGTTTCCCATTAATGCTAGACGAGTTAGAATCAGAGCAATAACGACTGGGGTAGGTGAGGCGGGGTGAGGAAAGGCGTCTTACCTGAGTCTCCGCGAATTGGCAAACCCCAAAGACTGTCTTGGGGATAGATCTGGGCCTCTTGCCCTGTGTTGTCTACATACGCTATAGAACTTGTGGCCCAAAACGCCATGTTATCATTGATCTGGGAGTAGTTATGCGGGTCGTTGACAGTCTGATCAAGAGTGATGTTACCTAGGACGAAGTCAGAATCAGTACACTGAAATTCATTGCTTTCTTACACTTGTAATACCAGGGCTCAGTTTCCGAGGCTTCGAAAGCTTCGACGACAGAGCAACGGGGATTCTTGTTATCGCAGTAATTGTTGTTGTTGGTAAAGAACGATATTGAATCGGGAGCAGTATGCGATACAAAGACGTCCCCAATATCTTTTACAGTGATGTTATTGAAGCTGCCGTTTCCATTCGTGGTCACTTCATGACTGTCGCAGGCATAAGTGATGTTAAGTGTACGATTGGTATAGATGGCGAAGGATTCCAGTATAGAGTTGGCCGGGGCATCAGAAAATACAAATTCCGTCCTATTGGCAGGATAGTCGTTCCAAAGCATAGCGTTTTCGGACTTGTAGATGCTGCCTGCCTTGGGCATATACTTTGTCTCATTCGAGCCATAATTGTAACCCAGACCTCCATATAGATGTGCCATATATTCTTCGTCCTGCCTCGTAGGGTTACTGTTGTTACCCCAAGGATAGAAATGGTCCATCTTGGGTATCGAGACGTTGCCGTGGGTAAGAAGAACTGCGGATGTATCAACATCGAAACCGTAAGTCAAGGATAGCATAGCGATTCCAGCTTGGGCCAGCTGAGTGAAGGTTAGATGGATCCTTTGGCAGAGAATTTTGTGACTTACGAGGTTCATAAAGAGCCATCCGATGCAGGTGAGCATGACAAGGGGTCTTCGAGAGACAAAAGCAAGCTCTGCCAGCTTTGTCAAACTGTCACAATCGAGTAACAGATCCAACTGCTACAAGTCAGCTCTACCAGATTACAACCTTCCAAAGCTCTCACCTCAATCAGATTTCGCTTCTTCGCAGCCAAAATCGGCCATCGCATATTCAGCGCCATATCTTTGAAGGCAGACGCAATGTTCAGACCCAGAGCAAGACTGATAGCTGTCGTGTAGGCATTGCAAAACTTCTTTGCGTTCTCATCCATTACTCCCCTGTTTATATAGAGTCTGATCGTCAGGATATACGCAGCACACAAGCCCAATGTAATGCCGAATCGTACAGAGCTACCAAGCAGCAGATGTCGCAACTGCCGCCCCGTATGGTCTTTGTATGGGGTGTTTGTTGCAGGTTCGTTACGGCCAGTGAAGTCGGGATCGATGTGGTTTAGAGGATCGTGAAGGAATGAATGCGATTCATCTGCAGCATGTCAACAGAAATGCCCAAGAAATGGCTAGGCTGGGCTGTCACTCACTTGGTGCCTCGCCAAGCCTGGGGAATAGAGTCGCTTCGGAAGCACTCGAATGCAAAGAAGGTCCACTGAACCTGGAATCCTGCAAGTTGGACCTTGTCTGTCTCATCTCAATTCCTGATGAGCCCAGGTCTGCCTCCATGTCGTCTGGGGCCCATGGCGGCTGTGAATATGCTCCCCTTCCCCTTCGGCCCTCATTATAATCCAGAGGAGAGAAAGAGTCGACCGGACCGTAATGTGAGGCATATGACATTTTGGAACTGTATCGCGATCAATGAGAAGTGCGAGCCAGCTTGTCCTCGTAGCTGAGGACGCTGCTTGTGCCACTCGACACGACGATGTTCAGGACATATGGATGTGTATGCAAAAAGAATCGAGGTGTGCCTACCTCGCCGCCTACCCTACAAGGCTACCTTGTACATGTACATATGCTCTTGTCTTGTCAGCATTTAGTTAGGTAGGGTCCTAGGGATGGCTTTTGGGGGGCCACAAATGCGCCGCGGCGTAAAGGCCATCACCATGCGCTGACATTCTAGTAGGTTTAAGTATCGTGCGGCTGAGTCTTGAAATAAAGTGCCTAGAGAAGAAAAGTAAGCAAATTTCCCACGAAACAAGTCTTTGTCTGACCTTTTTAGTTACATGGGTATCAACTCGAATGTGACTACCAGCAATTGAAATTACCTACTTACCTTCAGGTTCGAGTGGGGAGTCAAACGATTGCTTGTGAAGCACGACATACACGTTGTAGGACTGCAGGACCTGGTGGTGTTGTTCAATATTGTCTCTATTTTTGGACAAGGCTACTTACTGTACAGGAAGTGTGACGTTTCGCCAAGCTTTGTGCTGTGCTTTGTATCTCACCGCCTTGCCATTTGTACCTTCCGTACCTTACCTAAGGACCTACCTCTACTTCGTACCTCTGGCAATTAGTCATGTGGTGATGTTGAATCTCGCAAGATTTCTACTTAATCATATTACATTCAATAGTTAGAAATAGTAAAAATTAAATCGCTGTTACTACACTGATATTCATGATATTCTTGATATTATGTGTAGACGACCCTTGGGGGCCGCTTCGGCGTAGGCCAATAGGGGCCACTAGATAGATAAGCTTATATACTTCGTAGGCTTCGGTTATCACTAGTCTGAAACAGGCATAGCCGAACATAGCCGACTAGTAAATTACCTACCTTATTGCCTACCTTTACGCGCACCTTGTTTCTGTAAAATATACTAGATAGGATATACCGACAACCTAATCTATCGCCTCTCGCTAAAATATCTTGGTGGGAAATACACTAAAGTTAAACTTACATTTTTAAGTACTTCTAATAACGATTTTTTATAGATATGTTCCCTTCAACCTCTAATACTAAACTAACACTAATCCTAGCCACCTAACCCTAACACCTATGTTGTAGAGAAATACGTGTACGCTCGAGCCACTTTTCTCACTAAGATATTTTAGCGAAAGGCGATTTAGGCCTTTTTAAAAGCGACTTATTATTTGCCTTGTAAATATATCCTGAAAACATAGAGTATCAGCTAGAGAAGGGGCAGTAAATCTATCGGCGACTGGTCGGTCGGATCAGCCTTACAATTCCAATCTTGTCATGTTAATACCGGTACTTGGTGCCTGTGCAGTCCCAAACTAGGTGTTACGGTGTTAGGATACTTTGGACAACTCTAAAATGACTACTTTAAACTAAAAGTCCCCGGTCATCAAGTAAATCACTGAACTTCATTCACAGTATAGGTCGCTGTTCCCGAGGCCTAGCTTCTAGCCTTTTAATAAGATATAGTCCACGACTACAACCATTGACTAACACAATGATCTTAAATAAGCGAGCAATCGAAGAACTAAGAACTTAACGTCCTTCTATAGAGACGTGAGTAGGCAAGCAAGTGTGTAATTATTAGACAAATTTCCAAAGCAGTATCTAATGTATCTCTCTATAGGATGAAGACCTTGAGATTCTAGCTCTGAGTTCAATTGGTTGGGTCTTCCTCAGGGTCTGGTCCAAGTACTGAGGATTGGATCATTGGGATCATTTCCTACTGGTTCTATGGGGGCGCAGGGGCAGACGGCGCTGAGGGCCCTTCCTGTTGGGCTGTTAGAGTTATGTTGTTTCTAAAGATGATCAACTCTTACCATGTCTGCTGGGACTATTATTTTCTTAGTCGTGGAAATGTAGTCTTTTGGCACAGCGTAAGATGAGTTGGGCCGAAAGCCGAAGGCCGCTGTCGTCACGTTTTGGTGGTGAGTGGTGTCATACTGCAGAGGCTATAGCGATCAAGAGCTCTCAGCCCACCACCAGTATGGGGTAAAAGCCTGAAAGTATCGTGATACACGTTTGTCCCCAAGTCCCCAAGGACTTCACGCCACCTCTTCCCCTGATATAGGTAGTAGACTAGTGTCTTTCTAAACTTACTTGGTTGTTTGAGTAACTTAATCACATATTCACTAGCAGCGGGATAGCCACATGAACACCAAGAGAGGGGAGCGTGAAGTCATAGGGGGTGCATAGATCACGAGCCGCCCAAAACTGTAAACGCCCACAGGTCCAGATAATCAGAATATTGAGACAAAGATCCACTAGGACAACATGCGGGGTTGACTAATAACGGTAAGATCACCGGTAGGCTGTGTGGTTCCCAAGCAATTGACAGCTTAGCGAGATGGTCTGTCTGTATTTGCCTTGACCGAAAAGAAAACCGGGGACTTCTCATCTACTAAAGACTTTGGGCACCTCGCACTTATTGTCTGGATGCTTGAAAGTTGGCGCAGGTCCTGTAATCTTGATAGGTAACTAAGTATGTCGTTTTTCTCCTTCACTAACACTGTTCCCGTAATCATATCGCTTGTAGCATGAATTATAGGACTCGCTGTGCTTGCAGTGTATCGCTTGTATTTGAGCCCCCTCGCTAGCTTCCCTGGGTCAAAGCTTGCAGGTCTATCACGCTGGTCCCCGATGATTTCCATATTAGAGATAGCAAGTTCTTCGATGAATGTGTTTATGAAGAATCCAAAAATGACTGTAGGTGTACTGAGCACACGAAAGAAGGCAATTAATGGACTCTAATTGGCTTCTAAGTGGGTGCTATCGTCTCCGTAGGAGAAAGAGAAGAAGAAGAGGAAGTGAGAGAGCAAGAACGAGCACTAGTAGTGGAAGGCTAGTACTAGTGCCCATGTGACCTAACAGTGACGAAGCCTGGATAGGACAAAATATTTGGCAGTCTGGCTTCTACATTTACTAAGCCAGACAGTGCTTTACATCGACGTAGATGGGCAGCACTCAGCCCGATGTGATTTTAAACAAGACGAAACTTATCTATGTCTGGGATACTTACTAATATTATTCTTAGCTTCTCAAGACGAGCGATCCTGAGCTACGGGCCTGTCATTCGACAGCATTTTGAACTCCTAACGAAGAGAATCGCTGAGTTCCAAGACAGTCGTCAATCGCTGACGGTCACTAATGCATTTCCTGCATTCACAGGTGATATCATAATGGAGTATGCGTTTGGCTTGTCTTATAATCATCTCGAATCCCCGAATTTCGCAATTTTTCATGAAGTATTTATGGCAATTAGTTCGTCCGGCCATAGCTGCGCATTTTCCCTGCTTTCTGTCCGTGAGTCTTTCGATTGACGAGTAGAAAATCACACTAACATATAATAGCTAATGAACACTGTACCTGATTCTATTGTCGAAAAGATGCAGCCAGCTCTGGCAAGTCTACTAAGGCTAAAAAGAGTAAGATGTTATATCTGGCCTAAGTATCTCCTGCGCAGACTAAAATTATATTAGGATTAATACCTGAGATGGTACTCATGGTAGTAAACCCGTCACTGACCTGGTGCATGCATGCCTGTTGGTTCTGCTGACGTGGGAATGCAGTCGGAACTATCGTACATCTGATGGCCTCATCGTTGGTTATTGCGTTGTGTAATATCGTGGTGATAATCCATAGGCCTGCCACTCCCGACCTTCCGCAGAACAATTTCCGAAACTGATAAAGAGCAGCCTGTTCTCTGGCGAGTTCATAGGGTTAGGGTTTAGGGGTTTGTCATCATCGCACACCAGAACAAGTCTTTCGTTGTAGAGGCTGTGTAGGTGGCGGCAATGGCCTGGCGTCTTGGTGGATTTACTGGCCAAAGATTGTACAATGGTTCTGGACCTCGACGGTCTCAAAGTACCCAGGTTTTATCCTCTTTCAGGACGTCTCGATATGTGCCGCAACCTGCAGTGCTTGCCAACCGCGGCTAAAGCCTCCTTGATACCATGGGGATGGAATGTACTCAACACAGCCATTGCCGCATTACTGCTCTACCCATAGATCGACGGCTTGTGCTTCGGGGAGCACACACTGGATGAAGCATGACGTTCTAATCAATGATATTGCTCGTTGGGTCTACATCAAGCTGTCGATGGACCCTAGCGGTCTCGAAAAAGACTGTGGCATCCAGAGCTGGGATTGGGGAAGAGACGTCAGAGGTGGGGAGGATCCCGAGGGATAAGGAGCTCGCGCAATTAAAGGTATGGTGCAGAAGTTTATGGTGCAGACGTTTGACATCGCGAAACTGCTCAGCCGCATGAAAGATCTTGACGTGGGCGAGGAACGCTGCATTTTCGATTATCGCGATGCGACTCGAAGATGTAAACGTGATCGATATGCTCGTTGTAGTTTTTATCGTGAAGCTCCGTGCCTTGAGTCGCGCTAGCAACCTAACATGTCCAGTGCCACCACCCAAGCGTGACAGAGAAGTTGCATCTTTTAGTACCGTAGACGCGGAGCAGAAGAGGGCTTGCGGAAAAGATCACCAACAGCGAGAGCGAAAGGAGTAGTCCTATCATGTCGATTTGCACACTCATCGTGCTCGACGTTGCACACACACCTTCAGAGCGAGCATATGCATATGCCACACATCACACCAGGCAGCAGCAGTAGTATCGTGACCATCATCCATCGAGGCACCCACGCTTGGCCTTTACCTCATCTTCAATTAAAATTCTTCTTCACGACAGTCCCCAGACCGAGCGCAATGAAGAATAACAAAAAGTTTCCCTTTCGAGAGTTGAGGTTCCAAATATTCCTTCCCAGTCCGAAGACCAAAGAAGAGTGGTCAGGTATGTAGTTTTCAACTAGCAAAAACGCAATCTCGGACGAATCCTCACTGATATGCGTAAAACCCATGCACTAGAATAGAGAGAAAAGAAAGAAAGAAGAAAGAAAGCATGGAGGGAGCTCGAGACTTTATACGGCACCTGGAGGACGCTAAAGTTGGTTCGTAGTGTAACTAACCGCAAATGGAATGGCTTCGCGCGGTAGACATGTGATTGCGTTTGCTTTGTTTGACGGGTGTTCTGGAGTTGGATCTACCTATCGCGACCAACAAAACATTCTTCAAAGTTAGTTCATTTAGCCTTGGTTTGAATTTGTATTTCACATAAGGTAAGGTAGGTAGATATTTGTTATTACTCAACGCTTGAATAAATCACTTCCGAATTGGATCTAGTCTCGAAGTTATTGTACTCCCATATCTTCTATGCCTTCAGAACACCAACCAAGCGTATTCGATCCTCCTCCGTAAACCCAATATTGTCACAATATGGGTCAACTCCTCCATATTTCTCCAGCAAGTGCCTATACATCTGCTCGACCCAATCACTGGGACATCCAGCAAAGTCGTCTGTCAACCCAATCTGGTGGATCTCCTTCAGTCTGGCCCCCCTTTCAGGTAGCAACTCTGATTCACTCATCACATAGTCATGTGTTATTGCCTTGATGGGAACATCAAGAATGAACAGGATTAAGGCGACTATTAGTCCCGTGCGGTCTTTTCCTTGAGTGCAATGGGCCATCATTGGCAGATTCGACATGGTCGAGTACGCTCGCAACGCCTATACACTGGTTAGTGTTGTGACCACGAAATGGGAACCAGGACATACTTCTGCTATTTCTGGCCCACAATGATCCATCGAGTCATAACCAAGACCAACAAGTCCACGAGGTTGCATCACTTCACGACCTAGAATGCTGATTGCTTCCATACGACGTCCCATGGCCATCAATGAGACGAGTTTGCTGTGAACTGTCAATATTCTCCCCGCATGCGAACGAACAAACTTACGTGAAACTCCAAGCGGAAAGCTGCCATAGAAGACTTCTCTCAAAGCCTTTCCCATTGATGTTGATCTCTAGATAGTTCATGCCTGGGATCTTGATTGGCTCTGCTAAAGCCGCATTAGATTGGAGCAATGCTGGGACCTTGAGGTCTCCCTCTCGCTTCTTGACTTGGTTTTGATGCTCAGTCCTATGATGATTAGAACCAAGATTATCGACAGGGAGGAGTGTCCATACACTGTCCGTAAATCCATGATCGTCTTCATCCCATATTCCTCCGTCAATCGTTTTCTATCCGACAGAGTCGCATCGTCTGAACCTGTCAGCAAAGTTCCGGGACTACCAGAACAGATAAGTACCTGGTCGAGCAGAACGGAACAACCGTCCCTCAATAACACGCCTGCAAGATGGTGAGTCGCTTGCTTAAAAGGGGAGAGCCACACAAAAAGTGCCAGGGAGGGTACTTTTCACCCAGGAATTCGTTGACTGTTTTCCCAACGTCGCGCAAATTCAAGATATTCTCAAATGGCACACTCACACCAGCCTCCTTTCCACCATTCGAGATACTGGTAGCCATTACGAAAGGGCGCGACGGTGAGATAAATGGGAAAGGGTTGAATAGAGGAGCTTACACACGCGGCCGCAAGAGAGGTTCCAACTTCCTGATAGATACAGGGCCGAGTCACCTAGGTCATCACGGGGAGAAATCAAGGTGGAGATTAGTACACAATGATGAGATGAAATCATGGAACAGGCATCGGGGCGAGATGGGATTATGCGGGGCATTCTATACCTGGTGTCCCCTTCAACCTTGCGTAGATCAGGGAAAGCTCAAAAGCAAAGGATTCTTGAAGAAATGCTCCCCCGCAACAATTGGAACACAAACCCTCGAACTGTCCTGACAAGCGGCATGCAGAATGCGGAATGCTGCAATTACTTGCAAATGACGATGGGCATACCGTCCGACGATCCAGAAGGATGTCTCGTGGCTGTCGGGTCACCTCTGAGGTGCTTGGTGGCACTTCTGCAGGGCTTCCGAAATGACGTAGGTGGTGCTCTTGAGTGAGGCCTTGACTCCGGCGGCGTTCAACCCAAGGTCACAACCAGAGAGGCTAATCAACACAGAGTTAGACGTTGAAGCCACACCAGCGATGATGAAATCAATATTGTAGAACACCTTACATGGCCTCCGCGACACAGCAGAGCATTGCTTCAGCATTGAACGACGTCCCGACTTCCTAGAGGCTTCACTCTTCACGACTCGCTGGCATTGCGCTATTCATTGAGACCTTCTCAGCAGTCAGCAGTCCGCAGTCCGCAGTCCGCAGTGACCCCCGTCATAGTAAGCATCGCAGTACAAGAATGGTTACTACCACCCTCCCGGGTGAAGGGTCGCAGGCCCACCCGCATTCACCTTCGAAGCTTGAGGATCAAGCGGCAACGGCTGCTTTGTACGTCACAGGGAACAAAGACAGACAACCAAAAAACAGTAACGGCTCTGCGAACGGCCGACAATTTCTCGACTGCGATAACAAGCTCTCGTCGGCGGGTGAGCATCTACACTGCAATACGAACGTTGGCCGAGACTGACACTATGGAGCAGGCGCGGCGGCATCACTTAAATACGCGAAACCACAGGACCTTCCTTCATATCCGACTTCAGGTCTGAAGAAGAGCGATTCAGCTGCCAGTGCAGCTGCGAGCTTGGGTTGGGCAAATCAGAAAACCTTCGAACACTGGAAGCCGGACCCGTCCGCATCAGCGTCGGCAGCTGCGATGCTTGCAAAGGACTACAAGATGGCGCCTGCTTGGAAACCAGAACAATCTGCAGCCGGTGCCAAAGCAGCTGTGTTGGCGAATAGGGATGGGGCAAAGGTTGAAATTTGGAAGCCAGAGGTGAATTCTTGGGGGAATTCAGCCGCAAACCAGGCCTTCAAGAAGGATCGCGCCGGTGGACTTTCTCCTCAGCTAGACTACGGACACACAGCACTCGGACGTCAAGGTTCACTGTTAGCTGCGACTGGTGCAATGAGGAACACAAACAGAAAGCGATCCGAATCAACACCCGTGCCAATCAAGCCAGAAACTTACCCAGACGAAGGCAATGCAACAGCAAATGCTTTGAGCGCAGCGACATCCGCTGCCAGAAAACGTACTGAACAACATCCTGAAGGCGGTGCAATGCCTTTCACTAATATGCCCCGCAATATGTACACATCTCATCCCCCAGTAGCTCCAGAAGTTGAAGAGAAGAATAGAGCAGATGTTCTTCATGCATCAGCTGTGGCAATGGCACAAGGAATGTACAAACTTCAGCAGAAGCAGTTTGAACAAGTTTCTAGTGCCCGTTCTGCAGCAAATGCCGCACATGGAAAAGTTGGACATGGCAGAAGCAACTCGACAGCCACCTCCACGGCCGACGAGGAGCTAGCGCCAATGCGATTCAATAACCTGCAAGAAGCTGCTCAGAGACTCGCACAGGAACGACTTTCGAAGCTCTATGGTGACCACGAGAAGAATCGTGACTATCGTGAATATTATGGAAGTAGCCAGCCGAGCTCGAAACTGTCAATTCGTGGTCGTCCCCGGCGTAGAGCGTCCAGCGATGGTGATTTGGTTGAGGATGACCGGGCCCAGTCAAAAAAAATCCGACAACAGATGTCACTTTTCTCCAACAAACTTTCGGAAGTTGACCAGAAGAAAAGACAGCAGGACCGAGAAAATCTTATTGCTGTAGCTCAGCGTAATGTTACGAAGAGCTTACACGGAATGGACGAGAAGGTATTTGCTGACACTGGGAAGGTAGCGCCTTCGCTGCTGAATGACTGGGAAGTCAAAGCACACGCAGCAGCACAGGCGAAGAGTGATACTCGAATGGAAGACCATGGAAAGGATAAGGATCGAGTTCACATCGGAAAAGGTGTCTTCGTAAATCAGAGTGCTGTGGATAAGGTTGCTGCTCGAAATGTGCAGCCAGTATTGGATGAGATTAATGACAAGGCTGAGAAAGAGAGGGTCCGGCAAGCGGAGTTGAAGTTGGAGCAAGAGCATCAACAGCGGAAGGCTGCAGACACAAAGGCACACGAGAAGGAGAAGAAAGATATCAACAAGAAGCTAAAACGTAAGTTCATGACTCTGACTCTCCGCATATCCTTACCGCTGGTTGGCCTTCAGAAACAACTTTACTAACCTTTTGCAGAACAAGATAAGGAAGAACGGAAGATGAAAGAGGATGAGGAGAAAGCCGAGAAGAAAGCCAAGGAGAACGAGGAAAAGGCTGTAAGAGCAGAGGAAAGGCGTCTAGCAAAAGAAAAGCGGAAATCGATCACTTTTCACAAGGCCGAAGTTCCAGCGCCCAAAATCTTAGACGCAGCAGTTACGGAGACTACCGAGAGCCCGACGATAACAACACTTGCAGATCGCCGCCGCGATGGAGCCTCGACCCCAGCACCAATCCGCACCTCTATGGAAATGCAAGCCGAGCAACGTATAAGAGAGGCCGCCGACGCGGCCAACAAAGGCGAAACCACTCCCTTGTCGCCAACCTCATCAACGGACGGATCAAAAGTCAAAAACTGGCTCAAGACCAAGTTCCGTCGTTCAAGCAGAGGTCAGAAATCTAAGGATGAGGGAGGTGAGAAGGGCTTTGTAGGAGGAGCTGCCTACACTGGCGCGAGTGTCAGAAACGCCAGCTCTACAAGCATCAACCGCAACTCAGGCTCCGTTCGAGAAGTTGCCTTAGCCGGAAAAACTACCGAGATCGAACAAGAAGTAGCACCTCCTTCAAGCACACAGCGTGCTGGTCCTACTTCAGAAGTCAGTTCTGTCTCTTCATTGGAAGATGATGGCGATGAGTTCGAAGAAGCGAGAGATAATTTCGACGAGGCTCTTGCACCACCGCCTACGTTCCCTGCTGGGCCGGCGAAGAGCAGTAGTCCGGTTCGGGACTCTAAGTTTACAGAAGTCATATGATTTATGAGTAACGACACGAACTTTACAGAGCATATGATAGGATGCGATGGGTGGGTAATAGGATTTGTATTTGTACTGTCCTCTCAATCTTCATGATCATGATCATTCTCTCGCGTGGAATGTTTTTAGAGTCAAATAGCAGGGAATTTCTTCTCTGTTTTACTGGAGTTGAAGCGATTTCATTTTGAACGGTTGTTGGTGGCATGAGAGGAAGCTCGTGAGTTGGGGGAAATGACGAGTGATGTATACCGCCAGTAAGGGCTTTTTATTTTGAACAACTTAGTGAAGATCAATGAAATACCAAGCTTGACCTTGAGCTTGACCTCCAAAGACTGGAGACTGTATTGGATGACTTTTTGGTGGGTTTCTGAATTTCATGGCGCTCTATGAACTTGAAGTATATGCTTCGAGAAGCATCATAGAAGTGTGCAAGACACTCAAAAGACGTTGACTCAGAAAGTACAGATATTGGGTATTTATCTTCATTCTTAGCATACTCATACAGGCTCATTATAGTTCATAATATACAACCCCAAACGCCATCACGCCATCATGCCACCCTGCAGCCGTGTGCGGAATCGTACATGTACAGTGTCGAATCATGATTGAACGCCGTAAATCAATCACGCTCATTAAGATGCCATGCTAATCATCTCAGAGACTACTCTTCCTCCCCCA
The DNA here is from genome assembly GCA_026119845.1 of Pezicula carpinea. Lineage (NCBI taxonomy): Eukaryota > Fungi > Ascomycota > Leotiomycetes > Helotiales > Dermateaceae > Pezicula > Pezicula carpinea. The sequence continues at coordinate 491,545 of JALRMK010000005.1, read as the reverse complement.
TCGTGCATAAACCCTCTCAGAAATTCCTTCCAACAGCGGGTTTTTGCATCGCTGGAGACCGAGCTCCGGTCTCGGTCAATGTCCTCTGGCTATCAGCCGTGTCTCGGTGGTCGTAGCCTCCAGTTCTCATCTCACTTGCACCGTCGTTGGTTTCAATCTGCATCTCCGTCTCCGCATTGGAGAAGCGACTCTTCTTGCTGTGAACGGCGGGAAGGAGATCGATGAAGAAGGACATTACGTAGAAAGTGAAGATGAAGGCAATTGCCCACTCGAGAACTGCAGCAACATTATAGTCTTCGAGGAAATTCGTAGTGGCGAATGCTATTGCGAGACAGAATTCAATGAGGATGAAAGTGAGCTTGGTCCAGAATGAGTAGCGGAGGATTGCGTGCTGGCGAAAGTCTGTAAGGGTTGATTGTTAGTTGCGTATTAGAAGGGGGGGGGAGGGGGCGGGGGAGGGAGGGACGTACGGATACCCAATCTCTGGTATTCCCAGCATATGAAGACCGCACTGACAATGTATCCAACGATGAACAACAACAAGAAGACGTCATGTAGTTTCTTATGCCTCAGTGTATCAAAGATGCTGAGCAGAATCAGGCCCGCAGTACCAATAAGCGCAAATACCATCGACAACCCACTCAAGACCTTCTCAGTGACTGTGGTATTCCGCGCGAGACGTCCGCTGTGCCTGAGCCATCGCTCAGATATGAAAGACAGGTCAAGGAAAATCGTCGTCACGCAAGATCCGGCAATGAATAGAGGCTTCAGGTAACCAGCGCCAACATCTGAGATGTATGCGATGTGCTGCGAGGCTACCATTGACAGAAGATGCGGCTTTCCGTTAACGTTCCATGATATTAGGAGCCCAAGAAGCATTCCAAGCCAGCATAGACTGGAGATGACGGGAAACACCTATGGCTTTTCATCAACACTGAATCATTGTAACATGGCCAGGAGCCAGCCCACTTACCCAATACGATACTCCCCACATACTGATTGATCTGGCGGATGATGTTCTTGCTGCTGCTTTAATGCTAGATTGTTGACGTTCCCAGGCTGGCAAAGCGAGATTGTGCAAAGAAAGGGCAATGATATGCTTCACGACGCCAAAGAGATATTATTGGGAGTGGCAAAGAATGGGAATGCCGGTGATATATTTGTAGCAAGCGAGAGTCCCAAGAGTGAGTGGTATGCGTAAAGCTGCTTCTTTGGCTGGGTGGCCGGCCTTAGTCATGATGGTAGCCTTGGAGGCCTTAAGTTGCTGGCATGCCAAGATTCAACGACGACCGACTCAAGTGATGTCATCGTCGCGGCCTCGGCAATGGAGAGTTCTCCGAAACGACGTAGGAAATGTATCTTGTGTGGTGTGATTGGTGGTCATCTCGACTTTCCTGTACGAGTATGTCCCTTTTTATCTCGGGGGATCGGGATGAGGTCACTGCCATTTGGCCCTGTGCCCTGTGCCCTGTGCCCTGCCTTGGCGTGCTTGGCGTGCTGAGATCTTCTGCCCAGGCCAGGGCAGGCTATTTTTGTGAATTCCTTAGGCACGTTAGGTAAGGTAGTTATGCCGTATTGACGTTGCACAACATTTGTGCACATAATCGAAGACAACAGCCTCGACAACGCGCACCAACGTTGATCGCATCCCGATCGCATCCTAATAATGTTCTGATCATTTACATCCCTGTCCATTATGGCTGTGTCGCCGCTTGTCTTCCCCTCCAGTTCGACGGCAAAGAGCCCGGGCAGATCGAAGTTGTCAGCACAGGCTGCCAATGGCTCCGCAGAGGACGCAGAGGCAAACAATGGAACAGGTTATGATCTGGCTGAGCAGATGAACGAACAAGAGAAGAACAAATACGTCAAAGGTCTGTCTGCCTCATCGTCTGCCTCGTATCCTCTAACACAATCCAGGCAAAAAGCTCGGAGAAGGAACCTACGCTAATGTCTATCTCGGCCATCTGCGCAATGACCCCAAGACACTCGTCGCGATCAAGAAGATCAAGATTCAAAAGGAATACACTGAGGGCATGGCCCCGGATGCCGTTCGCGAATTGAAGCACCTCCAAGAGATATCTCATCCAAACATCATCTCCCTCCTCTCTGTCTTCTCCTCGAAAGACCAAAATCTCAACCTGGTTCTCGAATACTTACCTCTTGGTGATCTGGAAATGCTTATAAAGGATACAGAAGGTATACGGTATGGTGCTGCAGATATCAAGGCTTGGATGGGCATGATGAGTCGGGCTGTATGGTTTTGCCATGAGAATTTCGTACTCCATCGAGATATCAAACCTAACAATTTACTTATTGCTGCAGATGGGGAGGTCAAGCTTGCAGATTTTGGTCTAGCCAGGTCCTTTTCTGATCCTTATCGTATTATGACTTCGAATGTCATCACACGCTGGTACCGCCCCCCAGAGCTCTTGTTTGGAGCGAAGCACTATTCTGGAGCTGTGGATATGTGGTCCGTAGGACTCGTATTCGCCGAATTAGTTCTTCGCATACCCTATCTCGCTGGGGATACAGAGGTACAACAGATCAACTTGGTATGTCAGGCCGTGGGAACACCAACAGAGGATAATTGGCCCGGCGTAAGCAAGCTTCCTGATTACACAGTCCCAGATCCACCAAATCCCATCAGAGGGCGTGATTATTATCTTGGTACTTTCGGAACTGCAGGACAGCAGGGAGTAGATCTTCTTATGGCTATGTTAATCCTCGATCCGAGAAGGAGGATTACTGCAAGGGAGGTACTGCAACATCCTTGGTGGGCGAGTGAGCCTAAACCCACGAGGAAGCAGGACCTCCCTAAGAAGGGTGGAGGAGCTGAGAAGGTTGGCGAGGATCTAAAGCGGAGACCCGGCTTAATGGACGATGAGCGTGGGGCAAAGGTTGCAAGGAAGCTGAATTTTGGAGGGAATTGATCACTCGAGAATATACCGCGTTCGAAGGGCATTGGCGGAGGTAATACTTTCAGGATCAAAATGGCGTGTTTACACACATCGGTGGTTCGTTTCGAGGATTCTTGGAGATGGCAGACTAAAAACACAGGACCCGATAGACAATCAACTGTTGCCCACAGATCATTATCCCTTGGAGCAGTGAAGCTGCGATACCCTGTGTGAGGAAACAGGGGATTCTAGCTCGCCGTGTCACCATTGACTTCTACATATCGCCTTGGACTACTCGAATCTGGCACTGACTTCACTCTTCGTGCATTTGGTTGAATTTCTCCATCGATGCAAACCCGGCGCATCGCCAACACTCAATAGAGGACAAGTCGAGAACCGGATCACAAGATGCCATACCGCTTCCAGAGCACCTCCTGTAGCTGTACTGTGTCACATCTCGCAACTGGTCAAGCTATGACATGTTAAAACAATAAAAGCCTTCATCCTCAGCCAAGCCTGGCACAGCAAACACCTACAACAGAGATGTCAAACTCCTGTTCTAGAGTATTACAGCTGAAGCCAAGACGGGAAGCCCTTGCCTCACCAGACCTCATCTGATATACGATGTCTGCTGTCTGTGAGGTGTTGCACCAAGCCAGATATCTCTAGAAAATTAGCAAGTGACTGCATTTGCGGCGCTCAGTATCAGGCGCCAAGGATTATGGTTCAGCTACCATGGCTGACTTGGGGGGAAATTCGATGTCTTCAGGACTGACGTCGTGTTCTGTGAAGAACTTTGAGATACTAGCAACTAATAGCAAAGGGAATCGCAAGCGAATTCGGAAGGGAGCTACAAAAAGGGGAACGTGCCGATTTGCTCATGAATTCCTTCCTGAATTCATAAGGGCAAGGAAGGTAACTCACTTGACTTGTGTAGCTACCATTGTGGTGCTGCTGTCAAGGGCCAGAAGTCGAGGGGTTGTTAGAAGGGCAGGCAGAAAAGAGCTCTAGAGTTCCTCAAAAACCAAGTGCTAGTGGGCATTAAGGCAGATTTGATAGTCTCTATCCTCCTAGTTTCTGTTACAACACTTACTTCGTCTTCGACCACCTCCCCATCAGGACCCACGTCAGGTATGATTTTGCCCGAAAAGGCGCTATTACTCATACATTCTTCTTCTCGCCTAGTCTTGAACCCTTAGTTCCTGACCCTCCGTTCTAACGCCACTCGTTAGAACACCCGGGCCCGATTCAGAAACTCGTTTTGTTGAATCAACCCTTTCTTTTCTTCGCGGATTAGCGAGTTCAACTAGGGTAAGTACTTGATCCTTGATTGACGTCCACTGTTGGTGCAGCTCCATTTTTTCAGGTGGAAGCAAACAGGAGAGAGAGGCAAGTCTATTTTAGACTTTCTTTGTTGTTGCCACCTGGAAATGCTTTGCCATTACAGTACATAACAATTTACCAATAATAATTAATGTATCTTCAATAATATATCCTTAGATTGAGTGCTCTAGATACTTAAGAACGACCAAGACAGAGGCAAATCTTCGATAGCCAAGGAGATCTTTTACTTTTGCGCATGGGCAACGGACTTCTTCGCAAGCTCGAGGTTCTCTAAAGACGGTACCAAGGGGCTGCACCGAGTGTCTTGGAGCGTGTCTCTGCCAATTTGATCTCAGTAGCTCGTAGCCAACTTGACCCTCTGTTTTATGCTCTTTCCAAAGCATTCAGCCTTCTTTTCAGCGGAAACAACCAAGTTGTCATAGTAGAGTAGCTAGTTATACACATACAGCGAATTGAGGCATAGGTTAGATATTCAGTTTGCTGGTTGCTCATTTTTCCGAGTTAACTTAGCATTCTTCTGCGCTGCCAAAAGATGACAAGCTTCAAAGTTGTTGAGACACCATATCAGAGCTCTTCAAAGGAGACTTGGGGTGTAAAAGATCGTGTTGATATAAGTCTCACTGTCAGACGTAGGCGGAGGCGTCCTCAGAGCCGTGGAGGATGGTCCAGGGAATATCTGCAGTTTGTTAATCTTGAGGCTTTTATTCAAGGACTTTGATTGATAGGACTTACACTGCGTTTGGTGCATCAGCTACTCTTGTAGCAGGTTTCAATGCCAACCCGATTTCCCTTCTGAAGACAGTGAGGTTTGGCGGACGATTATACTGACACAGGTGACTGATCCCAAGATTCTTGCACCCAGTGCACTGGGGCTTGCCACTGTCGCAAATATGTTCACCAACTTTGCAAACATAACAAGCTAGAAAATGTCAGTGGTGCAGGATTCATGAGGTAAATCATTAAACAAGTTAACCTTCCGCATTCCGGCCCAGCAGATCGGTGTTTCTCGAACCTCCCACTTTAATTTTCTTCAACAACGTTGCCTTGGTAGCCGGCGGTGGTTTGAGGGACATCGTATAATCGTTCTCTTTGGGGGTCGAGTCTGATTCAGGATATACCGAAGGCTCGTTCTCTGCAGGGGCCGAGTCTGGTGAATTGGAACGGGAGTTTAGTTCATCCACTTCAGTAATTCCGCTCCCCAGCTTAAACCCTGCGTCGAGATTTTCGGACAGATTCTGGGTTTGTAGGAGAGGGGTTGATCGAACAGGCGTGGAGAAGACTACTGGAGATTCACTCTTGTTCTTTGCGTGCGACACCCATGCTTTAATCCAATAGTTGGTGTGTGTTACTTCACACCGCATCTGGATGGAGTATCGAACCCGCCGAAATGCTTTACGATCCCTCTTCTTCGCCACGTACTCGAGGTCCTCCAGGTTTATGCCAAGCTCCTTGGGGTTCCAGCGGATATGTGTCACTTCCTGAAAAGGTCCTCCAACTGTTCACGAGAGAAGCATGAGTAAGCAAGACAGAGTGTATGTGCAGGGACCACTCTACCTGGGTTACCTGAATGATCAATCAATGCCTCTCCATCCTTATTCAATGCCGTGAAACTAGCAGCGCCCGGGTTGTAATCGACGCTAATGACCCGCTCTGCTAAGTCAAGTTCTGGCGCCTCTAGCTCAATGCCCCGTCTCCTAGCGGTGCTATACGACGATTCTGATGAAAGCTCATGCGTCATGGGAAGTTCTTGAGTCTATGTCTCTTAGTATAACAAGTATGGGGTCTTTGATAGACGAAGTATCTCACTTGTTTCGCAAGCCAGTCGGCTACTTGGTAGAATTCACATTTAATATCCGGATCAATATAAGTGCGCAGGTGCTCATACTGTGGTGAACTTCGAACCGATTTGTCGACTGGACGGTATGTAATGACTGCATGGCTTAGAGGTGGAGCGCGTGCTATAACAAAACTGTTGAATTCCGAGGTTAGCCGTGTTAGCACAGCACCTTTGGCAACGTGTTGTTTGCTAGTAGTAGGATATTAGCAACTCAGACTCGTAGCAAGGTACGATTCAAGGCTTACTCATTCGGGACTTCTACAATAGTTGACAGCTGTCGAAAAACTGCTTTCATTCTCGTTAAAATGAACTTGTTTGCGAATAACCCTCCCCCCATTAGAATGTACTTGAGGTGATCTTCGTTAGTGATAGCTGATCATTGACGGAGATGGCAATGCCTACATCCGTTGGGCCTCCTCCCTGTTTCAGTTGGCATTTTGTGCCCTCAAGAAGCCTGTCAACACAACGTTCAAAACATTTGACAAGCTCATTGCTGTGCATAATTAGTTATCGAGAAGCAACAGCAACAGCAACAGCACCGGCGACCTGTTAGACTCACTATTCAAATTTGATCTCAGTGAAATCATCATAGTAGTCGTGCTTTAGTGATTCTCTGCCAAACATGTTCTTACAGTCCTTGTCAAAGTTCAGTTTCATCCGATTCAGAACCCAAGGCCGGTCTGGCTGATCTTGTGGAAGTTTTGCATCCGCAAGCTGCACGAAGTCGTCCGATATTGTTTCAGACCCACACACAAGACCTTCAAGAGTGTTAAAAGGAAGTAGTCTATATAGGTGTTAAGGACTTACTTGTGCTTGCACATTCTTGTACGAAAGCTGGCGGGTTAAGGCGAACAAGACGGAACCTAACCCAACACTTGCCAAGAAGATTAGTTTGTAGGTAATCCTCTTTGGAAGCACGGAGCTTACACAAGTTCCACCGCCACCGTCTGCAACAAGATAAGTCTTCCCAATCTGTGTCTTACATTAGTGTTTTGAGGTGCGTACTCGACAGATTGGCAGACATACTTGCCAGTGATGCGTATCAGCCATAAGAGCCACCCAGTAACGAAACATAGCTTCTGCCTCCGAAACCAGGAAGACTTGGTGAGCTTTGATTGGCCCTTGTACATATGCATCGAAGATAGCTGTGTGGTTGATGACTGTGCGACCAGGAGGTACTGCAACAACAATCTCGATATCGAAATTGGTAAGAGGCTCCCCCAAGACTGACTCCATTTTGATAGATCCTGTAACATCCTTGCAGATCGTGTTTGTGTAGATACAATGTACCCAATCTCTTGCCAAGTCCTCTTTTGTCTTCCCCAGAACGTCCAATTTTTGTTTGATGTGCTTTTGGATTCTCTTCGTAGTTGCATCACCCATGTGATCGTGGAACATCAGTTTCCAAAGCAGAAAGTATAGTTCTAGATTGACTTTGGGGATCTTTTTGTTTATAAGCGTCATCATCTCATGGCCTGTTGTTGCCATCCTGGTTGTGGCGTCGTACAGCAAAGCACTTGGTGGATAAGGGTTGTTCTCAGCATATGATCCTAGCCATTGCATGAATAGCTGAATGGTTGCAATGTCCATATCAGCAGAATTGTCTGAATTGTATGCTTCGTCAGCTGCATTAATTGCCCATGCAACAACAAATCTGCAGGTCGAAAAGTTGCCGTCAGTTTTGGTAGGAGTAATGCCAGCCACAAAGTCTTGCAGAGAAGGGTGCTTGGGAAAATAGCTTACCGAGTGGTCCCTGTATCTATGCCAATGACCAGCTTTCTTCTGTTGCTTCGACGCGGTCGAGGTGGAGGAGGTGGCTGGATGCGGGAGTTCCCTGAGAAGCAAAGCACGATTAGCTTTTTGAAGAGGGTTTGTAGAGTTCCATGAGCAGCTCACCTTTTGGGCTTTTACCAAACCTCTTTCGCTTAGGCATTTCCAATTTCTGATGGTGGATTTCGATGTCTGGGTGCAAATGGCTCTCCGTGGAGACTTGTCGCAAAAGCTTCTTTTGAGTTTGTGCTGTGCTTTGTAGGCAACACTCTCACAATGGCACAGGGCTGTCACTGGCTCGGTTGGAAGCGACGATATCAAGTAAGTATCTGATCCTTCAACGACATACGAGTGAGGTTTACGGTACGAAGACTACCTTCCTCCCGATGTTGTTGTGTTGGAGAGGATGGCTGGACGACTCAATTCTGCTGCCATGTTTGCTTTTTGCCGATCAAGACAGGTCACAATCACTACACACACTCCTCTTCCAGGTATGATTTCACGCTCTCCTCTATTTTCAAGGTCCCAAAGTCCTTTGAGTAACTTAGAAAAATATTCTATCGCAGTCAACTCTCTACACTAATAGTAGTCAATAGTAGGGGCGAGTGTAAAGCCCTAGAGGAAGCGTGTATCACAAGCCTACAAACAAGAGACGCGAGAAGATGCATGGAGGTAATCATTACCCCTCAGAACAAACAAAAGCTACATAACCACAAACTCAGTACCTACTATCAAGATACGCTTCATCAATCCTATTAGAATAGTCTCAATGCAGTCGGTCTCTTCTGAGTCACAGGTACGTGCCGTTCACAGTTCTCTGCCACCACCTCTGCTTTCTTGGATCGCCCGCCCAACTCTCTTCCATTCTACCTCCTTCACTCCTACCAGGTGCTGACTTCGTATTGAAGAACAGCGAGCGCATTACCTGTGCCGAAAACCCAGCTAGGCATAGCAAAATGCCCATCGAGACCACAGCACAAGCCTCCAGCAGTGACACAGATGAGAGCATAAATCTTACCGACCAAACACAATATTCAAGCGCTAGGTGCAATGCAGCACCAGCACCGTCCGGTACCTCACATGCCACTTTTCCATGCGATCTGTGTGGGGAATCACTGCCGTCCCAGAGGGGGTTGTCTAATCACAAGCGGAATCACAAGCCTGCCAAACATGTCTCCCAGAGTGCTGCTCAAGTCATTCTAGGTCGCGCATTGACAAAGGAAGAGGAGCAAGTCGTTGAAAGCACCCTTTTTCCATTCAAGCTTCGTCACAAAGGAATGGCGCACCACTTATCTCCTGCATACTTGCCTGGTATAAGAGAACCTTTAAGATCGGATCTACTGCAGCTACTTCGAAAACTTAGACAGTCATGCGTCCTATGTCAACGAGGCCTGCTTCTCTGTCAAAAGAAAAGTCAAAGTGATAGTTGTGTAGATTGCTGTGTCAAAGGAGAGGACTGCATTTTTCTCGTCAATGAACATCAACATAGACTCCAAACGTTGCGTAGCCGCAAGAAGAGGAAGCCAGAAGCAAGCGTGGAGTCTGAACCGCCCGTCGGGGGATCCAAATCGCAAGCGAAGAAGTCGTGGAGTACCAAAGTCGATGAAGACTTTGCTGCAACCCCAGGCCGAAGCTCAATGCTCGTGATATTCAAAGTAGCTAAAGGCAGCTTGGAAAAGCTCGTCACGCCACGTCCTGAGCAACCAAAACTGGAAAAGCCAATTGCATCAGAAGGTGCTTCGATATTAGATCCTTGCAAACAGGCCTCGATGGAGTTAATTCCAAATCCTCTTGGACAACCAGATGTGCCTACTATTCTGGAAGACGAAGAGTTGATGAATAGTGAACCTCACCAGCAGCTAATGCCAAAGAAGTACGACGACGTGGCAGTTCCTTCAGCCCAAAGTCACCAAGATGTGGTACAAACATTGGCAAAGTCAATGCCAACACTGTACGGACGTGATATCTTATGTGACGAGTTCCTGCAAGAGCTATTCACAAACCTAGCATCTACGTCCAAACAATATACCTTGCGGATGCGCAGAAGAGCACAGCAGATTCCATTCTTGGAAGCAAAGCCGAAAGAATTGGAGTCAAATAACCCGCAACACCCACTTGTGCAAAGCCTAAGACAGATCCTTGTTGTACCTGAAGGTGTGGGCATCAACGATCAAGTTGCACACTTTCACTTGCAGAATATAGACTGTGAGCTCCTGATCAGAGGTGTTCTTGCGGTAGTCGTACGCGATATGATCTTCAGCACCACCTCGCCATTCGAGGATGAAAATGCCTGGAGAAAGGAACTTCTCTGCAGTAAGTTAAAGACAAGTAGTACGAGAGGGTTGTTATGGACACTAATCAACTATACTGTAGGCACAAGCCGTACAGTAACCGACATGATTTTCCAAAGCCGCCGAATAAAACTATTGAAGACGAAGGAATTCCAAGAACAGGTCATCCAGAAGAAGATGACCGCAGATGTTATGCGTCTCAACAAGGCCATGTTTCCAATCGTGGGTGGTGATGATGGCGGGGAAACTGATACTCAAGGATGCCATCGAGACCTGGCAGAGGTTGCAAATGAAGTTTACGCCAAAATTGGTGCATACACCGGGGTTTGGTCAGGGATTTGGGCCGGCTTGGGAGCAAGGTTCGATCCGCATATGCATATGTTGGAAAGCGATACTTGGTTGGGTGATGAAGTCCTCACCAACCGACGTGTTTTGATAACCGTCTGTCCTGGCATTCAGAGGGAGGGATCAGATGGAAACCGGGTTGCTTGCGTAAAGGCAATAGTTGTCTTGCAGGAGATTCATATTGAGGCTTGATATCGTTGTGTCCTGAAATTACAAGGTAGATAGGGAATATATGGAAGCTGATTCCCTTGCGTTCACAATTCCCTCCGACATCTATACAATGGCCGAGAGTATCCGCTGGTTGCTCTAATGCTAGTGTATTAAGATTCTCAATAACAACAACCAGCAACAATGACACTTCATAGAAGCTCGACTTCCCTTAAGGGTTCATGAAACACTTGCTCAACAAAAACATCTCTAAATCGCCGACATATATTGGCAATGGTATCATCACTACCATGCGTGGCATCGTATATGATACTGTAGACTTGGAAGCATGACTTGAACAAAGCAAAACGGAAACTCTCGATGCCTCTGCAAACTCCTACGTCATCGGCAGTGTATATGCCTAACTTGAGAAGATAGAGCGATGATGAAGGTTTGACAGTTACTGAAAGGATACCAGTAACTGAGACAACACGCCAATTAACACAGATCCCTTAATCCAAAAGGCCTCACCATCGCGGCCTTGAACCACTTGAAAAGTCATCCCAGGTAACCACTTCAGCTGAAGCGTAAAACATAGATTAGATATATAGACCTATCAAAGTGTCCAAAAGTACAGAATACTGTCATGATATGAATAACAATCTGCTCAAACATTTGTTGACACTTTGAGTAAATGATCTTTGTGATTCGCTCGCGATTATGCCAGCTGTTCCGCACCTCCTTCAGCCCCACTCATACTTGACCCGAAATGCCACATGCCATATGCCATATGCTCAGCGTCAGCCATCCATCCATATGTTATGAGTTGGTCCTGCAGATACAGGCAATATCCCTAGCCACCTGCAGCCACTGTCATTGTCTTCTCTTGTCTTCAAAAAGGGAGTCGATCAAAAAGCCCAAGTCCATGCAGTAGGGGGTATTCACAAAGTTTCGTTTCAAATGCGCGCCTGAGACCCCTAAGCCCATACCCATCCGATTTGCCATACCCCGGTTACCATACTTGCAAATACCCAACCCGTAAAGGCGCCGAATCCTGAGTCCCACAAATAGAGAGAAAAGAGATACAGCGAAGAAAAATAAAACTCTAAACAATAGACATTGAGAATGGAAGAGAAAACCGAACGCCAGAGATGATAGCTAGTGCCCTGATTGCATAGCTATCAAAGCAAGAGGACCAGAGACTATGGTCTCAAAAAAAAAAGGGTAACCCGCTCAATTGCTTGAAGATAAGTTCGTTAAGGGTCGTGCAACTCATAGCGGAGGTGATCTCGCAATGGTTGGTGTTGTGCCGCCACTGGCAACGCTAGCTGGTCGAGGCGAGGAAGGTTGTGTTGACTGATGTTTGGCGATAACAGCCATCTTCTTTCTTAGGGATTGGAGGCGTACTCGAATGGTTGATAATACTATCTGTGTTAGAATTTCATTGCCCATTACGCAAGTGGCCCATTCTTACCTTTCTGTACCGCCTGTCTGTCGTCAAGATTGATGCCATTCACCGTTGCTGCATCATCTACCTTACTGTCCAATTCCTCTCTGAGACTCGAGGCTCGTTTTCTCTGAGGAGTAATCTCATCGTCGTTCTCAAGAACAGCCTCTAACATTCTAATGGCGGTTATATATGATATCTCACATCCGGGAAGATCTTCATTGGCAATCTCATTAACTGCTGCAGACCGACTCATCTCAAGAGCGCGATCATACATTAATTTCTCAGCTGTAATACCCGAGCTCAAGAAAACCTCACCAGAAGAACCACCTGCAAATCTAGAAGCACTTGTGTGGTTATTTGGGTGGCCAGGATGATCTTCAGGGAGTTGTTTCTGAGCTTCGATCAGCTTGAGTCGTACAAACTCTGCCTTCTCCAGGACTTCATTGAATCGACTGCGGACCCATTGGACTGCACTGTTAATGCGGTTGCCCGCTGCGATCGCTGAGTCGTTTCTGGAGGTATGCCCTCCACTAATTATTGTACCGCCCTGTCTTCGGCTCCACCAAACAGCAGCAATGTCCATAGACTTGGCGAGTAGAGACAAGGCCTTTACGTATAATACCAAGGCTTCTTCCGAAAGAACAACGATGGCATCGACTGTCAAACCGTCATCTTCCTGCATCGACTCCCCAGGTTTGTCACCGGCTGGACCCCCAAGACCATGATCCATAGATGGCGCTAGTGGAATGAGTTGCTTGTACTTCACTTCAGCAAACCCATACACGACATCGCTACGAGTAGCAGACTCCTCGATGATCGTAACAGCTTTTGAATCTTCGTCAATTGGTCCTATCGGCCGGCCATCGCTGATTTGTTTCGGAGCTGGAAAGGCGGGAAAAGGACTGTATAATTGAGGAGGTGATTGACCTTTTCCTCCCATTAGATGCGGTGAGAAGCCAATTCCGAACATTCTGAGACTCGCTCCATTAAGAGCTTTTGTGATAGCAGATGCGGTAGATGGACTCCCGAACGATTTGCCATGTGAGTTCTGTCGTTGAGGCACAGAGTCTGGTCGTTGTCTGCCTTTCGCGATTTGAACTGCCCGGGATGGCGACGAAGGTACTGCACCAGTTGTTGAAGCAGGGGTTCCTTGCGTTGTCGCTCGTCTAGCCATCTGCCCTTGCGCCATTCGCGGGGACATGGGCTGCTTCGCACCAGATTCCAACGCCATTTGGTCTGCAATAGCATTGACCTCAACTGCACGCTTCTCAACCATCACGTAATCTCGAGCTTCTCGTACCGCGAGTTCAGCTTCTATGGCTTCCTTTGTGGGTGGTGTTCCTCTCACTTGATTCCTCGAACGGCTATCGTCACCTGATGGTTTTCTCTGTGCTACTTTCACCATCCCTTCAGTTGTGTCCATGACACGTTGGCGATCGCTTGGACCCTGAACAGTGGTTGGTGCAGTAGCAGCGGTCACCATGGGTGGCCGGGCGTGATCTCGAGATGTCGGTCGACTTCGATCATGTCGAGGTTGTGTTTCAGATAATTGGCGGTTTGGCATCCTAGGAGATGGAGGAATAGTGCGGTCTCGCGGTGATTGAGAGTGATATGGTGCCTCAGTTGCCCTTGTATCACGTTCACTTGCTGCCTGTTCCCTACGTTCTCTCTTTATTGACGGCTGTCGACCCATTGGCGGGTCTTCCAGAGATCTTGATGGTCGGCGCACTGGTATTTCCCTGGGGCGGTCTTCTCCGACGAGGTGAGGAATTGGTTCTATCACGACTCTGTGGTTGAAGAAGTCCTCGAACGGCAGACGTTCCACAGGTTGACGTTTGAGTAATCCCTTGATGAGGTCTTTCATATACGGAGATATGATAGCTTCCCGAGGAAATTTGATGTGATCCTCACTCTGCTCGATTTTGCGAAGTAATTCCACATGATTGGTAGCACGGAATGGCGGCTTTCCAGTTGTCATCTCAAAGAGTACTGTTCCTATGGACCAGAGATCTGCCTTGGCGTCGTACTTTTCATAGCGCAGTATCTCTGGCGCCATATACAGAGGGGAGCCACATAAAGTTTCGGCAAGCGACGTTGATGGCAATGAACGAGCAAAGCCGAAATCGGCGATCTTCAACATTGGCAATGTTCTCAAGCCAACCATTGGTTCGATCGGTCCAGTGCTTGCAGTCATCACCAATGGAAGACCTTTGGTTTCTGCCAGATACTGGGGCGATGGGAGAAGGAGTAAGTTTTGGGGCTTCACATCTCGATGTATGAAGTTACGATCCCTCAAGAACTTCATCGCGCTGGCAAGCTGTTTGAGAAAATGTCGAGCAACAACCTCATTCAGCCCGCCAGCAGGTGGCATCGGATATTTGCGAACCATCTCTACCAATGAAGGGTTGTCTGCCAACTTGTCCCGCTTCTTAATGAAGTAAGATAGATCCCCCAGCTCACAAAATTCCATCACAAGATGTATGTGTGTCGGAGACTCTTTGCAATCGATAAGCGCGACAATGTGAGGATGCTGCAGTCCTTTCAGGATCTCGATCTCGCAGTACAGGTTGTCTTTGAGTTTCTTGTTGAGTTTCGACATGTTGACCGACTTGATTGCAACGAGTGCTCCAGTGGCCTACCATTCCAAGATTAGCCCCTCTTCCCTCTTAGATCAGCGTGCAGACTAGATTTCGGGACACGACACTGCTTTGAAGAACTTCAAGCACAGTATGAAGGGCATAACTGCAATCGGCAGTGCCAACTGGAGTAGAGTTCAAAATTACCTTATGATGGCCTCTGTAGACAGAAGCAAAGCTTCCCTTGCCGATCTCATCTGCAATGAGGAACGATCCGATAGAGGTGTCACCCGTCCTCGAGCGCCTCGATGAAGACGACGAGGACGGGGGCGGTTGAGCCGCCATTGTCGCGGTTTCTGCCTTGCCGGTAGACCTCTGACCGCTCTTTACTGTCCACCTCGAGTTTTACCAAGTGAGATGAGGATATAATGTGGAGGTTATCGAGTTCTGCATGTACACAAAAAGATCGTGGATGAAGGAAGGAGGTTTGTGGGTGGTAGTCGGTGGATGAACAAGCCGGTAGGCAGATGAAGCGAGAGGAGCTCAGAGCTCACAACGACGTGTCTAGGCAGTCTTGCACGAAGCCTCGCGATGGGTGACGGTAGAGATGCCTGGTACTGCAGTTGCAGATGTGGTAAGGTTGGAGAAAAGCGAATCGGGGAGTCGGGAGAGTGCAGGAGTGTATGCGGCGAGGAAGCGGACGAGGCTGCACTCTGGTTGGGTGAGATGGAGATGGGATAGGTAGAACGGCCAAGGTCAACCTAATGACTCGGTCTCTCAGAGTTCAAGGACGAGAGTTTGGGAGATGCGAAGATAGAATGCGACGTTGTGCAGACTGGGGATTTCGAAAGAGAGGTTGTTGGAGGTGATGATAGGGATGTTGTGGTTGTCACCAAGTGACTTGGACTTCCTGAATGACTCGATGTAGCGCGACCTCTAGCGCAGATGGCGACAAGGATGCTTTGCCGATAAAGGCAGATAAGGGTCTGGGGCAAACCGGTAGCTGTATACAGGACGTACTAGGTCAGGTAGTGAGTCGGTGGTAGTCTCGTCGCAGTCGAAATGCGAACGGGTTATGCTACGCACAGAAACGACTAGGGCTAGGAGAGGATTCGTGCAGCAGACAGCATGGCCGGTAGCATTGTAGTGTACACACGTCTTGTATCCCCATCAACCAAGGTATATCATCTACCGGTGCTCGTATCTAGATTGCCATTGTACTGGCGGATGATCTCATTATTATTGCAGGTTTGCAACTGACTTTCAACCCCTTTGCCACGAGCAGAGCCATCAAAGCGCCGCGCCCAGTAGGTACAGTGCTCCAGGTTAGCCTCCAAGGTTCATCCGACGAGAGTTTATTAATGCTCTCCCAAAAGAGGTGACCTTGGGGCGACAAGAAGACACCAACCATCCAATGTGCGGTCGCGTATGCTCCCCTTATTCTGTCTTAATCATACCGGTATCACATTCGAGGCTAGGTAGCTCACCAGGTGTCAACCTCAGGCACGTCTGAATCAGTCAATATGCAAGAGGCCAGCTGGAATGGAGACAGAATTCGAGCTTCCGATTTGAAGATGACCTGTGTGGGCCTGTAGGCTCCCTTCCTTTTGGTTGCCTGTACCGTACAGTACTGTACTGCACTGTACGTGGCGGATCATCGAAGCGCTGCTGGAATAGAATGCAAGGGGTCCAAGCCCCGGATACAAAGCCGTAGGCTCCTACTTACTTATCCATCTTCATTTCGATGTTGATAAAACTGTGAAGCTCACTCCAGGCTGCTGCTCTGTTGCTCACTGCTTTCTACACCGCCTACAGTAGAAGATAAGCCCAAATTTTGGGATGCCCAGGTGGGTCAGGTTGCACAGTCACGTGTAAAAACAACAAGGACGGCAATCTATGCCGCTTTTCAATTGGCCTGTTATTCAATAATCATCCGAGAGGATTCAGAGAATGGCGCCATTAACAAAAAGAGACATAAGCACCACGAGTTAGCTCTGCTGAGAGCAGGGAACAGAGCCTACTTGTCTTTTGTCGTCATCCTCACGTGATGCAAAGCTTTCGGTGCATGCGACAGCAGTGTCTCAGGAGTTACTCGTAGCCTCCACAGCTCCACAGCGCCAGACGACTCTGCATAAGCATAAGTCTAGCCGCCAGTAAAACATATCATACATTCTACACTCTCCGAACACACAGCAAAAGGTTGGGAAGGTATTTGAAGAACTGAGCCTCGACCTAAACACCATTATTCTGAACATTTGTCTTTGGAAGTCCAACGCGATAAGCTTGAAGGGGTGAACTCGGTGGTTTGGGGTATTTCTCTATCGCTGGCTGAACTCGCTACCGTATTTAGGGACTCTATGTATCATGAGGAGACGGGGATTCCAATGCTTATGTATGAAGTTATGGATTAATTCATTATGTATCACAAAAGAGGGCGCAATTGACTGGAAATCAATCTGCAAAGCTGCATGATAGATATCGTCAATCATTCCTGACCATATTGGCAAGTCATACTGGGAAATATCCGTGTAAATGAACCAGTGCCAGATGCTAGGCAAAGGTCACACAAACTACTCGCATCATCTTTTCATTGAAGCTCTATCTATTTAACGCTCATAACAGCCATGCCACCATAACGTATGAAGCCTTACGAGAGGCAACGCCTTCAATATGTAAGCCCTGTATGTGCCATGCCGAAATTTCAAATTTGGGAAGCAACCCAGCAGAAAGGCGTCACACCGTTTATACTCCTTCCCAAAGAAACCCGACTACTCAAGCAAATTTGGTGATATAGTTCAGTTGTCAACTTGAATGTGAACATTCTTCTCCTCCTTTGGGATAATATCATCCTCCTTCTTACCTTTCAGGGTTGGAAGCTCCTCGATGGCCTCTGCAAGGATTCTCAGGCACTCCTTGATCTCAGCCTCAGAAATGACAAGCGGTGGAGCAAGTCGGATGATGTTCTGGTGAGTTGGCTTAGCCAACAGTCCTTTGCTCTTCATCAACATGCAAAGATCCCATGCAGAGTGACCTCCTGTCTCAGATTCGTCAATGACGATGGCGTTGAGCAAACCCTTGCCACGGACGAGCTTGATCATAGGTGCCTTCAAGTCTTCAATTCCCTTTCGGAAGAGGTTGCCCAGTTGCTCAGCACGCTCAGTCAGGTTCTCTTCTTCCATGATTTCGAGAGCTCGGATTGAGACGGCGCAGCCAAGAGGGTTTCCGCCATAAGTAGAACCGTGGGTTCCGGGCTCAACAACCATCATGACCTCTTTTGATGACAAGACGCAAGAGACTGGGTACATGCCACCGGAGATTGCCTTGCCTAGAGTCACCATATCTGGCTTGATGTTGGCCCACTCAGAGCACAACATTCGTCCAGTGCGTCCAATACCAGTCTGAATCTCGTCGCAGATGAGAAGGACGTTATGCTTCTTGCACAGTTCTTGGACCTTGGTTAGGTAATTATCGTCTGGGACAACAACACCCGCTTCACCCTGGATAGGCTCAACAATGAATGCTGCAGTATCCTTTCCATGAGCTTCAAGAACCTTCTCGAGATCTGAGACGTTGTTGTAGCGGATGGCGTTGTTGGTAGTTGGGCACACTGCTGTAATTCCTGGAACATATGGACCGTAGTTGTCTCGTGACTCAGGGTCAGTAGACATGGAAATTGCTGTCATCTGTTCCATATTTAGCAGGTGATTTGCATATCTCACGCCGGAAAATAAGAAATCGGCATAGAGGCTGCGAACCAATGTATCTCTGGGCGACGGAATTGAGACTTCAGATCATCCAGTCGATGAGGCCGGGCAATATTATCAGAGACTGAAAGATATAATGACTTACTGTTCGTCCGTGAAAGTTCTCCGCGGCAGCGAAGATCAACGCCTTGCCCTGCTCCACACCCTTAACCTTATAAGCCCACTTCCTAGCAATCTTGATCGCCGTCTCCACAGCTTCGGCCCCAGTGTTCATAGGCAGAACCATATCGTAGCCAAAGACATCCTTGACCTTCTCAGCCCACTTAGGGAAGACATCGTTGTGGAAAGCACGCGACGAGAGGGTGAGTCGTTGGGCCTGTTCGCAAAGCGCCTTGACCAGTTCGGGATGGCAATGGCCTTGGTTGACGGCACTGTATGCAGACAGGCAGTCTATGTAGTGCTTGCCCTCGGGATCCCAGACGCTGCTGCCTTGAGCGCGTGCGAAGACTATGGGCAATGGGTGGTAGTTGTGTGCGGCGTACTTGTGTTCGGCATCGATTGCAGAGGCGGAGGATGTTGAGTGGTACTTGGATTCTGCAAGAGCAGCACCTGGCTGGAAGGTTGGGGCTGTTGCGTGAAGGGAGCTTCCGTTGGAATCACCATTGATCTCTGCGTGTGGCGCCATGATTGCGTTTGTATGTGTCTCTTTCTTCGAAAGTTCGATCTGAATTGTTGGGTTGATGCGGTGGAAAGTGGATAAGATCACTGCAGATGATTAGAAGGATTGAACTTGAGGTCTGTCCGAGGGGAAGGGGTAGACTTGCAGTTCAGGAGTATGTATGACTGAGTGTTGTGACGTTGTTTGCTCGGGGGAGTACGACAGAATGTGTTTACTTGGGTTTGGTGGGGGTTTGACAAAGAGAAAAAGCGCGACACACCGTCCTTCTATAGGGAAACGGCGGCGATTCGAAGGAAAAAGTGAACTAGACCTTTGGAGGAATTGTTGATAGCATGCTTTACCTATCTTTACCGCATGACCTTTGTTTTTAGTCATTCAAACGTTGGTGGTCTTGAAAATTGGTTCATCCTGCCTTTAGGGATCAGGACGAGTATTTATCTTCCCCTATGCGCAGGATTACACGGGTCAACTTTTAGCGGAGGTGAATCTGCTGGTTGCGAGGTCGGATTGGCGGGGTTCTCAGGAGGGATGATTGCATTGGCATCACCGCCATTGGCTAAGCAGCCGGGGGGTCCTTGAGGCAGCAAGTCTCCAAGGTAAGGCAGAATATCTTCAGGGTCCGCGACTAAGAGAACTTAGAAACACGTGGGCGGTGCTCCTCTCTGTCTACGTACATTTTCGGTTTCCCTCCCAGAACATAGCTTTCTGTCCGTTCATTTACTTACTTGACACTCTATGGACAATCGATAATATGAGTGCATCAACAGAATCTCCGCCTATGGAGAAGCGTTCCAATTTGGAGAACGCAGCATCTGCCAAGCCTGATTGCCCAGAACCCCAATTCCTAAAGCTTGACGAGAACGACGTCTATCCTCTGGTCAACGACTATGCAGCTAGCGATACACTTACGCTTGTTCTTGCAATCCGGTTCCTAAATGCCATCTTCGTTGGGACCTTCTTCCAGCCAGATGAATACTTTCAGTCCCTCGAGCCAGCATGGCAGATGGCTTTTGGGGCAGACAGTGGAGCTTGGATCACGTGGGCATGTATCCCTCCCTTTATGCTCACAGTATCTCCTAACAGAGGAATAGGAATGGCGACATCAGCTTCGGTCGTCTCTGCATCCAGCACTGTTCGCTGGCGTATATGCATTAGTGGGGAGAGCTCTTCCGGATTTCTTCCCTGAATTCCGAGCCATGGTCCTCTCTGTCCTGCCGAACATGGTGCAAGGGCTCATTGCCGCTGCTGGCGATTACTATACTTGGCGTCTAGCAGAGAGAATCCACGGAAAAGGAAGCGATGTTGCATGGACATGCGTAGGTGTTGCTCCAGAGACATACAAATATTGTCAAAGCTAAATAGTTGATAGTTATTGATGTCCATCTTCAGCCCTTGGCAGTGGTTCTGCTCCACAAGGACATTTTCAAACTCTCTAGAAACGACATTGACGATCGTAGCGCTGAACTTTTGGCCCTGGGAAATGGCAGGTGGAGACGAGGAACCTACGTCAGCTGACTCAAGATCGCCAGCTGCAGAAGGGATCTTTGGGACTTCGAAATCGGTGACTCGGTAAGTAACAAACAATAGCTCTCTTTGCCTTTTAAAACTGACAGTGAAAGTCTCCGCGTTTCTCTGCTTGCCGCAGGTCTCGCTTGTATCCTGCGTCCCACGAATTTGCTTCTCTGGCTAGCAGCTGTCCCATTTACTCTTTTCCCATCACTCCTCGGCAACTCGATATCCAGTCATATCAAGACAAGCGACTACACCATCCTCATCCGTGAACTTATCTTGTGCGGAAGCACTATCCTCGCTCTCTCTTCTATTTCCGATCGTTTGTACTTTAGCGAATGGACTTTTCCACCTTACCACATGCTCACGTTCAACATATCGCAAGACATCGCCATTTTCTACGGCAGTATGCCCTTCCACTATTACATTAGTCAAGGCCTGCCTCTACTCCTCACGACTTATCTTCCCTTTGCCATCTACTCAGCAATCAAACTCCAACCGTCAGAAACCCGAAAAGCGAAGAACATTCGTTTCATCCTCAGCACAACCATAATCTCGACCTTAATCGTCCTCTCCCTAATTGCCCACAAAGAAGTCCGCTTCATCTATTTCCTCCTCCCAGTCATTCATATCCTCATCGCTCCGACCGTTCACGCGTTTTTCAACACTACAGAAACCACAACGAAAATGGTCGGCGAATTCCCCGCCACCCCCATAACGACCACCTCCCCAGCAAGCCGCCGAGGCTACCTCAAGGCCGGCCTCCTTCTCCTTAACATTGGAATAGCCTACTACGTAACCCGCATCCACCAAGCAGGCGTCATCTCCGTAATGCCATACCTGCGCAGCGAATACGAGCGGCTAGCCTTCGAGCCGCAATCAGGACTCTTCACAGATGAGTCAGATCCAATCGCTGACGAGCTTCGGCTCCAACAGTGGAAAGATGAAGGCTTCTCCACAAACGATACACTTGTTGGTTTCCTAATGCCGTGTCACAGTACACCCTGGCGTTCGGCACTCGTCTATCCCAAACTAAAAGCTTGGGCTTTGGGCTGTGAACCTCCCCTTCATACCCAGCCAGGGTCAGAAGAGAGAAAGAACTATGTGGATGAAGCTGATCGCTTTTATGCTGATCCCTCGAAGTTCCTGACTGAGGAAGTTAATACAAGGGAGAAGCCTTGGCCGAGATACATTGCTGGCTTCGAGGGTGTTGAGGGGGTTTTGAGGGAGTGGTATGAGGGGGAGAGTACTAGCCCTATGCCCGGATTTGTGATGAGGGAAAAGTGGAGGGGGAAGAACAGTCATTGGCATGACGATAAGAGGAGAAAGGGGGATGTAGTTGTTTGGGAGTTTATTGATGGGTCGATGGCTGCTTGATTTGGATCGACGTGTACATATTAAGTGAGAGGAAAGTGGGAAGGAGAATCAAGCCGGATTTTGACGGATAACGCCCTCGGGTACGTTTGCTGTATTATATATATTGGTATGATAGGTATAGAACTTTGTAGTATATAGATTTGTAAATCTCATGACTTCATGAAGATCAATATGAGGCAGGATTATAGCAGGTAACGGTAATTTGGACTCATATCCTGTATCACTGTTAGCGTTCCTCCCACCACGCCAGAACGGATCAAAGAAAGGGGAAGCATACCCCTAACTCAGTCTGCTCATACTCGCTAAGTCCCAAATCCCTCGCACTCCTCTCCCTCTGTCGATTCTGCCACCAGCATGCGACTTCATAGAGTGTGCAACTCACAGCAGACAAGCACAAAAATGCAAGACAAATCCCATACCCCTTCTTATACTCGGGTGCATCCTTACTCAAGAAAGCATACGTAGCGATGATACCTCCGATATTTCCAAACCCAACTTGCCACGCAGTACCCACACTTCTTCTATGATGCCCACCAAGATTCATCTGGAACCAACAGACAATCACGGGCATGGCTGAGTACGTGCCCATTGTGACAAGAAACAAGGCGGCATATTCAAGATTGGGGTGGGTGTGGACAGTCAAGAGAATGGCGAAACCGGCTATGGCGACGCAGGTGGGGATAATGGTGAAGATGTATCGGTGCTTTGCGAAGTCGGAGCTGAAGGCTACCATCATTGCGAATCCGAAGGCGCACGCCCAAGGAGGCACGCTATGGAGTTGAGTTGCGACGGCCGAATACCCGTAGGTACTGATGATGGTCGGTGCAAAGAAAGCGTATCCATATGCAGGCACAATCATACCGAAGTACATGATTCCACCTAAAATGACTTTGTAGTCTTTGAATACCCGTCCTACATCCCTCAAGGTAATCTTGCGTTCAGCGGCCGAACGGCCTTGGTCGACACGAAGACGTGCTTTTATGTATTCTCGTTCGACAGGCGAGAGCCACGTTGCGTCCTCGGGGAAGGAGGGGATCAGGAAGAAGAAAGTGAGAGCTACGACGCAGGTTAGAACACCTTCTAGAACGAAGACCCAGCGCCATCCCCGCATTCCTCTCATGTGATCCATTTTCCCGATTGCTGATGCCAGGAGACCACCAAAGGCACCGGCGAGGGTGGTGGAGGAGAAGAAGAATGAGTATCGTCTTTGTGCCTCGGAGCGTTTATACCACATGCTGATGAGATAGAAGCATCCAGGAAACATGCCTGCTTCAAAGAGGCCAAGGAAGAATCGCGTTGCGAGCAAGCCGGAATAGCTGACGTGATGTTAGGACTGGAAAATATGCTCCGCGAAGTACATACTTCTGTACCAATCCTTGGCAGATCCCAACAACACCAAACAGAAACATGCATCCAGAAAGCCAGATGCGTGGGCTGAACTTCTTGAGCAGCACATTCGATGGAATCTCGAACACGATATATGGGATGAAAAACATGGTAAGCGCAGTGTTGTATTGGACTCCAGTGAGTTTGAGATCAGCTACCAAGCCAAAGGATCGCGCATTGGCGATATTTACTCTGTCCAAAAACGCTAGAAGGTACAGGATGCACAGGAAGGGAATTACTTTGAGGTCAATCTTGGCCACGAGCTTCTTCTCTGTCGTATGTGGGGGACAGATAACGTGGAGCTCGTCGTACTCGACAGCTCCTCCGCCATTGTGATCAAGGGTGGGCGCATAGGTGTTCTTGTATGCGGTTTCTGGGTCGAGGTCTGATGTTGGCTGCGAAGGATTTAGCTCTGTGGCAGGTCAGCATATATTGAAATGTGATGATTCAGGCGCAACCATGGCGTTCTCGCGACAACAGAGAAGATCAGAGAAGACTCACGCTTCGAAAAGAGACCCATCTTGACGATTCTGGAGTCAGTTTGCGGGTTCCCCAAAGGTGGCGGCGGTAGTCAATTGAGGGACACCTTGGGTATGTACGTAGAGCCGCGTCCTCTCACGTAAGAAAGATGGAAAGGAAAGGCTGACAAAGCTCGAGGTATTCTACACCGACGACCGACTGACTTCCTTCCTTCCTTCCTGATCTTACCTCCCTACCTCCAACAGCCTCCACCTACCTTACCTAAGGTAGTAGCAAAGCGCATGCCGGTCTCGGATCCGAACGGTGGATGTTCGTGACCGTCCGCGTGCTCTTGTACATACCTACCTACGGCACAGCCAGTCCTGCATCGGCGCACCGAGGTCCTCGTACGCGCAAGACGAGGCTCTGGTGGGCTCTGGCTTCAGCTCAGCTCAGCAACGCAAGCACCACACCACCAGTGCACCATGAAGGCCGATCCAGGCATCGCATTTTCTGCCTTCCCCGCAATTAACTCCAGGCCATACCGGACAGGACAGGAGAGCAATGTGGAGATGATGGCACAGTAACGCGAATAGGAGAGAGCTCCGCCGCGTAAGCTGCACTGTAGCCATGTTGATTGGGTGGATGGCTGGGACGCTGGGAGCTCAAAGGACGTCGTGATACAGTCCTGTAGGGATCACCACCAGGGCAAGGCGGACGACGGTCATGTGATGGCGTCCCGTCTTCTGGAGATTCTTGTGATCGTTGTCCTTCAGCAGTAGTAAGTAACCTTGGTGCTTAGGACCGAGAACCCGCAAGTGCAGCCACACACATCACCCGTCACTCGACCGTAGGTCCAGAAACACGCAAGGGACGAAGGGGGTTGAAAGGGCAGTCGAAGGGCAGTCGAAGGGCAGCAGAAGGATCCGACAGCTGCGAGTCGTCACTTGAGTGCCAAGCGTCTCTCGTTGTTCTTGCCAATCTTGCACGACACAGTTCAGATATATTGAACATCCAACATCTTTTTGGCCGAGGGCGGCGTACGGCGGGAGGTTCATGGGAACAGCCATCATGTGATATGTATGGGCTGGCTCAGACGGGAGCCGCCTCCGAAGTATGAACGACAGGTACGAGTAATGTACTGTGTGTGCTGGCTGTACCGAGTTTGCTCTCATATACTCCGTATAATTCAGTTGATTGGAACGCGAGTGCCCTCCGAGCAAGACTGTGGATACGGTAGCCGTGGAAAGTCGAGCAATAATAAATACCTAGGAATTGCCTCCTCTCGGAAGATGATCGGGTCTAGTTCTTCGTTGTTGCTCGTACTTACTTTCACGAATCGCGAACCAACCTACAAACTCGAGCTTTTGCTTTTGGTGGGTGCTTTTTCCAGACCTACCCTACCTTACCTACCTAAGGTACGCATCGAAGTAGCGAAGGCAGACGCTCGTCACAGGCCGTTTTATGTCTTGAACGAGCGTCTGCGTGACAGATCCGGCAAACGGCCAAGTCAGAACCAATATGAGAATGATTGATTATTATAAGGGGAAACCTTTATTGAGTCTTGTTTGGGAAAATCATAAACAAGTATTCCTGTCCATCGCACTCATAGATATATATATGCCGCGTCCCTTATATCTACAAGTATTGTCTCTCAAATAAGAGTTCTCGGCTCCCACAAATTACAATTTGGTGGCCTTATCAATAGTCCGTCGTTTCGGCGACTGAATTAGCCCCTCTAGATCCCTGTAGGTCCAGATCGATTCGAGGACGCAGCCATTTGCACAGAGGGTGATCATTTACCTGCTGTTCTCACCACTTCAGCCTTATACAAACACATTATCACCACAGAAACACTTCCATTGTTTACCACGGCAGTTCCTCCACGACCGACACCCTTCAGAATATCAACAGGAATGACCAGCGGATGAGCGAAACCCTTACGTCAAGTTCCCCTTGAGTGTGGGCGTGGGGTGGTATACAAGTCGGCGGCTCTCCGTCCTTTCCTCGCACCATGATGACCTCCCAAACGACCAACACCCCTCCGCTCACGAGCGAACGTCGCAGTAACAACGACAGCCCTCTTGACCTCAAGAACACATTCAGCCACCCGGCAGGACTCACCACAGCGCAATACCTGGTCAGGGCAATCGTTCAAACGGCAGTTGAGGACGCACGACGACGTTCTGTGAAGGATGAGACACGAACATTACCTCCAATATCATCGCATTTTGCCCAGCTAGACTCTCTGGACCAGCTGCTGGCATTTAAAGGAACAGAGACGACGGCACCCAACATGCAGAGAGCGGGGTCGATAGACACAACGGCAAAAGATTTGAACAATTCTACGCTCTCAGCCGGACACGACTATCCCGATACAACTATGAACGACGACATAAGTTCAATATTCAATTTTGCTTCTTCGTTGTGTAGCGAGGGTGATGGCTTGGGAGATATGGCGCAAAACGGTCGGAACGATCCTATCCCCCCTGCAGGACGTGGGCTGTCTGAAGTCCTTGACACCATCATGAGCGACGACGGAAGTTCACTGCTTGAGAATGGCAATGGGTTGGAAGACAATATGCAAATCGAAGGGACCACTCCTATATTCTCCAAGCAGGACATGCCTAGCAGATCTACTGGAAACGAAAGAGTGATTGACAAGACGCAAAACAACTCGTTCAACTCTATTCCATCTGGACAAGCCCTGACTGGTTCATTCTTGGACGCTGGTAGATACACTGATATGACTACGAATGACTGCCTTCGCCCCATATCATCTAATGGAATTGTCTCTGGTGCGTCTCCCAGCAACGAAAGTCGGACATTCTCTTCTACACAAAGTGAACAGTCCAAACATATGTCAAATGTATTTCTAGAAAACGACAGACATTCATCACCCGCACCATCTTCATCCTCTGGATCCAGACAAGGCACAGAATACCAGCCGGCGCCATCTCAAAGCAAGGCTAATAAGCCCTTGTCCGCGGTGGTTTCCTCACTTTTCGGCGAAAGTCCAAGTCAATCCACGCAAATCACGTCTGTTCACTCACTTCCTCAACTTCCTCGGCCTATCTCATCTTCCGGCTTCTCTACCATGAACTTATTTCCTCGTATCCACCATCTACAAGAAAACAACCGGATTCAGCAGTTGACTCCCAGATCAACGCAGTCTCCGACTTTTGAAGATCGTCATGCGAGTGCTGCGCACGCCCTCTCCGCATTTTCACGTCGTTCTGTGGACTTGTCACATTCCCACATCACCAAGGCCAGAACGAATCCAGCGCCCACTGTAAATCAGTCATGTCCACGATCTTTTGATGGCAATGAACCCTCGTCGTTGCCACTCCCACAATCGCTGTCATTCTCACCATCGTTGCCACTCTCGCAGGAACAGCGTCCACAATCATCAGACGCAGCCACGGGCTTTGCACCACCCACCTCACCTTTGGCTCAATCAGTTCCGGTATTGTCTGCCTTCAACTCTCATTTAGCCCCACGAAGCGAGACGTGGTCGTCGCAAGAAAACACCGTCTCTTCAACGCAGCCATCTTCTGTCAGCTCTCCCTCGAGAGAAGTCCATCAAAACGGAGCCTCTTCTTCCACAATGTCATCTTGCGCTCAGCCTTCAAGAACACCGCAAGAAATCACAGGCCTTTCGCAACCATTACCTCCAATTCAGCCTCTAAGAAGCTTGGACGAAACATGTGGCCTTCCTCCCATGTCTTCTAGCCAACTACTACGGACTTCAGAGGAAAGCAGGTCATCTACGCTAATGTCTTCCATTCAATCCCGAAGAACATCCGTTGAAAACAGCCCCTTTCCACTGATGTCTTTTGAACCTACAAGAAGCTTTGATGTTGGCCCACCAGCTGTATCGGAACCAACAACAGTTCCCAAGGCCAGTAGGAAGCGCAAAGCACCATCTGGGACAAAGCCAGCTGCGAAGAAACTCAAGGTGGACAAGCCGAAAGTTGTGAAGCCTAAAGTAGAGAAGGAAACAGCTGTAAGTGCCCGCGTCTCCTCTCTTTGTATGCAACTAACATTCTACAGGGAAGCAGGATTGGTGCCGACCTATGGATGCGCATCTTAGAGTTCACTCCTCCACGCTTTCTCGACAAAGCACGCCTGATTAACAGGGAAGTAAAGGAAGTTGTGGATAGATTCACTTCTATCTATGTTAATTGCCGAAAAGAAAATTTTGGATACGATATGCCACCGCCTCCTGAAGGAATTAATGACCGCCAGTACAACAACTTGCTGGAAGGCAAGGGCTGCCAAAAAGAAGGATGTGAGGACAAGCGTGCAGCACGAACTCATTGGTCCTGGTTCAAGCGCTGGTGTTACAGTTGTTGGTCAGAAAAGATAATCAGGGAAGACAAACTGTTTAAGATCCACGCTCACACGTATTCGAGGCCGACTTTAACCAGGCTTTTTGAATGCATACCTGTAGGAATGCAGGATTCTTTCATAAAGCCACATGATTTCGTCGACGACACGCCAGGTCATCCTCGAGGCCCTCCTAGACTTTATAGGGTTTATCTCCAGGAAGACATTACCAGGATCTTCGAGGAATACGAGGCCCTGACTCCCGAGCCTTACAAAGAAAATCCTGAGCACACTCCAGAACAGAAAGCAGATGCTCTAGCAGCCCACCAAAAGCTTATGGACGAGCTGGAAGACAAGCGAACTGCATTCTTCACAGAGAGGAAGGCCAAAAATGATGAGCACATGGCCAAGGTGGTGAAGATTGAGGAGGGGATCAGAATGCGCCGAACAAAGATTCGTAATCCGAATCACATCAACAGGCAGGCTCGCAAAGCTTTGTTCACGAGGCGAGCTGCAGAGGACCTAGCACACATTCCCGAGGATTTCGTTCATAAAACCAGAGCCTATAAAGATGCGACTCGTGTATACAGAGACCCAGGATCCGAACGAGGATGGCAAATGTTAAAGCCAAAGATCCAGAAGGAATGGGAAGACAGTGAGAACGGTGGACACCAGTCTATCACCAGCGTAGGCGCCCAAGTTGATGGTTGTGCCGACGATGGATCCATGGAGCCACAGACACGCACAGCCTCTCCCGAGTTAATGGACTACAACTCTCAGGGGACTTCTAGCGATCAATCTCACCTCCAAGAGGGAATGCTACAAGATCAACAGAACCAAAGTTTGATGCAACAAATGGCACAAACTCAGCTCTCTCGTGTCTCTGCGAATATGCTCCAAGGCCAGCACAGCCAAAGTCCGATGCAACAGTTGGCGCAGCTTCACGCATCTCACATGTCTCGATCACCTTCTGTCCAGGAACAGAGATTTCAAATCCATCAGGGATCAGGCTCAAGCCAACAGCGTCAACTTCCCCATCTCTCGCAGACCGCTCAGTTTCAAAGACACATGTCACAGCATCAAGTCCCTACTGCATTGCAGCACCAGAGAAACGCACTCACAGATATGCAAAGAACCATGCTACATGCTCACTTGCCAGCTAGTCAGTCTTCCGAGATGTTGCGCTCGCCAGCATTTCAGGGTCAGAATTTCCAAGGATCGCAGCAACAAGCATCACAGCATCAACTTTCCGGTATGTCCCAATTACCTCAGAACGAGTTCAGAGGCCCTGCAAGTCAATCGCGATTTGTCTCGACCCATCGCTACGCGGCCAACAATGCAATGTATCAAAACCCTGCCACACGGCCATATACCAACATGGCCGGAGGATATGGTCATCAATTACTTGGGTCTGATATGCAGCGTACTTGCTCCGACAACACTGTCGAACACCGGGCCCATGCTCACCAGGAAATTTACGATCGCCGCCCTTCCTCGGCAGGAAGCAGGATTCAGCGTTTCAATTCTGATAATTTCACCGACCATTCGAGCGTTGCTTCTTCGCAGTCTTACTCGGAGAATAACAACTACCAATCTTCAGCAAGCTCGAACAGCCGTGGACTTCCCATCAGTTCTCTCCTTCAGCCACCACCATATGACAACTTCAATAGGTCTTTTCGCGAACACTAATACAGGCCTCAAACTCTCCACATTACGGCGCAACGATTCTCCTTCTATTTGCATTTAGCGGGGTTCTACATAGGGCTTGGAATACCCTGTATGGTTTAGTCGTTTTATTGAAACTTGGCGTTTTCGCTCTTGATTTTACCGCTCTGATTTTCGATCATAGTCACATTTAGCGGCATGGCATCATGACCAACAGCTCTTCAGCGGCTTGTTGGTTCACAATTGCATTTGCGGGAAACGGGGAGATTGGGACTTCGGACTTGCTTGGGATGGATGGGTAATGGGTGTTAGGTCTCTCGGGGTCTCACATAATGTATTTTTTGCTACCGGCACACGGTTATTAGACCGTCCCCATGGCGGTGTGGCCCAATATTTGCTTCCAGCGCTGGACTTCCAGAGAAAGTACATAGGTATCTTAGAACGAGAGACTTCGCTTTACAAAGGTTCCATCTGTTTGTATTGGTGACTTGCTACAATTGTTGTGCAGCCCTTAATTTAGTATTGGTATGTCGTACTCGATCAGTGTACCTAGGTAGGTACCTTACCTTATGTATTCCAAGTTTGATCGGGAATAGGCCGCTAAGTGAAGATCACGTGCTCCAGCATTTGCATATTATATGCCTGAAAGCCACCAGGCACGAAGAAAAAGACCCTTTCATGACCTTAAAATTTCAGATATGCGACAAAACACGTTTAAAGCTGGACCCCATGCAGGTAGGTGGCAGGGAGAACGCATAATCCTGACGTGCATCAACGGCTGCCGATGTGCGACAAAAGGTTTCCAGCAGCTTCCTCATTTGTCTTTCCACAGTTGTAATGTACATGGGTTATTATTGGTGGAAGTGGGGGGCGAGGCTGGGCGATAGAACTAAGGGGCAGATTGGATGGGTGAGGCTGGTGCCAAGAATACGAGCAGGAGACGAGACGGCCGTGACGGCGTCTCTTCTACTGTTCTACGGCTTTCATGTAATACCCAGAGAGGAGTTGTCTCTCTCTTCGAATACCGCATCGTTTCCTCTCCACGCTCGCCTTGCCCAAGATGATCCACACCATAGAGAAAGTAGTGGAGGCCCTACAGGAGCTCGGCATGGGTGTTCGCGAGTCGGTTGCGGAGCATGGCTTCATGGATCAGACGACTAGGAGGGCTCTGATCGGGTTGATGGGCGTTATGTTGGTGTTGTACACCATCAAGGTTGTAAGTTGTTCTCCTGTTCTTGACTCTTTGTGTTTGCGAGGAGCAAGGTAAGAGAAGCAAGAGAGCGTAAAAGAGAGGAGTATCAAAGGATTTATCACTGACAAGAGGAATAGTGGAGGGATGAGGGAATGGCTCAGAAGGCGAATAAGCGGGTTGAGGCCAAGAAGGAGAAGAAGGGGTTATGAAGTGTGGGCTGAGAACGACAAGAGGACGAGATGGAGCTCGACGATGCTCAAACAGATGGACGGGCGATTTACTTCGATATACCTACACGGAAGGATTATTTATTCGCGCACACATTCCACTATACACGCACTATACGAATAAAGTTAATAGACAGAGTCAACAGGCTTTGGAAGAGTCACAAGGAGGCTTCGAGGCCTTTCCTTCAATCTTAACGACGGGACTGATTACAACGTATCATGCGACGAACATACTAGCACGAGTGAATACTGCGACAGTTACCATATAAGAGTGCTCGTCCACATCGATTCTCCTGCGCACATTATGGATCATATACGTTAGAGAGGGAAGGACCAATGCTTCGAGTCAAATTACTTGCCTGCAAGCCCCTAGCGGGTGCTACAGCATAGTAGGTGCTTCCCTCGAATGCTTAATATAGGCCATCCCTAGCATTCATCCAGATAGGCACCAGAAAGCTCTGGTGCTTGGCAGCCTTAAATTGAGCAAAGGCTGAGTTTGAGATTCTTACAAGCCGTCGATCTCTTCTCAATTAGTTCGAGGTTCACTTACGCCTAAGTTTACTTGATTTCCGAAAATAAGGCGTCTCTTCCTTCCTCGAATCCACTTCTCTGGATTATTTCATAAAAAGCTCTTTGTCTGCTATCTTCTGACGATTTTCGCACCGAGTCCTCAAAGAGCTTTGCCTCGTTTTGCCACTTCGATTAAACATACAATCCTCTTCTTTCTCCCAAGGACTAAGGAACGCGGGGAGGGTCGGAGTTGGCACCAATAATAGTACCAGAGTCACAAGCAACACAACAAAGAGTGATACCAGTGCGTTTCTATCAATAGCTTTGTCCAGCACTTTCCTTTATACTGTACGCAGTGGCTTTTGTCATTGTCAAAGAGTTATATAAGCAAATACCCTCCATTCCTGCTCCACTCTTCAAGATATTTACTCATGCAAGAATCATACAAAACACACGCACACACAAAGAAACCAGAAGAATACTAAAATGCCTGAATTTGAGAATGAAGACTACAAGTACGAGAAGATGAAGATCAATCATACTACTTATGAAGAAACGCGAGGTGCGACAAACCCAAGGCCGAGTTCAGCTGTGCGGAAGGTGCGGGACTTTTTCTCGTTTGTTCATTCTCACATTAAACAAGAAAAGCAGGTCCAAGAATCGTCAACTCGAACCATAACCGCATGGCCAGGTTCAATAGCAGACAAGGTCTCACCCGACATCTTCAAGCACTCCAGTGAGAAACAGGCACTTCACAGACAAAAAATAAGAGAGCAGAAAGCCGCTACAGTTTCCTCTCCTCCAAGACAAGTCAGCAGCAGACTGGAAAATAAAGAACTTCCACCGCTTCCAAAGTTGCGACGCAGGGGAAAGTTCTCCAATATTGCCAAGTTGGGAGGTCGATTGTTGGCAACAGAGAATTGTCACAGTAGAAGGATCTCGGATGCGGAGGAGAAGGCTGCAGAGGGTATGAAGGGCATGCATGCTAAACGGATAGCGATGAGAGAAGGCAAGATCGAATGCGTGGCTCCAAATTTTGAAGCTCATCGCTCACCACCTGCACCACCTGGTGCTGAAAAAGAGGGAAAGAACGCCTTTGTTTCACCACCAGCTTCTCGACGATCTTCACACCAGCGAAATAAGAGCTCTCCGACTCCGGGTAGACTCGCTGAGTACATCGGGAGTGGTTCTGATATCCTAGACAGTACCCACATAGAAATAGCCAGATATCTAGCGGGTAAGATCCGGCCTTCATTGGAAGATCTGCATAGTACTCGCCGTGAACTACAGAGAGATCTCGCAGATAAGTTCAAGCCACCCTTTGAGCACCTAAACTACCACCCTTTCTCCAATAGCCGATCTTCGTCCGTCTCGTCTGATTCTATGTCTTTCTCCGGTGTCGGCGGACAGGATAACGATGTAGCTATCAAGGCTCTCAAAGAGAGAAAGAAGAGAAACAGCACTCAAAGCTGCGATACCTTCGGACGGCGACTCAGTTACAAGGGCACAAATCCCTGGATCGATAAAGCTCCATCGAACTGCCGATTGTGCGATAAAGTGGGAATTGGTGGTATTTGTGGTCTCTATGATATTTGCGAGAGGGATTTCATGCGACCTCAGACTTACATCAAACTACCTTCATTAGCCTCACCAATACCCTCAACAGCTTCGGATAAGATCGAGCCGATTCCCTCTCTAAAATCGACCAAGAAAACTTCACCACTAGAATCGAACCGTAAGTTACTGGAGAATAAAAAGGAAGGGGTGTCGACCAAAGGGCTGAAGTTGTCGAGTGCAAACCTCAGCAACCCCACGATAATCCAGTCACCCATTCCCCAACGACGGGACTCAAAATGCACGGCTTTAATGGAGGCGAAAGCCCAAGAGGCGGAGGAGTGCAAGTGGCAGACCGAGACCGCGAGCGAGGAAAATGAATCAGCGAAGGAGATATTCGGGAGGTGGAGTGTGATTTGCGATCCGCTTGGTAGAGGCCAGGAGGATGATGATGCTGTGCCTCTGATTTCTGACGCTGGAGAGGGATATTGGAGAGAGGGTGCCTAGGATAGGGAGAGTGGATTTTATAGGTTTTGGGATGATGTTTTGGTTAATTATGGATTCGTTTGCCCCAAGAGGATGAATGAAAAGTTGAAGCAATATTAGCAAGGAAGTGACTTGAGCCATATAATCCAATTTGTTATTTATGATCTGTATTGTTGAGGTTGATGCTCTTGATGCTCCTCAGTCTCTCATTTGCTGGGGATTGCTCGCTTCCCGCTCGCTTGTCACGAGCGGAGCCGAAGTTGAGGTGTTTGTGACAAGGTAGGAGATTATCAATCGCTCAGTCGAAGGCTGAGTTGCAATGATTATCTTGTATATTTTGCGTGGCTACTGTCTCTTGTTTGTTTACCGTGACAATTTTGACATTGGCAAGCAGGATCCCTCTTCGTGACATCGCTTGCCATCTGTGATCTTATACAATACTCAATTCAGACCTCACTTCCAAAGCCAATGGATCTCCTTCGAGGGTCTCCTTAGCAGCGGCATATTATTTCAAACCAGATCAACTTCCACCAATTTGGCAAGACTCTCTTCCGGTCTGCAACCGTTCACGTGCTCTCATCACATGATAGTGAGTTAGCCACCACTGCTGCATTCATCTCTTTTCCACTCACATTTCACCTCACAAAAGCGCAACATCACATCGCTTGGCAACAAAGACGTATTATCATTAGCAGCGCTTCAACATGTTTTCTTTCATCAGATTAATCAACAGTACGTGGAATTCCCTTTATATCCTGCCGTCCTGTGGTTAGGATTTCCCTCGCCTGCTAGGATGATGAGTTCACAACTTCACGCCCGTCATCTTATAACAAAGGCAATGAAACAGCCTCAGTTCTTTATTTCCGAAGCCTAGTGGCAGATTTCCTTATACCCAGCGTTCAGAGTTGACACGACGAGCTCGAGAACGACATTCATCTGCGACTGTTGTCCATTTTGTGAAGAGATGCCATCCTTCCTTCTTAACATGACTGAGCATACTTTGCTCATACTTCACTTGCTCTCAATGCCATCAATCTAAATCAAAGAGTTTTTACTGTTTCAATGCTCTACTCTGCACTTCTGCGACAGAATTGAACGCGTACCTGTTACAATAAAGGTCTACCTCAGCCAGACAAACATTATATGGGCTTACTTCTGGCTTCTTGACCAGAAAGACTATCAGAACATCTGTCGAGTCGATCTCTTTCTGGTGGTACAAGAACGCTAATACTGCGGTTGCTGAGCGGTCAATGCCTGCCCTGCAAGGAACTAATACTTTACAAGTATCGACTATCACGGGTCCGAAGTCGACTGCTGAGTTATCTGAAGTTACACGGGTGGGGAGTTTGGACGCGGAGAGTAGTGGCGCCCATGGAGGTCTCCTGGGTTTCGGGCTCTTCGAATATCTGCGAAGTGGGGAAGGGGGGTTTAAGAACGTGATGAGGAGATATGCTTACGAGTGCTGGATAAACCACATCGTTGTCTGGATATTAGTGGGTTCGAAGCTCAATTCTCATGTCGTCATAAGAAAACCATTCGGGACAGCTGGGTTCTAATTTCAGACAAGTATTCGATAATTTACAGAAACAAGCCCATCGTCTCAAACTGAGCCTGAGTTGCGCAATCACATTCAATGATTCAGAGACAAGACTTTCAATGATATAAGCGATGCCTTTTACAAAATAATTTGGCCACGAGAACCTAACCTGCTTTAGTTACAACAGCGCGAAACCCTTTTTGCAACTAACAGTCGTCTTCAACCGGTCGCATACTAGAAGTCTAGTGTCTATCTAAGGGCTTTAGAATTAGTTGCCAGACAAAGCAAGAGTGTGGGTCACTTGCAAGGCTTCCACAGTCCTTAAGCTACCGTTCTCATTTCACACTAAATTTCTAAGATCAATTTCCATCCCAACTGAGCTACCAGAGCTCTATAAAGCCCACACCATAGCCCAGACCATTCATTCTACCTTTCTCCGCTCTCCAACGACGCTCGCAACACATCCTTTTTCAACAAAATAGAAAATCCAACAACTCGATCCGCACAAAGTTATCCCGCTCCTTCGACAAAATGTCTACCTTCATCTCCTTGGCACCCGTCGAGGGCCGCAAAGCAAATACACCACTTGCTTTCCAACGTTCGGAAGAAGCCATGCCTCCTTCTTCCTTCCTTCCTCTTCTACCCATCAAAAACAAAGCGCCGATCACGAAAAACAATACCGCAGCTTCTCTTATTGCGCTAAATGCGACTAAGTCAGTGACTGAAGCTAAAGTAGACGTCGCACTCGTTAGCAAGCCGAAGACCTTCTCGCTGTCTTCCCACGTAAGCATCGACAGTGGTGCACGAGTTTATCAATGAGCCAAACAAGAATATAATTGTTGTTGTCGAAGAGGCTGATACACGGAAAGATGAGGCGACCTTTGCTTGGATTACTAGGTATGCTGGAGAGTCGCAAACGGCAAACTACAGTGGGTGTTCGGAGTCGGAAATTTTGTATCTCGCCTTATCGGAGAGGGTTTAAGAGATTTGGGAGGAGTCATGACTTGGGAGGACGTCCGGAATGCTTGTACTGTACATCGATCAGAACCTGACTGTCAAACAACTTACGTAGACTCCCGGACTTGTGGTATTTAGCAAGGAGCGAACCTTTATATCGTAAATGAGTGTTACATCTAGCATACAGTAGCTATTACATCATGTATGTGGTACTGTACACTCGTAAATCCTACCTGACATTGACATGCAGTCAGCAAAAGTCAAAAGAATCCATGTGCCACCTGTACTCGTAGTGCACTTCGTATTACATTGTCCATCAGTTCTCACTTCGGTACTCGCTAAAATGTTGGCGACTCCTTACTCCGTCAAGGGGCGAGAATGACTCGCTAACACAGATTGCCACCATCCCAAGAATCGATCTCGCTCAACTAGAACTAGTCCCCTTCCAAAGAAGAAATGGAGCTCAATATTCTTCTGTACCTTAAGGTAAGCGGCAATCAGGGAGAAGATGGGACGAGATGGAGTGTAGATTTGTGCCTTTCTCCCTTGACGGAACCGGGAAGGTGGTTGTGAGGGCTGATGATTGGCGAGGTGAGCCACAGGATGGTTGAAGGAATAAGCTTATTTCTACCACGAACTACACGACGTGTAGTAGTCGTGATGGTCGAGGCACGAAAGGACGCAGAGGTCGAGATGCCACCATGAGTGAGGGCTTTGCAAAAAGAAAACACAAGACAAAGAAAGGTAATGGAGGTCCTTGCCACTGGCGCCACTCACTAGGTACTTTCGTACCCTTCGCACGTCCGTACAGTACGTACGTTGTCCTTGTACGTCCACACCAAGACAAGACCAAGCAATACAGCACTTCCCAAGCATGCATGCCCAAGCGGCTTATCCCAGGATCCTCACCACCCATTCGTCAATGCCCAAGTCTGTCGAACGGTTCCCTACTGGAGCTAGATGGGGGGTACAGGACGCATGCGACGGCGACTTTGATTTGGTCTTCAGATGCGCGAGAGACACAGTTATCAGCTTGGCTGTTGCTGGGAGCTGCGAACAAGGGAAACGGTCAAAAGTCGGCGACTTCCCCTCATGCGAGCTTTCCTTTGGTCTGTTGCCGTCCTTTTCTCGCATTGCTGTCGCTGTCGCTGGGATGCTTTGAACAGTTGGATATACCTACATGCCTAGCCATACCTACAGCCTACCTAGCACAAACTTTCCTCGCCCTTACCTAGGTACTCGGACTTGGTACTTCGCAAAATGGCAGCCTCGGCCGAACATCACGCTCACTTACATTCAAACCACCCTCTCGACTCCACAGATCCAGCAGTGAATCCAGCAAATCAACACACGCATGAGCACATCAACCACGGCCATCTAACCCATCCGATGAATATCGCCTATTCCCACGACCCAGACACCAAACATAGCCACGACAACAATCCCTTTGAGAAATCCAGCGGAAGCGATGGCCTCCCAACAAAGCGCGATGCCGATGAGTTTGGGCATGGAGATTCGGGCATTCAGATAAACGAGGAAAAGAGGAGTGGCATAGGCATCCTTTATTTGTGGCGGAGGCATAGATGGGTGGCGCATATTCTTATCTGGTGTTTTTTTACTGGGTAAGGAGCCTAAAAAGAGGATTGCTGAGATGTCAACTTGATGATGCTGACTTAGAACACATAGATGGTGGATTTCTGGCTTGGTAACGCATCGACAATTGGGATGGCTGATTCCCTTTCTCCTCTGGCTCGGTATAACTATCCGCCTTCTCACCTTCCATGTCCCGCTCACGCCTGTCTTCAACTTGGTCAAAAAGCCCTGGCAAAATACCGTCTCGAGGGCCGTGTCTATGATCCCCGAGAAATCTAGACTCCCACTTGGTGCTGCTGGTACTATTGCTGTTATCCTCGTTGGCACATTTGCCACAGCGGAAACGGCAGATAATACTAGAGGCAATCGTGCTGTTAGTTTGTTCGGGTTGCTAGTGTTCATTGGTGTTTTCTACATCACCTCAAACAACAGGAAGCTCGTCAATTGGCATGCTGTCATAGTGGGAATGTTGGCTCAATTCATTCTTGCACTTTTTGTCCTTCGCACGAAGGCCGGGTATGATATTTTCAACTTCATCGCCTTCCTGGCAAGCTCTTTGCTGGGCTATGCGGCTGAGGGTACTGCATTCTTGACAAGCCAAACTGCGCTCGAAGATTTCGGTTGGTTTGTGCTCAACGTGACACCATCCATAATCTTCTTCGTTGCCTTTGTCCAATTGCTCTATTACTGGGGCCTCATTCAGTGGTTCATTGCAAAATTCGCAACCATTTTCTTCTGGGCCATGCAGATCTCAGGTGCTGAAGCGACCGTGGCTGCAAGCTCACCCTTTGTTGGTCAAGGAGAAAGTGCTATGATGATCAAGCCGTTTATTGATCACCTCACTCTCGCGGAGATCCACCAGGTCATGGTATCTGGTTTCGCAACTATTGCTGGTAGTGTGCTGGCAGCATGTAAGCATATTATCTGAGCCAAAACAAACACGCTCTTTGTGGCAGATTCGTGAGCTGCAAGACACGTCTTCAGAGTTGAGACATGTTTTAAAGCTCATTGTCTTACCCTTCTAATTATACGAAAGAAGACGTACTAACTCAGAAGAAATCTAGACATAGGATTGGGAATATCTCCAGTTGCTCTTGTCAGTTCCTGTGTGATGAGTATTCCTGCCTCTATTGCGATGTCTAAGCTGCGATACCCAGAGTCCGAGGAGACTCTCACATCTGGACGTGTCATCATTCCAGAGAGTACAGAGCAGAAGCCAAGCAACAGTCTTCACGCATTTGCCATGGGTTCATGGCTCGGTCTCAAGGTTGGTGGTTAGTCAATCCGTTTCTTACTCCGTTCTCGATCTTTACACTTGAAGCACGATCGCACCCATGCCGTGAAGAGTGCTCCTGAAATCAGGGGAATCAATGCTAACACAAAAGTACCAAAAAGTTATGATTGTAACGGGCCTTTTGTGTATTCTTGCTCTACTAGGTCTCGCCAATGGTCTTCTTGGGTGGTTTGGCAGATATTGGGGAATTAACGACCCTTTACTGTCCATCCAAATGATCGTGGGGTATATCTGCTACCCTCTCGCGTTCCTCCTTGGGGTTGAACGTAATGGGGACTTGCTCAAGGTCGCGCGTCTCATCGGAACCAAAGTCGTTGCCAACGAATTCGTTGCCTTTGCAGATCTCACAAGCCCCGAATACGATAGTCTCTCGCCTCGATCCAGACTCATCGCAACATATGCTGTGTGTGGCTTTGGAAACATCTCATCTATTGGTATCCAAATTGGTGTGCTGACCCAGCTGGCGCCCAAACGGTCGGGAGATGTTGCCAAAGTTGCACTTTCAGCGCTCCTCACTGGTGTCGTCGCTACGCTGAGTTCAGCGTCCATTGCCGGCATGTTGATCACGGATGAGGCCGCTTTCGCGAATCCAGGAAAGATCTAGTCTAGTTGAAGTGGCTTTGATCTTTGTATTTTCAGTGGGCGTCGAGAGTGTTGTGTTTTGTACTGGGGAGAAGAGCTTTCCCTTCTTTCACGATTGAACGATGTTACCTGTCCCAGTCAGTAGACCCAAGAACAGACTAATTATTATTCCTTAGATTTCAATGTGTTGGTCTGAAATGTGCATTTTACCATAGGTGCTCCCAATTTCGTTGAGGCTAGTTCGTGATATCCAGGGATTGCGCATTATCCACCTGTACTTCCTCTGAAAATTCTGCTACTTGAAGATGCCACGATGTTATATGGTATGGCTTTTCTAGTGCTTGACAAAATGGTCCAGATTAGCTCCTACCAAAGCTAAATTACCAGTGATGACATGTACACCGGACCGGATTTCAATGGACCCGCAAGTTCGAGAACTTCCCCAAAACCAGGTACCACAGATGTCTCGGTTTTGGGTAGACTGGTGCACAAAATAAGGCATAGCTTGAGAATCAATCGGATGAGGTGTTTTGATCCACAGATACGGACCGGTCTTGAAGGGGTAAACAGGTGCAAGTTTGATATAGACATTGCACGCGTTCACGGACTCGATCAAGCATGAGAATATCGCGAGACCGTCTTTTTCCTTGGACTGTCAAGGTAAGGGAGTGAGTAATCTCCTCGAATAGAGACAGGTAGAAACTACTACTGTGGGAAGGATAGAAGTAAATGGAATATATGGGGCGGAGCATGGGTGAGGTCATGGTAGATAGGACAAAGAAGCCGAATGCGAATGCCAATGAATGTGAGGACCACTGAAGCTATAGAGCTCTAGGCACGTCAACTAGTGTCAAAGAGAGAGATATGAATTGACTTCTTACCTTGAAATCTCTCGTGTGCATTTGGCGAACTACTCCCCCAGGATCGGCATAGCTATTTCGTTATGCGCTTCATCAGGGTATCAACTAAGACCATCTTCATGAAACTACTCAAAGCATCCAGGTCCGCGTAGTTCTCGACTCCAGGGTCTACATCTTCTAGCTTGAGTCGCGAGGCGCATGTTAATGATAGGTATTCATCGACCAAGGCAATTTCCAAGGAACAACTGTGTTTCTGAGCATCCGGACATAGAACTTCAGTACGTAGAAGCAAACGAGCATCGAGAGATGTAAATTCGATCGTCGTTGACCTATCTATCGTCCTTTCTTGCAGAAGTCTCGACACGCAAGCTTCTTGCTGATCTGAGAATCCTGAAATCTCCTTGTGGAAGATGCCAGACTTGTGCTATGCTACATCTTCAATAGACGGTCTTGTGCCCTTTCCGACTTCTGCTTTGTGAGCAATACCGTGGCAGCAAGTCATCTTGGATCCCTGGGCTGCTGTATTGAATGTCTTCACAGCGCGAATTGAGCAAGACGGGCGCATAGCTGTACATTGTATTTTGCTCAAGCTTCGACGGAAGACGATCGTGAGTGTAGAGTCCAATCATGTAGGAACAGCCAGCTGAAGATATGTGTGCTGTCATCTTATGCGACTTTTCTGTTATCCCAGAGAGAATCATTTGCTATTTGAAGTTCTCGAGAAGTGTGAGTGTCCGAAGAAGAAAAGAAAAAAAGGAAAAACAAAAGCAGAAAACACTATATGGTTAAGATTTCGACTACTCTTTTTTAGGAGAAACAAGCGGGAATTAGAGTTCCGGGCCGTCCCGTTCTATAAATGGAGTTCTTATTATGGGGCTCATCAACTGTAGCTCATGTACAATAGGTACCTAGGTTGCTTACAGCTTTCTCACCTTTAGCTGGTTCTGGATACACTAATGAAAAACTGTCGGTCGCCACAACGAGAGATATCACCTGCTAGGGTCAGAGTAACTACCCGAACCAACTGCTGCTCCAACGAAGCAATTGGCCAATTAACAATACAACCACACCAACAACGCCCGTCAAAAAAAAGAAGAAAAAGAAGAAAAAGAGAAAACGCCAATACCCTCACCCCGAACGACAAATCGTCACACAAGAGTCCCATTGGACGCTAGCTCGGTGTGCGCTGGTCAGAGAAGCACAATAATTCCTACAGGGTCAAGTAGGAATTCCCTCGCCGAAGTAGCTCAAGGACCGAGGTTGCCACTACAAAAAATCAGTCCGCCTGATTTCTGTTCCTACAGTTTTGCTCCCCACTCCAAGTGTTGATGCAGTCGGGGTGGTTTTCCCCCCTTCTTCTGCCAGAGAATATATGTTATGTCTGAGTTACTCAAGGTATCCCAAAATCTTAATAGTGAAGGAGGGCTTAGTTCAATACCTAAGTATAGCAGGTGGAGGGTAGAGATGGGGTGAAGTCTAAGGTGCAGATTCTGTATCACAATCCAACCTAAATGCCCAAC
The DNA here is from genome assembly GCA_026119845.1 of Pezicula carpinea. Taxonomy (NCBI): domain Eukaryota; kingdom Fungi; phylum Ascomycota; class Leotiomycetes; order Helotiales; family Dermateaceae; genus Pezicula; species Pezicula carpinea. The sequence continues at coordinate 449,468 of JALRMK010000005.1, read as the reverse complement.
TATCGCCAATAAGTCCTAATTATACCGTCATTTACACGTTAGATTGTCTTTCCAAACGTCCCTGCTGGGGTCCTATGCAAGTGCTCCAGGTGCCCCACAAATTTCATTCACACGTAAGACGGCTTGAGACTACTGGAAACCTGGGTCATTACGAGGGTGATATTTTCAGGATGAATCTAAGACAGATAGCCTGGGGGAAATTTCATTCGTTCTATCTATATACACCGCTCTATCAATCTTCTCTCGAGATTAGAAGAGCAGTCACAACGTTCCCACTCACATATATTTTCCAGAGCCTTAGAAGATCAGAAGGCCACAGAACCTCGAGGCAAAGTTTTTGCATTGATATGTATTGCGGAAGATACACAAGTGCTCACTGTTTGTCCCGATTATAGCACAGTGTCGCTCGACGTTTTTAGTTGGCGGAGTGCAGTCTCTCGGCGAAACTTAGTAAGGTGTAGGAATAGACAGGTAGGTGGCTTAGTAGTTTGTCTCACATCTGTGCTGTAGGGATTCTGAGTACTCGGTGCGGGTGCAGGTAATCTGGCGGACCACCGTAACAGATCAAAAGATAAGCAGCGAAGGAGGAAGCCTCGACTATCCGAAGAAATGCTCTCTCAAGGAGATGAGTTATAATAAGCATTAAAAACCTCAGAACCACAAACACTCATTAAAGTTGCTTTTGGTGAATGTGGCAAGCAGTTTATACGTGCTGTTCTGAACTCACAGAAAGTCTCTTCTCCCTGTTTGTTGAGCGGATTGAAGCTCTATGTGTATGAAACGCGAAGCTTCGACAGATGGCTCAAGGCCGTCGACCAATGCTCACATCCAACGGATATATAGGTATTGTACCAGCTGAGACAGAAGTTGAAGATCTAGTCTTCATCGTTTTGGTTGCCGATATTGCATGCGAGGTGCACCTTCGGTGTCAACACATTGCTGCTCATTGGGGAAGCACATGTGCACCATGTCATGGAAGGTGAAATTGTGTATGCTATTCTACAAAAGCAGAAGGTCGGATCAGGCTATTAATCTAAATTTACATCATTGGACTCTAGACGTTTTCTTGATCGTGGATACTTGATTCCAATATTTGCCAACAGACTTAAGAGACGGGGATTTCTTTTCCACTGCCCACAGTAAATACAGCATATGTTTTGTAATGGCGTTTTTGCGGCAGTGCAGGTAAGCGCGGATTGAGTAATAAGGTAGGTAATCATTAGTAAATACCTTCTGTCGTATGTCACGCCTTTTTCATTTGCTCTTTTGTTGCTTTCCGTTTACACGTACGTACGGACTTGCGGAAGCACTTGGCCTCGTTGTGCTCTTCCTTGTGTGCAAACTCAAAAGACACATTGGCTCGATCCGAACTGGAAACAACTACTCGTACTGCATGGATAGAGTTTATCTACTCGCAGGCGAACCACTCAGCACCGACCCTTTACTCATCCATCGTACGAGTGTACGCATAATTTGTAAGACACAAGAGACTTGTACTGCCGGTAGTTGAAGGAAGGAGAAGCGGTACCCTTGGCCGAGATCTGATGTTCCATCATCCGGGATGCAGGTATCTAGGTATTGAGGCGAAGGATTGAACGAAAACGGCGTGGGGCTCAGAGACACTGGAATGTTAGCTCTTGCCTGTGCGCGGGAAATGACGAGGGGTTATTGCCTGAGAAGCAAATAACTTTCATCGGGGAGTAATAGCTTTCAACGCGACCTCGCAACCGTGATACAGTAAGGATTGACGTTGAGTCTGCAATCTGTAGACAATGGCCTGACGACGACATGTGCAGCTGTCTATGAGATAAGAAAGGTGCACTTGGCGTGATTATGGTCCCCCAATCTCAATGCTTGTTCTGCTCATCCAAGGGTTCCCATTGTGTGCGGTGGAAGTGGAAGCTGCACAGATTCCCTATCGAACGTGTCGGATTGATCTTGGGACCCCAGATCTGCACTAGAAATAGAAACGATGACGGGCAGAGGCTTGATACTGGAAGCGGGAAGCCGATCTGTGAGACAAGACAAGAGCCATGGCCTGAAGAATGTGGCGATGTTGTTTGTTTGTGGGATATTCCTGTGCGTACAAAGACTTGCCTGTGCCGGGATTGTTCAATGAACTGCCGAGGTGTATGAGTCGGGTGGTATGATAGGTACTTTCGTACTCCGTATGAGATAATACCGAAGTTAGGATGTCTCCGAGAACTCAATTCTTCTTGTACTGTACCGTTCGCCCTTTCGCGATGTTGTACCTGGCCATAGCAAAGCGGCTGATGTTTGACATCTGCTCTTGGCATATAGAAAATCAGCGGGTTCGCCCACCACAGTCCTTGGTTTAAGCTTCTCCACAGCTTGCGGGCACGTCCTGCACGTCCTCTGATGTTTCCAGGGACCACCAACGTGAGTCTTACGATGTTTCTGACAAAAGTAACCTCAGGAGCTTGGAGAGTTGGTGAGTTGATGGTTTTTGGGAGGGGGGGGATGTAAACGAGTTGTAGTATTTAAGGTTCCGAGGGATTATTGTCAGAGACTAGGTGTCCCTGACGTCCCTGCATGTATTTTGGAGGGATCTTCGTAGCTGGTGTACCGTCAGCTGCTCTGTTGTCACACAGACTTGACAGACTCTGAAATTCCCTGCGGGCCTGATTATTGCGAGCCCTGACCGTGTGGGACTGGGTACGTAAGTACTGCGGTCTGAGCCTGAAGCTGCGAGGTTTCGATGGACGAAAGATACGAAGGTCCCTTTCGTACTGCAGCACCATAGATCAACGCATAACTCTACAGCTGCCACCAGTACCTCAGTGCTTCCACTTGGGAGACGACACACACGAGGACGAAGGATAGGTAAAAAGACATACGAAGTAGAGGACCGCAGGGCGACCTGACTAGCTGAAGTCGCTATACAGTCAACCGAAAATCACAAGAATGTAGCAGGCCGAATTCGTCCCACTAATACTGTCATAATCACGTCAACTTCAGAAGTCAATTTTAAGTTGGCGATACTTCACATGGACCCGCAAGCATTACTCGTCAGCTTGTGCTGACTCCTCCAGAAAGGGTCGTGTTAGCGACGGCGAAGATAAACGACGGGGCCCCTGTGCCCATATTTCAGCTTTTGCCACCGAGGGCACAGTATTGCGGAGTATTCTTGTGTATTGTTGCCCAACGATCTTGACAGAGTGTCCCTATGCAGTCGATGCGGAGAGAGATCCGTAGAATTGGAGGGGGGGTGTTTGTTCGAGAACTTAGTCTACGGAAGATAGGTACAATATTGCACCGTACGCCGTGATGCCCAACGCCTTGCCCGTACCTAAGAGTCGCATCCCAGATATGAAGGGGCGTGCCGTGCCATTGTGGCACAATTGTACTCAGGAGATGTGGAATATAGAGTTGAGATGGAAAATTGGCGAGCGCTTGAAGATGAAATTACGGAGTCGCAGGGCCAGAGTGCGTCTCACGTCGTGGGGCCATTCTTCTTGGTCTTTGGACCTTCTCCGTGGGGTAAGCTTGGACAGGGAGTTCTCTTTACGGGGTCCTCAAATCTGGCGTGTAAAAGCGTGCGCGACAGGAGGGTTTGTTTCAATGACGATGGAGTAATGCTCAGTAATACCGTCCTGCTTTGTTGGAGATACGGTGCGCGGATGGCCTTGTACAGGTACAGACCACCCAGCCTTGTCCCGGCGAGGGTGTACTATAGATCAACGGTACGAGGCAGTTGAATGTACTGGTACTTCAGACGGAATGACCAGATATTACTCAAGCAGTGATCTTGGGTACGAAAGGGCGACAGCGAGGATCCCATCGTGACGCGCCTGAACTGTCCGGATAAACCTTCTTCAGGCCTCCGAAGCGCCATTACGAGTAGAGCAGCTCCCATTACCCGGGATGTCCAAGTCCAAGTCAATCGTGGAATCACAACAGGACCGCCACAATACCAAGCACCATCAGAAAGCGCACAGCACAGCACAACACAGAGCAACGCGGCTCAAGACAGTCCGCGCTCTGCCATCGCTGCCAGCACGTCTCGCAGACAATGATTCGCAGCAGCATCGTCATCCTCAGCCCATGTTGTGAGGCGGCGAGCATTCGTCGCAGAGGCAACAAACCATAGGGCATGAATGAGCCGTAAACGAAGGATTGGGTTCCAAAACGGCCACCACAGAATCACAGATGGATGCCCGTCTGTTTCCATCACGGTGATTGACGCGTTTGTGCCCAACTAAAAGACGCTCTGCGGTCAACTCTAACGCCCCGTCGTACTGCCGCATGTCCGTCCGCCCAGTTGCCCGTCACCGCCTCGTCGTCGAAATTCGCCGTCGTCGACCACACACCAGCATGTCCCTGTTGTAGCACCGGTGTCTTGGGGACAAATCTGCTTTTTGGCGGCTGTCACGCTTACCATGCTCCCCTGCTCCCCTGCTACCCTGCCCTACCTGGACACGACACGCAGCAGCACGGCTGGCACATTATTCGTGTTTGGTCAGTCCTCATGGCATTGCCCAATAATGCCCGAAGGAAGCCACAATTCTGCCCATTCCTGCCACCTGAGCGTGACAACTGCCCTGTCTGCGAGGGGCCACCTTGGAGCCCCGAAGCACGTCGACCGATTCCGACGATTCTACCTGTGTGCCATGCAGAATGAGGTACGAGATCGTACTCGGTCTGGCCAGTCGCAGAGGCTCTCTCAGTCGTCGCGCCTCACCGACTGGAGATCTACCGCGCCCGAATCACCTTTCTGGAACACACAATACTTCTTTTTTCGTTCCCTTTTGTTGTTCTGCTGTTGTCGCGCCCAATCATTGCAGTGGCAATTTTGTTGGCCTTTGCGTTGCAGATCCATTTTCTGTCATTGTGGTTTCCACCCACGAGCAGCAATATCAAGCCATCTTTGAATGTCAAAAGCTTCATTAATACTTTGCCAGACACCCGCCCCGTTTACACGCTGGCACTCTGCTGCAACGCCCAGAGCTTGATCCCAGGTCCGCTATAACTTCACCGTCAGGTATGATCTCCCTTTAGATCTATAATAACATTGGTCACTACCTCACCTCCCCATTTTCCCGAGCGTAAAGTAATCGCTACACTCTTGTGCGTACTACTCGTGGTTGTCTCAAGAAGTCACTTTTTGGTCATCTGGCTCCTGCTCACCGCCTCGAAAATACCACTCGATACATCCTTGGAAGGACCCTCTTTACCACGCAGCAAAACCCCATTATCTGGAGCTTCTGGAATAAACTCTGCCGAGGTTCTCTCGAGGATTTCTCTATCTTCATTCCTTTTGTGCATTCATCTCTTTCTGTTTCCCGTGTGTGGTCTATCCCTTCCGTTCACAATGATGGCCTCAAGAAGGAACGTCCAGCCGGACTATGGATACTCATCGCCCATGCACAATGGAATACTAGATACTTCAAGAAGGTACGGGTCGATCTGGCGAACCTGGCGCGAGCGCAAGCTAACCACCATGCAAGTAATGGATATGCAGATGTTAGTCGCGGCTATGAAGCTTCACCATACTATCCTACAACCAGGTAAGGAGTCCACATTCAGAAACAAGGCAAACAAAACTGAAGCTTGATTTGAAGCGCCCCATATCAGGACCATGCAGCTTCCAGCTACAGTACGCCCATAGCAGCACCAACCACCTCCGCAGCTTCTCTTGTCCGTTCAGAACCTTTGTACACTTCCACAGGCTACAATGTTGGGCCATCATCCGCCATCTATGGAACCGCAGGCCCAGGTTATAATTCGTATAACAGCCAGACTTCAAGTTACCAAGGGAGAGTCTCGCCCGAGGCATACTTGGAAGATTATGTGGCATCTCCAAGTCCCACAGATTATACCATTGAAACTTCAAGGTCTGCAGGCAAGTCCAAGAGTGAAGGGAAGAGCACTCACTCTCAACAACGACGCCCGTCAAACAGAGATGAGTTCGATGGACCCCATCAATTTCTCCAAAGGCCTCCTCCAGAGTACATTGCCCAGCAGGAAAGAGATTTACCACATCTACCAACCAATTTAGTGGTTCAAGAGCAGGACAGTGTCCTCACTCGGGTCAACGACCGTTTGTCTCAATGCGCCTTTGACTTTGTGGCCAAGTATCAATTCCCGTATGTATATAATTTCGGTGAAGAGCTATTCCTTTTGCTGCGTTGTTTTCGGACCATGGGCCGCCTTCCACTTGGATTATCGCATGCGGAAGTATGAAAACATGACTCTGACTAACAGTCACCAGTATACCCATAAATGAATCATTACGCCCTGTAGAGCGACCGCAAGACCGAGAGTGGACGGAATGGGTGTACCTGCTGAAGCGCCTCGCCACGAAGCGACGCATACCAGCCCGGGTACTCTACAATGGCCAGATCAAGCAATTCGTTACCATCCTAGAGAACTCCCTGGAGATGCGGCACGCAGCGAAACACCAGTCCCGTCCGCTGAAGGACGACAGGAACATCCTCCAACTGATATCAGCAGGGCTACAGGTGGCCAAACTGTTACGCGATGCTGATGCAATGAATTATTTGGACCAGTTATACGTTCAGACTGAGAAGCAGATCCAAGATCGGAGCCTCAGCACCCGCTACCGCTCTTAACTCCACATCCTGGAGATGGAAGTTGAGGCTTTTAGGCCATGTTTATGAAGTGTTCCGATGCAACGATACAGATTGTATGCTAGCCGCTTGAGAAGTCTCTTGCGCCTCTTGGAATTACAGAAGCTAGACTGTTTTATGCAACAACAACATAGCGTCTTGCATTGCCCGCCGTGGATGGGGTTTTGATTTGGATTGTTGAACAGGCCCGTTCTTATCGCAGACCGCTGCAGACTGGATATACCCGGATTTTTTGTCAGTTTCCACATGGCTTGTTATATACGTTACCTTGCCAAGAGGGGGTCTTGGCTATGGTGTTTGGTGGTTGCCTGTGGAACAATCCCAATGGAAGGACTCGCGCAGTTTTCTCAATTTTCAGAGGGGAGGGTTTGGGAGGCCTCCCAATGAAATTCTTTCATTGGCAGAAGTCCTGTCAATCCAGTCGACGCACACAACTCCCTAGCCCGAAGCCTTAAATTTCTATTGGCGAGCTGGCCATGGTCATGTTTGTCCGCAGATGTCTTAACGCCTCCCACACCGGTCAGGCGTTTTCGGATTAGGTGGTCTTTTGTTTTTCATTACATCATAGCAGAGCAGGAACAGGAGTCTTCTTTCCCTGGAATCTAGGAAGGCGTCAGGCGTGCGCGGAGCAAAGATAGGCCATCTTTCCTCTGTTGTCACTTTATTTTTATTTTTTTGATATCCGTCCATTGTAGCAGGGCGTATTTCTCTCTCGGTGACGGAAAAGGATAGGCTTGCATCGGCGGTACAGATTTGCTGGGTGGTCGTTTCGGGAGGGGGTTACGAGTGAGATTACCGTGATGCTTTTTGTACTTAGTACCTCCCTACATACCTACTTTGCGCATAACACTAATTACACCAGTAGAGGAAGAGATGGCACCAGTACATTCGTAACTCAAAACGTATAAGAACATAAGGCACCTACCTATGTACAGTACTTTCGTACCTCGCCTCGTCTCGTGTCTGGAGGGCCGAAGGCCAGGCCGGCTAGTGATAATAATTCCCCCGCTATTGGCTGCTTATCGGATAAGATAACCAACCCTGCCTGTTCCAGCGGGTTTGTGATACACGTGCCCCCCCCCCCCCATTTCTTCAGTGGCACTTCTTCCCTAGGTAGTGTTGAAGAAGGCAGTCTATATTGGAAATTCTTTTCAGTTACTAGCTAATTTCAAGTACCTCAAACATATATCGTCACCGAAAAACAATACCTATCTCTAGCTGCAAATTCCTTATTAGTATTAGAAGGGGAAAATGTAGGATCTAAGGATGCAAAACAAAGCAGTACTTACTCTCCTCTCTGTTTCTCTCTACCACAGGTGGTAAGCTACTGCTACCATTGAGTGGCTGGGTTGATCCAATGGCTTCAACACGTATAGCAATTGCAATGCAATTTCTCTAGCTTTAAGAGGTACTTAGGTAGACAACCCAGATCCTTGTCAAGTTGTCGCAGCTCGTCAACTTCTTCGGTGACAGTTTGGGTTAGTGTAAGGCTGAGCTGCGCTAAGCTGTGCGCAACAGCATGGAAAGGGTTCTGCTGGCCTCTCTTCATTCTATTCTCAACATATCATCAGTATTCCTCTCCTGTTTCCCGACAACTGAGGTTCATATTCATCGTCGTTCTTGTCTTACTCCCATCCAAGTCTGCCTTCTTGTACTTGTTTCTTGTTTTACCCTACCATTATTTTTCACCTTTCTGGCATCACAGCCTTGCAGAAGTGCAGAAGTGCTGCGTCTGCAATTGAGCTCTCTGAGCTACGTCGCTACACCCATTTTCCCTAAGCAGCGCAGGTTTCCAGGTTCAGACCGAGGATCTGACGGCTGCGCTGTACTCAACATGGCATCCCAACATCATCGACAGCACCTACACCTACACTCACATCACAATATCCTATCTCAAGACCAAGCACAATCTCCGAGGACATGTCCAACTGCGACCCTTGCCACAGACCTTGGTTTGTTGTATGACGGAAACGAAGCGACCTATTGGCTCGATGTCGACGTTGAACTGAACCTTAGTGAAAATTCAAAAGAAAGCTCCCCATTCCACGACAATTCGGGGACTAGCTTTGTTAATGTTAGTGGGATGGTCAGTCCGGCTGCGGAGAAGCCCGATGGCAGTTATGTTTTAGTGAGGGATCCTTTGCTAGAACCTGAAATGATAGAGCTTGAGGCCGAGGGTTGTCTTGAAGGTTGCGAATGGAGGCCCGCAACTGGGAACAAGGATGAAGCAGTGAAATCTGGACTAAGGGCTCAGAGTGCGGTGTTGCAAGGCCTTTCCACACCCTGTACGCTCTTCCCATTCCCACATCACAACAAAGATGAGTACTAATAGTCTACAAGATCCAGAGCAGGTGTACAATGGGTACCAGGCCTCTTCCAACGCAAGTACAAGCGAAGACGACTTTGACTATCAGAGGGGAGACGCCATGGAACGCTATACCTTGAGCACCAGTCCCAAGCCCGGATCAATGGGACCAGATCACTTAATCTCAAGAACATACAGCCCAGATCCAAGAGACTCGCCATGGAACCCAGTTGAGGCAAACAGAACTCCGGATAACTATGAGCATGGATTCGTTGCATTCATGCCGTCCCCTGGTCCGGTAGGTAAGCAGACCGCAGAGGAAATACTTCAAGGATCTTCATCTCCTGCTAGCAAGAAACGTCGAAGTTCCAAGGCCAAGGTAAATCGAAGAAGTCCCCGCTCTAATTCTCATATTTTAACCCCTAGTTCTTCCAAGGGGAAAGAGAGAAGTGTTGCGACCAAAACTGGATGGGAACATATGGTCGTCCAAAATGATAGTCTTGGTAGAATTGGGAATAAGGAAGAAGAGCAGACGCAAAGGAAACAGGGACTCGCGAGACGAAGGGGAAAGCTTGACCCAACCGCGAGGAAGAATGCAAAGAGGATAAGGCAGATCAAGTCGTGTTGGCGATGCTGGAACTTGAAAATTACCGTTCGTCCTCATCCTCAGGTACATATTTCTTTCTCCACCAGACTAATAACAAGATAAGTGCTCTCCAGATGAACATTGTAAACCTTGCGCCAAACGTTACGCTTCATCACCAACAAACGATCAACTCTGCTGCAGAACCGGCTTTGACGAGTACGAGTCCGCCTTCTTTCCGGACTTCTTAAATGCCCATCTCAAGAAAAACCAAATTGAGGATCTCATCAGCAACAACACGAGTGGCTTTTGGGATGTGTCGCTAGAGGTTGAAGTCACCACAGGCAACCTTTTCAAACCAATGACACTTGTAGCAAACTTCTTTGGTCCCAAAGGCTCGGAACTACTTGTCCACCATCATCTCTCAACGGATGGTGAAAGCGCTGATCCGGCTTCTCAACTTACAAGCCTTTGCAGTGCGCCAGTGGGATTGATGGGTGTTGATCGAGCTGAGTTGACGGAGAAGTGTAGAGAGTATATCGAGGATATGATTGCGAATCCGGCATATTCTGTGCAAGCCACAGCTGGGGATCCAACTGAAGTGCCATACAACATCCTTGAGATCGTCCGGAAATACTATATTGCCAAGGAGGTAGGCTCTTTCTGTCATTCCCGAAGTCAACCATCACGTCCATCCAACTAACACACCGCAGCACCCCCTAGTCCGCAAAGCCTTAATGCTCCACGCAATAAACTACTCGATGTCACGTCTAATAACATTCCTCCCGACTTCTAGCCACAAAATCTGTCAATCAATTGCCACCCCGGTACCCTTCGTCTCCTCGCACCTCCTAAATCGACAACTAAAACACGCGCTCCACAAACTGCACCGTGAAACAACAGCCCAAGTCCTGTCGGACGTCGAAAAATCCATGCGTTGCAAATCAAAAGATTCATGGGGCCCCTCCTTATGCACTCTCCTAATCCTATCTCTCTGCATTGAGAACCTCCAGATCGCCGCTGATATCTTTGTTGTTTGTGATGTCATCCATACACTCGATACCCCAGATAACCAGGAGGGGGCCTCGAAGTATAGTCGGAGAGAGAGTTTCGCTGCTTGTAATGCGCTTGAAAGTTATCCGTACGAACGATGTACGCGGTTGTTTCATGACATTTATCGGTCACATAAGCCGGCGAGTGCGAAGACGAAGGAAGGGGCCTTCAATCCCATTCTGTACCCGTATGAGGTTGACGATAGCACCGGCTGGGACAAGGCAACTAATACTATGGCGCTTGCGGTGAGGGATCTGATTGCAAATTCTTGTGAGTATTGCTGTATGGAGCATTATGAAGTGGAAGCTAATGAGGAGTAGATGATTCCGAGCTGCAGTTTCTTGCTGAGAGACCGCCTTTTGTTGAGGATGCGGTACATGCGAACTTGATCAAGGTTAACAACATGGGTCGCTTGACTGCGAAGTTCTTGATATCTTTTCTTGGGCAGTAGTAGTGTAATGTGATACGAAGGAATGGATTGATTGATGCCTTACGATGCGATGGTTGAGGCATGATCGAACTTTGGACAGCAAGCATTCGAGAAATTTGTAGTATTTGTATAATGTATATGAAAACATTAATGCTTTTGTTTGGTAATTGTCTGTCACGATTAGTCCTCCTGGCGCACTTTATCAACGCCAACAGGGTGGAATGGACTGGCTGTCTAGGCCGTTTGGTTTATATCCCACGAACGATATATTAAATAAGTGACGCTCAAGTGCATGACTCCAGAAGGAGGCGCGAGAGGTAGGCAATATGTGGTTTTGTTTGAAAGGATGAACGCTGGGGTGTGACAGAAAGGAAGGATGGGATGGCAATTGAAACAAACCTGCGATGTGAAGGCATCGGCGCCATTACTAAGCTCATAACCGACGAGCTCGTGGGATTGCAGAGCTTTGAATACAAGATATAGGTTATTAGTCAACCCTCGGTGAGGGAGACCAATGCAGGACTGAGCCAACTGCAGTGGGTGGGACTGGGCATCAACCTGCGTCGCACAATCGAACTTCTGCCACATCGGCTTCTTTCGCAGGGCTGAACGTATGCGATTATTGGGTACTGCACCATCCGATGTGCGTGCGCATCAGCCGATCGGTCATTATCGAACGTGATACCGATCCCTGGACAAGATCAAGGCTGGCATCTATCAATGCGTTGCCTGCCGTCCGAAGTTGTATAGTTGATCGACACCTTGAGGTATGCCAGGCTTTGGAGTTCGTGGTTTGAGACCCGACTGCGAAAGCGCGCGCCATGATCATGACGATGGCCGATCTCGTGTATTGGGTATAGCTATCTCAGTGCAGTTGTATGTGCGAAGAAGGAGTGGTATAATCTTTGGAGAGAGGGCGTTCCATGATGTGGTGCGGATGATGGGAAAAGTTGGAGGTTTTCGAAGAGCGAAAATAATTTTGTAGCATTCGGTGCCGAGGCGCTTAGTCAGCGCGGCTAGTGAATTTTTAAAGCTTCACAAAGACCGAAGTCTGCCCTTTCCTCTCCACACTTCATATACATGTTTAATCAAGCGCTTGATCCATTCCATCCACTGGCTGGCGTTCATATTTACATGTTAGAATGACCATATTGAGTGGAGTCAATGCTGTGGTTGATGGTTCTTGATGCCAGGGCTGTTTTCCGTGAATATGACACATTTGTTGTGAACTTTGAAGTTTGCTGGAAGTGACTCTTGACCATGGTGCGAAGCATGGTATGTAAGACGTGTATCGTACCCGTCCTACCTTATGGCTCCTGCACTTCCTGCCTCTTACATGTGTTTGCCTGTACTCGTCAATCGAATATTACTCGACCTGAGGCTTGACACTAACACAAACTTCGGAGGAAATGTACATTTTGACTTTCTCGTCATTCCCGAAGCACATCGAAGCCAAGGACATTCCCGTCCTAGAGAAGGCATGCTGAGGGCTATGGTCCTTGTGAGGAATAGAGATGACGAAGGGGATATTACGATGTTTGTTTTCTGATACTGCTTCCATTGTGCTATGGAGCCGAACGATAACACAGCATGCTCATCACGAACTGTAACCCTTACTGTATGAAAACGTACGAACTCACTGTCTGGCGTGATAATAAATACCTACCTCTACTTTACGTATCTATCTACCCAAAATAGAGTGCGGATTAACTTTCGGGCCGCTACAACACATACAAACCTCAAGCTTTCGGGAAGATCGTTCACAGCCCCTGCAAATACGTACGTAGCCTTTCAAGTCCAGTGGTAAGTTGCATCTCTGGCCCCAACGTATTTGCATGTGAATCAGAGAATGGCCAATGCTTCCAACACTCAATCACCATATTGCTCTTGCGCCTCAAATCGCATGTTTTGATGTCATCCGTTCTCGAGAGACCTCCCTCACAAAACCCCCGCGAATCCGGCGCAAAGACATGAATGTTGCTGACAGAGCTTGGTGACCTTTGTACACCATGTCCGAGCATCTCAAACCAACGACAACACCGCAATCCCATGCTCAAACCTTACGAGAAGATGCCGGCAGAATCCTTTCGAGATCGCCCCATCCCTACCATCGACAGTACTTCGAACTGCCTTATGCCTCCGAAAGGTTCAATGCACATGCTCCTGCTACCACTTCAGCCCTACGCTCAGCACAAAATACAGATGACGAAGAGCAAGAAAGCTGGAGGTCTTGGTCAGAAAGATACCGGGGCTCTGGGAATAGCGACAGTGGAACGGAAGCTGACGACGAGCACTTTCTCAAGGGATTACCTGCCCCAAAGTCACGGCCGCATAAAGGGCTGAGAGGCGTAGATGGCTCAATTTCAGGCTCTGCCAGCCCACTGTTATCTCCTGCAGTTCTGGATGAACAAAGGACGCGAGGGCTCAAACGAGGTCCCCAAGGTTTAGCTTTGAGCGACCAAGATTTGCGAATAGCGGCGGACAAGATTCGAAGGAAACGGCGCTCTGAAGTTGTGAGAAGATTGATAGAGGTGGCTCTCCTCTTGTTCTCTGGTGGATTGCTCGCACTTGATCCAGAAATAAGGAGTGTCATGTGGATTTGGAGGAAGGGTATGGTTTATAACCCATTCATTTGTGAGTTGTGCTAACGAAGGTAGAATTGGTCTGCCAGATCCTCATCATATCCTTGTTGACAATCATATATCCCTTCAGACTGCTGCGGTATCTCTGCTCACGAAGACCATGGAAAAGGCGTTTTCCTTTGGAAATTCCTGCTGCATTCGACCCAGCTCCTCTTCTCTACCCTCCTGCAATCACGATGCTTGTTTCCCTGGTTCTCTCCGCTCACCAACCCAAGACTCTTCTTCCGAGCATCATACTCGGCATAGCTTCACTTCCGAATTCGCTAATCCCTGCGATCGGCGAGCTAAGCGGTGCCAACACTCTACATTGGTTCTTCTCGTGCCTACCCTTCCTAACATCGCAGACTTTACATTCAATAAGTCCTCTTATAACGGACCCTCTCAGAGGCTGGGACGGGGAAATCCTCGTACTGTTATTTCCATTGCACCAGGCACTATGTACCACTTTACAATACCTGACGACAACGAGTTTACTTCCAGCAGAGTTGCAATTGCTCTCTGTTGCCCTCATTGAGCTTCTCCTACTGTCAAGCTCGCCGCAAACTACCATATTAAAGGCTCTCCTTTGGGGTGGGGGGATTGGACTTCTAGTCAGCTGCGAAAATGTTCTACGATGGGGAGTCGCATTAGCGAGGGTTCCAAAGTGGCGCTTCAGGCGTGCTAGAAGCAGTCTGAAACCATTACGAGACAAGCAGAATACTCTTGAAAGGCTGAATAAATCTGTCTTCTCTTGGGATGAAGATGATTCGAGCGAAGAAGACGTGTCAGCCATGCCGAGAGCTCAATCCGAATCGCCAAAGCTCAAGTTAAGGGCCTACAATGTTGGAGTAGTAGCCAGTAGCAAAGGCTCTACGTCCGCAGTTGAGCGTCAGTCGATGGAGAGATGGCCATCCAGTAATGGAAATAATCAGCATGATCCCAATGGCGTTCAGAGACGGCATACGCTTCCACTGCTTTCTTCCTTACCCGCTAGATCCAGCAAACGTACGCCTTCGGGCCGGAGGAAAAGAGCGGCATCTTCCAGTGTCCAGTCCTTCTTTCATCTCACTCAGAAGCAGGCGACTTTGCGGAAATGGATCTATGCAGGCTATGTATACTTATGTGTGTTGGCCATTATTTTGGTTGGCATTAGAGCATACGTGGGGAAATACGCCCTACACGGCAACGAACCACTGGGATGGGCTCTTGGATACCTTTTTGGCGGTATTCAACGATTCAGAATGGAGGTTGTTACTGCAAACCTGCAACGATGGATTTGCCTTCCACCACGCAGTGGATTGGAAAGTGAAGAATCATGCCATCTAGGGTGGGTCGAACACTTGAGGCATGCATCTTTTGGAGTTGCAAACACTCGACTTATTCTTTTTGCATATTGGTCAGGAGTCATCGCTGTGGGATTGGCAATCGTCTTGCGTCTGTCAACCATCTATGAAGTTGATACCAGGCGTAAAGTCTTCCACTTCATGATGGTAGCCATGTTGCTCCCCGCCATCTATGTAGATCCGACCTTCGCAGCACTAGCCCTCAGTCTGGTTTTGGCTGTCTTCCTGCTCCTTGACTTGTTCCGAGCGTCTCAACTCCCGCCATTGTCCAAGTCCCTCGCATACTTCTTGACTCCTTATGTAGACGGGCGGGATCTCAAAGGACCTGTAGTTATATCACATATTTTTCTTCTCATCGGCTGTGCAATTCCCCTCTGGCTCTCCCTTGGCTCTTTGCCACGATCTGGCAGCGGCGCTCTTGAGGGTTGGGAAATCCCCACGAGGGAGGTCAGCATGGTCAGCGGCGTCATTTGCGTTGGCTTGGGGGACGCAGCTGCATCATTAATTGGTAGAAGGTTTGGCCGTCGGAAATGGCTTTGGGGTGGTGGGAAAAGCATTGAAGGCAGTGTAGCGTTTGCTACTGCCGTGGGATTGGCGTTATTACTCGCAAAAGCGTGGCTTAGAATTGGTGGGTGGCCGGCTAATAATCATGATTCTTGGGTTACGACTATATTTAAATCGGGCATTGCGGCATGTGTTGCCAGTTTGACGGAGGCAGTACTTACTGGTGGGAATGACAATGTTGTCGTTCCAATAGTGCTGTGGCTTTGTGTAAAAGGACTGGGTATATAGACTTCTGCTGGTGCCAGAGCCTCTGGAAACGCAGCTTTATATACTTGTAGAAAGGATTATATACTATTCATATCAATACTGCATTACAAATAAAGAGAACTTCAAATAGTTACAGCCTTTTCCTGGTCTGATTCCCAATTTCATCACGTGGCGACGAACCCCCTATTCAAACGCGTTGAGCTGAAACCTGCTACATCTGACAGCAGCACAGTCACCTATAGAGTCTTGGCACTCTCCCTTTTCTTTGTTGTACCTTCATATACCTCCTCAAGTAGCTTGCTTGATCTAGTACTACCGTTGGATCCTTCGATAGAACCATACACCCCACTCTTGGTTCGAGCTTTTCAGGCCGTAGCTCACCTATTGTCTTGCTGGTTCGAGACAGACCATAGAAAGTTGTCTCTAAGGAGCTGAGTAAGCGCATCTTTCAACGTCTACTGCTCATCTAGCATGTAGCTTGCTAACATAGGTAGCTGAAATACGTTGCAACTTTGATCGTCTCTCCAGCAAGGCCAACTCCTACTATTCCCGGCCTGGCGAACAGAGTAGGCTCTGTGGTTAGCTCCTACCACCCAAGACGGCTAATTGCCTATAACTCAGATTGAGAAATACCACTAGCCCAATCCTCTAGACTCCAAGAGCATCATTCTGAATTCCAGCAGAATGTCCGGAGAATGGATTAGGCGTGGCCTCGACGAAACAGGCTATGTCCAGGAATCTCCCAACGGCCAATCCGTCTCCGTACCAGCTCTGACAGCCCACCGAGGTGAGCTCTGGTGTCTCTGGAGTGATTTTTCTGGTGATCTCTACTATGCAGTTGGCAACAACAACGTCTTTGGTCCTCGAGTTCCGTTTCCCGATCAGGGACTTGCAGTATTGGCTGAAGTGCTTGGCATGCTGCACGCAGTCATTGTCCAAGAGACGGGTGATATCGTTCATTATCTGTTTGATGATGTTGAACAGAGTTGGCCTATTATTACTGTTTTAGATCGTAGGGTTGGACATTATACAAACACTACGCCTGCCATGGTCGCTTTTCATAACCAGCTATTCTTGGTATGGTTATCAGCAGTTCTACTTTTGACTTGTTCACACTAACTTGATGGTTCAGATCTACGTTCAAGATAGCAATCTCATGTATACAATTTGGGATGTGCCATCTCAGACTTGGAAAATGCCTCAGCAATTGAGCGGCATCAGTCAAGTTACTGGTATCCCGGCTGCGTTCATTCTGGATGGTGTTTTGCACGTCTTGTGTGCCTCGAATGATGAGAACAGAGAGATATTGGGCTTTAAGTACGAGTCATTAGGGGATGTATGGAACTCGTGCGACGATGTAAGCGAAGGGAAGGCGGCGTCTGGTGTCTCAGCGACATCGTATGGTGATAGTGCATACCTTGCATTTCAAGAGAGAGGTCCTGGAGATACCTCTGGCGCCATCTATGTGGTCGAGTATGTCAATGGGAAATGGGAACCACAATCATCAATTGCTGGTCAAACGTCTGCAGATCCCCCGCAGTTAGCTGTGCTCAATGGTAGACTGAATTGTGTCTTCAATTCAAATAACGAGAAAAGGGAATTGATGTGGTGGTCAAGGACTGTTCTGGATTACTCGCTGAGTACATGGATGGCTGATATCCCAGACGATACCCTCTTATCCAACATCACGATCCCAGGAACCCACGACAGCTGTGCGCGGTCCAATATACCATTTGTCAGAACACAGTACCTTTCCATCACAAAGCAGATGGAAGCTGGAATCCGCTTCCTCGATCTTCGCTTGCGAATTCACGACGACGGCGATCTTTATTGCTACCACGGCGGGATCCCTATCGACTTGCCCTTCTTCCTGAGATTCAATTCAGTAATGAAGGAAGTTTTTGACTTCATGCGGAAAGGAAAAAGTACATCAAAGCCAAGTGAAGCAGTGCTTATCTCCATCAATAACGATGATACTTCCGGGAAACAGCCTCCTGATGTCTTCTACAACGCGGTAAAAACACACATAGACCAAACAGCTCGCTATCAGGATGGGAGTGAGCGTTGGATTACATCGAGAAATACAGTTACCTTGGGCGAAGCAAGAGGGAGATGTGTTTTGCTTAGACGATATCAACCTCACCCTGCATTGGAGGAAACCGAGCGTATTGGTATTGATCTCAGCGCCTGGGTAAACAACAACCCCGACTTCACACTCACCCCCACTACCGGTGTCATGGCCACGCTCCAAGATAAATGGCAGTACTCGGACATCATCCCCCTCGCCTCACTCATCGAATCGAAATTCGAGTTCGTCTCCAACATGCTCTGCAAAGCCGCATCGTCGCCACCAGAAGAGTGGTTCCTTAACTTCATGAGTGCGGTAGGTGTTCCTGTTGAACATGGGGAAATCGCCGAGAGTCATTGGATTGCCGTGGGTGGGCATAGTTATTCCGTGGGTAAGTATGTGCAGGGCATGAATGTGGTTGTTAGGAGGAGGTTTGGGTGGGATGCTAAGTGCAGGTATGGAATCATAGCCATGGATTATCCCGAGTTGCCAAAGGATAGCGATTTGATTGCCTGGTTGATTTCTACGAACATGTAGAAGGGGAGAAGATACTGTGTGATTCTAAGGATATGGTCGCATGAAGTCTGGCGAGCTTGAGACTTCTTTAGATTAACTTCAAGAGCTGAGTCCTACTGCGCTTAGAATCAAACCCCTTTCGCCATTTGAGGTATAGTCTTATTGGCTAATTTCTCAAGAGCACTGGACTCTATGATGGCCCGTGGTGACTGATGACTGATGTTGAAGATATGTTGGCCATCGACGGGCAACTCTGCCAGACACTGACCTTGATTGAAATCTCAAAGACACAAGTCGGGAAAGAGCTTGCCATACCTCGATATCGGAACCCCGTAAAACTTTGCACAGGAAAGCATCCCTTAGGACTCGACAGAACACATAGAATCAACGAATAGAAGCCAGAATTGACTCTGAATGCATTTACGTTGTGGGGAACACCGAACATCCCAAGTGCGACGGCGACCAGGCTCAGCGCCGCGCTCTTTCTCAACGTCCCAACTGCTTGGTCTTGTTCTCCTATTCCCGAGCGCTAGCACCATCTCAAAATCCTTATATTAAGCCGTGCTCCTCCTCCTGTGCAGTGTGCATCGACGTCTTTGGCCTTCCTCCATTTCTCTCCGTCTCGTTTCTTTTCTTTTCTCTTCAACTCTCCTGGCAACGCTGCGCAACAATGCGATGGTACGGTACGAGATGGACTGATTATTCAGCAAAAGTGTGTTATGTTGGCTCCTAGCAATGCATAATGACTTGGATTGTGTGCAGGGCAATGATACGGCTTTCGATGCCGCACTCGACTTCTATCACCATTGGGCCGGTCAGTTTTCCGACACCTTTCCATCGGATGCCTCCTGTTGTCAGCTCTACCTAGTCTCGCTCAGGACTCACGACGACGCTCAACTCCAACTCCCACCAGTTTGTTCCAAGTGCCAGCAAACACCGTCGTCACCTCGAATTACGGACGGTACTGCTATGGTGCTTTTGTGCAAGCTTCTTAGGGTACCCTGGCTAACGGGCGTCGGTGCATCGGCCAATTTACAATTCCTTCGGTGCTGGCCGCCCAAAAGAGTTCACGATCACGATGCGCCCTTCACCGACTGTTGCAATCCCGTTTCTCATCCAGGTTATTACCGCTCGCGATCCTCTTGTCGAACTCAAAATGCACAGAAGATGATTGTGGCATGGCTCTCGATTCTCGAACGAGAGATCAGGAGACCAGCTGTACTCGTAGTCTCGTACTGTGTCTCTCGTCCTGGTACCAGCCCCCCCCCCCCCCAAGTCCGATTCGCAGAAAACCAGAGCTCCCTGCCTCCTCTCCTCGCACGTTCCGGTCTCCATGTACTTCCTGGGCTTTCCCCGGCAGCTGGCACGAGGACGAGGTCCCTTGGAAAGTTGGAATTTGGAACTCGGAGGATTCCCCGCCGGCATCTGGCTGTGCTTGATAAGGGGAAGCACAAAAGGTACTGTACTGTACCCACGACTCAACAATAATCTAGACGACTGGACACCACCATTGGCTTGTAGTCGTGCCTCCCTGTTTGTGGAGTTTGCCCATCAATCCATGACCCATGGCAATTGGCAAGACGGCCTTAACTGCCCTGAGCAATTATCATTTGAGACCTCATCCAAAGATGGGATGGATGCGAGGAAACTCCACAGATACATCCCGCTACTCCGCACGTGTACAACAGCTATGCAAAAAGTGAATGCTTTCTCGTCATAACTTCCCATCCTCCCTTCTCCCCTCTGATTCTCTTCTTTCCTCTGTTTCGTCAATTGTCCCCTTCTGCTTCTGTTCGGCCGGTTGTGGTGGTTTTGGACGAGAGACACGAGCATCCCACTCTTCCCAAGTCTCCCGAGGAAATCCTTGAATCATGACGAACCAACAAGCACCCTCAGCAACAATGAGAGTGAACGGAGAAAGCCAAGTGAACGTGGGACGCAAGTACAAGTCTAGAAAAGAACGACCGTGGGTTACCTGGTGCGTAGCGTCGAATTACAACTGACTTGTCCAAGCTGCGATGCATGCCGAAAAAGAAAGATATGCTGCACCAGAGATGCTTATGAGAAAGACTGCTCCCTGTGCAAAACAAGAGGGGAGAGCTGCAAATACGTGCTGCCCCCCAATGTCAGAAGGAATCGCCAACCAAACTCCAACGGACCAACTGCGCGAGCGTCAACGAGCAGTGCTTCGCCAGGAAATTTGATCCCTCCCAGACCCGTTGCTGCGTCGCCTGCAAGTTCTTCCGCGGTACAGACAGCACGGGCGACTGAGGAGCCTGCAACGTCAAGTGAATGGATCTGCCAATTCGTCGGTCTAAGTGGTGATCAAGATCCCTTTGTATTGAGGCACTGCTCGTTCAACCATCTGAATTGCTATAAAGCGCCAGACTGGGCCTGTATTCGGGTCAAGGGCGACAATGATGTTCCTCTGCACTTCACCGTAGGTCCCCAACACACGGCCCATCGGCTGGACAGTCGTATTAAGAGAGCAAACAGGTCGTTCCCGACACTCACCTGGATGCTCGGCCAGAGTACTACCCCACGACCGACACAGAAGCCATTGTCGCACCGCACGGAGACAGTCTCCTCAGAAGCTACTTTGACGTGGTGCACGTGTCCTATGCCCTCCTCGATCCCGCACGCTTCAAAGGGCCGTCCAAAGCTGGCGATCCGCTGGTGGCAGTCATGTACAATCTCGCGAGCCCCTTCTGTCCAGACACTGAGCCCTTCTTCGACGAGCTCGCCGCCTTCGTGCACCAGGCGTACGTTCTCGTGCTGCAGACCACGTGACTCTCCCCATGGCTAACGGCGCGTCCAGCTTACCAATCGAGCGACGCCATCCTCGCCTCGAGACGATTGAAGCCTGTCTCCTCCATCTCCAGCGCCATACAACCATCCACCGGTCGCCCACGCTCCCAGGCCTCTGGGGAGACATGGGCGCCGTCGTGGGCATGGCCCATGACCTCGGCCTCAACCTCGACCCGTCCAGCTGGAATCTCTCGCCCTCAGACGCAGCCCGTCGTCTTCGCATCTGGTGGGCACTCTACATCCAGGACAAATGGAGTGCCCTCGGTCTGGGCCGTCCCTCATATCTCAACGACGAGCACTGCAACGTCCCGATGCTCACCATCGACCATTTCTCACACGCAGGTCTAAGCGACGAGCCCATCGGTCTCCAGCCTGCCATCCAATTCGTAGCCATGGCCCATCTAACCACCATCCTCTCAGACCTCCTCTCCACCTTCTACACCCTCAAAGCCATGGATCGCGTCAAGCTCCTCCCCCCCGAAGTCCTCTATCAGATCATGGACGATTTCCAGAATCGGATCCATAGTTTCCACGAGGAGCATCTGTGTCAGCTGTATAATGTGAATACCTTACTTGATTCTTCGGGGACCGTCATCCTGGCCTTCTATACCCTGGAGATTGTCTTATATAGGGCGATGCTGAGGTGTCTTCCTATGAATGATCCGGCTTATCCTGCCATTAGAGGACATGCTAAGACGACACTACTTAATGTCACTTCTTTTCTGGAAAAGTTACCTGTTAGTCGCTTACGAGCATTCTGGTGGAGTCGTATGTTCCTCCTCTCCCTCCACTAACCCAATCAGCCAGTCAATTTCAAACTAACATCACAAATTAGCAACGTCGCGTATAAATTTCGCCATAGCAGGCGGCTTCGCCTTCTTCCTCCTCCTCACCTCAATAACCGACGCAGACATCTCCTTCTGGTCCTCACAAATAGAACACTACCGCGCCCTGCTCCGCTTGCAATCCATGGGCTTCGACATGTGTAAATTAGCTTGTATCCGCATGGATTTGTTAGCTGCTGGCATGGGCGTCGATCCTCCTTCTGCAATGGATGATGGCCTAGAGCAGGGCGACGCGATTATTGCTGGTAGAGGAGGTTCTAGCACAAGTAAGTTGACGCCAGGGAGTGCCGAGGAGTGGATTGCGAGGCAGGGTCACGAAGGCATGTTGCATTGCTGACATGGCCATTTTCCGAAAATTACAAAACGTTTATTGGTTCCGACTCTTTGATCGTCCCTAGTATCTAATCCTACAGTGAAGTGTAAAGTAAAGCGCATGTAATATAGCCTTCCATTCCATGATCAATGAAAAAGATCTTAGAAGACAAAATTCTCCATCTGACAACATGTCAGTAAACTACCCCCTTCCGTAAAGAGTCTTCAAAATATAATTCTGAGTGACAGACTCGGATTGAACACCTCAAAAATGAAGCACCACAACTTCTTATTGTCTTCTCATATACCACACAAGCGTACCTACTTGGAGCGGACAAACTTATTCAGCAAAGAGCCGCGTCGCTTGGTAGGCTTCTCCTTCTCTTTCTTCTCCTTCGGCGCCTTTGGCTCCTTGGATGAAACTCCTAGCATTTGGTTCATGTAGGCATCCTGAATATTTTGTATCACCTCCTCTTTGGTCTGACCCTTGACGACGGTCGATTTGGCACTCATATTGATGCTCCTGGACTTTGAGGTTGTGGTCCTGATAGTAGCAGTATCTCTTCCTGGTGTAGGTGTTGGAATGCAAGTGCAAACGTTGCAAAGGTGTATTTTAGAAGAGTTGGGAATGCGGCACGGTTGTTTCATATTATCGTGAAATGTAGAATGATGATCTCCGGTGCCTGGTACCCCAAAATTGCATGAAAACTTAATATGGAAAGCGTTCTTATCTTTTTTGCATCTAAAGATCCAACTAGCATCAACATCTCCCAACGGGAAAGTATCAGCGCGAGGCCGAGCTGGAGAAAGGTTGCTCTGCACGGATACTGAAGCTATTGCTGGCTGTTGAGGCTCAGCGTGATGGACTGCTGGTTGTAAACCTTGCTCTGATGTTACCTGGTGATTTGGCAGTTGGCATTCTTGTTGCACAATGTGAGGTTGAACTGCTGGTGGCCACCCCTGCTTTGATGCTACCTGGCGGCTTGATAATTGATTTTGCTGTTGCTCGGGGCGGTGGTAAACTGTAGATTGCAGAAACTGCTGTAAGGATACCTGGTGGTTTGCCAGCTGATCTTGTTGTTCCTCGGTCTGGTAGTGAATTTCTGGTTGCTGACTTCGTTCTGGTGATGCCTTGTAGCTTGACAGCTGAGGTTGCTGCTGGGCGCGGTAGGGAATTGCTGGTAGCCGTCTTCGTTCTGGTGATTCCTGATAGCTTGACAACTGAGGTTGCTGCTCGACGCCGTAGTCGACTGATGGTACTTGGTGGCTTGGCAAGTGATATTGCGTATCATTCTCGGCGGGAAGAGGCTCACTGAAATTCTGATGCGGGAAAAGGTAGCTCGGTTGTTGGTGTCGTCCACGACGATGGTAAATTACCGGCCTTTGAAATGTCGGCTCATTGAGGACGGGGCTATCTGGTAGCACAAGGTCTTCATCGGAAATGGTTTCGTTTCCCAAGACAGGGTTTGCTTGAAGAAGATGCTCGTCTTCTCGTGATGGTCCATCTCTCATGGATTGTAGTCCTTGGTAAGAAGTAACACCTGGCTGAAGCTGTCCTCCTGGCTGAGCATATACATCTGTTGGCTGAGCATATCCATGTCCTGACTGCGCATATCCTAGTGTTTGTGCAGACGGCCCATCCCCTACGGGCTGACCATGGGTGGCAGACTGATTGTATTCTGACTGGATGAGGTCATCTCTTCCGGTGTGTGCCAGATACTCCTCAGGTTCTAACAGCATGAGGACTTCTAGCGCATTAACTGCTCTTCTTGGCGCGGTGGTTTCTTGTTGATTCTCAATGCGCTCTTGCTGCTCACACAATAATTGTGCCTCACGGCGAGCTGTGCCTTCCTTGATCTGTTGAAGCAATTGCTGGCGTGAAGCGTTCAAGTCGACTTGAAGAGGTGGGTGATATACATAGCAATTGATGTCCGCCTCTTCGTCGTTAACCGAAGAAAGGGTCGAGAACTCCCGGTCTGAGTCGAAATAGTCTTTGGAGTCGTCCGAAGTTCCAAGTTTTTCATTCTCTATCTCAACAATTCTTGGGGCTGGGACGAATGAATTAAAGATTTCAGAGGATCGATAGTGCCGAAGACGACGATCCTTATCCTGGGGAGTTTCTGCCTCTGGATATTGTTGTGGAATTCCAGGAGGCTTGTGAGGAGACTCATCAAAACCACTGTCTCCAGCGCTGCTGCGCTCGAATGTCTGCAAATCAGGATATTAGTTTGAGTGACAACCACACAAAGACAGGGTGAAGGCAGGGTTGAATGAAAGAAGAACACTTACTGCAGGATACATATTGAAAGTCATGAAAGACTATGCTTTGGTTGGACAAGTGAACGACTCTGAGTTGCCAAGTTAGTTCTGAGTTGACTAAAAGCCATGGAGCAAGATGTTGTTTATCGATCTTGCGGTGGAAGGATAGATCGTAGGAGTATGTTTGATGAAATCTTGTGAAGGATATAACTTACCTGCTAGAGGCAATATATGCTTTCTGTGAAGCAAATCATCAGCTTAAGCAACTCAATGAATCTAAAATAACCTTGCTATCTTGCCAGTGGAGCCAGAGGGATGATGAAGTGCAGGCTAGGAGAGTCGTGCTCGAAAACGTTCATACCTTTACTGCAGATGTGGTAGATCGGTTCTTTTGAGGTGGGTAGATCGTTTCTTCTGAAGCCTTCAATTAGCTTGAAAAACTCAAGGAGACAATGGCCAAGATGCTCTGTTGAAGTATTGTCCCACAAGTGAAGGCAAAGATGGAATGCAATGCGGGGTGTTGAGAAAATTTGGACTTACACATTGGCTGAGGTGAGATAGGTTCTGCTGAGCATTGGCTTGATTTGATTGAATCAATAAAGGTCTAATACTTGTTGTGTCTTATAAGCAACGCGCAAAAGTTTCCATTCTGTTGATATGAGGCAATGAAGTTATGGTAGAAACGCCTGGTTTAGCAGTGAATTTCTTGCAGTTGTTGCTGTTTGCGACGCTAAATTAGCGCCGCAAGGCGTTCAATACCTCGAGGTAGGTAGATGTCGAGGTATTGAGGCAGCAACTAGGACCCGCGAGGGTTATTTGAAACCCCCTCCTCATCGCAACTTGACTTGTCAAATACATCAGCAGCAATTACTTAATTTGAAGATACAATTAGGTACACAATCATAGACCAAGAAGAATCCCCAAGCTGTAAGTATCGTCGCGAAAGAGAATTACTTGTGGTGCGCGGATATATTTGAGCCAATTGTTTTGGCGGATGATAATCCGGCGATGAGAGACTGACAGCCACCCAACGCAGATCACACTAACTGAATCAAGATGCCTAAATCTGAGCTCTCCGATATCCGTCCTACAAGAGGTAGACGAATGTAAGAAATGAGAGACTGCACTTGTGAAGTTATCTCCGGTCGCTAACAGCACTTCTGTAGCCAAGCTCCATTGGTCTTCGCCATCCACGAGGATCAGACGGCCACTTCAGTCTTTAGCCAGGAAGACATCGAATATTGGGCTGATCGCATAGTTCGATACTTCAACGATGCCATGGTCATCGCTAAGATCCCGCGGGACAGCCCCCTTGGCCAACAGTTGGTTGCACATTGCAGCGAAATGTACACCTTGACTGCCCCAATGCTGATTTCCGAAGAGGCACGCCTCACCTCGCGAATCAACATCCTCGCCACCCGCATCTACGAGATCTACCAAGTCCGACTTAATAAGGTCGATGAGATGGAGAAGGGAGACATGGCTGATATTATCAAGTTCCGCATGGAGATGGAATGGGAGAGAGCCGTTATTTTGGCAGGATCCATTGGACCGACCACGGTCTCCAGAGACTCTAGCATCCCCAACTAATTACGTGTGTAAGTACTTTCATGGATGGCTCTCTCATACCCCTTCGGTTCGCAAGACATGGAAGCAGGAACATGCAATGGCTATGAATCGCTACTGTCTCGTGAAGGCAGAATTTCTCAGTTCTAAGACTCCACCACCTGTATTATGACGGGCCAGACTTTCGGGCCCCATGAATTATATTTTGCTAGGAAACTTGCTGACTTGTATAAATTGATTCAGCAACCTACGCAAATTCTGACTGCATGCGGTGTAACGAAAGATCGCAGACAGGTTTGGCGCATTGCAAGGCGTGTATAGCATGGGTGCAGCGCATTGGGAAGCTGGGGATATCCGGTTTATAGGAACCTTTACAGGCGAGCTGTTTTCGAATGCATTGCCTTCATAACACCACAGCAGGTCCCATTAATAAGGCCAAGTCAGTTTTTGATACGTCCAGGAATTCCCTTGATGTCTTCTGCATTTCGCACAACTTCACTCCCGCATCAATCAGTGCTGCTGGCTCCTTCGCTCCACACAATCATTAAACCCTCCTTCGCCATAAGGACGGGGCGGACCTTCTTTCCTTTTAGTTCACCAGGGGATTGTAGCTTTCCCATCCTAGGCAATTGTCTCTGTGTCTTTCGTTCGCTGTGGTCTAAATCAGAAATTGTCAATGTCATTAAATCCAACCGGGGTTTCGATGATTAGTTCGCACGTCTTGTATTTGCCGGAAGGAGACACACGGTTGCTTTTGAGATCGAGTATTTCTCTATGTCCGGTACTGATGGACCTTATCCGAGATAAGAATACAATTCTGTTTGGGGCACCCAGGTCTCTTTCTTGTATTGTAACGCTCTGGCTCCTTGGGCAGACTCGATTCAGTCTCAACCACAGTAAGCTATCACTCAATAGCAGCAGGAAATCCCACAACTCCAGTTCCACTTCAACTGTGCAAGCGGTCATTCACCTCAGCAACATGATAAAACAGTCTCTTCTTGAGCTCTTGATAAGCAAAAAGTATCCAATATCCAAGGTCGACTATGCATACTACTTACCTGCGCCCACGAAGGCACAACAGGGCATGTCGTCTGAGTCTCGGAGGCCGAATTGTTCCTAGCGGCGGCCATTCAGTTCTCCGGGTGCCCGTATTGTGTTGGCCTCACTCCTCAGGCGCAAAGCTGTATCGATCCAGGCGCAATCGCAACCTTCGAATCGAATTGGCATGCTCAGTATGGCGGGCGATGACTATGCTCCAGTCGTCTCCGGATCTCTGAAGCTCAAGGGCAGCAAACCGTCGGGAGTCGGCAAGAAGAAGAAGAAGAGCAAGCAGGCTGGTGCATCAGCGAGCAGCGTCCCAGACGACAAGAAGCTTGCCATCCAGAAGGCCCTTGAGGATGACGACTATGAGATCACGAAAGATCTGGCGAGGAAGCAGCAGCAAGAGGATGATGGCGCAAAGAGCGCTTTGGAGGCAGCGAAGAAGGAGAAAGGCTCTGCGTTGAGTCCTGAAGAAATCCGTGAAATCGAAGACAGGGAGATTGGAAGTCGCAAGACGGAAGCGGAGCGGAGGATGGAAGAGACCAGAAGAAAGAGGGTGAGTTCCCACTGTGTTTTCGTTGTGGTGGATGTAAAGCCGATGGGGTCATAAGAGGGGGAAGTTTCTTGCTTTCGGTTTTGAACCATGTCTGCGATTTCACCGGCGAATAAAACGCTTCGAATAGGCAATACTAATACTGGAGGTCAGCTCATTGAACGTCTGGAGAAAGAAGGCATCAAGACGCACAAGGAACGTGTCGAAGAACTGAACACTTATCTTTCCCGCCTTTCCGAGCATCACGATATGTAAGTCTACTTCCCCTCTGTTTTTAGATGCCACACTAATGTCACTCGTAGGCCACGAATTGGTCCCGGTTAAGTCACTTATTCAACGTGTAATCACGGCATTGTGTATTTGGGCGTATGGTTGATTAGCATTTACATGGATCGGGTTGTCTAGATGGAGTTTACAAGGGTGTTGTTCTTTTGTCGGGGAAGATATCTTGTTCGTTGGAGATGCAGCGATATGATAGTTCTGGCAAGAAGAATGCGAGACTGTTCTCCCATCCTATTTCAGCGTAACGCATGTAATATTGACATGTAAGATCTGCAAAGTTTGGTGCTCCTTCACGCTTTTACATCGCTATGTTTAGTGACTGCCACTGCTGGGATTTGGAGCTCTTTGCCATACCCATTGTCTCATTACATGCAGTGCCCAGCCATCCCACTCTTTAGGGCTGTCGTCTGGGACTGCAAACGCTTTGAATTACCGCCGGCTGGGGTACGCCAAAGAGAAAGTCACAATTTATGTATCCGAAAAGTATTTCATGATTTGGCTGAAAATTCAATACGATAGAAGCGGGCAGTGGCATCAATACCACAATTTGGAAAGAGCAAGAAGTTTCCTTGATAGAAGAAATCCCACTAAGCAGAATCTGTACTTATCTACTTGCCAATAAGCAATTGGGAGTTCTCTATTACCCCCTAAGATCCTCATAGCCTTCGCTTGCTAAGCTTCTGAATTTTGAGCGCGGGAGACTGGGCAGTGTTGCAATTCTCTGCCGTCGCTTAAGAATGATCCATATTTGTGTATTCCCTTCAATGACCGCTAAACCTCGCTCGCTCTTTTGTTCTCTATTGTTGTTCCACGGTAATCCTCATTCCAATTAGTAGCACATCACAACTTCCACTTAACTCCCTCTTCAAAAAGCACCTCTGTATCCTCCATTCCCATCCCCAACCTCCATCTCCCGCACCCAGGCCACCAATTCACTTCTGAGCTATACAAACCCACTTCTTCCCCATCATTTTGAATCACTTCACCATCATGGACCATGTCCCACCAACCCAATTCCATCTTGCCGCTCTTTTGAACAGGCAAAATAGAACACCATTCCCTGGTCCCCAAAAGGACACTCTCCTCTCCAGCATCATGATCACCAATCTCAACCTTCGGCAAAGGCGGTTGCACAAGCCTCAAATCGAGACCAGTCCACTTGGCCCACTCGGTCGAAAACGGCATCTTAGGAATATACCTCATGGGTTTATAAGTAGCCGAGAAAAAAGCTCTCTTGCTCTGTTTACCGGTTGCTTCATCAATAGGGAAAACTTGGGTTTTCATTGTTCCATTGCTGTTTTCTTCGAAGCTGAAGGAGGCAAGGTGTTTGGGTATATTCCAATCTTTTATTTATAATCAGAACAGTACATGAAGGGATATATGTCTTCCATCCACCTCAACTGTGAAGTGTATTATAAAAACTTCGCAGTTGAAGACTGGGGATGGAAGAGGATAACAAGATGGATGTGACTTACTTCTCCTTCCATTCCAAATACTCGCCTTAGAACTAACATAAATCCTCGTAACCCTAGCATTTTTCGTCCCTTTCACTTCCCCATTCCCCTCGCCAGGATTCTCAAAATCAGGCACATCAGCGTCAAAAAATCCCGGAACAATCAACATCTCATCATACGGCCCAACAGGACTATCCGTGTACCGTAGTACCTGTACCATCCCAACTCCACCTCTAAACTTCCCCATCACAGAAGGCGTTTCCAATGGGTGGTGAGCGAAGGCGGGAAGGGAACCGGTTCTGCAAGAGAAAGTGTAAAAGGGGAGTGTGTAGACGTGGGATGCCTTCAAGTCCCAGGATCCTGGGGCAAGGGGAATGTTTGGTGGTGGACGTGGGGGAGAGTCTTCTTGTGACATTTGGATGTTTCGTGGTGATCAATGGATTGGACAATGTTATTACTAGGATATCCTTGTGCAGAGTTGGCGGTGGAAGGAACAGAGAGCAGAGGAAGTAATGAGGTCCAACACGCAGTAGCACAAGTCGGTAACGAGGCAGCATAGCTGGAGCGTCTGGCTTGTGCCAATTGGCATGGAGAGCCCAGCTAGTGACGAAGCTATAAGAATTTAGAACAGTTTTACGGTAAAAGCACCATACTGTGAAGTATAAAGCCAAGAGAGCTGTAAGCCATGAAGCTGCAAGGGCGCGTCATAATCCAGTAGTTGCGTACCTAGGGAGGGCACAATACCTACTGTATAGGAGTGGCATGGCTTCATAATACGACTGTACTATTTGCTACTTCGAGTTAGTAATTTCAACTAGTATGGCATTCTTCCACCATCAGCTGCCTAGATCACCCTTCCTTCTCTTGAACCGAGCCCCATCGCACAACTTTTGATTCATTATCACATTCGTCAGTATTTTGAAATTAATTACAAGAACGGCAGAGAAAGCGATCATCCAGCCCATTTTTGCCAGCCAGCCAAAGCCTTCTTTCCACCCCAGGCCTGTGAGAAAGCCACAAATGCATATCATAGTCTAACAGATAGTATAGACTCAAACAACAAATATATCCACAAAGGAGTCCTTCAAACTGTCTTCATTCCACTTTCCTTCCGTTTTTGACTGACACCTTGATTTTCCTGCTGCATCGCTTTACCACCTTAATGAGACTACTCAAACAAAATTTGTCTTATAAGACAACGAAGGGAATTTGGTCGATAAAAAAAGGAAAATGACTCTCAACATCCAGGGGGTATCCGATCTTTGTGAGGCTGAAAAACAAACAAATGAAGAAAAGAATCCTTCCAGCCTAACTCCATCGCAAAAGCGGACACACCAATTTTCGTGTGCTTGCCTGTAGTATAACCAGCTCATTAATAATCTTGACAGTAATGCTCCTCTACCCATTTCTCATATCGCTCGTCACTGCAGTGGCTGTTGTTGTCCAGCAGGTTGCTCAGCGACCTTCTCTGTAGGTGGTTGCTCCCGCTTGACATCCATGCTCTTTGCTCTTGTAACGAGTGCCGATGAACTCATATTTGTAGCTCGATCAGTGCCTGCTGGCGGACTCTTGTTTCTATCCTCTCTCGCCTCCTTCTCTTCACGACGCTTCTCTATCTTGGTCTTCAACCATCCGATAGGCCCCTTCTTGTCTTCGCCAACAGGAGCACTCTCATTGCTTGATTGGGTGTGAGCACCAACCAGCGTTGGGTCAGAGCTAGCAGGTAGTGTATCTGCAGTGAAGCTTTTTCGTGGGCGTGACGAGCTGCCAACTGTACTTGAACTTTGAGCCGCACCATTGTCAGAGCCTTTTTTAAGAGTGAGAGTGTTTCCTAGTGTCTGCGAATCATCCTTCCGCCTTGATAATCTCCACATTGTCCGCTTCTCCTTACGTTCGGCAGCGGCAGCGTGGTCATCAAGCTGATCAAAGTCGGATTGGTCATTGTATGATGAGCGGGAATGCAAGGAGGATGGTGGTGAGGTGATGGGCTTCAGGGTGTTATCGGAGGAGGTATGTGGTTCATCAGATCGCGACTTTAGTGGATGCTCTGCGACAGGCGGCGTTGTCTCAGTAGCTGGGGCGGTGGCAGCAGTGTTTGCAAGTACTGGCTTAGGCAGAGGGGCAAACTCAAGGCGTTGCTGCTCGGTTGCCTCCTGTGAGAGGATAGGTTGCAGGGCTGGCGATGATGGAGCAAGAGAATGCGTTGAGCTTTGCGCACTTGGATTGGAGCTGCTCGGTAGTCGCTTCTTCCTCAGCTTATTGGGAGGCTTCTTCTCATTCTCACCTGTTGGAGATCTGTTAAAGATGCCAGCGAGGTTTCTCTCCTTGGCAGGAGTTGCTGCTTCAGGATGTGACGAGTCGGGAAGTAATCTTTCTTGGCTTGCCAGAGCTGTAACATGAGAAGACGCGGTAGGCGTTAAACCTGGGGAGGAAGAAGATAAGCTTCTGTTTCCAGCTGCAACAGGAGCAGCAGATGACATTCCTCTTGCAACATCACTGTGTGTAGATGGCCCCGCAGCAGTTGGCGATGGCGTAGATGGCGATGCAGGGTTCTTTTGCAGAAGCTCTGCTCGCAAAGCTGGAGACCGCTTAGAAGGAAAAGTATTGCTTCGATGAACGCTGCCACTTGTTGTTTGTGTCAAAGCTGTCAAACCTGGACTTGCAGGACTTGGTGCACCATTTGACTGTCGGGATTGTTTTGATGATACAGAGACGTTTCTTCGAAGACCACCATCCTTGCGAACGCTGTATGCTCCTGCACTTCCATTTGAGGCGGATCTTGCGACTGTAGTCTTTGATCTGCTAGGGACTGGAGTTGTGGGCGTTCCTGGTGGTGGTGTGCCGCCTCTTTGCACTTCTTGAACAGTCTTCTCATCAGCAGCCGTACCTCTCATGCCAATGAGGAAATGATCCTGGTTCTCAATTAAGAAGACAAGAACATCCTGACTCAATAGATACTCGTCGGGTACCATATCATGTTGTGGATGTGTAAGCATGCCGGGCTGGAAGATTGCTGCTAGATTTCTAGAGTCCATCCGATTCTCGTCTGATTTGGAAGCGAAAACCGCCAAGAGATCAAGGATATATAGGAGGAGTTGTCGGTTTAAAGGAGGCAATTCAGTGATTAGTTGTTGATAAGTGGTGATTGCCTTGTTGACATCGAAATTCTCCAGAAAATGCGGACCCTCTGCGTCGGGCCCCTTCATCACATGGCCCTTCAAAGGCTCTCGGAAGCGTTCATACAGCTCCAACGGGATGGTGGGTTCCGGAAGCATATTGAGATATCTACGCAACACGTTTGCTGCATCGTGCACCGTATAGCCAGCCCAGTCGAGGCCCTTTCCATAACGGTCGGGCGAGTCGAATATGATGCGGAGCTCTTTGATGCGCTTCTCAGAACCGCTCAACCGGAAGATTCCCTCAACGTTGGTCGCTTCAAAAGTCAGCTCCAACCCTTCGCAACATCACAACAACGTTACTCACCCTTTTCCTTCAAGTACACGCCACACTTCGCAACAATAATCGGCACGTAGCCATAAATGTAACTCTTCCCTTCCGCATCGACGAGAGAGATTGCGACGTTTGCGTACGTGATGCTCTGACGGAGAGGCACACCAAAGATCCCTGTGGGTTGTTCTACTGGAGACATCAGAGACTTAGTATTGTCTTCACGTGTGGATTTCGAAAAGAAACCCGGGAGTCGCAGAGAAGATGAAGATAGGGTCTTGCGTCTTTCACTACTAGCAACTGCAGTGGTGGACTGTGTGGGTAAGTCGCCAAAGCTGCACGGATCTGTCGTGCGCCGCTGAGCGCGACTAAAGGAACGGATGCTTGCAAAGCGCTTCATCTGTTTGTGGCCACTTGCACTGCTGCTGCCAGTGGGCACAGACTTGTTTGTCATATCTTCAAGGACGCTTCTTGATTCCCTCTTTCTCAAGTTCTGTGGGGTCGGGGTTTCAGGAGCTTCGAAAATATCTTCCAACGAGAGCCGTCTTGCAGGTGCAATACCACTCAGAACTTCTGAAGGGGTACCTTCTGCGACCGGACTCCCTTCATCCATGAAGCCTTCTTGAAATACGCTGGCTAGATTGCGGGGGATTCTGGACTTGAATATTTGACGCGAAGAGTTCAACGACCAAGCTTTCCGAAATTGACAATACCTACCAGGTTTTTCTACTGCTTTCGAGGGAGCTTTTGAGAACCCTTTCCACCATGACTTCAGATTCGCTTTCGTGGGAGGGGAGGTAGCTTGTCCTGCTGCTGCTGCTGCTGCTGCTGCTGCGGAGGGGACGGGAGCAGGTTGCGGGTTGGCGAAAGGCTGCTGGGCAGAAGGCAGACCGGACGCCATGTCGAGGGAAAATCGACGCAGCTGCTGATCGCCGAAAGGAGGAATCTGTGGTTGCTAACAACGTTGAGGTCGGAGTATGTAGAAAGCCGCGAGAGACAAAGCAGATGTCGGGCGGGGAATTTTAAATTTGTTGTCGCAGATATTGGGCTCGACAATGCAGATGCAGGTACCGATCGCCTTCGGAGT
This sequence comes from Pezicula carpinea, assembly GCA_026119845.1. Lineage (NCBI taxonomy): Eukaryota > Fungi > Ascomycota > Leotiomycetes > Helotiales > Dermateaceae > Pezicula > Pezicula carpinea. The sequence continues at coordinate 415,513 of JALRMK010000005.1, read as the reverse complement.
TTTCGCGACAGTGGAAGCAGGACGTCCACGACCCGTATGTCCAGAAGACAGCTGTGAAGCTACAGGCTCGCAGCCAACGCGATCACCACCAGCTGGTTCTTGAGGGGTTGTCAATCCGGGATGGGGGGAGGGGCGGAGGGGGGTTCGTTGACTGTCGATCTGTGAGGCGTAGCGTGGCGGCTGCGACGCGACCGGGGCAACGAGGGTGGAAAGTAGTGTGGCTGTGGAGCGGAGAGGTATGGAGGAGGAGGGCAGGCCTGAACTTCGGAAGGGTGCTGAGCAGTCTGGAGGACCAGAGGATGCGCGTCGTGCGCGACAAGAGGCGAGTGGTGGTGACAGGAGCGAGGAGGACGAGGAGGACGAGGAGGAGGGAGGCTTGGAGAGGTGCAACTCATTGAATGATGCTCCAGGTGCTCGCAGCTTTCAGTCACATTATCGGCTAACGCTTTTGGGAATGGCTGCTAGCTCCTGGACTGGACCTGCTGACAGGCTGTCACTACCGCGCGCGCGCTGGAGCTTGTTCATGCATTTGCGCCCTGTTCTCTCAGCTGTTCTATATTTCGTCCTGTTATGGTGGAGAGCACGACGGCCAGCACGACGATCAGTCTGAGTTGTCAGAAAGCACTGCGATGCCATCACGCAATTCCGAGCATCCTGCTGTTACCCCAATATCCCAAGGGACTGACGGTACATGGGCATCCTCGGAAGGACGCCTTATGGCAATTTGGGGTATCTCGAAGCGAGATGCCAATTTTAGCTGCGAGTCTTGTTCCTGGCTATGTTGCATCATCTTGGATGTTGGAAGGGCTCCATCGCCGAGGATCCAGAGTTGGCAGCACAGAGCACGAGAGCGACCGAGGGAACTGGGAGCCAAGGTTGGCTTATGTGTTCTGTAGCTATTGACGAGCCTCATAAATCGGCCCAAAAGAAGATACCTACTGTACAAGTCCCAAGACAAGGACCTACCTATAATTATCCAAACGAAATCTAGCCCTCGTGATCAACACTCTGCTGGTCTGGTGGTCGGGCGGGACTGACTTCATCGGAGGAGGCCAATCTTACCGCAGCATGGAAGATCGCCAGAGCGCAGTCACCACCAGAACCACCAAAATAAATGCTTAGTCATCTTTGACCTGAGATGTAAGGCCACGACAAAGCTATCAAAAAAGTCCCATTGCGGAAGCTAGGTACCTAACCGGACGAGCATCATCAGCCTCTACAGAACTTCATCAACGTCCCTCCAAACTTCTAAACTCAGCCCAACCTCCCTAATCCCTCCAGTTCCTCAATACCCTCAGGACCAAAGTCCAGTCTCATTTTCATCATGGAGTTCGTACAATTCCCCCTTAAACCCGCCATGCATTACACTAACAGATCAACAGCGGCCTTTCCAACGCAGAGCAGAGAGAGTTCCAGAGTCGCATGGAGCGAAAGCAGATGAAGGATTTCATGGGCGTAAGTCAAATTCTGCTTTGCCATTTGATACACTGCATTGGGACGGCATGAGCAGACCCTTTGAATAAATACACGACGTTGGGACCGCGGATACAGAGAATGCCTAGACAACCACGAAGCATTTACATACCACAAACCCGCCAAACTCGCATCTCAGAAGGTTGGATACATGGTGTTGGAAGCCTGTCAGGACTATGAAGCCCAAACAGGACAGGACTCAACTGCAAAGCCGGCCAGGCAGATAATACGTGGAGGCTTTTCAAATCCAGCGGCAACTCTCAGGCCAGAGGAAAGGCCATTGCAAACGTCTTCGTCATTCCATCTGCATTGCGCGCAATTTTTATTGCGCTTCTCAACACGTCAACTTCGTCCAAGTCCCTGTGGGCCTCCCTTCCAACGCAAAAAATCGCTCATCCCCTCGCCCTCAACAACACCCCTTCAAACCCTCAAACCATCCCATTAGCCCTCCAAATACCACCACCAATCTCTGAAATGACCCAACTGACAGGTCCCATACAGATGTTCTCCAACCTAGTAAACCACTGCTTCGAATCCTGCGTCGACGACTTCACAACCAAATCGCTAATCGCCCGGGAAACCGGCTGCGTAACACGATGCGTTCAGAAATTCATGGCTGGGTCAGAGAGAATCGGTGTAAGGTTCCAAGAAGAACAGGCCAAGATGATGAGCCAGCCTCCTCCAGGTCGTTGAGACGGGTGAGCATAGTAAGCTCAGGCCAACCATCTATACCCTACGACAATATAGTGTGGTGATAGGGGACCTGGGAAGTTGGGAAAATCAGGCGAGGCTCGATGGCGAGGGCGAAGGGGCGTGTAACAAAGGTCATAAAAGGGGATGTGGAAAGTCTGGAGATGATGTTTGTATGATAGTGAGGGGGAAGTTCTTGTATGCTGTTGATATTGATGCATAGGGAGGAAACGAAAGATAACGCAAGGGATTTGTCAGTCATGACCAAATACAAAACCAGAATCACAACTTCTTACTACCACGTAACCACATTATCTTCATGATAAACAAAGCAAGATTAGAGAAGGGTGGGCCTCTCCTTTCTCTTTTACCAAAACACCGAGCCTGCAAACCTTAGCTTCTATTCTTTCACTCAGGCGACTCCATCCATGCCACCTTACCCAGGGACCAGGAGCTAGTTGGGAGGAATCGAACCTCCTTTACAGGCTGCTCTGCTATTGATTGAGTTATCGGTCTATCCCTAGGCAATTCTAGTTGTACTGGGTATGAATGTTAGGGTCAGGCCATCGTTTTCAAGTTATTCAAGAACTACGCTTTTCATGATTTCTAGCTATAGCCTCAGCCTTACTATTTTACTTACAAGGACCCAAGATCTCATCTGGGCCAGGGTAGTGGACCGGTGCATCTGCCCTCAGGAGACATTTAGGGCTGCGGTATTTCTCAAGGGCAGGAATCAACCACTGAATCTCAGTTGGTAATTCTGCCGAAGTCGCGACAACCAAAGGTGGGCAAGAGCACAATCAAGCATAGAGACAATATATTGGGTGGGCAATCTTCGTATTTTTGTTTCTCCTCTCTCCATATCTCTATTAACACTCAATTCGAGGCCGCTTTGTATCCCATGCCATACATCGCCATCACCTCCATGTAATTAGTTTACGGCAACCTGTACGCATGTTCCTATCCATGCTTGTGCCCTCTCGACCTATGAATACCATTTTGCTTTTCGCCCCCGACTCGCTCACGAATTTCCCACCCAAAAAAACTCGATGCAAGTGCAAAATGCCAAAGCAATGCAATGCTACAAGTCCATCGTGTATCTTTGCTGTGTGATAAACAGCCCTAAAAGCCCCAGGCCATAGTCGCAATAAGGAGAGACATTACTATCATTAATGTAGTAGAAAACCGACGAGTGACCCAGCGCCACGCTATGCAACGCAATAATTCAAACGAAACAAGAGTCAAATCATAGGACTCCTGCCACTACCACTCCGACCATTCCCAAGACCACGCCCACCTTGACGTTCTTAGAGCTAGCAGCTCCTGATTGGAGACTTGCTTGGCCATTGGAGGTCTGAGTGCTGGCCGCACCTGAGCCCGTGCTATCGGAGTCAGCAGTGGGTGCGGCTACAACCACAACGGAGGTAAAGGTGCTCTTTTCTCCATTAGCGAAAGTAGTCGTGTATGCAATGCTCGTCGTAAGCGAAGAAGTGGTGTGAGGCTTTGTATTAGTGGTTTGTCCAGCGGAAGTCGTTTTTTCTGTGGTTTTGGCTGTAGAGGTAGGAGTGTTAGAAATGGTTTGAGTAGACTGGACAGCAGTAGACTGAGTAACAGTAGACTGAACAACAGTAGACTGGACAACAGTGGACAGAACAACAGTAGATTGGACAACAGTGGATTGAGCAACGACGACAGAGGTCGTAGCGGTAGTAAGGAAAGTAGACGCAGGACCGGAAGACCCCGAGGAAATTACAGTAACAACTGCAGTCGAAGCTGAAGTAACAAAAACTGTGGAAACAGGAATAGAAGCAGGTTCCGTAGTCTCCGAAGAAATGGAATCGGCAGTGGAAGTAACTGCTGGACGTGTTGTGTTAACAAAGGAAACATTGAAGGTCAAAAAGACCAATGCGGAAGGCTGGGCGATGGAAGAAGCCGCGAGACCCTACTGCTACAGAAGGCGCAGGGCTCCCTTTCAAAATAAGTGCATAATTAGGCATAATAAAAAGCGAGAGGCGAAGTGAAAATGCAATCAGAGCTGATCAGCTATAACGTACCTGTAGTAGTAGGCGTTGACTTTGCTGTGGTAACCGTAGTCTCGCCTGTAATAACAACTTGAGTTGTAGTACCATCTTGTGTAGTCTCGGCTGTTATCGTGGTCTCGACAACAACACTGGATGTGACCGCAGTTGTAGCAGTTGTAGCAGGTGCCTCGCTAGTCGTTTCCTTTGTCACAGTTGTTGGCGTGGTTTCTGCTTCCGTTGTTGCCGTTACAGTTGCAGTTGGCGTAGCCGTAGCCGTAGCGGTGGTAGAAGCAATGGTCTGTTTCTGGGTAGAGGCAGGGCTCGTTGATGTAGCAATTACGGTAGCTGTTGTCGAAACCCCAACTGTTGACTGAACGACAGTTGTCGAAGTGGCCGGAGCAGTGCTGGCAGCGGAGGTACTGTCGGCAGAGGTGCTGCTGTTTCCTTGACGCTTAGCCAGTTCAATCAAACTGCTCGCCTCAGCGGCATTCTGGTCATACACCGCAGCCATTGCAGTGTGGTCCTCAGGGAAGATGCCATGCTTGTACTTGTCGGACACGAACTCGCGGAGAGCATCGTGAAGCGAGGAAGGCTCAATGGACTCGAGAAGTTCCTGGAACTTTCTTCGGTCTTCGGCAGACGCAACTCGAGGAGACATATGCTCTGGGAGAGCAGAGCAAATGGTGAAAGTGAGGACAGACACCAACAGGAGGACCGCGAGGGACCGGCGGACGAACGACATCTTGCGTGAGCAAGGCTGAGGGTGAACAGGAGCTTGATGTTGTTGTTGATGTTGTTGTTGTTGCTGCTCAAGGTCGGGAATGAGTCGCTGCTCGAGATCTTGAGTCTTTTCGAGGTTAGCTAGAGTCATCTTTCCTGTGTCCGACTGGCAGGGTATCGATGTCTAGTTATGGGCGGACGTATGCAGAGCGCACCAAAAGCAGTAATTGTGTTGCGGTGCAACTGTTGCCGCTGAATCCACCTGTATGTGCTTGGGACCGTATGTGCTTGTATGGGAATCAACGAATAACAGGATGCAGGCACAGCAAGTAGTGCGAAGGCGAGGAACAAGAGTGGCGGTGGGATGCAAGCAGAATGACCCTGGAACATGTACAGTACAGTAGTTGCAGAAGAGAAGGAGGAGGAGGAGAAGAGGGAGAAGAAGAAGAAGAGCAGCACGAGGCAAAGCAGGCACAGTTGCCTTAAAGAGTGGTGGCTAGCATATCAGCGCAAGAGCCATGCGAACAAGAATAATGAACAAGAGAGGAAGGCGGCAGCAGCCAGCCAGCCGGGGTTAATTCTCGCTAGAGCTCTGATGCGCTAGGCACGGTCTGTAGGACTTACCACGGGCGGGGCCGTCTACAGAGGTCCTGGTCCTCTCTTTTGCCTAGGCAGGTACCTACTTCTACCTACCTCCTCGCTGCTGCCTTGCATTCCAGGACGAACCGTCATCAGTATCAAAAACAGTGGACCTCTGCACCAAAACAAGCTTCAACACAAACTCAACAAGAGGATCGATACCCTCCCGCAAGAAGTACAGTAACAATTCGATCTTCGGAATCCCTCCAACCACCTCCAAGTCTCCATGTCCAGACTCCAGAGTGACAAAGGCAGTCCTGTAGCGACCTGACCCCACTCGCCATCATTTGCCGGTCGTGCCCAAGAGAGAAGAAAGGATGGTGCCAGGGTGCGCGCAGGGTCCATCATTCTCTCAGCAAAAACACGCTATTTGACTGTGCGAGTTTTGTTTCTTGCTGCCGAATTCAAGAATCCGGTGGTATGAGGACATGGACAATAACAAGAATGCTGTGTCAAATCGAAAGAAACCCCTTGCTCACCTTCCCACTACTTTTGATCCCGCACCCTTCTCTACTGTATCCTTCCCTGCACTCCTGAATTTGGATGGATGTCGTTTGACTTTCTGGTAAAGACGAGAATGCAATTCTACTCTATTGAGTTTGACGTCCCTTGGCTAGATATTGCATGGGTTGATACGCGATGAAGAATTGTCTCAACAACAACAACAGAAGCTGCCCGAGCATTCTCTCTTAAACCTAGCTGTTTTCCTGAAGATTTACGGGTTCTCTACGACAAGAGCACAATTCAGTCTTCAAATGTGGTCAAAATCTTGGTTTTTGGCCCAAACACAGGCTAGACAGCACTACGCCCTGACTAAATGCGCTTAAACGTTGCTCTTGTCGCTGCTCATGCCCTCATGCACAAGTAGTCGAAACTTGGATGAACTTGCAACTTTCCGGCTTACATTCTGCAGTGTCATGTCCTTAAGCAGCAACGTATACCCCGCCTGACCAGCTTCTTCCCTCCTTGCGGCGCATTGGCATGGCCAACACCTGACGTTTCGCGTTCCCGATCGTGCGGATGGTTAGGACGAATTCCACCCCAAACTCTCGTATCGCTAGCGGAAAGTTCACCATGCCACGTCGAAATGTGGTTGACAAACTTCCAAGCTTTATTAAACCTCTTATTTATTGCCGCCAGCTTCTCTATTATTATATTTGTTATATTGTTCACGTCTTCTAGTTATATTAGTCCAGCGTGTTGACGACGCCGACGACGACGACGCCGCCTTTCCAGTCGGCTGCACGAAGTCTACGTCATAGCGGAGTGATTTACAGGGTGTCGGGAATCCCTCCGTGCTGAGTAAAATAGAAAGAAAAAACAATAGACCCGGGCCAGCTCTGAGCTCGTACGACAATAATCCGTTGCTGTTGGTTCGTTCGTCGGAAGATACAAATGTGAAACTCAAAGCCTCTTTTGAAGATCCTCCCAATACGAACATGAGCAACGATGAGGTCCACGACCGCGGAAATGGCACATGGCCTCGACGCTGAGTGGATGCTCAATTGGCCAATCACTTTGAGAACTCGGGTGCGAAAGGTCCAAGGTTGCAAAGCTACCTACTTTATGCAGGGTTTATGCACGGGGCTATCAATAGAAAAGTTTAGCGTACAAGCTTTGTGCAGATCATTAGCTAGGTACTGGCTGACTGTGGCACCGTGCACAGTACGGTAGTGCGTGCTGAACTTCTTTCGCCTCTTCCACTCGTTCAGCGTCAATCTTTTTCGTCGGTGTTGGGGGTGTGTAATCGTACGTATCTTGGAGGCTGTGCTGGTTGAAAGGAACAGGAGATGGAGTTTTGAGGTGATAAAGTCAGACGATTTCTGAAGTGGTGAAGTGTCAAAGATCGTGTGCTCAGTCCCATCTCTTCTCTTTGGTCGAGTTTTGCCCTTCGTACGGAGACGTCGGAGAGAGAAGGCATGGTTTCTATGAAAAGAAAAGACCAGTCCACCTGTGTTCGGAGTCGTTGCGCTGGGGTCGCCTCCTTCGCCACTTCGCAGCTACAGTATTAGTAGTACTGCACTCGCAATGCTTTCTGGTGTGGGCAGCCTTGAAGACTATTGGGTTATCTCAAGCTAAGTCGCGGCAATATTTTGCAGACCGCCTTTGCGGCAGAACGTCCTGTTGCCAAGAAAGCGGCGAGCCTCATATGATTTTAGACATTTACATGTATTTCGTCCTGTTTCTAGGCACATTGGCGAAAGCAATTGAGCTCTATTGATACTTTCACGTGGTATAAAGTCTATTTCCAGCTATCTTTATGAGAGTTTATAAGAATAGTGGGATGGCATTTATGTTGAAGAGAAGCTCTCTTGGCTGAAGTATGTTATCACTGCTAGCTACATCGGGTGCATCTACGAGTAGTGCATCTAGTTCATGTCATCAACAACGAATAGCCTTTTTAAGGCTGCTTGATAATATTCTCGATGGAGGCTTTGGCCCGATTTACTTCCCCAAAAGCTAGTAGATTTCACCCCGCTGCTTGGTGGTGTGAGAAGTCTTGCACGCCTGATCGAGTATCTACTATCAAAAGCAAGTGCCGCAGATGCCTCGACCAAACAAGACATTGAACAAAGCAATACTGTAAGGAAGAGCTGCGTTGCTGCGAATGCCCCCTTCAATTGCGAGATGGACAAGGATTAGTTCCCCTTCAAGACCGTCGGCCTGTATGACAGACATAATTCAAGTTCTGCAATCTATAGCAAGCGTATATGTAATTAGCTTTTACCATCTCTCCAGTACCGTTCGCTCTCGCATGCGACTTCACCACCATTAAATTCATCATTGAGTTCTCGAGAGCCAACAGAAACACTTCATCTCCTCAGTCATAATTGCAAGTGTCGATATCCCACCTGATGTTCCTGGTGCATAGCCATCGAAAAGTGTTGTGGACTTTCCCCCGCTAAACCCTTCATGTGCAAGAAGGTAAACCGGTAACCTTGCCCCAACCTCGGCCAGGTCAATGCCACGGAACCTTTTCTTTCCCTTCAAGCACAGCGGCGCAATCGTTCTCTCGAAGTGGTCGATCAAGTTTGTCTAGATCTAGAGCCTTGCTGTAGCTTCGAGTTTTCGGTAGCATAATGTCGCATCGAAAGTGCCAACGCGGTTACTGGTCACGATGAGAATTCCTGTCCACCGTCAGTAAACTTTATCTGTCTGCAAAGGGGATCATTGATATCCTGGGATCAAATCAGCATAATGCTCTAGGAATTCTGCCATCAATTACCTTAGTGGTTTGAGTCCAGCAAAGTTTGAGACCCAAAGATACCAGAAACAATTGCATTTCGGCAAAAGTCCTCAAGCGAGCGCTACTCAACGAAACCTACAGTAGGTACTAGGTACCTATGTAAGAAAAGGGACATTCTTATACAACAAAACGGATCTTGAAAAACTGGTTTATCTACACAATTCCTTTGTTTAACGTTAGTTAAAAGGCTACTCTATCCTTTGTAAACCCAAAAAGCCCCAAAGGATCAAGTCCATTCACAACTTCATACAAGGCCGGCGAGACGGAATAGCTATCACTACCAATGTTCTCTTCTCCACCCCTAAACCTTGAATAATAATGTCGAGACGAAGCACGCGAACAGCAGGGAGTCTTCTACCTATATGATATTCTTACAGACCGATCAAAATGCGTCTGTCGCTCCCTGGCAGCGCCCTCGATTGCTGCGTTGCGGGCTTCCCTGTTCCACTCCCGTGGAATCAGCCAGAAGCAGATGTCCAACCCGTCCTTACGATGCCTAACAACCTCTCTAATAAACTCCTGCCATAAATCTTTGTTCTTGACGGCAGTGTTGCGGGTGTTCTTCCACTCTCTCCAACCCCAGCTACGAACAGATTTTGCCGCACCTTGAGTAACATAATCCGAATCCGTTGCAATCACGAGGCGTGTCCAGCCATCGTGGTACCACTCCCGGCACTGTAGGACAGCGACGACGGCACGCAGTTGAGCGCGTTCTATAGTCGGACGTAAAAATTTGCCGGATGGGCCATGGTCCTCGAGACGACCTGACATCATTCCTATGCCAGGAAAATATTGTTCCGCTGCCCTAAAGATGAATCCCCAGCCCAGAGCATCCTCTCGCCTTGTCCCGTCGGTATAGACGAGAAAGTCGCTATGGTTGGATCGGTGTGCAAAACGTGGCCATCGACCTTGTTGAAGCCTGCAAGAGAACAGGCTCCCTGGGGTATCGGCAGGGGACGGAGGGGTGAAGAGACGGATGTCTGGAATAATGGACTCGCAGACGACGTTGCCGTCCCCATCATGCCATGTCGTTCTAGTCGTGCTTGGGAAGAAGACACCCTGATCCATAGCATCCAGAGCGTACGCGTAGATTGGCAGAGACGCGTCACTGCGGAAAGATTGTAGAATATTTTGTTTGTCTTGTGTTGTCGGCAGCTTTCGGGTTCCGAGTTGTCTTGCAATGAGAACCTGCATATGCGTCAACTGCGCAAGCCAACTCCTCTCCGCGAGTTGTGGTGGCAGCGGCGACCATGTGGGAGCGCTATCGTCGTATCCAGCATTCCTGGCATACATAGGAGATCCTGGCGGTGGCCGAAGAAGCACTTGTATCCGAACTTCAAAGATCTGGTTTCGCATGTTCTCCCAGGATGGCCCAAGCAAAAGCTGAATATGCCTGAGGTGGTCTTGGCCAGTAATAATGAGTCGGCGAGTGGGAATTCTAAAGCAGGTGGTCATTAGCTTAGCTCGTCTCGCTCGATTCTGTTCAATCTTACAGTGGATGTATCAAACCACCTCGCGAGGGCGTTGTCAAATTCAGATATACAGCAAGGGACCTCGCATTGGGGTCCTCATACGCTTTGTTATTGTAGTAGGCGGTTGGGGATGCAAAGAGTACTCCAGGACCTTTCATACAGATCTTCTTGTGTTCTTCCCAGTCAACGTTTTGGCATTGAAACGAGCAGTAGAAGGTTAGCTGGCACCCGCCGCAGGGCCATAGTGGCTCCGCTAAAGCAGAAGAATCCTTCTTGCATACTCTGCACCGCTCTGGGGAGTTCACATCAGATGTTTGGGCTTGGTTTGTCCAGTCGTCGCGCACCAGGCTGTTCTGGACACTTTTAAGGAATTGAGTCCAAGACTCATCCGATGCATTGATATCTGCCCTAGACGCGGGATACACCTCGCATAACTCTCTTCGTACCCCCAGTGTCTTGAGCTTTTCCTCCATGGCACATCCCAGATCAGCATGCTCAGTTGCCCAGCTCCAAGGAACGTAAGACGTGATTTTGGAGTCGAGACCGGATACAAAGGCTTCAACGAGTAAAGCGATAACAACATCAGCTTTCATGGCAATGGTTGGCAGAGACAAGATGTTGCGTGGGGCTGTGAAGTGAGCAAATCGAGTCTCTCGATGTAGTACCTGAATAAGATCGCCTGGTGCAAAAGGCCTAGTTCTTATGGTGAAAATCCATCGATTCGGGATTTTGGGTGCTGATTCTAGAGGGCATGGGAGGTTATTAAAGTGTCTGATGTTGGATTCCATGGTGGTAGAGCGGTAGAGACTTGTAGATGCTGATTGTGTTAAGGATTGACGTCTAGTCACCTCCAGAGGAGATGTTCCAGGGTAAGGTCAAATAACAGTGCTAGGTAAGAGACCAAGCTAAAGAGAAGATGGGTTGAAACAATAAACCAGCTAGAAGTATCTTGCTGGTATTTCTAAGACAAGGGAATATGCCTTTTGCTAATGAGACAGGATGGGAAGAGGGAAATGTATGTGAGAGAACATAAGCTTCTTACAATACCTACAGAGCAGCTTGCTACTGCTTCATGTTTTCATATAATCCTCCCAGGAAAGAGCAGATGAGGAACTTCTATTCCTCCAGCTGGTTCCAGGTTGAAATATCTTAGAAGCCGCGACCTGCCTCAGGCGTAAACAAGTACAAGCTTGCAAACGACTTAAGCGAACTAGGTAGCTTACAAAACTTCAACTTCTCTCCTGAATCTTCTCCCATCGGCAATTCCTGATGTCAACTCGACACAATGACGACGAAATACTGTCGCATCGTTACGAATCTGTGAGTGAGGTAGATTTCAGTCATCCTTGATAGCCGAGGGTGGTCACCTAGGAACTTTGCTCTCAAATCCCACTGATGAAAGCTTGCCCTGCCTAGGTAGATCTTGACCTCAAGGCCTGATGCGCATCCTGAAATTCCCCATTCCCTTCTTTGCCTCTTGGGGCTAACATACCTACGCGCTTCGGACAGACACACAACGTCTCCAGTCCCTTTTCATGGCTGTGCAGATCACGAGCGAGCGCAAGAGCAAAGCAAATGTTCCAAGAAACCAAACCCTCGCGTTGCGCGTTTCTGGAATATTCCATCTTCTCAGAACTGCTTTTCTCAAAGACGTGAGATGGCGGACTAAAGATGTGAAGACATGCCTGGTGTATGGGGTCGGGGGGAGGATCCGGGGAAGCTGACGCCCTTGTACGGTAGGTTCAAGGTTGAGTTTAGCCATAAGCATGTCATGTTTCTATGCAAGCTTGTGTTCTGGTCTATGCAAGGCAGAAAAGGGATGGCCGTTCTTTTTAATATAAACATGAAATGATCGCCTAGGAAAAGCATTGGTGAATTGCTGTATGCCTGGCTAGTAGGTAGGTAGGTGTTAGGTGGTACCTAGCCTTAATGACAATCCTCAGGCCACCAGGCTCAAAGAATGGCGCATGACGCTCAGTGGCGGCTAATATTACACAACACTAGTGCGGGCAAGCTGTTCGAGAGCCACAAACATAGCCGCGAAATTTCTCTCACCGGCCTTCTTACAACAACCCTTCGAGTCCTCGACGTATATTCTGTCGCATCGTACCATTTATCCTATCAAATCGCCAACATACAGCCATTGATACGTCTTATTATATAGACGTGGAGTCATCCGGTCAGTTGGCCCTCCGGGAAGCCTGGGCTAGGCGCACATTTTCACTCTGACCAACAATTCGCGCCCGTCAGCTGGAGATGAGGCATTTGAGGAACAGCACTAATATTCCACTCTCGCAGATTTTCTACTCGCCCAGTAGACAAAACACCCACGACAGCCTTTGGTCGAGTCAAAGGCAACCCTACACCACGGCTTTCGCAGCCGCAAACGTCGTTTCTGACCACGATTTCTCCCTACGACCCAACCGCCACATCATCAATACCCTTCCACCCCCTGTTGCTACAGTCTAAGCAGCTCGAGCAGTTCCTCTTTGACCTGTCTCCAAACACCCCATTTCAGTCCGAAGATTCTCAGCTGCCGCATAGCAGAGGTTTACAAGGCCTTCCTCTAGCAGAGGAAGAGTCGAGCCGACCTCGTCAGATCAGCACAGGATCTGATCAATACAGACCTCCATAACACCCTTTTCCAACACACGTACGTCTCAGCGATTTTTCAAACCACATGTGACAATAACTAACGAAAGATCAGTTAACCAAACAAACTTACCTCGTATTTTACCACGAGGATATGTCACCTTCCGCTATCACTGCCATCGAAACCACACCAAGTCTTACGAGCATCAATTCGTCCTACGAAAAGAGCTCGTATGTTGAATTCAGTCTCAATGGCGGGAACATACCAAAACAGATGATAGGGGTAGCTTTGAAAGAAAGGGTAGAAAACATTGATCATGATATCTGCGAGCCAGGTGATGAAGACACGTTCTTCGTAGCTGATCTCGGCGAGGTCTATCGGCAACACATGAGATGGAAGAAGAATCTGCCAAGAGTCAAGCCCTTCTATGGTGAGTTGATTTCACTCGGACTATGGACACGTGCTAATTAATAATACAGCGGTCAAGTGCAACCCTGACCCCCAAGTTCTCCGCCTTCTAGCAGAGCTTGGAACTGGCTTTGATTGTGCCTCCAAGGCCGAGATTGAACAAGTATTGAAGATGGATATTGATCCAAACCGTATTATCTACGCGCAGCCATGTAAGACCAACTCTTATGTGCGCTATGCCAAGAACAACGGAGTCAAGCAAATGACTTTTGACAACACCGATGAGCTGTACAAGATCAAGCAACTTTACCCTGACGCCGAGCTCTTCTTGCGCATCGTTACGGATGACTCCTCCAGCTTGTGCCGCCTCAGTGTGAAGTTTGGAGCGCCTCTTGACACCACCGATGTTCTCCTTGCTTTGGCCAAGGAACTGGGTCTCAACGTTGTAGGCGTCAGTTTTCATGTTGGTTCTGGGGCATCTGATCCCCAAGCCTACATGAACGCTGTCCGTGATGCTCGCGTCGTTTTTGACGAAGCATCGGTTCATGGCTACTCTCTTCGTACCCTGGACGTCGGTGGCGGCTTTAGCGGTGACACTTTTGAAAGTATGGCTGCCGTCCTCAGCGAAGCCTTGGACGAATACATGCCTGCCAACATTTCCGTTATTGGCGAGCCAGGCCGCTATTACGTCTCTTCAGCCTTCACGATTGCGTGCCCAATTATCGCTCGGCGCACTATCGAAGACCCCACCACACGCGAGAAGAGCTACATGGTTTATCTCAATGATGGAGTCTACGGCAATTTCTCATCGATCATGTTTGACCATCAAAGCCCCATTGCTCAGGTCTTGCGCACCGGCAACCGCTCCTACTACGACAAGCTCTCTGCTCAAGAGACATCTACAGGAGTAAAGTATTCAATTTGGGGCCCGACTTGCGACGGCATTGATCGCATCACAGAGAGCATCCGATTTGACCACGAGCTTGATGTCGGTGACTGGTTGTACTTTGAGGATATGGGTGCCTACACCAAGTGCTCCGCCACTAAATTTAATGGCTTCTCCGACTCCCATGCGGTTGTCTATGTTGCCAGTGAGCCTGGTGCCAAGGCTCTTCTTGGCATGAAGTGAGTTGGACGGAACTCGATCATGTCCTTGGTTTTTGTGTGGTCAACGAGATTCGGAACCCGGACGCCAAGGACGCGATTGACGATACATGTACATGGTCGAGACTTGGATTTGTTCGGCCATATCTTTTTGTTTTAGAGAAACACCATTTTTAGAAAAACCCACCAGGTTATAGACTTTGGTTGGTGGCTTGGCGATACAGAACGAGACGAAAGCAGTTAGATTTCTTGTCAATAAAAAAATCCAGCCATTCTTTTATCTACTGCCATGATCTTGCGAGTGATGGAATACTCCCTCCTTGTGAACGGTCCTAGTTGTCCCTGCCTCAAGTGCATACTGCTTAAGCCACAGCAGGAATCGGATTTCCAGGAATGGAGTTGGGGTTGGACACCACTCTCGCCTCATTAAACCCCTCCTGGCATCAAATGCTGCACCAACTGGCGTCATTCCCACACCGACCATGTGTAGAACAGCAAGTCCCAAATCCACTGCCCTCACAACTGACATTCACGCCACAAGGAGAGTACCATCACTGCTAAACATTAGAGGGAGGCGAAGAAACCTGCGCCACGACCTCCGGAACTAACCCCTCAAATTTCTCGTTAAGCAAATCACTCTACCGTCTTTGCATCATGATCCTCTTCCCCGAAGTACTACAGGTACCAAAGCCTGCCTGACAACCACCCCCGCAATAAGCAGTTGTAAAACCACAATAATTCGAACCCGAGCAACAATTCCCGAAGGTACTTCCCTTGCATGTCTTTCCTGCTGCTGCTCCGCATCTTGCGTCGTTGCTAATTGCTAGTGTGGATACGGCTTTTGACGTGGTGGATGAGGGGGCTCTTGTGCTTGAGGTGGAAGAAGACGACGAGGACGAAGACGAGATTCCTACCGTGATGGCTTGCGGGTTCCAGAATAGGTTGTTGGGATCGAGGTCGGTTTTTATCTTGATCAGTTGGTTGTAGAGCGTTGTGCCGTAGTATTCGGATATCACTTGGTCCTGGGTTAAGTCTGGATCGAGGTAGTTTATGTACGCACTGAAGTCGCCGTCGGGTTGAGGGCTTGTCAGAGCGTTGTTGAGGTTGTCTATGAAAGCTGTTGTTGCTGGGTTGTAGGGTGGTTGGCTGTTGGATGTGAAGCCGTAGTTCTGTTTGTGTTAACTGATATTCCTATATTGAATGATGCGAGAGGTGTGTTATATGTAAGTGGGTTTGCGAATCGGATATCATACATACCTGGAAGACCCAGAGAGCATCACGTTCCGAGTAAGCTGAAGATCCGACAGCTGGCACGTTAATCTGGCTTCCTGCTCCACCATAGAGATTGATGATAGAGAACCAAGGTGAGGGGGCACTGCTTCCTTGGTTGATGATGTAGTTGAAGAAACTTGTCAAGGCTGTTGCGGTCAATGGCTTGCTGTTCTTGGTGACGATTGACTTTGCATAGAAAGTATCGTGAAGATTGTATCCTGTCAGAGGTTGCTGAAGAGGTGAGTTTCCTGCCATTGACTGCAGAGATGCCGTCCAGTTTGCCGGTGTGATGGTTGTTGAGGCAGGCTTTGGGAACCCGTTGATGATTGCTGGAAGAGTGACCGTTTGGAACTTGTTCTGGTCGCATTCCATGCTAGTAAGAAGAGGAATGTCAGTTAAATCACTTCGGGAATACAGGGGAACTCGCTTGAGTTCTGTTCGCGTCTTAGCGACAATTTCAACGCAGTGGCCGGAGTCTTGCAAGGGAGTAATAGAGACGAGCAATAACTTACCACCATCCACCAATACTAAACGAGCTTCCATCAGCATAAATTCCAAACGAAATATTACTCTGAATATACACCGGATTGGCAACAAGCTTCTGCAGTCCGAGAAAAGCATTGGTGAGATTGGAAATATCGTTATACACGGCTGGAATCGAAACAGACCAGTTGATGACTGTTGTTGGAGCTGGTTTTGTTTGAAGGTAGAAGGTAGTCGCAATACCAAACATGTCGGCTGCACCCCTCATAGCGAAATACACTTCGGGGTATTGCGTGCTTGTAGTGTGGATTTGAGATCCGTTGGCGAGCACTACGTCTAGACCGATGATGGTGTCGAGAGCAAGTCCCCAGTAGCGAGAAGCATGGCCGTATCCACCGTGTGTAAAGTGGCCGCTGTGAAAGTTAATGAGTCAGTTTTTTGTGCTCCAGAAAGGGAATAGAGTGATAAAGTGCAAATCAAACTTGACATTGCACTCAACGACACTTGTGCTAAGTAACTAAGCGAAGTTGATTATCCCAGCCTCTTGAAGTTGAAGGATAGCCTTGCTCTCTTTCTTGTTTGCTCAAGTAAAGCCACTTCGCTTTAATTTCGGAATCGAGATAATACGTACCCAATACCAACACCAGGACAAGTCCCATGAGGTAGCCCTCTCTTCCCCTGATTATATATCCCCAACGCCATATTACCCAACCTAACCCCACCGCCAACAGTTGCAACCCCAGTACTACCATCAACACTAACACTCTGAAAGCCTTGCAGATTCACAATCAAACTCCCATCCTTGCCGCCACTAGAAAAACTAGCATAAGAATGACCTCCTGACTTGGCCTGTACTTTGAGTCCAGAGGCTGCGGCGCAGGTGACTGAGTCGCTCACTTGTTGGGAGGTGTTGGGTAGAGTGACGACTGCTGGTTGGTAAGCGAGACGCAGGTTGTAGGGCCTTACTAGAGAATTCCAGTTGGAGGACGTGGAGGTTGAGTAAGGGACGTTTTTAGAGGTGAGGCAGTTGGTTATGCTCTGTGCTCGGGGTTCCAACACGCTGGGATAAGTGAGTCCTTGGGTAGCGAAGGCAAGAATACTGAAAGCAAGCTGGCTGAAAGTGCAACGCATTTTGATCTGAGAACACTGTTAGCTGAATATCCTGCCCATTCAAATGCTATCAATACAGACGGACGCACAACACTGCACCCCCTTTACCCCTGAACGAAGGCTAGTCAAGACCTAATCTCAAGCTGCTCACTGAAGCGAGTACTGGAATGTGTTTGTCCAAAGCCTTCGTAACAATGCTACAGTATGTCTACAAAAGAAACCAACGACTCACGAGTTCCAAACCACCTGACTTCAGCCTAATCGCGTACACCAATGAATGAAGCCTTGAAGCCCAGAATACAGTTGGAGATAGTTCCGGAATTTCCGTGCAATCATAACCAGATTGAAAGTGTCAGGTAAGGAGGTTAAAGGTGAGGTTTGATGGGGAACGATTATTTAAACAGAGCAGCAAAATATAGAAAGGAGCCAGCAATTTAAGAAGAGAATAAATACACAAGGCTCGTATTGGCGCTAACTAACGGCGTGATGGCTTTGACGGCCTGCTAAAAGGTAGTACAACAATACTGTGCGTTCCTTTGTACGAGGCTTGCCAAGGACCGCTTTCCCCTCCACGAAGCTCGAGGCAATAACCATGCCCTTTTGTGATTGAGATTTTGGCGGATTTGACATAATACGGCTCTGTCATTTTGGCTGGTAGAACATGGAAATGAGAACTGATGTGACCCGGAAATGCGTGCATCGTTTAGGCATGCAGTGATGCGCCCAACGCAGCAAACATATGCTACTAGCTCATAGCTCAAAGCTGCAGGGTCGCTGGATGAAATGGCAGACGCTCTGGAAAGTTATATTGCTGAGATTGGAGATTTGGTACTGAACAGGCTTCCACGGGTGAGAATCCAGAATCATCTTATATCGAGGAATTACTCGTTCTGAGCGAAATAACGGGCGCCTTAGCTCTTGATGAAGCCATGTTCAAAAGTTGAATCTAATGTTGTGACATGGGCGTACTTGACCGGTTCTCAACGACCCGCAAGTCTTGTCAGCGCCGATCCGAAATAATCACTGGAGGCACTCAGCGAGAGCATGCCCAGAGCCAAACAACGCCAACATGAAAATGCCCTTCTCGCAAACCATGACCCCATTCCACCCGTAAAATCGTGGCCATTCAGCGTCCACGTTTAACAGCATCTAGTTCGTGCCCTCACGAACCGCCTTCTCCCCAGTTGACTTGTATTGGCCCCTGAGAAACTCTTCGACTTGTACATCATTCTCAGGTCTCGTAGGTGGAATGCCATTGTCTTTGACTGGTTCCTTCTCGGGCTCTTGGGGTGCTGATGATCGTAGACCTGGGATGTAAGAGCACACTTCGTCCTAATCAGCTTGTAATTCTGTACGCGCAAATAGCCACATGAAGCATACCCTTTTCAGTCAAGGTCTCCTCCTTTGCTGGTGGTGGTGCGCGTGAAGCTTCGTTCAATTGATCCTTAAAGGAGCCCTTCCTGATTGTTTGTCCATGTAAATCTTTTGTAAGCTCAGTCTTGGGAGCGCTTCCGTCTTGTGGAGGCGCGACTTTGCTGGCTACGGTCTCAACCGCATTGGAGACTTGTCCTCTTGCGACATCTAATTGTGTGGGCTGAGAAGACATCTTGAAGAGTTTAGGTCCTAATGGCAATGATTAGGTCAAGGTTCAAGGGGGACTGGCGCTTCGCAAGGCACTCACAGCATGTACTGGTTGATGAGAGCGTTCCTCTATTACATTGATATGAAGTCGTGGACAGTCGTAGTAAGCAAGGTAACTTATACAATGGCAGGATGAGATGGAGAGGAGAAGACACAGCATCCTTGGGTCTGACGTCAAGGGCCGTCTTTGAGGGGGATTGGATGCAAGGCAGCAAGCCAAGTCAGCAACGCTTTGCACACCGGTGCTTGATGTGTATAATGCTGATGCCGTGCCATTCCACGCATTGCAAAGACGCAGACGAAGGAACATCATCAACATCAAGGTACAACAACACTATTGGGCAATGGAAACCGTTGTTGGCATGGCCCTTGCATCTATATTTACAGGGGAATAGAGCGATAAGAGCCTTATCGAAAGCCCATGATTTTCTCACCCCACCACGTCTCATCTCATCCTCAACATCATCTTCTCTACATCTTCTACTATACGGCTTGAAACCCTCTTCGTCTCCCACAATGGCACCCATCCCAATAACAATAATCACCGGCTTTCTCGGATCCGGCAAAACTACCCTCCTCCTTAATCTCCTCCCGCAACTTCGCGCCCAGAACCCCACGTACAAACTGGCCCTCCTCAAGAACGAATTCGGCGACCTAGCAATCGACTCGCAACTCGCATCGTCATCCTCGATTTCTGGCGTACGCGAGCTTCTCAATGGATGTATCTGCTGCAACCTGGTGGGCCAACTCGATGTTGCGCTCGAGGAACTACGGACAACAGTGAATCCCGACAGGATAGTGGTAGAGACGAGCGGCAGTGCATTCCCTGCTACCTTGGCCATGGAGGTCAACCGGCTGGCGAGAGAAACTGGGGGGAAGTATGTTTTGGACGGCGTGGTGACGGTCATTGATGTGGAGCATTGGAAAGGCTACGAGGATACGAGCTATACAGCGAAGATCCAAGCGAAGTATACGGACCTCATAGTGTTTAACAAGTGGGAGAATTGCGATGAGAGGAGGTTTGATGACTGTCTCGATCGCGTGGGTGATATGGAGGTACCGATTGCATGGGTTAAGAGTGATAAGGGCAAGGTCCCCGCGGATTTGGTCTTTGGTGTTGATGGCGGGTTGGCGAGGGAGTTGGGAGAGGGGAAGGTTGACGGCCATGATCATGGACACTCACATGATCATGAGAAGGGTCACCAGAGTGAGGTTGAGGTGCTGTCAGTTACGCTGAAGGCCGAGCAGGGTGCCGTTGTTGATGTTTCAAAAATCGAAAAGCTGCTACGATCAGCGCCGAAAGATGAAGTGTATAGGATCAAGGCAGTTCTTGCCGCTTCTTCACCAATACCCTCCCCAAATGATACTCCAGGTAGTGAAACCGCAAGTAGTGGGAGATACATACTCAACTGGGCTTTTGGAAGATGGACCTGCACACCGATGGCAGAAACAAGCAAGGAACACGAATCGAGCAATGGGACAGTACTAAGAATGACATTGATACTCGCACGATACGAAAGCACAAAATGGAAGAAGAGAATCGAGACTACTGGGATGATAGAATTAGAAGGAGACCAACCGAGTATTCTTTCAGTTGAGAAGATACTTTAAGTGATGGCATTTGATACAAGATAGAGGGGCCATAAACAGTATAATGTAGAGTTGGGTATATAGATGTATAAGGTGCAAAATAGAAGTCAAGTAAATCATAGAGATACCCAAGTCCCGTTCCCACTCTCACTTGACCAAAAAGCCACATCATACAGCTCACCACTATCAAAATGAGCAACGATAACGGCGACGACATAGAGCTTGCTCTCCTCCCTCAGGCACACCCCGCTTTTGTACTGGGTATAGTTTTGGTGTTGGTATTAGTGTCGGTATTGTGTTGCATTGGGAGTTTGAGGGGATTATAAAGGAGATCCTAGGGAGGGAGGTGTGGTTATAAACTACGACTGTTGCCACATGGATTGTAGTTGATAACACGGCACGCACGGCTGAAATACCCTTGATAGTATCAAGGGGTTTTAAGGTACCTTGAGGGAGATAAATTAATCAAGACAAAGACACAATGTAAAAGTTACGACAGAAAACCATTAACCACACAGCCAATTAGATAGATGGACAGGCGAGAGTACATCGTTCAGAGATATATGGATACACCTCAGAACCTCGAGAAACTCCCTCACCATAGAAACCTAGCAAGGTAGATACGTACCATAGATACAGTGGAACTAGTAGGTAGGTTGATTGTGATTGATTCCCGGCGGTCCTTCGTGATAGGTAGTCGGATTTCTAACGTAACGACACGACGACTTTCGTGTAGGTAGTGAGAATAATTCTAATCCCTAAGAACAGAGCAAAGACTCAATTGCTGTTGTCTAATTTTCACTCCGTGTCAGTGTGAGCGCGAAAAAATCCTCCCGTCCTCCCTCTCTAAAGCCTTCGTCACTTATGTTTTTGCTTTTGTTTGACATATCTATTCTTGCTACTGTAGCCAAGCTGATATTCATACAGTGACGGCAAAATCCCTCCCCCTCTGAAGTTTTGCTCATTTTGACCGACAGACAAAACTTTACTAGCCCAGTTCTTTCTCATGACCTACAACAATTTACTTGGCTCTTTTCCTACTCGAAATCAAACAGGAAGAACTCACCTCAGCCACCACGTACGCATAATCGAGTCTTCCCTCCCCCTACAACCAACTCCTCCCTACTTCTCAAACTCTCCCACTCATACATACTACCTCACTCCCTTCCCTCAACTCCTCAAGCCCCCAAGATCACAAACTGCCACATCCCCGATCGAGTCACAATGCGGCGAATAGCCCAGTAGGCGTCATGGATGGCGAAGCCAATGGCTGCGAGGAGGAGTGAGTAAAAGGGAACCTCGTTGGGGATGCCCATTGCTCTCGCTGAAGTCCCTTCCCTACTAGCGAAGATGGAGGGGAAGAAGATAGATAGGTCAGCTGTTGGAATTTTGTGAGGTCGGTGGAGGAGTTAGCTGCCTATATACGTCAAGTGTCGCTTGTAAGCACTAGCTGTAAGAGCCGTTGCCTTTCACATGCGTATCTCCAAGAGTCAGTCCAATCTAGCCACTAGCCTCAGCCTGCCTTGAGGTTAAGTCTGTGCCACTGATTCTGAAAACTTCCGGGACGGCACTTGCACCAGTTCATGAAGGACCAACGAATAGCGCAAGTCATCACTTTCGAAGACGAAATGTTATGCCTCGAAAGAAATTAATTTTCCTTTCCACTCCCTGTATTGCTTTTCTTCTTCTCCAATACAGCATCCACAAACACCCGTCTATGCTGATATAACCCATTACACAGACAACGCCTGCCTCTTCTCTGAAGAGGAGACCGAAGACACACAAACGAATGATAAAAAAATGCCAACCACCATATACACAGCAACCCTGCCGGCTGTATACTTGAATACACTATGCTAACCCAGAGACCGGATCCGGAACGCCAAACGATTGTAGAAGAAACGTAGCACACTGGACGTGCTGGGTATGCGAACAAAGAAGGACAAAGAGTGTTATATGTACACAAGAATGGTTTTTGTGGCCAGGAAAGGCATGCCGAGAAATGATTTTAATGCTCAAAGCCAGGATTTCGAGTGTGTGTTAGTGATTACTCGTATGGCCGGACATATGTGCTGTGTCTGGTGTATACATTGAAGTAAAGAGTGGCTCAGTAGGGACTAGAATGCATTAGCTTTCACTTTGACCAGGGATGCAAAGATAAGAGACCTACCTCGATCCATACCGAGGATGTATGTCACTTTCAGATAGCCGTGCTAGAGTGAGAGCTCCTCCACACACCACCTCCAACTGCTTTACTGACACCAACACCAACTCCAACAGCTATGCCGACAATCAGCAGCGCGACGGCAAGCTTGATATAGAGCTTAGTGCGCTTGCTATATCCAGCCATGCAGCCACACACGCCATTTTTCTGCCGCGCCAATTTCATAGCCTTCTTCTTCTCCAACAAAGCTTTCTGGCCTGGCCAAACGGTGCAATCCTGTGTGACCGTCTTATTCTTGAATAATGAACCTCCGCTGGCCTGCGTCTTCTGGGGAGTAATGCATGCTTCCACATCAGTGCTGTCTGAGTACTGTGTGATGTTCTGCTTGGATTCGGACTTCTGAGCATCGAGGGAGTAACGGGTCGTAGGGTGGGAGTAAAAGGGAGAGAAGGGGTGATTGGGGTCACTGTTTTCTCGCGAGTCTGTGCTTGGTGTTCTGTCGAAGGATCGTGTGTGGGCGGGTGTGAGGGTGTGTGTAGAGTCTACATCCTCAATTGTTGACAAGACGTGGGAGCGGCTGTTGGGGCTGCGAGTTGCGGCGGGTTGCTCGATGGTAAGGACACTGACGAGAGGCTCCGCAGAGCTCTTCTCATTGAGAGCCGACATGCTGTTGTCGGCTTGAAGGATTGGATAGCTTGTAGAGCTTGCTTTTCGAGATCGTTATAAGATGAAGGTGGCCAAAGAAAAGACGAGCGTCTTGTGGGGGAGTGTGGTGGATCAACAGGACCGTCCACGCAACTCTGTGGAACGAAGGAGTCAAGGACAGCAGTGGCAGAAACAATGGATGACTGGTCTGCCTTTAAGATGTTGTGAATTCTCGGTATGTATGGATTCAATTGGAGTTCCTTGTCGTGTTGTCGCGTGCTGGAAGGCGCTCGTTGTGCGGTGCGTGAATGAATCAGGGGATCCTGCGCCGAATGAATGGACAAATACAACAACAATAGACCACTTATGCAGATACTCGTACAGCAAAGTACCGAACAGAATCGACAGATGGCGATTGTCGTTGCGATTGTCGTTGAAGGAAATTGGAGAGAAGAGGTAATGAAGGAGGGACTGGGGATGAAGAAAAGCAGGTCAGTAGTAGTGCTCTGTAGGTTGCTGCTGCCAAACTCAACGCCTGGCTAATCTGCGTTACTGCCCCTGTCCCAGCACCCATCCATCTCGCTTGCCTCAGTAGGGTCCTCCCTCGTACTACGGATCGCTTATCTCGACGCTAGTGGCTTGGAGACCCCGAAGCAGCCTAGTCTGCGCCCCTAGCTTGTGATAGTTGTCCATGCGAGTTGTGGTAGTTATGATAGGTGCCGCGGAATCAAATGCGGTGGGAAGGCGAAACGTGATCCACCTCCCCCAGGCTCTTGTTTCTGGATTGAAGCTTCTTCGTCTTCATGAGAATCAATCCTGTTGACATCGGCGACAAACACAGCTGAAGTCACCGATGTGCACAAGGCCACCAACGGACGATGGCTGCAACTTCGGGCTTGCCGTCGCCAACATCACCGCCGTAGGTGTAACCTTTGAGTTCGGTGTTGTGTGCTAGATGAGGCCATCTTTGGCTGGAAAACCGTTTATTACTGTATGCAGCTGTGCGTGTCCTCCATATCGAACTGGGCCTTGGCAGTCAGTGCACGTGCAGCGTCCATTGCCGTAGTCTCTGAGCCACAAAGCGTGTGCGGAGGATCCCTCCATCTCGAAGGAGGCCATTTTGCCGTCCAAATCTGTGTAAATTAGTCCAATTCTTGGATGTACAGGACTGCAAGGAAGCGTGCTTCAGTTCCAGGGCCCATGGTCATGCTATTACTTGGATCGCCGTGGTCCCTCCAGTCAGGAATCTGCTGCTGCTACTACTTCGTACTTTGACACCTGTTCGACGTTTGAGATAAAGACGAGGAGGCTCTCTTCCTCACAGTCCCTCCTCCTTTATCCATCTCTGCACGTTTATGCGGGGCCGTGGCAAGTACCTTAGAGTTTGAGCCCGGCTCAAATCTTGCACGCCCTGCTAACCAGTTATATCCTAGACCCGGGACACTCCAGAGGTAGATTGTCGGGAGGTACAGTAGTTTGGAAACGCCTGATTCCCCAGGTACAGTCGTTTGCAGTAAGTGCAGTACAAGCGCGCATACGAGATCGCCATGCGCGCAGCAGGAAAGACAAAGTACTACATGGACTGTACGGCGCGAAAGTCGGAAGAAAAATCAAGAGACATCGTGAACTTGGATAGCTGCGCGCTCCGTACAGTAAGTAGCATGATAAGAGAGTCGCACATCTGCTCATGAATCCTGGCGCTTCCCGACATGAATGGACCTCGCCACTCGCAATACAATCATGCTATTGCTGCCTTGTTCGCCATGGTTCTCGGCGGTGGTTGTGTGTGACGGAGCCATGATGACTGCCAACCCGTTGACGCGCAAGCTGCAAACAGTATGAGTTGAGAATCACCACGGCGTGTTTTGGGTCACCTCTCGATGTTCTAGAAATATTATTCTTAGCAGCATGTTAGTTCTGCCCGGGGCATATGGCGTGGCGTTCGTGGCGAGTGGATGTCTCTGGTCATCGAGCAGCATCGTCTGCTCACTATTGAATCTGTACTACCGTACCGTGCTGTCTGCTGAGGTCAACCAGGCAGGCACAGGGGGTAAAGCCCGTTGTGCAGCTGTCTAGGCTTCTTCGTTCGAGATGCGCCCACCTTTCACTTCAATCATGTGATATGTACTGTACGAAAGTACGAAAATACGAAAGTCTCTAGAGATTTCCTAGGCAAAGTGACGTTCTCATTGGCTGCTTGCGCCTTTGATTGAAACCTTGGTTGAAATTGTGACTAGATCGTAGAGTACAGTAGTCAGAGTACAGTAGTCCAAGTCAGTCCTGTGCATATCCACAAAGAGTAAAGTACTCTGTAATGTGAGCGTCAAGGAGCTTGCCCCGGCAATCCTCTGCGCAATGAGCCCACGGCTGTGCCCTTCTCCAGTCTGGGTTCAGATCATGTTTGCCGCCGATGTGCAACCAAAGCAGAGTAGACATCGTATATAGTCGTGGTAGTCTCGCATCGCCCCAGGCAGGCTATGTAACTCTTCTGACTTCGCCCATTCGCTTTTGGTCTGAGCTAGGCCCACCCGTGTCCTCCAACCATGCTTCTGCAGCGCAGCTCTTGGCCTGCGATAGGTCAGACGTGCGATGTCGATGTGCGACAAAGTCAATCAACAGAAGGTGCAAAAGATTTGATTCGATCAAGATTCAAGCGACGGGATTCAAGAGACAGACCGACCGACCTGCTTTAGGTATCTTTCGTACATAGTACGTCGCTTGATACAGTACTTTCGTACTCGTATATCACTTGACCTGAGTCGCCTTGTATCAATGATCAATCACACTCGGACGGTCGTCTTCTCATTTCACAAGCTCGGCTTCAAAGGAAGCTCGTGTTCCTCATTTGACAAAACAAGCTTTACTTACTCCCCAGACTTATCTGTGCCACGCGCCCTTGGTCCTACCGTATCGTTAAGTAGTTCTCGCTCGACCCACATTCCTTTCTCCGTCAGAAGGCCGTTCTTCTCCGCAAGTTGAGGACTCCTTTGTCACAGGTTGAGCACGCAGCAAAGATGCCCCGAGGTGTGTTAAACGACTCTCATGATGCAAGTCAATCATCAGTCATGGTCTCCAGACAGCTCTGGAAGACCGAGAAAGGCAAATGAAAGTTCCACAGCCGCGCAACCCCGTTTTATGGACTCAAGACCAGGCACTCGTTGTTTCACGAGTCTCTTATTTCGAAGTCGCAGTGCCTTGCGAAGTACACTCCTACCACAATGGCGTCGGTTCTCGAGAGGAAAACTTGACCGCCCAAATAAGAGAAGACAGGAATAGCAATACAAAAATGACGACTGAATAGATAGATACTTTCGTTACTAGTGTAATAGTACTCTTGCAGGCTTTTCTTTCAGCTGGCCCCTAATCAATCCTACCATGGTCACAGTATACGTCGGCCGAACCAGCAAATCGTGGACGCTCCACGAAGATATGCTCATGCAGCGCACCTGGTACTTCACCATCTTCTAAGAAAGCATCAGGAAAGCTATCCACTTGGACGAAGATGATCCTACAGCATTTCGTCACTTCGTATGTTGGTTTTATGACCGCGGACTAAGGTGTCCATACAAAACAGAGAACGCATCTTGCGAGTCAAAGCCACGGCCGGTCTGCAGTGAGCCTTGCTTTGAGCCTTGGGCAACAAATTGAGAGTCGACAAGCCGAAGGACGATGCAGTACTCCAGTATAAGGCGTGCCAAACACGGCGATTCCGTTTCGTACTTGGTGAGAATCCATTGTACAGGACAGCGAGCGACAAGTCACCCGTTCCCGATCCGTGTCCAGTGCGAGAATACCTTGTGCAAGGCATGGTCGCTCAGATAACCATGATCCATAGATGACGCCAGGATCACAAACAGCCCAAGCACCTTTGGTTCTGAGATCTTACGAGCCACAAAGTTGCACCCAGGACTTCGGTACCTGGCGAGGTATGATGTCAAAATTTACTATACCGATCAATCTCGCGAAGAATGGAGGGGTGATATTTCTGTAAGTATATAGAATTAGCCTCTGCGTCAAGAATTTAGGTGGTAATGTGTTACAGGTTCGGAGTTGAGGCTGATTATGGTGATGGATGATAAAGATGGTGCTCAGAGATTGAGATCGTGAGTAGTAAGCCTATGTCACGTGACGTCAGTCAGGCGTTTACTAGCGGCACGCTTAACTTTAGCGCCAACAGAGCTCTTCAAATACTTTTCGTTTCTCTTGGGATTTCTTCTTTTCTTCTTCATCAAAAAGTACCCAGAGCCAGCCACGACCTCCACCTCGAATTTGCAACAGTGGTGTGTTGCCAGCATTCGTTCGCGAGTGTGAGGCTCTGTAGATGGATAATTTTGCTATGCAAGCTCCCTGATAGGAAGTTTGGACTTGTGTATTCTCTTCACTGAGGGTAAGAAGTTTCGAATGTCGATGATGGGAGACAGATCTTCGCCTTTGCGCGCTCGAATTGTACACTGCGATGGAAAATGAGGGCCGCGTTCATGTTCACACATCGATGGGCCGGATTATTGGGCAATATTGCTGGTGACTACGTATTTACGAGAATGCAAGATGTTTTCGAATCCTTCGGTGCCTCGCCTTAGAAATGTGACTGCGTTGTGGGTCGATAGATACAGGTTGAGCATTACAAGTCCATTACATGCGACATCTGTTGTCGACACCAGTCCCACCGCCACCAAGTCAACTCCAACAACTGAGCTTCTCACTGTTGAATGTTCGGCACCCCTTCTGCGATGCGCTTGCGGTCTTCGGCATGTCTGGGAGACATGAAGATTGAAACATATCTCCTGCTCGCTGATCTTGCCATCAATGTAGTTTTACTACGCATTGCCATACCTATATATTCTCGTCGCCTTTATCGATGGTATCTCAGAATGTCTGAAGTCATTGCCAGAAAGCTCTGCCTATGCGGTATTGTCGTTAGACAACTTCATACTCTTAGAACATGCTTATTATTTTCACACTCCAGCAGTGCACTCCTGTGGATATGGATTTCCTTATTGCGACCATGACTGCTTCTTAGATGACCATCAAGCCTGGCCAGGTCCTATTTTGTACTGTTGTATCCCGTCTTTTCTAATTCGAAGCATACTATTCTAACCTCCGTCATTTCATGCACTACTCTACCCCGAAGTCTTAACGAGTTAAAAGGATGTCAGTACGTAAGTACTTATGCCATTATTATAGCTCGATGTCGCTGACTTTTTCTAGCATCACAATCGCTGGTCCTCTCCATTCTTTCACACTCTCCAACCACGCACCTAGGTACTACCTAGTTAGGCAACTAAAAATCCTCTATCCTCTCAATCCCCATCCAAAAACACCACACTCCCCCGCCTCTCCCCAACACAAACCTTCACCATCACAGCCTCTCAATAAACCCCAAAATGCGCACCCTCTCCCAACCCTCTCCCAACCTCCCCGCACCAATCCTCTACCCTGTCACCCGCGCAGATATCCCCGACCTAGCACGCATCCTAATCGCAGCCGAACAACCCAACCTCATGACATTCCTCGAATTCGGCAGCTCGCCCGAAAACCAAGCCAAGTTGGGTGAAGCCCTGATCAGAGAACTGGATGCCAATATCGATAACCCGGCTGTCTTGGCTGTGAAAGCGGTTGATCCTGATTCGGAGAAGATTACGGCTTTTGCGCTCTGGCAGCTCGTGGGCTATGATGTTAACGATCTCTCTGGGAGCCTTGCGACAAGTTCAGAATCAGTAAAATTGGTGGCTAGTTCACGAGGCCTCCAGTTGTCGATGGGTGCTGGTCTCCTACTAGCTGATACTGATACCAGTAAGCAAGTGGAAGTAGATCACCAAGAACCTTCTCCCCTTCGAAAGTGCATCGCCTCTCAATTTCACAAGTTCCGCGAGTCATGGACGAAAGGAACCAAGTATCTCTACCTGGCGATGCTAATGACGGATCCGCATTTCCAACGGAGAGGAATCGGGACGGCATTGCTGAAATGGGGTCACGGGAGAGCGGATAGGGACCAAGTACCGTCCATCTTGATGGCCTCACCTGTTGGGCACCCATTGTATCGGGGTTTAGGTTGGAAGGATGTTGGGGTGCCGTTGTCGTTGGATTTGAAGGAGTGGGTGCCTTTTGCTGGGAATGGAGACATGGGATGGGGAACTTATCGGTATTATTATATGTTGAGGTTGCCTAGGACGGCTGTGTAAGGGATGGTTGATGGTGGCTCTATCATTCTGTCTGCATGCTGATAATGGCCATAGGATTTGCTTTGGGTGATAGTTATTCTGCTCAGAGATGCAGGTTATCTATTTCTATCCTCTTGCTAGGTAGCTGTTTCTTCTTTGCAGTACATACTACCTGACTTGCTATTATATCAAGTTTACTCTTTGTGAGTTACTCTACATAGTATGTAAACAAATAGCAGCCTTACTTTCTTACTCTTATATCAACCGATATATCTACTGTGTATAGGCAGGCCACCAAGGAGACTAACCCTAAATATTAAGCGACTAGCAACTCTTTCTCGCCAAATGTGGATAGGTATCCACATCAGACAACTAGGCCTCTGACAGCTTTAATAGAATTCCAAGTTGAGTCTACTACAAGTCTTTATACTTCCATTAGAAACTCCCGGGATGGCTCTTCTAATACCAGGTTGAGCTTAGTAGGAGGTTGCCATCACAAACGCTCATAAAATCTCGTGGAACATGTTTTAATGTTGGCATGCAAATGTATCCTGTTTACACTGTAAGAGTGGCCGTAATTACTAGTACCCTGGCTTGATTTACTTAAGCACATGTTAGGTAGTCACTCAGCTTGAAAATGGCTTCCAAGTTCACGCTTAAGTTAATATTGATATTCCAGACTGCAAAACCACCAAGTTAATTTGTCACTTAAACCCAAAGAGTGCAGCGATTAAAGACTTCCTGTGCGGTAAACGACTTTTGATTGAGTTACGGATTGAATAGCAGCAACGATAGCAGTAACTAAAAAGCCCAATTACTATTACTTTTTCAATCCTAATAACAGTCGCTTTTTTATGCAAGTCCCCAGACTTCTATTGCGATACAAAGGCCCGACCACTTATCCAGGATGAGCCCCAACGTGAACCAACGCCATTTGTATGCCCTGAACATAGCCCCGTAACGCCCAGCCCTCAAATGCACATCAGACCGGCTCTCGTCTAGTTCTCATTGCCACCATTGTTGACCATCTTCCGCAATTGGTACTCCTTGGTGAACTCCCGAGCCAAAGTATCCAGATTTCTAACGACGTCTCGA
Source organism: Pezicula carpinea (assembly GCA_026119845.1). Lineage (NCBI taxonomy): Eukaryota > Fungi > Ascomycota > Leotiomycetes > Helotiales > Dermateaceae > Pezicula > Pezicula carpinea. The sequence goes on along the minus strand of JALRMK010000005.1, from coordinate 384,985 downwards.
CAGCAGTGCGTCAAAGCATCTCTCGGCGTAACAGTACCATTGGTTTGGATTCGTAGTTCGACCTTTGCAAAGAGAGGATGAGGAACTACGAAATCGCGTCAGCACTGGAGGTGGAGTTTAAGAGTATAGAGGAGCATACTCTTATAGGCTGCAAATAAGACGTTTTTGTCTTTGAGAAGTTGCGCGCGTATCATATTGGCAAGGGTGTGGTCTTCTTTGTTCAGTGTGAAGATGGAGGTGTTTGGAGTTCCTACAATGTCCGGTTAGAAGGCCTTCTTGTGAATCATTGACTCGCTTTGAATGATTCTGTGGATTGCATACGCGTATCGATTTTCTCCTCACACTTCTTCTCCCCATCTCCAAGGAGGAAGAGTTCGAAACGATCTGGCGCATTCATATCTGTGTGGTTCGGTGCAGGAGCCCGGCAGTGATTTGGCCTCTGCCCTGCAAAGGCGGCGCTGATTTGATGAGGGCTGACTGACATTGTTAGAAATTGGGCTGCTGAACAATGGTTTGCTTGCGGCTTGCATACTTACAGTGAAAGCTGGGCAAAACACACTGTAGCTGCAACTTTGACTAGCTCCTTCTGTCTCTATATTGCTGCGTTGAGGTCGTCGCGATGTTGCGATGCTGCGATGTTGCGCTTTCCTTTCCTTTCGTCGAGTCGCGGCAAAATAATGGACAGAGTCCTCGGTAAGTCATCGTCAGGCAGTTCAGGAACCAACCACGTGCCAACGACTCGGCGAATTGTTCTTGCGAGCCGTCGCATTTTGCACAATCGCCGAAAACAATCCCAACTCCAACTACTCCAGCAATCCTTTCTCCAAAACAACAGCATGCACTGCATGACAGTACCGACGTTTCATGCGATGAGGATTTATCTATGAGAGCATGTCATGTTCAGAAACCGCAACACAATATGTTCTTAGTTGAGGCAAGTAAGCGTCTCTTGGCCGACAAGAGGTAAGCAAGACCCCGCGGAGTTGTACGTCTGTACTTTCGTACCTTACGTATAACTTCTGCTCCTCATGATCTTATTGATCTCATCCAGGCAGTGGCGACAACATTTCTACTCTTTACATTTCCTACCAGTTTTTATCATTTGTATACCTAAGAAGAAGAAAATCGTATATCTTTCTCTACAGCAACAAAGACATGGCCGCTCAACTCCTCAAGGCCCATTATCCATGGACCTCAACACCTCTCATATCCTCCGCTCCCATGCGCCTAATATCCACGGTCCCCCTCGCCCTCTCCGTTTCCCGAGGAGGTGGTATCGGATTCTTAGGTATCGGAACCGACGTCTCCATTCTCTCCCGGCGGCTGGAATCCAGCACTTTAGCGCTCCAAAAATCACCAATTCCCAACGCACCACCAGGTATTCTCCCCATCGGTATCGGCCTTTTAATCTGGGGCGCTTCCCTCCCAGATACTCTCTCGGCATTGAAAGAAGCACCTTTAAAACCAGCAGCGATATTGCTCTTTGCCCCCCATAAGACATCTGATTTCAAAACCTGGTCTTCCGAACTCCGAAATGCTTGTGGCCCGAGGACGAAAATCTGGATTCAGGTCGGCACCGTGGCTATGGCATTGAAAGTAGCGAGGACTTGTACTCCGGACGTGTTAGTGATTCAGGGTTCCGATGCAGGTGGTCATGGACTTGCATATTCGTGTTCTGTTATGTCTTTGGTGCCGGAATGCAAGGACGTCTTGGAGAGAGAGGGCTTTGGAAGTACAATACTTATTGCTGCGGGCGGCATCATGGATGGGAGAGGTGTTGCTGCTGCTCTGACGCTCGGTGCCGATGGTGTATGTATGGGGACCCGCTTTCTAGCCAGCCCAGAAGCAGAAATAAGCCAAGGCTACAAGCAAGCAATCATCAAAGCTGATGATGGAGGAGTAAGTACGAAGAGAACTCGTAAGTATGACCAACTGAGAGGTACGACTGGCTGGCCAGCGGAGTATAATGGCAGAGGAGTTCTAAACCAGAGTTTCTGGGATAGTGAGAAGGGGATGAGCGACGAAGAGAATAAGAGGTTGTACGAGGAAGCGCTGAGGAAAGGTGATGAGGGATGGGGTTTGGAGGGGAGGTTGACGACATATGCTGGGACAGGTGTGGGCTTGGTGAAGGAGGTTACGCCTGCTGCTGAGATTGTAAGAGAGGTGGTGAGGGTTTCCAAAGGGTGTTTGGATGGCGCAAGAGCTAAGCTTTAATCGTGCACTTTTGGCATCATGTAACCTTTTGACTAATCTCTTGGTTTACTCTGCTAATGGACGCTGTAAATTTGCAAACGATGTAGTCATGTCGTTGCATCAGATTGCCATTTTACATTTGGTCAACAACGCTCTGCATAGATGAACTGGCTATCGAGCAATCGAAGCAGCAAAACAATGCCGTTGTACTCGGCAGCTACATAGGAAAGGCCACGCAAGATGCAAGGTCTCAGACATGCAGTTTTATTCTAAAAAGACATGTTGTCAACAGCTCTCTTGCTATATATACTTTTTTTCTATACCAAAATGCAAAATCCAATCAGCCAGGCCCACAAACTCCTTGTCCCAACTAGGGTATCATCCCAATTTTAATTCCTTTTGTTATAAACTCATCGTCACTGTCATACTATTCGAATGCACCAAAAGCGTTGGTGGACATCCTTTACAAAGCACCTCCAGGTCCGACAGATAGCTTGCGCTCGCGTCCTCGCTCTGACTCGTTCCCTCGACTGGACTCGGAAGCGTAGTGAACATTACCGCCGTATACTTGCTGTTCTGCCTCATGAGCTCATTCAAAATGAGATGCTGCGCTCTACATGGTAAATCGTTGAAAGACAATGGGAGGGCTTGCGTGGAGTAGGTGGACCCTCCTTTTGCGTTGGGTGATGTTTCGGAGATTTCGGAGATATGATCGGGGAGAGCGGTCGTGGACGCGGACTGGTAGGCGGATGGCAGGCGCCATCGACGCACTGGAGGCGAAGGTGTATCTGTGAACATTATGCTTGGGCCGGGACCGTCTTCGGTCGCGACACGGGTGATGGGTACAGGTTTGCTGGAGAACTTGGGCTGAGAGGCGTGTCGGGACATTGATGGCCGTTCGCGAATTGATGGTGGCCGACTTGGAGTGCCAGGAGACTTCTCGGGTGCTTTCTGTGGCGATTGGTCGGCGTGGGGCTTGTCTTCGGCGCTGGATGGTCGTAGTGATGCTAAAGATGCTGATAAAGCTGATATTGAGGGCAAGTTCTTACTCGGGGTCTCGGGTCTTGATGGCTCGGGTCTCGTTGTCTCTGGTCTTGTTAACAGGAGTTCCGGGACCGAGGAGGTGGGCGGAGGTTCGTTTTCTTTGGCCCATAGCTTCCGTATCGTTCTTTCGGGCATTTTTACTTCCTTCTGCCCCGTGGATCTTTTCGATGGAGGGGGTCCCCTTATGCTATCTCCGTGGCTTCTCCTCCTCTTAAGCTGAGCTGCACTTACTGCCGGCAGATCACTGTCAGACTCAAAGTCGTCAAGATCGGCTTCGCTGGCAGCCTCTTCTTCGAGATCTATATCAGCATCAACGTCTGAATCACTCTCTTCATCGCTGCTACCAGATTCTTCGCTAGCACTGGCATGACTGGCATGCTGATTGACGACATCCTCGGATAAACGATGGGTCCTCATCCCAAGACTAACGCCGAGCTTGGTGAGACCACTCATAGTATGCTTCCTCTTGGATTTCCGTAATAGTCTCCTAAGTCCCAGGAAGCGTTCGATCCTTTCGCCTCGAGGACCTTGCTGGAAGGAAGCTTCAGGCCAGTTGGATCCTGTATGGAAGATACTCGCAACGTCAGCAAGATCTTCAGATGCTGATGTCGATCCGCGGTTTCCACGGAGTGTCTCGAGATCATTCCACCAGTCTTGACTTTCCAGGCATTGTTCCACCTCCTTTTGATGTTCTGCGCCAGGATTAGCGCCGTTGACGATCACTTCATATGTAGGCAGGCCTCCAGAAGCGAGCCAGAAGACCAGGATGTCAGCCTTGATTCTGAGGTTTTCCAAGAGTGCCTTCACCCTCCCTCGCTCTTCGTCCACATCGCTTTCATACTCAACAAACACGGCTACTCGCAGTTTGTAGGCCCTCTTCCAAGCTGGGACTGTATTCAATATGACGCCGAGTTGGAGAATCAGTGTATCTGTTCAGTTAGCAATGTCCTCTGAGGTCTGTGCAGGGACTTACAAGTATCGAAATTTGTGGTCAACACGTTCTGCTTGCTATCACCCTCAGAGGCGATCTCAGCAGACATCTGAATAGGCCACAGATCAATATACTTCTTTGAATTCTCGTCTTCCTCACTGGGAAATTCAAGCTCTTGAAAGCCTTTAGCGATGGCAACGTTGATCTGTAGCCGTAGGAGTAGATCCTCCAGAATTGTCACATAGCTTGTTACGCTCATCATAGCCTCAGTCTTGCAAGCATCGGTGGGCAGACTCCCGTCCGTCTTGGCGTCTTTACTGTTGCGACCAGATCGCGTTGTCGGCGGCCATTGCGAGTCTGGAGCTTCTAAATTTGCTTTGCTTGCAGACGCTGACATCGGAGAAACATCAATCAAAGGTTGGTTCCGTCGCATATCATCGAGATTATAGAAACCCATGACTGCAATGTTAGGTCGCATTCCTCCAAGTCCGGCGCTTAGAACAATATTTCTGACACCCCATTCCACGCCAGGCGATATGGCAATATTGACAAAGGCTTTGATTTTCGAGAAGTCAATGAATTTCATCCAGGCAGCTTGTTGTCGCCGTGCTTCGGGAACTGAGCCTCCAAAATCATCTGTAACTATAACATGGCCTAGGATGTACAAAGCTCCTTTCTTCATTGAGTTGCAAAATTGGATAAGCTCGTACTGTCGGCGGGGGTCGTTAACTAGTAATAGTATCTGAGGTCTCCAGAATTTGACATGTTCCTGTCGTAAACGTAGAAGATACTTGCGTACTTGATGGTAAATCAAGCTTTGCGAGACATCACCCCAGCTCTTTGGTGGCGAGGAGTAATGTATGATTAGGAATATTACCACGAGGATACCAACACAACCAGTCGCAGAAAGGCCATCGACAAAAAACATGGCAGTCCCTGATAGGATGCTTCCAGCAAAAGCCGTCTGCCAGTTGAAAAAGTGAAACGAAGGTCGAAAGTTTGGTGCTGAGCCTATTTTGAGCAAAAAACATGCCAAGTTCATAACAAGAAAGGTCATGAGATAAGTCATCGTGACAAAGGAGGCGATCTGATTGAGGTTGGCAAGCATGGTAATCTGGGCGAAGACGTAAGTTATTATAATGGCGTACCTTGGCTCGTCTCCGATTTTCGAGCCCTGACCAAAGATGGAGATTCCAGGTAGCAGATTATCTCTAGCAAGAGCCTGGAGAAGCTTTGCCGAGCCAATAACTCCCATCAATGTTGAGAAAAAGGCACTAGCAAATTCTCCGGCAAGTACTAATACTCCACTGATATTAGTATCTTGAATGATATTCGCGTTTCGGCGAAACGACGATCTCGTTATTGTTGCAGCCAAGGAAAGAATGACGAGAGTATATAGACCAAACGTTGTGAGAAGGCCCCACAAGGTGCCTTTAGGAATCGACTTGCTTGGCTTTCTCAAGTCACCGCTCATTGAGGCTCCGGCAAAAATTCCTCCAGTGGCTGGGAACAAGATCCCAAACAAATCTTGGAACGTTTCTTTGCCATGAAGTTGGCTGCCAGCAGCGCCTTTTGTGAGCTGCGGCATTAGGTTTTCAACAAATGTCTTCATGCTCAGGCCAGTGTACTCTATCCCCGCTTTCCTGCTTTCGAATGGTGATAAAATAAAAGCTGAAAACGGTATGCTAAGAGTAGCCACGAGAAGGATGACGAGTAGCCCATTGCTGGCACGTGCAAATATCTGTTTACAATTCCTATGTTAGTATATTCGTTGAAGAAAAAATGCACAGAATAGTGAACGTGAGTTTTGAGAGTACGTACTGCAGAGCCAGCAAGACAAATTGCAGTGCAAATGACGAGGACAACAGTGGCCCACAGGTAACACCACCATTGTCCGTCCGGAAGCATGTGGGACCAATTGCCATCTATCGACCCAAAATTCAAGACTAAACAATCAATCAATCCAACTGCGTTCATTCCAGTATTGAAGACTTGTCCCATGTAGAATACAACGCCGATTGACCCTCCAAACTCTGGTCCCAAAGACCGTGATATCAAATAGTACGCCCCTCCACCTCGAACCGTCCCGTTGGATGCAATCGCCGACAAAGAGAATGTTGTGACTAGATTGATGCAGTAGGAGGCCAGCAACATTCCTGGATATCTGTTAGATGCTTGATCTTTAATGATGCCTGCGAGGGAATTCTTACCCATTGTTCCAACAACCCCACCCTGTCCAAGAATAAACCCAAACCGCAGGAACATAAGAATAGATATGACATTGAGGCATACTGGCACAAACACGCCATCGAAAGTGCCCAGTTTCTCAACACCACCCACTGGTCGAGGGCCGAGTCCTGTTTTTGGAACTGACGGGTCCCCATTTGCCCTCTTGCTCTCTGCCTCATTGTTCATTCGTATCGTAAAAGAATCAGTCTCGAGCATGCCCCCTACCTGAGGCTTGGCCCGGCCATGCGAAGCCCGTCGTCGTACGGTGCCTTCATCGTGGGCGCCATCGTTCTGGCTTAGCATTCTTCTCGTAAATGAGTGTTTTCTATACGGTGGAGTAGAATCCTCAGTTGCTGGCTCGTAAGGACTTCGCGCTTCCGGGGTCTCTGCTGCTTGTGATCTGTCGGGAGACTCGCCCTGCTCGAGTATGGCATCGAAGCGTTTGTTCAATTCTTCAGCGGTATCTGCGGTTCTCGATATAAAGTTGGAATGCGTTGCTGGGGTTCGTGGATCCTGGGGAGATGCATTCTGACTCGTGTTGGGCATTTTCGCCTCTCATCAGCACATGCAATGCGCAAAGAATAGCGATAAGCTCTGGGAGCCTGACGGGGTATAATTGCTCGTGAGGATGTTGTTGTGTTGTTATTGAAGCATCATGACATTTATAACTATCCTTGCATGGGAGCTCGCGGACGTCATACTGTAACTTTCGTACATCGTATGTAATTGAGGCGCTCGCTAGGAACCAGACGCCAAGAACAGGAAGAATCGCAGGAAAAGGGATGAGGGAAGTGCGATATTGGACAGCTACGTCAATATTCATGCCGTAATCAAGGGCACGAAGGAGAGGAGGAGGGGACCCAGATGGAGACGAGGGAAATACTTATATGTAACAATGTACCACGACCGACATCAAAATGCCGCAGCCCTCCATTCTGTCATACCTCACACCGACACAAGGCTGCCAAAAGACCCGTGCCCTGATTGGCCAAGCATTTCAGGGTCAGATGCGCGGGTTCCGATCCCATCGACCTCATATATACAATATATATATGCACACACCGCCAAATTACCGATGGAGCACCTCGCCGACTCCCGCTGCCGCGGTGCAGAATACGGGTATCAGCTGCGGCGGTGTACGCATAGCTCCGCCCACTTATCTTAATTCCTTCGGATTGCCCAGGTGATTGAAGAACCAAGACATCGAGAATTCCTTCCTTCACCATACACCGTTTCCCTCAACTCGTAAACTCTGGACTGTGTGTATTTGTACCACGGCGCACAAGCTGTCTGATCTGTGATCCGAGCTGACTTGCCTTGCTCATTCCATAGGCACCGCCATTTTTTCTTTTTCCGGCGCCGAACAACAAGCATGAGATAAGCTCAACATACCCACCGCCGGTCCCTTCTCGCTCCTCCATCCATTACACCTCACCCAACAAGACACCATGTCTACTCTTCAGGATGGCTCGTCCTCATCCAGACCTCTAGCAGTGCCAATGGGGTCGTCCTCTGGTTCTATCAGAGGTCGTTTATCTGGCAGTCCAAGAGCAGCTTCAACAGCTCGATTAGCATCACCAGTTCCCTCGCATGCCGGCACTCCGACGATACAGCAGGTTCCTACACCAAGCCAGGCCGGGGCCGAGGGTTCTGGGAGGCTCACGCCACTTGCTGGTGCAGCACCGAGCACGTCGCTTCCAGGCCCAGGCGTGTCTGCACTTGCAGCTGCCTTGTCCAACTCACTTGGACGTAGCCCACCGAGACACGGTACGCCACCTCTCCGAACACTGTCGCCAACAGCTGCGGGTGCACAAATTAAAGCATCGGAAACACCAAGTAATTACGGCTCCTTCGAAGCAAGGTCTCGTTCGATACAAGGTGCTCCGGGCTGGGTTGCTCCAAGCACGTTCGAGGACCCGGAGATTGTGAGGCGGCATTTGGTACAGGGGACGGAAGCTTCATACGGACAAGATGTGGCTAACGATGGGCTATTTCTGTCTGGCGGCCAGTCTTTGTCCTTCCGCCAGGGATCGCCAGCAGCCAGGTCACCACAGAAGCTGGACGGCATTGCTCCTGGCCTCGATGATGATGAATTCTCCAGCTTGCGATTGCAGGGAGGAGATGTTACGAGGCCCATATACAAATGGACAGAAGAAGCACAGGCGCGTGCCAATGGAAGGGGCCGAAGTGCGAGGAGTCAAAGTTTCCATCTTTCCAGGCCGGAGCCAGAAGATGACACTTTGGATATTGGCTCGATCAAAGTACCTGGTGGGTTCCGTCGCAACTATCTTCGACGTGCTGTGGGAGGAAGCCCCTCTCCTGAAGGAAGGGATATCGAGGAAGGTGCTGGGCTTGCCGAGCGAAGAGGAGCTACACGTCCGAAGCTACTCACCAGCAACTTCATCGAATTCTTAACAATTTACGGTCATTTTGCTGGTGAAGAGCTGGAAGAAGATGATGAAGTGCTGGAGCCCGATGAGTACTTTTCATCTGAAGCGGATGCTTTCGAAGACGGGTATGGCCTTGACGGAGAGGGTAGCGACGATGATAGAGAACCCATGGAGAATAGCGCCCTTCTCACACCGGGAAGACGGAAGCGGAAACGTAAGGAACGAAAGATCGAGGGTAAAAACACTCCTATGGGAGCTGCCGCACTGCTTCTCAAGTCCTTCGTTGGTACGGGAGTGTTGTTCCTACCAAAGGCTTACCTCAACGGCGGGATGATGTTTAGTAATCTTGTTCTACTATTCGTTGCAGCCCTCAGTTACTACTGCTTTATCCTATTGGTCAATACCCGCTTGAAGGTTGAAGGTTCATTTGGCGACATGGGAGGCATCCTGTATGGGAGGTGGTTCCGAACCGTTATTCTGAGCTCAATTGTGCTCAGCCAAATTGGCTTTGTAGCAGCCTACATTGTCTTCACGTCCGAGAATCTGCAAGCTTTTATCCTTGCGGTATCGCAGTGTAAGACAAATATGAAGATCGAGTGGCTTATCTTGATGCAAATGGCAGTCTTCCTGCCATTTTCGCTCTTACGCGATATCAGCAAGCTCGGGGTGACGGCACTCATCGCAGATGCTTTCATTCTTATTGGATTAATCTACCTCTACTACTACGATATTCTCACGCTAGTAAATCAGCATGGAGTAGCCGATATTATCAACTTCAACCCAAAAGATTGGACTCTCTTCATAGGAACGGCCATTTTTACTTTCGAAGGAATTGGCCTGATCATCCCCATTCAGGAATCGATGAAGCATCCTAAGAAATTCCCGCCAGTCCTTGGTGGAGTCATGATCATTATTACGGTTGTCTTCATTTCTATGGGTGCGTTATCATACGCCGCATATGGTTCAAAGACCGAGACCGTTGTCATCCTGAATCTTCCACAAGATGATAAACTCGTCAATGGCGTACAATTCTTATACTCTCTCGCTATTCTATTATCCACGCCACTACAGATCTTCCCTGCCATCAGGATCACAGAGAACGAGCTCTTCACCAAGAGTGGGAAATACAACCCATACATCAAATGGCAGAAGAACGCCTTCCGATTCTTCGTCGTTATGCTCTGCGCTGGTATAGCTTGGGCTGGAGCGAACGATCTCGACAAGTTTGTTGCATTAGTTGGCAGCTTTGCCTGTGTTCCGCTTGTCTACATCTACCCAGTAAGTTAGCCGCCTTTGAAGAAATACCATCTAACAAGATATTAGCCAATGCTACACTATAAAGCCGTCTCTGTGACAAGGTTCAGGAAGGTTTGTGATGTGGTCCTTTGCATCTTTGGAGTCGCCGTCATGTTCTACACAACATCGCTCACGGTGATCAGCTGGGCAAGTGGTACAGCTGAGTCACCTCTACCAGGTTATTGTGATAAAGGCATGCCGGGAGCAGTGAACATCGCCTAGATGTTCGGGTCAGGGAGCTCGGCGACGAGGGAGCATTTTGTGTGTGTATAGATTTGATTTTCTGCCTTTTCTTGCATAGCGTTGCCCGGTTCATACAGATTGGTGTTCATTTGTTTACCGGCGAAGTACTTAGACGATTCATACCCGTTGTTTGTTGTTGATTGCAAGCAAGCAAGCGGAATCTCTTGCGCGCTTGAATGGTCTATTTGCAGCTCAGCTGGCAGATGTGTTTCCTATATCCATTTTCAGCAATTTATAACGCACGTTCCCGCGCTTCTCTACTTTTAGGACCAAATATTTTCACAATATTACTTGTATTATATTCGCTGGCTTCCTTCGCTCAACTTGGACACAACAAGAGTCCCCAAAGTGCGCCAGCTCTCCAGAAACAACCTCAATCGAAGCAACGTATCTTTCCATTTGCGCCATTGCCTTGCGACTATTCATTCGAACCCAGAACACTACAGTGGTCGCTATAATGGCGAGGCTACCTAAGACCTGAGGTACTAGGATTCCAGCTGAAGAAGTGCCTGCGCCTGTTGGCGTCGTTGGAGCGGTGCTTTGCGTTTAATTAGCGTGTGCTGTGGGAAGATTCATAGGCAGGAAAGGGAGGAGAGAAAGGTGAGCGAGGGAGGGGCTTACTAGGTGGCATTTAGAGTTGCCATGCCCGGCATTCCAGTTCCAGTGTCAGCTGAGGCGCAGATGGCGCTTGTGAAGATGAGGACGAAGAGGGTGGAGAGGATGAATTTGGTGGAGGGGTTGTTTGCCATTGTCAGGGTATAGTATGGGATCGGATGGTTCTTTTTATGTTTGAGCAGGGTAACTCGGCATTGCACCTGGTATCTCTAAGCTTGGAACGGGGAGGTTGAAGGGCTTCAGCAGAAGTTAGGTACTTATAGATTACATGTTGAAAGGGATAAATATGACCTGAAGTGCTATGGTGGCCATGATATTCCTGCCAGCGATGTGAGACAAGAAGTAGACAAGACTATAGAATTCAGTAAGTATACCTAGAGTCCCGCATTCTTCGTGCCCATTTCCGGAGCCTCGCTTCTCTTGTGAAAAGGGGTTCGAATAGGGGCTTCTCGGTTACAGTACGCGCTTCCTCCACTGAATCCACTCTACGCGAACAATTCGCGTCTTCCCGAAATCTCTCGCGGTTGTGTTGACGAGAACAACCACGAAACCTTGCCTGCTCTGCGGCAGATACACGAGCATGGCTGTGGTTTCTGAAGAAGGGAATCTTCTTCATGGGCCATCGTGAGTATCTTCAAGTTCAAGTCTCTACACATACAACTAACCGGGATTGGCAGTAATCAAGCACACGCACCCCTCACGCGCCAACCCTCCTCCTACAAACCTTTCCACACTTTCAATCTCGAGAAAGAAAAGCACTACCAACAGCAATATGGCGACATGTACTTTTTACGTCTCACGAAACTTAAGCCGGCTGTCGAGCTCATAGCTGCCGACGCTTGGGACGGATTCCAGATTGCGGGGGAAACGGTGAGGAAGGTGGAGAGAGTGTTGGACGTGCGACAGGGTGAGCTTTGTTGGGTTGCCGGCACAATATATATGGAGATGCCACTTAAGCCTAATATCCTGGATGATCTCTCAAAGGATGTAGGTATTAGCTTCTTCGGGTGAGAGGGGCAACGCTGATGATCGTGTTGATAGCATTGGATTTCAGCCCCGCCGCCGAGACAGAAATATCTGTCGCCTGATGGTCAGGATTTGATTATGTTAGAGGATGAATCCGGGAGGTTACGATTGATGGGCACACCGTTGGCTGACGAGATGCTGGTTACGGGATGCATTGTTGCTGTAATGGGAACGGAGAATGCGAATGGAGATTTTGAGGTTGTGGATATCAAGGTACCGGACCTACCGCCTCAGGCCAAGCGATGGCACACTGCAGAGGCGCCTAGTACGAAAGGTCGAAACAAGAGGGCGAGGATAGAAGAGGAGGATGAGGATGTTGATATGGACAAACCTGCTGCTGCAAGTAGCACGAAGATTGCCATTGTCTCGGGTCTTGAGTTCTCCGGGACTGAGTCTTCACACAACTTAGAGTTGGCCCTCCTTTCCGAGTTTCTACTAGGCGAGGCACTTGATCCCGTATCGCAGGAGAGTGTATCACAGATCAGTAGACTCATCATCGCAGGGAACTCGGTCTCCTCGGGCGAGGACCCCATATCGCATGATACAATTGGCAACACCAGGAAAGCACAGAAGAAGTACGGTTATGATAGCAGTGCCTATAATCCAACCCCAACAGCGCACCTGGACAACTTCCTTGCCGATCTCCTGCCTAGCATACCCGTTACATTAATACCAGGGGCTTTAGACCCAGCAAATACTAGTCTTCCTCAACAGGCGATTCACTCGGCTATGTTCTCTCGAGCGAGAGCGTATAGTAAGATGCCTGACACGGATGAACCAGGTTGGTTTGACACAGTCACGAATCCATGGGAAGGAGAGGTGGAGGGCTGGAGGCTTTTGGGAACTGGTGGACAGAATGTGGATGACGTTTTCAAGTACGTGGAGACCGAAGACCGGTTAGGAATGATAGAGGCTATGTGTCGATGGCGATGCTGTGCTCCTACCGCACCCGATACCTTATGTAAGTCTCCATGTGCTGAATGTGAGAACCATACTAATAGTAACAAGGGAGCTACCCTTTCCAAGACGACGACCCTTTTGTTCTTACCTCTTGTCCACATCTTTTTTTCGTCGGCTCACAACCAAAATTCGACACTGCTGTTATTGAGGGACCCAACGGCCAGGTCGTACGATTGATAGCTGTGCCGAGATTTTCTGAGACCGGGGAGATTGTGTTGGTTGATTCGGAGACATTGGAGACGGAGGTGGTTAGATTCTCGGTCACTTGAGTGCTAGTTTTAAGAATAAAATCAATCATCTTCGGTTCCTGTTCCGGGACCATTGTGCTTTCCTTGCTCTGTGCGTACCAATCCTTATGAAGGAGTGAGATATTCGCACCACAACACCTAAGGGGAAGCCGTCAAGGATACCTTTCTTCCCCTGCTGCGTATTTTCCAGCACTATTATTGAGCTTTTTTCATGGTCATTTTCTCTGAATTCTGGTGGCAGGAATCTGCAGAAGGATTCTCTAAATCCGTAGCTCTTCTGTTATGGGAGGACGAGACTTCTGTTACTTTTCTTCCCTTGCCCGGGCTTAGCGTGTTCGTTATCCACGGTTGACAGTGGGAGCCAAACTGGCTATGTAGGAGCCCGTAAATACGACACTAATACGCGACAGAAAATAGTATCTCTTTACTTCACTTGTTTTGACTAAGTTTTCCAGTTTATTAGCTCGAAATCTACCTCTACATGTACATAAAACAACACTCGCCTTCATACCACAGATTCATGGCATTACTGTAAGTGATCACAAGAGCATCGGCGACTCCTCGATCGTTCACCAACTCGGTGGCCAAATCCAATATGCTCGAGCCCTTACAGCCAATATAGAAGCTGTCAACACTTGCGGAGTACTATAGGCATTGATGGTTCTCCATAAGACCTGGGAATTTGTCGATATACATAGTGAAGCAGTCATGGCCGCAGCCCAATGTGGTTATATAGATCTTCCACAAGTCATGGATTAGATTGGCAACGACATGAAACGCATTCTACAAAGACCAATTATGGTCAATATTCTGAAACCTATTCCCTGGCACGGTTTTAGATTCGTGAATAAGGAGTATTCCTTGTCAGAGGGGTAGGTCTTATCTATCAACCTGACTAAGCTTGTCGTTGTTTATTCGACCGTGCTGTCTTCTGAGAACGTCTACTATCCTTCTACAATAACACCTCCTAGATTATAGTACACATAGCCTACATCTAGGCCTGTGGTTATAGGGGTTTCGTTGCGTAAGTATTGCGTTCGCTTAGCGACATACCTACAGAGCGAGGCTACCCAGCATACGAGGAATACTCCGGCCGGGGGAGGGTGCCGTGTGTCGTGTACCTGTTGCACACAAGTAGCCTCTACATAACCACCTTTTAAGTCTATCTTATGCAATGAGACTTGCTAGTTTGCCGTCTGCCTAGGCCCCAGACCGGCCCTACTCGTCTTATACGTTATTAGCGACACAGGCGCTCGTTGCGGCTGATGATTATTCAAGGCAACTATTGATACTCAGCTGTGTAATTTGTACTGGGCGTACCTCAACTGAACTCTTCTATTTTCAACTGTAGAAAGATTGAGAACCATTAGGGCTTTCAGCCGGCTATTATCATAGACTGTTGGAATGGCTACACTTTCATGAAAAGCTGCCCGGGTCCTGGTTGGCAGAATAAGAGAGGATAATGATGGAATTTCCCCTGAGGACCGAGTAGCCTGCCTACCTGCAGTTCTAAGAGCGCTGGAGAGTGTCCGCCGAAAATTTGGATCTGCAACAAAAACGTACAACTCATTTTTGAATTGAACCTACTACCTGTAGAGGCATTCTTTCTGATTTTTTTTGTTAAGGCTTGCGACCAATCTATATTCTAAAGATGTACGATTCGTGTAGATCTTGGAAGAGCCGACTCAAAAATGAACGCCATCGCCACCGACGAAGATTGGCACACACGGACCGCGAAACTACTCTTACAATTTATAAAGTCTACTAATAGTGCTATTTTGAAGCTCTTAAATCTCTAGATTTGATCCCCTTGCAAGACCATAGATAGGTGCATGCAAGGACTTCACCTATCTTCCTGCCTCATACGGGGGACGTTCTAGTTCCTACAGATCTGGGTCTTAATCATGTCCAGCCAGCGGCGGTCTTAAAACGCTAATAGAAAGAACCCCTTCCTGAACCTTGAAGTCAAAATAGCTCTTTCCAGCGACATAATATCCATGATCAGCGGGAAATACGGTGGTTTCTCAACTGCAGAAGCGTTGTTAAATGGAGTTATTGGCTGCAGAAGCCTCATCGCCGTGGACGGTATTCTCAAGGATGCTGGCATCATTGAGGTAAATGGAATTAAGCGACCCTCGGAATTGGATCAAGGAGCTCACCAGTCTGATTACGAGGACATTTCACTTGTAGACGATACAGCTGCAAGCACGCAGGATCAGACGTCTCAACTCAATAATTCAACCCCAATTTCTACACCAGGGACAATTTATCCCTCTCGTAACGAGGCAAACCGTTCTGCAGATGTGCCTCGTAGAAGCCCAGGCCTAATATACACAAGTAAGATCTTTTATACTCGTATTCTCCACTTTCAGATCGAAATACATCCATCCGTTCCACGAGATGATCCCTGTTAGCTCCCTTCCGTAAATCATTGACTGAGTACAATCGTCATATAAAACAGCGACCAAATCCACTAAACTCGTCGGTCATGCCCCGAGCGTTGCGTTTAGCTGTAATGTCAAAATCCTCTGAATGCTTCATTCTCCTTAACTTTGTGTCTGGCACCGTTTGATAGGTAGTACTACCAAGGCTGGTGTTATATATAGGCACTTTTCAAGTCACTATCATAATGGGGCTTGCTTAAAAGCTCGTTCTAGTCTGTCCTGTACTAAACGTGTAGGTGACAATTGTTAGAAACTTAAAAGTGATCTTAGCACTCTAATTTGGAAGTATGCTCGTTTATTCTATTATTCTCTTACTGAATTATGAAAGGATTTGTCCTCGGAAATCTAAGTCTATCGTTAAGTAAAGCTGTCTATGCTACCTAAGGTGTATTTAAGCGAGCTCAACCATGTCAAGCACCGCTAGTAAGTAAAAATGCAACTAACCCTCCCCTAGATCGGTTAAATAAATAGAAACCCAATATGAATAACCTATAGTAGATGAGCCCTTGTCCTACTAAGCTATGGGTAGTAAAGCATTACGCTTCAATTGAAGATGCCATTATCCTCTCGAATTCCCTAATCGAGGCAGATAACAGTTGGAGTGGGCTTGTCAATAGCTGGGGTAGTCATAATTTCTGAAACAGAGATGACAGTTGTAGTATTGCTTTCCAACGAAGTTGGTATTGATGTCTCTGCAGGGGCTGAGATGAAAGCTGTATCATGCCTTTCAACAACCACACGAGGGCGATCTTCAATAGCCAAACTCAAGCCCTCCTTCGCACTCTCATGAGGCCTCAGTACTCTACACTTTCCCTCCAAAGCAGCTTTCTCATGGTCCACAAACACCTCCTCAAATCGTGTCTCCAATCCAATCAACTCCTTGCGAACAACATCCACTCTCCTCTTCACACGATCGACAGCCTCCTTGCTCTCTAGGCCATTGTGCTGCACATCCCTAAACTCCATTGCTCTCATATCCACCGAAATGAGTACACGTTCCATTTTCGGCTTGTCAATTTCAATTGGAGTACTAGATTTCCGCATAATGATGTTGAAAACCTTGCAGTTCAGTTGTGGAAGTAACTTCACGATTGAGTGTCGTACCCGGATAGAAAGAAAGTTGGTGAAGGTAATGAACTGGTTTTGATGGTCGCCGCCTGCGTCGGTAGTCATGAGGAGTTTTTGAGGCTCTACAATCAACGTAAGCGAATCGAGTCTCGGTTTGGCTTTAACAAGCATCTCAAGACACTGAAATGTTCTCTCGAAATAAGGAAAACCCCAATGAGCGGCACTGCAGGTATCGATAACTGCATTTCTGATCAGTGGCAAGTATTTATCCTTGTTGATGTGATTATCAGCCGATTTTCTCTCTGGCGACCTGCGGATTAAGGCTTGGAAACAATTGTTTTTATAGAGATAGATTGATGCTTCGTCGGTGATTTGCTTGCATATTTTAAGAATCGAGAGGTCATGAGTTGAGACTCGTTCGACGCGGTGCCAGTCGTAATTTAAGAGGATGGCCTTTTTGTGGACGAGGAGGTATTGGTAGATTTTCTCTCTGACTTCAAGAGGTAGACGGAGGAAATGAGAACGTTCGGGATCATTTGGTCCGACGAGTTCTGGTGTCTTATCTTTGGTCAATCCGATGCTGAGAAAGCCTTTGTTTTGTATGGAGAATCCTTGACCATTTCGTTTCCGTTTAGTTGCGACGATGGGCTCTTTTACTATCTTTCCCCATGAGTAGTGGATGATGGAGTCTTTGTGGAAAGTAGGCGAGAAGTCAAAATCTTCAACGTTACCCTCTGGATCGTCGTAACCGCATTCTTTCATTGACATGCCTGCCCTGCGGCGTTTGCGTGCAGCTAATGATGTTTGACTGCCAATGAGCTTTCCATTCTCGTCGGTCGGTTCAACACGCGGTCGTTTAGAGCGGCCTCCTGGAGCTAGAAGGAACTCTCTTGGCATTGTGAAGGCTGATTCAGTTAGAGAACCATGAGAAGTGAGGTGGCAGGTATGGTAGTTACTTTGGCACTGGTAGTAAATCCTCTTTCGAGAAGTCAAAGGTAGAGAAATACAAGCTCAAACCCCGCTTTCAGGCAAAGATGCTGAGCCCAGAGCTGAGGATACAAGCCTAGCGGTGGATATATAGATTATGAGCTTCAAGGATGTTGGAAGAGGGTTTCGATGTTAGGATTTGCAGTGTCAAAATATGAGAGGTCTTAGAACCTGTATAAGCCGATAATAACTGAAGTGGATAAATGATTTTGAGAAGAATGAACTGGTCTTAGCTAAATCAAGGAAGTGTTCCGAGCAAGTCATTTCTGATATAACTAATCTCGATGATGTTGCAGTGAGCTCGTAGCTCCCTCCTGTAGATGACAAATGGCGTGCTTAGTCCAGTGAAGACAATCGACGTTGAAGATTGAGGAATACCGTCCTGTTTGAGAACTTGAGGGTGTGTTGGACCGTAGGTTGCTAAAAGCGTAGAATAAGATCACACCATGGACTGGAGATCTTAGTTTCTCAACCCAACAAATGGATAGAAAGAGGGATTATATTGGAACTGCTGATCACTGACACTAAAGCAGTCTCTCGATAGATCTTATTTGAATGAAACTGTGTGAGAGCTAGACTCTTCTGTCACCAGTTTAGAAGAACTCAGATCGCATCTCGCAAACCACAAAGGTATGAGAACATCCGATGCAGCAGACTTCCGGACCTCATAGAAGCTGTCGAGAGAAGTTGTTACAATACCTGTTGCACCTTATCCAAGTCCCAATATTTAACTTTGCTATTAATGACTGGGAAATGATGATGTGTAGATTGCTTACATGCTGGCCTCAAACACCATTTTAGCAAATAATTCTCGCCAGCTATCTAGGAGCAGCTATGGTGCAAAGGTCGACTACCCAGGTCAATGATGCGTGTCGAAGAGGCTGGTGCATCAAGACAACCCTTCGGAGAAATAAGGAAGATGGAGGTGAAGATGACAGGATGTTGAATGAAGCTTCAAAAAAGAACTTAGCCCGATGTCGCTTCGTGCTTTAGTTACGAGTAGCCCCCTGCCAAGGCAAAATAGCCGAGAAAATCACCACGCCTCCTTTTTCGTCGTTCCCACTCTCCTCCCATTCCTCACACATCAAAGTCATTACGATGTTAGTTAATAAAGACACTGGTAAGATCACTATATCACAAGAACTCACATCATATACCACAATAACCTCACTAACCACGAGTCCACAGCACTATCAACCACCTCAATCCTCCTCGTCCCCTACGAGAAATCCCACGTGACAACCTACCACGAATGGATGAAAGATGAGGAAATCCAACAAGCTACAGCTTCCGAGCCTCTCTCTATAGAAGAAGAATACGCCATGCAATCCAGTTGGCGTAATGACGCGGACAAGCTGACTTTCATCGCTTGTCTTCCCGCCAATTCCCCTGACGCCCGTGAAGGAACCTGTGATGCGCCAGACCGGATGATCGGCGATGTCAATTTGTTCCTGTCGCCTGCGGATGAAGACCCTGAGGGATGTATTGGGGAGTTGGAATTGATGATCGCGCCTCTGTCGGCTCGTCGACGGGGGTTTGGGAGAGCTGCTATCTTGACCTTTTTGCGATATATCCATTCTCACCTTGAATCTATATTACAAGAGTTTAGGGAGTCACAAGACCAGTTTACAGAGAACGGGAAGATGAAATTGCTGCAGTTGAAAGTTAAGATCGGGAGTAGTAACGAGAAGAGCATTGGACTTTTTGAGAGTCTTGGGTTTGTGAAGGTAGACGAGGGCCCGAATTATTTTGGAGAGATTGAGTTAGTTTTTGGAGGCTTTTTGGGAGATGAGAGGTTATCAGCGCTGGAAAAGAAGTTTGCAATTGAGAGGTGTAGGCAAGTGGTTTATGTTAAACAGGTCTAATTGAAAATTTGATTTGTAAGATGTCTATCTGTCAACGCCATGCCGTGAATCAAGTTTCTATTTTCCCCAACTCCTCAACATATCCTCATCAACGTATTTCTCTCTATAACCTTCTAGAATGCTCAGTGTGACATGACTCCCCCCACAAGCGACGAGTACAATGTTCCTCTTTCCAAATTCCTCTGCTGTATCATCGGGAAATAATACCTTCCTTAGAGTCCCATTGTAAGCTGGTGCCATACTGACACCACAAGCTGGTTCTATCAGTAATCTCTCATCGTCTGCAAATGAAATACTGCCCATAGCTGCTTCAGCATCACTGAAAACGCACGAAGTGACTTCGGGCCTCTGGCCCCACTCGAATGCCTTTTCTGCCACTTGCACTGCGCCAAGACTCAGGGCAATGCCAGTTATTGCTGGCAAACAAACGAGTTTGCCTTCTTTGAGTGAGGTTGCAAGGGAGCATGTGCCTTCTGTTTCCATGGCGAGAACTTTGATCGCTTTCCCTGCTTTAAGCCCACCTTGTAGTCGTCCGTGCCGGTCGAGTCCCTCCATAATCCCACAGAGTAGTCCGCCGCCTCCAACACTACAAACTACAGCATCATAACCTCCATTCGTAACCATTTGTAACTCTATTTCATCGATCAAGCTCCCGTTGCCCTCCCATACATCTGGATGATCAAATGGTGGTACATAGACCCCATTCTCGTCTTTGGCCAGCAATTGCTCCTTAAGATGTGCATCTGCCCCAACCCAGTGATCGCCAATTTGAACCACTTCTACTCCAAGTGTCCGTAGTTTGTCGCACATAAGAGGAGAAGTGACCGTTGGCACGACGATTGTTGCTGGACGTCCTAGGGAAATGGCGGCGGTTGCACAAGCTAGACCCGCATTCCCACCCGACGAGCAGTAGAAGTGGATTGGCTTGGAGGGGCCGTGATGAAGAATCGCTTTAGCCATGAGGTTCCCTATACCTCGTGATTTGAAGGAGCCTGATGGCTGGAGGTTTTCGAGCTTGAGGTAGATGTTGCTGGGAAGTTTCTGTCAGTCGTAATTGGGACGAAGGAGTTAGATTCGCCCTATTGAGGCAATGCTTACCATCCTGCTTTTCGGGAGAGGGCTGCAGACCTTCTACAAGGTGTTTCAACCCAAGGGGTGGGTGGAATCTGTGTATTTGAACCCATGACGAAGGGGTTCGAGGGGTAGCAAGAGGCCTGAAAATACAGATTTTGGTCTTCTAGTCCTCCTGCAAATTGGATAAAGAGATGGGGGAAGCAGGAAAGATACCTTAGTCTGGAGGGGTAATGCGGATTTCCCAATGAACGGAATCGAAGAAAGTGGAAGTTGTATCATTCATTGCGACTTGTGTTGTGAAGGGCGTGGGTCTCCAAAGCCGGCCGGGTTGCGGCGCACGAGGCACTGTACCTTACTGTACGAAAACACCAACTAAAACACCCAAGAAAAATCAGCAAATATGTAACAAAATTATATATTTCTAATCCGAAATGTCTCTAATCAAATTCACTCCACGAGTTATATTTGATAGGTAGTTATGCAATCAATCAACCTGAAATTGCTTTGCACAGATCCGCCGTTTGTTTTCGCAAGTGGAGAGCGTGGTGTCGTTGGGAACCGATTGCGATACGGAGACGGAGTGCTCATAATAAAAGACTGCCTCCCTGGATAGATCCACCCCCACTCTACAGCATAACGTCGTATTGCATGCACACTGCCTTGACGGTCTCTTACACTAGTAGCACACCGTCTCGAGAGGTTGGATACGATTGCACGACGACATTTCTTCTACATACCGGTCCATCACAACAGACAAGGACATTTCAGATCAAATATCCTCACCTCGCGCTTCCTGCCCCCCAGAGAAGTGGCTCCATATGCCACCGATAACTACAGCGGTAACTGCACGACTCTGCATCTCCGACCAGCGACCAGGGCCTCTGTCCAGAAAAGCTCACTCGTTCCCACGCTTCGGATATTGCTGGATGAAGGCAAACGCGCATGTACAGTAGAGTTGAGTTGAGCAAGGGCCAACCACTGGAAGAGACAGACTACTGGGAATGGTCAACGCTGGCCCAGATACATGCTCCCCTCACTTCCCCCTGCTATATTATTATATGTGGTAAACTTGGCCCTTTTCCCCTTCTGGTGCTTCCAAGTTAGACAAGCTATTCAGGTTAGTTGTTTAAACGTAACCTAGAGAAAAAAAACGTAAAAACATCTCATCTAGCAGTTAATTACCTATATTGACACTGGGGATGGGAAGGGTAAAGGTCCTAATGAGTTCGTTTCTGCGAGCAAAATCACCCTACTCCCCTCTTTCCTTCGCCCCCTACTATCTATAGGTAATAATAAGCTGCTGAAGTAAGTTAAGCATATATTCCCTAGCAGTTAAGTATCTATATTAATGCTAGGGGGAGCGTGTATCACGCGCTGTCAACAATTCTCCATCACGCCACAACTGTTTGTGCATTGCCACTTTATATGCGACATATGTCTTTATGTTCCTTCTTCAATCGAGAGTACGCTTAAAAGAACGTCCATCGCATTTCGCACACTTGCGCGGGACTGCAACTGTTTTGAGAAGCGCCTACATCGAGAAGGACTGGGGGTGAGAAATAATCGATGTCACATTTGATATTAAAATGTTGGATTTTCCGTTGAATTTGGAATGCTTTCATGCAGACTCATCAACTGGTTTTGCGTCGCGTTTGTTGAAATCCGAGAACTGTCCAAACTCAAGGTCAGAGGAAGTTACCACATAGAAGAACGGACTTTGTGTGCAGGCTCAACGCAGTACCAAACACCTATTAAGTAAGTCTGTCATAGATGATGTTTTATCACCAAAATCAAGGAAACCGAAGGCTGAATATCACTTATTGAATTTTAAGAATTGAAATTGCGTCAGTCCACGATTGGAGTGCTCGACGTCTACCATGGCGGAAGACTTACATCCGACCAATGCTCCCACAGTTCCCGACGACAATATTCAAGACGATGATAATGACTCGGCCCTGGGTTTGAGTATTGCAAGTTCTACGACCAGCATAAGCGATAGTATCCTGAGATACCGACAAGAGAACGGGAGAACCTACCATGCGTACAAAGATGGCCGTTACATGCTTCCAAACGATGAAGGTGAAAACGACCGCCTCGATTTGCAACACCACCTCTGTACCCTGACACTGGGAAGCAAATTGTTTCTTTGCCCGGCTGGGATAGAAAATAGCCTCCACCGGGTGCTTGATGTAGTATGTCTCCCTTGTTACAATCTTATAAGTGTCACAGGCTGAAAAGCGTCAGGGAACTGGGACTGGGATTTGGGCTATTGATTTTGGTGTGTAATACACATTGGGAAGCTCCGGAATGTTCAGCTAATGATCTGGATATAGCTGATGAGCATCCCGAATCGGAAGTTATTGGTATTGATCTCAGTCCAATTCAGCCTTCAAATGTCCCTCCAAATGTCCAATTCCAAGTAGACGACCTAGAAGAAAGTTGGAACTTCCACAACAAATTCGACTTCATCTATGCTCGAATGATGGTACGTATTTGCGTCCTGGAAATTTCCTATTATAGACGCAATTGCAATTTTTTGAAGCATGCGTTTGCTTCTAAAAGATGCATACCTCCCGCCCACATCTTTCATTCTTGCTTCTTCGAGACAACAATGCTGATCTTGCAAATGCACACAGACAGGTTCCTTCGATAGCTTTCCTCGCTTCTTTGAGCAAAGTTATGAAAATCTCAACCCTGGTGGATTCATCGAGCTTCTCGATTGTTCTTTCCCATTTCAAAACGACGACAATTCCTGGCCAGAAAACTCAGCCCTCAAGAAGTGGAGCGAACACATGATTGAAGGTTCGAAGGTGATCAACCGCCGAATCGATAGCGTTCTGTTATACGAGGAGCAACTCAAGGCCGCGGGCTTTGTGAACATAGTAAAAAGGGAATACAAATGGCCAATAAATCAATGGCCAAAGGATAAGAAGCTCAAAGAACTAGGTAGGTTTTACCCTGTAATCCTTTCGCCTATTCGCTCGCCCTTTGGGACTGAGTGGACGAAATATACAGGGAACTGATTGGTCTGCAGGCATGTGGACAAATGAGAATCTCCGTGGAGGACTATCTGGCCTGAGTCTTGGTGTATACACAAGATTGATGGGGTGGACTGCAGAAGAAGCAGAAGCTTTCTTGGTTGATGTGAGGAAGGACTTCAACAATCCTAAGATTCATTCGTATCTTCCACTGTACGTCGTCTATGGGCAAAAGCCAGCCCCAGCATCTTAGCTAGAAGCTTGTTAGAGATTAGAAAGTTGTGGATAGAATTACTTCTTTATATTTCCGTCGGTAATTACGTATGGTATGTAGCTACTTCCTTCTAACGTCCTAATTGGGAGACAGTGCAACGCGAACACCTTTACTATAGTCCTTCTAATAATCTAATCCCTAATAACTAACAACGCCCTAACCCACACCTACACCCATGCCCTAGTCCCAAACCTAATCTACTCTACAATCAAATCATCCAGTCTCCTAGTCTACAAGTAGGGCAACATATATGTAAATTTCTGCCACCTCTATAGTAAATGGGGAGTTACTCATCATATATAACTTTGTACCAAGTCTGCAGTTACGAAAATCTTTCACCTTCTAAGCAACGACGGGTCTGAGGGGAGGAATGAGAGATTAGAATGTTAGTAGTAGAGAATTTAAAAGACAGTTTACATCTTATTTTAGAACTAAGAGAGACTAGGATTTATACTTTTATATAGAGGTTATTAGATAGAGACAATAGAGAGATAGGTTACTCGGTATTAGATTTACTTTTACAAACTTATAGAAAGCTAGATTCTTTTTATTAGGTTCTCTATTTAACTAAGAAGGCTTTTTATTTAACACACTCTAAATACTATACACTATAATCGATGTCTTTCTATGTCACTAGTAGAGACATAGGCTCGGTTATAAGCGACTAGTGTTCTGTGGGCCGTTTTTTAAATTTGCGTATTCTAATAGAGTTCAGTGTTTAGTAAAGAAGATATAGTGTCTTATTAGTTCAATGTAATTAATTCGCGTAGCTAAGCGTACAGAAAATGGTTAGGTGTCCAAGGCTTTCTCGGCATCACTTCTCTACATCACACACACGCAGCGGATTAAGTTCAAACTTAGATCGTTTTTACCTTAAAATCTCCGCTGTCGGCCTTCCCCAGACACAGCCCAGAAGTCTAGCAATAGATCATTATAAACACCTACAGTAAAAGGTACATCAATTTGTTCTACAATATATCCATTCCTTCACTCATGATAATTGTAATGACTAAAGTACTTCCAGCTAGCTAGTATTTCAATTTGGTTTACCATCTATCCGTCTTGCAGCAACACCGATTTCCATGTCCATGTCCAACACAGATCCTAACAAGCAAAGCAACCCTTCATGACAGAACATGCCCTTCAAAGAGAGAGAGAGAGCAGAACGCCAGATAAAGTAAAAGAAAGTTCGAAGTAAGTAACTTTCGCAAATCCAGAGGCGAGACTAACTATTCATCAATCGTAACGTCCCCATCAAGGAATCCCGACTTTAGAATTCAACTTCCTGTTCCTCGTATTAGGAACGGAAATTGACGCCACTTCAGGCAAGGTCATAGTCACGCTTCAATTCATCCATATGTCGTCTCCCATCCTTTAACCTCCGCTGCAAATCCGGGTTCCCTTTCACCCAACTACTGTCACTTCTCTCACTGCCACCATGCAAATGCCCATCAACGTACTCATGCTCATGCTCATAATCCTTCAAACGCCTCGGGTCCCTGCTCCCTCTCGGCTTCGTATCATCATGACGGTCATCCGCATAATACCCAAGCTCCTCCCGACTAATCCTCTCCCAATCCCCCATACTCTTCCTTCTATCATCTCTCCCATGCCCCCTATGAGGCTCAAAATCAAAGCTTCTCCTCCTCCTTCTCCGATGACCACCCTCGTTACTCCTCATTTTATCTCTTTCTTCGTCACGAATCTTGTCATCGTGTTCCTGGTGCTTCTTCTCCCAGGGGAATAAGGCTATGCCGGCCATGAGAGCCATTATGCCAGCTTTGATATATGCATCCTTGCTGTTGAAGGCCGGATGGCTGGCTTCAAATTCGAGACGTTTTTTACGGTGATCTGGGTGGGCTTTGGAAGGCCGAGGGTCGAAAAGGGAGTTCTTGAACATTGTATATTGGTTTGGATGGTGTCTGTATGGATGAGTTCGTGGAAAGTATGTGTTGTATTCGATGGAGGCTAATAGCTGTTGAGAATGAAGTCGTGGGGGTTGAAGTCGTGGGGGTTGAAGTCGTTGGCAAGTAGAGTTTCTCGAGGAACGGTGGGAATGATGTGTAAAATTATGTAGATTGTTGTCCTTGATAGATATCAAATAGAAAACAGAGTTACGCTGGATTCAGGACGGACGGAGATAGACCCTACCAGCATGGCAAACCTCATCATGCCCCGCCCCCCTTTTGCCTAGTTCACGAGAGAATCCATGCAATATAAGAGCATAAGGTCTGTCTTGCCTGCCTGCCTGCTCTCCGCCACCCATCGTGCCATTCAAGGGCTACGAGAGTTCGTCTCTCGGTGACCTTGCAAACACACTTGGAATTGTCAGATGTGCATTGCATCTAGCACTCTGATTGCTCCTCAGCCACTGCCGTTGCAAACTGCCATTGCGAGCCCGGTTTGCACTACTGTACTGAGGGACGGGTATTGCCCTGCCACGCGTGTCTTCCAAACACCGCTGCTGCTATGCAGGGCCTTGTCAGTCGAGACAAATGGCGGTATGCATCCATCTTACTGTTTCCTGACTGTTGGCGACTTTGGCTCCCTTTGGTCTAGCTGTTGTGTTTCTGCTGCCCGGTGAGGTCAGTGACGCTGATCTTCAACTCAGTCCCATGATCTCGGTGGTGTCGTGGAGGCTGGGACCCTGAACCATGAAGCGTGCCTCTGGATCGTGCCAAAGTATCGAAATCTGATCGACTTGTCACATTTGCGTCTGCTAAATCAGCAAATGCGCGTTCAAGGGAGGCCAGGGAGACCAAAGACTGTGCAAGCTTCTCCACGTCTCTCAAGTTCTCCGATCCCATGGTGACATCACAACGTGAACCCCTGTTGCGCATATCCTACAGATTTATATGCACATCTCTTCTAATCATGTGACTAAGAAGAGAGCTTGTGCCGAGCCTTTTCCTTGAGAAACAGGAAAATGCAGTCTTAGGGAGGCATAAGGACCTGGGGCTGTAAATATCAAGCACCAAATAGTCCTCAGCGTTCCTTAGTGCTTCGTCCTTTTGTCCTTGCGTCCCGTGCTCCAAGTCGTGTAGTCTTCCGGCGCAAGGTAAAAGTTGCAAGCTGAAGACCTGGCATTCTTCGCTGTGAATAGCCTAAGCAACAAGTATGTAGAGTTTCGACTAAGCTAGCATTTGAGCTGAGGTCCTTCGCGGCAGCAGGAGAATGAGAGTGGTACGAAAGTATAGTAGAAGGATAAAGCGGATGACAATAGGATGCACTGGAAATCTCGCCAACCCATTGAGTAGAGATGCATCCCAATATTAGTTGCCGGCCATGGTTCTGCAGTAAAGTGCCCTGTACCCACTCATCAGTAGAAGGAAGGGACCGCCTAATAATATTCGATTGCAATACCTTCCAAGACGAGCACACCTCTATATCCTAGCATTAGCAAGCTATGTCATGCCTCCTCAAGCTCACGCCTCACTCAACGAACTCCGCCTCCAATCCCAATAATTCTTGCGCACACGATCATACCTGTCACCAAGCAAACATAGCGCCTTATCGGCCTTGCTCTTCTCTCCCTTCTCTTCCCATATATCAGCTAAGAAATCCAAGGCATGACTACTTTTGACATCCTCTTCGCCCTCCCCCTCCGGAATACTGACAAACGCCGAAGCAAACTCTTCCTCAGTCTTCAACTCTCTGCCTCCCTTTCTCAGAACGCCTCTGATGTAGTTCCAAGGGCTTTGGTTCTGAGGAGCTTCAAAGGTAGCGGCTTTCGCGAAGTTGAGTTCGCGGTCTAGGATATCGGATGGGATGGCGGGATCAGGTTCGGTTGCTTTGCTGGATGGTGTGGAGTACGAGGGGTTGGAGAAGACGATGAAGAAGCGATGAGACCATGCCGAGTTGTTTCTCACATCTTCTCTCAGCAACTTCTCAATCGACTTCATCTCCCTGGGCTCACTCCAGAGGCCCAGTTTCCTAACCAGATATTGCCTATAACTCCAAACGTGGTAATTCTTTGAATCTTCTGTGAACATCTGCGTCATGAATTCTAGCTCTGAATTAAACAGCGCTTCGCGGTCAGAAGGGGACGAAGATATGGTGGTGTAGAGATGGTCGACGAGGACCTGACGGTGGTGCCAAATCTGATAGTTCTTTTGGTTGTCGACAGCAACCTTGTTGAGCCATTCTAGTTCGGCGGTAATAGATGAGGACAGTGCGAACAGTGTGGACGCGCGGTAGAGCCAGACAGTATAATGAGCTGCATTCATAGAGATAATGTGCTCCGTGAGATCCAGGACGCGGGGACTATGCTCTCCGGCGGCCATGACAGCGCGAAGGTAGCCCATAGCTGTTGATTCTGTCAGCTACACGTTCCTGTACCATCGCATAGAGCAACATTACCTTCAGCATATTCATCCGAGTACGCAATCTGAGCCAAAGCTCCCTCTCCATCATCCTGTGGGATAGGCACCACATCATCCCAAACGGGATCGCCCTCGTATTTCCCCATAGTCTTACCCCTCAACTGTCCAATTTCTATTCGTCTCTTTCTCTCAACCTCAATATCCTCTTCCTTCTCAATCTCCGGAAAGAATTCTTCTTTGTCGTTATGGACTTCCCTCCACCTAAGGCTCTTCTGATTCAAAGTATAGAACTGCGTTTGCCGTTCCTCGTATTCTTCGTACTCCTTTGGCGTGAAACTTCCAATATCTCTTCCTCTGCTATCCCTTCCCAACTCGCGGGGCGGAGGCTTTGGGATGGGGATCTTCTCCTTCTCGATCTTTGCCCAGAATAGCTTTTGTTGGTCCTTGGGCCAGTACTGCCAGGAGCCACTGTCGAGGAGTAGGTACTGTGCGTAGCCAAGTTTTTCCGCGGGTGTCAGGCCTGCAACTCCTTTCTTATCCACAAGGACCTGGTAAGGTCGCGATTCTAAATACTCGGCTTCGCGCTTTGCCTGGATGGTCGGGTCTGAAGAGAAGAATGTCAGCCGGTATTTTACTTTAAAGGGCAAGAAGCGCAGCAGCTGCAACAGAACACATCGACCTACACTCCTTTACTACCGTCACTGCTGGAGGTGGTGCAGCTTTTGGTTGTGCCTTATGTTTGGGAGCCATTGTGAATGGCGGAGGGGTTTTAAGGTGACCTTTGAAAGCGAGGAATGAAAGCCGCACTTGCGAGGCTGGGAACAATACGAAGGCTGCATGGAGAACAATATTAAGAAGAATACCTATGAGGTCGCTTTAAAGCCCGCAAAAAAGCGGAGACAATGTGGTCAATCCGGCGTGGATCTAATCACTAGGTCTGTTTTGTAGAATCCAATCATTGATCAAGTAGGGAGGTATTATACGTCCTCCGTGTTACATAGGGATCGTCTGCCATGCAAAAAGTCACACTTTGCCTTTGTACATAGCTGTTTTTCTTTTGGCCGTTGCCGGCATCAGTCTTACACTCTCCAAAACTTCCAAGCTTCTCTATCCCCATCATCTCCACGAACACCAACAAGTTCCTCCACACCCTCGATGCCATCTGCATTCAGGAATTTCTCTTGGTCGATTTCGTCTCCGCCCAGCTCATCGTCAGTGCCGTTCTTTAGAACAGCAGGCCAGAGAACACCAACGCCATCGCAACCCAGTGTGGTTTCAAACTTCGCATAACCCTCCTCTTTGAGAGTGTCCTGCAAGCGTTCTATCTTTTCCCTCGACACATTAGGCTTGAGAAGGGTAATCGCGCAACCTCCCCCTCCTGCGCCTGTGAGTTTGGTCCAGCCAATGCCCTCATGGTCAACAAGTTCTCGTATCCTTTCAAGTCGGGGATGTGAAACACCCAAGGCAACCAAAAGTCCATGATTAATCGTCATCAGTTTGCCCAAGGCCTCTAGGCTGGAAGGATCCTCATTATCAAAGTCTTCGTGGGAAATCAACGCAGCCGCATCCTCTGAGACCATGTCGATGGCGTGTAATATCGAATCTGTAATTTGTGGATGGGTGTTCTTTAGTGTCGCAACTTTCTTAACCTCCGCGGCAGTTGATTTCGCTTGTTTCGTGTCCACGAGAAGCAAAGGTAGCTCGGGGAAGTTCCATAATGGCTTAACAGTAGGCGGCTTCGTGTAATCTGGCCTCTGGAAAACAACGGCTTTGCCCTGCGTGGCAACAGTGTTATCGACGCCCGAGGGAGTCCCGTGTATACACATCTCTCCCACAAATGCCCACCGGTTTATCCGCTCAATTTGTAAACGCGCCTCGTCGGCTGGTTGATCTGGATGTGGTCCAGAAAGTGTTCGTAACTGTAGCAAAAGAGCAGCAGCAAGACAGACGGAAATAGCGGCACTGCTGCCCAATCCCGCTCCAATTGGTAGTGTTGATCTCAACGTATATAAACACCCAGGGAACGTCTGCGACCCAAGAGAAAGGAAAAGGTAGAGGAATGACGCCGCAGAATTCTGATGAACCTTTCGGATATCCTCGGGCGCATCAGAAGATATATCCGCGAGGTGTGGTTTCATCGCCGCATACAGCTCGGGGTCGAGTGAGGTGACGAGATCGTAGTAGTACTTCTTTTTCGAGGGTTGGGAGAAGGTGCTCCATGGTAGGTCATCGATGTTCCATGTATGCGACATGTTGATATCGGGGAATCGCAAGGAGATTGTTCTCCTGGACTTCGACAAGGCCGTTACTAACAGATAGGAGCGCAAGGAGATGGCGGCTGCAATTGCTTTCTATGGAGCGATTTAGTACACGAGACTTGGTTTGCTGCATGTTGCTGTACCTTGCCGTGCACAACTGCATGTTCTCCAAAGACAATGACTTTCCCCGGACTTGATACCATAAAAGAAGGCATCATTGGCGTCGACTGCTTCCTCTTCGGGGCCAGTCTCTTCCCCTTGGAAGCGCCATTGAGGGCCGTATGCTCCATCTCCTCAACAACACCGTTCACGCTTTCTTCGTCGTGGGACATATGGAGGGATGGCGAGTTTGAAGGACTGGTCTCGGGAGGGGTGTGGATGCGGACGGAAGTAGTCGTGCTGCTGCTGGAAAGCGATTGTCTTTTATTAGACTTCACTGAGCCCCTCCTACTGCCGGTAGACGTGCTGGTCATTTGTCGGCGTGCAAAATGCGTTCAAGATAACAACCAGGGTCAACCAAGGGACACCGGACCAAAGAACAAAGAAAGCTTTAAAGGAATGACTGAGGACGCGCGCCGTTCTCACGGTGCTATACGAACGAGGCCAGCATATCTGGGGATTCGGCTCGACTCGAACTGATTACTCCTGCCCCTGGCCCCAGTTTAGTGGGCGTGGGCCACCCTCCCCGGCGGATGGAAGGCCTACTTACATGTAAAGTTGTCGGCCGCGCTCCTCTGTATTTGAAATGAGGATGCTGCGTGCGGCTGGCGCTGGTCTTTGCGACGGCGAGAAACGCCATCGTCCGGACATCGAAGAACCAAGGTCCTGGTGGGAGGTAGCCAGGGCGGTATTGAACGTCTGCCCCAAGGTAAGCAGTTGGATCCTGGAGATTCACTGAGGGTGCTCTGCGGCGCGTCAAATGCGAAGTGGCACAGTTCTGCTGCAGTCTCACCATCCGCCTTGGTGGGTTGCTTGCTCTTTCACAGCTCCAGCGAATGTCATGGATCGCAACAGTCCACAAACATCGTCCCAGAACATGCTCCAGGACTGGCCAGGAGCTCAGCAAGGCACAATTCGACATCATTGCATGTGGCACACACTGCACAGTGTGTCGGTTAATCCGCTACGTAAGGTCAACTGACTGAGAGTCGGTAACAAACCCTCAAATCGCGATCTCCATCGCCAAAGAAGCGATACCTACCTACCTACTCAATGATTAGTCCCCTGACTTGCACTAAATGACCAACTTAACTCAAGCCAAAAGACCCTGATTTGCAAAAAGCCAACACCAGGCCATGTGGCAGAGGCTCTGAACCTAAGTCCCCCGCGGACCTTTCCTCTAGGCATCAGAGTGAATACGAAGCAAGCAAGCTACACCGTGCCTTGTTCCGTAGCCCACATCTCCAAGTCCCGTCAAAATATCCCTTCCGTACATCCCTTTCTGCAACTCGAAACATGTCGCTAGTGACAGAGTTTGCGATCCTTCCCCTCGTCTCTCCAACTTTGCCATTGGCATCGACCCTTATCACCAAACTCATAACTGCCAAGGACGTCCTCGAGAAAGCTAGTGGTCATATCTTCTACTACTTTCAACAAATCGAGGATCCATCCCTGGTCTACATCCTAGGAACCTGGTATAGTGCAATCCCTTTATCACTCTGACTTGATCAAATGGGAGCTCTTCAGAAATACAGCTGACACGTGAGAGACAGGGACTCCGTATCCGCTCACCATGAATTCCTACCCTCTCCAGAGAACCAAGCTCTGCTGGAGTCATTGAAGGATGACGTGAACATTCAGGAGTTGAAGCTGTACCATTTGGAAGGAAATGTGCTCTCGGAAGAAGTAAGAACTCCAGGAGAGGTTGGGAGAAAGAGTTTCTTGAAAGCGCCCGTCATAAGCTGCAACAGACATTTCGTGTCGGAACATAGAAAAGATGAGTTTGAAGCAAAGTTCGAGGAAGTGAAAGGGAACCTCGAGGGTTATAGCTTACCCTTTGAGATTAGAACAGGCTGGAGGATCGAGAAGGAAGAAGGTTTTGATAGAGAGGAACTCATTCTTTTCAGTGGCTTTGACAGTGTGGAGCATCATCTTGGGTTTGCGAGAACGGAGGAGTTCGTAAAGTACAGGGAATTTGTTGGGCTTGTCCAGGGCTTCGAGGTGAAACATTTGAAGGCGTCATTTTGATGCTGCAGTCTGGCATGGATCCATGAACAAACCAATACTCATGCTGAGTAGAATGTAGGCTTGTAGCGTAACTCAAATAAATGAGGGTCCGCTCCGAGTTACCGAATTGGGCTCTCCGAGTCTCCGAATCACTGAACTGGTCTCTGTAACAAAGTCGTACTCAATCCAGATGCTCAACGCTGATGCGGGATCCGATAGTGGAATTTAGGGCTTATTTTCTCGTCGAAGCAGCCACCAAGTATCGTACCTAAGGCCGGATCTCCCTGCCATGCATGGTATCAAGCTCCACCATGCTGCCCTAATTCCAGGCCTGTTGCCTCAATTTTGCACCCATGGATCGTCTATACGTTGCAGAGAAATGTGCAGTTGGTGGTTGATGAAAAGTTCGTGTTGCTATTTCATTGCAGCCCCATTGAACTGTTCCAAATACCATATGCCGTACGCCAATTCTGGTTCAATTCAGCCAGTACATGCAAAGTCCACCCTTCCCATTAACCCAAGCTCACTCAAGTAGCCGTTTACTGTGCAACTCGCTTGCCCTTGGCATTCTTCTTTGGGGTATCGGCGATGGTAAGGCCTGCGCAAGTCTATTAGTACATGGTGTTGCAATTGGGCTGTGTGTTGCATTGCGGAGCTCGATTGCGTAGAAGCTGAGAACGTACTAGGTGGGAGCGATTGCTTCAGCTTCTCAACCTTCTCGGAATCCTTCAAGACGAGAGTGTACAGGTGACGCTGGCAGCGGACCTTGAACTTGGTTTGGGAGGTCTTCTTGTTGCGCTTTATGCGGGCAGCTGTTCCTTCAAATCAGTCTATGCTCTGGATGTACCATTCCTCTCTCCGCCTCAAATCCCAATCTGATCATCCTCTCGAATCGCAGATGAAAACATACAGGAAGCATCCTTGCGTCTGCAAATCTCGATGAACTGTGGAAATTGTAAGTACTTTCTTTCGCGCGCTGGAGCTTCGAGGCAGAGTGCTCTGCCTACGCATTTTCAGGGCAAAACACACATTCTTGATGTCTGAAACTTCTTGAGGCATTTTGGCGGTCGATTGGATGTTGTATGGGGAAAATTGAAGAGTCCTTTGTCGTGTCGTGAGGTTGACTGGAGATCTGGAGATGGTGTTGATGGAAGTCTTGTGTGCGTATATTACTAAGCATCCTCGCTTGCGTTATCGTTCACGATAAGGGGGAAGAAGTAGAAGCAGAAGAAGGCGGGAGACGGGAGGACATGTGGCTTTGCCGTACGCGTCAGCCACATAGGTTCGTACATGTAACTCATCACGCCAACCTTTCCTCCAGTTCTTGAACAACAACGTGTACTTCTCAAATCTTCTAGCACTACATAAGCTGTCAAGTCTCTCTTAAAACCAAGCGTCGATAATTTGATCAGTTTATCTTGAAAAAAAGGAACTCATTAAAAATACTCAGAAACCAATTATCTTTGCTCTACTCAACGCCACCACCTCGTGCGTCCTTGATCTCAAAATGCCTACTCCATTGGACAGAGCATTGCACTCAAAGGTAAGTTCAATTCTTCTCAGAACTCTATGAGGTGTGCGGGTTACTCTTTCTAACGTTTCTGCAGAATGCTTTTCTCGGTATGCTGAACCTCCCCTCACGTCTAGCCCTTGACCTGTAACTAACCTCCCAAGCGTTCGGTGGACTTGTAACAGCTGCCGCAGTATGGACGATCTGGGGTCAAGACATGTTTCCAAAGGAAAGCGATCCAACTGGTGGTATGGTGTTCTGGACAGTCGCCGCTGTGGGTGTTATTTTTATCCTTGCTTACAAATTGGTCAGACCCTGAGTCTTGGACAAAGGAGGAAATGAGGAGGTGGTTGGCAGCAGTAGGTTACATCCAACTTCCTTTTTTCCTTTCAAGATTTCTTTTATGAATTTGTGAACTGTCAATTTAACAGCAGGTCACACACATGCTGACCTTTGGTGTGCTCAGAGAAATCTTCATCCCAATACCAAGGACACCCAAGAAGAATTGCTCGAGAGAGTAAAGGCGAACATGCGAACCCCACCGAGAGCTTGAAACTAGCAATATGGTTGGCGTTATCGGCTAGTTTGTTCTTCGAGTTTACTGCTGGAGTTAGGGTCCAATGCATATTGTTTTTCTATGATTTATAGTCCTGGGTATGCACGTCGGCTAGCAATGCATGTAGGTGGGTAGAAATAACCCGTCAACTTCCATACACAAACCTCTTTATCTGATCTGCATATGTGAAAAGAGCATAGTAAATGATAGGCCCATTACAAAGTATGACAAAGGATTGTCTTGATAATAACTTAGTGAGTCCTTTTGCCAGTGCTATTGCTGGTGATGTCATGCTTTAGTAGTTATTATGCAGTAGAGCACCACTAGCTCAAACAACTCGGATTCTTTCGGGACTCAAGAATATTAAATTTTGTCTAATCTAACCAAAAGAACTCTAATCAATGACAAGGATAATAGCAATGCGAAGTGTGACAAGAGGTGGCATCACGGTTGTTGTTATCTTGCTACATACAAGTCTTAATGGTCCTTGTTGGTATGGTGTTCAGATGAAATAAGTCACTGGGAATTCAAATTCCAGAAATCTTATTCAATCAAAGAGCAAAGGTAAATAATCACCGAGGAGCACAAATGGAAGAACATTCAAAAATAATCATGTTTTATATTTGTGACTAACCCATCTAACTATGTAGTATATATGTATGTATGTAACGAGACCAGCTGGAAGCAGAAAAGCCAACCTCTGCGAGAACAAGCGACGGTACAGAAGCCCTGCTGAATTATTTCCCCACCTATTGTGGCTTTGCTGTGACAAGGAGGGAGATCCAAATAATTGCCCATGCAGCATCTGCGACCTCATTTCGGAATAAGAGGACCGCTACCATACGGGGAGGCAGGTTGGGTGTTGGCCATTCGGCTCGTGACTTGTATGGCATGGGCATCGCAACAAGGACAGTGCTCGCCGTCTGAAGTCGCAACGTCGCAATGGCAACTGGGCAGCCACAGATGGGGTGACAACAGCTAAAGAATTCTGGACGAAACTGCAGAGTTGAGCAAAAAGCATCTAAGCGTGTTCATCACTATTCAGAGCAGCAGTCTGAGCCCGCAGTTGATCAATCTCTTGCTCGATTTTCTGTGCAGTGCAATGCAACTCTCGAATCTAGAAATACTATAATCAGCCGCGCTCTACTTTTGATGAGATCATCCTGAAAAGAATTAATTCGGCATACCTGAGCTCTCTCCTTATTATTGGCAAGTGCCTCTTCGTACTTAAGCTGTTCGTCGCGTCGAGTATTGAAGGCCTTCTGGTATCTATCCTCAGCTTCCTTCTTCTCGTGTTGGAGACGAGTAGCATGGGGCTGGAGAGCTACGTTCAAGGCGTTTTTCTTTTGAATATAGTCGGCATGGGAGTTTGGTTGTATTTCCTCCGCATTGGCACTGGTGACGTTTCGACCGCCGCTACTGCTACTAGGTCCACCAATCTCGTGTTGATGACTATTTTGTAGAACAGGTGCCGATGTCTCCTTTCGAGACTGGAAGGTTGTGGCATGTCGTGCTGCATTCTCAGACTCACGTTGACTGGTATTTCGCAGAGCGGGCGCATTTGTTTCTTTCCGCGGAGGAAGACTGTTTGAATCACCGCTAATATCAGCAGCCTTTCTCTTGACGAGCTTGGTTGATGATGGTGGTGGCGTTTGTGGTGCCATCCTATTCTCAAGGGGCTTAGGCTCAGGTTGAAGGTTTGTGGCAGGTAGTGCAGAATGCAATTCGCCATTGCTGATGCCAAACATATTGCTGCTTGCTGGAGGTTGAGGAGTTTCGGCAACAGTCTCCTGACGAGGAGCATCATTCATAGGAGTTGGGAAAGCCTTTAGGTTATTATTGATGTCGAGAACATTTCCCTTTTCCAATGGGTTACCAGATGGCAACGTAGTCATAGGAGGGCTCGCTTCAGGGCTTGCTGTCGAACGGTCTTCGGTATCTCTCGTGAGTGCGAAACCCTGATTAGCAAGGCTTGCCTTGAGTCGCCGAGAAGAGAGAGACGGCGCCTCAGATTGCGAATCAACCTTCATTCTCTCTGCGAGTGGCTCCGAGAGACCACTGGCTTGGGTTGAGAAGCGAGGTGATTTCGTTGTATCGGAGAGAATCTGAGGTAATACATCTTCCTTTCCATCGTCCCCAGAGTTCGTAACAGAACGATCGTCCGAGTCTTGGGTGCCTCTTTCTTGATAATCGGCATACGCAGGACCTGAGCCAGCTACGAACTGAGAAGTCATATTCGGCTTCTCGTCTTTCTCGACGGATTCGACCTTAGGGAGATCCTCTGGATTAAGTTCCGGGTTTGTGACACGCATAGGCGGTCCACCATCACATCCACGCTCTCCCAGAAGTTCTATTTCATTCTCTACCCCGGGATGGCAGACATGCTTTGATTTGCCACGCTGTATGTCTGCCATGATGGTTTCCGAAGCATTGCTATGTACCCCAGGATCGTTCTCATCCACACTTCCATGCTGGGGTGATTCTGCACCTTGGATCCGGCTGGATTCCTGGTCAAGGAGTGCTTGGCGGCTTTTGAATGATGTGTGTGAACTAGAATCTGATCTCAGCGAGGTGTTATTCATTGCCAAATTTCGTGGTGCAGTAGTAGAGCGTAGTAATTTTATAATAGGCGGAGGAATAACGCTTGGGGGAGGCACGGGCATACTATGATGTCTCTTTTCTCCCGGTGTAAGATTACTGAAGGTAGAAGGTGTCGTTTGGCTAGCGAGTTCTCGAGAAATAGAGATTCTGTGAGGCTGACATTGTTCTGTCTGGCGGAAGCCTGAATCAGTTTGTTGTGGGAGTTCTCTAACAATAGAAGAGCCTGCATTGGTATAGTAGCCATTGTACTTCTCATCTTCATCAATCGTATCTTCGACATAAGCCGTTCGTGGAGTGGCTTTCAGTTTCATGGGCTTAGAACTCGCGGATCTAAGTCTGCCGAGTCCATCATCTTGAACTGAAGACAGCCGTGTGTTGGAAGAAGAAGAAATATTAGCAGGTACTCTATTGTTGACCAGCACTGGTTTGTGTTGGTCTTCAGCCCCAGGCATATTGTAACCAGAAGGAGTTCGTGAGATTGGGCGATTTCCGCCGTATATTCCAAGACCTGGAATCATGCAAATGTTATCAACTTGTGATGTGCTGCGTAGGTTGCGAGAGGGTCGAGTTACTTCAATCTGTGAAGTCTGAACAGCTAGGGGCGTTGAAAGCCGTGATTCAGACTTCATACTTGACTGTAGGGCCTTTCCGCTTGCTCTGGGAAATGCAGAAGGTTCAGACAATTCGTCAGCTCTTCCAGCCTCGAACATCTCATCGGTCTGTGTAGCTTGATATCGAAGAGATCGTGCATCTCCCATTTGAGGCTCTGCAAGAGCTTTTTCAGCTGGATCTGTAACTTTGAAGCCTCTTGAACGAAGATCCTCTGGCGAACGGAGTCTGAACGTAAATGCTGCCCATAATTTGTAGTCTTCAGTAAATTCTCTCTTGATTCGCTTTCTTACAGTTTCAATAGCTTTCTTGTCCCCACTGACAAAGCTGTTTTCCCTATTAGCTTCACATACTGTTGACTTGGAGCGCCGACTTACCCGACTTCGAAGGGTGGAGCAGGTTCATCAGAGCTTATGTTGTGATTAAGATCTGCCCAAGTTGGGTATTCTGAATACTTTGGGCCTCTCTCCAACTTAGGACCAGATCCCGCAGACTCGCTGGGGTCATCCAAGTCTGATCGATAAATTCGAACTGTAAGATCACCGACACTTGATGGCTCAGGAGTGTCAAAGGAACGCTCATCTTACAAAGTGGTTAGTCAAATAGGCCAGGAAAAGGGATGAGTTCTAATTACCTTTCTCCGTATTTCGAGGTTGAATTTGCATTTCAAATAGCTGCAGAGCTTGTTTGGAATGCTTTCCCGGTTTCTTCGGCTGGTGACAGACTCTTTTAAAGTCAACATTGAATGTTTTGATATTTCTGATGTTGTGCTTCGAGTCTCGCAGGATCCCATCGACAAAGAGATCAACAACGTCCATTTTGCCAGATGTGTTTGTAGAAAGGACTGAAATGATGTCTCCAACGATTACAGAGACAAAACAGCTTGCTTTGTTACCTTCCACAACAGCTCCATACTCTGGGAGGTTGTTGTCGTTAATCTGCACGTGAACCTCTGCACTGGAGGGGACAGCCTTCGGGCCAAAAGGCTCTTCTGGTTTGAGTAGTTGCATGTTTGCTGGAAGAGAAAGTATGTAGTTTATGGCTGGCAACAAAAGGTTAGCTATGTCTTGAAAGGTATGAAACAACCTGGAATATTATGCGGGACGAAGTAGAGTATAGATCGAAGACATTGAGGCATGTGCGTAAAGCTTCAACTTACATTTCTGGCCCAAGAGTATTGAATCTGGATCAAGAGTCGCAAAGTCTAACTGGCTTGGATGAAGCGGAGCAATCAACGTTGACGGTCGTATGATAGGGAACGATTCAAAGGTTGGTATGTTGCTCCTAGAGATACCGTCGGTGCTGCATATCAGCTCAATCCGGGTAGGATGTGGTAGAAGGAGTTGAGGTGAGGCGTTGAAGAAGTTGAAGAGATAGGATCATCGGTGAAGGAGTTCAAAGTTGAAAAGGGTGCTTTTGACGAAGAAGAAAATAGAGAAGAAAGTTCAGAGAAGGTAGAGCATGGTTGAATGAATGGTTGAGATAAGGTTGAGGAGGCTTCAGTACATGGTGAAGAAGGCCATGTGTTCAATGAGACCGGAATAGTAAACTGTATGCACAAGTGTGTAGGCTACCTGTGCCATAGCTGACAACGACACAACGTACAATATGAACAAGGCCCCTGCTCCTAAAGTGGTGATGTTGAGAATTGAGGCAACAATCATCCAGGAAAGTATCTCCATACTGTCTTACTATTTGGCAGCCTCGTCTTGAAACATTTAAAGTGTTCAGTTAGCATAGTCGATCGCTATTTGTCGAGCAGGTTGACCTTGGATGAGTTGAGATCGAGACCTTTAGTCACTAAGTCAGTCCTTTGCAGCGAGTGGTTGTGTGAACCTTAAGGCTGGGCCTCGACGTCCTGGTTACTACAACCAACGACCTTGTCATGCGATATTTCAAGGATTGTTAAGGGTTTAGTGGTTTTGGGACAGGAGGTTATGACTACTCCTAGACCAAGTTTGAATCACAAATTGGGCCAAGATATTCAAAGACGAGAATGCCCTGTTGAAAAACATATGTGCTATGTCCGACAACGCACAACGAGGAATTAGGTCAACTATGTGCTGACCTGGTGTTGTTCAAACGACCGAATTATCCAATAACCTCCAGAAAGTGACCAAAAGAATGAGTCTCCAATCCGCAGCAAAAGAAAAAGTGCCAGGGGCTTTGGAAAATAATTTATGTTACCATGCGTCTAGTGCAACCCTTTTTAGACCACCAAACGAGGTCGTCTTGCTTCTGGTCATAGTTTTTATTAATATTTTTGAGACTTAGTTGTAGATAGGTTAAGGGTCACTGTGTCCAACGATTGTATTTAGTGAAATAATATTCCTTCCGAGGCTAGTGGAGCTTGTATGGAGACCGGAATGCTGGTATTGACCAAAATGAAGTCCTCGAGGATTGAAACGTCAGCATTTGGTTTATACGCAAAATGTCTAATCACGTACCCAGATGCGAGGTATTTTCGAGTGTTACTTACTGTATTCTATGACACCTTACCAACCACTGGCTGTCGAGGCAATAGTTCACTGGCGTGTATCCAAATTTCAATCCAAAAAGGAATTATTCCACCCTGGGCCCTTTTGGAGTTGCTTATAGAACCAGCCTGAAATTCTGGCTCTGGATCAAGAACTTCTTCAGCCCTTTGGCGGCCTTTGGACCTTGAGCTTCCCAGTTCGGCACCAGAACAATATTTTCCGTGAAGCCCCTTGGCTCACCGTCATCTCCATACTTGACAGTACCACCGACGACAACCATTATGCTCATTTTTCTGCCGTCCCTGTCGGGGCCCAGCTTGCTTGGATCCGCCCCCACATTGTAGTTCGGATTGATAACTTCACAGTCAAAGGTATCTACCTTGTAGTATGCCGTGGTGACTTGCTTCTCAAATAATTCTTGTAGCTTGGTGGGATTTGCTATAAGGTTTCCATTGTACGAGATGTCGGCTTCGGCTGTCGCTTCTACACTTGGTTTGATGTAAAATTTTGTTACGCCCTTTCGACCCTCCTCGCTGTTGAGTGCAGGATAGTAGGTTTCGACGAAGTTTGATGCAGCTGTTAGATATTAGCAGTTTTCAACCACACAGCACATATCCGGGTGTTCTTACCGTCGGTAGACACCTTAACCTCCACGAGTTCTGAGGGATTCGACATGGTGTGAGGGGCCTCTTTGTATGCCGTCGCCCTTACGTAGGAAGATATTGGGCAATTGAGAAGCGCAAGAGATTTTAAGCCTCCTTGAACCGGCCTCGCCCATCCACACAGTTCAATGCGCGCTTGAACGTCGACCTTTGGCTGAACTTGGGTGTCACGGATTGCGATCAAGCTGAGGTCAAGTTTGGCGTCATGAAAGAACACGAACCACTCCAAAAAAAAAGGTTTAGCGCCGGGTGCAGCCGCAGAGCCTACATCTTATGTAACTTAGAGCCTTGCGCCCTGGTGCGCTCCTCCAGAGACTTTCTTCACTCCTTGTGCCAGCAATGATTCACCGCAGTATCTCTTCGGTGCTTCGACATTCGCGACGGCCGAATCTCAAGGGTTCATGGAAAAGTGATGGGGTCCGCAGATCCTGCCGGACGAACACCACATTAGAGAAGGGTGTCGTCCAAAAGCCCTACTATGTTACAACCCCAATTTTCTACGTCAACGCTGGTGACTATACTCTATGACATTGCGCATTCTTCAGGACACTAACTTCCACCTTCTACAAGCTCCCCATGTCGGTCACTTATACACCATGGTCCTTACGGACATCCTGAAAAGGTGGCAAGTCCTCAATGGCAGAGAAGCAATCCTGTGTACTGGAACGGACGAACATGGCATGAAGATTCAACAAGCCTCTGCAAAGGCCGATACGCCGCCGAAAGAGTTCTGCGATCAGAATGCGGAGACGTTCAAACTTCTGGCAAGCCGGGCAAGGCTATCCAACGACCACTTTGTAAGGACGACAGACCACGATCACAAGGAGGCAGTACAACACTTCTGGTTTATGTTGGAGGACAGGGGATACATATACGAGTCAAAACATGAAGGTTGGTACTGTGTCAGTGATGAGACATTCTACCCAGAGTCGACAATCGAGAAGAGGTTGGACCCGTTCACAGGGAGGACGTTTATGGCATCGCAAGAGACGGGAAAAGAGGTGGAGTGGACTTCGGAGAGGAATTATCATTTCAGGTTATCTGCGTTCAAGGATCGACTTCTCGAATTCTATAAAGCGAATCCTGAATTTGTAGTGCCAGCGACGCGGATGAATGACGTTGTGAAATGGGTATCCGAAGGATTGGAAGACCTCTCAGTATCGCGGCCAGTCGAACGATTAAGTTGGGGTATTCGAGTTCCAGATGACGACACTCAGACCATATATGTATGGCTTGATGCTCTTGTCAATTACGTTACAAAAGCTGGTTATCCTTGGGCTCCAGGGAGGGAAAACGCTCTTGGTTGGCCTGCAGATGTACAGGTTATTGGGAAGGACATTGTCCGATTTCATTGTATATACTGGCCTGCCTTCCTCCTTGCGCTCGATATACCACCACCCAAGCAGATTTTGACTCATGCTCATTGGACTCTGGCAAACCAGAAGATGGCCAAGTCAACCGGTAATGTCGTCAATCCTTTTTTCGCCCTTGATCGTTTTGGTGTAGATGCTGTACGGTACTACCTCGCTCATGACGGCGGTATCACAAATGATTCGGACTATGGTAATCACCACATTGTTGAAAGATACAGGAAGGGTCTCCAAGGTGGCATCGGGAACCTCCTCAGCAGAACTACAAGGTCTAGACTCTGGAACATCCGAGACGCGATCAAGGCTGCTAGGGATGGCGCCCTAGAAACCGAAGATTCACGCACAGAAGCACAAGTCCGGCTCTCGGAGGTGCAAGTCCAGCTATTGAAAGATGTTAGCATCAAGGCCAAGGAATCCATGAAGCAGCTACAGCCTGGAATGGCGTTGCAACAGATCATGGAGGTCGTATATGCAGTAAGTAACCACGATATGCTTACCCAAACTTTCCTAATTTCGTTATAGACAAATAGATACATGCAACACAATGCCCCCTGGGCTCGGGTAAAGGAGGATAAACTACATGTCCAGCGCACCATCTATCATTGCGCAGAATCCCTCCGTATCGTTGGAATACTTCTACAACCATATATGCCTGATAAGGCCTCCCAATTACTTGATATGATCAGTGTCGACCCATCCCGACGCACTTTTAAAGACTGTGCGTTTGGAGCAGATTACGATTATGGCCACATAGAGCCATTGAAGTCACACTTCTTGTTCCCACGTCTTCCGGTTGAAGACTGATTGTACAGTATCCAGAAAATATTCAAGAGGGATGCATGTAAGATTTGGTGTATAAGATTTGGTTCGGAAGTATGTATTGCATGATAGACAAAAGTGCCTGGCTCGCTGTGAGCAGTATGTATAAAGCTAGTACTCATGCCCTTTAGATGTATAAAATCGGAGTGTCGTATTAAATACTGATGTGGCATAGATGACGTGTAAGGCAAGGGCTTGTTCAACCATTGCATTCGTAGCACGTGTCACTTTGGTAGTGAAAGCTACACGATTTCAAGACTTGAACTTGATCCCGAGCCTCTTATGATAACATAGTAATATAGTCTGCCCCTCGAAACAACGCATAGAGAGAGAGGCGTGTAGTCTTGTGA
This sequence comes from Pezicula carpinea, assembly GCA_026119845.1. Taxonomy (NCBI): domain Eukaryota; kingdom Fungi; phylum Ascomycota; class Leotiomycetes; order Helotiales; family Dermateaceae; genus Pezicula; species Pezicula carpinea. Next base: position 341,420 of record JALRMK010000005.1, on the reverse strand, counting down.
TGTGTTAAGCAGCTTGGCTATCCTACAACTGCAAAGTATCTAGATATCCCTCTAACTTTTTAAAAAAAAATACTATGCTAACCCACCTCTAGGGTCCTTAGTAGGGAGGCATCGCTCAGAGCCTTTAGGATCTTGGTTCTAAATACCTTTATACTGGGCTCTTAAGTGAGATGTCCAGAGTGGATCTCAGGAAGGCTTTGGCGTTCCACTTTGTATCGGGAATTGCATGGCCTATAAAACGGAAGGTGCCTAATCAGAGAAGGTGTGAGGCTCTTAGTGATGCCTTTCTTAGAAGGGGGAGGGCTAGCATAGTATTTTTAAAAGTTAAGGGAGGTAATCAGGTACTTTGCCGATCCTACAATTCCCGATAGTTGCGTACAATAATAAGCTACAAACAGGTCTTAATCTTGCGGCTAGGTTCGAGATCTGCAAGAAGGTGGTACAATATAATGTCTTGATATTTAAATCAAGTACTCGGATAGTCATCAGTTGATTTTGTCTACAGATCTTGCCTTAAGTTAGATGTATTGTGTTTAGCTATGGTCCTGAACTTTGTAGTCAATTTCGAGGGCTAAACCAAATGTTTCGCAGAAAATACCGGCGATAGTCAGAAAAATACAGCCTGATTCAATGCTCAGGGGCGTTTAAGGACACAATAATTGTATATCTGCGGCCTACAAGAGCCTCCGCTTTACTTGTAACTCAGCTAAGCGAGGTCGAGGATGTACCGTAAGCTGCAAAGTAAGAAGCTGCAAAACACCACTAAATTGATATAAATTGAACCAAAGAATTTTTACTATTAGACTTTATGATAATGCAGCCTTGCAATAGTTATTAGGGGGATCAAAAATCTATATAAAAGGCTAGAAATCAAAAGCCTATGCATATTAGACTGACAAGCATTTAATCTTGAGCGGCTACCCGGGAAATTCTATTCCAACGACGCAGAACCTCCAAATGGGATCAAAATCCCCTCTCGCACAATGATAAAACACAACTTGGATGATCTTATTCGACTTAGTCTCGATAAGCAGGTACCAGTCTTAGACGGGGCGTCCAAAATCATTTACTTGTCGGTTAAGGAACTTATTTGCTACTATACTACAGCGCTGCCAGCACTCATCTGGCAATTTGTAAACCAGAATCAAACTCCTACTGGAGCATTTTTGTGTTGGCCTCGTTGTTGCCTTAAACAATCTCTTGTCTGTTCAAAAAAGAAGACCTGGCACGCCTTTATACCAACTGACACAGAACGAGACAGAAATCACTACCTTAGCGACAGTATGTAACTTCAACCAAAATTTCTTTATGAAGCCCAAGATTGCATGCAAGTTGTGGAGCGGCAAGCCTCATAATCCTATCACTAACTAACAACAGGATTTGAACCTCATAGCAGTAAGGCTCCGGACCCGTAGAATCTTGCAAAATATTATGGTCATGGTCTTCCTCCAAGAAGAAGAAAAAGGTATCAGGGGTACTGGTTAAGTTTTTAATCTCTTTGTTGGTACGGAGAACCAGACCGATCGCCAAATTGGACCGCGCAGCATGGCAGAATTCCGTTACAGCCTTAGGTGATACCAAAATAAAGAAGTTACTACCGTCCCAAATTATGCAGCACTATCTTCAGTCTCGTTACTAAGGGACGCGGCAAGGCAGAAACACACAAAGAAGCAGTTCCGCTCTCGAGACGTTTCAGCTTCAAACCCACCAAAAGGTGAATGAAAAAATAAGAACAAGCCTTCAGTAAGTGAAGAGTGTCATCTTCTTGTTTACTACACAGTTATCCAAATTTCTTGGATTCTTGTTAATATAGTGACGCGCAACTAGGTCATCGATTAAGATCAGTGCAAACCACAAAGCTACACCTACAATGAGATTGGTGTAACGAAATACCCCAGGGGTGTCTAAAAGATAACGCAAGACATTAACGCTTCTGCAATGACACAATTATACGGACGAACATTCCAATCGTGTCTCGAAACAACAACCGATCTCGACCTCCAGAAATTCTCGGCAAGTCTGAAACAAGACTGAAAGGGTTCTTTCAGAACAGCTTTTGCAGAAATATTCATACCGCAATATATGTAGCCGCTCGGAGTCTATCTTTTTTCTTTCTTCAAGTAATAACTTAACAATGGCGACTCCAACAGACAATTCGGAAACTACCACTCGACAGAATAGAAATTGCGCAGCTTCTGAGCCAAGGCAGTTCATGACATGGCCTGAACTATTGGAAGCAGCTATGACAACCCACCAAAAGGTAAATCCACGGAGTCAACTTCCAGGCAACAACATCCAATACACACACACCCGGAGATCAGTTTCAACTCCTCATAAACCTCCAATGTGGTTCTGGTATATTCAAGGTCTCTTGCTACTGCTCATTACTGAAGCGTGTGCCATCATGGGTTGGAATATTGGTGCTGGGCAACTACCGATGGTGTTTCTTATTCTCTGGTGGAAAAGGTTCTTTACTGCTATGTTTGAAACTTTCTTTGGCTGAATTTAAGCAGACTATTGAGGATATCGCTGTCCAGGAAGACTATGGGATTAAAGGTGGAACGTATGGACCAAAAGGCATTCGAACAGAATCTCCAGTGGCAAGAGACTTGTTATCAGTAGTCAAGAGGTGGCTGGGCTCACAATCTTGTAAAAGATTAAGAATTTGGAACGGAATAGTGCGAGTCTTGCAATTTGCATACAGGGTCTTCAAAAGGACAGGTCTATCCAATAGTATGTATAAGACTAAAGTGTCAGTCAAAGGTTTGACCAAGGTTAATTAGAAGTGGGGTCTTACTGAGAACTCTTAATTACCAAATGACAACACTTATGTGATTAGAACCAGATGGTTGTTAACATCAGTATATTTGCAGTTACTAAACCATATAGTTATAACGAAGGAAAATTAGGAAACGAAAGAACCAGACGAGGACTTCATTGCTAGTTTATATAAGTGATACGTTTACATAAATTGCTTTTGCTTGTGCCATAAAACTTAAAAGTACTTGCAGTCAAAAATTATCCAGCCGTCGCGTAATTCAATCGCTAGAAGTCCCCCTATGAAAGCTCGTCTGTAAAACCACTCTCAAGAGTATTCTTGTATTCCAGCGCAGAGAAATTGGGGCTAATGTGTTTACAAGTGTTGATATTATAACAACCTAGCAGCCTATGTGAAATAGCAGTTGCTGTCACTGTTTATATAGAGTTTAATAGTACCTCCAGCTGTTGACCTTAAACATGCTATTTGCGCACACTAGTAGAAGGTTTCACTGGACCCTCCTTGCTTTGCGTGTACTTGGCTCATTTAGCTGTGGATCGAATGCCAATACGGTGTTTACACTGCCTTGATTGGTTCTCGGAGCTAGCGTTGAAGATTGTGACAAGCAGCGTCAAAGTTGGGGTCTCGAGGAAAGCTTTGGACATTATTAGCATGGTTCTTAACTTATAATATCGGCGGATAGGGGATACTAACTGAATTTTCGTCAGCTACACAAGCGGGTGCCGTCGAACCCGAAGCTATGCGGTTTCTGTAAATGTTCTTGACATGGTTTGTTTGGCAAACCCGATTTCCCTCCGGAAATCAACAAGGTTAGGCGGACAGTTGAAATTGCAAAGGTGCCCAATGCCAATGCTAACACACTCAGCGCACACTGGCGTGCGCTTGTGACATTCCCGCCCAAGGACTACACAAGTCCAGCAGGCTAAAGCAGGTCAGCATTTGAGGTAGGTAAGCGAGGCATGGTCGTTCTCACCTCCGTCGGGACGCAGAGAGCCAACTTTTAAGCGTGCTGGCGAGGCTGCACGCTTTCTGAAGCTTGTGAGTCTTCTCGTCTTTTCAGGTGGCTGAGTTTCCTCCTCACTGTCTTCGAGTGCCCCTCTTCCAAACTCGAAGCTTCTTAAAAGACCTTCCGACATGTTCTGACACGGCAGCAGGGGCTTGGACCGAACTGGCGTTGAACAAAATGCAGTGTGAGACCTATCATTCGTCTTTTTTGGTACCCACTAGACGATCTCTATGTAATTAGTACTTCTTTCATGTATATCTAGGAGGGTGAAACGTGATTCACGAGCTTCAAGACGTGTCCCAACTCTGGAGATATGCCACGCAGCTCATGAACCTGCCTTAGAGGAAAATTTGGCACAGAGAACATGCTTACAACTTTGACCCAATAGTATGTGCAAGTGTTTTCACACCGCATCTGGATCGAGTACCGCAGCTTCCGATGGGCTTTGAGCTCCTTGGCCTTGGGGACGTACTCGAGGCGGGTAACATTGACCCCAAGTTTTTGTGGATTCCATTCGAGTTTCGTCTCTTCCTCAAAACTAGCATCGACTTCAACAAATATCAGCGTTCAAGTATCCGCACAGCTTGACTTGGTACATACTTGGATCACCGAGATCATCCACAAGTTCCCCGTCTTCATTAACTGGTGTACAGACTTCACGACCCGGATGCCAATCAACACTGAAAATCAAATCCTCGAAATCTAGCGATGGATCTTTTACCGCAATCCCTCGGGTTCTAGCGTTATCAAAAGTCGATTCCGATTCAAGTTCGTGCTCTGGAGGTACCTCATCGCCCTAAAACTTGTTAAGTGTAATTGCCCAGTAAGTCAAAGGCACTACTTACTCTTTTCACAAGCCACTGCAAGGCATCGTAATACTCAATCCCGTTTTCTGCATCGATAGTCGTGCGGAGACTAGCGTATTGGGCTGAGCTTCGGATCTTCTCATTAACTTGCATCCGAGTCAACACTCCGTGGCTTAACGGAACTGCACGCCTAGTAATGAAGGTGTTGAAAGTCGAATTCAAGCGAGTAAGCACGGCACCATTAGCAACGTGCCGCTTGCTGTAAGTGTATTAGGAAACCGATGCAAGGCGTAAGGTAGTTTTGACACTTACTCGTTTTCGACTTGGATAAGATTGGATCTACTTTGGAAAGTTTTCTTTATTTTCTTCCACACAAAGGGGTTGCAGAACAAACCGCCCCCACAGACAATGTACTTGAAATTTTAGTAATTTACTTAGATCATGCACATTTACTTACGTCTGAGGGGCCGCGCCCTTGCTGAAGCTGTGTCTCGATTCCCCGAGTAAGTTTAGCGACACAGTCAGTGAAACACTTCTCAATTTCATTGCTATCTGGAGTTAGTGGATAGGTAGAGTACAAATTAAATTTTTTGATGTTTTGGCTTACGAAGTGAATTTTATTTGGGTCTTTGTGTCGTAGTAATCGGTTCCAATAGAACTATCATCTCCATAGAAGTCACTTTCAGTAGATTCCACATTGGATTCTCCAAATGTTAATTTGCACTCTTCGTCAAACCGCTGACGCATCTGAATTAAGGCCAACTCCCGATCATGATACCCCGGTGGAAGTTTTGTGCTTGCAAGATTCATAAATGCTTCGGAAATCGTTTCAGAACCACAAACAATGCCAGCAGTACTGTTAGAAAAATGCAACACACCGATTTTCAGCTAACTCACTCTGGCTTACAAACTCCTGCACAAAACCAGGTGGATATATGCGATCTAATCGATACCGAACTAAGGACTTTTGACACATATTAGATTATTGCTGCGCTTGCCAGGGACGTGTGCTCTTACACATATTCCGCCACCACCATCTGCAAAGGTGTAAGTCTTGTCTTTCTAAAACTAAGTGTTAGAAATAGTTTAGATGCGTCTTTGATTATTGGCTTACGTACCTCCCAATTGTGTGAATTTAGCTCGCGGACAGCCCACGAGCATAATAACGCCTCTGGTTCGGATACAAGAAACACCTGATGTGACTGAATTGCTCCCTGCACAAACGAGTCAAAAATCACCGAGTGGTCTATCACAGAGCGGCCTGGCGGTACTGCAACAACGATTTCGATGTCAAAGTTGGAGAGTGGCTCGCCCCAGGTCGAGCGCAGCAATTCGAGATTTTCCTCCCCTTCGTTGATCAGCCTGTCATACAAATACGCAACGAAATCTCTGGACAAGTCGTTCTTTGTCTTGCCAAGTTTGTCGAGTTTTCGCTGCATCCGCTTTTGAAAATACACCAAAGTTGGATCATTCATATGATCGTGAAACATTAGTTTCCACAATGGGAAGTAAAGATCCAGATCGACTTTTGAGGTTCCCAAAGCAACCGTCATGCTATGTCCAGTTTCCGGGAGACGCTGTAGTATACCCTTGGACTTTTGGTACAATAGAGCACTAGGTGGATAATAACTATATAGCTGGCCAGAATTGCTATGCTTCTCGTAAGAGCCAGTCCATTGCGTGACAGGTCGAATGTCGGGCAGGCGACTCCTCGAAGGAAACCTTGCAGAGGCAACAATAAACCGAGTTGTGCCAGGGTCAATACCTATGACCAATCGTCGCCGCGTATTTTCTAATCATTAAGACACTGTTAGACACGGGTAATTCTACAGAGGTTCTTATTTACCTTCTCCTTGCTGCCAGGCTGAGAAATGGCCAGAGTGATGCACGTTGGACATCTTGCGGTAATATGCAGACCGCGGAGTTTTCACGTATCGTTGTGCTTAGAGAGCCAAATTTTCGTGTGTTCTTTTATAAGAACGAGGGTAATAACAGCTAGATATGCTGATAGTTAGAACTTCTAAGTTTTTGTGATACATATAAGATTTCCTAGGTTTGGGGGCGGGGAGCGTTTTACACAACACACTCAAGAATACACAATCAAAGTAGAAGTAGGTTTACAAAGCACGGCCAATTGATAGGAAATTGCTGCAACATGCCTTGATCCTTGAAAAGGCACCCAACTAAATGTACACTGCCAAAGGTGCTATCTTAGCACTCTAACTGTAATTTCACCCAGAATCCCTCGCTCGGAAACTAGATGCTCTCTGCATGCCGTGCTCGTAGCATCACATACTGGTAAACAGTTCACCTAGTATCCAAGGCAAGACTACTTAATTGCTCTTAGTGAGTATCTCAAACAAGATCTTATGATCTTTCTGCAAAACATGATAGGTAACAACAAATTCATAATCGACATGCTGTTACTACGACAATACGGCCTACGTTGAGCAGTATCAACTAGCGAAGCTGCCTTGTTTAGCACGCAGTTATCAAATAGCAAATTTACTAGTCTGCTTATAGTCTTATGCCTTTAAGCCAAGAATTGGAACATCCACAAGCGCGTCTCCTGCAACAAATAATGAATCATAGATTGTTAAATCATACATAACAAGAGCAGGGAACAAAGGAAAGGCACATGATAGACAATCAACGATCCTCCCTCGCACATACTCTCATATATCGGCAATTGCCTTGCACACCCTACTTTAAACTTTTTATTCTTTTGCTCCCCCGTCCCGAGGAGCTAAAGGGGGGCATCACTAAGCGATAAAGTATTAAGTGTTCCCTGATCAAGGAGCTTACCCGTACTCGTAAATTTGCATGCATCTTCTGTACTATACAGTAGAGTACTGCTGGCAAAGACTTACTCCATAGTGGTCGTTCTATCTACCTCCTATATTATAGACACTAGTTACTTTATAAATTTTGTAACAGTAGGCTAAAGAAATAGGCTACGTGGGAGGCGACAAGTTCTGAAGACTACCTTAGCTCAGTAAGTGGCGTCGCTTAATGATACTTCCCCTCTTGGGAGTGAGTAGCTTGGGTAGCAAAATAATAAAAAAGGTTTTACCTTAAGCGGGGTACGAAAGTACGCGACATATCTGCCGTTCATATGTATTTTGCTTATTGCTCCGAACGTCAGCCATGAGAACTGTGCTAGTGGCTTTTATGGCCCAATAATGAAGACTCCAAGTTGCTAGCTCCCTGGTAGTAAATTTGCATACAAGGTATATCTGCGATACTAGGTTTTAGAAAAGCAAACAAAGATGGCTTCTCGTGGCGAAGGAAAGCCTACCAGGCTTTTATTAGCGCATCGTATGGTGTGGCCGTCTATACAGTAGCCTGGTCATCAGGTTTCTACGGAGTAGACTTTCACACTGGCAATCAATTGGAGGGACTTCTATATCCATCGACCGATCCGTCATGGCTCGCTAGGACTAGAAAGATTGTCTTTTTCAGCTTGACTTGTGACTGTAGAGCCATATCGTCATGGAAAATACCACTGTTGAAATGCCACTTATGCACCCTGCGACCATGTCATTCAGCAGATTCGGTAATACTTTCGAAGAAGTTACCACGAGAGGAGACGCGATGGATACCGGTACCTACGATGCGGAAGATGACGCCAATGACTACCTATCGTCAACCCAAAAGGGTTTGTCTATTGACAACAAAAGAAAACATCCTAGTCAGGATCCTGTCAGAAGTGTCCATGGAAAACGCAGACACGAGACCTTGACGCCTGAGAACCCCACGCCTGTTCAACTCGACACTCCTGCCAACCAACCCGCCGCTCTTCTTGCCCTCCACCGTTGTCTGTCAGAAGAAGAGATGGACGTGCTTAATATCTACTTCACGGCGAATCCGAAAAAGCGAGTTGAAGTCATGCCAGGACATTTCACTGCATCTTCAGGCGACATCAAACGCAAATGGAAAAAGCTGCTGGCGCCGCTCATAACATTTCTTCGGGGCTTGTGCAACTCATGTCAACAGGCTATACTCCAAAATCCAAATGACACTTGGGTGAGCTGCTCTAAGCCTTGCTTAATCCAGGATCCTGAGCAGTCTGAAGGCCACCACGTAGAGACGAATCACAAGAAGAGGAAGATGATACTACCTCGGGCAAAAATCAGAGATAGCAACAATATCGATGCAGAATATGTCCCGAGCCCTGACCCAATCTCCGCGGACAAACAGACGCTGTCTTCTATTGCAGAGAAACCTAAAGCTGTCCGAGGGCAACAAGGGCGACGTACGCAGAAGATGCAGACGAAGCCGTCAAAAACAAGCAAAACCCAGGCGCTGGTGATGCAGCCAGATTCGGGGTCAGTTGCACCAGGGAACAAATTGAATGAAGGCTCTGGTTTGATGTTTCATGAAAACGAATTGCAACGTCCTTTTTCAACGCCCGCAACTCAACCCAACCCGAGGCAGCAAGGCAAGAAAACACCCGTAGTGCCACTTGAAAAGTCGATGCAAACGCTATACGGGCGCGAAATCTTGGATGACGAAACACTGTTTGAGCAATTCAAGAAAATTGCCTCATCAATTGACCAGTATCAACTCATCGTTGACAACGCAAGAGGCGTGAACGAAGCATTCCAGCCAACTTCATTCTTCACGACGCCGCTCAAGGAGTTGGAGTCAAAGTACCCGCAAGATAAACTTATTCAGAGTCTGCGAGAACTTTTTGTGGTGCCTCGAGGCATAGATGTGTACGAACAGGCGAAAGATCTGAAAGTACAGGACTTCGATCATGCAATTTTAACACGAGCAGTCCTTGCTATTCAAGTCAGGGATATGATATTTGCCGGCACCTCACTGTTTGGAGACGAAACACTCTGGCGCGAGGTGTTACAGGAGAGTAAGTACAATTGAAAGCAGTGTAATGATAAAAACATCTGTTTATCTCATGCTGATATATGCTATGGTAGGCTTTGGAAATGAAGTAACGGGCATGCTTTGCCAGTGTCGTCGCATCAGAATGTCAAAGACCACCAAATTTCAAGAAGAATTGCAAAAGAAAAATGATGCCCATGCATGGCGACTGAACCAAGTGATGTTCCCCTTGGTTGGTGGCAAATCCAATGTCAGCCAAAAATTGCATTGCCAGCTAGCAAAGCGTGCCGGTGAGATCTATACAGAAATTCAAGCTTTCCGGGGATTCTGGTCGGCAATCTGGGCTGAATTTGAAGCAGAATTCAACCCGGACCTCCACATGGTAGACCGTTCGAAAAACGAGAAAAACTTGACGGGTCGACATGTCCTGGTGACTGTATGCCCTGGCATCCGAAGACGATTACCCGATGGAAACTGGTTCTCTTGTGTGAAGGCGACGGTTGTGCTTCTGGACACTGGTCCATTAAATTAAGGACATATGTGTGCGTCATAGCAAGATATTTACAGACTCCTTCATGGGACTGGCATTCACTATTTGCTTTGTTTGTAAATTCAGCAACGAACATGAACACCACCTATACCATTGATTGCGAGCGATGTGCGAAGTGTAAGATCCCTTGCTTATTAGTCGGAAGGGACTGTACACATGTAGCGCTATCGCTAGCGCAATTGCTACAAGAGACTCGTCAGTAGTCAAGGTGTAGTGGAGCTCACAAAATTTGGGAGGATTGCCGATTTGGGATGGAACAGTGCAAGGGTCTCGCACTTTGCATGTAATAAGTACTCTTATGCTTTAGCAATGGAAGAATTTATCTGCGTGTCATGCCCATGGGCCTCGAACAATGCATTCCCATCGTGCCTGATCATGATCCCGCGGCACCAGGCCCTTCTCCACCAGGTATTAACTAAACGAAAGTCAGCAACATGCACATGTCGGGTTATGAGAATACATACCATGCAGATGTTGTTTCCGTTGAGCAAAATCTTTGAGAGCTTTGTGTGATTTCCAGAGTAGTCACTGTGAAAACGGTCAGTATTACCTTGATAAAAGCTTGGCAAACTCACAACTCGGTGACATCTTCTAGAACCATATCTGTATTGGCATCAGCGGATGGACTTGGCTTGGATGAGAGTAATACTTACTGACGTAGTCATCGAAACCGAGGAGAGTGCCGCTGAACTCTGGAGAGGCATTAGCTCTTTTCACGATGAGGGAGGAGATTCAAGTACCCTTGTCGCCTTTCATGACAACCCAGATCTTAGAGCCAACACACTTGTCGATCAATTCTGCGTGACTGTCAGTACTGCACTGTAGCAAGAGTCGTGCGAGAACTGACCGAGAGGAAGAAGCTGAGACGCCATGATGTTTTGCGCGAGTTGGAAGTAATCTACCTGGCTCGTCAGTTGCTTGAAGCTTGTGAAGGTAGGTAACAGAAGGAACCAGCAAAAGCTGGGAAGAGATCGCACAAAGGCGCCAAGATCGTGTCTTCTGCCACTGCCACGCTCTTACACTCCTCCAACCAGATCAACCAGCTCTGTGACAATAACATCATCATCCATAAACCGCCAGCTTCGAAACCGTGGTGTCACTCGCTGGAAGAGCGTCTGCAGGGGGGGTAATTTGTATTTTGCGGACATTGAAACATGCCTGGATTGCGCAACCACAACAAAGACGAACACCGTTTTTACTGACCAGTTCTCTATGCAATAGCGGTATTTGGTGTGAATTCAAAGACCAAGGACCATTTGTCAACAGCGTCGTTGTCTGGTGGCGTTGTGGGTGTCGCAAATGCCTGTGATGTTGTGGAAGGTTTGTCGCCGTGAGCAAACACAGCAAACAGGAACAGGGCCGTCATTCTCGACGCGCGCTGCGGTTTCCATTGGATCTCGAGTCGCGTCTGCCTGTGGTGCCGGGCCCATTGACAGACCACCACATTGTATATATGTCCACGTTATGCACTCGAGTAGTCATGGAGCATCGACGTTGGGCAGACAACTTCGACGATCGATTGCTACAAAGATGAGCTCTTTTGAGGGCCCTGCTACCTTTGCTTTCGACGCTATGAGGTCCACTCTTGCGGCGCTTAGGGGAGGAGGAAGGGCTTTGTATGTGCACTTATTTCTACAACTATTATATGCTGCGTAACTAATGAACGGTGCTTCTAGTTCCTCTGCTCCTCGTGTTGCCCCCCCTTCCTCTCCTCGAAGCCGAATCTGGACCTCAAATCAGCCCATTGTTTTCAACAATCAAGGGACTTCTGCGCCCCGCGCATTGAGCACCGTTACCATCTCTGAAACCGAGCAGCATGTCATACTCGACTCACTTGCAAAAAATGAAGTTGTTGCGGCAGAGGCTGCGGATGCCTCAGAAACAATGGTCGAGCTAGAGGTTGCAGGACAACATGTTACACGATCAGGAAGTGGGGTGGAGGATGCCTCACAAGGAGACTCCACATCCACACCTGAAGCCCTGGTTGGGTCTACTAGCACTCTGAGAGTCCAGATTGATGATACTGAGGTCGGGTTAAAAGGAGATGAAATGAGCACTACAGAAGAAAGCGTTCCAATCGTGGAGCAGACTGAAGATCCATTGCAGAACGAGCTTCCCGTAACAACACTTCCGTTCCAAATGTTAGAAGACAAATTCAAGGAAGCAAGAAAAGCTGCTGCAGGATCTCCCGAATCATTCTGGTCGTACACACTGTACCGAGGACCAGACGGACCAGACCACAAGATCAAGGTACATTACTGCAAGAGTAAACACACAGCCGATCGCTGTTTAGAGTACTTCATGGGACAAAAGGTCATTGGCTTTGATATCGAGTGGAAACCTAATTCTACAAAAGCCCATGGTCCAAAGAAGAACGTGTCCCTCATTCAGCTCGCCAGCGAGGATCGCATTGCTTTACTCCACATTGCGGTCTTTGCAAAAGACCAGGTAACAGATTTGGTTGCCCCAAAATTGAAGCAGATTATGGAAGATCCTGAGATTACGAAAGTTGGTGTTGCTATCAAGGCAGATTGCACACGTCTTCAAAAGTTCTTGGGTATTAAGTCAAAAGGGATCTTCGAACTTAGTCATCTCTATAAACTTATCAAATATTCGGACTCAAAAAAATTCAAACTAATCAACAAGAGGCTTGTGTCTTTAGCTACCCAGGTTCAGGAGCACTTGCATCTGCCCATGTTCAAGGGAGAAGTCAGATCCAGTGATTGGAGTCAAGCACTGCAGATTGATCAAATCACTTGTAAGCTTCTTTTTCTGCTCTTTCATGTGGACTTTTGCTAACTTAAACCAGACGCCGCATCAGACACTTATGCCGGTGTTCAGCTATACTCGACAATGAATCATAAGCGGCTCGCACTTGACCCAACTCCACCACTCCCGTACCATGCTGAACTAAATCGCCCTATCCGACTTGCAGATGGCATTACTATCCCTATCGATTCCACTCTCGAGGAAATGGAGCCCGATGAGCCCCTCTCGTTCTCATCTCGTGCCCCACGAATTTCCTCAAAATATCTTGCACTGACAGCCGAAACTCTTGAACTTGACCCTGACTTCGACATATCTACTTCCACTCCACCAACACCCAAAGTCAAAGCATCGAAGCCACCCCCTGATTCAATCGTGCAAGCGGCAGCCACACAAACGGATGAATACCGTGCTACGCATCCAAAGAATCGCGCAGCTGCTTCAAATCTCCGTGCATATTACATCTGGCAAAACAACCAATCTATGTCTATCGAAGATATTGCTGCGATTCTAAGAGACCCTCCGTTGCAGACAAATACGGTTGTCAACTACATTTTGGAAGCTGTGAAGATGGAAAAACTGCAGTTTGAAAAGGAGAGGTTGAGAGACGTATTGGGAAGACTGCCGAAGGAAGTTGCGCAAGCGAGATTCAGGACATTGCTGAAGGCTGTACAAGACTAATCAGGGAAGCAGGATGTGGAAAGTTGATCCACGACTGACTGAAACAGGGTGAGAAACCGAATTGCAGAGACGAACATTGGCAGCATTTATTTGGCGTTTGAATGGAAATCATATTGATGGCGTTGCATGGATATGGACCTCTCTCCAATAGTAGACACAAATGATTGGTACACACTTCAACTCTATGGTAGTTGACTGAACAGATATAGAATAATCTCCTTCAGCAGACCCGTAGCACGTAAGGACTACCGCTATCAAATTCAATAGACGCAACTTAAGTTACTCAAACTATCTTATTCCCACTGCCAATAACAGTGATTGAACCTAATGTATCAGCAGCTTAGGGTTCCTAACAGGTAGTGCCTTCCTACTTGTGGAGAGAGCTCGAGTGACTCAAGTTGTTCCTGCCACGAGGTATGGCAGCGACGACTGGCAGCGACGACCAAACGCAGCGCTTTTCAGTTTTGAAAGCAGCTGGTGCCAAGGCAGAAAGAGGGTAAGCAACATAGAGTGGCCTCCATAGCCTACTAGTCGGCCTTTCCCTGGACGTAGACTTAAGCACGCCTTCGTTTCCTCTTCACCTACATCAACTCTTTATCTTCGCCCAAAGTCTTTACTTCAGCACGCCGTACTACTCTGCACCACAGTTATTACCGTCCAAAAGTAACGGGCATTTTTATTCCATTTTTCAGAATGCCTTTCGACGATCTCACAGGTATGTGCCTTCGAAGCGGCTGTTATTACCAAGTCAGCCATACGACAACCTAATTGTACCAGGGTCCGAGGATAATAATGACCAGCAACAATCATCGCCGAATTCGTTAGCCCAGCCAGCCAATGGTATTGAACCTACTCCTACATCTTTTCCGCTGCCACCATCACCCGAAGTCCACATGGGCACGCGACAACCTCTTCCAGGTGTGTTCAGTCTGTTGTCTAATCGACCGAACATACCCAACATAGAACGTCTTATTAAAAATTCTACAGCTCGCCACTTTCAGCCAGAAAAAAAGCATAATCCGCTGAAAAAGTTATTCCGCTACGACAAGGCAAACTCCTTAACGCGTCTGAAAGCGGACAGTGGAACTGTTCTAGTTATGGCAGCTGCATCTCGACGAGAATGGAATATCTTTTTCGGTGACGGTTCAATTTATAATACTAAGGGGCTTCTTTTCCCCAATGGTAGGTTACAAAAAAAGGCTTATGCTCAGTGCTTTTCTCAATACTATCCAGCGACGAAGGCACTTGAGTTGGTTCTTGGGACTGAACAAGAAGGGGGAATACTTGCTATTGAAAATGGGCTCGGTCGATCTATCACACGCTTGATTTTGAAAACGACGTCGCCAGTAGACGAGACAAGGTCTACGGATGCACGCACAATTCATAAAATTCACGTTGAACTCTGCTCTATAAACGAGCTAGATGCTAAGGGCGGCCGAGAACCATATCACCAGGCACAACTTGAGCGCCTACACGACTTGTGCACCGAACTTGAGATTAATCAAGGCGTCAATGTTGAATTCTGGGGACTCCGGACAAATGCTAGTGTGCATGGAATTCCAAACACAAAACTTCACGTAAGTGTGAAGCAACACCCAGTCACGGGGAAGCCTTCACCAATAAGGGTGCAAATTTGAGTTTCCGAAGGCAATTCGTGGCTCTATCCAAATCGATTTGGCGTCGATGGAATGTCGTGAAGGAGGAAGGATTTTGCGGGCACACGGATACTTATAGATTGGCTAATGACATTGAGAGGAATGGGCAGGCAAAGAATTGGAGCAGATGCTTCTGTGGTCCTGGTTGATTTTCACAGCAAGCAGGGCTAGTAACAGCGTCAACTAAATCTCCGTAGCATGAGCCGTAACAATGTTTCCACTGCGGATTGTCTTTCTAAACTCCCTGATTAAGAATCTCTGCCCAATCCATCAGTCAGTGTAGTTGAATGGATAAATTCAACTCTTATCTTTCTCGAAATCAAACGCTTCATACTCACCTCTTCCACCCAAGGCTGTGCAGCGAACATCCTTGCGTGGACAATTGGATTGATGTAAGGACTCGCAACTCGTCGAGACAAGTAGTCTACAACCCTGAGTAGGTAGTAGAAATTCATATGCACTGGCCGACTTGCTTGATATTTGATAGCAGCGGCGGAGTGGCTTCTTGTGCGACATTCTTAAGAATGACTTAATAAGCTCGCTTAATCGAGAATCCTCCTCATGTTTGTAGTTACACTAGAAATAAAATCAGAAGCTCAACTTGGCCTGTATTCAGCGTTAATAATGTATTTCTGATCTCAAATCAAATGCATTTCCAAGCCCTTGCGATAATTCTAGTACGATTTTGTCACTGTCTGAATTATTAAGAATCTTGGCAATGAGTCCAACACTTTCTTCTTGGTTTTCCTATTGTTTGTGCCAGTCGCGGTGGTTGGCATTTACATTATATATAAACTGAGGGCTCCTATTTGCGAAAGCATTTGAGTAGAGTATTCATGTCCTTTCGTAACACTTGACGTTACAACAAACTCAGCACGTGTTCTGTTCAATTACTCCCCAGTAAATCTGTTGATCCTGGAGAACCTCGGTATTGCATTTCCCCACAGTCTAACCGCAAGCGAGCTGTCAGCTCGCAACGACTCGCAACGGCCGTTTTATTAAATTGCATAGCCTCTCACAACCAAGATGACCTTCTGCAAACTTCATATACCAAGATATATGATCCATAGCAGCCTCCCTCAACCACCCTGAAAATATAACGCCAGAAACCCCTTCACAATGGCAAATCAAGGCCCAATTACCACGCCTCTCACCACTCTCCTGAATATCAAGCATCCAATCCTCCTAGCAGGCATGGCCCGTACATCTGGCGGGCCCCTCGCAGCAGCAGTGTCTAATGCCGGTGGTCTGGGATGCATCGGAGGCTTAGGCTACACACCGCAACAACTGCGCGACATCATCCACGAGCTGAAGGCTAACCTGAGCTCACCCTCTCTCTCCTTCGGCGTAGATCTCGCCCTCCCGAAAATAGGCGACGGAGCACGTAAGACGAATCACGATTATACGCATGGACAACTAGATCAATTGATCGATGTAACGATTGAAGAGGGCGCAAAGCTATTCATCAGTGCCGTGGGAATCCCGCCTCCCCATGTTATTAAGAGGTTACATGATGCGGGCATTTTGATCATGAATATGGTGGGAGCCCCGAAACATGCGAAGAAGGCGTTGGATGCTGGTGTAGATATTGTTTGTGCGCAAGGTGGAGAGGGCGGGGGACATACTGGAGAAGTTCCAACAAGTGGTATGTTTTTCTCCCCCTATAAGGAAAGCAATAGCTAATAAAGTTCTAGTATTGGTACCCGCCGTTGTCGATGTAGCTAGACAATACAGACCTAAACTTCTCAAGGGACAAGCGGCCTTGGTTGTTGCTGCAGGCGGTATATATAATGGAAGAAGTCTGGCGAGTAGTTTGATGCAAGGCGCTCATGGTGTATGGGTAGGAACCAGGTTTGTAGCAAGTACGGAAGCAGGATGCTCGCAGGCGCATAAGGAAGCCGTTGTGTCTGCAAGCTTCCAAGATACATTGAGGACTCTGGTTATTAGTGGAAGACCTTTGAGAGTTAAAAGAAACGAGTATATCGATGCTTGGGAGGCACAGCCGGAGAAGATCAAGGAATTGACCGATAAGGGAATTACGCCTTTAGAACATGATATGAACGGGGGTATGGATTTTGACATTCCCCATCTGATGGGCCAGGTCGCAGGTGCTATTAAGGACATCAAGCCCGCTGGGGAGATTGTGGATGATATGGTGGTTGAGGCCGCGGCAATGTTAAGACAGGGCCAGTCTTATTTGGGGTTCTACAGGAGCAAGATTTGAGACAACGGAACACAAATGAGCACCAGCAGCTATCTTTGGATGAGATTTAGAATCGATTATTAAGAACATGAACCATATCCCGGCAATCAGCATGACGAGCGCTTCGCATGCGTATATATAACGCCAAACACCTCCCCAAACCCTAACACAGTGCTCGAAAATAATGGCAAACTGTGGAAAATAACCAAGAAGTATAGTTCAACCAAAGTGCGGTAACCTTGCAGGCACAAATTCATCTTTTGTGTCTGCTGGCCTCGGCTCCCCTATCGCTTCCGAACTCCGACTATCCTCCATGCCCTCATCATTCTGTTCTTTGCTTGGAGCCGAGGGTTCTGGAATTTCCTCCGTCAGTGGCACCTCATGCTTGATCTCCGAAACAGACTCCGCCACGAAGTCTTTCGCGTGAAGTCCGCGTTCTTGTGCTAATCGGACCGCTGCCTGTCTCTTCCTTTCTATTTCGCCGTCTTCCTCCATGCGTATCCTATCCTCCTCTTTTTGCAATTCTGTTAATGATGGTGTTTCAACCATATCTGGTGGCGACGAAAACTCGCCATCCAGGGAAGGAAGCGATGTCCTCGAACTTGCTCGTTGACCTCCCAATGATGCTCGCATGTTTTTGAATGATTGAGAACCACTCGATAAATTTCTCGACAACCCTCGAGACGCAGCCGGACGTTTACCCTTGCTGCTTCGTGTCTTTCCACTGCTGCGATCGTCTGCGCCAGACAGGGTTGCTCTTCTCTCCAATGCCATTGCAAACTCATCATCCAAAGGTACAGCATCATCTTCTCCATCGCTTGGAAACAAATCGCCCCTTGACCGGAATGAATCGGTCGTTTCGCCAGAACTCGTTGTGGATGATCTCTTTCTTGTATGCCCTTTGCCTCGAACCCTCTCGTCTCCACTGTGATCATCTGGCATGAGCGGTTCAGCCTCATCCTCTTGATACTCTCCCCGCAGCCCGCCAGGATTCTCCTGTAAATCCGCTGCACTTGGTTTGTATCTTAACGTGCCACCTAGCTTCCAAGGCAGCCGTCCCAAGAATCCCAATGCGGTCGTGCTCGGTATGACCGTCGGGTCGGGGTCCAAACTCTTCCTTCTTGTTCCTCTCGTACCGTAGCTCATCCCTCTTTTCCTCCTTGGGGCTTGATCTACCCCATCATTTCCACCACTATGCGATCCGCTGCCAGCCAACAAGCGATCCAGCTCGTCATTCCCCCAGCCTCCCAATAACCCACCAGTCCCCATGCCATCATCCTCATCCCAGTCATCATAGAAGTCGAAGCTCAACTCTGCGCGTCCCCTTGTTCGCCGTCTTTCTCTTCTGCGTGCCGTTTCTTCGCGATCGGGGAAGCAATGGCCGGTGCATTGCTGCAAGGAGGATGAGATGGACGATATGCACGGATTTATGTACGCATGCTGAAATGTCCAGATCCCCGCGGCAGCAGTTTCAGTTGCAGATTCGGCATTTTGTGAAAACTGGTTCCAGGTTTGTCTGATTCGAGGATCTTCAAGGAGAGGTGCCATCGTGTTGTGGAAATAGGAATGTTGCGAGGTGATCTACGGTCCTCAGTCATCGAAGGCTGGAAATGCTACTAAGACTGTGAGAACACGCTCCAGCACTACAGATGCATTCAATCGATAGTCAGGAAAGTGAAGGCCATAAAAAAATCGTATAATGTTTTTGATCCGGGGTTGTCGCTCACAAGAATGCGACACGAAACAATCTGGAGATTAAGGTACAGGTTGAGCATTGACACCAGATATTCACGTGATGTTAGACTAGACTAGAACGACTAGGTAGGGCCGGGCCCACTGGGGAAGTTCGGTTCAGCCTTCTTGCCACCTAAGGCTCTCAGGCTCTCGGCCTTGACTTTTGACTGCAACAACTCTTCGCTAGATTTTGCCTTCAATTATCTCACACATGATTGATACGGTCTTCAATATGCGCCGCCTGTCTTTAATCTACTTATACGAAACCTCACGCTTCCGATGATATATTGTTCATATTCAAGGAGTGGCCGTTGTGTTGAGTGCCACCTGTTTTAGTCCATTCCTTAGCCTTAGGGCGGATTAGGCGCCCTAGTGGTTGCTACGACCACAATTTTGTTGTGGTAGCCATGTACGAGTCCTTTACTGGACCATCTAAATTGATCCGAGCCCTCTCTAGCAGCACAAGAGTTTGCTCTTTTCTGGGGTTTCTTCGTCCTTGGCCTCTTCAGTTAAACGGCCCTGTACAGGATGTATAAATAATAATCACGCGTCTTGACTTAGGTCAACAAGCACGCAGTCCAAACAAAGGGTTCTCTTACTTCGTAGGTTGAGCTTGAGGAGGTACAGTCCCGTAGCGCACACTTTTTTCTTTGAATTCTTTGAACAGTGAAGCGTGCTCGGAGATAGTCATATGACATGTGTCCCGTGACCCTTCGCCTACTTATATGAGGCCATTCCGAAGTCTTACGAAGGACAAATTATGAGGGAACGAGGCTGTCTATTCCAAGCGTTTCCTCTGTGAGAAGTAGCAGATTTGGTGAAGAAACACTTGGACCTGGCTCCTCACTTTATACTTTGTCTTTCATAGTTCGACACATTGTACAATTAGGTATACCAAAGTACTATATGTTGTTGCTCAACAGATAACCTTTTGTTCAACAATTTCTCAACATTCTTTTACTTTACTCTCCAACCTTGCTCGTAATATTATTCGTCTTCACTTCCGCAGATAGAAAGGAGATCTTGTTTTGCAGGAATCAACGTCTATCGCCATCACTATTTCAGTGAATAGGTGGCGAAAGGTATATAAATTTGGCAAAGTACTCATAACTGGCTTAGTCCTTCAGATTATCACGGTCGGATCAATAGCAACAACTAGATGAAATCCAGAAGAATCGGATAGTACGGACAATAGATCTGTCAATGATATCAGCTATACCCCGAGCGTAAACTCAATACCAATTTCTACGAAAGTCTGATCGGTGAGCAAGTACCCAGCTGCTCTATTCCACTCCCCACTAGTCTGTCCTCTTATCTCGGTCACCGATATTCTTCTAAGGGGGCCAAGAGTTCTCGTGTAAAATGAAAAGGCAAACAGAAAAAGGCACACAGTGAGCTCCGAAACTCTATATCGGGCTTTATTTAGGCATAGCACCAGCAATTTATGTTCATGCCTCGGGAAAGCTACTCAGTAACTCGGGTGCTCCCCTTTCACAGTATGCACGCAACGAAAACCTTTTGCTTACAAAACAAAGAAGAGAGGATATTAAGGCCTGATGTGACTACACGTTTGCGACTTATAATCCAGCACTTCGCAACTGAGATGCGCTGACCTCACTATATTAAAATTGTGTCCAAGTCCCGGGTTCACATTTGTTCTACGCCCGGACATTACATCTGCCCTTGTAAGTTTCGCACCTCTCAAGCCAAGAAGCACTGGAAGAAAGTCTTAGAAGATTAGAATAGCAAAACTTTGTTGAGGAGAGTTTATAGGAGCCACATCTTGTATTGTTACCCGCCATTCTTTTTATCAACTTAACCCGAAATATTCTCCTCTTCTTAGAGCATCTCGTTCGTGGTTATTAGAATTTACTTTAGGCAAGATGTACTTAGCGCTCAAGGATCTTTCATCCCAACATTCTGTCACGCCTGAATCGTATTGCATTGCAGACGAATGATACAAGAAGGCGCATAAGGTTAATCGCTATGCTCTATGTGTGGCAGAATTGGTTGACACGTGTTAGGATCTATCGGACGTAGATGAAGTAGTTCCGTACCAGTACGTACCTGGTGGGTTGCAGGTTTACTCGCTTAATCGGCTATGCAAGGCACTGCATTGGTGTAGAAGCACTCAGGATCTGCTCAACAGCATGATGGTACAGTACACGAAACCGGCCTTCCCAGGTCAGAACTCAATCTCAATTACGCGCCAGCTTTCCGGCGGTCGCCGTTCGGAACTTTCTTTTAAGCTTTGCAGAAACGGGAGTACCCTCTCGGGACTCATGCATCGTGGTGACTTTTGCAAAGATGAGCAAGGCGAGCGAGTAATTGGATGCTGCATCCTGCAACGCATATTTTGGGAAGAAGTGTGAGCCGGTCATCAAACGGCGCAATTCATTCTGGTGCCTTCAATGGAACACACACGTTCCTTTGTGGACTGATTCCTAGACAACGTAGAAGAATCACAACATCGTCTGATCTCAGGAGAAAATGACTGACGATGCCTGCATCATGCCGTATCCACCTTCAAACTCATTTTGGAAGCTAGACATCACAATGCCGAGGCCAAAAGGCAAACCCCTGATGGTTGTACTATTTTGGCGTGTATTGACACTTAATTGAAGTCGTACTCCTGCTAGAGGCTGGCCGAAAATCCCTTCTCAACCGTGCGATTCGCTGCAGCAACAAGTCATGGTCACTTACCTTCTCGGAGGCCGACGAAGCCCTTTCCAAAACATTGTACACTATACGGTAGGATCAGTAGGCATGTTTTTCTATGTTAACGGTACCGAGGTAAAAAGCTAGTACAGTAATGCAAGTTTATAAGCACAATTTTCACCTCGAAATATCAGCTCCTTACGAACCTGGATAAGCCTATTTCATACAACTCCATACCTCCTTAGTTGAGTTTGAAGGCGTATTACTTGTGGAATCAGTACCCTGCTGTAGAATTTAACACTTGATCAAAAACCCTTACAATTCTTTTACTTAGTCTACTTCGGCAACACGAATAATCTGAAAATGCCTGATAACTTCTAGTATTTCAGTCAAGTAACATGTAAAATGGCGTGTAAGGTGCGAGGCTAGAGGAGCTATATGATGTGTATCATATTGTAGTGAATGGCATAACAGATTGCCGCCTCACGGAGAAAATCTCCTACACCTTTGTACCGATTTTCGTCGTACATAAACTCCTACATCTGCATCTGCATCTGTACCTATTCTACCTTTCTCCTGCATCAATACTATGCATACCCATGTCCCCTTGTATTGCCTGGGCCCGAGGGTCTAGACCTCACAGCGCAAATAGAGAGCATATCGGCGTGCATGCTACGAGCTTACGCCTTGCTGTTATTTTCCTCGTGTACTGTACCGACGTGGCTTCAAGAGCGCTACTTTCGGAAGCCATAAGGTCTGTGGAGCCGATAAATCACATGTCGCGCCTTTATAGACTTGGATCGTGGCTCAATGGAAGGGTTTGCAGTTGGTGGAGGTTCCTTCATTGGCGTTGTGAGATGACGTTGACAAATATAGACAGGCATGGCGATATGCGGCAGTAATGCCTGTGCCATTTAGTGTATGTTTTATTATTTTATTATATATTATATGCATTTGGCAGTCTTAAATCAAGTTCAATATTATACCATTTGTTCTGTAATCTTATCTTCGAAGATTCCGAGTATTCCTTTGGGGCTGTACACTCTGTTACAAAACACTTGGCATTCGCATGGGATCAACTTCTATACGATTTATACTGAATCGTGGAAAAGGCTCCTTAACCGTAGCCAATCTTGCATAGAAGCTATATTTGCACCTTTCAGAAGGGCAACTATCTCAACTTTAATGCCCATTATCTCAAATTTATTCATCTGAAAGCACATTTGGATGGTTTATAATTTAAATACAACAGACACTTTCAGTCGCTAAGCGAGGTTACTACTTTCGAAGAATACATGTACAGAACTGTTTTATATGAGTCTAAAACAGTTTTCTATAGATCTAAAACGATTTTTGTGAATTGATAACTTATAATTAATCAGTATCCGATGGTTCTAAGGTGCTTACAAAATATGTTTAGCAACGGCTAATACACTCTACTTTTTTTAAGTTAGCTTTTTTCCTGCCCCCTGCAACATGAGTTGCCTTGGATCTACTGTCACTTATGCTGCCAAATATTTACGACCAATGCGTACTTCGGACGGTTGAATCTATTGGACCCATCAAACCTTGAAACAACTTGCAGCATTCATGACATGACAATGAACTGCACAACTCTGTTGTTGAGGTTTTACAACGTCACATTTCGCATAGATTGGCGTCCAAGAGAATTGTAATTTTTCTTTCCGCATATTCCGGATTCTAATCTGCAACTTTCGTTCAAGGTACAAACTCATACGTGAAGATATACACTCGCTTAATGTTGTCGAGACTTAGACCCGAGGACTCGTTTAAACTACCAAGTGTGTTTCAAACCCGCTTCCGGGATTTGCGGAGTCTCCGTAATCACCGGGTTCACTTTAGGATCTTAGCACTCGGAACTCGGAAATTATAACAAGAAGCAGATCATACATAAACTTAAATCAATCAACAGAGTAATAGTATTCCTATTAATCGCCGGCCTCGCTTACGGTTCGACAAATGCAGATTATGGTCCCGAAAGTCTTTTTGTCTGAACGTAGTACAGCAGATGCTTAACACAGTGATGCAACAGAGTGGGCACCCGAATACCACAATAAGCGAAGAAGACTGAGTCAAAGACTTGAACCGCAATTTCTACTACTAGCATCTTTGATGATCTCCGAGAGGAAACAGCGGCCTCAGCAAAAAGCTAGCACTGGCTTACTTTACTTGTACAAATGGAGGTAGACGTGCAGCCTTTTCTTTTTTGGTCTCTCAACTGCACTCCACTCCCAAAGTATGAGACACACAAGCTGAGTCGTAGAGTTTCTTGTTTGTTTTGCTGCACCGGCGCAATTTGATCCCTCAGCCACGCTAGGATGTCCATACACGGCACGGTTCCAGACGTGTACTGGGGCATAACATAACACCTCTCACTATCATGCTCCTAGATAAACCTGCATTCCTTGCAACTACTAGGGTAGTGTGAATCGCTTTCTAGGGTACTGAACAAACAATAAGGCTGTAATTATGCCGCAGACCCATAACCGGCTTTTTGCGCCCTCTACCAGTCTCTCGGTTTCACCGATTGACCAGTCCTATCGTAGTCCTGCGCTGTAAGATAGACAGATGCTGCAACCACTCACAAAGCGGGGTTCCTATTTTGACGGGTGCCAAAAGGAAACTAAGTTTACTTGAGGAAAGTGGTAGTAAGACCTACCCTACAACTGCCGGAAGCTCTACAAACTACCCCAGCATTCTCGGTCAAGTGGACCACAAAGGCAAGGTGGATCAAGTGTGCGCATTTGAGGCTGTGAATCAAGAATCTAGACTCTTCAATACACAAGCCTCGGAGACGTTGGCGTTTATGCATTTTCTAGACGGAAGAGTATATAAGTAGCTCAAGAGAACATGAGTTCCCATCATTCTGCCAACACAACACACTTCTCTTTCTAAAGTCAGCCGAATTATATACCATCCAGCACACCTCACTTGACTTGTTCAGACCATAAAACAACAATCATGTCTCAAGAATCAGTCTTGGCCACTGCGGCAAGCAAGCTTCCTCCTCACCACAAGGCCACAGTTGGCCACCTCGAGACATTCGTCCTTCCCGACAAAGTTGAAGCCAACGATGAAGCCAAAGCTTTGGGGGAGGCTATGATCAAAGCCTGGCAAAAGACTGGAATCTTTCAGATTCAGATGACCTCTGCTCAACAAGGAATGCTCACCAACTGCTTTCAAACCTCCAAGGAGTTCTTCTCGCAGCCATTTGAGAAGAAGGCTCAACATGTCGACGAGAACAGCTTTGCTGGCTATATCGCATCTGGCGAGGAGCTTACCGACGGCATTGCGGATTATTCCGAGATCTTCACTGTCACCAAAGATCTTCCCAACTCTGACGAGCGCGTCAAAAATGGCTGGCCATGCCACGGCGCCTGTCCCTGGCCAAATACGACATATAAGGAAAGAATGAATCAATTGATGGCACTCCTCGGCGACTCTGGAGACAAGTTGCTCAAGCTTACGGCGTTGGGTCTGGGCCTCGATGCAAACGCCTTCAACGAGCTCACAGAGGATGGATGGCACCACATGCGCATCCTGCGGTTCCCTCAGGTCGACAAAACTAACGGAAAGGGGAAAACCGGCCGTGGTATTGGCTCGCACACTGACTATGGTCTTTTGGTCATTGCAGGCCAGGATGATGTGGGTGGGCTCTTCGTTCGACCAAAGATCGAAGGCGAGTCGATTAAGAATTGGCAGAACAGTGCGGCTGGGCTGAACGAGGATGATGAAAATTGGCTTTTCGTTCCTCCGGTTGAAAACACGCTGACAGTCTTCCCCGGTAAACTCTTCATTCTTCTTTTGCTGTGCTTGCAAAAACTAATTGTCGTGCTCTTAGGTGATATGATGCAATTCCTCACCAACGACTTCCTCCCGTCGACACCGCACAAAGTCGGCCTCAACACCCGAGAGCGTTATGCCTTTGCTTACTTCCACGAACCAAACTTCTCTGCTGTCATTAGACCATTACCAGCCTTCCAAGAGAGGATCCATTACGGCACCCATTTCACAAACATGTTCATGCGGAACTATCCTACGAGGGTGACGGCAAAACGTATCCATGATGAGAATCGCCTTGACTTGCTCGAGAAGTTGAAGAACGACGCTGTCGCTAGCTCTGGGCTCAAGGTTGTTTGAGTCGAACTTTGGGGAATGACAATGCACCCTGGCCCCAGACCGGAGGATGAAATTGTAGGCATTTTTCGACGGCATTTTCCAGACAATCGTGCTAAATTTAGTGAAATAAAACCTGTTCCTACGATCTTGGTCTAATAATATGAAACGTGGTGTTGTTCTGCTACACGTGACCTGCAGGATCAAGAGGGAGCCATAAGCAGGGATATCACTGACATTGCCACTTATTCAAATTATAAACTTGGAATATAGACTTATTGCGGGGACCACCGGCCGATGAACTTTCTTAGTACGAGTACGAGGATGGGAAACGGAATTTATTTCCGGCTAAGGGTTGCCTTTATCGACTTGTACATAACTTAATGGCATCCTGCTATTGGCTCTAGAGTTTGGCTTCGACAAGGAATAATGTGGTGAAGAAATGCGCCGGTCCGAGGACAAGGGAGCAAAGAGAGCTCGAAGGGACTACCTAATGTACGAAAGGTACGTAAGTACGAATGTACTTTCTGTAGTAGCTAAGCGAAGCAAACACTATGAACAGTACAGTCTCACATAGCTATTCCTGTTCTTATAAGAGGCATCTGAACTTTATCCACACTGTCGACCTTTTAAAATGACAAACAGCTGGAATTTTATATGTTTCAGGTCCTTCCCCGCCCTGAAATGCTACAGCCCTAACAATAACATACCTTTAAAAGTTGACCAAAAGTCACCCCTAAGAACAGGCAAATGCACCCCAAAATACAGACAACTCGTTTGTGTATCCTACTCTGTTTCTCTTGTATTGACGGCTTCTTCGGAAGGCTCGCGGTCGGAATTGTCTTGGTTCTCGAAGTACAGCATGTTACCGAAGTCCTATGCCGGCATGCAAAGCTTCTTTCACTTATTTCTATATATTGCAACAAGCTCGACTCCGGCGCAGTTTTGCGGGGTTCGGCAAGGTCGGCAATAAGTTGGTTGAGACAGGTTGGTTTGAATCCGAGAGCTTGGTGTTTAATGTTAACAATTGACGGGGATCTGCGCTTCGAGCGTCGAAGTTAACGTGGCTTGGAAAAAAAACATCGCTACCGGTCTGCGGCAGTTATAGGAGGTAGCTACGGATCTGCGGCACTTCAATGGTAAATCTTGGGAGCCGACGTCGAGGATACTTTTCAGACTGCAAGCACTCCTTAAAATGAATTACGATGGCGAAGTTAAAGAGCTCTCGGGCTTCAACCTATTATATTGAATTATGATGGCGAAGGTAAAGAGCTCTCGGATTTCAACCCATTAAAAAGTTGCAAGTAGAGTAGCAGCATCTATGGCAAAATAGTATCTTGTGTAATGTGTCAAGAGCAAAGAGAGCTCGAAGAGAGTAGCTAAGCAATGCAAGCACTGTAAACAGAGTGTGACATGTGACTATTTTTTGCTCAACATAAGGCATACCTTAATATAAACCTCAGTACACCAGGTATTTCCTTCTTGACTACGTGTTAAAGTAAGGTATGGTTTACGAGACCCCGGACTCTTACTTAGGTACCTAGGTTACAGGTAGTACTGGTGAGGTGTACAGTACTGTAAATTCCCGCTATTCGGGGCGGCCCGAGGCGGCAGTGGATAAAGCGGGTCGAATTATGAACAATAGGTAATGAACCCACGTACCGTATTACATCGTCCCACATACAGTACAGGAAAGGTACTTCTGTTCCGTTCTTTTACTGTTTCTAAGATATCTAGAGCTACCTGCGATCTCATCAACAGTCCAACTCCCAATGCATACCAACGAACTTACTGCTGTTCCCGAGAACGGCGATGTCGATGTCGTATGTTCAATCTCGTACCTCGACCCCACACGTCGGCCATCCAGAGGAAGAACCGTCGTCGCTATCGTGAACTGACGGAAAAGCCTTTCTTAGGACACATTCGATGGAGGTTCAGCTCTTGGTGACGATGACTGGCAATCGTAAGTTACTAGCACGTGAAAGATGCTGTGGAATACTGATGGCAAACAGCGATACGACATCCTTAGCATCGGCATATGTTCGAGGACATGTGGAAAATGGGAGAAAGTACGTGGTTTCAAGAGCAGTCGAAAGGAAGGACTCACTGGCTGATATGGTTTCATTCATAGATACCAGACGGTCCGAGAAGACAAATACTGGTAAGATATCTAAGTCAACATCAGATATCCTTCAGTGCCTCCTCTAACGTGGTCAAAGGGGTCCATCGGACGAAAAGCAATTCGATACTATGGAACTTGCGTATGTTGAACATCGTCCTAGCCATTCATGTTTTGCACTAACTAGCCAGGCATCTCGTAAACGCAATCCTGGACAGCCAAAACTCAAACCAACTCTTCTATTCACCAATTGGTGATAACCCCCAAGTGAGTACATGCCAATTAAACACACAAAGCGTAGTATGTAATAAGTCTATAGAACATCCTTGATATTGGTACAGGCGAAGGCACTTGGGCAATGTGAGTTTGTGCTAAATGCTGGTGTCGAATACGCACTGACCGCACTTTGCAGTGAGGTCGCGGACAAATGGCCTTCGGGTAAGTGTGAGGAGTTCACGATATGTCACGTCCGAGTAACTAATATATATTCTTAGCAACTGTGTACGGGATTGACCTCTATCCTCCACCAGCTATAGTAAGATAAACAGCAACCTTCTCTCTCACAACCAACAGTGCTCCTTGTTGTCTAACGTGCTTATTTACTTATATTTACATCCATTTCTTCGTGGAAGTCAGTTTTGCGACTTGCTCACGAAAATACTAACACTGTTGTTTAGTGGGTTCCACCAAACTGTTTATTTCAAGTTGACGATGTTACTCTTCCATGGTCTTTTCCTGTAAAGTTTGATCTTGTCCACATGAGAATGCTCTATGGTGCATTCACTGGCGAAGAGTCTGATACCGTCTATAAATCGGCCTACAAGTTAGTTATCTCAGCCATTGATTTCTTCCCTCGTCAAATAGTGTTCTTGAAAACCGCGTCCTCTTTTCCAAAACTGGACTAATGAGCCACTAGCCACCTTTTACCTGGCGGGTGGATTGAACAATGGGAGATGGACATCCGGCCAATGTGTGACGACAACTCGATTCCGGCAGACTCCATCTTCAATGACTGGGGCCCCAACTTCCTAAGATGCGCAGAGCGTTCAGGACGACCCCTCAATACGCAAACAACAATGAAAGCATCGATCGAGAAAGCAGGATTTGTCAACGTCCAAGAGAAGATATACAAGTGCCCAATTGGAGGATGGCCGAAACACAAAATCTATAAGGATGCAGGAAGGGTCAATAAGGCTCAATGGCTAGCTGGAGTGGAGGGTTGGGCCATGTGGCTTCTTACTAAGCATGGAGCACCAACCCTATGGATGGCGGAGGAGGTGCAGGTTTATGTTAGCAAGATGAGGTTGGCTCTGAATGATCCTAAGATCCATGCGTACAATCTAGGGTGAGTCTCCTCCTGTTGATTCCTTGTTGGATGGCCGCTAACATTCACAGACGGCGTGTCTGGGCTCAAAAGCCCTTGGAAAGGTAAAGATCATTGATGAGGGCTGTGATTGGCGTGATTCTCTGCGTGATTTAATGGTCTTTGCCAAGAGTGGCCCGTACTTCGAGATTAAGCGACGAATAGAAGGGAGATACCATTGAACTCTTTAGACTCTATGAAAGCATACAATTATGACTTAAGTCTCGTCACCGTTGAGAACACTTATTAGAGTAGTGCATTGAAGAACAGTTTTCTATTTGAGTGTGGCCGGCTGAATTTCAGTCACCCAAGAACTTGAAGTAAAGATTTTCCCCTAATAAGAAGTCGAAGGATCTTCAATCAAGTTTAACATAAACGACAACAAGCTTTCCAGTCCACCTTTGGGAAAAAAAGCTGCTTCATTATTATCCCAAGTTGGCAGATATGTGCAAGTCTGGAACGGTTCGGACACTTCGCTTTCCTCGGGGGCTGCCCGCCAAGTTAATCTCATCTCTCTTAGCGATGCCGAGAAAGTCAACTTCGATAATAATGGTCCCTTCAAGTCACGTTTCCTAGAAACTCGGGGTCTTATTTTAGAAAAGTCAATTCACGTTTCAAACAGTTGAACAATTCGAATGGCTAAACCTTGATAGATACCAGTGTAAAGGATTAATTGAAAAGACGCGCCTGCAATACGGAGAGCATTTCGACGGTGCTTTGCATAGTGTCCCTCTCATATAAAAGCGAGCATCGTCCACATTTTCAAGAAAGGGGTCAACTGGTTTCGTTCTTTTAGCCAAGTCACTCTTTCCTGCCAACATGTGTGCTACTTCAATAAAGTCCGTTGCTTATGCATTCCTTCTCGCATCCCTCACCAGTCTCTCGTCTGCAGCTTCGGACGACGTAGTACTGAAATCGTGCCTGGATCTTTCGGGTATTCCTACCAGCTACGCTGACAGGAATGCAACAACATGGGCAAATGAAACAGCAGCATGGCAGTTACGAATCCAACCAGTTCCAGCGGCAGTCACCTACCCTTCGACAACCGAGCAGATAGCGTCCATACTGAGCTGTGCAAATCAATCATCCACCACAGTGGCCTGTCTTAACGGAGGTCACTCTTACGGAGCTTATGGTCTGGGTGGTAACGATGATGCTTTAATCATTAACATGGAAAGCTTCAAGTCAATCTCTTTCGATGAAGGAACAGGACTGTTGACCTATGGCGGTGGAAGTATTGTCGGTGAAGTGGCGACCTGGCTTTGGGACAACCATGGCCTACATTTTCCTCACGTACGTGCCAATCGTGTTGGACTGGCAGGTTCTTCCATCGGTGGAGGGTTCGGAAGTACTTCTCGGTTCCTTGGAACCCCAATGGATAACCTTGAGAGTGTGCAATATATGCTTTATAATGGCACTATTCTCAACTGCTCGAGGACTGAGAATTCTGATCTGTTCTGGGTTGCTCAGGGTGCTGGGTCTTCTTACGGTGTTCTACTTTCCCTGACAACCAAAACTTGGCAGCCTGAGTTCGCTCAGGTCACGAACTATACCATCACTCTCACAGATAGTAGTTTTGAGACTGGTGTTAACGCCCTCTTATCTCTTCAGGACTACGCTCTCAATGAGTGTCCAGATACTCTCTCCATGCGCTGGTCATTAACAGCACCACCCTACACCGGATCTGGTTTCTATTATGGCGATCCAGCCAACTTCACTTCCGCTATCCAACCGCTTCTCGAACGTCTTGGAGACACAGCCAATATCACCTCAGCAGTAGCAAGCTTCTGGGATATGGAAAACATTTCAACCCCAGGACTAAACACAACCGTCGAGCAATACCCCCCACGGAACTTCTACCTCCAAGCTCTTACCCTCCAAGCCGACAAAGGGTTGACCTACGAATCCGCATCCGCACTGTACAATTTCACCACTCTAGCTTTTAACCGCACAGACATCACCAAATTTGGCTTTCTCGATCTCTGGGGTGGTGTTTCGCGGGAAATCGAGGATACCGATACTAGTTTTGCACATGGCAATAATCTATGGCTTATTCGATGGGAGGGCCGTTTGGCAACTGGACTGACGGAATTCCCTGCTGATGGCATCAGCTACATGCAGAGCGGGCTGAAGCCTTTCCAAGAACAGCTTGCGGTTGAGGGGATTCCACTTCGTGGTTTTGTCAACTATCGCGATACGGAGTTGACGATTGATGAGTGGAGTAGCCGTTTGTATGGTGATAACTTCGCCAAGATGCAGGAGATCAAGGCTCGTGTGGACCCGGCGGCGATGTTTACTACAAATCCCCAGAGCATCCCTCTGCCATGATAGTTCGGAGATAAACAGAAGAGGTGGTTTTGCAGATGTATGGTATGAATGGTTCGATACTTACATCTTGGTTCATTCTTTGCTCTCATATTTAGAGGCTCCTGGCCAGTGTACATACTTCAGATAAAGCCTTTTTTCCGCTTCATTTTTTGCATAATCTGTTTTCAAAGTGTGTAGTGTACCTTGGCCATTCCAAGTTCTGCACAGCGGCATTTGTCGTCTCTACGCACATGTGTATCCATGAAGTGATACTCATACTTCTCTTCACAAGCATTGTATAGCAGCTACTATACACGTCTCGTCTATAAGTCGAACTGATATGGCAGACTACTTGTTTCCATAAGCTTAGCAGCAGGCTTTATCTCATGATTGAGGGGGTTGTAGCACTGGCTGCGCAAATTTGGCAATAGGTCATATTCAATACACTATTACCAGGCTACCTGCACGGTAGTCATGGAGAGTAACAACCACAGAACCTCAAACACAAGCAAAGCATGATAATTACAAGTTCAATGATCAGTGGCGTATCAATCAATGAACACATACGGCCGTCCAATCATATCCAATATCAGTGTTTGACTCCGTTAACAATTGCACTGGCTGTGCCATTGGTAGCAGCAGGCGCTGGAGGAGGTGGTGGTACAGGGCCGAAAGGCTGCGGTCCCTGGGCTTGCAGCTCTTCCTCTGTATCCTCGTCGTACTCTCCCTCTTCACTTCCTTCCTCGCCTTCTTCATCCTCATACTCGTACTCGCTTTCGGTACCATCGAGCTCGCCTTCTCCTTCTGCGTACTCGCCTTCAACAACCCCTGCTGGGCCTGAGGCAAGACCACGCCCTTGCTTTTGCATTTGATTAATGATGTTAGTCAACTTTTCATTTCTCTTTTGCAAAGCAGCTCGCTCTTCATTGTTCTTGGTGCGCTCCTCCGCCATCTCGAGGATGTTTCGGTTGGTGAGGTCGTGCTTGCGTGTCAAGGTGAGATTCTCCTTTTCAAGGCGCTTGGTCTTTTTAGACATTTCTTCCATCTCCTTCCGAAAAGTTAAAAACAGATCATTACTGTTGTTAAGAGTGTCCTCAACCTTCCAGATAGATGTTAATAAACGATTAGACACGTGAAGGGGAGGATCAGAATTTACCTGTTTAAATTTTTCTACGTATATGTTGAGCTGGTTTCGTAACTCGCTCTCCGTTTTTGAGAATGTCAGAACCTGGGTATTTAAAGAACGAGACCTTGATGATTCTTGCTCTGCGGCCTTCCTCTCCCTTTCGTATCTGGCCATGTTGAACTGAACCTCGAGTTCTTTTGTTCGCATGAGAGAATGGAAGTGTAACTCGCGAAGCTCATATTGGTCGATGAGCGATTTAAACTTTAACTTGAATCTGCGGAGCACATCAATACAGAAGATCTTAAAAGGATAATAAGTCGAAACATACGCCTCTTCGATCTCAACAGGTACTGTCTCGGGTCGCGGATGATCTTTATCTTCCTGGTAATCTTGTAAGGTCCACAACAGCTCTTGGTATTTGTTATCCCAGGTTGCCAGATTTTCCTTCTCCGCATCTTGTAAAGTTTTGTTCTCGCCCTGGATAGACCCGTCAGCGTCAAGCAAGTACCAGCCTCCAAAAGTCCGGCGCAAAACACACCTTGAGTCGATTGTTTTCCCGTTGTAGTTCTCGACACAACTTCTCTAGCTTCTCCCTCAGGGTTTGCGACTTGCTTAGGTCAGAACCGTTGCGATCCTTTTCTTTCTGGAACTGATCGGCAGCTTTCTTTTGCTTCTGGTAACTAAGTTGTGCCCGTTTCATTTCACGGAAGAATTCGAGGGCCTTCGCGGATAGGTAGTCGATTTTGTGCATATCATCCATCTTCGCAGCTCCCTGGTTGAGCTCCCGCTTCTGTACTTTCACATCTCGTTCTGTAATGAAGAGCCTGATCAGCTTCACTTCCTCTTAAAAACTGAATGTACAGCTAAACTGCCCGTGTAAGATCTTCCGAGCATTATGATGGTGACCGTAATGGGGACTGGGCGTTTACGACTTCGTTATGCGACAGTCTTGTCGGAGACAGTTCAAAAAGTCTTCCCATCGCTACTTCATTGCGTCGTTTGCTTCGCAGACGTGAATGTATTCGGCACACGACCCGTCCCCCGCCTTGAATCGCGAAAACACCCAAACCACCACAGCACGGCAAAAGGACATCAATATGAACCGGAAATGAACGCACCAATTTCCTGGGCCTCCTCATCTTCCTTTTCTCTCGCGCCTTCCAGCTGTGCAATCTTAGCCTGGAGCTGCCGGGAGGTCTCCAGCGGATCTGTAGCTTTCTTCGGTTTCGACTTTTTCCCGCTATTCGCGCCCGAAGGGTAGGGATGACCTGCATGATTATGAGGGTTATCGTGATGGCCGTTCGTGTGAGGAGTATCGTAGGAGTGGTTCGCAGAGAGTGCAGGGGGTCTCGAGCTCGATGGCGCGGAAGTATGGTTTACAGCGGTGGACATGTTGCTTTGGGAAGTCTTCGGATTTCGATTTCTAAAGCTGGCTGGCGCAAGCACAGCTGCTGGCCTCTGATGACAGTCGTGTATGGCGCAGCTGGGCCTTTGTGTGGTTTCTTTGTCCTGGTGTCTCCAACAATGTCGTCGTCGGTGTCTGTGTTGCAGATTATATCGCTACTCTAAATTGGACTAGCGCTGTAGGCTCTTGGGAGCGAGTTGATTGACAGAAGCATTGGCATTTGACAACGCGTACCAGGGCAAGCTTCGCTGGGAATTGCGCCGCTGGGACAACAACAACAATGACCAGAAGCAAAGTGAGGTCGTGCAAGTCTCTCAACTGTCAGAAGCCGGATGAGTGTCTTTTTTTCGGACGGTTGGCCGTGAGGGCAAATAATACACATACAGTAAGTCGCAACCTTGACGGTGCGGCGTTGATTGGACACTCTGACGTTGTTTGTTATGCAAGCCGATAAAAATTATGCCCGACATCTTTTAGGCGAGTGATCAGATACAACAGCATCATCACTATTGTTTTCCTTCACGGTCCTTGCGACACACGAGACACACCTCTCCTGCCAGCCTCCCTTCGCCCTCCTTCTTCTGACGGCGCAGGATGTTACGGAACGCATCCAAAGGCGCTATTCGAAAGGGAGTCACAGAGCTTGCCCAGTATCCCAAGCCCGGCGAGAAGCTCCACGGCTTCACCCTCCTGCGATCGAAGCATGTCCCCGAGCTCGAGTTGACCGCGTTGCACCTACAGCACGACAAGACGGGCGCAGACTATCTCCATGTCGCCCGAGATGATAAGAACAATGTCTTCTCGATCGGCTTCAAGACGAATCCTCCGGACGATACGGGCGTGCCGCACATCTTGGAGCATACCACACTATGCGGAAGTGAAAAGTACCTAGCTAGGAACCCCAACCTTGGATGAATTATGCTGAGTGATGGCAGATACCCAATACGTGACCCCTTCTTCAAGATGCTACCTCGAACCCTTTCGAATTTTATGAATGCCTTTACTGCCTCTGATCATACTTTCTATCCTTTTGCCACCACGAACGAGCAAGATTTCAAGAACTTGATGTCGGTTTACCTCGACGCGACATTACATCCTTTGCTCAAGCAAAGCGATTTTACACAAGAAGGATGGCGTATAGGTCCGGAGAACCCACGGGTTGCGGAAGTAGGAGAGTCTGCGGAGCCAGAGGATAGCAAGTTGGTCTTTAAGGGTGTAGTTTACAACGAGATGAAGGGCCAGATGTCAGACGCAGGGTACCTCTACTACATCAGATTCCAGGACCATATCTTCCCGGCCATCAACAACTCCGGTGGAGATCCCCAAAAGATGACCGACCTGACTTATGAACAACTGAAGAATTTCCATGCGCAACATTACCACCCAAGCAATGCGAAAGTATTTACTTATGGAGATATGCCGCTGACAGATCATTTGAGGGAGGTGAACGCTCAACTGGATGTCTTTGAACGTATACAAGGCGACGTGGAGATCCGAAGACCTATTGACCTTTCCGCTGGGCCACAGAATGTTACTGTCACTGGACCAATTGACCCGTTGGTGGACAAAGATATGCAATACAAGACCTCTACTTCTTGGCTTATGGGAGATTCTACGAATATCTTGGAAACCTTCTCGTTGGGCATTCTGGCCGCCTTACTCATGGATGGATATGGCTCCCCACTCTACCGAAATCTAATCGAAGCCGGATTAGGTACAGAATGGAGTCCAAACAGTGGCTTCGATGGCTCGGGGCGAGTCGGTATCTTTTCGATCGGGCTCACGGGTGTCAAAGAAGCCGATGTACCTAAAGTGAAGCAGGCGATACGCAAGACTTTCCAGGAGGCTCACAAGACTGGGTTTGAGAAGTCTAAGATCGATGGATACCTTCACCAGCTTGAGCTAAGTCTGAAGCATAAGACCGCCAAATTCGGTATGCGTCTGATGCAAAGAATAAAACCCAAGTGGTTTGAGGGTGTGGACCCATTCGAGTCTTTGGCATGGAATGATACTGTTGCAGCATTTGAGGCAGAATTTGCTAAAGGTGGGTATTTAGAGGGCTTATTGGAGAAGTACCTGCTGAACGACAACACCTTAACATTCACAATGGCTCCGTCAGCAACCTATGGAGACGAGCTTGTACAAGAAGAAGCAGTTCGTCTTGCAGGTAAAATCGCGGAGGTCACAGCGAAGGCTGGCGGCGAAGCACAGGCTCGTGCACAGCTCGAGAAGCGAGAATTGGAGCTTTTGGAAGAGCAGGGAAAGTCAAACACGCAAGACCTCAGCTGCTTACCAACCGTCTATGTCAAAGACATCCCTCGAGAGAAGGAGAAAATAGAGGTTAGAGATTCCAAAATTGGGGATGTTAAGGTACAGTGGCGAGAAGCGCCAACCAATGGACTCACCTATTTCCGTGCTGTCAACACCTTTGAACACCTGCCTGAGGAGCTGAGAGCTTTAATTCCGTTGTTCAGCGACTGCGTGATGAGACTTGGCACGAAGGATATGACAATGGAACAGTTGGAGGATCTCATGAAACTGAAGACTGGAGGTGTCACTGCCGGCTATCACGCTACTCCCTCTCCTCTCAACTTCAAAGCAGCTACCGAGGGCATGAGCTTCTCTGGGACTGCTCTGGATCGCAACGTACCTGAGATGTTCCAACTACTGCGGAAGCTTGTTCTCGAAACTAATTTTGATAGTCCAGAGGCTGAGTTGCGTATCAGACAGTTATTACAAGGCTCAGCAGACGGTGCCGTCAACAATATCGCCTCTTCCGGTCACGTCTTTGCTAGAGGGTACGCCGAAGCTGGACTTTCAGAATACGGTCGATTGAAGGAGCAAATTGGAGGTCTTTCTCAAGTAAAATTAATTACCTCGCTTGCTTCTCGACCTGGAGCCGAAGGATTAGCCGACGTCATTGAGAAGCTGAAGATCATCCAGCAACTCGCATTTTCTGGCTCAAACACTTTCCGCACAGCACTCACCTGCGGTGCCGAAAGTGTTGGACAGAATGAAGCTGCGCTTCAGAACTTTTTGTCTTCACTACCGAAGAACCATGCATCTTCTTCTAGGATCCCATCTCCCGACTTTTCAAGAAACACAAAGACATTCTTCCCGCTACCATACCAGGTTTACTATGGGTCACTAGCCCTTCCAACTGTATCGTTCACTTCACCCGCTGGCGCTCCCCTTCAAATTCTTGCTCAGCTGTTGACTCATAAGCACTTGCACCACGAGATTCGCGAGAAAGGAGGTGCGTATGGCGGAGGCGCTTATTCGCGCGGCATGGACGGAGTTTTTGGCTTCTATTCATACCGCGACCCCAACCCTCAAAACACCATGTCTATTATGCAAAGTGCTGGTCGCTGGGCAGTCGATAAAGAATGGACTGAGCGGGATCTCGAGGAAGCAAAGCTATCAGTTTTCCAAAGCATTGATGCCCCCCAATCAGTCAGTGATGAAGGTATGACGCGCTTCCTTTCTGGAGTCACCGATGAAATGATACAGGAAAGACGTGAGCGCATGTTGGATGTGACAAAAGAGCAGGTTCGTGATGTTGCTGAAAAGTTCATCGTCAACCCCCTCGCCATGGGTGCAGGAAGAACGGTGTTCCTGGGTGAAAAGAAGCCTTGGGTTGATGCCACCTGGGAGATAAAAGAGATGGGCATGTCACAACCAGAGCCCGAGATCCAAGTTGAAGATGATGTGAAGGAAGCTGCTTTGGGCTCATAAGTCCCTTGCGTGTATGATCTGTATAAATATGTAGTATTCTACTCTTGCATATGGCGACGTTATTGTAGCATAGATAAGCATGAGCGAGCATAATGTAGGATTTTAGGACTTGAAGACAGATTTGGTTCTGAGTGGGACTGAACGTCTATTCATAATGAATAAATTAGGTGCTCCTTATACTGCCACGGGTAGGCTGTAGTTCTTCGCCGTGTTCATGACTCTCCACTCTCCAGCCGTTACAGCACTGTACTTCGCACCCACCTCGCCCTCTCTAACAATTGGCTCGATGACAACATCCGCGCCAGGATGTACAAAGAAAGCCGTCGAGTACCTGGCGGGTAGCATACCATCCTCTCCCAACTTCTCAAACTTATCCTTCTCAAGCCTCGGCGCGGTAACTCTGTGTCTAGTGGACCTCAGCCTATCGTTAGAGAGGCGTTGTAGTAAGTCTGCTACGTTGATAACGCAAGAGCCTTGGACAGGCGTTGCTGGCTTAAAATCGCCTGTGTGGAACGGATCTACTTCTAAGCCGCCGATGTTGTCTTGGAACAAGATTGTGCAGAGCCCAAAGTCGGTGTGCGGATGAATGCGGGCATGACCTGCAGATAGAATGGTGCGTTTAGCGATTGGCATGTAATGGAGGAGTCGGAGTTGGTGATCCGCTTGCGCGAGGAGTGGTAAGAAGTAGGTCGGGGGGAGGTCCAGGATTAGGGCTAGGGCACGGAGGACGTGGTTTGCCAATTGGTGAAGTTTCTGCGGATGTGTGAGCAGAATTATAGGTAGGTGCCGAGGGCCATTTACCATGTAGAACTCATCCAGGAAAGACTTGAAGCCCGCCATTTCCTCTTCTGTTGGGCACCTATCGTTGTTGAACCTCCGGTGCTCGTAACACTCTTTATGAGAGGTTAATCTTTCCTCTTCGACCTCAGCACCATCCGGCGTATAACCTTGGTTGACAACAGCATCTGTGAGTTTGTTTTTCAACTTTATAGCCAAGGGTTGCTCGAAATATGCTTTGCTCTGTAAGACGAATCAGCATTTATCTTGAAACTCAGAACTGTCTCAAAAGTACGTAAAATAGCTCATGTATACCATAGAGAACATCTTGTCAACTTCCTCCTGGGTTATGCCAAAGTCCTTCAGGTAAACCCATCCATATGTGTGGAAAGCATCATAGAGTGACTGGGCAGTAGTCCTTTGCTCATCCTCGGTCCCAGACAGGAACGGTTGGAAAGAGATGACGGGAAAAGCAAGGTCAGACATTTGATGTATAGTTTATTGTTTCTGGAAGGTAATTTATTGCTTGAAAAGTTTTTATGATACACATTCAGAACATAACAACGACATTAACCTCTCATTGATCCTCCATACTTATAGGCCGTACAAGAACTCTGTGTTCGAGCGACTCTCCTACCTCGTTAGTGGCCGTTGTAAGTTGTACCCCCCTTTTGCTTACCATCTCCGCATCTGCTTCGATCTCGGCAAAAGATACGTCGGCGATGATAATTTCCTCCGTCGGCGATGATGTCCACTGTTTACTAGTCCAAAAGCCCCTGAATCTCGAAGATGGGGAGCCTCGCTTAATGTGTAATAAAAGCGGCGTGACAAATACCCTATTTGGCTCGCCGAAAATGTTGGCTTTATATTTGCTTGGACTCGCCGAGCATAAATAGCCAGGACGCTAGACTCGTTGCTTCTTACCGGTGACGACGAGGCATAGTGCCCATTACAAGAGACACTGTTGCCTTTCCATTTGGCGAGCAAGTTCCATAAGTGTTATTGAAACGAGGATGGGCTTTGCTTTATTAGGTACTGGGTCTACAGTAGGTTTTAATGGATGTTTGGGCTCGCTATATAAGTCGTAGTGCG
Organism: Pezicula carpinea; assembly: GCA_026119845.1. Taxonomy (NCBI): domain Eukaryota; kingdom Fungi; phylum Ascomycota; class Leotiomycetes; order Helotiales; family Dermateaceae; genus Pezicula; species Pezicula carpinea. The sequence goes on along the minus strand of JALRMK010000005.1, from coordinate 301,679 downwards.
TTTCAAACAACTTCAGCTCTGCAATTTCACTATGTATAAAGTCAAACGCGTCGCGCGTGATGGAATAGTCATGAATGGTGAACCAGACACACATTCATATTCGCTATCTGAGAGTATATACAAGCATGAATCACACACATTTTGGAGAACGTTTGACATTCGTCAAGTCAACACTGTACCAAGTATTCAGACAAATAGTTCGTTATCCCTGTCTCTACTTCATTGCACCTAACGCTAACTTACCCCTAGCCAAGCAAAATATCACCCATCGAATATAGCGAAAATTGTCCCTTCCCATACAACAACTTTATCTGCCTAGTAGAACTATCATCTCCAAGTAGCAAGCTCAAAACCAGCACACCCCAACCAGGCACAGTTCCACTCCCAGATGGCGTTTGTTCGCTTATCATCCGCCTTTCCAACGCAGCAGCTAGACTCAACGATATAAATCGCATTGAGAACGAAGTTGCAATCATGAGTCTCTTCCGGGATGCTTTGAGTTCCTTCAAGCCACCCATCGTTCCGGAAGTTTATGCCTGGGGTAGTGCAGCCGATGGTGCTCAAGGCTGGACTGTGCAACAATACATGCCTGGTATTATGCAAGACGAGGCTTTCAAAACCATGGAGACATCTGGCAAAGGCTATATCCTTAAGCAAATGGCCGAAGTTCTTGCGGCCTTGCAAAGGTATAAATTGCCGGACACCATCAAGTACTTTGGTGGTCTTGATTTTGATCGAGAAGGGATGATTGTCAGTGCTCAGATGACGCTGTTGAAAGGTGGTCCTTTTGGGACCTACAAAGAGATGTATCAGCAGGTTCTGAGAAGTCAGCTTGTCGAAGCGGAAGGTAGTGCATTGTTGAAGGGGTGGCAGACCGATGGTGTGAGGAAGAGGGTAGAGACCTTTATCGCCGAGGGTCTTGATCCTATTTTCGCGAAAGTGGAGTCTGATCCAAAGGTGTTGATCCATGGCGATTTCAGTACGTGTTATTCACATCTTATTTACTACCAATATTTCCCTGAAGTTAATCTCTGTACTTCATAGCTACCAACAATCTCCTCTTCGATAAAGATACCCTCCGTCTAACAGCAATGCTCGACTTCGACTGGTCACACATCTCTTGTGCCAGCGACGAATTCTTCGGTCCTTCAGTAACACCAGCGGTGCACTTCTGGGACCTTTCTCACGGGACCTAACCGACCAAGCATTGCGAAAAGCATACCTCGAAGGGTTTCCTACACTCATGCCTGATGCTGTATCTAGTGAACAGTGGGTGGAAGCAAAGTTATGGGATGAAGCATTGGTAGCTACTAGCGCTGTGATACCGAGGATGATCAAGGGGATTGATGGACTTTCGACGTTATTCGATTTTTCGCAGAAGTTGTGCCCGTTTATGCTGTGGCATGAGAACGCGTTGAAGAGGAAGACGGAGGAACAGTTGGTTGTGGCGAGGAGGGAGGCCGAGGCTGTGATTATTGGATACTTGGAGGACCACGGATTCTGATTGCAACTGTAAATTTTGGAGGGTTTTGTCGCCATAAACTCGCTTGAAAATTGGTTAAACTTAGCTGATGATTCAAAGTCCAGAACTCGCACAGCCATCAAGTGAACGAGCTTCTTCAGAAAGAGTAGGTAGATCTGGTGCCCAGTTTCTGGATGATGAAAGCACAGGTTTGAGATACAGTTCTTCGCCTATCTCAATGAACTCTTCACGCCACGATACTTTCTGGTCCATGCTTCGAAGCTTGACCGAGTCATATCCCTTCAAAGGGTTCAGAGCTGGGGTGGCTATGAAGGTCGACTCTATGCAGTCACTTCTAGCCACTGAAGTCGACTTAGCACCAAGCATTGCACCTTCATACGTGCACAAACCACTTCAAATAGCTCAAATTTAAGAATGCGAACCCAAACCTGAGATCCTTTTTTCAAGTCCATTGTTCTATCTGCCTGGAGACACAGCAGCGACAGGTCACGTGTATCTTTACTTTGTTCATGGCCCGCGGGCAGCAACAGTCTATGTAAGCGAGCTGATTGATATCAGCCAATCTCTCGAACTGAATTCCAGGACACATTGAGTCTTTCAAAACGCTCACCATGCAGACCCAGATGTCGCTATCTCAACCCACGAAGCGAAGACAGGCAAGTCCGGATGCAGAGGCAGGACCTACGAAACGAAAGGTACGATCATGTGACACATGCAGAAGGCTGAAGACGCGCTGTGAGCTTCAGACTAGTTCCACGGCCTGTCATAGATGTTCGTTGTTGAGGTGAGTCTTTGTTCCCGACGCCTTATAAACTAGACTAAGGCACTTTTACATTCAGCCTTGAATGTTCCCTCAATGTTTCTACCATTTTGCAGACGCCTACCAGAGAAGCTGCATCTCCAAAGGCACAGGAAAAGGGGTCTCAGCCATGTTCTCATTCGGATTGTGATCAGAGGTGACTCTATGTAGACGCCCTTCTATTTGGATTTCACTCATCGTCGACTAGGTTACTTGCCGTTGAGGCTTCGCTTGCCGAAGTGAAGGCTTTGCTAGATAGCGTCTTGCACGCCCGGGGACGATCATCAAGCCCGGATCCTGTCAGAGATAATAGAGCCAAGTCTCGCAATGAATTGCCAGATGTAACGAGTGCTACTTCTCCCACGAATCAACATAACGTGCCTCTGGTCGCAGACCGGAATTCTCGAACGGCTCCTATGAGTTTGATCCGTGACATGAAGAAGCATATTCTCGGACGAGACCGTGGATGGCATGACATGGAATTATCTGAAGATATAGTCAAGAAAGGCATTATCACAGAAGAACTAACGCAAACGCTTCTATCGGGGTAACATTCTATGCCTTGGAGGATGAAAATTAAGAAGCTTACGGTTCCGCAGTTTTGCACAGCTTTCTCGTCGCTGGCTATTTATGAGATCACTTCCTGCGGCAATACGGCGGACCTCTCCTCTATTGTTTGCCAGCTGTGTTCTTGCTGGCTTGCATATCAATCCAAGTCTTCATGGCTCTGAGATCCATCGTCAGCTTTATCAGCATGTCAGTACCCTTTTGAGCAAGTCAATGATCGTATCGCCATTATCATTAGAGGCCATACAATCCATGCTCATATTCTCCATGTGGAACTTGGTACCAAATAAGGACACTGAGCATCTTGATACTTGGCTCTTGAGTGGTATCGCGGGCATGCATGGAATGTTGGCTATCAATTTCGAGAACATCGTACAGACTCGCACGGATGGCCTCGTAGATTCAAGATCAAGAGAAACGCTTCGTTCATGGAACCTGATTTGCCTTTGTCATTTGCAGTGAGCTGTTTCTATTCTCTCATTTACAGACGTAATCTTCTGGGTTCACTTGCGCAAGAATTTATTATTCGGCTGCTGAATAGCATACAGATTCTCGGTTGGGACTGGCAGACCACCGGTGCTTTCACGTCAGTACCTTAATCAATGCGAAAGTATCCTCAGTCTACCATCCTATAATTTCCGGGATCAACTGGTAGCCGCTGGAGTTAAACTATATGACTCTCTTTGTTGTCTGGTCAACTCGGATACTGTACAGACAAGCAGCTTAGTTTGGGATGAGATTGATGATTGGAAGAAAAGCTGCGCTCAGTTCTACGGTACCCATACACGAGGAAAGAAAGAAAGCGTAGATTGACTCTAACCGTGTCTCTAGAACTCGATTCCTCCAAACCTTTACGCTTCGCATACTCCTGCTCCTACTTAATCTTGGCCCGCCGCACCCTCAAATACCTTTCGGAAGAGCCAGCCAAAAATCCTACCAAGACCAACAACCAAGGCGATCTAGACCCAACACTCTTCTTCCAACTAGCAGTGGGACACGCACATCGCATCCTGACCCTTTTCCTCGCCATGTCCGACCTCACGGCCTTCGTACGACCAGCATATGAAAACCTTCTCTGCTCTTTCGCCATGGTGACTCTGAGCGAGTTTGCTGCGTACCTAGATGATGTCAATGCAACACTTGCTTTGATGGAAAAGACTTCTCTGCACGTGCAGCTAGGTGGGAAGGCTGAACCCGTATCTAAGTGGGCGCTCAACGTGTTGAGGAAATATGTCTTTGATCTCAAACGAGCTTCGGGGCAGGAACAGTTGCAGCAAAGTGAATATTCTGTGGGAGATCAAGAGTTTGATTCTTTGGGTGCTGGTAATATGGCTTTGCCTACCGATTTCGAGGCGAGTGAGTGGGGAGTCGATCAAGACTTTCCGTCGTTGGAAGAGATGTTTGTTGGCAACTGAGGAAATTATACACACACGAGCAATGATTTATGACTCTAGATCACTGAAAATACTTGGTACCTCACTTTTGTTTGCATTTTGTTCTTCTTGTTGCTACAGAGCAGCTTCGTCTGCTTTGCCAGACTACTCTGAGGTCAACAAGTCGCTGCTATATGAGCATCAAATACTGACCCCCCCCCACCTCTGGCATCACACGACAGGCTGCAAATAGCTCAGTGAGTAGCTCATTCGTGCTATCAAACAGGCCTTCCGGCGGTGGCTGGGCATCTCCGCCGCACATCGTTCTCCTCCGTTGGAGCAATAGGCGAGCCGACGGATCACAACCCATTGTCGGTTACAGCCCAAGATTAGGAATGAATTAATTGGATTGGATTGCTTTCTAATCTTGCATGAGAGAGCCGTTGTACCTTTCCACGACTTCCGGTGGCAGTTTTCTTTACTTTTGTTCTCCCCGCCGGCCCTCTGGGTTTCTGTATAAGGGAGTGGCATCCCCAAGTTCTCATCTCTTCGTCGTTGTTGTCCTGTTCAAGAGTCTGACCGCTACGATGGGACTGCTTAGCCTCGTGATATCGCCTTGGGTCACCCTCCTCGTCCCCATTTACATAGCACTGTACTACCTCGTCCCCTATTTCACAACCTACTCCTCCCTCTCCCAATACCCCGGACCCTTCTCTGCCAAATTCAGCAATATCTGGCTAGGACTCTCAGCACGCTCCGGCCAAAAATACGCAGCCGTAGACGGGGCGCATCGAAAGTACGGAAAGGTCGTCAGGGTTGGTTTCAACCATGTATCCATTGCCGATGAGCGTGCTTTGCAGATCGTGTACGGACACGGAAATGGCTTTTTGAAGGAGTACGTCCCTCTCCAACATCCAGAGAACGTAGAAGTTAATAGCCACTCGTGCACAGCCATTTCTACGAGGCCTTTGTAGTAGGCACAACTGGACTGTTCAACACCCGCGATCGAGTCGACCACACCCGCAAACGCAAAATAATTGCACACGCCTTCTCTCCCAAATCCGTCAGCGAGTTCGAACCACACATGACCTCCAACCTCTACCGGTGGGTGCACGAACTCGATGGAATTGCCTCTCACCCAACAGACTCTTCGGGCTTCGCCAGATTCAACGCCATGCCCTGGTTCTCATACCTCGCCTTCGACATCATCGGAGATCTAGCATTCGGCTCCCCATTCGGCATGGTGAGCAAAGGACGTGATGAAACAGAGGTGCAGTTGACACCGGGTGGACCAATTTCGTATGCGCCGGCTGTAGATGTGCTCAACCGACGCGGTGAAGTCTCTTCCACTCTCGGTCTGCTGCCGGCTCTCCGCCCATATGCACAATACCTCCCGGATCCCTTCTTCACCAAAGGAATCTCGGCCGTCAAGAACCTGAACGGTATAGCCGTTGCAGCAGTGCGTTCCCGAATCGACGCTGCCGAGAGGGGAGAAGTAAAAGGAAACGAAGACAGAAATGATATTCTCGCGCGACTCCTGCAAAGCAAAGACGCAAAGGGTGAGAAGATGGGCCGTACAGAAGTAACAGCCGAAGCCCTGACCCAACTCATCGCCGGCTCCGACACAGTCTCCAATACCTCTTGCGCCATCTTTTACTATATCCTCCACGGAGAACGTGCCGCCCCAGGCACCATCATCTCTCGTCTGCAGTTGGAACTCGACGCCGCCATCCCAGCTGGGACCGAAGTAGCTTCTTATTCCATGGTTCGCAATCTGCCATTCCTGAAGCGTTGTATTGATGAAGGCATGCGCCTCCACTCCACCTCAGCAATCGGACTCCCGCGCATTGTAGCCGACGGCCCCGGTGTCGATTTCATCTCGGGGCCTGGTGAAGAGCCAAAGCACTTTCCACCCGGCACAGTGCTCTCGGTCCCGTCATACACCATCCACCATCTCGCGGAAATCTGGGGGCCCGACGTAGAAAGCTTCAACCCCGATCGCTGGCTCTGTCTCAATGAAAGACAAAAGGTGGCTTTCAATCCATTTAGTTATGGACCGCGAGCATGTGTAGGACAGAATGTGGCAATCATGGAACTACAGCTTATTATTGGGACAGTGTTCAGACGGTATGATTTCCAGCTTTATCAGCCCGTGTTGGAGAGCCATGAGGGCTTTTCGAAGAAACCCAAGGAGTGCCTTGCTGGCATTAGGAGGAGGGAGGTATAGGTGGTTACAGCAAAAACAAACAATCAAGAAAACTGATATATAGAAGGAACCAAAGAATCAAAGAGATGACTTGGCGAGCTTGATGAGAAAATCATGTTCATAGTCCATTAGTGACGCCGACTTAGGGACTCCCGAGTATTCGCCCAACACTGAACATGTCTCTCTGCTGGTGACTTCACTGCAACGAGACGATATCAATCTTTCGGCTTTGCAGATCCCATCTCTCAAAGGGGAGGTGGAATCTTTGATGAGAACCTTCCCCCGATCTTCGGGTCACCAAAATGATTGCATGTTACGAACATAGCCGCCACGGCTGTATTCGGAGTAACCTCTCGCAGATAACCAAGTCAAGTTCAGTGACTTGAGGTTGGAAACTTTGTGAGCCATCACTGTAACAAATGGGAACTGGCGATCACTTGATGAAAACCAGTCCGGCCACTGACCATTTGCTCATGCCCACTCTTCCTAAAATTGGCAATTACGACTGTGTGAATTGAATATTGGCCACGACTACTTGATCTCGAAAGTCTCATCAACGTTCGAAAAAGGGAGAATGCATTCTATTTTCTATGCCTGCATGAAAGCAACAGCCGAATCAAGAACCCTATATCCTCACAACATGAATTTATGTCTTTATCTATCATCGATGCATTCCCTTTCATTTATCGTCTCATCTGGAGAACATAAAGTCTGAGTATCTCAGCAAAGCAGCAAAATCCAGGGTCGGCCATATCATGCAACAAACGCTCAAAAGCAGCAAGAACAGCAGACTAAATCAGATCTTCTACTGGTCCAATTAAGATACAACGTAGCTTCTTCACTTCACAGTCTTGGAGGTCTTCCTCGAGTGAGTAGCACCAGACTGAGCTTTTGATGAGGCACGCTCGCGAGTTGGAAGCTCCTTGGTGCCGTTCTCCACTGGCTTAGGGGCGGACTTGCTGAAGATCTGGGCGCCTTCAACGAGTCTACGCTCTTCGTTCTTGCGGCCATTAACGAAATCGGGGTAGTTGAGGGTAAGCTCGACGGCGCCGTTCACAATGTGATCAGCGGCCTCGACACCCAACATGAATGAATGATCTTGGTTTCCTGCAAGGGCAAGCCCAGTCAGCTGATGTACGAATAACAAGAGGAAAAAGGGGTCTTTTCTGCCAAGCAACCATAGTACATACCAACTTCATATCTCCAGCTTCCGAAACGTCCACGAGAATAGATGTCCTTAGCTTGGAGCTTGGGAAGAAGTTCCTTGAGAACACCCTCGCGCTCGAGAGAAGGAGTTGGGTAACCGTGATCGAAGCGGCGGTGGTAGGTGGAAACAATCTCATCGTCAGACTTGATCATATCAGTGTTGATGAGACCTTGGATTGAATCTCTGAGAAGGTTCTCTTGATCAACAGGCTTCATAGATGACTCGGAAATTTCCAACATGATGGACCAGTACGGACCCTCTTGGGGCTCGCTGGACTTGGGCTTGCTGCCGTCGGCAAGGTATTGGGTCGCAAGCTTGACAGACTTTTCTGGCTGGTTGTATGGGGAGTAGTTGGAGAAGATGGTTGCGCGGTAAAATGGGCAGTCGCTCTCTGGGAAGTATAGCTACAAACACGGTTAGCAGGGCCAATCACAACTCCATCTCATCCAACTCACCCAACACTTGTCGCCGATTCGCTCCGGTCGCTCTCCTCGGAGTCCAACACCAACAACGTGTGTGGTTGAGTAGAAAAGTCCCTTGCTCAATGTGACCAGCTCCTTGTCCTGCATTTGCTCAACAAGTTGATCAACTGCCATGGTGGTGATCAACTTCTTGTAACCAATGGTCTTTCCATCCTCTAGTGTGACAGTGTGAGCATCGGCGTTGACTGCCTTGACCTTGCCTTGAGCTCCAAAAAGAGTCTTCTCCTTTGGCAGGGTCTTTGCAACCGCGATCCAGATACCACCAGTACCATCACGAGCTGGGAAACGGAAAGTAGCATTGGGGCCCCAGTTTCCTGCGGTCTTGTTAAGAATGACATTTCTGGTAACGGACTTGACATCTGGTGCTGCGACACGCTCGCCGAGCCATTCACATTGCATCTGTAAATCGAGGGATTAGCAGGGATGCCTGCGTAAAGGAAACCGGGTTACTTACCTTTGTGGTGGGAACAGCCCAGACTTTGTAGTTGTATGGTCTCATGAAAAGGTCTGCGATTCTCGTACCCATCATGCGGACAATCCACTCATCGAAATTCTTAGGCTTGGTCGTTGCTGTGCGTGCTTCCAGAGCAGCATCTATCAAGCTATCAATGCACTTCACTTGTTCATCCTTGGGCAGGATGGCAATGTTGTTCTGGAATGGGTACGGAACCCAAGTGTTCTGGCATCGGACGTAGGAGACACGCTCGTGTGTATACCAATCCTCCTCGTTTGGCAGAGCCTCGTCGATGCAGTCATCGAAGTACTTGTAGTGGGAGAAGATAACGTGGCCACCGACATCGTAAAGCTACAGAGAAAGTTAGCCACAGCCCGCAATATGATGGGGCACGCGGTACGCACGAAGCCTTCTGGGGTAACGTCTGTGGAGGCGAGACCACCTGGGGTTTCGTTGGAGTCAATGATCATCCATGAAGGACCATCCTGCGGTTGTCGTCAGTTGTCAAGAGCGTTGAGCGGTGAGGGTGCAAAAGCAAACGCACAATCTGATTCAACCGCTTTGCAGCACCCAGACCAGTGGGACCAGCACCAATGACGAGCACATCAACGTTGCTTTGAGTTCAGAGTCAGTCGAGATCTTCGGGGGCGGGCGACGACGTCTCTGGAGAGCCGTGGTAGAAGGGTTCAGACATACATATCGGCCATGGTGAACAACCGCGGGGTGATTAAGCGTGTGGAAAGCTGGTGTACGCGGGCAGACCGAAGTGGAAGAGAGGCAGCAGAGATGTGTTGGGGTTGGAAGAAGTCTGCTCGAGTGTCGAGGGAGAAGATGTCGTGGGGAGGATGGAGAAGGAGGACAACAAGAGACGTTGGGTGTGGTTGTATGTCGCGAGGGAGCAGCGGGTGGTAAATAGGAGGGCAGATCAACTTGGAGGGGAAATAATTTCAGACAGGGGCAAACACGCGGCGGCGGCGGTCAAGCAGCGGCAGCTGGTGGGTCTCCGCTCCACGCTAGGCCTAGGGCCTAGCTACAGTCCTTAAGGAGGGCCTGCTAGGTACAGGCCACGGCTGCTAGGCTAGGGTCTACCTGCTGTAGACTCTTCCATAGTATAGTGCTAGTTCATCTGGCAAGCTCACCTTAGTCTGGATTCTGTAGGCTGGGCGAATGGCAAGGTAGGACCGAAAGTACCGTCAGTCAGTCAGTCGGTGATGATGATGATGATCAAGTCAAAGCTGGTGCGCAAGTATATGATGGTTCATTTAACTGTTGCGTGGATATATGGAAGTATATCACATCATGTCACATCGACATTAGGTTGACTGAGATTGCGTTATTGATCCTCCTTCGGACGGCAACAGGACCTTCAGTGCCTCCAGTCGAGTCAAGTAAGTTGACGGCTGCTTGTCACATTGTAACCTCTCATATATTCACAGGAGTCATTTAGCCAAGAGCGCCCGAGGAACAGGAGCATGGCTCCCAAAGTCTTATCTATTGGCCGGCTTCCCAAGCACGGCTGGTTACATGCACATACAAGATTAAGATTGGATCCTTTCGGGGCTTTTCCTACGGTAAGGATTGGATATGTAGAGACAACGAGACTCCGACAGACATACATGCGTGTTCCTACTCTTCAGCGCCACAGCATCTCGAGATGCGAGAGAGAAGAATCAAAGCTCCCTCAAACAAAGCAGCCTTCAACCGAGCACTTTTCGAAACTCGCGAGAGACGACCCTGCGCGGAGTCGTCGTTTTTCTTTTCTTTTCTTTTCTGCAATGTGGCTTAGTTCCAGTCCCTACCTTACGAGTCCGTCCTGGTGGCTGGCGCACCACGCGTTTTGACTCTAGAGTATATCTTAACGACACTTGACCTCTGCCGGTAGATTCCACCGTTGGAGACTCGGGGTTCAAGCCCACCATTGCTTGGCCCAACGGGTAGTCCTGCAGTGCTACTCTACCTCCTGTCGAGCCTGCGATAGTGCTATTGCGTTGGTAAATGATGGGACCCCACACAGCAAATTGCCCATGGAGAGATGCGAATTTGCGGAAGATGATCACCTTGAGTTGACCAATGCTTGGCCGGCCTCCAATACAGAGCTGCACGTCTCCTATCTGTGACAAGGCAGCGTGCCTCATGTCGTAATTCTAGCATCGCATCCGGAGTACTACCTGTGCTTGTATTCCACCCCTTTACTCCTCATTATTCCCCTGACTCCCTGGTTCCCTGATTCCCTGAGGAAGGTAGGTCGAAGTCCCTGGCCTAGCGGCCCCGAGATAGACAACGGATTGCATAACGATCTTCATAGGAGTTCACACACCCGTCTGTATAAATATACTGTCGACATGGATTTCCAATTTCTAATGCGAAAGCGGTGGAGCCTCATCTGAAGTCGCGGGAGCCAATGGATTAATCGAAGACAGCGCCTCGGACATCAGATACTCACAAGAGAAGCATCCCCTGAATGAATGAACGACGTCCACGGGGCATGCCTGCGATAAGGTTGCACCACGATGCCGATTCCCCGTCGCACTGAATCGTGGGACGGAGCATGGAGGATGGCGCAAAGAATACGGCACGGTATTCTGTGGCGGGGTGTGGTCGACGTCTGCACGAGTACGAAGGGATGTATGTATGTATACTGTAGCTCTCTCGTCCAGGTTGATGCGAGGCGACCGTCGAGGCCAAGAGGGTTCGTGGACGGGCCGGCAAGCTGCCAAACATGGCCACGGCGGCGTGACCCCCACTACTGTCTTTTCAGGCCAGAAGTGAAACGGATCTACAATCGAGGGTGCTGACAGAAAGAAGATGCTGATCGGTCCACAGGATGGATGCACTTAGAAACAAGCTTCACCAACATGCCAATGCCCAGTGCACGATGATGACATGTGTCGATACGGGATGGTGATGGAGGCGTGAGCAGAGGACAGTGGGAGCGTGCTGGCGAATGCGCATTGCGCGAGAAAGACAAACAGATCAATACGGAGTGTTGATGCTGCTGCTGCTGCTGCTGCTGCTGCTGCACATTCACGTTGATATAAATAGACCACGATGAGGATGGATGGGCCATGTCAGCAACAAATCATCATTCATCTACGGAGTACTGTAACAGGGCGGCCCTGTACGGTACACTGCACGACGATAAGATGCGTAGAAGAGGTCACCGTACCTGAAGCCACCGCCTACCCTGCGCTCCTGAAGTCGAACGGGTGGTACAAGGCTCCTCCAAAGATGTTATGCGGGCATTGCTTGAGCGGCAAGAGAATGCAATCCCACCGTGGTTCTGGGAACGCAGTAAATTACTGTCCATCAAAGCAGACCTTTGAATTACTGTCCATCAAAGCAGACCTTTGAATATGCGGCACCCCAAGGTCGAGTGTGGCGCACCGTACCAAAGGTACAGCACAGTACCGTACCGACCGTCCCGTGACCTGCACCGTGGATAGGGGCCGGCATTTCACGCTAGCCGGGCGCTAGCTACTGATTGCGCGGTGCTACTTCTGCCACTTTAACCACCACCAACCACCACACGGCGACTTGGCTCTTCCACCTTCATCAACTCTTCTGCACACGCCTCGCCTCTTCTTTTTTCTTCATTCCCACTGCTGCTGCTGCTGCTGCTGCTTTCATTCTTTTCCACGCCACCATCGTCGCACACGAACGAGACGATATATACGGCTCTTGGAACTCCAGTCGTGATCCTCTCCCCTCTCCTTCTCACGCAGACGCGCGACCCCTGATCGCAATCGCAATCGCCCGCTTGCTACCTACGCCTTCTCTCCCCATCCTGACTTGACCCATCCATCCCGTACACCCTCAGTTCGTGCCAGTCGCAACAATGGGAGCTGATGAAAAGGTTCGCGTCTCGGGAGAGGCCACCCGCTCCCCTGATGCTCCCATTCTACCAACAGTCAACCCGATGGCCGAGAAGAGCGAGCCCCCCAAGGCTGCCCTCCATCCAGCCGCATACGTGATGTGAGTGCGACGAGCATGTCGAGCCGCACTTTTCAGAAGCCTGCGAGAGCAATTGCTGACCCGCAAGCACAGAGTGTGGATCTCATTGAGTTCCAGCGTCATTCTCTTCAACAAATGGATTCTGTCAACCCTCGGTTTCCGTACGTCCAAACTGCAGCCTCGAGCAAATCACCACAATGGCTAATCATCTCCAGACTACCCTGTTCTCCTCACATCGTGGCATCTTGGTTTTGCAACTTTGATGACCCAAATCCTTGCACGTACAACGAAGCTTCTCGATGGCCGCAAGACGGTTAAGATGACTGGCCGCGTATACCTTCGTGCAATTGTACCAATTGGTGTCTTCTTCAGCTTGAGCTTGATCTGCGGAAACTTGACGTACCTGTACTTGAGTGTATCATTCATTCAGATGCTCAAGGTACGCACAACGAAGGATCCGACTTGCCGAGGGCAATAGCTAACGAGCAACCTGCAGGCTACCACCCCCGTTGCTGTTCTTCTTGCCAGTTGGGCACTCGGCGAGTCCGAGCCTAACATGAAGAAGCTCTTCAATGTTTCATTCATTGTTGTCGGAGTCGTCATGGCATCATTTGGCGAAATTGACTTTGTCTTGATTGGTTTCATCTACCAGGTTGGAGGAATCGCCTTTGAGGCTGTCAGACTTGTCTTGGTTGGAAAGCTCCTCAGTTCAGCCGAGTACAAGATGGACCCCCTCGTCTCACTATACTACTTCGCCCCAATTTGCGCCATCATGAACTTCGTCGTTGCTCTCTTCTGGGAGATTCCCAAGGTCACCATGCCACAAGTGTACGCCGTTGGTCTCTGGACATTCCTTGCTAACGCTATGGTTGCATTCCTGTTGAACGTCTCGGTTGTCTTCCTGGTAAGTTTGACCTACAACCCTCTGAACCATAAGTACTAACGATGCTTTACAGATTGGCAAGACCTCCTCTCTCGTCCTTACTCTCTGCGGTGTCCTGAAGGATATCCTCCTCGTTGCCGCCTCTATGTTGATCTGGGGTACCGTTGTCACTGGCCTCCAATTCTTCGGTTACAGCATTGCCCTTGCTGGTCTCGTATACTACAAGCTCGGTGCGGAGCAGCTGAAGGGTTACTTCGCAGAAGGTGGACGACAATGGGCTGACTTTGGCGCACGTCGTCCAGTTCTCCGCAAGCTCATCGTTCTCATTAGCATCGTTATGACCATCTTCGTTCTCCTTGGCGGCCTAGCACCAACATACGCTCCCGAATACGACCCAAAGAACTACCTGAACGCTGCGAAGAACGCGGTCGGAAGCACATAAAGGTCCTAACGTGGCATGGAATGTATAAAGGATTCACAGAAGCGGGGTTTTCGACCTCTGTGATAGTACGGGAGTTGGGGAGATTTACGAATATGTGTTGTAATCCTGGCTACAAAAAGTTTTCCGGGTAATGCGATAGCGACTGAGGGGCTATAGTTTTCAAAGCATACGACACACGAACTTCGATTCCTTCTCCTTTGTTTGTGAACATTTAGCTCGCCCTAGCTTTCATAGACTCTGGGAACAATGTGGCATGTATAGATTCAAGGCGCAGGTGCGTCTTTTGTTGGGCTTTCGATACCTTCCGAAACTAGACACGAAAATAAAAAATATAACAAAGACTACTATAGGTTATGGAAATTTCTCTGCACTATAATTTACAAAGTGTTATTAACATCACTCCAACGCAAGTACTTCAAATACATAGGTAGGCAGGTCTTAGCGCTAAATTAATGCTAAGTCTTCCGCTAAGACTAATGATTTCACCCCTAACTTTCCTCCCGTGACATTAACTTCTTAGGAGTACCTCCTAAGATGCTTAGCATACTTGTAATCATTGTTGCTAAACACTTTAAACATACTACTTATACATTCGCCTAGGCGTTGTCTTTCAATCCTTTTGAAGGAATAGTTCCTGCAATTTCTCCTCGCAATTTTCCCATAACCTAAACCTCAGTCTCAACCCCAGTCTCCTCATCCTGATGCTTGAAAACCCCACTCGCCTGGCTTTTCATCTCCCTCGCCTTATCAAGCGCCCAATCCGCCGTCCTTGCCGCGCGCCACTGCATAACGCCCCTATGCTTGCGATGAAGCTGTTTATGATGGCTGGTATAATCCCTGGCCTGGGCCACGGGGCCTCTCGAGCTATTATCGTCGTCGTTATGACCCTCTATGAGATCTTTCCCAAGACCTTTGACTTTCTTGATAGGGTTGAGTGTCCCGCCGTCGGATTCTCCCCCAGAATCCTCGTCGGTGTCTTGGTTAGTATGTGTTTTTAGTTTCTTGTTTCTGGACTGAGCCTCTCCGCTCTCCCCACTAGAAGACTCGCTACCGTTGCTATCGTCCTCATCATCACCTTCGTCTTCAATTTCATCGTTCACAGTATCGAGCGCCTCCATAACGTTGCGCATGTCGGCATTCTTTCCCTTCTGCGCATAGCTTTTATGATATCCCGACAGACCACGCCAGAATTTCATCGTGACCTCGATCTCGCCGAGTGGTTGCTCACCTTCTTCTAGTCCCTTATAACCCGCGCAAGCTGTGGCCCGCTTGAGATTCTCTTTCCCGCCTTTCCAGACTTGCATCGTGATAGTCTTTTCCTCTTCGTCGGGGATTTCTCTGAGCCAGAAGACGGTGAAAGCTGGCGTGGAGTCTGGTCCTAAGCTTGATTTGCGAAACTCGATCACTAACGGCATGGCGTAGCGTTTACGGACAGCAAGGAAGGCACAATCTTTGCCGTGCTTCGGACGCCATTCACCATTTCCTGCAGTCATCTTAGCTCGTGCCATGTTAGTTCGAACTTTGATACGGTGGCTGCTTAGATCTTCTGGAAGATTGCCTTTGGACTTGATGGGGGCTTTGATCTCAATTGTGCCGTAATCCCAACCGAGTAGCTCTGTCGGTAGCAGCAACTCGAGGCTACGGAAGACCATGGAGATACGAGCTCGTCCAAAGCCGATGCCACCAACAAGAGGATACATGTTCATGACCTGACTCCGCTTTCCGAAGATCTTGGCTAGAGGCAGATAAATAATGCCGAGCAGAGCGTCATTTTCCTGTTCTCGACTATCCCTAACACTGACCATGACCTCGGCGTTTCTCCAGTCACGAATGAAGCGTTCTGTGCCAGCATTGAAGAATGGCTTAGCATTCTTAGGCTTCGTTCGGGTCGTAAAAATGTTCTTGTGGTTCAAAATAATGGTGCAATAGCTACTTGGCAAATCGTCAGATTGCTCAGCTTCGTCTTCTCTACCAGCCTCGCCGTTCTTGTCCCGCTTTTGTAATGCTTCAACTTCAAGGCCAGTGATATTGTGGATTTGTATGGACAAAATGCCACTGGGATAGTTGGGATCGGGTGCTGATGAACAGATCAGAGCATTTTCACGCTCTTTATAGTCTTGCGCTTTCTGCTGGCTGATCTCCTTCGACTCATCATGCGCTGTAGCTTCTCGTAGCTTTCTCTCTGCATTCTCAGACACTTGCTTCTTGAGATCCTCTTCGGAACTTATCTTGTCGTCCTCGGTTTGCTTTGCTAGTTGATCTGCGGTGATCTTGGTCTTTGAGTAATAGCCAACGGACCATAAGAGAGTACCAGGCATTTTTTCATCTGCGTCTTGTCCCATGAATCGATCCTCTCTATCACACATCCGATTTTTCGTTGTTGGACTGTGCATAAGATCCTTCAGATCGACCTCCACTCTTCCCAGGTCATCATCGGCAGTGTATTTGTCTGAGTCCCACAGTTGTAATCGAAGCTTCTCTTCCGCATTGAGCTCTTCCGGTGAAACTAGCATATAGGCCCATTCATCCCACCTCGGATTCTGTTCCTCCACGATAATTCTCGTAGACGAAATGGTCTTACCAAATTTTCCCCACGAACAGGTAACATATGAGTCACTTGAGCCCTGCATAGGACCTACGCCTCCGTCCCCTTCCTTGAAGCCTTTGGCCTCCTTGATGAATACGACAACAACACCGCGAGCGACGCTGTCCTTTTTAAAGTCGTCACCTACAAGCATATCCTTAAGATCAAGAGTCAGACTCTTGGGGGCAACATATTCAGCAAGAGCAGCATCGATCGAGGATTGAACAAAGGAAGATATGAGAGGTACGTCCATCAAGTTTGGAAGGTGTTTCGATAGTGGGACACATGAGAGATCAGCCTTGGGCTGACCCAGGAATGTCAACGTACAAAGACTGAAGAACGGAGGATCCGGAGTGAGCTGTAGGCGAAGTCGCATAGTACCAATCATCCCACGGAGCTCAACCCAGACAGGTACAAAGATACCACCAGGAAGGTAGAATTTGAGGTATAGATGGGCATTCTTGGCCTTTGATTTGATTGACTTGCCAGACGACCGAGCTCGGTACGCAAATGCGAGCTCCATGTTGACGAAGTCTCCTTGTTCCGCTTCCATGCCTTCGCGGATTGCTTGTTGCTCTTCTTCCTTTTGCTTTTTTTGGTCCTGCTCTTTCTTTGAAGGATCGGGGTCGTTTTCGTCTTTGATTTTCTTCTCGTTGTCCTCTTCTTCCCCTTCGCCAGGAGCACCTCGGTCATTCGCGTCTTTATTGCTGGCGGACTTTAAGTGACCTTCTTCATCAACAGACTGATCAGCAGCACCGGTCGGAAGCCAGCGTATCCCAAGGATTCGAATAGCCTCGCTGCCTTGGCCAAGATCATCAATGCTAACCATACGAATAAACTTTGGCAAACTGGCCTGCATGACATCCTCCAGCATGTCAACTATCGAAGCGAACAAGTCGGGATTGATCAGAGGCCACACGGAAGCAAGCAGGCTGTTCATCCATGCAACAGACTCGGGTAAGCGTGCATGGGCCTTCTGGGAGTGCTCTTCTTCTGATCTTGCAGCATTCCACACATTATTTTCCCAGATGCTCTCGACCTTCTTACCAAGCCAGCCCCGAAGCCCAACGATCGAGGCAAATCCAGTGCCCGATGCAAGCGTGACAGCTAAAGCCAGGGTCGAGAAAGTTTTCTTCGACAGTCCGTCTCCCCGTGTCACCAGGAGCAACAGAAGGACAACAAATGTTGCAAGGGTGGTTACTACACCTACACCGAGAGTGAGAGCTGATTGATACGTTCTGATCAATTCTGACTTGATATCCTCGTACGCCGGAGGAGGAAACATCTTTTGCATTCCATCATAGTCTGCTTGGAGGTCATCCTTTTCCAAGTCTAACTGACTTGATGACTTTGAGGCACCACTAAGTTCCGTGTCGGTCTTCGCTTTCTCGCCAGGACCAGATTCATTCTCTGGTGCTCGTCTCAGATCTTTCGCTGTAGAATCTCGAATAACTAGGGGTAGGTGTGTTACTGGATCCGTCACCTCACGACCCCCATCATCTCGCTTGTTATGCTTCATCTCTTTCCGCTTCTGCTTGGGATCTAGATGGCCAGCAGCCTTTTCCGTCGCTGAAGGTTCATTTTGCTCCTTCCCAGCATCCTCGTCGTCTCCTGCAGATCTAACGTTGTCATTTGGTTTTGCAGATTGACCGCCGGCTTCTTCTTCCACGGAAGGGACATCGGGTATGCTAGAGTCGTGCTCCCCCGGTTGCTCCTTGCTCTTGTTCTCTTCATTTCGATTCGCTGTTGGATAAGGGTCGCCTTGTGCATCCTTCTTGTCCTCGTTCTTCACTATGGATTTCACCGCATTGTATGCTCTCTTCGTCCTCGAGTCGTCTTCCGCCGTGTGTTGTGCATCTTCGGCTTGCTGGTGTTGCTCCTCGATCTCATCTCGATGCTGGCGGTACTTTTGCACGGTGGGGATAGGATGGTCGTGAGAGTAGGGGGCTTTGTAGTCCCTGCCCGCAGCATCTTGTTCAAAGTCGGACGAAGACATGTTTGGGTCTGCTTTTCATTCGAGGAGCAAGGGTGAAGTGCAGGAGAACGAAGGGACACGTATTGGAGCGAAACTGGAGAGTGTGCATGGATAGGAAAAGCTCCTGACCATTGATGTCGAAGTCAAGGAAGCAAGGAGAAAGGAGAAAGGAGAAAGGAGATAGGAGAGGAGGGCAGGAGCTCTTAGCTTTGCAAGACCAAGGCATACATACGCGTGGTACCTCAGGTGTTGGGATTGAGCGACCAGGCATTATTGTCATGGCCCCCTCATATTGTTCGTATGGTGCGGTTTGCGGTGATGCGGTGATGCGGTCGTGCGGTGCTCGTGGAGAAGGAAGCTCTGGTGTGGCCTTGGGAGTTGGCAGACGACGTCACAGTGGTGGGGACAGGGGGTCGTGTTTCAGCTCTGCGCCATCCCGTGAGCGTCGCTGGATTGATTGATTGATTGATGAACACCGCTTCAGCCAGATATTGGAATGCAACTTGATAGAGGCACGCGACGGTAGTGTCTTTCGCTACATTCAGAGCATCATTTGCCAACGATACCCAAGTCCCAGCCATGATATGAATCTGGTCTTTTCGTGAAGGGCTCTGCAACATCTGCGAAGGAGGTACTCGAGTAATTCTTCTGAACTTCCTCTGGTCCTCCTGTTGCAGCGACATCTGACGCAATTTACAAGGTCCCTCGGGGTAGATAGACTCGCTTCTTAGCCGGCGGGCCAAATATATGGAATGTCAAACCTCGTCCGTCCGTACACAGATGCTCCCCAGTCTTCCAGAAGCTGAGGCTTTAATGGTACACAGAAAATCGATTCGAGATACAGTCGCTCTACTGGCGCAACTAAGCGAGGAAACTCATGGCACTTCGCGTGGTGTTTGAAGCATTCGTGGTACTCGGAAGTAGTAGGCAATGTTTGTGCCAAGTTCATCTCGTATTTCGATGAAACGGAGCAAGAAGCAGCCCTCGGTGTTGTTTGGCTGTGATTTGGATCTTGCAAGGCGTGGTCAGCACGGGAGGGCCTTGGATTCGTTTGACTCACTAGAAGAAGAATATACACGTCTAGTCCAGTCCAGTTGAGACTCAGCTTGCCCAAGGTTATAGGGGTGGAAAGGTATCTTGTTGTTAAACATGCTTGCGTTGCCGTAGTGTCTTAACTAGCAATCATCCTTCTGTCCTTTGGCTATAACTTGTAGTTTCAGCGTGCTATTCGAGCCAATACTTTACCTACTTATTTACTTGGCCTGCTCGCTTGTAATGTTCGCTATGTCGTTTCTAGACAATGCCACCTTTGCAATTTACAGATGGGAGTGGTGACGGCAGCTTAAGCAGACCGTGTGTGATTCTCCGGCATCTTATATATGGTGGTAACAACATGGTATTGCGAGGTGCAGGTCGACTGCGGAGGTGCGCGGCAAGTTGCCCGCTCGTGAGGTTGTCGGTCGGTCGGGCTTGAGCCAAGGATCTTATCTCTTCTATGGTCTGTGCAAGGATCGGAGGGGACTTATACTCCATCCCACTGTCGGCCTCGTCCCCAGGAACCTTCGTGAAGATAAGCGCGTGTAGCTCATGGAGTTTCCCTACAACCAATGTGACTTCTGTGGTCACGACCGACGGTACACCCGCCGATAAGGCGTGGCCACGGGATTTACTCACCGAACAAGCGAGCAGCCTCGTTGCTATCTTGGATCTCGGTATACATATATCATGCGTGTGCCCTGTTCCAAAGCATCCTCGAGACGATTTTCTCCGTTCATACCTCGATAGCTAAGCCAACAAGGTGAAGAGCCTTCGCCACGATGGTAGATGAAAAGAAAGTTGCGGCGGACAGTGCAATCAGTCATGGGAACACTGACTTCGATAGCTCCTCTGGGGATGTTGAAGCTATAAGTGAAAGAGCAACAAGCGAAGACCATGGGTGGAACCGAGGACTTACAGCACGCTCTGTCATTATGTTGTCTCTTGGTGGAGGTATAGGTCTCGGTCTATGGATTGGGACAGGAACTGCTCTAGCGGCCGGTAATTGAACCATGCATACTCCATGTCGTGGCTGCACTAACAGAGATAATAGCTGGCCCAGCAGGATGTGCTGTAGGTTATGGATTGGTGATGTACGTTTGGGGACCAGCATGTTCACAAGGTGCTAATACGATTTCTAGGCTTGCCATATTCATTGAATTCCTGGCCATCGGGGAGATGTCGTGCTACAAACCTGTCCATGGTGGTTACATCCGTCAGACTATGGAATATGTGGACCAAGCCGCAGCGTTTGCCATGGGAATGAACTTCTGGTTCAGTTGGGTTATGATCATCCCCGCCGAGGTCATTGCTTGTATCTCGGTTCTTAACTACTGGGAGCCCACGACTCACTTCCCGATGTGGGCATACATCACTATATTCCTAGTCGTTTCAGCCATCCCCAATCTTTTCCCTGTCCGGACTTACGGCAATTTCGAAGTGGTTTTCAGCCTCATGAAAGTTATTGCTATTACGTCTAGCATGATCTTCATGTTCGTTATGGCTTCTGGAGCACTCTCTGCAACCAATGGACCACTGGTATTTCATTACTGGAAGACTCCTGGAGCCTTCAATAACGGGTTGAAAGGCGTGAGCAAAGCTTTAGTTCAGGCAGCATTCAGTTGCACTTCTGGTGAGTAGTTTGACAACCAGGTTTAGATTGAGGCATAGACTAACACTTTCCAGCTGGCTGGATTGCGATGACAGCTGGGGAAATGAAAGATCCCCGAAGGACAGTAAAGAAGTCCTTGACGCCACTCTTCTGGCGCAGCTTTTTCTTCTTCGTCGTCAATATCTGGCTGGTTGGTATGTGTGTGCCATATAATGACGTGGACTTGAATAGTTCAGGGACACTCTCAAGTCCTTTTATCATTGCAGCAAAGCTGGGAGGCTCTCCTGCATTCGCTCACCTCTTGAACGGTCTCGTATTCATCACAGTCCTAGCTTGTGGGGTTACTTCATACTATGTTGCGAGTCGAGCCATGACCCACATGGCTGATATGAAAATCATTCATCCCTTCTTTGGTAAAAAGGATAAGCAAGGACGTCCCTGGGTCGCTCTTATCTGCAGTGGTGTTCTAGGAGGCGGTTTGACCTACCTCAATCTGAATAACACAGCGAAGATTGTCTATGGTTGGTTTTCAAACTTGGTAAGAAAACTTCTTCAACGGGACGGCCGAAACAAAACCCACACTGACGGAAAATACAGGTTGGAGTTGCCTCCTTCATCAATTGGGGTCTCATCTACCTCGCCCACATTCGCTTTCGCCAGGGGCTCAAAGTCCAAGGTATCGACAAAAGGAAACTGCCGTTTTATTCTAGAATATCGCCATATGCTCAATACTTTGGCATCCTTCTCGTCTTTTGCTTCCTGGCAGCTGAGCTCTACTTTGCGATATTTCCATTCAGCGGTAAACCTAGCGCCAAGAACTTCTTCGCCACTTATATTACCGTACCGCTCTTTGTCTTAGATTATGTGGTGTACAAGGTACGTACCCCCAAGCTATTCATGGGCAGTGTGGGTGGTCGCTAACGATTGGTTGTAGTGGTATTTCAAGACCAAGATCGTTGCACCCAAAGACATGGACTTCACAGCTGCCATCTACTTTGACGAGTTTGACAGAGAGGAGGAGAAGAGGGAGCGGGAGAACCCAACTCCGAAAGTCGGTATTGTGAAGAGGATTTTGGATGTCAGGAAGGCGATTACAGCATAGGATAGTAGCAGTTGACATGGTAGATGTTTGACGTATGTGATACTACACTGGGTTGTATAATTACGTGTAGGATTGTAAACGACCTTGCTCTATTACTGCAGGTAAGATGTGAACTATGCAGTACAGTGTGGCAAATAGGTGGCTGGAATTTTTGAATCAAACTTCGAGAGTAGTTCTGCTACTTACTTACCAGTGGATCTAGACAAGCTGATATTTTCGCCTCTTTAAAGCTTATCTCCGGCTGAATTCCAAGCTCCATCAAACTTCATATCTACTTGGAATGTGATACAGCTCGCCATCTCCACTTGGGTGCAACGTTATGTGTACTTTGAGTTACAACGGCAATGTCATGACGAGACCGAGGAAGACAGTAGGCATTGTGTGACTGGATAACCTTTTATATCAGTGGCCATTGGGAAGTAGCACAAGAGTTTTGTGAAGCCAGGGGCTGCTAGGGTCATACGTAGCCTCCAAAACTGTGACTAGATGCTTGTGGGTGGTGATTGGTACCTAGGGATTAAACAGTGTGCTGTAACAATATTTACGCATTGTCCAGTTCTGTAACTCCAATTGGATGGTCAATGTGCCGTTCTGTTCATATCAAGGCCCTCGTCCAGGTCGTACCTTAATGTTTTGTTGCATATCTGCATTTCTGAGCACAAGGCCGAAGACCGAATAGGAGTGTTCTTGCCGCACACAAAGCCGTTAATTCCGAAGGCTGGTAGGTTGGGATCAGCAACTTTCTCACATCAGCCTTTGTTGTCTCGATTGATATATCAAGCAATCCCCGCGAAAAGGTTCTCATTGACAAGACTTCGCTCAATGTACTGCCAAAGAGCAAGTGACCAAGGATAGTTGGAGAATTGTGCGACCAGCATTTGACCTCAGACTTAGTGGTATGTCCACGAAAATAGTCTGTGCTGTTGCTGATTTACCAAACGGCTGGTCGCTTACGAATTAGGTGATCCCATCTTAGGCCACCAAACACAATATCTAGCACAATGCAGATTGCCCATTGTGCTGGTTTGGGTTCTCAGGTTCTTGGGTATTTTGAGTCCGAGTGCGCCTTGCTGCGACTGTAAGCAAATGAATGTAGGTTGCTAGCAGTCATGTATCACTTGTTACCTCCTATAGACCAACACAGAACCGACGAGGGCTTCCTTTCCCCCCTTTCTCCTTCCCCCACAAAGCTACGCACTTAAAGTGTTGCTTTTGAACTTCTGTCTTTCGGATAATTGAAAGACTGATAATAATGGAGAAAAAGTGCTATGTCAGCTGCTGAAGAGTCCGACGTTCACAAACATAAAGTTGCATACATTCATTTACTTTGAAAGTGCTCCTTGAAAGTTTCGGGCTCCTCGAAAATTTAGAAGCCTTCTACCTGCATCTCTGATGTCATCTTCTCTATTGTAAGGATCGGAAAATCAGCAGGAGTGCAGTGATCTTGGAGTAAAAGCAGCCCACAAGCAGTCCATGGTCAGATGTCTACACTACCTAGGCATGGGAAACATGTCATCTCATTGATTGACGAGAATAAATATGCATTTTTTATTCAAGATGTACCAAGCCAGGAACATCACCCAGCACGAAGAAAACCAAGCCCATAAAAGAATGACACTTTTGATAGTCGCAAGGAAAACCCACCAAACATCAAACCTTTCACGCCATCATTCCGGCCATCATATGATCCTTAGGTACAACTTCCTCCAGCGCCTGCAACTTGGCCTTGATGGCGGGACCAAAGTCGACAGTTGGACCGGTACTTCCAGTCATCATGGCAGATCTTCAGGTCGTATCGTTGATGATCATACTGAGCATCATGGTTCGGCCACACACTTCATCGAAGACTTTGAGAGCTGCTTGGTCACCCGTGCCTATGGAACTCCATCAGAGACTTGTTGGGAAGAAGTAAAAATGAAGGCGGAAATGATAGAATGAAATGAGATGAGTTGGAGGGGCATGGTACGCCGGTAGCCGAGGACGAGTGGCCGCCAAACACCCAATAGACAGGGGAGGGGTCCCAAGTACTTTTGCAATTTGAGTTCAGACGGCAGGTTTTCTGTTGAATAATGTGCTGGAAAAGGAGGTGATGGGAGACGATCGAGCACGCAGACGTCTCCGCAGCTTTACGAAGTATCCAAGAATACTTACCTGGTGGACCAGAGCAGTTGCCAGCTGGACGAAACTGATCAGGTTGTTGGAGAGGACGCCCGGTGCGAATATTGTCGCACTCTGAGAGCATATACTTGGATCGATTGACAAAGTCCCAGACAAGAAGAGCGTCGGATACGGCTTTGGTTGGCTGCTCCATTGCTCATGCTGCTCGAGAGCACTGTGGGGGGTCCTCAGAGGGGTCGACGTCGTGCTGTGGTGGAAGAACAACAGATACTTACTGCATGAGACCATCGAAGGCAGCGCTGATATCGGATCTCTGCTGGGGCGTGGGAGGGGCCATGTTTGTGCGTGTGTGCGTCGGAGGAGGGTGGTTGTCTGGAGATGATGGAGGGTATCGCGATATATGATACGAAGTACGTTGTCACTTCTGGTGGGATGTGGTATGTGGTATGTGATATGTGGTATGTGGATGTGGAGGTGGAGTTGAAGGAGACGAAACGAACCACCTGACCTGAGAAAGGCGACCCAAGGCACGTGCCGTCAAGGTACCGAACCACCCCCCTTTCTCTAACATGGTAAAGGAGAAAAAGGGGCTCGAGGGCCCGGCGCCAAGACTCAACACAGCCGCCTTGATCGGGCGCCAGTCTGTGCGATGCGGACGCCCTCACCGCCTTGCTGCTTCAACAGCCTGGTGTCCTTTTCCACGCTTTCCACCCGGCACACCTTCAGCCATCGTTTCCTATAAATTCAGGAAATACATCTTTTGACTTCCCGGAGTCAATTGACCAGGCTGCCCAGCTGCCCAGCATGTCGTCCAATCCGCAGAGCGTCAATGGCTCCGAGAGCGAGTTCGAGTTCATCGAGACGCCCAAAGCACCAACCCCAACTTTTGAGAAATTCGAGGAGTGTGGTGTGAGGACAACCTCTGTAAGTTCCCAATGGCCGCGCGCCCGTCTACATTCCAATCCTGTCTGCGCCCAGCTGACCCGTTGCCCTCGCCAGTACCCGTCCATTAAGAACGCTCCTCTGCCAGCTGATGCCGCCGGTTCGGAGAGCTTCTCCAACATCGCCCTCTTGTCCCTCATCGTCGCTGCGCCAACATATCTCTCATGGAAGGTCGGCGGTGGTTTGAAGACCACTCTCTTCTTTGCACTCTTCACCTCCATCCCCATCCTGACCGGCTTCTGGTACCTCGCCTCGAGCTTCTCCCCCCGCAAGAATGACAAAGTCAGATATCCAGGTCGTCCCGTCGAACACTACCTTACCTTCCACAAGGAGGCAGACAAGGCGAAGTATAGTGGCAAGAACAAGATTCCCATGGAGACCTTCCACGAGATGTACTTCGCGGGCGAGGTTGACTTCAATGGCGACTGCTTGGAGGTGATGGAGTACCGACATGATTGGGCTAGCTTCAGATTTACCATCAGCCTGTTCCGCTTCTTCTTGCTCGGTATGATGCCAGAAGTTATCATGCACACTCGTTCTCAAGGTATTATTTCCCAGGATCTCATTCCTTAGTTCTAGAGCTGACGACCACTGCCAGATGAGGAGCAAGTCCGTGACCACTACGACCGTGGTGATGATTTCTACAGTTGGTTCCTTGGCCCACGCATGATCTACACTTCTGGTATCATCTCCGACATCAACAAGGAAGAGACCCTCGAGCAGCTACAAGATAACAAACTCGCCATTGTATGCGAAAAGGTTGAATTGAAGGCTGGCGAGAAGCTCTTGGACATTGGTTGTGGTTGGGGAACCCTCGCAAAATACGCTAGTGTTAACTACGGCGCTAAGGCTACCGGTATTACTCTTGGTCGCAACCAAACCGCCTGGGGAAACAACGGTATGCGCAAGGCTGGCATTCCTGAGGAGCAGAGCAAAATCTTGTGCATGGACTACCGTGATATCCCCGTTCCCCAGGGAGGTTACGAGAAGATTACCTGTCTTGAGATGGCCGAGCACGTTGGTATCCGTCACATTGTTAGTTTCTTGCAGCAGGTTAACGCTATGCTTGACGACGATGGAATCTTCTACATCCAAGTCGCTGGTCTCCGGAAGCCTTGGCAATATGAGGATCTCATCTGGGGTCTCTTTATGAACAAATATGTCTTTCCTGGTGCTGATGCTTCTGTCCCCCTTGGAAACTACATTGGATGGTTGGAGAGCGCCGGATTTGAGGTTAAGCATGTCGATACTGTCGGTGTTCACTACTCAGCAACGCTCTGGAGATGGTACAGAAACTGGCAGGCAAACCACGAGAAGGTTGTTGCCAAGTATGGTATTCGATGGTTCAGAGTAAGTTCGATTCTCAGCTGCCACCTTTGGATTCATTACTGACAGTCACGTAGGTCTGGGAGTACTTCCTTGCTTACTCTACAATCACCTCCCGCCAAGGAGGAGCCACCTGCTACCAAATCACATGTGTCAAGAACATCAACTCTACCCACCGTGTTGAAGGGATCGCCTCTCAATTTAACTTGTCCGGGGCTCTTGCTGCCGGTCGCGCACACTTGGCCGCCAAGACTGCCGCTCCAGTCGAGAGTTCGTAAATGGAACAGATGTATGCACGTGCTGTGAAAAGTTAGGAGTATAGGTGTAGCATAGACTTGGCTTTGTAATTGTATGGTACTCAGCCCGGAGCTATGTATCTGTTAGTAGTGGTGTAGCAAAAAAGCCCATGAAGAAGTTTGGAGCTTAGCTCGTCTAGAAGTAATGATGGACGAATTTAGTTCGTTCTTCGCAAACAAAATGAGCCGAAGAGCTGGAATTAGAGAATAAACATCAATCCGTTATCCGTATCACGCATATAATGTGATTCCGTGAATGTTCTTAATTCGGATTTCTGGAAACGTTTCCTGCCATCTGGAACTAGGATCTCGAGACATTAGCTCGAGTTCGCTTCCACGCCCAAGACCGTCATCCCGCCACATCAGCTCTAACCTTACATACCTCCATCGTGCAACCTCCACAATTGTCTTCCATTCTTGTCCATACGCATCGCCATCATGTTCTCCGGTAGTAACTCCTTCCTTGGAGGGAATACCGGGCGCCCTGGTGGCCCGCAGCAGTACGGGCAGCAACAACCTAATAATGCATTCAACCCTCAACAGCAACAGCAGCAGCCTGGTTTTGGCCAAGCACCATTGCAACAGCAGTTCACGGGCTACCCTATGCAAGCCCAACCTACAGGATACCAGCAGCCACAGCAGACGGGATTCCAACCTCAGCAACAGCAACCGTTATCTCAGCAATACACTGGATTTCCTGGCCAGGGCCAGTCGCAATACAATGCTCCTCAACAGCAAAACTTCCAGGGAGCTCCGCCAATGCCTCCAATCCCTCCTCAGTACCAAAATCAACAGACTGGAGCTCCGCCCATGCCTTCATTGCCATCTCAATACCAGAATCAAGCTCCTCCTGCTCCTGCTCCCGTCACAGCACAACCTACGGGGTTTGCCCAAATGGCAGCCTCGTTTCAAAGTGCACCTTCAACCTCGAAACCGAAAGGGCGACGGGCATCGAAGTCTGGAACGCGGATACCGAACATAAGATTGTCGTTCATCACAGCGCAGGATCAAGCCAAGTTTGAGACTCTGTTCAAATCGGCGGTCGGGGAAGGGCAAACTCTGTCTGGAGATAAGTCGCGGGATCTGTTGATGCGGTCGAAGTTGGATGGAAACTCTTTGTCACAGATATGGTAATTGATACCGCGAGCATTCATAATCTACGAAGCTAGTGCTAATACCAAATCAGGACACTTGCGGACACAACGAGATCCGGACAGCTCCATTTTCCCGAATTCGCCTTAGCGATGTACTTGTGTAATCTGAAGCTTGTAGGGAAGCCATTGCCATCGACACTTCCGGACCATATCAAGAATGAGGTCTCAAGCATGGTGGACATTATCAACTTTGGTGTTGCAGACGATGGAGGATCATCAGCACCAGCCAGCAATGCCCCCGATTTCATGCGAACGAATGCAGCCTCCCCACCTACCATCCAGCAGCCTCAACCTATGCCGTCGAACTCAGCTCTCCTATCTTCCCAGATGACAGGGTACCCAGGTGGATTCCAGCAACAACAGCAACAAGGAGGATTCCAGCAGCCACAACAGACAGGCTTTGGCCAGCAAATGCAGCCTCAGCAAACGGGCTTCCAGAACATGTCAAATCTGTCTGCAGGTGGGTATAATGGGCCCAGACCTCCCATGCCTCCCATGCCAACTGGATTCGGCCAAAATCAAGGCCTTTCACCTTCACAGACTGGCATGGGAATGGGGGGAATGATTGCTCCATTGAACAGCCAGCCAACTGGAATGCCTGGAAAGTGGGGATTGGTAAACGCACCGGCAACGGGCTTGCCAAATATCGACCTTCTGCAGTCCAGAATGATGCCACAACCAGGAAGGGAACAAGGCTCTTTTACAACCGCTGGGCTTGCAGGCAACGCAGTGATTCCATGGGCAGTCACGAAAGATGAGAAGACAAGATACGATACTCTTTTCAAAGCCTGGGATGGATTCAATAAAGGGTTCATTGGAGGAGATGTTGCTATTGAAGTCTTCGGACAAAGTGGTCTTGAAAAACCCGACCTAGAACGTGTCTGGACACTTGCAGATCACGGAAACAAGGGCCGTCTTAATATGGACGAGTTTGCTGTTGCGATGCATTTGATCTACCGTAAACTTAACGGCTATCCTCTACCTGCTCAATTGCCCCCTGAGTTGGTGCCACCGTCCACGCGGAGCTTCAATGATTCTATTGGAACAGTCAAGTCCTTACTTCACCAAGAGTCAGACTTTCGTAAAAACTCGGGAGCTAGTCTCCTACCTCAGAAGACCGGAGTTAGCTATCTGAAAAACCATTCTTTCAGAGGGGATTCCAGTGCTCTTCGATCTGGGCGAAAAGATGCTACCGTATTTAAGAATAACGATGATGACGTGGGATATAAATCTAGTGCTCGGCGTAGACTAGGTAACAATTCTCCCCGCCCATCTTCTCCATCCTCATCAGTGACGTCCAACGACGACCTTTCCATAGAGCAGTTGAAGAAGAAGGTCCGCGAGAAGCAAGTGCTCCTTGATGCCATGGATTTCAAAGATGAGAATGCAGCCGATGAAGACGACGCTTTGGACAGGAAAGATCGCCGGGAAGCTGAAGATTTGTATCGTCGTATTCGTAGGATTCAGGAGGACATCGATGGTCACCCAGACGCCGCACTACGTAGTGTGGATTCTGGTGCTGAGCGTCGTGCTCTTAAGCGTCAACTACAGGGGTTAACCGACAAGTTGCCTCAGATAGCGTCCAACGTACGGAGGACAGAACGCAGCATTGCTGAAGCTAAGCTTGAGCTCTTCCGGCTTAGAGATGCCAAGGCTCATCCAGGTAGCGCTTCATCGATTATTGGGACTGGTCCAGGCGGTTCTGTCACAGAATCCGATAGACTTAAGGCCAGAGCCAAAGCCATGATGCAGCAACGCTCTGCCGCTTTGACGGGCAGGAAAATCGAGTCTAACGATGATGACATGAATGCACCTAAGCGATTGGAAGAGGAGAACATCCGGGTTAGAAACGAAAAGGAGAGCAATGAGCGTATGGTGCAGGATGTTGAGGACAGTGTTCGGGACTTCTCGCGTGGCCTCGAGGACAGCCTTAAAGAGGGCACAGAAGACTCGACCAGTGAGCATGAGAAGCGGAGATGGGAAGACGGTCTTGGTGTTGAAGACGAGGTTAAAGACTTCATATTTGATTTGCAAAGATCAAGTCGGAGTGCAAGAGTCAGAACAGATGATCGTAGCAGTGCCCGTAGCACTCGCGATGAGGCTTCCTCTCGCACAGCATCACGATATGACAGCCCGGCAGCCCTTTCGCCAGCTGAACCATCACGACCTGCCACAGCACCGGCACCAGCAGCTGGTGGGTCCTATTCAAACTACAAAACACCAGAAGAGCGAGCAGCATACATCAAACAGCAGGCAGAGCAGCGTATGGCGGAGCGCCTTGCTAAACTTGGCATCAAGGCTCCTACGAAACCTGGCGAGACAACTCAACAAAGACTTGAACGGGAGAAGGAAGAGCGTGCAGCCAAGCTACGACAAGCAGAAGAGGAGGATGCGAAGCGTGAAAACGAGAGACAGGCTAGACTTGCCGAGGAACAGGGAGTTCCACCTCCTGCTGCAGCTGCCACTGCAAAGAAGCCACCTCCACCACCATCAAGAAAGGCAGCTAAGAGTGATGCCGGCGAGCGCGAAGCAGCAAGGAAGGCTGAAGAGGAACGAGTTTTGAAGGAGCAGGAGGCTCAACAAATGGCTACGAAGAGTTTAGAGTAAGTTTCTATAGCCTGATATTTTGTATAGGCCACTAATCGTTTTGTAGGGATGATGCGGTGCGGCAAGAAAATGAGCTGGCCAAGGAGCGTGAAGCCGCTCAGGCTCGTTTGAAGGCACTTGAAGATCAGGTCAAGGCCGGCAAAATCAAGAAAGAAGAGGAGAAGCGTCGGAAGAAGGCAGCTCAAGCAGAGGCAAAAGAGAAAGAAGTTCGGCTCGCAGCTCAACGCGCAGAGATTGAGGCTGCCCAAGCCCGAGAGAGGGAGCTGCAACGCCAATTGGAGTCTATTGATGATTCGGATGATTCTTCTGATGATGATGAACCGCAACAGGCTACTCCTCAAGCTTCCACCCCAACTCAAGGAAGCCAGGAACTAGATCGGAAGGAGGTACCATCGCCGCCGACACCGCCACCACCAGCACCTGCTGTTCCATCTACTGTTAGCCCACAGGCAGATACGGAGACACGTAACCCATTCTTGAAGAAGCTGGCTCAGTCAGGTGAAGCTTCTTCTGCGATCCC
Source organism: Pezicula carpinea (assembly GCA_026119845.1). Lineage (NCBI taxonomy): Eukaryota > Fungi > Ascomycota > Leotiomycetes > Helotiales > Dermateaceae > Pezicula > Pezicula carpinea. Next base: position 270,561 of record JALRMK010000005.1, on the reverse strand, counting down.
AGGTGCATTCCCGGCCAGCTCGGTAGCCTCTCCTGCTTCCGGGTCTGCTGCCTCTACTAATCCCTTTCACCGTCTCACGCAAGAGCAGGCTGCGGCGCCTATCCAGGTACAACCTACAGGTGCTCGACCCTCTCGTGCCCGCCCAGAAGAAGACGACTGGTCCGTGGTCGGCTCAGACAAAGAAGATGATTCTTCTGACGACGAGGGTCCAGGAGCTGGTAATGCACGTCAACTCGCCTCGATTCTGTTCGGAACGATGGGCCCACCTCGCCCACTCTCAGCTGCTGGGAACGCGCCCAGTACACCAAGTAGTCCTGCTCCTCCAACTAGCGGATCAGATTCTCTTGCAACCCCAGCTCCTCCGCCACCACCTCCCATGCCAAGTTCAGTGGCTCCCCCACCGCCGCCAATGCCTGGCTCAGGCCCCCCGCCGCCCCCTCCAATGCCAACTGGAGCTCCGGGTGGCCCCCCCCCTCCCCCTCCACCACCACCTCCAGGAGGAGCACCAGCGCCGCCTCCAGGAGGTCGTCCCGCTGGCTTCTTGGGTGAAATTCAATCGGGAAAGGCTCTGAGGAAGACACAGACAAAGGATAAGAGTGTTGCTCTGACAGCTGGTAGGGTTTTGGATTAAGCGTGTGCACAGGATTTCCTTGTACGAGATGTTAAATAATAGGTGATGCCTGAGTCCTCAAGGGTAGTACTGTACTATATCCAATTAGTGGGGTGCGTGTATTTGCGAGACTTTTCAAACATCTAGATTGATGAACAAATATCTTGATCATAAATGCACATCTGTGTTTCTATCTTATCGTGATTGATGGCTAAGGTATGCTTCCGAACATCTATCGACTACAACTGCACCACAGAATTGAAGCAACAAAACAGCGATGATACTTCACTTACTTGATCGACATCTATATTGTACAGTTTAAACATTGGGTACAGATAGGCCGACAATTTCTATTCATAACCTAGTCACGTGGAGAATAAATCAACAAGGAATGGTTGTTAATGCAAGTCGCGTCTTCGAGCCGCGACTTTGCCTCTCCGAAACAACAACATAGCAAAGCCAGCCCGCATTCCCACTTTGAACAGCAACTATGCCTCCGCCCACCGTAGTAGTGAACGCCAGAGAGCCTCTAGCAGTGACGAGCATAAATGCCATCCTCAACAACCCAACTCCTGCCGAACTTGCTAGCAAGCCTCCAGGCCCAGTGAAGCCAGTGGTCACTGTAAGCAAGAACAACACCTCTCACTCGTCTCACCCATCCATACCCCAAACCTGCTAAACCCAATCGCACGCAGGCCACAATATCGCCTCCCTCCATCAAACGAAAAGCCTCCGAAATCGAAGATGTCTTTACAGCTGCAGCTCCAGGAAAAGGAGCCCCCGTCGAGATCCACCCTGAAGACCCCCGCCTTGAGAACATTGATCAAAACTGCGATCAAATACGCCGCAAGATAAGCGCCCTCCTAAACAGCGGAGAGATGAAGGTGGGCGAGTTCATCAAGGCCATCAACGTAAACTCCAAATCCTATGGCTCATTCATGAAATTGAGCGGACCTTATAAGGGCGCGCAGAATGGGACCTATAGCGGGGCTTTTGCATTTTTTAAAAAGAGGGAGTTGATGGGCTTTAAGGCGCCTAAGAAGGCGAGGGTTAGTAAGGAGGTGGAGAGGGGGTTGCTGGATGTTTCTATGGTGAAGCTGGAGGGTGAGGAGGATATGGATGTCCCGGTCTACGAGACATGTGATTCGATTCGGAGAAAGATTACTGCTTTCCTCCGCGAACCAGGTATCACGCAGGCAGCTTTCCTGCGCGAAATCGCAAAGTCCTTCCCTGATGGTCGCAAAGACCCTCAGAGCAAAGTGCTGAAGGATTTCCTTGGCAAGACGGGAGCGAAGGCGGGAAATACCTCTGCCATTTTCTACGGAAGTTATGTGTTCTTTGAGAAGATGAGGATTCGGGATGGGAAGCCAAAGAGTGAGTTTAGAGAGGAGATGGAGAGGATTTATGCTGGTGGCGATGGGAGTAGTGATGATGAGGAAGCGGTACCGTCGGGCAAGAGGAGTAGGAAGGGCATTGATGTCAAGAGGGCTGGGAGTGGCAAGTTTTGGTGTATGCAAGGTGAGAGGCCGACTGAAGATCAGTATGGACGAGTTTCTTTCCGTAGGGGTTAGCTGGGTCGACTTGGGTGCCGGTATCTGTTGGCGGAAGGAAAAGCATCGGGCGTTATTTGGCGTATCCTAGCGACTTTGCGTTGATACTTGTATGTATTGAGGTGGCATTTGTCTGGTTCCTTGTTTGTTTTTGTTTGGAAAGAAGGATCGAAAGCAATTTCAGAAAAGTAGGGAGGGTTAGGATATTTGTTTCATGTCATCGGTAGGAAGAACATGTTGTGTAGGTTGATAGAACTTCAAGAGCATGAGCTTTTGGAAAAGGGTCACAACGCTGTTTTGTTATATCTACTGATCATGGTGCCAGATGTATGGTGTCATTTATGCTATAAATCGATGTCTTGTATAGAAACTTCCACCCACCGTTCCATGTGACTACATCTTGTCGGTTGCAGTGGATATGCTATTGGTGCCAGCGAGCGAAGCGTGAAGCACTGCAGCGAGGATAGTCTCCTTGCCTTCTCTTGTTACAGTGCACAGATTCATCCTATAATTAGATGACGGCTCCTCTTTTTCTTAGGTCGACGGTCACCGAGGCATGTTCCGGGTTCATCTGATGGCGCCGTGCAGGAAGGTTAATCCTCTTGATGACCCGGTTGAAAAATCCTACGTCGGCTCCGGCTCGACTTCGGAATTTCCCAGCTCAACACAATAGGTGTCCTGTGAATGAATGCCTTTGTGCTTGACCATATGTTCAACCAGAAGATGCATCGATTTTCCGGAACCGTCCCTGCATCCAGCACCGGTACATCTTCAGCTGCTTAGCCCTGTTGACCAGTAATCTCCTGTCAACGCCCATATCGAGAAGTTCAAATCCAGTGTCTTCAACCTTGGCGTCTGGCTGTTCAGTATCTTTGCCCGTCCAAATCTTGATCAACTCATGCTTTTCGAAGAAGTAGACGCGTGTACCATCTCCTCTGATATAGAAGTTCTTTTCGAGGTAACGGCCCTTTTTGAACCTAACTTGAGCTAGATCTCCACGTCCGTAATCTCGGAAGAGGACCTCTCCACCAGGCTTTAACACTCGGAAGATATTCTGCACGGCCTGATTCCATTGGGCGGGAGATAGAGCAGAGAAGATGAAGATCAAGACGACGACATCAACAGAGCCTTCATCCAGCCCAGGTGGCAGTCCGTCTCCGGCAGCATCCCAAACATCAGCCTGGATGTTCTTCGTGTCATATGCCTCGTTTTCACGTATCACTTCGACAGCCCTTTTGGAGAAATCGCACGCATGTATTTTGAGATATGGATTCTGATTATGGGCAAGGATAGGAAAAGCGGTGTTTCCTGCTCCTGCTCCGACTTCGAGCAGCGTTACAGGACCCGCATCTTCTTGTGTAATCTTGGAAAGAACTGGGAACTCCTGTTGTAGCCATTTCCGATCCTTGAAGAAATTGGATGTATTGTTCTTGTAAAAGTTGTTCCACCACTTTGCAGGATCCGAATTGAATCTGTCTTTTTGAATTGTTAGCATCCTGCTTAGCAAGTGTGTAAAGACAAGCAGGGAAGTTGAGATGCAAATCAGATAGGAGCGAAAGACATTGCTAAATTTGTTTCGTTCATGAGGCTAGTAACCTTCAGATGAACTATGCATTATTGTAGATCATCAGGATGCAGTGGAACGACGAAGGAGAAGAGGATGCTTACTTTTGTCAAATTCAGAGACTGGTGCCTCACGTTGCTTTGCATACTGCAGCTCTGCATACTCCTTGTAAGTATCGTCAGTTTCTACATGGTCCCAAGCATTGAACTCGAACACCTTGGCCTCATCCTCCAGATGACGCTGACCGAATTGGAAGGGATCGGTCCTTTTGCCATTGGTCTCGGGATCGTGGGAGAGATGAGGTGGTGTTGGCTGTGGAAGTTCTGCAGACGACTCTTTAATGGACAAGGATGAAAGGTCTGCTGGCAGGATTGTGTCCTTATCTCCGCTGCCACTACTCAGTGGATCAAGCATGATGGAGCTGAGTTGACAAAATATGCCAAACTGCACGAAAGACCTTTGTCGCGAGAAAATGGTCGTGTTGTGAAAGAAAGGTGGGAGAAAAGCAGACGCGCAGAAATTTATTCTGTGCGGGACGTCAAATTGTTGCGGAACGGAACAACTGCTCGGGTCTCCTGTCATGTGCACAGGGTTGAAGCTCTATTGCCGATGCGATTTAGAGATTCCTTCATGACCTCACCATATGTCCTGTTCAGACGAGTTTGACGGTCTTTGCTGAATTTAAATGTTGTAATATGAAGTCAACCTCTGTATAATATATCTCCCTTCTTCTCCCTTCTCTTAAATTGCTTCTATCTCTTCCCAACTGCACCAGTTCCCCATTATGTCTCGATTAATGCTCCGAACACTCCGACCTACTGGTACCTCAGCCATCCACTCCTTCAAAGCAGCTCAAAGAACCTTCATTGCTCTACCAGGAACCGAACCACAACACCTCACAGCTACGAGAATCCTGCCATATTCCTCCTCCAAGCTCTACAAGATCATTGCCGACATCGACAGCTACCACACTTTCGTACCATACTGCACCGGCTCAAAAGTCACGAAGTGGTCTTCTCCAGACGCCAATGGCAAAAGATGGCCTGCAGCTGCAGATTTATCAGTAGGATGGGGCGGATATGAAGAGACTTTTACATCGAAGAACTTATGCGTGCCTGGGTCAATTGTTGAGGCTCTGGGTGGGTCTGCAACCACAACCATTCCCAAATCTGAACTACCACACTACTCGGCAGTCGACACGCCGAGTCCTCCAAACGAGACATTTACAAGCTTGAGCACGAGATGGTCGATACGGCCATTCCACTACAAACCCCCGCCGGCTTCTGGGAATCCCCAAATGGATAACACGCATGAGGCTGCGAGGGAACAAACGGAGGTACACCTGGTCCTTGATTTCGAGTTCAAGAACCCCATCTATGCTGCATTGAGCAAGGCTGTTGCACCCAAGGTCGCAGGGATTATGATTGAGGCATTTGAAGTTAGAGCGAAGGAGTTGCTGGACGGGCCAGATGCGAGGGTTAAAGGCAAGGATCCATTGAAGGCGCATTTTGAGAAGGGGGCGAATAAAATCGGTGTGTAAATACAGGCAGATTACAGGCATAGAACGGAGTTTGAAGACAATATTTATATTGTAGACTCTTCAAGCGACTGGAGTCTAGAATCTCACTGTCTCAACTGTGGCTGGAACAGCGACGATATAAGTTTGATCAAGGATTGCAAAACGTCTTCACGAAAAAAGACCTTAGGTTTCCCAAATACGAGGTTGAACGCTCAAGGCTACACCGAGGGCTTCAGCAAGAGCCAGTGCCTTCGTGGACAAGTTGGGCACTCATTGAATGAAGCTCAGGTGCAAGACTCGTGCACCATTTAAGCCAAACCAAGCAAGAAGCTTAAGAAGCCTCTTGGCCATCTTCCTAGTCAAATACTTGTGTACGCCGCTCTCAGTTTATGTAGCGAGCAGCCCCAACTGCTCCTCGAAAAGGAAAGTGTCAGCCCTGAAGTCCCAGCGCAAGCTAGGTAGGCAGTTAGTGCTGCCCTTCTCCGACAAGATGCTGGTTGAAGTGGGGGGATGGCATTGGCAGTTTCGAGTAACATCACCCAGCTTTGGCAACTCAGGAGTGAGGTTTTCAACACTGACTTGTTGTATTTGAAATTTCCGCCTAGTCGAAGTTTCAAGCTCAAAGTGCTCTAGGTAAATGTCACGATTCACTACAATTACTTATTTCCTTTGGCTGCTGGTACTATTCATGGTCGCAATAGTATGGGGTAGCTTCACAACCGCGACTCGGCTTATATGCATGAGCTGATATTCTATACTGCCTTCTGTCTTCACTTCCCTTCCGCACTCTGGAGAAGTCTCCAAATAATCATGTCCGTCTTATCGATACCTCTGATGATCCGTACCCGTCATCATGTTTCGGCCTTCTCCTTCCACTCCAGCTGACACTCTGCAACTTCATTGGTGATCCTGCAATCACCCTACGGTTCTTCATTCTCAACAACCTCGTCGTGGCTTTGCAGTTGGTAGGGGTTTCCTACGACGCTTATTTACAGGGACGGGAGGATTCGGACGTGATGATAGCGGCCCCTGTGACATCTTATGTGCACCGCGGAGCCTTCTCTTGTGGTTTTCAAATTCAACTGCAGTCAACTGACTAGGCATATCAGGCGGCAGCGATTCACATCTACGACTAGGCTGATCCTGCTCCAGTTTTCGGAGTTCATACCGACAGTGAACTTCGCCTTCTGTTTTTCCCGGAAAGTAAGTAGCAATCTGCTTCCAAGAAGCATCGGGGCGCGATTTATTCTTCAGACGTATCAGCTGTTCATCATCTCCTCGATCGAAAGGGCGCCAAGGATCAGTATCCTCTCTTCCATCATGTAATAGCAACATATTGATGTCCAGCTTAACTTGCTCCAATTCAGTTTGGAACCGCTCTAGCTCCGCACGAGACTCTTCTTCCTGGTCGGAAAGGTCATCCATCTCCTCTTCTTGCTGATCATTTAACAATCTTGCACCACGTGGACCTGCGGTATACTGTCTTCGCTTATCAATGACCGCTTCCAAACACTTCTGCGCTTTAGCGCACTTGTCTATCAGGGCCATTTTCTCTTCTGTGCGAATTGTAAGCTCGTTACCAACCAACGGCGGAAGGTGCGGATAAATGGTGTTTTGCTCTGGTACTCGTTGCTCTAGGACTCGTTGCTCGGGTGCTTGTTGCTCTGGTGCTTGTTGCCCTGGTGGATGGTGAACTAGAGCATATCCTGGTGGACATTGCACTAGTGGTTGTTGCCCTGGTGGATGGTAAACTAGAGCATACATATCCTGGTGGACATTGCACTAGTGGTTGTTGCCCTGGTGGATGGTAAACTAGAGCATATCCTGGTGGAAATTGCCCTAGACCATGTTGTCCTGGTGCTTGTTGTCCTAGAGGATGTTGCCCTGTCGAATACTGCCCTGGAGTATGTTGTCCTGGAACAGATCTGTCCATAGCATCTAAGGTTGTTTTAATCCCCCTCGAAGAAATATGATAGCGGTGGGAACAGTCTGAATCGTATGGAGTGGTTACGGTGTATGGTATTTGTACTATCGGGTGTTGTCTAAAAACGTTATGTTGATGTGTTGATGTTTGGAAGTGAAGGACGAAGAGAAGAGACGAAGGAAGGTATCTATGACCGAGAAAGGGAGTCACATCGCGACCACATATGGAAAGAGTTAGTCAGTCGCAAACCCGTCCTTTCTGTAAATGATAGTTGGAGGACGCATTTCTAGAAACACTCTGTTTCGATCATTTGCGGATGTCGACAAAGTGAAAGACCTACCTGCGAGGGTTCGGGTGGAAGTGACGGAACAAACGGGGAACATTGGTAGAAGTCACCGAAATTCAACTTTCATGGAACTACTAGGCAGTTCCTTTCTCTAGGCAAGCTCCAATGTATTCTAAATAGTCTTGTATAACACTCTTCGTCTGAGAACAGACTTCCTGGCAAATCCAACTACTTGTACGTAGCATCAAGCCTCATCTTCAAATGCTGCCCCGCCGTGATAGCGTTACCGCTCACGTATCCCTTCCTTCTCAGCACCTTTTCGAAGCTCTTTTCTTGACCAAGACCGAAGGTCAGCGGCTGTAACAAAACTTCCTCATCAGGTTGCACGAAAAATGGAATGCTAAAACGACTTCCACTCTCCACTTTCGACCTTGGAAACACAACCCGATGAACTGTACTTCTAAGGATACCTCCAGTCCAAAACTCAAGTGCGTCGCCTATGTTTACTACGATTGCGTTGTCGAGATAGGGGACGTCGATCCAGGTGGTGTTGTTGCGGAGGACTTGAAGACCGCCTGCATCGGTTCGTTGCTGGAAGAGGAGAGTCAGAGAACCATAGTCGCTGTGGGCTCCTGCTCGGATGTCTTCGTGGTCATTATCCTGTGTAGTGGTATTGTTGGCGTTGGTTTGAGGAGGATAGTATTGCACTTCTGGGTAATGGATAAATCTTAGACGATTACAGCTACCGCTGTGGTGCTTTGACAAGTAGTCGGGATCAAGCTATCTCCATCAATATCTTGGTTAAGGAGTGAAGCTTAGGCAGTAAGGTGCTTACATCAAGACCAATTGCAAACCCTTGCAGCAGCCTTTGAGACACCTGCTCGCATTGATCTATAAATTTCTTTATCTTGTTTTTCTCGATCTCAAGATTATTGGGAAGCTTCTTCTCTGGTGTATGAGGGACGATATACAATGATTCCTTGAGATCACCACGACCTTTGCCTGCAAGACTGGGGAATATTTAGCGAGGGTGACATTGTTAGCGAGAAACCGAAAGGGGTTTGGCCATGGCAATGGCAATAGTAATGAATGAAGAAATTGAAGGCTGAAGGCTGAAACAAGGAAGACGGCAGAGTGAAGGCAATATGTTTCCACTGCACAGACTCACTTCTCATCTCTCATACCAGTGTACCCCTAAGAGGTCATCAGCATAAAATACAACGAAAACATGAAAAGTAATAACAATATGTCCAATGCGCCAATTTGAGATGTACCAATTTGAATCAAGAACTCACATCACCTCCCTTACCACTACTCCACCTTCTTTTCTCCACTAAAGGGGTCTCCAAGAAAAAGTCATGGCACAGATTGAATAAGTCCAATGTAATACCGTGATCAACAAGATAGAAGAAACCGGGGTCCTTGCCAACGCGAAGCAGTTCTTTTGCAAGTGCCTGTGTGCTGTTGAAGGCATGAAGATTAATGATTGGTAGAGCTGACATGGCCTTGAAACCGAGTGCAAAAGTTGCAAAAGTTGGATGTTGTAAAGATCGAGGAACGCGAGGTGTGCTAACGGAGTGGCAATGTTATAGATAAATGGATACCTAGGCGACTGCCGTAGATAAGGCTATCTATAGGGAAAGGCAAAGCTCGACCAAGCAAGAGACCAAACACGTGACAAAGTTGAGTGAAAGGCTCCCAGAGTTGACAGATGGAATAGCTCTTTCCCTTACCAAGATTGAAGTACAACTGAAGTATTGTACTCTAGGTTGCTATGTATAACGAAGTAGACAGTATTCCTTGTTCGTTACCCAAGCTCAATCATGGCCAAGAGAGTCAGTAAACAGGAGCATTGTTTCAAAGAGAGAGAGAGTGATGGCTAGAGTGTATGTATAGAGGGCGTAGTGCATTGCTGTGACGATATCACCTTCACCTAAGCGCGATATCAACAACAACAACACGCTAATGTCAAAAGTCCTCTTCTCAGCGAAAAAAAAAGGAAATCAACAGCCCAAAAAGGGCAATAAACCAACCTCTAAAAATATTCAAAACTGCAAAACTTGATCCTGGGTAACTTGCGTTCAAGTTACCTCACAAGAAACCCCTCTGATATGGGATTTTTTTCGTATTCGTACGTGGCGGCCCTGCAACTGTAAGTTGCTTTCTTGATTCCTCCTCTTAAACAGAATTTGTCCTGATACCACTGTCCTTAAGTGGGCACGCCTGTTCTGTTTGTTGAGGCAGAATGCGTTATGGGGATATTTGAGGGAGGGAGGCGGTTGGGTTGTGTGGTTTGTTTTATATGAGGTACGACCGTGAAAACCCTTTGGGTAGGCGGTGGAAATATTTCCTAGCTAAGAGTTCGATGCGTTCTACCAGTTCACTTAATCTGTGTGTGATAGAGACTCAAGCGTAAAGCACCTTCCTACAAGTGCAAAATAGGTTCAGTGATCTCAATTTCCTTGACCTTTTCATCAGAGGGTACGGCGGGATCTTCTCTTAAATGCACTGCATTGCTATTCCAGGTAATTCACAAGATCAAACTACATACAAGCCTTAACCATAACTCATTAGTCCCAACACCTTCACGCGAAGGTGCTGAATTCCCTCAAACTCGGCAATTTATCCTCAGCAGGCGAGGTCCCCTGAGCCTGCAACCTCGCAGCAACCTTGTCAGCCTCACCCCAAACTCTCAACACGTTACCACCTACAACCTTCCCAGCATCTTTATCACTAATACCACGCTCCAACATCTCCGCAACCAGATCCGGGAACTTGCTCACATCGTCAAGTCCCTCGGGCGTTGAAGGGATACCGTCAAAATCGCTTCCCAGTCCAACATGATCATAGCCGATCAGATCACCGATATGCTTGATGTGTGTCACGACATGTGCCAAAGTCGAGTTTGGTGGATAGAAATTAGGAATACCGGAGGAGTTGGAGGCAGTGCAAGACACGAAGTCCGGTGAGAAGTTGACCATGACGACGGAGTTAGTTTTCTTGACGAGTTGGAGGATATCGTCTGGTACATTCCGTGGATGGGGACAGATGGCGTAGGCAGATGAGTGGCTGTATATGATTGGTGCTTTACTTCCTTCCCAATCACTGCCACCCATAACATCACGCATGGTGTCTTGACTAACATGTGCAAGGTCGACTATCATTCCAATACGGTTCATCTCGTAAATGAGTTCGCGGCCAGCAGGTGAGACGCCGTTCCAGTAGGGCTTAGCGATTTCGACACCATGACCGCCAGGGATTTCCAGGAGTGCCGCATCAGCATAGATGTTGTGGCAGTTGTGGGTTAGTGTTGCGTAGCGGACGCCGAGGGAATGAAAGAGGCGAAGGTTGGAGAGGGAATTGCCGATTTGGTGGAGGCCTTCGATTGCAAGGGGTGAGATGAGCTGGCCTGCTCTGAAGGCTGCGATGGCAGTGGTTGAGTTTGGTGGTGGCGAGAAGCGAGCTGGGTAAGCTGCTTGCAGCCGTGTGAGGACATCAATCTGGTCTAAGGTGAATTGGACGGCTGTTCTAGTCAGTATGAGTGGGACAAACTGTCGTCGCTTGTTGCTTAAGACACATCAACGTACAAGGAGCATAGTTCTCGTTGGAGAAATCAGTCCCATTAGCTGGGCATGGGACATATGCACTCCAGAAAGCACCACCAGACTTTCCCTCCTTCAATCGCGGCAAATCGACATGAGCTGGTGCACCCCCACTCTCAAAGAGCTTCTTGAACGTGTCATCGTATATGTGGTTGTTGTAGATGGCTCTGATGAGAATTGCCAGATCATTGTGGCCATCTGTAACGCTTGAGTATTCATTAGGCCACCTGTAGAGGTGGACACTCACCTATCAGTGGTGTGTCGGTTAGAATCCGACTCACTCGTTGATCAATCGTCCTGGGCGTTGGCCTTCCATCACCTAAGAAGCCACCTAAGAAGCCATCTGGACGCAAGACGAGAGCAAAGACAGCAAGTGCAGACAGGCCGATCATCAATGCCATTAAGTCGCTAAGGGCCCGTCGACGTGGCTCTCCATTGCCTTTGAACTCGTGAGTCTCCTCAATGTCTTGGGCTTCTTGGCTCTCTTCATCTTGTACGCCATTGATACTCACTGGTCGTGAGCCGTGGATCTCGGGTGCTCCCTTGTGACTTGGCAGCAGAGGATCCTCCTCAGTATAAGGCATGCTGGATGAGGATATACAAGAACAAGAAGAGTTGAGAGATGGTTCCGAGTCCGAAGCCAACTGATAAGAGCAAGTCACGTGGCGCTCGTTCGCGTCATCCCGTCTGATCATTCTGGGCATGAACTTGGGATGCCTCAGGCACCGCAGTGGTTCGAAGTGGAAGCGCGTCAGGAACAACCTAAGCCGGGGTAACCTGCAAAGCCTGTAATTGTGTCCAAGTGAGGTATCCCATCCATCCCATACCTTGACAATCTCCCCCTTCTTTTTCATCGACGGGCTTCGAATCCCCTCAGGACCTACTCCTACAGTAATTTTCATCTCCCTTTGCGATCAGCACCCACGTCCCAACCTCACCGATTCCTACCTACGGCTTTCGCAACGTCCGGACCCATCTGACTAGGTAGGTAACGAATTACGAATCCTGCAGCTTTGCTCCTGAATCAAAGCCAGCCGTGCAACAGTTTTCTACTAGTCATTCGTTATCAACACCGCACAAAGGAGGTCTCACCTCGACGGCGCCTTTCAGATCTTCGCTACAACAATCACAACAACAAAACCCACATTCAGACTGCACACGACTCGACGCCCATAATGCCAGGTTTTGCAGATTCCTTTTGGTCCGGGGACTATGCTGGGGGTAAGGAGCCACGCCCAGAACTCAAAGCTCAAGGCTGACAACGCGTAGGACTGGGAGTACTATTCTCAAAGCTGCAGCAGGGCGTGGCAGAAAATCAACAGATGCTCACCATTGCGCGGATGCGAGCTGAAGCTGAAGATATCTATGGTATGAAGCTGGGCGAGATTGGCGCATCAACAGACAAAATATCCGGTGGCTTTCAGCGAGATGACGGAGCGACTGTTAAAAAGGTAGCAATGGATCTGCTGGGCAGAGACGGGGGCAGTTGCTGACTGAATACAGGCATATGATGGAGTACGCACAGAGATGGAGGAAGCCTCAAGAAACCACCGACGGGTCGCTCAAAGTATACGAGACCTTGTTGTATCTCCCTTCACGAGATGGTGCGATGCACACGAGATGCGGGTTCAGAATTCACAAGACGATCTACAAGCCCGGATAAAACTTCACGATAAGCAGGCTGAGTTGGTCAAGAAGCTACGAAGCCAGTATTTCAACAAGTGTCGGCTAGTAGAAGATATCGAAGAGGAGAACAAGCTGGCTTTCCAGGACCCCGAGACTAGCCCGAAGCAAAAGATTCCCGAAATCAAAGTGTCCGACAAAGAGGAAGAGGAAGAGGAGGAACCCATAGAAATTGGCGATGAGGTCTACTCGCCTGAGCAGGTCAAGAAAATCCTCACACATCTGCTTGGGACGATCAGGTTGGGCGAGACAAAGGTACCGATTCTAGGCACATACCAGAATACCACTTCCGGTGCCGAAATCGTGGAATACATGCAGAAATTTATGGGTGCGACAAGCGTTAGCCATGCTGAGCGTGTTGGACAAGATTTGATTACCCACGGGTTCTTACGACTTATTGGAAACGTGGGAAGCGTATTCGCAAACAGCTCTAAAATGTTCTACCAGTGGCGTCCAAAGGTCTTCCAACTGACCGGAATCCCAGAGAAGAAGCAACCAATCGGGCGCACATTTTCCATGGCCTCCAACTCTTCTTCTGACTATGTCGACTCTCCCATTGTTGGTAACGTTGCCGAATACCTTGCTGGATGGAACCCTCTCAATAACCAACACCCTAATGAGACACCTGGGGATCGACTTAGAAGGGAAGCAGCCGAGGCCGATGAAAGGTACAAGGCAGGTGTCCGCAAGCTTGACCTTCTTCGATGCCAGCTGGAAGAAGCTATCATTGAGCATCTGAGATATCTAGAGCGATGTGAGCTTGACAGACTAAAGGCTATCAAGACCATTATTCTGGACTTCTCAGGAACGATCAGCAATGTCATTCCAAGCCTGCAATCAACGGTGGACAAGATGATGCTTTTCCAAGAAACCGTTCAACCTCTTAGCGATTTGCGATACCTTCTGGAGAACTACCGAACTGGTGGATTTGCACCGAGGGTCACAGTATACGAGAACTACTACAACTCAGCAGACGAACAGACCTTCGGCGTAGATCTCGAAGCTCGTGCAAGAAGTGATAGAAAGCGAGTACCAGCTATTATCACCACGATTCTCACCTTCCTTGACCGCAAGTACCCAGATCTTGATGGTGACGAAGCCCGTCGCAGTGTATGGCTTGTCGATGTACCGCTTCATCAAACTCACAGAGTGCGCGATGCTCTTAACACCGGAAAAGCTTTCCCTGCCGAATCTTTAGAACCTTACGAAATCCCCATCATTGCAAGTGTTCTCAAATTATACCTATTAGAACTTCCAGGTAAGTGTTCTATCATTCTTCGATTGTGCTCTGCTAATACTACAAAGATTCCTTGGTCTCTTCTCACGTTTACGAAATTATGAAAACTATTTATTCAACGCCCGCCTCCGAATCTACTCACGCTGCCCGCATTTCCGTTCTACAAAACACACTCAGTCAGCTACGTCTGTCTAATATCGCCACGCTGGACGCCCTAATGACCCATTTCACGAGAATTATTGAGCTGACGTCCGCTGATGAAACCTACATCGCAGCACTTGCTACCAAACTTGCACCATGTATACTGAGACCAAAGACCGAGACTGCAATGACTATGGAAGAGAAGTACTCTTATCGTCTGATTCGCGATCTCTTCACCCATAAAGAAGCTATCTTCACGGAGCTTAAGCGCGCCTCGTCATTGTCCCACAGTGCCAGTGTCAACGACAACCGACCACGAGCCATCAGCACGGATGAGTCTAATCGAAAAGCCAACATGGAAGCTCGAATGCGTGCTATCCAAGCTGCAGGCGGCTCACGAAGCCGGGCCACAAGTCCGGCACCAAGTCCCCGCGGTCATCGTAGAGATCGTAGCTCTGCTGGTCCAGAAACACGCTTCCCCATCTCAACTACAACATCACCTACGACAGATAGAGCACGAGGCAGAGACAGCGTTGGCAACACTATTGCAAGACAGTCTTTGGAGGTTCCGGGTGAAGCAGCACCTATTCTGGATTCAAATGGAACCACTCCTCTGTCAGCAACCACCAATGGAACGGCCGAGACAAGTGCAACATACGTGCCATCAGCATCCGGACATGATGCATTTCCAGAAGATGCTGGTGTTGAGAAACGGAACTCCCTGAGCCGAAGTTCAGTCCATAGCAATCGATTCTCTACACGCAGACCTATGAGCATAGCAAGATCTAGCTTGGATCAAGGTGGAAAGAGAGATAGCTTGAGCAGCATGCCTGAGAACGACGGCCCAGCGAGGGTGGGTGTTAGCTTGACCGACAAGCCCATGGATGATTAGGTGATGATGGTTTGATTGTGCGAGGGCGGTTCATTCTCTTTTGATTTATTCCGTTAATTGCGACGTTCAATATTTTGGAATGTGCTTAATGAGGACATGGTATGCATGGGTTTATCAGGGGATCTGAAAGAAAAGGAAACGCAAGACAGGCAGGGACTTGTATGATAGTAGTTACTGATACCCTTGCTTAATTCCTTTCGTCTGGAGAGGGAAATGAAACGGGAAGATAGCTAGCAATTATATAATTGTAACGTATTGTACTCGTTGAATGATTGCATGATTGCGCCTGAGCTCCGTTGAAAATTGTGTGCTTCCTTGCGTTGTAAGTCGCAACTCCCCATCTCCAAGAAGTTAGTCCCGGTCACGATTATTCACTCTGGATTAGTCGCTTCCACCTCGTCACTTTTTCTCCGACGTCTTCTTGGCTGTCGCCACAAGATCATCATTAAGGAGAACCTGCTTGTCACACCCCTCTAAACCAACACTTACAGCAGCAGCGGCCAAGTCATCAACCCAGATCTGACTATTCCCCAACACCCACCTCAAGATGCCACCTTTAATACCCTCTCTGGAGAGCACCATTGCCGGCCTCAAGAGGTACGTCTCCCAAAGATTTTCTTGCTCAGCAACCTCGCTGAGTTTCGTCTCTGCTAGCCCCTACTAGTTCATCAGCAAAGGATCCTTTACCTTTTATACGTGTTTCCTCTCTTTTGAGGGTTGGAGAGAAGACTGACTTTGATTTTCCGGCCTTCTGACATGAACCAGAGTTTTTTCTCTTGATCGGTCTCTACTATCTTACCGCTCATGTGTACGTAACGGAATTTCGTCTTCCTCTTGGTACTGCTAGTGGAGAGGGTTTTGCGGAAGGCGTTTGCGAAAGCGAGTGGGTAGTCGAGTTCTAGGACCGGGTTGCAGGCCGTTGTTCCCATTGCCCTGGATACTTCCATTAGCTCTCTCTTTCCTGACTTCCTTTGATTCATGTCTTTCAAAGGCAGACGATGTGGATCGAGGATAGTACCAGATGCAAGCATTGGCTCCACTTAGTTCTTGGATGATATCGTCCGTGTATGCGAGGAAGTCTTCCATAACTATGTTTTTCAGCTTTGGGGATGTGATTGTGAGGGCTCGTCGCGAGAGGACTATTATTGAGGTTATGGTTGGGATGCTGAGACAGTGGTCGAGGATTTGGTTGCCTATGAAGCCACTTGAACCTGTGAGGATGACTTTCATGATTGCTATTGTGACAATGGCAATGGAATGTGAGGGTGATTTCGAGTTTGAAATTTAGACTGGTTGTGGAGGTTTAGCTCTTGGATCTCAAGGGCGAAGAGTGGAGAATCAAGTCAATAAATGGATGTGAAATTTTATATGTTCATTTGAAGTTTTCTGAAGTTTTTGTTTCTTTATGTATCGTGAGAACTGGCTACTGTGTCCAAGAAAGTTGTAACTGTTGTGCCGCACGGTATCAGGTTCGTCCGCTTTGTGGCGTTTCTTCTCCAGATGGATCTCTCCGTCCGTCGGGTTTCATCAAACCGATTGGAACTCCTCTGCCAAAAATCATGTGCTTGAATATCAGGAACCTATAGAGATGCAGGCTGGTACGCCAAGTCTTTACAGCTCAAGAGTCATTTCGACTCATTATATTCAAAGTGGGGCCTCTTAAGTTGTCGAATAACTACCTAGGCCGGGGCGGTGTACATTTGTGATATAATCCACGTAAACCCAAGTTTCTCAATACCTACCTTGGCTTCTCACTCACCACTGTAGAAATTCAAATTATTTCTCCATGCAGAACTTCACAGCCACATCACACAAGGATGTGTATCCCACCATCGACCCCAGCACCATATCCCTGCCCCCAAACTTCACAGTCTGCATCATAGGCGCTTCTTCTGGAATAGGCGAGCATATCGCTTACGCCTATGCCCAAGCTTCTGCAACCACAATCATCATATCGGCTCGCCAAACCCATGAACTAGAACGAGTAGCCAACAAAATCAAAGATATAAACTCTGGCATCCAAGTTGAAGTAGTGGCCTGCGACATCACCTCCGCTACTAGCGTTGAAGCCCTCGCGACCACCATCACAATCAAATTCGGTCGTCTCGATGCTCTAATTCCCAACTCAGGCTACGCTGGTCCGGTAACTCTCAAAGTAACCGAAGGCTCACCAGAATGGTTCCAACAAAACTTCTCGGTCAACACCGTCGGTACCTACCATACCGCCCATTACTTAGTCCCTCTCCTCCTCTCCACAGAAGATGGAGCAAAGGCGTTCATATGTATAGGAAGTTTAGCGGCATGTATTACGAAGGGTCCCATTGCCAATACGGGGTATTGCCTGAGTAAATTTGCCCAGTCGAGGTTCATTGAATTTTTGGGGGTGCAGTTTGGTGGGGAAGGCTTACTGAGTGTGAATTTGCATCCGGGGGCTGTTTTGACGCCTATGGCCGAGGGAAATACTCCAGAGGTGTTTATGCCTTGTGAGTACTTCCATGATCACTTAACCTTTCTCTCCTTCTTGGGAGCATTACTTGTCGAGAGAAGCATCTGCGATGTGATCGGAATGCTGATTTATGAGCAGATCTGGTTGATAGCGTTGATCTCTGCGGAGCATTCTGTGTGTGGTTGAGTCGGCAAACGAAGGATTTGGCGTGGTTAAATGGGAGGTTTCTGTCTGCGACTTGGGATGCTGAGGAGTTTCTTCTCAGGAAGGAGGAGATTGTTGACAAGGACTTATTGAAGTGGAAGATGTCTGTGTGAAGGACTGAACTTGAGTCACGACTTAACGCTGGAAGAACTGTTATGGAAGACATTCTTATGAATGGCCAGCAGCCGACTCTCAACTTAGTTTGACCAGGTATGAATTCTTAGAAGAAGACTATGAAGTGGAAAATCAAGGCAGTGCTGCATGTAGTACATTTAAATGGGATTAGACTTATCGCTCTTCTAAAAAGATGGTGAAGGCCGTCCACGTATACTCTAGTGGTCTTGGCTCGGCAGCCGGAAGGTAGACTCAGACTATATTGGCTTCGACCTCTTCCTTCCCAAACCCTACCATCTTCTGAACTACCTCCGCTTGCATTCTGGCAGATTGCAGAGAACGAATGCTACATAAACCATCGAGTCATCCAGACATACAGAGAGCCTTGCTGCTGCTAAGGTAGCAGGAAAAGGCTACTACTACTCTGTGGATTGATGCCGAGCGCGTTGAAGAGCCTCGACGTCGATTTCTTAACCCACTAAATCAAAGCACATGCTCGACATTGCGCTGCAACTGTAACACCTTCCTAGGACTTGCATAAAGATCCATACGCCGTTCTATAATCAAGGATAGGATGTCTGCAATAACTTCATTCTACATCGGCGGGTCTACCCTTGTGAGGACAACTTCATCAATGCTAGCGGAACAACGCGCACGAGCACACGATAGGACAACAAGGGCCAAGACTGCCCTCGATGCAGCGGAGGCAGAATACAGGCAGGCTATTATAGCAGAGGATGCTCTCAACAGGCAACAGCCCCATGAAGAAGCCCGCCCGATTTGCAACAACTGCAGAGCCGAATTTAACTCACGAAATAAACTCCACAACCACATTCGAGTCGAGTGTTGGGCTACCATTCTTCAGCGCAAAGCGGGCGTAGAGTGGACTCCATCTTTGCAGGATTATGTGCGGCGGGCCTTTCTTCCAGAGAATGCGAGACCTGGGTGGCCAAACATTGAGATAGAGGAGGAACTGAAGTACCAGATCCGCGTAGCCCATTTGCTCTCGGAAGACGTGGATTGGGATTCTAGGCGTTTACCACAGGATTTACCACGGACCCCGGCGGAAAGACATCTCGATGTTCTCGAACTCCATAACCAATTATGCGAGGAAGAACAGGCCCTCTGCCGGTTCATAAACATCTCCGCCTTATCAAGCGCCAGACCTAAGAACTTGCAAAACACATATCCTGAAGTATTCATTGCAAATGGTGCTACTCCACGAGAACTATTTTTGCACCAGGATGGACAATTTTTTCTTGCCTATCGTAATCCCTGTCAGATGCTCGTCTTTACAGACGGAGCGTGCAGCAACAATGGCAGAGCAGACCCAAAAGCTGGCTGTGCGTTTGTTTATCAACACTCAACTGTCCCAATACCATGGGCCGCTCCAACGGGCTCCTACACCCTCAATGGCACATTTTACTTTCGCCTAGAGGACGTTGGCCTAGCTGGGAAGCCCTATAGACAGACAAGTAACCGAGCAGAACTCCGTGCCGTTGTTGAAGCCCTTCGATTTACACGGTCAGAGAAGGGGATGAGTTTTCAGGGGCCCAAACATTCTGCTCATCTCATCATTGCAACCGATTCTACGTATGTCGTAGATGGCGCCACAAAATGGGCCAAGACCTGGGAAAAGAATGGGTGGAAGACACACACTGGAGAACCAGTCAAAAACCAAGACCTGTGGAAATGTTTACTGGGGGTATATCGGTGGCTCCAAGTAGACCGTTGTGAAAAGGTGTCTTTTTGGCATGTGCCGAGAAAACAGAACTCTTTGGCGGATTCCATGGCTAAATATGCTGCAAGTCTTCCGGCTCGTCCGAATTTTGGTGTTCCTTGTCCCGGAAAGCACCTACTGCCTCAAGGTTCTGTTCGTTTCAGTTAAGGCTGTTCATTAAAAGTTTCGGAGCATGGGAATCGGTGGGCTTTTGCAGCTGAGTTTTTGGTATCATACTAGGGCCGTAGAGGCGAGCTAGAGTTCTTAGAGGGAGGGGATCAAGGGAATTTTCTTCTCGCCAACAGTTATCTGTAGTCTTGTAGGATTAGGGAGCTGCTAGGTATGGTTGGGCGTGTTATTTGTCAATTCTGTTATGAAGTATGATCAATGTAGACAAGCATGCGTCAGTTTCTTATTTCAGACGCACGGAAGATCGAGATCTTGTTTGATTCTCGTTTGACTCGCAGCCTTGAGGATAAATGGCTGGTCGGTATACATGCAATTGGTACAGAAAACTCCCCAGGCTGTTGGTCGACCCCACCTCGTTCTATGGTACTCTATGTAACGATTGCGATGCTGTTGCTGCCTACTCAGTAACAATATGGGAGACAGTCGATGTCCCTCACAACATCTACATGGAACGCTAGTCTCAAATACAAACTGCATCACGTCGAGAACAACTTGTTAACGCTTGGTGATTAGGGAAGTTCGCTGATAGCCGAAGGTAATATTGAAGTATTTGATGCTATTGACTAGTATATTCAGTATATTCTGTAGTTGTGCCTCCGGAACATTCGGATGAAGGCATTCGACCTGATTACTAAGCATATTCCTGACAGGTATTTCCTGCAATCCTGTCATCATCTCATTTCATTTGTCAATCGATTCCTTATCCTCTTCTCGGCGAAGCAGTGCTTAGTTTCGTAGTGCGCGAAGTGCAGCTATATCGGCTGATGGGGGGTGATGGTTGTGCTGTTGTTAGCAGACGCGACTCAACGCGCATTCACGTGATGCAGAACTAGAACTCAATCAGGTGACAGGCAAAACAATCACCTCGGTCATTTTGTTTGTCACTTCTGGTGACTTCACCCATCTACACCCCTCACCACCATCTACACCCTCACCACCATCTACACCCCTCACCACCTCTCCTCTCCATACCACCATCCATACCTTAGTCACCACCATCCATACTAGACTGCCACTCACGAACACCACCACACCTCTGGAACCCACCGGTTGACTACCTCGGGATCTGTCGTGTAGCCTGCATCTGTATCGCTGGCGTCCTACAACAGACTATGAGTTGATGAGAGGTTCCAAAGGAAGGTAGTAGGTAAGTAGGTAGGTAAGTAAAGATCCTTCCAGCTTCTTCAACTTCCAAGCATTTCTCACGTCAGTGGTCAACCCCAGCTTCCTAGAAACTGCTTAATGGACAAGCCTGCACCCGACGATTATTAACAAGCAACAGTGACATCCTTGCACCGTGCTGTACTGTTGTACAACTTGTACTTCACGTTGTACTCGCACTTGCATATCTTCGTCTTTTCGTACGAGAGTCCGCCAGGTCATGGACCACCGCTGTGCCCCCCCTCCTGCCCTCGTATTCCACCTCCGCGCCACTGCCACAGCATTGGCGAGGAGATGAATATCCCGGCTTCATTGTTGCCCAGTGATTGGGTCAACCCGCAGCTTGCCATCGCATCCCAACTTTCAGGCATCTGACTTCCTCTCGTTCCGCAGACGACATCTACCTAGCAGAAAAAATGATGAGCAGAGCAGGTAAAGTACAAAATGCCCTTTGTCCTCAGGCGACCTTCTGCGCATTTCCTTGTCCTGAGTCGCTTTCTACCTTAGCCCGTTATGCAACAGTGTGCAACAGTCCCCTGATCTCTCCTTCCTCTTCCATTTCCTCCTTACCTATGTATGTATGCGATCTCTTTGCGCATATCTACCAGGTTGGGCAGTCAGGTCATGATTCCCGCTTAAAACATCTTATACACCTTCTATCCATCACGACATAGCACTTCAACTCTGCAAACCAACATGGCCAAAGTAACGTCGCTTTGCGCACTGCTTTGGCTGTCTCTGGCGCATTACATCATGGCTATTGAGCTGGATGTTAATTCCCCAGGTATGTCTGTGTCTCTCAAGGCCTTAGAGTTCTCGAAAGCCATGCTGACCGGCGCAGAATCTATCAAAAGGGCTGCCGCTGATGTTGCGTATGGCATGATGACCTACTACAAAGGAAACACGAGCGGCCAAATCCCAGGACTGTTGCCGGATCCGTATTATTGGTGGGAATGTGGTGCACTCATGGGCGCAATGGTGGACTACTGGCATTACACTGGGGATTCCTCCTACAACTCGGTCGTCTCACAGGCTCTACTCTTCCAGGTCGGTCCATACGACGACTACATGCCACCGAACGAAACCTTCACCATGGGTAACGATGATCAAGCTTTCTGGGGAATGGCGGCTCTATCCGCTGCCGAGACAAACTTCCCGAATCCTCCCGCTGACTCGCCTTCTTGGCTTTCCCTAGCCCAAGCTGTCTACAACGAACAGATTGCTCGATGGGATACAGACACTTGTGGAGGTGGACTTCGGTGGCAGGTTGAACCTGCGAATGGTGGCTATAATCTCAAGAACACCATTGCCAATGGCTGTCTCTTCAATATTGCGAGTCGACTGGCGAGGTACACGGACGATGACGAGTACGCACAATGGGCCGTTAAGATTTGGGACTGGTTATACTCTGTCCATCTGATTGATGACGACTACAACGTCTATGACAATTCCGACTCCAATCTCAACTGTTCGCAAGTCGATCACAACCAGTGGACTTACAATGCTGGAACTATGCTTATTGGGGCAGCTACTATGTATAACTACGTATGTACTTGATATCTGGAAACAGGTCGTTTGGCTTACTATCCTCCAGACTAATGGCGATGCTTTATGGGCAAACCGTACTTCTGGTCTCTTGACACGCATTTCCCAGATCTACTTTCCCAACGGTGCTATGACCGACATCTGCGAAGCTTCTAACGCTTGCAATGTCGATCAGCACTCCTTTAAAGCATATCTGTCTCGCTGGATGGCTGCAACGACTCAAATGGCGCCCTTCACCTACGACACAACCATTGCTCTTCTACGCTCCTCGGCTGAAGCTGCCGCGGCTCAATGCATAGGCTCAGTGTCAGGTATATCAGTTCCAAGTGGGCAAGTTTGCGGGTTGAAATGGAATGAGAATGGTACATGGGACGGAAGTAACGGTGTTGGTCAACAGATGGCAGCTATGGAAGTGATCCTTGGAACTCTGATCCAGCAATCCGGAGCACCTTTGACCAACAGTACTGGTGGAACAAGTGCTTCAGACCCCACCGCAGGCCATAATTCCTCCGCACTACCTGCTGCATTGCAGGTCACGCCAGCAACAAAGGCAGACAGAGGAGGTGCATGGTTTTTAACGAGCTTCATTCTCGCTTCTGGGTTGTGGACCATCTGGTTCATGCTCACGAGAACTTGGGAGGCAGAAGGTGCTAATGGGCCGACTATGGCTGGGAAACACAAGAGTAGCGACCGGAGCAGGTCTGTGTTGGTAAAGGGGAAACATAGGGAGCTTGGTGAGAAGCGGGAACGGGGAGGGGTATTGGGTGAAATCGACGAGGAGCACGTTGCAAGCCAAAGGGGCGTTGGTGCCTCAGATTTCTGAAGTCGACCTTTATCAATGCCTCTGCCGATAAAGCTTTTGCCGAAACATAATAACCGCACTGTTTCTATGTGAGGCATTTGTTATAAGTCAAATGAAGCGACACGTATATTCAACGAAGAGACTCAGAGTATCTCAAGAATTTTGGAGCCGCAGTCCTAAGCGGCGGTTTGCATCATCTATATGGCTGGATCTGCATGAACAGCACTCCCGAATAGGCAACGAAATAAAATTCAGCCGTAGTTTTGTTAGTGGAGAGAAATGAAGATGCGTAAGCAAGGGCAGTGACGAGTCATGAAGT
Source organism: Pezicula carpinea (assembly GCA_026119845.1). NCBI lineage: Eukaryota > Fungi > Ascomycota > Leotiomycetes > Helotiales > Dermateaceae > Pezicula > Pezicula carpinea. Next base: position 247,053 of record JALRMK010000005.1, on the reverse strand, counting down.
AATAGGGCAACTGTTGGCAATAGTCCAGAAAGTCAAGGAGAACCAAGGCAGCGATCGCATAGTTATAGGTTTACAGAATATGACCTCGCTGTGTCAGCCTTTTCAACGCTGCGCTTGTATTCCACGTTGCTGTCTGGTTATAAGTTAAGAGCCACTAACCTACCAAGCGAGTGTGCAGTTGCCTACCTAGAAAAGATACAATAGTGACTAAAGGAGAATTAGCTAAAGTAATTGTCTACTTGATTTTAATATATATCGAGGGTAGTAACCCCTGAAACGAGTATATAAAGTGCATAGAGCTTAGACTTAAAGAGACCTTTACAAGATCAGCTCGGTTGCGATCAGCCTTTACTATAAAGACGGTTAGTGACCTTGCCCACCTGCGCTATCTTAGAGGCTACTACGAAATGATAAAATCGTTGATAGTAGGCCACCATCTTTTTGTGCTCTGTTCACCAGAGAGCCCTAGCTTTATAATGGCTTCTAGTACTGAGCTAAGCTGTTGTACAACCTAGTGGAAATTTGGTCTTCTCGTTTGATGTCTATTAATTCGGCATGCCTATTACCAATCATGTGGTATTTGTAGAAAAGACAATAAAATACGAAGTATCTTTCGTGCTGACGATTGATAGCAATCCATTTACATATATTAGAGGTTACCATTGTGGCAGCCGTTGGCAGACGCTGAATTCGGATGTAACCGGTAATGTATTTGTGCTACGGCTAAAGTGTGAATTAATACTTAAGTGAGTTACATACTGTCCGTTTTAACTTAGGCTGTAGCTTTGGTATACTATTTAAGTATAATGACCAATGTTATATAGTAGTATAGGAGTCATTTTATAATTCAATTTGCCTTGAGTATAACTCGCCTTAGTAGGTAGTAGGGACGGGCTATGTTACTAACTAATAAGTGTAGCTATACTTAAGGCTGATAAAACATTGCAAATATGTAAGATAGAAGTTGTAGGTAGCAACGTAGATACTTTTACCTATTCTATGCGGCCATGCCTAAGAATCACCATTACAGCTATACTACCTACCTAGATAGGTATTTACACTTATCATTAACCGTGCCTGCTAACTAATCCCCCATTGTTAACCTCAGATTATATAAGAAGGTAATTGGCGCAGAAGCAACTGTCAATTACTATCCTAATTATTTCAACATTGTTGTCAACCAAGATGATTATATTGCGACTAGCTAGGTACACAAATAATGGCTAATCTTCCACAGCTACAACTAACCTGTCTGGCAACAGTCCCAAGAGAAAGTATACTCTAGCAGTGAAACGTAGCTCTAAAACAAGAATTTATATAACATCACCCTCTTCACTGTTATATAGTATATTGCGCAAAGATACAACCCTTAGAAATAATTAGTCCGGCATAATGGAAGAGGCAAAGGATAAGTTACCCTAAGGGCAGCCGCGACCAGCCTTATTCTGAATGCTACAACAATCCGCACTCTGTAACCAATATATTCAGCATAATATTCCCTAAATTCATCCACCTAGGGAAGTAGGAGACTTACACATTGGGCGGCAGTAACACCTTGGGCGGAACAGAAATCATTCTTATACGATTCCTTATTGCAAGGGTTCGATGTGAAAGCAAACCATGTACCTGGATGCTGGTTCTTGCAGCCGGTGTAACCATTATCTTTCCCACCCCAGCAACAATCTTGCGCCTTGGTGCACTGTGCAAGTACTCTTGTCAGGATACGCCATGAGCTGAAATTCATAGAAGGAGAAACGTACGGCGAAGGCCGAAGGAGTGAGGGCAAGCAGTGCTGCGGTGAATGTGAGAAGGGTAGAGAATTGCATTTTGTCGACTGAGCTTTTTCAAGAGGAATTCCTTGGAGAAGATAATTGTAGAAGAACTAGTGCTTTGCTCTAGATGTAGAGTGTAGTGTAAAGATGTTGCAAATGTAGGATATTCGACAGTCCTTTATTAATATCTTACAGGAGCTGCTCAAGGGAGATCTATACTGTTATTAGCAAGCGCAGTGTTGGCATGAGTGGGATAGATGATACGAACGTCTTTTGTTTTACTACAGTAATACGTTATAAGTTTCTTCATATCGTGTCGATTGTAGCACTGATCCAGTCAGACCTTGTTAACACCAATAATATATCGCTAATAATACACATATATTACTAGTATCAACACTCCCGTGTCTTCTAACCTTTTAAACCTTGCAAGAATTCGTATCAAAGGATTTCTACGAAGTATCTCCGTACTCGAAGCGGTAAAGAGTAGTTCGACTCGATAGTATAAGAAATAAGTGCCCACCTTATACGGAGTAGATTAATTACGTATGGATGTGTTGATCGAGGATCTGCTTAGAATTTTGCCTATAGATAACCTCAAGACTTACAACAGTGGAACCTAATTCATTTATACCTATTCCGTAGTCAACCTCGAAGTCGCACTCGAACTTCTCTTGACTGCTACAGTATGCCGAAAGTTACGTCTAAGCGAGGCCGAAGATTAAGAACTATAGGTGTTTCTAGTTAGTTGAGCCACATTCTTGACTAGTAGCAGGACTCTGTACAAAACAAGGGAGTTGTTATTTAGTATAGTTGAGTACTTAGGACTTGGCATTGTTTTAAGTTTATTTAAAAGAAGATCTCAGTGTAAGCATTAGAGAGTAACTTCTACTCTGACGAAATTTGCGAGCAACACCAAGTACCATACCGTGGCCACCTTGTTGCTATGTTAGTATTGCTAAGGGCTGGATAAAAACACTGAGGACATTAGTATCTATATACAGAGTGTTGAACTTGTGTAATATTTTTCATGTGATTCTTAGCATTTTGATAGACCTGTTCTTGGCATTTAGGTTATCTAACTTAATTGTTACGCTAGGCTTAGATGTCCTAAGATCTAAGTAGCTTTAGCTTTCTATACAAAGCTAACAGAGAAATAAGTAGCGGTAATCTAACAAAAACTACTTAACTTTAGTAGTCTAAATGGAAACCGCTTTTGTGTTCGGTAGTATAATCTAGGGATTTCGTTTTAGTAGGATTAGTGTCGAACGATACTAAGGAATTATAGCTGCGTTACAGTTGTACTTGAATTCCTTTGATCTTGAAAATGAACAACACTAGGTTATTTACAAGTAGGAAGTTGTCATTCAGTAGCAATCACAGCTGTTAAGTCGATAGAGGCAGTACGTAGGAACATCACAGGGTTAGAAGAAAAAAAAGACGTTAACATTCTCGCTTGACTTTGGTCAAACGTTATGTTGTAGACTTATTGGCCATTGACAAACGACAACAACCTTCGACCAACTCGATTTTCCAAGCCAATGCTCAAGGCATAACTAATATGATTATGCCCCTCCATAACCTCCAACAACGGCATCCGCTTCAACTTCTTCCGATACTTCTCAACAAACATGAGATTTCCGTCAACAATCTCATCTGGATCATACTCTCCAATCATAAAGAGCATCTTCGGATATTGCGCCACCACTTCCGCCTCACACAGATCGAATAAAGCAACCGACATCTTGCTCGAGATCTCTTCTTCTGACTCGGTCCCATGATATGCCATCATGTTCTTTCGTCTCCGCTCCAGCTTCAAATTATAGGTAAGAGGAACACTCTGGAAGACCATGCCACTGATGTGCTTCAGCAGGTCATTTTCATTCAAGAGACCAGTGAAGAGAGCCGTGCCGAGATGCGCACCACTCGCGCTTTGGGCCACGGGAAACAACCTGTCGCCATCTCCGCCATACGAGCCAATATTAGCTGTGAGCCAGGCAAGTGCAGCGGTGATATCTGCAGCTCCGTCGGGGAATCGTGCAGAAGGCAGGAGGCGGTACGTTGCCAGTACACCTATGCAGCCATTGGAAGCGAAAAAGTTTGCTTGTTGACAGATATCAGCGATAACACGTTGATCAGGATGATAAACTAACCAATGTTTCCGTGCATAGAAGCACTGATCGAGTTATCACCGCCCGTGAAGCCGCCGCCGTGAAAATAGATAACGACGGGGAGCCGGGAGCTTGCCGTCGCCGTTGCGGGTGCGTAAACCTGCGTGCGTATGCTTATGAGACTTTGAAGCCGAGAACTGGATGGGATTGTTTGGTTACCTACATCGAGGCGGTGACGCTCCTGGTTGCCGTATTGAATGTTCTTCTCTGCTTTGACAGTACTGCTGAATTGTGCGGCCTGCTCGGCGTGTAGTGGCTCGAAGAGATGCTCGAAATATTTATTGATGTCTAGCGTCCATATATTGCCAAACTGGCGAACGTGCTGGCTGCGTTCCATGATGCTGCGAAGTTTTCCAATGCGATATTGACACTTTGGAAATAAAAAGAAAACTGACAGGTATTTGTAGCTTAGAAGGGTCGAACTTGTTGAGATCGTACGGTAATACAGTACGCAAGTGCAAGCCCGGGATGATTCCGCAGTAATGGTGGCTCGCTTATCTTTGGTTCAATTGGAGCTGCTTGAATACAGGAGGCTCAATAGGGCCGAGAACGAGGTTTAAGTCACTTCTATTTTGCAATTGGTTTCTTTTCGTGCACATTTAAATGAGACAGTATCTCATGTAGAGCAAAAGTGATAGTCAAGTTCGTGATGTAGACTGTCATTTTCCACGACTAAGTACGAAACATGGATCTCAGCAGAGATCGGCATTTGCCCCAAAATACCCAAATTTTCCAGCATCAACTCATCTGAGACTATGAAGAGGTAAACTGACTCATTATCGTTGAGGTTGGCCATGTATTCATACCAGCTTGGAACTACAAATGTACCTGCTGGAGTCAGGACTGGTCGTGTATATAAACAAGCTAGCTACAATAGCCAGAATAGAGAAAACAAACAGCCTTTGAATCTTATATAAATTCCTTGCGGCGTTGACAAAATATGGCTATAGAGCGCCGGAACATATTTTTGACCTGTCCTGGATTTCTCGTTCTTGTCTTACACGTACTGAACATCCTTAGCTGCACAAGGATTCCCAAGAGACTAGCTACTACAATGCCCTCGAATTCCATGTCTGCCTGTAATACCGACAGTAGTAATACGCCTTCGCTGTACCCGAGTGAAAGCGACAGCTCCCACCCTGCATGATGGTAGATAGCGCAGATCCTATCCCCAAGATTCTCATCCTTTTGGACTAGTGTATAGCGTAAGAGACCATCTCTCGCGGGATGTATCTGCCACTCGAACTTTGCCGGTGTCTCGTTGTCTATCCTGGTAGTGGTCAAAGTGAAGTATGGATGACTGATTGTTTTACTTCCCCTAGGTGATTCAGGAATAGGGAAGGAGGTATCCATCTTGATCAGCAGCCCACCCGCTTCAATGTAGACTCTCGGTGTGTCATCAGTCTGATAAATAGAGGGAGCCGCTATTTTTCTATCCACTTCAGTGTTAGTATTTACAAAAGCAGGAACAGGAACATCTATGCCTACAATTGAATCTCGGAACCACACAACCCCAATTCTCGCTTGTTCAAGCAGATCTGAACACCACCGCCTTCCGTTCTATATATGTCGGTGAGGTAGGCGACCTGATCGTCCACATTATCCCCCCTCGGCTTTTCCATGACACCGAGCCGAGTTGTATATAGAGTAGAACCAAGCAGCGGCAAATCCCTTATAGCTTTGCGGTATCGATCTCCGGCCTCATATAGAGGCAAATGTGCTGTCTTGTTGTCATGCCGAGGGATGTATAGGACGCGCGAGAGGTAAGCGGGTGCTTGACATAGCTCGCGCCCGAGCTGGGTGTCAAAGTAGTTGACGGTCTGATTGGGAATTTCAGATGGCATGAGTGCTGAGTTGGTAATGCAGATATGAAAAGTTGCTTTTCGAGGTTAATATAGAGAGAAAGGAGATTTTAAGTTGTCAATGCAAGTGGAACACTTTTATGTTTCGCTAATGGAGTTGCAACTAGTATGATTCGAATCCAGAGTTACAGGATTTGTATCCAGAAGATTGTGCGCATGTGCTTGGATTTGTAAATGAGGAGGAACTATTTCAAATTCTTACCCTCCAACATAGCCCGGCTAGTCAAGTTGAGTCAAGATGAATGCTTCTGCCCGCATTACGATGCTATTCCACGAACAATCAGGTTCAACTGTTGTGGTCTCCCAAAGAAGTGATCTCGCTTGTGCCTTGATTACCAATGAAGCCCCTTTACCGACAGGTCGGAAAAGTAGCCTATTTGGGCCTACCGCGGATTTTGGTACTCGCCATACGAGGAGCCATTTGGCTTTTGTTATAGGGAACATGTCAATTCCAACTGTTGTGGTTCCCAAAAGAAGTGAGTTCACTTGTGCCTTGAAAATCAATAAAGCCCCTAGATCGAAAGGTCGGAAAACTAACTTATCTTGACCTACCACTACTTTGTGTAATACAAGGAGACATTATATGGCTTTTGTTATAGTGAAGATGTTGAATTTATCGTCTTGAACACATCGTTCATTCTGGTTCTCGGAAACCATTCACTCAACACAACTTGTCGTTCTCGCGGTTGCCCTGACATGGAAGAACCCCCCCTCCCATTCAGCACCCGACATGTGAGACTCATGGGTGTAACTTACTCCATGGGTGGATTCATTCATGGTTATGATACAAGTACAGATGACATCCTATCGTGGAGAGGTTCTCGAGTTGACAGAAGTCAGGCCGGATCTCAGGTTTTCTCGAGATGGACAGCTTTCAGCAGGCATTCGGTAGCTTCGACCCCACCACAGGCAAATATGGGTTTCCAACCGTTCGTTCAGAACTTATCGTAGGTTTGGTAAGATTACAGCTGGACAAAAGCACTTGGCTGATCGACAAGTTAGTTGAGTACTGCCACCCTCTTTGGAGCCATGGTTGTAGGTCCTTTCGCTGATAGACTTGGACGAAAGATGTCTCTTTTGCTGGCCTGTATTATGTACGGCATTGGCGCGGTTGTACAAATATGTTCCAGCATCAAGTGGTACCAGGTAGCATTAGGCCGTTTCATAGGAGGAATTGGTGTCGGAGCTCTGTCAATTCTTGTACCTCTGGCTACCCGTGTGAAATGACCTCTTGTTTGACTATACAGCATGCCTATTCGAACAATAGCCCTCGCTTAACTTTACCATTACTAGTGAAAGAAGCAATCCAGCATATGTTTCCTCACGAGATCACCTTCCTAAAATGGTTAGTCATAGAATTATCTACTGTTGATTACTACGGGAACTCTTTTCGAGAGCTACATCTAAACGCTTTTCAAAAAACACAAACCTTTTGAGCAGGGTTTCCCTACTTTAGTTCTATCGGGCTCTTCGAGGCGGACCTTACCAGAAGCGGTTAGATTCCCGACGAAAATGCCCTATCCTGCACATGCATATGATTAATCGACAACATGCAACAACAACACTGCTCTATAATCTCAACAACGCCGACGAACTGAGAGAGGGAAGGTCATTTCACCGTGCCTCTTTATAACGGTGCAAGAGTAATGACATCCTAGGCTAAGCTCGGAATTCTTGCCTTGTTCACGTCAATCAATCGGGCACCTCAAGGACCAAGGTCCTTAACTTAGAATGGCGAGGAAGGACCCCAACAGTACGCATGTACTGTCCTATGCAAACGCTCACAGCTAATCGTCTTCCTCTCCAAAGCATGGTATCTCTCATAACCCGATTACCGATTTTCCGTCCCCTAGAAGGACTATGACTGATCTGTTCGTCTATAGCAACACTTGTAGGCGGCGAAAGGTTAAATGTGAGAAGTTCTCCTAGAGTTTGATAGAAGTCAGCCCTCTGCTTGAGTTTTGGGTCCGGCGAACGCATGAACATATCACATACAGTAACATTTGCCACAGATGGATGGCTAATATACTTGAAACTGTAGGTGACGGTGCAACTCCCGATTGTATAAATTGCGTCAAGCTGCAACTGCAGTGTGAGAAACCAACCGTCGATTACCGCTTCTTGATCCATACTAATCACCCCTCCCTCCCTGACTGGCGTAAGTTTGCGAATCAATATCCAGACTCCAAGACTGTCACACTGCCCAGTGCTGACCAGAGTAGTACCACCACCATTGCCGACTCATTCGCGTAGAAATAATTCAGATGCTGCCGCTCCCGAGTTTGGAGACGCTGCAGATCTGCGGTTGCGACAGGCCGCCGAGCTGTCACAGCTGTCTCCTCGAGCCGCACTGGAGGACCCTGAAATTGCCCACTTTTTCTCTCACTACATCAGAACTATTGCTCCATGGTATGACCTGAACGATGCAACGAAAACTTTCAGCGTCGTCGTGACTTCCTCTGCTCTAGACCATTCTGTCCTATTTCGAGCCATCATCGCCTTGTCCAGCAGCCATTGGCTCAAGGTCATGGGCAGCTCGCAGGAGATCGCTTTCGTATTCTATGCGGCATGCGTCGAGGACCTCCTCAAAGCTTTGGACAATTCAGCAAACTTCCCTGGAGAGTATTTGGCGGCAGCAGCTTGCTTGTTGCAGTTGTACGAGATCCTGAATGGTAATAATTGTGTCCTTCCTTGCACCCTCCACACTGAATTGAGCTATCTCAAACCCCAGAGTTCTAATCTTTTCTATTCAGAAAGCAGACAGAGTCCCCCATGTCACCTTCTCGGTGCTTATTCGTTCTTGACTGCCATTCATGTCGACTTGTCGACCTGGAACCTGGCTCAGGCTGGGTTCTGGAACTATCTTCGGGAAGAGATCACCGTTGGCCTGGCCTCCAACGGACCAGTACGTATCGGAAAGGACTTCACCCACCTCCGAGATATGATAACTTGTGAAACCATTGGTGATGACGTGCGCGCGAACCTGATCACCTATATCCTGGCCCGCCTTGTGAACTTATATTTCACAGCCAGCGAGGCACGTGTTGAGGGCGGGCACCGTCACTGGATGGATGAATATCTTGCCACTTGGACGGACTTGAGGGCAGATCTTACGCTGTGGACTGAAAATCTCCCATCGACTTTCCAACCATTTTCCACGGCCCCCAAGCCTGGAAACATCTTCCCTTCGATATGGATGCTCAAACCCTGGCATGGTAAGATATGCACTACAAGCTGCCCAAATATGCCTCGATGTTGCCGACTAATGGTTTCGGGTCCAGTGAGTGCCTTGCAGTATGCTGCCACAGCAGAAATTCTGCTTGCTCTATCTTCGCCAGATCCACAAACAGAAAGTAGCGATCGGCCACTAGATCTGGTGCAGAAGCTCACGATACGAGTATGTGGAATGGCATTCACAAATGAAGACCTTGGAGCTACGCTCAACGGCTTTGGGCCTTTATTGTTTTGTAAGTCCCCATTTATTGATCCTGTGGCTTGCGTAAAGACAAAAGTAACTGACATGTTCATTACCATTTAGGTGGCCGGTATTTGATCGAAGATGATCATCGAGCTGCGCTTGAAACCATGCTTATTAACTTTGGCAAACCAACTGGCTACCCAATGGAACATAACATAAAACAACTGAAAGAATGGTGGGCACAGTCGAGCTTTGGTTGATCAAATATCGCTTGATTCGAATAAGGCCTGAGATCAAAATTCAGGATCGCTTGGAACAATGCGAAGAGGCTAGCCAACTTCTGACTGCTGTTATCCTGGAGTTGTCCCCTCGTATCTCTCCCGGTGATATCAGCAATTCCAGAAACTTAACTTGTTGCTTGTTGAAAGTGCTTTTCGCTATGTTGACAAGTAGGTTGGCGACTTGGAGTTCCTATAAGACTCTCTGGACGTGTAGATACGAGGGCCGCCATGTCCAAGCTTTAATTCTGCCTCATAGGCGAATCTTACTACGCACTTGGGTAGCAGTGCAATAAGTAGGAGTTCTTAGAATGCCGATATGCCAACCATCGACTGCTGTTGTTCCGCCTAGAGCGCTATGCACCGCGGAAGTTCGTACATACGCCTCCCCCTCCCCCATACACGATATAGTTGCAGACTAGCTTACTAAGCACCACTTGCCGTGGAAGCCAGGTTTTCTCCTTTGCCCGCTGCCTCTGCATTCCACAAGTAACATCTTCGTCAACACAAGGTGAGTATCTATCTTACACTGTTCTAAACATTTGCTCAGACCAATCACAGCCGCATTTTCGCAACATGTCTCTCCCCGAGCCGCCTGAGCAGCTGGTTCAATACCTGTCAAATGGCAAGGCCGTTTGTTTCGATCATCACCTTAGGCGATGCGATTGGTGCTGTGTAGATTTCGCATATGGGGATTCCGACGAAGATGGACCCTACGGCCCCTACAAGTCGATGAACAAGATGGGAGCCAAGGTTTGGCGTCAGATGGAGAGGACGAGCCAGATCGTGTGTTCGTGTTGGTAGGCTGCATGGCAAGATTCATCCCTCAATGGGACGAACAACTTCTGGGCCCAGCATCCACCATCAACATCAAGACAGATTACAAGAATCCTCCAAAGCCACTGCCACTTTCACGCGTCCATACACACTACTGTTCAACTTGTCAACTCATGTGGCTCGTTGGAGAGATAGGTGAGGCAGCAGCGATAAGTCATCCATCCCACCACAGCTATTCTCATATCTACGCCGGCACAAGCCGATCGCTACTTGTTTTCACCGACGGCGCATGCTCTGGCAACGGAACTCCAAATGCGCGTGGTGGATTTGGTGTTTTCTTTGGTCCCGGTTCCAGGTTCAATTGTACAGAGCGCCTCACAAACTCAGGAACTCCCACCAGCCAGAAAGCCGAACTCGCAGCTGTGGCTCGGGCCTTGGAGACTGTTCGATCCAAGGTCCTACCTGCGCGTCGAATCGTGGTCACAGAGGCTAAAGGTGGCCACGACCATCGTGCAGTTTCTGATGTCATGCGCCTAAGACTTGTCGTTGTCACTGACTCGAGTATGTACCTTCAAAGCCAATTTTACTTCTATGTTGTTGACTCTTTGGCACGCAGGTTACATTGTCGAAGGAATGTGCCAACACTTCTCGAACTGGAAGGAGGATAAGGAAGGTGTTCTCGTCAACAAGGCTGGTAAAGCCGTGGAAAATTCCGAGGCATTCTTACGATTGAAGAGCGAAGTCGAGAAGCTAAGCATGGTTGGAGTACAGGTTGTTTATTATCTCGTAGCGAGGGAGGAAAACAAGGACGCAGATATGCTTGCAAAGGGAAGCATTGCATGAAGTACATGGGGGGAACTTTTGCCGCGAGCAGAAAACGCGAGCAGGCGCTCACTGATGACGTTATGAAAACAGTTACCCCGACTCAGTGAAATTGTTTTTTCACTTGCTCTTTTTCGCTAGAATGTAACGTAAATCATGAAACATTCATATTTTCTAAGGGAAAGAAAGAAACTGCGCTTTTATGAATGAGAAGAGAGCATTCAATTTTATTGGGACTTTGAACATTTCAGGCTCGTATTTTAAATAATTCTCTCTAGGCAGGTATAACCATCAAGGTCCTTCAAAGCTTCGTGCACATCTGCCGTTTGACCAAGTCTTGAGCCAAGATATGGTAAAGAACGATACCTGCCCAATCGCATACACTCACAGGCTAAGGTAAATTGGGCGATCTCAATACGTTTAGCATAGACGTACCTCGAATCTTTCAAAAATAAAATTCTGGAAAAGAGTTCCTGGTTCTTGAAAAATTGAATTTGATAACTATGTACACCCGCTGGAATAACTTTCCTAGTATGATAGTATCGCACGGCTCACTCTTCGCAAGCAGCGTCATCCTCCCTGCAATTGAACAAGGGCTTTGCGTAAGCACTAACGCGGGTTATAAGGGCCAAAGTAACCCTAAGCACACTTCCATTATATCCAGCATATAATACCACACAACCATAGCCCCCAGCAGCACTTGCAGCGCAGTTTTCGGGCCCTTGTTCTGCCTTCGTCGATGCACTGGATTCGGCTTAGTCCCTGGAGCGATCCCCGCCGCAAGGCCGAATACCTGTCGTGTCTGTGGCGGTCTCGAAGGTACAGTACTTCCTTACTATCCTAGACCGGAATCCTACTCGAGTTAACTTCCGCGCGCTCGCTAAGCCTCGACGCATATGGCCCCTCGCTAAGGTACTATTTACGTACACCTTTATCACCACACCACCAGCACCTCTGCTTAACTACATAGCCTTAGTAGTCCTAAGCATAGGTGAAGGATTGGTCATGCATGGCAATGATAGCTCCATAGCGACGCCATTACTGCGCGATGAAACGTTTTACTGCTTTAGCCATTCCACGTATCACGGAGCTGGAGTCTATTAAGCTGTTCCATCAAAACTAACTTCCATTTGGAGTGTTCCGAGTATATCCCCGAACCTGGGTGCCATTCAGCAGAAATTGGACCGGGAAATGTCTACAAGAGCACACACGACAGAAGAAGAACGGGCTTCTTGTGCTGGATGTCGGGAGGGCTGCCCAGTATGCTTCGGTCTCTTCATGCGAGATCCTCCCCATGGCTTGTCCCGAGATAAGCCAACTTGTCGACAACAGCTAATCACCACAATCCTAAGCACTCTTCAGAAGAGAGAGCATTGTATTCCATACACAGACTTAAAACAGACTTTCAAGGATGCAATTCGAGTGGCCCGAGCCATCGGACTTCGATATCTCTGGATTGACTCTCTATGCATCATGCAAGATGACGAGCAGGATTGGCAAAGGGAATCCTCCCAGATGGCCTCGATATATGGTAATGCGTACATCACCATTTCTAGTACAGGGGCAAAAGATAACGATATTGGATTCCTGTCGAAGAGAGATTATCATCACCTCACTTACCACAGTCGGTACGGCGAAGCATTTCCCATCACTGTCCGTGAGAAGATAATACATCTATATCCAGATGCCGAGGCTAAACAGAACATGCGACCTCAGTTCAGATATCCTCTATTAAGACGAGCTTGGTGTTTTCAGGAACGGTTACTGTCTCCTAGGATCCTTCATTTTCTCCCCTCTGAAGCTGTTTTTGAGTGTCGAGAAGGTTGTCAGTGCGAGTGTGGAACATATCCTGAAGAGAATCAGTCTATTAAACATCTGTTCGAGGATTCATCGAAAGGTATGTAACTGTAGGACTGAGTTATTAGTAGTCGTATCATAATAATACGTTGCAAGCTTGCAGTTTCTGACTGGCGAGCAGGAATCATACCCATAGAGATCCGAGGCCTTCCACCAAAATTGCAGCAATGGTTCACGTTGGTAAAAGACTACAGTAGCATGCAGCTAACATTTGATCGGGACACATTACCTGCTCTCTCGGGAATTGCGGACAAGTTAAAGGACGAACGTACAGGCGACTATCTTGCTGGTCTCTGGAAAAATGATCTTGCATTTCAATTACTCTGGGCTCGGCCTAATTCCTGGGGGATATGATAGACCTGATATCTACACGGCACCTTCCTGGTCTTGGGCCCGTGTCTGTGGACCGATCGACTATGTCCATGAGCGCGGCGAGGGAAGAGAAGAGGAAGATCCTATTGTGGAGGTTCTTGAGGTGCAAGTCGACCTCAAAGGCGAAGATTCTATGGGCGAAGTCATGGAGGGATACCTGAAGCTGAGAGGGCCACACCGCACGGTAATGATTCGGAAATCTGATGAATATGAATTGATGTGGGTTCTTAACATAGAAGGGCAAGTCTTCCTGGATATCAACGATGTCAAAGATGTTAGTGTAGGCGGTACGGTTCATCTTCTCAATATTTGTACGAATCGGTGTGCCAGCCATAAAGATCAGAGGACGAGTTCGCTCATACTGAAATATAATGAGCAAACTGGAAAATATGCGCGAATTGGCTTGTTTAAGCACATGAATTGTAGCACTGAATTTTGGGAAACCAGGGAGGTGGTATTGTATGAGGCCATTGATACCCTCATTTCATTAACTTAGACAAAGAGGATATAACCCCCCAAATAGACCACCCACCGAGATGAATCTTGCAATGCGCAACTTTGCAACTAGACTTTCTTATAATGAGGGACTCATTCAAAGGGTAACGATTCTCGAGCGGCACCTTAGCCTCTTTAACATATGCCGCATCCTTCCACTCCCTATGCATTATTTCTTGCATCCCTCCAATGTTGGTTCTAGTTGGCCGGAAAACAGCCCCCGAGTTACGCCTAGCATTTATCAGGACGAAATATCTCAATGGGCCGGGCAAGGCTGTTGGCCAGCTGTTTTATTTAGGACCTCGAAGAAGTTGATGTCAGAAATACAGCTGGACTTGGAAGATATATCGGGGCCCTACCTATGGCATTCATTGCTGATTTCAACCGCTTGTTTGAGGACGCACGGTGAACTATTTCTACTTTGAAGGGAGCCCGCGAGGTTGCTTCAGCATTAAAGGTCACATTGGGGGTTTAGCCCTGAAGTATATATGTACAATTGCATAAGCTCGAGAAAAACCACGGAGGAATTGTTGCTGACTGAAACTAGGGAGAACTCGTCTAATACGTGTACGAACTATGCTTTTGGGCAGGAACCCAGATTCTAGTTCTAGATGTCCAAGCTGGCTTCTTTGCTGATCATCGTCGACGTCGACGGTCTTCAACTTGAGTTGCTTGTTTAGCTACCAAAGTGAAGCATGCAATGAATGCTAAGCCAGCCCTGCACAAAGCCTTTTGTTTTCTCTTTGAATTCAGTCTCAGGGCTTTCTTTAAACACCTCTATTAGACCAGGAGTACACTACGCCAAAGTTAGAGTTTCGTCAGGGAAGAATGTTTAGGACTGTAGCCTTACGCATTTACACATCCATCATTCTCGCAATTATTGGTAATTTGCGCCCATCTGCCCCAAACCACCTTTCCACCTGCGGTAACCAAGCCTAGCTCGCTGACATTCACCTCAATGATTGTACCCTTAGTCAGGACCCCTGGATAGTGTTAGAATATGATCAGGCTTCGCAGATCTGTGTGCTGACCTAGTTGTGTATACATTGGGTTTTGAGGGTTCTTTTTAACGCTGATGATAGGTAACTGAACGGTCACGCCTAATTCCGGATGCTGAATTGAGGTTTAGTAGGAGAATGATAAAGGCAGAAGTCCCAAACTCACGGTAACGTTTGCCTTTTTATATCTAAGACCCATGGGACGGATAAATCTCTCATACTTCACCGGGCGCCTCGTAAAGTCTGGGCCTACGAAAGTCGGCTTGGTTATCATACGCTTCCATCCTAAGGTTCGTTAGCAATTGTTCTTGTTTTTCGTAAAATGAGAGATTAGAGATACCTTTCTTAGCAGTCTTCTTCCCGGTCTTGACCACTTTGAACATCTCATTTTCCGCAATTCCTCTCACACTGGGCAGTGGCACAGAAAACTTGGCTGCCTTTTCATTCCGCTTGTTCTTTACTAGTAGAGGTCAGTAAGCGTACCATGGAGCCAAAGCCAGTGTTCGACGTACTCGCGCTGCTCAGAGCCTTCGCATTTGTAGGATTGGATCTGTCGAGAAGATATTGTGGGAGAGGAGTGGTCGAAGGTTCATTGGGTGCAGAAGACTTGACATTTCGCTCTTCGTGTGCCTTGATCTGCTTTTTCATCTGTATCTTCTCATGATGTCTCTTCTTCTGGTAAAGCTTGGCACGTAGGCCGGTCAACTTTTGGGCATTCTCCGACTCCTTGTGGCCTTCTCTAGCTTGTCTCTTGCGTGTTCTCTCCTCGTGATCCAGCTTGCATCGTCCGTTAGTCCGTGACCGTAAGGGTTGGAGGAGATTGAGGAAGGATCATACTCTTCTCCCGTGGAGTTTCCTCCATCTTTCCATGCTATTTGATGATCAGCACGATGCGTCGAAGAGGCAGATTAACGGGTGCTTACTATTCATTCTGCGGCATTGTAGAGAATTGCTGTCGAGCGACGAGATGGTTGGAGAGGTGGTTGGAGAGGTGGTTGACCTCGGAATTGCACCTGGTGCGATAAAAGTTTGCGGCTTATCGCAAGGACTGAGGTTCACGTTATCAGCGTCGATTGGCACCTCAGGCTACCAGTATTTGTGCCTTATGAGGCACTGATTTCTTGAGTCACGTGAATCCACTGGCACTGCCAAGACAGTACCAGTCTTCAGATGCAGGGACATAGCCGAGAACAAAACGTTTAGGGCCTAGAGAAAACAATTGACTAAATAAATAAGTATTAAATATAACTATTTAAAATCTTGTGAAATCAATTAATGTCATTTTAAATTAGAAGTATATAATTTTGTTGAAACTTTGTTGAAATTTCTTAGGCATTTTAGGGGGTGTTTTAGTAGGGTAGAGTGTGCCTTAAATCGGCCGCTTTTTTCTTGACCGTAGAGCTAGATTAAGAAATTGTACGAAAATGTGTAGAAAGGATGTATTTCAACCGGTTACTTAGCTACACATAGGTTGTAGATAAAGATACCTCAAGAAAGGCAGCAATGTAAGCGTACCTTGCGTAGGTAGGTATCTAGGAAATCGTAAATTACTTCGACTTACCTCTGCTGTACTTATCTTTATCTACTCCTATTCACTACCTAGGTACCTAGGTAGTCTTCAACCCATTTTTAATGGGTGTATATCGGCTTACTTGAGTGCTAATCTTACAAAAAGCAGATTTCTATTTTGATTTTTGACATAACCCACAGATGCTTTTATTCACCCCAATCATCGTAACTGGGTCTACGCTTTGTTATTTACCTTGCCTAGGTACACTTTACGAAACCAAAGCCAAACCACCAGAACCTTCCATTACTATCTAGATCTACCCAGTAACAGCCTCACGACCAGCAATGAATCCCAATAACCATGCAGCCTTGAAGCATCCAAGCTTTCAGGTTTCAAATGGGACCCAGCTCTGCGAATAAAACATAACCAGCGGTTTCTGCGAACCCTAGCTTCCAAGTCAATTACGATATTCCAACAACAATACTGTACCTCACCCTCATCTCGCCTCTCGTTTGGTGACGCCAACATGGTTTACATCATGAAAATCTACGTAGATGGAGGATGTCGAGGCAACGGACAACATGGATCCATCGGCGCCGCAGCCGCCTTTTTCAAATACAGACACGGCTACAGCCGACGCAAGTGGACGAGAGTCTTACCCCCCGACCCTCGCCCAACCAACCAAAGAGCAGAAATCACGGCCATTATAATAGCACTGGAATAAGCGCTTGAAAAGCATGAGAACCTCAAAACCAACCCGCAGCTGAAGGTGACGATCTACTCGGATTCCAAATACGCGATTGGGTGTATGACGGAGTGGATGGACAGGTGGTCGAGGAATGGATGGAGAAATGCTGCGGGTAAAGAGGTTGCGAATCGGGATCTTATTCAGGAAGCTTCGTGTCTGGATGATCGGTTGAGTGAGGAGGGGTCTGTGAAATATGTTTGGATTCCTAGGGAGAAGAACTCGGTAGCAGATAGGTGTTGCAATGAGGTTATGGATCGGGACTCTGATAGCAGTTCCTAATCCCAAAGGAGCGTGGAGCCCTTTGCGAGCACGGTGGATAAGGGGACCTGGAACGCCTATACTAGCATCACTGCGACTCTTCCCCAGATGTCGTTCTCACCTGCTGTCATATTGGCTCGAACCCGTCGCGCAAAGGCTAGGCTGGATGTATTCATTTATCAAGCTATTGTACGTGGATGAGCTTTGGCTTAGATTGCATAAAATATGTCACAGAATTGAGGTTGAATTGATCCATCAACGTCATGCTGTCTTTCCTACAAGCGACTCTACAGACTAAACAAGAACAGATTTGCTCCTCGAGCTGCATTTCAGGACACTCAGCTTATACACAGGAACGTATATCCACAGCTCAGGTTAAAGAGGCGGTTAAACCAAGGGAATTTCAACTTTAAGTATTTATATATATCCCCTTCCTCGTTACCTACTATTTTATATGCACAGAGATCTGATCTCTGAGAATTAGGCCTCTAAGAAGTGTATGAGTCTTGTCGTGCCTGTCAAATCCTAGTGGTCTAAGCTAATGGTAGGTAACGATGTAGGAGATAGGGGCCTGAGAAGAGGCGGGTATTATAAGCGAGGTATAAGCGGTAAGGTATTACAGATTCACAAATTCCATACTTGTGCTATACTCTATAATCTGCAGTATTGCGTGTCTTTCTTGCGGTATTTATCTGAGGTGGTTTTGAAACAGCCAAAAATATTACGCAATTCGCTATTTTCTACCTTCAGTTTTTAAAAGGAAAAATAATTAGCGCTTAGGCAAGGGGACTAAATGGCGATCAGACTCTAGATTGACAAGGCCCTCTCGTACTACAGCATTGAAATACTGGTAGAAGGAGTACGCTCGTGCCGTAGAGGCCGATCGACTATTATTGCTGCATACATGCTCACTCAACTCAGACTTTGTCAACTTCAACGACGGTCATCTTGCGGAAGAGATAGCTGCTCCTTACGGCGAATTTATCCTTTATATTCTAGTTTATACTAACTTGAATACAATGCGAGCCCAATGTAATACGAGCATATTCAATTTTCCGGGGAAGTGAAGATCTAATCGGACTCACTGTCACTGCCACTTTCCGATTGTGAACCGTCAATATCCATTTCATCATCACTTCCCTCATCACTCTCATCCTCACCCTCACCCTTGTCGTCAGGAAGAAGACCGTAGTCCTCTTCGAAGTCGGCTAGAGCCTTGACTTGGGTTTTGAAGCCTGATTCCGAGAAACCTTTTGTGATTGCCTGCGATTCAAGTCATTAGTAACATTTCTCATAAGACAAAATATTACCTTTAATGAAATCGTGGAGTGGAGAAAGGCATTTACCTCTTTAGTCGCAGGCGAGCAAGTAACAACCACATTCGCAGTCCCCGGTACGAAAGCAGGTAGCAGTACATTCTTCATCACATCCTTGATTTGCTGTACGTCAACCTTCCTCACTTCCTTCAACATCCGCTCGTTGTACTCTGGATCCAAACCCCTCAGAACGCCATTAATGAAGTTCAATTGGCCCGCCGCGGCCATAGTCGGTTGCTCATCAGCCATCATGACGACGATGCCACTAATGGCTCCTTCGAGAGCAGGTTCGGAGAACGCCTCTTTGCCATTGATGAAGTCCTCGACAATTTTCTTAGCGGCTACAAAAGCGCGGTAGGCATCGGGGGAGCGGTAGACTTTGAATTGAACAAAGCCTGCTTCGGGGTCCCGGCTAAAAGATGCACCATATGCTAGACCTGTTCCCCGAACGGCAGTCCAGAGGGGTCCTTCGACGGCTTCAAGGAAGGAGATGGCAACCATGAGGGCGGGAAGAAGGGGGTCGTCGTAAGAGGTAGGACCTGCAGCGGAGGACATGCAGAAGGAAGAGTCGACGGTTTGCATTGGGACTATGACTGCACCGTAGGAGCCTGGGTTCCTGCCCTCCTCGCTGAGGCGGGAGACCTGTTTGATGATTGGGAGGAGGGGTTTGGAGGTGTCGAGAATGCTGGTTAGTGGTTCCCAGGCCTTGACGGGATCTGGGAGGGTTTCGACATTAGCGATGACAAGAGCGCGCATGTTATGGTGTTTAAAGAGTGCCGAGCGAATTTCTTCCAAGCGGGAGATCACAATGGAGGGATCTCTAGCAAAGAGTTTCTTCAATCGCTTCATGTAAACTGATTTAACAAGGGTCCCGCGGGCCTTTGCGATGGATTCTTTGTCAAGGTGAATCATCGCATCGACTGCATACATCATGGTGTTACCGCTACGCTTGGAGTCTGGGATGTCAGCGAGAATCTTTGTGAGTCCTGCCTTGAGTCTGGTTTCGTCAAAAACACTGTCAAACATCATGGTGCGAATCCATTCTATCGAGTCGGCGTACTTGTCTGGCTCGACTTGGAATTGTATTACAACGCCTTCCGAATCTCCGATACGCCCTCCTCCTCCTAGGGAGTAGCTGATTGTATCTTGCTCCAACTCCGTAACGACCTGCTCAAAGCCAATGGTCTTTCCAGCACGTTTGATAGGAGTGTTGAAGAAATTATCCATAAAGAGTGGGAGCATTGGCTTTAGCTCAAGAGGTAGTTCAGCTGTTCCACAAAGGAGTGAGACGTGAACAAAGTTGGTAGGTACATGCTCGAACTGCAAGAATAATGGCGCAGAGGAGTTAGAAGAATCGATATGCTTTTGGATCTTGTTCGATGGAATGCCGAGCTCCTTTGCGAGTCCTGTTCGTGCGGTTGTTGATTTGATGAAATGGATAGAGTCAACCCCGGGCACAGGCCATTGTTGGAGGAGCGAGTCCGGAATCTCAACATCATTCTTTTCAATAGCATCTTTGAGCTTCTTGGCCAACTTTTCAAGTCCTTCTGAGCCGAGCTTTGCTTTCCTTTCAGCAATTCGTTCCTCTTCCTTTTTCTTGGTCTTTTCCGCCTCATCTTTAGAAGGGGTTCCTAGAATGGAGACGTGTGGGGCGTCGACAATCCACTTCTTCAAGAAAGCCCTCCAGTCTTCGTCAGACCATTTCTCAAGGATTTCATACTCCTTGATTGTTCCAAGGTCCTTCAGTGTCGAGCCATCTCTATTTCCGAAAAGATGGTCATTGATAATACCGGTGGCATAAAAACTGCTGGAGCTCTCCGCTTGGAACTTTAATTGTCTACGTTCTCGATTTAAGCAGTCCCGCATATATTTCATGTCCAGGGGTTTAGAAGCTACCTCGGTCAGAAGTTCGAAAAGGCGTGCTTCAACATGAGCAAGCTTTTCGGTAGCAACACCGGTTGGTTGAAACCAGATCACAGTGCTCGGTCTTGAGTCCCACCAGTATCCAATGGAACTGGCAAGTTCCTCTTTTTCGACCATGACATTCTCGAGAATTGAGATTGAAGATCCTGCAAGGTAAGTAAGAAGTACATTAAGAGCTCCAGTCAACACAGGATCATTACAATCCGGCCCGAACATCCCAATAAGAATCTCCCCAGTGGATTCATCCTCCTCTGGGAACGTAACTTCCCGAATGACAGTCTCCTCGAGCGGTGGTGCTTGTGCCGATTCTACCCAGGGTCTAAGATATGTTAGCATAGGGCTTCAATTGAAACAGATGCAAACTTACCGTTTGAAAGGAGCATTTGGTGGCGGAATGTCATCAATTATGCTATCCTCAAAGTCCTCCAAGATGTTGAAGAGCTGACGATGATCTATTTCTCCTATAAGGACAAGACAGAGATTCTTTGGTTGATACATCTCTCGATGAAAAGCCCGAATTTGGTCAGTTGTCAAGACACGCAATTGCTCCATAAGACCACCTGTCTCATATCTGAATCCAATCTCAGGAGGATACAATAGTTGACGAGCTTTTATGTCCATGATTTCCCCGCCCGTGTTCTGCACACCCTGCATCTCAGAATACACAACACCAGCATCATTACCTTCACCATCAATGTGATGAACTTCAGTATAGCAACCTTCGTCAGTGATTGTGGGCAATATGACATGCTCGAGGTAAACTGGTAAGATCTGAGCAAATCCTTCCCAACCAGCAGTATCAAGAGTGTACGCAGTATGGTCTGTTGCAGTCCATGCATTGGTATTTGAATACGCTCTAGTTGCAAGCTTATCGAGAATTCCCTTGTACTGGTAGCTTCTGGAACCCATAAATACCAGATGTTCCAGTGTATGAGGGGAGCCAGAATTGTCAAAGATCTCAGTTGCCAAGGCAAAGTACCCACTCACTTTGGGCCCTTCTTGGTCCACAATGACCACATACATACCAGTCCTCTCCGAGACATGCTGGGAGATGGTTGCTGGTGAATAGTCTGTCTTGAACTCTTGGATTGTCCGGAAATGAGTCTTCCTCGCCTGACTAGGCATCCTGAGACTTGATATAGCTGGGCGCCTGCAAAGAGCGTCAGCGGGCACTAAAAGATAAATGCATACTGTCAAAAAGATATGCATCTTGTAAACTTGAAAATTAACAAGGATGGGAGAAAGCTCTTGCGTAGTGTATACGAGCGAGATCTTAGTCAACAAAATTTTTTGCTACCAAGAAAAGCAGCTGTGACCCAGTATGCTCTGGTGCTGACCACTTGAGTCGAACATGATTAGCCTTCTATGATTCCAAGCGATCCCAACTCCGGACGTAAGAATCTTCAATCGTACCAGCCTCTATCCAACATCTGGTAGATCATCACTGCTACTAGAGGTAGCACCACGGCAATTATCATGGATCGAGGGACCGACAGATAGCTTGCCATGATGGCTGCAGGTATCCAGAGCAGTGCAGAGCGTCGGGCATGGGTAGGTGTGAGAGTAGAAACAGAGACTGAAAGAAACATAAAAAGACGCCAAGTCAAACATGTGTAGCTAAGGTAGTTGACAAGTAAGGCTGTATGTAGGCTGTACCATACCTTAACGTATTTTCTGCAAGTCCTGACCACCACCAATAATGATGCAGCCACAAACGAGGGGAAGAAGCTCGCCACGTAGCGCCGTTCAGGTCTTGAATCTTGAGAAAGCACGTGGCTCTGGGTATTGATGCCTGCAGTCGAGGGAGTACTATGGCGGACGAGAAGTTTGCAGCGAATTTAGAAGAGAATTGAGGTTGTCGATGCTGGAGACTGGACACCGAACAAGTAGAGAGGGAGGGAAGATTCGAAGAAAGAATGAGAGACAATAGTAAAGCGAGAAATCCACGTGATTAGATGGATACCAATGAAAGCGCAAGCGCGGCCGCAACCAGGCCCGCGTCAAGATTAGCCGCCAAAAGCCGAAGTTGAACCGCAGGCGCGTCATTCATTGTAAAGTGTGAGCGTGGATTGTCGTCCCTGAGTCCCTCTACCTACCTTAGGACTCTTAGCTACGGTCAGAAAGCAACTTTCATTTCCTCCGAGAACGTCCAAACGATATGCCTCCACTGTCCATTAATTCCGACGAGTTTTCACAGCTAATCTGCCATTAATTAATCACCCTCGCATCGCTTCATCCTGGTCAACATGTCTTCAATATCCAACAACCAGAACCCACTTGGCACAACATTGGTTGAATATGCTCGAGATGGAAAGTTCCCAGAAAATGAAGCTGACTCTTCAGCTCGTACGGACGGTGCTGCCTTGAAAGGAGCTTTGGAGGCTGTGAGAGACGCCAAGTTGGATGTTGAGGTACGCTTGAAGCAATCGCCAACCTCAAAACTTGCAGAACGTCCTGGACAGGTGGCAGGAAACGGAAATTGAGATGCTGACTTTATAAATCACATAGGGAACGGTCCGGTCAATAAGCCAAGGCTGTGATTCCGATGTTGACGAGTGGATCAATACTGCCCGTGGCATTCAAGACGAGGCCGACAAGAACAAAAGCCTTTCAAGCCGAATTATACGTGAAGATGAAGCTGGTGAAAAGCTATTTGAAGAACTCAGAGATAAAGAAACTTTTTGGGAATTCTTGAAGAAAGAGCTCTCATACAAGCAACGCCTTTTGAAAGAGCTGAAAGCCATACGATCTGCAAAAGGCTTTTTGGACGAGGTGGAAGGTTTAGTGACTGTGAATATTGTACTGGCTCTGGAGAAAGAAGATAGTAAGAAGGACTTGGCTGTCATTCATTCAAGGATGTATTACTGACTGTATAATCAGGCGCGAAAAGAATCATTCAAGCCCTAACGATAGACGGCACTGCACGAGCCAAAGGTCTTCTTGAAACCCGCCAGGCACAAGTTCACAAACAGTTACAGGAGATTCTTCGGGAAACTTGGAATAGTTTAGTGCTGATCAATTCGAATGAGGGGACTGTTCAGATTTTGGAAAGTACTCTAGGGAAGAGCCAGGAGGAGGGAAATGCTCTTGGACGGACCGTAATTGCGTTGAAAAAATACGGACAGCTCCAGTCCCTAGCAGAAGCATTCTGGCACGAGCTGGATGATGCCATTGTTAAGCCTCGCACCGACCTTCGACGTCCTGAAGGAGTAGCCTCGATAGAGATTGAAGGCGTGAGTACCACACTCCTGTGATGATACCCACATGCTAACGATACAAAGACCTCTCTACGTACTGGTAAAGACGATAAGGACCGTCAAATCAAATCGCTGTTCCAGGATATTACGACTATCATCCAATTTCTCAACGGCAGACTCCCCCAGGACTTCGTCAAGACTTTATCGACTGTCATGATGCCGCAGCTGTCCACACGGATTGAGGACGATTGGTTAAACTCTTGCATACCTTCATCGCTGGAGGCAATGAATGACTACCAGGAGGCTTTAAATTATGCTACGAACTTTGCTGAAACTCTGGAGGAGATGGGATGGTCAGGTTCGGAAAAGTTTAGAAATTGGGTTGAATCAGTGTCCCGGAACTGGCTTCAGAAAAGAAGAGATGATGCTTTGGACTACATCCGCACTCACCTCTCTGCCGGTATTGGTACCACTGAAAAGGTCACGCACACTGAAAAAGGCATGTTATCTAAGAACGAGAGCCTCAATACTGTATTGCAAGAGCATGGCAATTCCACCACGAATCAAGAAGAGGAAGAAATTGATAATGCATGGGGCTGGGGTGACGAAGCCGCAGGGGAGAGACGAGCCAGTATCGTTTCACTAGGTCGCCACGAAGAGAGATCTCTTAGTCCAGGGCGCCACTCACCCATTGAAGCCGAAAGAGCCAGCAGAGTAATGACTTCAGATAACAGCAGAATGCTGGTCATGGAACCTTCGGAACTATCCAACGAAGACGATACATCTGCTTGGGATGAGGACTGGGCCTTTGAGGATGAGGCTGACCCAATTCCAAGCCACCTGCCCGCAGATCCCAATGGCGCAGAAGTGGTATTGTCGGAGATCTTCACAATATCATCTAATCCTCAGCATGTCCTCAAGATGGTCTATGAGGTTCTTGAAGATGCCGTTACGCTATCACAGGAAGCGTATGTAAATGTCACAATATCTTGTATATTGCTAACAGATTATGCTAGATCCGCAAAGCTACCGGTTGCCGCTGCAGCTGCAGGACTCTTCGGCGCTCCAAACCTCATATTGGCAATGTA
Organism: Pezicula carpinea; assembly: GCA_026119845.1. Lineage (NCBI taxonomy): Eukaryota > Fungi > Ascomycota > Leotiomycetes > Helotiales > Dermateaceae > Pezicula > Pezicula carpinea. The sequence goes on along the minus strand of JALRMK010000005.1, from coordinate 222,191 downwards.
TCGAGCCGTTGCTCCATACTATTATTGTAGCGATCCTCGCGGCAATATGTAAGAACAGAACTCCTGCCCAGCAAGACTCTTGACTAATATCTTCGAAGGTTTCTCTACAACGATATATTACACATTGCCGATCAACTTGAAGACTACATTATCAAGTGGGACCAGCGTGAAGACCTAACATTGAAAATTCGTAAGAAACTGAGGCTGGAACCGGAGATAAAAACCTTGCGGATGTTCGGCAAGATCGCGTATGTCTCAGAAATGGATACCCAGAAGACAATCATCACCGATCGACTTGGTGGTAAGAGTTCCAGTCCTTCATTTTCCCGACTCATTTCTGTCATTAATTCGACCCAGCAGCTGCTAACAATTGTTAGGTGTCCAAAACTTCTTACAGTCGGTGGCAGGAAACGGAGATTTGCCACCGGATGTTCTTGAGAGAACCCAAGCAGTAATTGCTCACATTCGAAAACAAGCGGAGCTCTGGAAAGCCATTCTTTCACATTCTGCCTGGACGCAAGCAGTCGGTGCTCTTATCAGTACCATTGCGGCGAAACTCATCATTGACGCCGGAGATTTAGAAGCCATCTCTGCCGATGGAGCCTACAAGACAGCTGAGCTCGTTACTGAGGTATTGGGTTTAGATGACCTCTTTAGAGTGAAGGACTCTCCAACTTCAGCAGCTCTCTATGTCCATAACTGGCTCCAGTTAGAGTTCTTCAACCAGATACTGCAAAGTAACATGGCCGACGTTCGTATGCTGTGGTTTGAGAGCGATCTCAGTTTATATTTTACAGCTGATCAGGTTGTGAACTTTATAAATATCAGCTGGGAACCGAGCATCAACAGCAGGTCGCTAATAAGGGATATCAAAAATACCCCGAACCCTAAAAAGCCACTGGAAGATTCCAAGAAAGAGTCAAATGGCACACCACGAAGAACGCGGAAAACCCTCAAAGCAGCCTTGAGGAATAGTCGCGAACCTGCTGAAACCAGTGATGAAGTGTATGAATAGAATAGGCAACCGGAAGGCTTTAGGGATTGGGGGCTGATGAGCATACGATAGCATAGCATAGCGTTTTAAGAAAATAATGATACCCTCTTTCATACCCTATCTCTTAATACTGGCGACGCATAAATTAAAAACGCGTTAAAAGCGATTTATCATTTTGTTGCATTGCCGGCTTGAAACCCCACTCTCTTGCTGCCTATAACGATGAGATGGGTTTCTGCGAAGTAGTGATTTGGGATGAATCAATTGAAGGTTACGTTCCTGGACTATACTATACACTAAGAAGATAAGCAAGATTGGTTAAGTTTACTGCCCTGCAGAGCTCATATGTTTTGTCGCTTGAACTTGCGTATCATACAGACCCTTCTCGTGTCAATCTTGCGAGAAACGTAACCTGGCCAACAAGTTCGTCCGAGTTGTCGAGCACATATGGCTGGCTGTCTGGTTGGCCGGCAAGAAAATGCACGAGAGGCTTTATATTGTACACCATGGATAGTGGGATGCAGATGCTACCATTGCTGGGTACGGAGCACGCAATATGAGGAGTTCTTGACGTCATGACGTGATAAATCCCCAGTACCAGCCTGATAATGATTTAAATCATCGTGGAGTTCTTCATTTGAGAATTTCCTGCGTCAGATCATGTTGGCAAATGTCCTGCTTGTCACGAAACTCAACCTGTAATAATGGGTGATACCAACTCCTCAACTGAGGCGCCTAAGCCGAAGAAGTAAATCCTCCTCAATGCTTTTGATATGTCGACTGTGGGACACTTGTCCCCAGGTCAATGGAAGGTGTCTCAACTCTTTTTACTTTGGGAGCTTCTACTGATAGCCATAGAACCCAAAAGATCGCTCTGCAACGAAGCGGAGCCTTGACTATTGGATAGATCTTGCCAAACTGCTCGAGAAAGGCAATATCAATGTATGCAGAATTCTTCTACACTGTTTGAAGGTCTTAAAATACTGCTTCCCATGGCGACAGTGCAGGGTTTTAAGTCCACAATGTATCTTGATACTTCCGTATAAAGATTGCCCTATAAGCGATGCTGACGATGAGATCTTGAAGGCGCTCTTCCTTGCGGACACTTATGGTGGGTATGACACGTATGAAAATAGTTTGGATAACTGTATCCGAAGAGCCGCTCAATGGCCGATGACAGACCCAACAATTGTGAGTTGACGAGAGAAAAGAAGCCATGAAAGAGTGGATATGGGTGAAAGTGAAAAGTGCTAATTAAGCCAGCCCATTTCCGCAATGGCAGCTGTTACGACAAACTTGGCTTTTGGAATCACTGCTTCGACGTCTTTTGAACAACCGTTCCTTCTAGCAAAGAGGTTCTCGACTCTAGATCATCTCACCAAAGGCAGAATAGGTACTTGATATTCCCCATTACTTGTCGTTTTGCCTAATTATTCTCAGCATGGAACATCGTCACATCATGGAAGAAGGCAGCCTTTAAAGCAATTGGAATTGACACACCAATTGACCACGACGAGCGGTATCTCCAAGCAGACGAATATTTGCGCGTGCTTTACAAGCTCTGGGAGGGTTCATGGGCTGAAGATACAATCATTGAGTACATCGACCCTGCAAGAGTACGAACTATCAACCACCATGGTAGATACCACAACCTCGAATCAAAACACATCGTGGATCCTTCTCCACAACGAACACCGTTCCTCTTCCAGGCCGGCACAAGTCCAGCAGGCTCAGACTTTGCATCCAGACATGCCGAAGCTATCTTCGTTTCATCCCACAGCCCAGCCGTCCTGCGACCCAAGATCGCCAATATCAGAAAGCTGGCAGCAGAAGCTGGACGCGATCCTCAAAGTGTCAAATTCTTTGCAACATTCACGCCCATTATTGGCAGGACCGAAGAAGAGGCTCAAGCCAAGTATGACGAGGCTAAGAAATATGCTTCGGTCATTGGAGGTCTCGTGCTGTTTAGTGGATGGACTGGAATCGATATTTCAAAGTTCACGGATCTAGATCAGGAGATCACAGCGAACGATAGTACGGAAGCTCATAAAGTCACTAGTATCCTATCTGGATTCATGACAAAGAATAAAGACATGCCGAAATGGACACCGCGTATCATCGCCGAGAAAGCAGCAATTGGAGGTCTGGGCCCCGTTGGAGTTGGAACTCCGTCTCAGATTGCGAATGAGTTGGAGAGGTGGATTGAGGAGGGTGATCTTGATGGTTTTAATCTTGGATATGTGACTACGCCGGGTACGTTTGAGGATGTCGTTGAGCTTTTGATTCCGGAGTTAAGGAGACTGGGTGTTTATCCTGCCAATATCGAGGACGGATTGACGGTTCGGGAGAAGGTTTATGGGAAGGGGCAGTGTAGGTTGAGAGATGATCATATAGGGAGTCGGTATAAGTATGACGTCTATAAGGAAGATGCTCCGTATTTAAAGGACGAGGAAAGCTCTTCGGTGGAATCGAGTAGATGACTCTACGCCGGTGGTCACTTTCTATCATCGACATCTTATATAATTTTCATTTATTTCTGAGCAGTTGATGCTGCAGTACGTTGAATCTTTTGGTTTCTGTAGTAGGAAGTACAATTGCCCTGCTTGACGGGTGCAATGAATCACTCGACCAAGATTGACTGCTTGAGCAAATTTACTTTGTTGCCTGGTAGGATCTCGTCATATGCATATCACATTCAAAACTTATACCCAAAGTAGGTGGCATCTTCAAAGTCCTCCGGTCACTGGATCAACCCAAAGTCCAATGACGAAAAGCACATCATCTTCAACTTCAGGTGACAGGATCGAGCAAGCGCTTGGTGTCTGAGTTTTGGAGTTAACAACTTCCGTCATTGAAATAACTTCAACATTCACAATTATCTCAAAATTTCGAATAATCTATTCGACCACAAGGCCAGAGTCAATCCCCCCGTGAAACTCAACCGTGGATACTTCAATTGATGCCAAGGCCTTGGAACAGCTTCAGGCAGACAGCGAGCAAGTATTCTGAATTTCAGTGCCAAGGCGTAATTAACAGTGGGTAGAATATCTGTCGAGATCTGGAGCTTATAAGTCACCCTACCGGCGGTATACCATTCTCAACCGTCATTTCGACCTACCAACAACATTGATCTGACGAACTTTCAAGTCACGAACACATAATGAAGAAACAGATGAAGGTACCGCACAAGCGAAGGATATTCCCGAATTTTTGAAGAACGTGAAAAGGCTCATTGTATTGTTTGTTTATGACTAGGTCTCTTGGCTGGCTCTGCACTTTGTGGGTCTTTGGCCTTGGAGAGAGAGCCGGACTTTGCGAGACTTTGTCTAGTATTGAGCTAAGGAACAAGCTTCCTCTTGAGGTATAGCAACACTCAATACAGTCGACTGATAGGAAGGATCAGCTTCGATCTTTAAAGCCTAGATTTCTCGGAATATGGTAATGCGGTTAGAAGAACCTTTCGATGTTGTCTACCAGGCACCAGCGGGATATCTTGGACACATCGGGAAAGAATTGAGAGTTGAGCGGATTTCTGAGTTCTAAAGAGGCGCTGTCCAAGACTTAGAGTTAGGTGTTAGAGTTACTTGAATACTGTGCCTTTGGATTGATGTGGCTAGTCAATGTATTCTTTTACATGCATTGTATCCGCTTTGTGGTCACGAATCTCACTACTTCGCCAAGTCACTTTTTGTACGGGCACTTTTGGAGGTCATGCTTCAACTGTATTCTTAGCTGTCAAAGGCACAAGATGGCCATTGATTGGTGTTCGTTGTCAAATGTTCAGTCCTCAGGTGGAATCTTGATACCCCGTGGGGAAATAAGTCTTCCCGTGATGTTGTCTTCTTGGTGCGTATAAAACACTCAAAGCCTTAGAGTCTGAAGCTTCTAATGTTTAGTTTGATCAAGCCCTTGATTATATTTGCGTTCCAGATCCTTGTGCCGAGATTCCCTGAGGATTTGTGATATTCTAGACCTGGGAATATTGTTCTTTGCTTGAGAAATATTCTCGTCTGGCCATCCTTAAACGGCATCAACACCAAAGCGCAATCAATTCTCGCAGTAATAAAACAGCGCTATATCTTTCTATTCAGTGAGCTTCCATATACTTCAAGCATATTAAACATTGCCACTAAAGCCTTTCCGTCGGCTTCCCCTCACAGCTTCACTCAATATTCTCGGGACGTTCCTTAATACACTAATTTGACCTTGTGATCCTTCAATTCGGCATTAACTTCCTGCAATAACACGCATCTTCCCCTCATGGCACCGAACCAAGCTCCAGATCACTCTTTGTAATGGCCGCTAGTCCTTCGAAGTATAACTCCTGACATCTATATATGAACAGATCCCACACCTCGTCCTGAGAACCGACAACCGACAACAGATCCCACATGAATAAAGCCACTTAAAACTTCTTAACACTCATCAAACTATGTCGAGGCAGAGCAACAATAAAAAGGGTCCCACCCAGAGGTGGGAAACTGTTTCTCTTGAAGAACTTAGCCCTCGTTATGCAGCGGAAGAGGCAAAGAAAGCCACCGAGAGAGAACATAATATGACTGTTGCCCAATCGATAAAGCTCTACTACCCAGCTGTCTTATGGTCCATCCTTCTCTCGGCCACTGTTGTCATGGAAGGGTACGATGTCAACCTGATGTCTAATCTGTTTCCCATGGAAGCATTTAGCACGAAGTATGGAGTCAAGATGGAAGATGGTTCATACGAGGTCACTGCACCTTGGAAGACCGGGCTTGCTAATGGTACGTATGGTCCCATAATTTCTGTCTCCGTTCCAGAGTGTTTTGGAAGTTCTGTATGCTGTAGTTTCAGCTCTTAAAGATGGCTCCTCTATCCTAGATGATCTTATGATAATCCAGAAGAGACATGATGCTAATCCGTGACCGCGGATAGGTGCACTCGTCGGTCAAATACTCGGTCTCTACATCAGTGGTATCATCGCTGAAAAGTTTGGAGCACGCAAGACCATGATTTTCTTCCTATTCCTGATGATTGCTGCTGTCTTTGCTCCTTTCTTCGCACCCAACGTTATTGTCCTCACCATTGGCCAGGTTCTATGTGGAATTCCCTGGTAAGCCAAATGCCATCTCCAACACGTAGTAGAAATTAACAGTCCTAGGGGAGCTTTTCAAACTCTTCCAGCCGCATACGCATCCGAGGTCTGTCCTACCAAGCTCCGGGCTTACCTCTGCACATACGTCAACCTGTGCTGGGTATTCGGTCAACTCATCGCTTCTGGTATCCTCCGCGCAATGCTTAGCCGGACAGACGAATGGTCTTACAGAATCCCATTCGCAATCCAATGGCTCTGGCCGCTCCCCATCCTCCTCGGAATCTTCTTCGCCCCAGAAAGCCCCTGGTGGCTAGTCCGCCATGGCCGTAAGCAAGAAGCCAGAAATTCCATTCTACGCCTCACAAACCGGAAATCAGGAATTCCCTTCTCAGCAGACGAACAGATTGCCATGATTGAAGAGACCAATAACGCGGAAATGCACATCTCAGAGGGAACATCCTACTGGGACTGCTTCAAAGGAATTGACAGGAGACGGACGGAAATTGCATGCTGCACATGGATGGTGCAATCGGCATGCGGTGCGAATTTGATGGGATGGTCTACCTACTTCTACACACAAGCTGGTCTTCCACGAGCACAAGCCTACAACATGTCCCTCGCGCAATACGGAATCGGATTCTTTGGAACAATTGGCTCCTGGTTCATGATGTCCCACGTCGGTCGCCGAAAGATCTACATGGACGGTCTCTGCGTCCTCTGCGCCCTCCTCATCATCGTCGGTGGTCTTGCTTGTCTCCCTGATTCCATGCCAAGCAAGGGCTGGGCTATAGGCAGTACCCTGCTCGTCTTTGCAGGCGTTTACAATACAAGTGTTGGCCCTGTTTGTTACGCGCTCGTTGCCGAAGTAAGCAGTACGCGCCTGAAGGGCAAAACTATCGCTCTTGCTCGCTTAGTCTACAATATCGGAAACATCATCGGTACGGTCCTTACCACTTATCAACTCTCGCCTCCAGGCGGAGAAGTCAATGGATGGGGCTGGTATGCGAAATCCGGATTCTTCTGGGCTGGCGCCTGCGTTATCTGTATTATCTGGGTCTTCTTCAGACTGCCCGAGCCCAAGGATCGCACGTACGCCGAGATGGACAAATTATTCGAGAACAAAGTCTCTGCCAGGAAATTCGCCAAGACCGATGTATCAGTCTTCGAGAGCAGTGCAGCCCATGGCAATAATGTTAACAATGAGAAGAATGGCGTCAATGCTTCGCAGGTCGAGGCGGTTTAGAATTGTCATGAGATGTATGATCAAATGGTTTAGTGATAGAGACAGTGGATGAGGTGGTGGTGGGTTGGGTTTGGGACTGCCGTGGCTTGATGTTAATATTGTCAATTCTCGTTCTTGTTAATCTTGTCATTGGCGACGGGTGATGGGATAGGTCAATGCCACTTTCATCGATGCTAGATCTACCGCTACCACCACTTCAGCAGTTTCTTAGGCAGCGGCCTGCTGCTTGGTTGGCATGGCGACAGCGAAATGTTTGGGAAGTCTGTAAATTGTCTAGATATCTTATTGATGTGCAAATCGTCAAGCTCAGGATGGCCGTGCATGTTCTCCGGGCGTCCTGTAAGAGTCTTCCTGTATGCCATTCCCGTGTGACAGTACAACCAGACTCTTCTTGATCCGAAGCACCTCTTTCATAAGTCTAGCGCTTCACTAAATTCTATTCGCGTAAGCGAAGGAAAACTTGCACAGAAAAGTTGGCAGTAGCGGAAAATATATAAGAGACCACTAGTAAGGTACGAGATATTAAAGCGTGGTGCACTTCCTGTGATATACAAGAGCCATCATAGTCTCAGTGTAAGGGACCTACTCCGTCGCCTAATTCTCAATACGGCAGAAGACAAGACAAACTAGGATACGCCAAGTATAGTAAGGGTGAGCATAGAACTTATCGTGCATTGGGATCTATCTCTATTTAACTGCAATAGCAGCCGCTGCAACCGATGCTCGGCTTCTTAAAGCACATATCACGGCTTTGTGTAGGGCTATAATGTTCACTACTACGGTACAGGCCATCCCTGGCGCGGATCGTTCTAAATGGGCATCCGCTACACTGTGGCGCAGTCGTGCATATTTATGCATATATATATACTCGAGTATATGTATTGTACTTCCGTACGAGCACATGCGGGGTTTCGGATTGGGAGGGATCTCCTTGGCCCGAACCTTAGTTGTGCTGTGGCACTCCGAGTGTCCGACGACAGCATCATGACGAACAAGGCCAACAAGGCCACCATGGCCAACTTACAACTTACAACTTACAACTGACAACTGACAACTGACAACTGACAACTGACAACTTACCTCTCCCCCCGTTTCTGATTTATGAGATAACTTCATGAGATACTTCCCCCTCCCTAGCTTTGGATGCGACCTGTCACTTTCACCTGATCAGTCCTAACCCTGTCGTACAAGGACAGGACAGTCCAGCGCAGGACTCATTTCTGTCACGTACGCAATCCTCGCCGTCGTCGCCATGTCCGCGCCTGGTCGTGATGCCAGTGAGGAGCCACTGCGCGCCGGCCTTTCACCCTCGCCCTCGTCCCCGGCCCAGTTCTCATCGACGCGGAAGTCTTGCGATGCGTGCAGGCAGTCAAAGGTGACTATACACCATCAACCATCCGCCGACGGTCCTCGTGAAGGGCGCGAATTGCTGACAAGCCACGCTTTGAGATCAAATGCGAGAGACCAGATTTACAGAGCGTGTGTGCGCATTGTGTGGAACGCGGTGCCGAGTGTATCACAACACCGGCACAGAAAAAGCCCCAAGTGAGGAAGAGCAGGTGAGGCGCGCATGTTTGCATCTCGTTACCGTGCACATCAGTTCTGCCGCTAACGAGGGTAGACATGAGGGCATCCAAGAAATGGAGTCGCGTATCAAGCGGATGGAGTCGCTACTGATTGCTTCGGGTCTGGATGCGCCCAAACCAGAGGTGAAATCACCAGAGGAGCAAGGAAACGACCTGTCTGAGGGCTTGTCAACGCTCATTATCGACGACGAAGCAGGCACTTCGCATTTTTGGGGGGCTTCTTCGGGTCTTTCTATCTTCTCACCGCAGGGCCTTCAGTGGGTGGCCGAGAGAACAGGATCAGATGAGTTGCAAGGCTTTATAGCCGTGCTTGCAAAATCCCGATCCCCAGACTCATCCGCGAGGTTGCTCAATCTTTTTAGTCCGGTACAGCTTCGCCATCGTGCTCCTCTTCCTCCAAGAGAGACGGCAGATCGTTACGTCCGGCGTACGTCAGCTCTTTCCCACGAGTCGTGGACCGTAGCTAACGTACGCTTGCAGGATTCTTTGTGTCCTTCAATAGCATCAAGCCATTGTTTGATCAGGCTGCCTTTATGCAGTTATATGAGCGACAGTATTCTGCCAACCCGCCACATGGCGCTGCTTGGTATGCTTGTTTCTACTCCGTCCTTGCGATGGGAAGCATGTCCGAGGCACTTGGTGAAGGCTCTACTCCTGAATCAGCCATGGACGATTGTGAAGAGGCTTCGGGATTCGGCACTTACTTTAGGAACGCTTGCAGTGTGCTTACAGAACTGTTCTTTACGGCCCATAGCCTTTTGGCTGTACAAGCTCTGCTGGGTATAGTAAGTTCATGATGATCTCTGCCTGTCCAAAAGAGAACTAAATTAGGAACAGTGCTTTCTTCTTGAAAGTTCTATGGATGTCCAGGCCATGTATGTGGTGGTTGCAGCAGCCGCACGTGTTGCGTATACAATAGGTCTCCATACAAAAGTATCACTGCCTCAGAAATACGGTCTATCGGCAGACCAGACCAGAGCGCGCCATAATGTCTTTTGGATTCTTTACGGCTTGGAAAAGAGCATGTCTATACGTCTCGGCCGGCCACCTGTTATCCATGACGACGACATTGATATCCCATTACCAAAGCGAGGGGACCATATTGAGGAAGGGCACAGCGAAGAAGATACGCTCGACAACCTTTACCACACAACTATGCTAAGCCGTATCGAGAGTAGGATATATACAGAGTTGTACTCGGTCCGGTCTCAAAAACGAGGAGGAGCGGCCCGTTTGAAGTCAATCGCTCAAATAGACCAAGCACTTCAGGATTGGCGAGATGAATTACCGCCTAGGCTCCGGCCAGGCCAACCACTCACATGCGCACCGAATCAACTTGCTCAAGGTATCATGCTACACTTTATATATTATAATTGTATGACTACGATTCATCGCGCATCGGCTCACTGCGCTTTATGGTCAATAAAGCCTGGCAAGGGCGAGGGCAGCAAAACCACCGATGCACAGATTCATCACCGACTGTATTCGAGCCAGTTGCATTGCGTTAGTGCTGCAAGGAGCACTGCCGAGCTTCTAAGTCTCGTTGAACAGCAAGACCGACTCCCTCAGAGTGTTCTACTTCGGTGGGTAATTTATATAGCCCCTCTTCTGTTGCTTGTTTTTACAATTCTATCAATCGGAAGAATCTCTTATTTTTCAACTAATATATACGCTGAAAGCCGAAGTTTTAATGCTGACTTGTCTCACTAGCCTGGGCATCTTCTATCCATTTTGTGCCTACCTGACACTCTTTGCGAACATTGTCCAGAACCCAAAAGACTCATATGTCGAAAGCGACTGGCGTCTGATGGACGTTATCTCACATTTCTTCGAGGCATCCCCAACACCCGAAGGGGTCCAGGAATTTGACCCACCCGTCGCATTAGTAGGGAAAGTTTTCCAAAAGCTGAATAGTGTCACCACTCAGTTCCTCGCCAAAAGTTCGTCCCAAAGTCGACCGAGCAAGCGAGCTTATGAGGATGCTCCAACAGACGAGCAGTCGAGAGCACAACCAATATCTCCCTATACTGCTGTAAGTCACTGTTTCCAGGCCATCGCACCTAACATTCTTGCCTGTCGGTCATCTCCGAATAACATTAAAAGCTTGGATACTATGCATCTCCATAACAAGCGTGTTCAATGAACTGACCACAATCAATAAACCAGATACAAAACCAAGAACCCCAACTCCAGACTTCTTCAAATCCTAGAGCCGAAGCAGTAAATCCGGAGGACAATGTTCCTGTAGAACTCATCTACACACAAGACCAAAACATAGCTACCTACGATCCTTTCAACACAGACAATGGAACTCTACCCGAATTGAGCGAGCCGGGTTTCGCCCAAGGTCTATGGTCGCCTTCAGCAGTAGGTTTTCCCTTTGGAATGCCCCTTGACTTTGGCACTTTCGAATGGGACATGACGAATCACTCGGGCTATGACGACGCCGCATATTTCGATGGGTTTGGAGGGACCATTCAGGGTCAGGGTCACAGCCAGGGGTTTTAGTGAATGAGGCGGGTGGGGGAGTTGGAGTCTAATTTTGCTTTTAGCATCATGAGGTATTAAGTTGGTGTGGGTTGAAAGGTGTTTTAGAGAGGTTTAGAGAAAGGTTAAAGGAGGTCATTCATTCGGAGTGCAATGCTCACTACATGAGGAGAATGACTGTAAATGAGATGGTTTGGATGGGGTGTCGCTTGATACCTACCTCGGCTTTAGAAGACTTTATTCTTGTTTAGACTTTGTAGATAGAGATAATCTAGTTATTTCAAAGATACATTTCTCCATTACACACTAATCCTTTGACGAAGAGTTTCCGATCCCCGGATCGAAGCTTCTGTCTAAATGGCAAACTGCTGCTATGCCGACAGTAGAAGCAGCTCCTAGAGCTGGCTAGTAGCTATATAGATGTTCTTCGACGTAAATATGCTTAAGTGTCTCGGTGTTCGAGGTTGTGTACCTTTAGAGTTATTCTTCTCGAGAACTAGCTACTGGAGGATTGAATTCTGCACGTTCGATTCTATTTGCAGATTAGATCTACCATTGATTGAGTTAAAGGGGTTCAGAGGGGAGGGGTAAATCGTCGCGCACACCCGAGTCAGCCCGGAAGAAGCCTTAGCCGTAAGCAGATGGCTAGATATCATGTGACTTTAGGAGCCTTTTGCACATGGCATTTCAAATTCAGCGATGATTTCGACGACAAAAACACCGCCATCTTCACAGAAATGCATCCCCTCACGCCACGGACACACCGCCGCAAAGGCAGATTGGGACTTACCACCACCTCTCCATGCTCACATGGCCCATGCTCTCGGTTTACAGATATGAGGTGCATCTGGTGCGTGTGTGCGTTCGATCGATCCTTCAGCCCTTACTCGTGGTGCTGGTGCAGTATCCCCCACTGTTCATGCGTAGCAAGATCTGTCGTCCGGTCTCGACGACCTTGCAAAACAGCGATCATCTCTTATGCGGAAACCCTCCAGCGTGGTCGCAATATTAGCAAGTATCTGTCAGCTGCCTCTGGCTGTTGGCAAAGGTATTTCTGTTCGTGCTACCGGGACCGCACCGTGTCGTGCTGTCCTGCTTGGTGCACCGCTCCTGCTCCTGCATTGCTTTCCAGGTATAAAGTCTCTACCCCTCCCTCTTCAGACTCCCTACCACCAGGTCTTCTTCTATTCCACCTCGCCCTGTATACCTACTGCTCTCTCACCTCTCACCCCTCACCCCTCCTTACTCCTCAACTCCTCAGCTCCTACAGCAATCATGACTGTTGCAGAACGCATCTGGTGGAAGGATGCCGTAGTCTACCAGATCTACCCCGCCAGCTACAAGGACTCCAATGGCGATGGACTGGGCGATCTTCCTGGCATCCTCTCCAAGATTGACTACATCAAGGATCTAGGCATCGACATCGTTTGGATCTCGCCAATGTACGATTCTCCCCAGCACGACATGGGCTACGATATCTCCGACTACGAAGCGGTCTACCCCCCATACGGTACCGTCGCAGACATTGAGAAGATTGTCGAGGCCTGCCATGCCCGAGGAATGAAATTGATCCTTGATCTCGTCGTAAACCACACATCTGACGAACACAAATGGTTCCAGGAATCCCGCTCCTCGAAGACGAACCCCAAGCGGGATTGGTATATTTGGAGACCTGCTCGATACGCCGAAGATGGAACACGCATACCTCCAAATAATTGGCTATCTTTCTTCAGTGGAAGCACGTGGGAATGGGATGAAGGAACACAAGAATACTACTTGCACCTTTTTGCCAAACAACAGCCCGATCTCAATTGGGAAAATCCAGAGACTCGACGAGCGATTTACGACTCTGCAATGGAGTTCTGGCTCTCAAAAGGCGTAGATGGATTCAGAGTGGATACCGTGAATATGTACTCCAAGGGCAGAGACCTTCCTGATGCGCCTATCGTTGATCCTGGCATCTTCGAGCAGCCAGCACCTATGTTGTTCTGCAATGGACCTCGAATACACGAATTCATCCGCGACATGAACACAGAAGTCCTGAACAAATATGATGTTATGACTGTCGGCGAGCTTCCTCACACACCAGATCCAGCACATGTACTCCGGTATGTTGGATCAGGAGACAAGCAGCTGAGCATGGTATTCCAGTTTGATATTGTGGACCTTGGAATGGGAAAGATACACAAGTATGAGTTCGAAGACTTCAAGCTCTCAGAGCTGAAGAAAGTGGTTGCAAAGTGGCAGACTTTCATTGCAGGAACTGATGGCTGGACAACTGCCTTTTGTGAAAACCACGATCAAGGTCGCTCGATTTCTCGCTTTGCCAATGACAGCCCAGAATGGAGGGAACGGAGTGGCAAGATGTTAGCTTTGTTCATGGCTGCGATGACGGGCACGTTGTTTGTCTATCAAGGCCAGGAAATTGGTAAGCTTCTTTGTATCCTTGGTATTTTCTTTACTAACCCATTGAAGGCATGATCAACACGCCCAAATCATGGCCTATCTCTGATTACAAAGATATTGAAGCAATCAACTACTACAATTCTGTCGCAGAGCGCGAGGACAACAATCCCAAATCCCTTGCCCGTGTCATGAAAGGCCTCCAGATCCTCGGACGCGATCATGCACGTCTACCGATGCAATGGGATTCGACTCCCTATTCTGGCTTCACGAGCAATAAGGATGGGGCCTGGATGCGTGTCCACGATGATTACAAGGAGATCAATGTCGAAAAGCAAATCCCAGACCCCAAATCCGTCCTCAGTTTCTGGAAGAAGATGATCGGTATGCGAAAACAGTACAAGGATCTCTTCATCCATGGAAACTTTGAGACTTATGATATGCAAAACGAGAAGACCTTTGTCTTTGGCAAGGCTTTTGGCAAAGATAGAGCCATTCTTGCGTGCAACTTCACTGCCGAAGAGCAGAATTTTGAGCGCCCCAAGGACATCAACGGCAAGTATTCATTGCTGGTTTCCAACGTGGAGGGCATCAATGGTACAGAAGAGACGTTGAAGCCTTACGAGGGCCGTATATATCTTGTGGTTTGAACGATCGTCAAGCTGAGCTTAAGTTCTGGGGTTCTTTTGTCATGGTTATTCCTCGGGCTTGGTTACGGCGGCGTTTGGGATGGGTTGCACGTAAATGTAGTTGACTCAGCTGGTCAGCGGCACATTAGCCTTGCTAAAATATTAATATGAGTAATGAAGAAGATTCTCGTCGTATATTGGACTCGAGGTTGAAGTAGCTGTTGCTCTTCTGCTTTCAATCATGGTTAGTGAAAAAAAATGGCCCACTGCACCACTCGTTAAATTAAACATTTATTTTCCTTCCTATTGGATTACTTCTACGATATATAATACTAGATAGTTCTCACTACTATACTTACCTTACCTTAGTTGTCGCTAAATAAGCTAAGCTTCTAAAACTTAAAGTTTACTCTTTATATAATGTAATCTATACCTCTTTAGTAGAATTATCTCGTGTAGACTTTATAAACTACCTACCTAGTACACAGAAGTACTACTACTTGAAAAATAAAGGGTGTACCAACTAATTAGTAAGAGGTAGAAGCTTTTAGTATAACTACTATAGGGGAGAATTAATAAGTAGAGAGAACAGAAATTTTCTTTAGAGAGACTTAGAAGATTTGTTTATAACTTGTTAGTGGGATTATAGTATGTTGTCTACCTGGTTTCAAGAGTTATAATACCTAGGGTTTAAAAAGAGGTGTTCTATAATAATTAGTAAAAATGTTCCTGATATCTCTGCATTCCTCCATGTACTACTGTACGTGATTGATTTGTTATATAGTGATTGTGGTGGTTTATATAGTGTAAACAAGCGCGAAAACATTGTATTTTGAAGATAGGAATGTGAGTTAGATAAAGACGAAGCCAATGAGCCTGCGTAAACGGGTTTGTTGATCGTCGAATTAGACTGTTTGTTTGAGTATTGCGAGTTATATGCCCGACAATGCACCGTCCGAAAGCTCACAAACCTACGAGTAAACCCTCAGAAATTGGGACCGTCTTCCCCTCTCCCTCCCTCCATCCCTCTCCCTTCTATCAAAATACCGATCCGGGTAATATTGCCCCTCGCCTTCTCTCTCGTAATCATCAACCTTCCCGTTTCTATCCCCATCTCTTCTCGGTGCATGCACACCACGAGTATACATCCCATGCTTTTCATTGCCTAAAACCACTGGTTTCCCATCCGCGGCCCACCAGTTGCTCCGGAAGTCACCCCAGAATTGGCGGGCAGGCTCGAGTTTGATTGCGAGGATTGCGGAGAGCGTTACTACGATTACTGTTACCGGGATGGCTGTGGCCCAGAAGAGCCATTGGGTTGAGTTTGTGTTGCGGATCTGGTGTGTTAGGTTTTGGTTATTATTTGCTTGCTATGTGTAGATGGGAGGCAAAAAAGATGTAGGAAGGACAGAGTGTGAGAGGAGATTCTTAGAGGAAGACTTGATCGCTCGCTTACGTCGGTTGTATTCATGCCTAGGAAGGAGGAGACGAAGGAGAGGGGCAGGAAGATCAGGGTTACAATTGTGAAGACGAGGATGGCTGCTTCTTGGCGGTCTTTGTTTGCTTCGATACGGCGGATGTTCTGCAGGTGGTAGCTTTGAATCAATACAAATCCCTTAGAACCCTGAAAATGAAAAGCAAAAAAACAAATCTGAATACAAGGCAGCAGGAACCTACAAAGCTGCTAAGTTCTGAAGCTAGGTCACACATCTCTTGAAAACTCCGGATCCTAGCATCGATGCGGACGATGCATTCTTGCAGGATATAGGACTCTCGCTCCCTGGGGAAGCGGTACGTGTTAGGTATTTCGCTGGGGCCAACTTTCGTGGAGAGATCGCTTAGTACTTGGTGCTGATCTGTGAGGACTGCTAGAATGCTGGAGAGTTCTTGATGGAGATTGGAAAGTTTCTCTTGATGGTTGCGGGAGTAGGGGTTTGAGCGAACTTGTTGGTCCTGTTTTGGTGGTTAGAGTTTTGTGCGAAGTTTCTTACTGAGTGATGGCTAGACGTGCTCGTCGAAAGACTAGCTTGGTTTTAAGGATATCCCATTCATAATTGCATATAACGTTACCGGTTCGTTTCAAAGACTGAGGTGCGGGTTTAGAAAAATACGTACCAACTGATTGAAGTAATCACGATATGTCGAATGGATATCCGGTTGACCTGAAGTCACATCTTGTAAGAGCTTCTTAGAAATCAAAGCAACAATACCAAGAGGAAGGGCGGCTTCTTTATCGGAAAGCGGCACGGGAGTTGAATTTTGGACCAATGACTTATACCCTTTGTCCAAAAGGTTAACGGCTCTGTCGAGTTCTCCATCAGCCACCTGTCCGATAAATCCGTCTCGTTTGCTCTTCCCTTCGAGCATGAAGTACATGAGTATGTGTAGCCAGACGTTCCCGAACTCCTGAGGCAGTACAACTTCCCAGGGCATGGGCCCTTTACCGTCGGATAGATTACGGGCAATATTCTCCATTTTCTGTGATAGGGTCGATCTAACGTCATCGTTTCGAAAGCCGTTGTGGTTTTCATGACCATCTGAGAATCGTTCGTCGTCCTGTATTATGTATTGTTAACACTCACCTCTGGGATTGTAGATGGTTTCCTATTTACCTCGAGCAAACTGTAAATGGCGCCCCAGTATTTACCAACAAGGGCCACATTCGAGGTATAGTGAAGCGGGAAAAAGAATCGAAACCAGTCTTTGGCCGTTTTCATGAATTTCGCCTTTCTCTTTCGTGTAGTAATGAGTGCTGGCGTAGAGGTTGCGTTACCCCTGTATCTTTCCCTTTCTTGATACCCAGTGTACTCCATTTCTCTGTCTCGACTCCTGGATCGACTCCAGCGCCGCCTACTTCTAGAACGAGATCTTGATCCACGCCTTCTTGATCTTGGATGACTACTCGGCCTTTTAGAACCGCTCACTTCGGCTTCTTGTGAGGGTGCTTCTAGTAGGCTCTCAACTTCGGCCAGTGTACGCGTGGGGCAACTTTTGTACGCTGCCCTCTTCCTGGGTTTGGCGGAACGGAGGAACTTCTGCATGCTCTGTAGAAGGCTATCAAGCTTGCCCACGTCGACAAGAAACTTCGAAGGGTTCCCATTCGTAACTGATACCTTGTTCTTCTGTCCAGGCCCCTTGGACTTCTGTAAGTGCATTGAGCTTATAGCCGTAAGCCACAAAAAATAGTGAAAATCGGATATTGCTCCCTCTAGCTCTCTCGCTAGTGGTTTGGTTCCTTGGAAGTTGTTTGATATTTCCGTCTTAGGACCAGCAGAACGCTCGGATTCATCCCTCAGATGGTCGCTTTGAGCAGTGTTGGGATTTTGATGAAAACTTGAAGAACTGGAGGGTAGATCCGTGCCTGTCCCGTGCAGGTTGCTTGAACCACGAGGCTGCTTCTTTTCTCTAGAGTCTTTATCAGAGATCCCCGAGCCGAGGTTCTCGTCATCCGTTGTTTGGTCAAAGTCTGAATCATCGGTAGGATAGGCAACAAATCTGGCTGCGGTATAGCTTTCCAATATGTTGTTAGCCCTGCATCACCTAGGTTAGGTTTAAGTACATACGTCTTTTTTCGAATGGTCAAAGTTATACGTTCCTCTTGAATTTGCGAAATAAACTCTGCCCACCCACTACCGTTGATGACATTACCATTGTAGCGGAAATCAAGCTCTTCGTCGAAGTCTTGTACCTGACTCGCATCTTTTATGGCCGCCTTAAAGTTTGCAGTAAATTGCTACAGTAAGTTAGTACGATACTCTAACACACATATATGGTATTGGTAATGAAAAGGGTGGAGGTCAATTTTAGGATATTATTCAATTTCCAGCACGACTATCTCAGTGATTGAGAATGAATTCTGTGTTTTGCAACACGATGATGCATAGAGAAAGCCAAGCATATGCCAAAAAAAAGACCTCACTTACAAACCAGGACCTGCAGTCCTTTACTGGCAGAAGCCAGCTCCGACTTCCACAATCGGATACACATAGATATGCTGTTTTCGTACTTCCTTGCAAACTTGGCACCAATTCCACGTTGATCAAAGAACGCTGAATCTCCAATCTAGAGCTTCCGGAACATGTCAAAAGAAAGTCTGCTAATATTAGGAGTCATCTGGTAGTAATTGTAGGCCACAACTCACGGTCATCCAAAATAAGACACCAAACCTGTGGAACATGATAGCAATGACCTTGCTTCCCGTATTCTAGATTACACACAGCCTGATCAAGATCTCTCTTCTTTGACGTGGAGCCGGACGAATATTGAAGGAGGGTCTTGGTAGGATGAAGCGGCGAATCAGCTGCTAATGGATACTCAGAGTACGGCCCAAGAGAGAAATATGGTAAGCAGAGGAACTGAACCTTGCGTTCTGTCTTCCGCTTGCCTCTTCCATTGAGTATTCTCTCCTCGTCAACGCATGGCTCAAAGTAGTTGCCACCGGCCGGATTGGGACGCTCATGGGTCTCTTGAGACCGCTGTAGAAGAGCAAGGGTATCTCGTCTCTCGTCGTCACCTAATCCAGGAAACTTCTGCACATAATCCTGCCACGAGGTTAGACGTAACATACAAATAGGACACTGGAAGCAGTACCATGAGGTCTAGGAAACTTGGACGCTGACTCTCCAGATGGCTACAGAGCTTTAGAAGGTTTTCCACTAATATCGGTTTGAGACACTCACACCCATCGCATCAATGGTGCTGTTGAAATTCTTGACGTCGACAGCTGATCGGTTTCTGTAGTCAATTCTGCAGTAATGTCCCCCCGAGCTTGGGCATCACCAGTGTAATGAGAACGTAGAACTTGGTGTACGCTGTCGGTGAAAGTGCCGTGACCTTTTGCAGAACCGCCAGGGATTCGCGAGGAATCTTTCTCTCCCGTACTCAAACCTTGTGGATCTGAGCCCAAATCAGATGCGGTATTCTGAATGAAGCCAACATCAAAGTTATAGCTGGCTTCTGATCCATACTCGCTCACTGCCGACTCGTCGGTATCCGAAGCAAAGGGGTCATCATAAGGGTAGTCCCTCTCATTGAAGATCGTTCGCGGTTCCCGAGCGTCATAACGGCGTCTTTCTTCCGAATACAGGTTCGGTTGCGAAATCAATTCTGGTCCATGGTGCTGACTTTGTGTTATGATACGGGTCTTATTTCCAAGTCTTTCCACATGCCTGAGCGGCCTTGCACATCTTGTTCCCAGATCTCGTCGAGCTGCGTAATCCCCATGTGTAGCGTGGCGAGGACTTGTCATGCGCCTCGCATATGGTTCTTCATATAACTCCGGCCTGATCATGGTTGAGAAGAGGCAAAGATGTCGAAATCTATGTATCCCTTACCGTGTTGCTCAAGATGCAAGATGCACTCCATGTCAGCAGCCGAAGTGGCTTTTTTAGCTGATGGAGAAGCCCTTCGATGACCGAGACACCCCGGCATTCACCTTCACAGGCCTTCGAAGACTGAATACGGTGGGTAGCATCTCGCCGTTGGGAGTCAGGTGAGTTGTCGAATGTGTATTGTAACAGTTGCGCCTGTACGAAAGGTAAAGTACTGTACCTTTGGTACAAAGTATCTTGACGCTAAAGTCCGCGCCTGGAGCGGCCGAGGGGTCGACCACCTTGCCAACTTTCTTCCAACTTCATGTCAACGCAAACAACAGTGACACCAGATCGTCGCGATGGGTTGGATAGCGTTCCTTGGGCGAGTATCATGCCATTGCTGCAATGCTAACCCATTCGCCTGGTGTCAGGTTCTTCCTGTGTCTCGCAATGCCGTACCTCCACCTCCATCTGACAATTGACTCTGCTGCACTCCTTGTGTTTGCCTTCTGCTACGAGATCAATGAGCACAAAACTCCCAGAAGCAATTACATCGCGCCAAAACCACCAGTGACCATGGCCCTCAATTGGTACTGCGAAGGAGTCGTTGTCTTCGGCGAGTAGAACAAGCTAAGCTAGCATCATTATGTGGAAGATCATTGTGGGCGAGAAGGAACGAGGAGCGTGGCAGCCAAGAATACGAGAAATTATGTGGACAGTCTTATAAGGGGTGAAGGGATGCCAGTTGGTATCAGGACCGTGTGCTGTCTCGACGCGTTACAAGATTCCAAATCAGAGCCTCATTCTATCTCTCGGGTCGCACTGTAGCATCTTTTCTGCTTAGCAGAAGCCCTGCGCTTTGAATGGAATCGAATGCTTGCGGAGAAGTAGAGGACTGTCGGTGGGCGTCATGACTGCGAAGCACAAACCAACCGATGTTTGCCCTACTTGGAAAGGGAAAAAGCATTCAACTTGCATACATCGCGAGGGAGTTTCGCTCTATCATATGGAGCCTGTTTGGGGCACAATACAGATGTTTGAATTGACGAGGACTGCGAGATCATTGGATTGGATGTACATGGCCTTTGGGGTTCCTTTTAAACTCTTCTTTTGGCGCAATCGTGAAATAATCCAATCCATTCAGCATCCAAGCAAAACGACTGCTATGAAGGTACCTGGATTGCATCCTAATATGGGGCCTCAAGAAGCGACACATCTCAAAAGCAAAGATTATCTCATCGACCGAGCCCAGAAGTCCCTGGCCATCAACTGGACATACATGAATATCATAAGTCGGGGGTTGCTACACCCGAACGAGGTGACCAGGAGGGTTCTATGGATTGGAAAGTTTTGCCAGATGGGGTGATGAGGTGCACAACCCGGACTTTGTTCAGAATAGGGACGACATTGCAAGCCATAGAAAGAGGGAAACAGTGACCAACTACCTTCACCGCGAAGCAGCTTCTGTAGAGCATTTGCCATGATCTTTACGAGGATTCGGCGAGCTCTGACAACAATTATTCGACTTCCGTTACTTCAACCATTGCTCTGGATTTTAGTGATGAAGCCTCCCACAGAACATCTTATTATCTGGGACCCGCAGAGACAACCACCTATTTCTCAACTTGTTCAACTTCCAAAGCAGGCTCAGAGCTATGCCATGCTAGTGAATTGGACAGGCCCTGCGACAAAGTACTCTTTATCTCTCCTTATTGATACCGGAGGATCGATCATACAAGATGGGCTTCCGCATAAATGGGCTTGAAGGATACGGAAATCCATCTTTCCACGCCCTCCGAGAGATCCGGATCATCCAGCCAATATGCGCCGTACAGCATTGTACATTGTTTGCTTATTGTGCTTTTCTTTATTTGTGTCTTATTTTTCGTGCCTACTTTTCGTTCCTAATGCAAGCCTCCATTTTGTTGTGTTTTTATTTCCTTTTGAGGCCTTGGCACATTCATTTAGCTTTACGATTGACTTCTTACTCCCTATTCCGAGAAGTCTTTTGGTTCAGGGCGCTGCAGAGTCCGGGTTCCCGAGAACAAATTTACTTGTGTCCCGGCATATCGGATTACGTACCTGCCAGGGTGCAGAGTGGTTTACTGAGGTTGGCATCTGCGCTCGTAAAGCTGCTCCTCGCTTTCTTCGCCTTCGTTTCCTCTCGTTCTTTCCACCTCATCTTGTGGACTGCGTGGGTATTATTCATCCTACACAGTGCGGATCAGCAATCTGGGAAAACATATTGAACGTGGAGGAGATCTATACGTGACACCACATGCTATAGGATTCAGTACGTATCATAAGCTGGGTTTCCCACCAACACGCAAGATTTTCGTGCACGAGAGGATGCTCCAAGACTTCTTTGCATGCTTGGAGTCTGCAATGGAAGTTATGAAGGTGGTAATGGTCCTTTTCTCTTACTACGTAAGGGTTTGGCGGGGCTCTCTGCGGCACATTAGTCGTGTCCTCAGTTGTGTGACTTGAACGATCATCACAATGCTGTCAGCCCAAAGTCTCAAGTCGAATGATCTAGGGAACGGAAAGACAACCTTGAATCTGTGGTGAAGTCTGCCAATCATCCTACAGATAAGGTACCATCAATACACTTAGTTAGCTAAGTTGCCTGCACCGGATCAAGGATAGAAGAAAATAATGCCAGCTCTTGAAAGTGGGATACACAAGTTGCACAACATCTCCGCGCCCAATTTCTGCTGACAGCCGAGACACTAAACTACTCCTGCCTTGGACTTAGTCCAGCGGTGTAGGTTTGTCTTTGGTCGGGAAATTGTGGAATGCAGGAACGCTAAAAACTTTGCTCCTTCTATCTTCGTGTTGTACCTGATGGCATAAATACCCTGCTCGTACCCATCCCGGGAACACCATTCTCCAGATATTATAATTCTGGCGCTGTAACATTATCGGCCATTAGCTATGATGTTACCCATGTCTATTCTTACTGCGGCGCAGTAGCCTTTGCTGCTCTCGGAAATGCCGCAAGCTCAAAAGCTGGAAGCACTATGAATGTTGATGGCATATTTTACTATGTTCCTGCAAGACCAGTATCCTCCCTCAATGCGACTGCCGATCAATTGAGGTTAGGTGCCACGTATGGAGAGGACTTGATCCCAATGACTATCATAGCAGGTGCTGCCGGTATTGTCACTGTATCTATGTTACAAGAAACCATTGCTGGTTATATAGCCAATGACGACGTCTTCAGCTCTGGCTTCCTTCAAGGTACGACTCCTACCAGAACTCATATATACATAAGCCGACATTCTCCGCTCTAGCTATATATCTCAAAGGAGAGTCACCAACCGAGGTCCACAATATTTCTACTTCTCTGTCCAAGTCTGCAGAGCTCGACCGGTTCGGAACCAAGCTCTTCATAGTATCTACTGAAGTCAGCTGCACTATAGAGATCCCAGCAGGACCTTACTTCGTTTCTGCATTCACAGGAGAGATTTATCAAGCGTACCGTCTTTACCTTCGCGCCTTTACTACACAGTGACCGCTGATAAGCCTCTTGCAGGTGTAGGTAGCTCAATGAAGCCTGAATTTCGTTTTGCTGATGTTTCAGGTCCGAATCGGAATCAAAGATATCTACGACATGGCTGGCACCAAAAGGGGATGTGGGAATCGAGCATACTATGACTTGTATCCCGAGAAGAATGAGACGGCCCCAGCCGTCCAAAGATTAGTTGATGCCGGCGCAGTCATCGTAGGAAAGATGAAGACAAGTCAATTTGCTAACGGAGAGATGGCAACAGCCGACTGGGTAGATTACCACAGTCCCTTCAATGCTCGTGGTGATGGTTATTCCGACCCATCTTCCTCTTCCTCGGGCCCTGGTGCTGGAATTGGTGCCTATTCCTGGCTTGATCTCAGTCTTGGTTCTGATACTGGAGGTAGCATTCGAAATCCAGCCCAGGTAAATGGTGCTTATGGCAATCGACCTTCTCACGGTCTCGTCACCCTAGACAATGTCATGCCGCTTTCTCCGCTCCTTGATACCGCAGGCTTCCTTTGCCGTGACGCAGAACTCTGGAAGACAGCCGCTTATGTGCTATACGGAGAGAATATTACCAGTGTCACCTCGTTCCCTAAGAAGTTGTACACAACTGGCTTTCCTCCCATTGCATCTAACGAAGCGGAAGAGATATTGCTTTCGTTCCTGTCAAATCTGGAGGAATTTCTAGGTGTCAATTCCTCAGTTTTGGACTACGATTCAATGTGGGCGGCCTCACCACAAGCCGCTGCTGCAAATGCTAGCGATCTATCCTCCCTGCTCGCCCTAACCTACCCAACCCTCATCTCCAGACAACAATACGCTCTCCTCGGCGGTCCTTTTGTAAAGGACTACGGCCTCGCCCATGGTGGCCGTCATCCTTTTCTGGACCCTAACCCTCTCGTTCGCTGGACATGGGGCCAAACCAATGCTACGACGTTAGAGCAAGGTATCGCCAACAAGACGATATTTATGGATTGGTGGAACAATGAAGTCATTGTGTCCAATTCTGAGACTTGCTCAGATTCATTGCTTTTATATCCGGGCACACTAGCTACACCAAATTATAGGAATGTTTATATTGATGAACCCGTCATTCCAGCCGGGTGGGGAGTGTATAACATTGCTATCTTTGCCGAAGTTCCAGATATGGTGTTTCCTCGTAAGCTTGTCTCCCTTTTTCTCCAAACTGCTACGTGTTTCAATTAATTTTTGGTGTATCGTGGACTTCAGTGCTGATGTTTGTGGTTGATGTAGTGGGACAAGGTCCATATAACTCGACTATCACGCTGCACGAGGAGTACCTTCCAGTTGCCGTGGAGGTCCTTGCGTATAAGGGGTGCGATGGTATGATCTTTGAGCTGGCGACGCAGCTGCAGGCGAAGGGGATCACGATTCTGCCCAAGGCGGGAAGTGAGGTGTTTAGGAGGGGGTTTTAAGTTGTGGGTTGATATTACTTTTTAGGTTGATGAGAAATGTAATGAATCATATTATGTTTAAAGGATAAAGGATAATCAAGCGTTAGGCATATAAGTGATATTGTTTCTAGGATAGATGTTAGTAGGTACTATTAAGTCTTTATAGGGAGTTAAGTATTCTATAGGATTTAGCAAGTTTTATATATCGTTAGGGTTAAGCATTGTTATAGAAGAAGCTTTATAATAAGGGAACTCGTCAAGTAAATAGCTTTCTACCTAGTAGTCATGTCTAGATAGTTTAAACACTATTTCTCTATATGTACAGAGTAAGTCTCTTGCCATTTCATAACAAGAGATGACATTTTTAAAGGAAGATAAAATATTTGCGTGAAATCATCGTATTCTCATTATCTATGACTACTACTTACCAGCGATAGGCCAACCGCTTAATTACCTACCTTTACCTTGGCGCCTTTTTGCGATTTATCTATGTTCCCCCTAAGAAGAACAATCAAAAGCACAAACCCAGCCAAAGCCCGTCCCACTCTTCGAGTTCTGAAATTGCCCACAGGACAAGTCCCCACCCAAGAGATGTCCATCCCCGTACTGGAAGACCAGATTTCTGGGATCGGCGTTGAAGACAGTGATGGTCTTGTCCAATCCGGCGGGACTGTACTTGAACTTACCCTCTGCTCCTTGCTTTATGCCCAAGAGCGAGCACTCACTGTTGTACGCGTACAATGTTCCTGTTGACTCTCCTGGTGCCGTTCCTTTGATGTTCCATGGATACCAGAAGGCGAGTGCGCACCCGTTTGGATAGACTGAGTTGTGGATTGTGTCAGTTGTGCAGTAGCCATCGCCGTTTTCTGAGTGTGGGAATACTGGAATGTCGGCACGTGGTAGGATGGTGATGGTGGTTGGGACGTTGTTGAGGTGGCCGCCGTGGGTGTTCTCAGTGTGGTTTGTGTGGGTGTGGTTGTGGTGGCTATGGGCGATTGTGTGGTTGGGGTGCAGAACAGTTCTTGTGATGAGACCTGTTTGATTCATGCATGTTGGTGCTGCTGCTGCTGTAGAGATGGTGGTTGTGATGATTGTGACCAGCACAAACAGCATTGTCTTGATGCCCAACTTCATCTTTAGAAGTTGTGAAATTTTGTTTTGGTTTTAGTTTTGGTTTTTGATTAGTTGTTTTTGGTGTCTGGCTGGTGTGTCTTGATTTGTGTGATTGTGTTTGTCTGTGAGGGTGATATTTGTGTGTTTGATGGGGATGGATGATCGGTGGAAAGATATGCTTTATAGATGTTGCTGCCTGGTTGTTTCTCTCGGGTTGACTTTGTTCCTGAGTGAATAATAGGGAGTCGCTTTTTAAATAATTTGGCTCTTTGGAATCACAATGGACTCTTGTGATTCTAATTTGTTACATTGTCTAAAACCTTGGCCTTGACACTTTATGTAGGTGGTGCAAAGAGAAATCTCCTGCTTAGTTCGAATCCTTTGTTTGATCGCTAGTTGGACTCTGCTTTCTTTCTCTTCATCGCATAACGGGTTATATATACAAAGGATATGCCTGCTTAGCAATAATGAACACAGATTATCTCTAGAGGGCTCAGTAGTTGTACAAAGAGTTATCTCTAAGAGCTTGAAAAAGAAAGATTTCCTAACAAACGCAACAATGTATGGACTTGTACATTGTCGAGTGTAATCCAGCCCACCTGCTAGTAGTGTTTATTGTGTTGAGTTCTGTTTCTTTGACTTCCTGTCAACTGAGGCTGTGATGAATTGCTTCATAGCAAGCACGTTGACAGAGAGCCACATAATTTCTGAATGAATATTTGGATCAACACCCAGTTATAAAACCTGTTAGCAAATCCATGACAATACATACATATAAACCGAAGTCAAAACTTACATCCTTTGCCCGGACAACCTCTGGATCGCCCCCATCATACCCAAATTCCTTCGCATAGGCATACATCTCACCAATCTCTTCCCCACGCCCCCAAGAAGCAAATTCATCCATCTCCGCTACCGTGCTGTCTTCAAAAACAGCTGGAACACGAATCACTTTGCTCCAGAGTGCGATATATTCAGACCATGTGAGCTTATTGCTGAAAGTTAGCAAGTGCTTTCATGGTGGGCATTCCGTCAGGGCTTTGACGAAGTGACCGCTTCTGTGCCGAGCACGATGGGTGTTGGCTTATTCCCAGAGCCTGCGATACGAAGGAACATTGAGCTATCTTTGCGCTGAAGATTTAATAATTTCAGCGCAGTCATTGACTAATGATCAAACAATGAAGATAGAGAACGAGCGAACCTTTGACCAAGGCACAGCAGCACTCCCCACTGCCAATTGGTAATGAAAATCCCCATTTGCAGCAAACTAAAATTCGTCGCAACCTCCAATCAGCCTTACGAATATATTTTACAACAGCTGCCTTACTTTCAACGTGCAAAACCCCCCTATAGTTTCTACCATTCCACTTCTTGGTATCGCTCAACGTACTCCAAACATACATCTCCAAAGTCTGCACAGTAGCAACGACATCAGCAACACTCTCCCCATGGCGGACCTCGGTCTAGAAGCATCATTCTGGGATTGATTGTCCGGGCTTTATTTGTATGAGGTCGAAGCCTGTGGGATTGATGAAGGCTGATGGGAAGACTGTGTTGCCAAAGATGTGGGTTGCGTCTTTGGAGGCGGACTTGAGAGAGTCGATGTCTTCGATATCACCTGCGACTATTTAAACTCCTTTGGTTGCTACGGAAAACTCCGGCTACCGAGCCACCTTTGGTTTCCAGTAATGCCGACAATGACGACGAGCTTGGAATTTGTGGGTTTGGAATCTAGTGTTGACCACGGTATGATGAGTGACAAGTTGCACAAGGAATGCTTTGTATAGGATGTGAAAGCCAGACAACCTGCACTTGAGAAATAAACAATAATGAGAACAGTAAGTACCAGAATCAGGACTGATAACAGGCTCTTTATAGATGCTTTACCTGTGAGGAAACTGATCGCTAAAAGTCCAGTACAAAGTATTCAATGTTCGTCTCACCAGAATCCGCAGCCAACTAAACCTTAAAGAGCACCATGGAGTAGACAGTACACTCGCATAAAGCCTTTCTATTTGCTTTGAAACAAACTTCGCTTATCGCTAGTGTAATGCCATCCTTTTGATTATTATTAAAATAGACACTTGTAGATTTTTGTCATGTGAATCAAAGTTGTCCGATTGGGATAATAATATATGCTGCGAATCAGAGTGCGCAATGAGGACTAGGACTAGCTTTTGACATAATTATACTTGACATAGATGACCAAGACAGCTTCTGAAGACATAAGGTGAACATGTTATATCTTTTTGTTAGTGAGTAGCTTTCTGAACAATCTCTCTGGATGCAAGGGCTTTTTCTCAACTCAGTTCCCCTTACAGTTGATCGAAGAGCCGGCTGTGTCGCTTATATCACATGGCTTCCACATTTCCTCGTGAGTCTTGACCTGTGGATCTCCACCTTGCAGTTGTTACTCTTTCATTCCTTGTAAATATTCAAAGACAGGAGGTTATCTTCTCTTTAGTAATACACGCTGTCTTATGTTAAGTAAGCATCAGCGACTCATTACTAGAATTTGTACAGAAGGAAGCGTTATATGGTGTACAGAGCAAGACGATTGTAGGTCTATGAATAGGTATCGGTAAAAAGTAAAGAGGTAGTTACATAAGTCAAAGGCCTCTTCTGCAGGTCACAATTTGATACCTGATACTTGCTTTGATCACTCCCATGCTGATTAAAATTTGTCTACTTTATCATGCGTCGTCTGTGCAATTGGACCTTCTAGGCTTATAGACAGTTTTAGAGCTCCTCGCCTAGAAAAGACGTATCTTCTCGGTGGGCCTCGTCAGGCTGAATGAGAAGATCATGCGACACTTCCAGCTCAGAATACAACCACCTCAACTTCAACCACCTCAACTTCAACCCCCTCAACTTCAACCCCCTCAACTTCTACCACCTCACACTTGTAAATTTGAAATTCAAGTGTGGCTGCACATACGCATTCTAAAACTTATTGCAAGCCTTCATTACGCCATGTCTGAAATGGAATACGATACTGACTTGGCCGCCAGCCCTGAGCCCGGCTCTCGGTCAGGGTCCAGTCCCCCGTCTGGCAGTCGAGATGCATCACTTAGTCCAAGCCGCAGCCTCGAAGAATCCAAGAAGTCAGAAGCCGAACCAAATGAATCACACAAGCCAGCAAGTCGAATTGAAGATTCCCACTGGACTGTTTTCTATCAACTTAAGGACGCTATCAAAGGATACCAAGCCACCGCGAACTACTGCTGTGGTGGAAGTATTCCCATTTCAACCTCTGTTGAAGACATCGAACCATCTCTGCAAAGCAATCTGGAAAAGGACGCAAGAACCTCTCAGCCTGTTGTTCTGGGCTGGGACATTCCCTCTGACAAGAACCAAGCACTAAAGATCTGTTTTCCAGCTTTGGCAGATGATGAAAATGCTACAGCCATGCTCGATGAGCTCCTCAAAGCATGTGCTCCCGCAACATATGGTCACAATGGCAGAGATGTCCTCGACGAAGCTTACCGAAAAGCTGGAAAGCTAGATAAGAATCAATTTTCCACCGATTTCCATCCCCATGACTACGAAATCATCGATGCGATAAACCAGATGCTACTACCAGATGCCGCATGTTCGATTCTAAGAGGAAGAGAAGAGCACAGAGGAATCTTTGCTGAGTTGTACAAGTTGAATGTGAGTTCGATACCAGCTGGAAACTGCAGCTCGTTTGTTGACGCAGTGACGATTCAGGTCTGTTCAGGTCCAACAGGCAAATTCAAAGCACATGTTGATACCCCACGAGGAGCAACTCAGTTTGGGTCGCTTGTGGTCTGTCTGCCATCTCCACACGAAGGTAAGAAAGCATGCACCCCCTTTGATATATCCAGTCCGTTGACTCTACTGCAGGTGGTGAACTCAAAATCAGTCACAAGGGCCAATCCAAAGTCTTTGACTGGGGTGTCAAAGGCTCAACTGCACTTCAGTGGGCAGCCTTCTACAGCGACTGCGAGCACGAGGTTCTGCAGGTCAAATCTGGACATTGTATAACGCTGACTTACAATCTCTACATTACTGAGAGAGTGGCAAATATGCTCAGGATCTCTCCAAGCCCTGACCCAGCAATGTTTCCACTCTATAATACAGTCAGACAGACGATCGAGAACCCGAGATTCATGGAAGATGGTAAGCAAGTTTCATTGTACAGGGGGAGCAATCTATGAAGTCAACGCACGATTGACTAACCATTCATGTCTATAGGAGGTACCCTTGGTTTCTACTGCTCCCACCAATACGCCCATACGCGCGATAGAACCGAAAATCTGTTACCCTTTGCCCTCAAAGGAATGGACATGGCGCTGTTCAGTGTTTTTCGTTCCCTGGGCCTCAAGGTCAAAGTCCGTCCCATTCTCTCACATGAGGACACAGAATACTTTAACGAAGAACTATCCAATCCCTTGTGGTATGGAAACAAAGACGAGGAGGAAGCACCCCACTTCCGTACTTTTGTGCCCAGAAAGGCTCGACTAGATGGACATCTATTTATCACTTCATCGGTAAAACAATTCTTTGATTATAGCAGCTAAAGAGCCATCTCTTTGAGCTTTTAAAAGGTGGAACAAAGCTTTAGGAATAAGGGCTTTAAGCGGCTTGCGGATTACTTGGTATATAAAGAATTGAAAGCAAACATTATGCTAGCAGGCAAAGATGAACCAAATCTTATTTTTAGGTGTTCAACCCAAGAAGTATGGTTTTCTAAGGCGGTATTTCCACCTTTACTTGGGCCATTTCTTCTATTGACTGGATCGTGGCGCTGAGAACCAAGCTACAGATGCGAAACGAAACATCGTTTGATGAAGGAAACATAGCGCAGACGCAAGTGTTCCGAATAGCTCGCTAAGTTTGACCGAAACTCGCCAACCAGAGTTCAAACCCTTCTCATGGCAGTGGCAAGATGTGACAAGATCAAAAATATGTCCATTTCTCCAGACCTGTAGGCACAGACTTAACTAAGGCCGCTTCCTTCCTCGAACTCAGGTCGGATCTTTCTTTCTATTCCAGCTTAGACTACTTTGCCGCAACACCCCCCTAGTATGGTTTATACTTCGTAACTATCTGAAAATGGTCATCGGGCGATCAACCGGAAATCTAATCTTTATACGTAGTTCTATATTTTTCCTAAGGGGGGTTACTCCTTTCTCTTTTGCTTTCATTGTCATCTACCTGCTCATTCCTACCCGTTGGGAACCGCCGAAGTATGTCACGATACCTTTCCTAACGGAAGTTATCTTCTACCTGTTCGTTTTCCTTCCACGGAAATACTATCTACAGCTACCCGCGGTACATCCGGCACTCCTATACCGCGATCAACGAAGAGCTCTCTTTTTGCGATCCTTGGGACTTGTGGCTGAGCCCGAAGACTTCCTCCGAAAATGGTTCAACAACGCACCAATATCAGAGATCAAGCGGGAAAACATCAAACAACTCTACAGATGGGCTTTCCTTAACTCGGTGAATGCTCACGAGGACACGGAGGAGGAGGTTGAGGAGGCTATAGTGGAGTTTGAGAGTCAGTTTAACAGGAATTTCGAGCCTGGGTTTGGTGATGCGAAATGTTTACGCCTTACCTTGGATCCAGTGGAAATGCAGCATCGTCCATTCATCATGTATATGGGGATCATGATGATCGATATTACCACCCACATCTTCCTCCTAAGTAAAGGATACCATTTCCACCGCTCTTCAATCTCCCGCTCCATACATAACTTCCCACCCCGACCACAGGTGATCCTCACGAGGAAGAAGTCACCAGTCGCAAAGCTCACTTACTGGTACCGGCCAGGGAGTTCCGTCACTAAGCGACCGATAGTATTCCTGCACGGCATTGGTGTCGGATTAGGCCCTTACTTCAAGATACTTAGCCAGCTAACTCAAGAAGGCGGAGAAGATAACGATACGCCATCAATTATTGCTATCGAGATACTGCCTATAAGTTCGAGAATAACATCTCCTGTGTCACCCATGCAAGAGTTTTGTCTAGAAGTGGAGAAGATCCTTGCATTTCATGCAATCGGGGATTTCTGTTTAGCGTCGCACTCGTAAGTCATCATCTCAGGCTTCGAGAACATTTCAGAGCACTAACAGCTGCAAGATACGGCACAGTCCTCACGTCCCAACTTCTGAAATACGATTCAGTCTCTTCTCGTATTGCGTCGCTAATCCTCATGGATCCCATAACCCTTCTTCTGCAATTCCCCAATGTAGCATACAACTTTGTAAGTAACTGTCATAATCCTACCAAAATAAAATCATATCTAATAAAGAAACGCAGACTCGTCGCCAACCAAAACTGGCTAACGAGCACCAAGTCCATTACTTCGCATCGCAAGACATGGGAATCTCGCACACACTATCCCGACACTTCTTCTGGTACCAAAATATACTATGGAAAGAGGACCTCCTCTACCGACCAGAAAGGTACGAAGGCGGAGGTCTCCAGAACCGCAACGTAACAGTCGTCCTGTCCGGATACGACCTGATTGTAAATGCGTCGGCAGTTGCGGCGTATCTCAGCTGTCCCGCCTTCCCAGACTGGGATGAGAGTGTGGGTTGTCAGTGGTATCAGGATCTCACGACTAGACCACAGCAGACTAGTACTTGGAATTCGGAGGATGGGTCTATGAGGATTCTGTGGCTTGGTATACTGGATCATGGTCAGATGTTTTGGAGGAAGGAGCCTTCTGAGCGGGTGACGAGGGAGATTTTGGCTAGGGCGGGTATTAAGACGGGTGATGTTGTTGATGAGGGGGTTACTTCGTATGATTGATTTGGAGACTGGTTCTTCTGTGTTGATGTTTTCTTGTACATATTTGTTCTTCTTCCGGTCGGGATACCGGAAAGGGAAGATTGGAAGGCGTTGGGAATGGTAGGGTATCGCTATTAATGGGGAAATGAGCTCGGATTTTTGATTTGAAGACTGGCGCGTGGGGTGACAAATGCGTTAAGACACAATCGCCAGCATCATTTGACAGATTTCTCCATAATTCAAATTGCCTGGTGCTTCAATAGCGATGCATGCAAGATGTAATACTGTATTCCCGTCGTGTAACGAAAATTAGGCGACGTAGCTACATGAGACATTTTTGTTCTAAATCAATCCGAATCAAGTTTAACGTCTTACGGCGAGGTATCTCTAGTCCGATACTGAGGTCCTTGATCAGCTCAATCTCTTTAAAGACTGATTCGTATTCCGTTGAGACATCTTAACGAGGCTCTTGATTAGAGGCTTATTGAATCGCTTGTACCAGTACTGGTGATCGTGCTGTATAATGGTTGCATCGACAAGGGAAGCATCGTTGTTTTGAGAAAGCTTTTGTGGTATACCCAGTACAATGGACTTATAGCTTAGATTATCGCTCAACTCGGTGGCTAAAGACGGGAAGGCAAATGCTTGAGTCCTGTAGAAGCTCCAAAGTCAAATTCCCTATCACGAAAGTATCTGTCAGTCGCAGAGATAACTGAGGGACGAAGCATATTGCTCGCTTAGTCTAAGTGGCTGAGAAGCAGGGCCATGGACATGAATATTATTGTGTTAAGTCAAGTAACTCAACGCCGCTACAACCATGGCATCGACACCAGTACTCAAAGTAGGCTGAAGAACAGGCGCAAAGTAAGCACTATGATTGATCGGGACATCCTGCTCCAGAGTGCCCTTCTTCTCCGCCTCATCCCACTTCTTCGGATCTGTACCGCCGAAAACCCAATAGCAGTACGGCACACCCTTCCCACCCTGCTTATTCGGTGCCTCCGTAGCCAGTATTGGGAAATCTTCTGATCCGCCCAGAGGCGCTGCTTCTGGGTCGTGAGCTGTGCCAAAGTGGTTGGTGAAGGCTTCTGAGATGTGGTTGGTCACTTCCGGGTCGTTGATCATGAAGGGGAATGAGCTTGTTGAGGCCCATTCTGGATCTTCTGGAGAACCAGAGGCCTCACATTCTGCTTTTACGATTCGCTTGATTGCGGATAGCACCTTGGTTCTCGTTTCTGGTTTCCATGTCCGTACATTAATCTTGAGGGTAGCGAAAGCAGCGATGATATTCTCAGTCATCCCGGCTTGTATACTGCCCACCGTAACGACAGCTGAATCCCTCGGATCGACTTCTCTGCTTACAACAGTCTGTAGTCGTACAATTATATGTGCAGCGATCACAACTGGATCAACAGTCCGATGAGGTTGACTAGCATGGCCTCCACGTCCATAGACAGTAACTCTAAAGCTATCCGCTGAAGATGCAGCGGCTCCTACCCGGGTTCCCACGGTCCCAGCAGGCCCTGACATAACATGCTGACCCAGTACTACATCTGGGGTGGGACATGCATGTTTTCTTGGATCATAAAGACCATCCGCAATCATAGCTTTGGCACCACCAGCTCTCTCCTCATTCGGTTGAAACAGGATAACCAGGGTGCCCTTCCAGTGTTCCTGCGAAGCATGGAGAGTGGTTGCGGTTGCGAGCATGCTTGAAATATGCATATCGTGTCCACAAGCGTGCATAACCGGTTTCTCAACCTGGTCTTCAACGTCTACCTGGCGTACCTTGCTTGCATACTCCAAGCCAGTCAATTCCTCCACCGGAAGAGCATCTGTATCTGCGCGTACGATGACGGTATTTCCTTCTCCATTCTTCAGTATACCAATAAGGCCCGTACCACCAATATTAGTCCTCACATCGAAACCTTTCAGACTCCGCAAATGTTTGGCTGCAGTGTTTGCTGCAAGTGTCTCTTGAAGCGACAGGCCTGGGTGAGCGTGTAGGCTCTTGTAAATAGCTTCATAGGGAGAGAGTTCGGGCTTCGATATTTCGAGGATCTTTGTGATATCCATGTTACGATGCTATTTCTTCAATTAACACTCTGCCTGCATTGCTTCGAAGGGAGAAATGCCCTTGACTTACTGGAGAGCCTCAACCTAAGCCAATTGAAGGATCAAACAGAAGGCTCAAGAAATAATGGTTTAGTTGGGCCATGAAGATAGTGGGGTATGGTTCATTAGAAGCTCCATCAACGTCAAAGAGTGGGGTAAAGTTGTAGTAAGAATAAGGGGATAAGGTGCGGTGCTACGCTACTTTACCCCTGCTGCTAAGCGAGGAGATTTCCCCTTCTCGCTTAGCGTTATGAAATGTACGCATGTGCTATTAAATCGCTGGAGCCTACAGGAATTTGTTTCAGCATCTTGTCACCAACCGTCTCAATCCAGCCCCAGCTTTCTGTCTAATACGTTACCAAATCCTGGGATACAAGCTTCCCATGACAGTAGCTAATTATGGCAAATTCCCCAGGTCAAACCGCATCT
Source organism: Pezicula carpinea (assembly GCA_026119845.1). Lineage (NCBI taxonomy): Eukaryota > Fungi > Ascomycota > Leotiomycetes > Helotiales > Dermateaceae > Pezicula > Pezicula carpinea. The sequence continues at coordinate 187,117 of JALRMK010000005.1, read as the reverse complement.
CCGCCTGCGGAGGCCACAGAAAGAACCGTCTTACTTGAAATATCTGAGACGTCCAACACCGACCCATATGATTACGACGAAGTTACTCCAGCCCAACTTCTACGAGTAGGCTTAAATGTCGTGACCATTTCACTTATTATTCTACTTACTATACCCTCTCTTCTAATACTCTATTTCCTGTACGAACATGGGATAATCTTGGTTGGATGGCCACTACCGCCGCTCAGCACCAAAGATTTCAACTCAACCTTTAGCGTTGGATTTGATCTCACACCAGCTTACGGGTATATCTGCCATCACCCCCAGATTGCAAAATTAGCTGATACAAGGTTCAGAACCGCTGCTGTTATGTATAGTAATGGAACCGTTGTGGATGTTGCAAAGATCGATGCATCTACGGAATATGTAGCAATGATGCAACGACTCTGTCTAACTTCATCAATACACCCAGCGCAAGTACCCACATATACTTTTCTCGTATCATGAACATTTCAAAGATATATCAAAGAAAACCCCAATTATCATGATACAGTAAACGCCTGCTAATCATGTCACAGTCCCCCATATTCGGGGGAATTAATGGAGGATTTCGCCGATGCTCCACGCAAAGCGCGAAGACAACGTTGGAAGGCACTTGGATTCGCAGCCTCAAAAGACGTCGCTTTAATCAGTGCATTAGTCACTACTCTACGCAAAGAAACAGAGCATCATCTCGGTACAAGAATGCACTCTGCAGTAGTCGCCTACCCAGATTTAACAGCACTGTACCGTGAAGACATCGATGACGCACTGGAACACTCACATCTCCGGACGCTTAGTCTCGAGCAACGAGACACGTTTTTCTCCGGGCGATGTTTATATAATAGTATGAATTTGTGCTATCAACCTCATCAGTTGGCAGCCGCTTACGCTGGTAATGGACTCGGAATTTGCAGCGATTCATTAAAAGATACGGCTTGTGCGGCTGAAATTCAAGCGTTGCCTTCGTATGATACCATGCAGCTTTTATACACGAGAGTTTCTTTCAGCGGTTCTCTCGAAGCGGATATGCATTCAGCTTATAGACCGCCTCATTATGCAGATGACTACCCTCGGAACAAATTCATTGATTGGGATGGTGGTTCGGATTCATTACTTACTTCTTCCGACACTACAGTATACTGGGAGCGTGTGCGAGGGCATATCATTGATTTGATATGGCCTTTACATGGGCTCCCGAGCGGCCCGTATCAATTGTGCTCCTACTTGGCGAGAGTGTAGAAAATGAAGAGTTTGTTCGTGTTCTGCACGAGACATTTCTTGAGCAGCTGGGTCACTTGCCTACCATTCATAGTTTCGATCCACATTATATGGCTGCGAGAGGTGCGGCGAAGTTTGCAATGCAGCTTCAGGGTATCATCGCAGATAAAGAGTCCAATTAAACGGGTGTCTAATTCTAAAAAGACAAATAAGTCTACGAAATGTAAGAGATCAGATCCGATCCGAAAATTTGTCAACCATCCGGCTGTTATTGGTTCTTCGAGGTCCTCTAATCCCTCGAATTCTGATGTACCGGGTGCAAACGCTCTGACAAGGAGAAAGATGTCACCTGTTCATATCCGTACTCCTCGTGGTCCGACACGCCATTCACACGCTTGTTGGTTCCTTTCCCAAGCGTTCCGAAAGGAGAAAAATGATAAACCTTGACGAGTTTGAATGCCTCCTCTATTACAGTTAAAGAGTTAACACAGGCGACAATCCTCTTCTCTCTCCATAAAACGAAAGGAAAATAGGCGGGTAGATATAAGAGACAAGAACTTACCATGTTCAGGACTGGTATTACGCATATTATTCTTACAACGCACCTCAATCTCACCAAGCGGCGCTTCCCTCAACATAAAATTCTCACCATCAACCCTCTTAGTCCACGCATTCTTGCCTCTCCCCTGCTTCTCCTTAACCGGCGCCGTCCAACCGCGCAAATTCCTACACGGCCAGAATGGTTCATGAGATCTCCTCGCCAACCGCAGCAACTGCCTATCTCTCACAGAAGAGTGTATAAACTCATGAGTGTGAAAACCCTCCTTGTAGTACATCCCGGGTGTTCGGAGGCCCAGGAACTTTTGATAGCCGAGCCCTTGAGCAACGTCGAGGAGGAAGTCGATGAAGAAGAACACGATGGAGAGCAAGAGTCGCATGGCTGGAATTTCTCTGTCCCACCATTCTTCGTTCTTACCACAAGCTGTTGCCCAGGTCATCGTCTCGTGTGCACTAGGATTGAGATTGTCCTGCTCAAGCAGATACTCCGGATTAAAATCAAGCAGATTGTATTTAGTTAATTCGGAAACCATCCACGCCAGAGAGATGTTGGATAAACGTGGATCTTGCTTGCCTCCACCAACGTCATTGTGGTTACCACTGAACCAGCACTGTTTTAGTGTCGTCTGCGGGTGTTTGGCAAATCCGTGGACAGTCTTCTTGATTGGTTGATACCAGAGTCTTGGTTTGTAGGCGTAACGAGTCTCATCGAGGGCGAGGGCTTGGAAGGCGTAGTTTACACCTGTTGGGGGCTCCGTGTTTTTAAGTTCGGATTGCTCACCGAAGAAGTTATCAAACCAGGGAAGGTTAACGCTCATAGAGGAGTGAAACCTTTGGTGTTGTTAGTTGGCTCTCTGATTTATAAGTTTTTGAAAGGTTGTACAGTACTTACGCGACCGTCTCGAAGACTCCTATGACTTCAATGGTTCCCATGGGCAATATCTCAAGGTTAAATTTAACTTGGGCGCGTTTGAACCTTTCTCTTTCTTCCTCGGCTATGAGGTCTTTTGGCATGCTGTAGTAGTCCTTGTAAACGACTGAGAAGTTGTCCATTCCTACACGTACGTGGTTAGTATTTGAATTTGTAGTCCAGATATCACAATGAGCCCCACTTACCTCTCTTATCCAACAATCCCATCTTACTAATCAACCCAGCAATAGCCCTCGCGGTTAAAGCACCCCGTGAGAACCCAAAGATATAGATTTTATCCCCATCAACATAGTTATTAGCCAGAAAAGCATAAGCACCACGAATCTTTTCAGAGAGCCCCATTCCTATAATTCAGGAACTCAGAGTCAGCTTACGTGTTCTAGAGAATCTCAGCACCAAGTGCTAATCAAACGTGACTTAGCAGTAAGGAATATTAATCTCTAGAAAGGAAATTCTACCCTAATATTTCAACTTACCGATGGTGCCACCAACAAGACGATCCAAAATCCCAGTCCCAACCCCAGACTGATAATAAACAACCTGATCAACCTGCCTCCGTACCTGCGTTCCGAGCCCATCCTCCTCACTCACCCAAGTACAGGGTTTAATCGCTCTAGTAAGCCGAATGATATTGCTTGGAGGCGATTGTTTCTCAGGAGCAGATTCGCCATCTTGCCACGTTCCTTTCATTTTCATCCCTTTTAGCATATTCTCAATCATCGATGTATGTACTTCAGATAGCGATAGTCAAGAGGGATCAGCCTTACCATCACAGAGAATAATGAGACGTTTGCCATTGCGTTTCCCTTCGCCTAGACTGGGCTTCTGTGTTAGAGCTGGCATGGTTGAGGTCTGCTGGTTTGGGAGGGGCAGAGGTGTAGTTTGGGTTTGATGTGCCTGGTGAGATTATGTTGGTTGTTGAGGGAGGGAAGATATTGTAGGAATAAGTTCTCTGAGGATTTGCCATATGATGGCAGAGCAACACCCGCCATTCTTGCTTTGTGGTAGAAGGTTTATCAAAAAAGCTAATTCTCAATAAATAGACCATTGTGGACTTGAGAAAAAAGCAAGTGATGATCATCAATAAAAGACTATGTATGACCTGACAAGGTCTGATCACAACTTCGAGTACAAGTCGATACTAAGTGAAAAATATATTTTCTAGCGTCTATGGGACGTATTCTAAAAGTGATCTCAAACTCGAAGACAACATCAAGCAAGATCAACAAAGATGAACTTCATTCAAAACAAAACATTCCTCAAAATTACATGTGACATCACAATATGCTTATTCGTGTTCTTATCACTAGCTAAGGTTCCATGCCACCCACATACCAGCGTCAAGCTTCGAAGTATTATTCTGGATCCGGCTGTTGGACCTATAATTGTGTAAGTTCTTGAGAGAATCATTCAATTGGTTGGAGTAACACAAAATAACCAACGTCAGATTAAGACCATGTGTAAGGATACAAGCACAGTAAAAAAGGTGACAACTCGCCTATAAGACACTGGGACAGCCTGTGTAAGCGTGGGACTGGACTGACATCAGCGTCTAAACTCTGAAAGCTTCAGCAATGTGACGTCTTCATTATGATCGGGTATCAATTATTCGCTATCAGAATCCGAACCACTACTTGCTTCAATCTCTTCGCCATCCTCGAGATCCTCTATCACATCTTCTGCACCTTCAGGACGAGGCAACATCACAAACGCCGTTAAACATGTAATCCGGTTCCCAGTCTCGTAAGTTCCCAGAAGTTCTCCGACCTGCTTTGTTTTATTTCCTTCTTCTGGCTTTAAATCCTTCGAAGGAAAAAGCTTCCAAAGTCTGATAGCTCCATCACTACCACCTGCGGCGATATAAAGTATTGTTGACTGTCCTTCGTCGACTTTCAAGACAGTGAAGTCCTTTACCCGCCCTGATAGATTGGCTTCTTTTCCGCCCAATTGTGCTATTAATCTCGCAGAGGGTAATGGAGACTCCTTTCCTTCCACTACTGGTGCCGCTGTGAGATCATCCGGTCTCGTGGAATAGAATAAAATGCGTCCGTCTTCGGTAGAAATTGCCATCAATTGTAGGTCTTTCTTCTCGTCCACATGAATATACGTCATCTGGTGTAGTTTCGTCCTTGGCCCTGGCATAACTTTGCATTTCGGTTTGCTGTCCATGCCGAACACCAAGACACCTCTTTCAAATCCAACGCAAAACTCCTCTCCAGCATCTGTGCTTCCCCATGCCACTTTCCTTCCTTCCCCAGTGCTGTGCCGTCCCTCTCCTACTTCACTTAATAACCCCCTTCCAAAGTTGAGCACACCAGCTTTCTTGCCCGTAACCAAATTCCACAACCTCATGCACTTCTCTCCCTTTCCAACAGTAATCATAAGCTTCATACTTGGGTGTACGGCAAAGTCGTTGACCCCTGCAGGTGTTCCTCCAGGCGGCGCTGTATCTCCACTCGGCCTGCCCACTGGTTTCGGTATCGGCGCTTTAATTGTTGATAGAAGACTCCAATCCCTGGTTCGCGTCACAGCAATTGTTGAATCTTCAGCACTCGACAATAGCTTGCTTCTCGTGGGGAAATGTAAGGCCGTGATCTTAGAAGCATGGTGTAACAATGCGCCTAGCTCGCGGTTTTGAGGATTCTCGACAATTGCTTTCGAGGTGAGAGATGGTATGGCGGGAACGTTGGTAATAGAGGGAGGATGTGCAGAGAGGTGGTAGAGATTTATTCGTTCGTCGGTGCTGCCAGTTGCGAGAATGATCTTTTGCGTCTGGCCGGGGATGACAGCAGAGGGAGGGGAGAGAGCCAGGCAAGATATGGCCGAGTCATGAGCATTGAAGAGGAATGAATCTGCGAATTGAACATCATCGTTGACTGTCGCTACAATGCCGTGGAGTACTCGGTCGTAGGAGCCTGCAACTATCTGGATCGAGATGCATGCTTTCTTCGTGGATGGTGTTGATGTTGATGTTTTGACTTTGACCTTCTTGATCGGAGCTGCTGGAGGAGCCCTAGCAGCCTCACTTAGATTGGTAGTTCTCTTTCTTTTTGCCATTGTGATGTGGTGGTTTCTGATATTTTCGCGGGCCTGGAAAAGTTAGGAAGTTCTCTCGACAAGCTCAAAATTTGGTTTGTGCCTGAGGTTAAGATAAGAGCTCGATAAGGGCTCGATAAGGAAAGCCGCTAACGAATACCGGTAAGGGCTAGTTGAGGGCAAAAAGGAGGGCTTAGCGGCTCGGATTCAGTAAGGCCCGGTCTTACGGTTACGTGTAGTGGCAGATGCACGTGATTTTGCTGGTATATTGAAATACCGTGTCGATTAATAGCGAGCGATACGAGGGATGCTCAATATCGGCGATATAGCGGTCAATATAGAGGTCGACAGAGTGTTACTACCAATTGTAAGTGGGGATCTGTATGTGAATGATTTGATAATTGATACTCAAATAATTCGGGTTATATGTAGATGATTTCAAGAAGAAGAGAAGTATACAGCTATATATATAGCGTAGCCGGTAGTGTACCACTAGTCGCTAAGCGAGGCACTAAGTGAGCGATGGTAGTCGTAGTTGCCTAGTTTTTCTTAGCGAAACACTACTGAGTATTAAAGCCCGACCGAGAGGTCTGGGAAATGAATTATTCTTCTCCCCCACAATTCAGTGGGACTATTCTTTTTAGTTATATTTCTGGTGAAGCGGAGGTGACTAATTGTATTTGATTTACAATTAGAGCCTGTAGTTAGTAATTGTTTTCTATTATAGGGAGAGGTATGTTTCTTATGTTTCTATAAGGTTCGCTAAGTATGCTATACGTAGGCTCGGCTGGTCGGCGAATCAGAGAGCTTACAAAGGACTAGAAGCCTTAGGTTTCTATTGTTCTGTACGAAATACTCCCTTGAAATACGTCTACTCTTGTGTAAAGAGTTAGGAGTTAGTAGGCTAGTAGACAGCAGTCGCGGGGTCGCTCTTCTGTTTCCCTATACTAGTTACGTGGTATAGTTCCTTGGTATATATATAGTCCTGATTAATTAACCTGGCGTCCTTCGAGACCGTAGTGTTAACTGTATAGTATTTATGTTTATAGTGATTCTATGATATATGTCTAAAACCTTTTCAACCCTTTTCTGTGGTGCTAGGGTGAGGTTATAACTGTTCGAATATATGTTATAGAGTTAGTCACGTGCTCGGCTGCAGACCTTGGCACCTATGAAGGTCCCCTTCTTCCTTCAGATAGTCTCTTTCTTTGTTACACATTTAACACAATTCAACGAGTATACTAAGTGAGATCACTAGTCTGCCTGTCGAGCAGTTAATGGTGTCTATTAAAACTAGGTAACTATAGGTAGGTAAACAGCTATTAAATAGGTATCATTAGTTATAAACTGATTAATTCAACTAGAGAGGCATTTTAAAATAGAAGAAAATACATTTTATGTTATCTTACGGATTTTTAGTAGGGTTTAGGTCCAGTGGTTCTCCTCCCGAGAGGGGTTGGATCTAGCTATGCTTCTGTTTCCCAGTTAAATTCTTTGTCTCATATGCTCCCTATATATGCCTAACCATACACCCTGAGAAGTAGCTCATGAGCCTGCTTCAACAATGCTCAATTCTCCTTACGCCAATAATGCATTGCACCATTCCCATGCTATGGCCCCTGGGTCTCTTGTACCTCCTTAGCAACAATTCCCTCGTCAATCTTCGTCGTCCTTTTCTTCTTCTTCTTGACCACTGCGGCACCGCCAGAGGTATCTGCTACGACCTCGTCAACTAGTGCCGGGACTTTTTTGGTCTTCTTCTTTCTCACGACTACAGCTTCTTCGCCTTCCACAACCTCAACAGGCTGCTTGGCCTTCTTCTTCAACTTCTTCTTAACCACAGTCCCTTCTAAAGAGACACCTTGGGCGGCTTGAATTCTCTCGTTAGCCCGTTGCATCTCTAATCGTAATCTCTCAACTTCTTTTACCGCCTTGACCATTTCAGCTTCCTCTCGTTGTTGCCGTTCGTAATCTATCTCCCCACCTGTACCATCATCTTCGAGAGAAAATGCACCGATATTGCTCGAATCCACTTGTAGGAGAGACTGTTTCGCTTTAGACAATCTCGGCCTTGATGAGGCATCACCACTGTTCTCGGCCGAGTCATTGCCGGGTGTGGATATACCGCTTGTCGCCAAAGTCTCATCAGCTGCCACCTGTATTCGGTGGCGAGTTTTATGAGCGGCTGCTTTCTTTGGCTTTATATGCTCGGTCTTGCCCAGTTCTAATTGCATGATTGGGATGGCGTCAATATCCAGATCGGGTCCGTTGTTGCTCTGGAGAATGCTGTGTAATGGCGTAGATCTCCCAGAGTTATTCTCCGCCGGGGCAATGTAAAATGGATCGTCTTTATTTCTCTCAAGCCGTTCTGCTCGCCTCCGTGCAACTATGTCTGGGTCAAGATAGCTCTCTTCGCTGCCCTGTTGGTATGAGTGGACTGGCTCTTCATTCGATGTTTTCCCAAGTCGATTCGCAGCAGGTTCGCTTTGACTTATGATTGCAGTAGCTGGTGGTTTCTGATGATAGTAGACCTCAAATTCGTCTTCATCAGGTTCATCGAGCGAGTAAGACTCGACAGCTTGGAGGAGACTGTTCAGATTTGAATTGATTGGCTGGTCCAGATCTAGCCCAGTTGGCATTGGCACGTTTCTTTGCGCGCCTGCAGCGACGGAGTTCAACTCCTGGCCAGCAAACAGAGACGGAATTGCTTGAGTGAGCAACAGTGGTGCATCCTGTTCCACTGTATCCGATGATGCATCTTGACCAGCTGTTGCTTCTGCAGCTAGTTTTAAAAGTTCCGAGAACTCAACAGCCCTCTCCTGAACCTCTAAATCAGGATGCATTGCAAGAGGCTCCAGCGAATGAATAACGCGGGCCATCAGGAGCGAGGTCATGGTTTTTCGCTCTGCCGTCCAAGGTGTCTCATCATCAGCTGTCATCATGGAAAAGACCTTGGGCGCAGCTTGCAGATATACTATAAGGCATTCAGCAGAAGAAGAACCTCGGGTGACATGGATAAGAGCAGTCAAGGCAGTCTCGGGTGATGCTAAATACGAAGCATATTCTCCAACAATCCAGGCTATTGGCTTTAGGACTCCACTGCCCGCACTTAACTGAGAAGAGGTATCTTTGTACGCTGATATGAGTATGGATTCAGCTGCTCTGGCAGCATTTGGCCGTATTGCTTTTACCTTTACCGCAACAGTTCGTAACTCGTCACCAATCCGCTGTGAGACGTCAAACTTCTCCTTGGAACCAAATGTGGCATTCTGAGAGAGTGAGGATTGACTCGGGATTGGAGCGCTTCGAACTAATTGAATTAAGATATCGATATACCAATCAAAGTCCTCAAGATTGCCGTAATTATTGCGTGTGCACATATCGAGAATTCTGTCGATAACATCAACTTTGTAGTCATCTGGAAGGAGGGGATTTTGCGCTGATCCATTATCGGCCTTGATAGCAGCCTCGGGAGACTCATCATCTGAGTCTGCCATAGGCTCAATTGTGAGGGTTCCATCATCAACTTGCTCGTCGACTGGAACGGATGGAGAGTTTCGCAGCTGTTTCATTAACTGGCCAACGATGGACATTAGATTGTCAATACTGACCATGCCTACGACTAGGTCTAAAGCCCGTAATCGAATGGAGATGTCAGGGCTATCAATGCAGTCCATTATGACATCTTCTTGCTGAGCCACGAGAAAAGGGTGCGTCAGGACAATCTTGTTGAATGCTAGTAATGCAACGTATTTCACTGCCGATTGTTAGTACAACCAAACATCGGTAAAAAAGTTATGTACTCACAATTGGGATCTCCCTCAATCATGATCATTCCACGAAGTTTAGTTACACACAGAGTTGCAATTTCTTCGTTGGAATCGTCCCCACTTCCAAGAATGCCACCCAGAATGATACCGTTGATACATTCATAAAGCAGGGACATGGCAGGAGTGTTGCGGATGATTGAGGTCAATGGAGGCAGAAGCTTCTTGACTAATCGAGGCTCAAGTGGAGTGAGCGTTGCAAACTTTCTTATTAGCAGCATATACTCGCAAGAACGGACAGAATAGAACTCACTAATTTGATCAATTTTATAGCCATCCAATTATTAGTACCATCCACCAGTAACTCAAAGAGCCTGGGGGCAAGCGGCAGAAAGTCCTGTGGTCTCCGCCACCCCAACTCACAGACCACATTGACAATTGCAGCTGTGACACTGCGGTCTTCATTCTCGTCCTCTAACCTCTCTTTGATCTTCGGCCATGCCGGCCTCAGTGTTTCCGGGTATACCAAAGCCAATCTATATAACGTTACAATTGTTTTCTTTCGAATCGTAGGATGAGAATGGGTCATTCGAGGGATGAGGTCAGAGAGCGCATCATGGGCCAAGGAGGACGTGATGATATGCGGTAGAGTTATTATGGGCAGTGACATCGTTGTAGGGGATGTAGAGGTCAAGTCCTGACTAGATTAGCACAGTTCAGATCCACAACGCTATCAAATAAATACCTTCTTCAGCAGATTTGTAGCCAACATTAGCACTTCTGTGTCAGGACGGAAGCTCTGAACCGCGCCAAGGTATCCAACTCTCTTCTGGAGATATTTGGCTGAGGACATGACTTCCAGGACATGAAAGGAGGCCCATGACATGTCGTGACCGAACATCTCGAGGTAGACCAGCTTCAAAAGCGCAGTGGCCTTGAGGTCTGTAGGAACTCATCAGCATCTCCCACCTCTGCATCGTTGTTGATCACTGACCCATGTCCGAAGTACGAATCTCCGACCGACATTCTTTCAAGCTGTTCTGGATATACTCCTTCTCGTTGCCCTTGTGGTTCCGCAGACCTCGAATGAGGTCGTAAAGTGACTTCTCAAACCTGCTTAATCATTAGTCTCCGTGACAGAGCAGAATCGACGACGCGTGACAGTGGGGCGCACATTGTGAGGATATAATATCCGGCCCTCCATACGTTTGTGCTACTTGCTGATCCCAAGCCCTTGCGGGAGGACAAAGCGCAGGTTCAGACCCGAGGACTAGGTGCAGGTCATCGCACTCCTAACAAGAAGAAAGTCGTAATTATTGTGGCAACAGAAGAAATGGTGCAGGTTAATGTACTCGTCGACTATTGCGACTTTAAAGCTAGCTCCCCCACCAAAGGCCGCCCGTGCAGTTCGCGGTCAAAAAGATGTGTCAGCCTTAACGCTAAGGCATGAACATGGATTTTAGTGTCATTGCCTCATTGGGAGCTTCGTGGAGCTTCCACTCTCCAACATCACCTCTCTGGAGCTTATTCCGACGTCTCTCTTCACGGACTTTTGCGACTCGCTACCTTACGAATCTCTTCTTCAACCCTATCACCAAATTATTCAATTCATGATGAGCTCGTCCCTCCTACATCCTCCTGCGCACCTGCCTGCATCCGTGGCCTTAAAATTGTCGCAGCAAGCTCCAGCCTTGCTACAGAATACACCATCCTCAATAGGGTCATACACCATCAACTCGCTGTTCGCAGCGGCTGAATCGCCAGAGCTATGGACCACATACGAGAACCTGATGATTTCGTGTCTGCGAACTGGCGACGAACAATCAGCCAGTATATGTTTGGAGAGACTGACCGCACGATTTGGAGCCGACAATGAAAGAGTAATGGCATCAAGAGGCCTATTTCAGGAAGCTATAGCGGAAGATGATGCTGCTTTGGAAAAGGTTCTTAAAGAATACGAGAACATTTTAAAGAAAGACCCAAGTAATATGGTTAGCATCAACATTTGCGATTTCCAAAATGAGGCCTTGCTAATCTGTCCTTCAGCCCATCTCGAAGCGCAGAATTGCCCTCCTCCGTCACCTCAAGAAGATCCCCGAAGCAGTTACAGCGCTGAATCAATTCCTTGAGTCCTCCCCTACCGATGCAGAGGCTTGGGCAGAATCAGCCGACCTGTATTGCGCCCAGGGCATGTACCAGCAGGGAATCTTTGCTCTAGAGGAGGTCTTGCTCATCACTCCAAATGCATGGAATGTGCGTAGGCTCAGTTTATTACACTTGGAACGTTTCGCTGACGCTTTGTCTAGATACATGCACGTCTTGGCGAAGTACTATACTTGGCCTCGACTACCAGCGATGCTGGTGGGGACAAGTACCTTACAGAATCCCTACGGAGGTTCTGCAGAAGTGTGGAATTATGTGACAATTACCTTCGTGGGTATTACGGCCTGAAGCTGGTAAGTAAAGGCTTTCAGTACGCCTGGATCTATTGCTGATTGAGCTCTCCAGACAAGTACTCGACTCCTGAAGGACTTTCCCCAAGCATCCCGGCAGCCCAAGAACGGACTTCCTCTGCCAGACATCAAGACCGTTGAACGTCTAAATGAGACAGCAACGGCCAAGCTTGCTGAGATCATTCGTCGAAGCGCAGGAGGTGAATATGGATGGGGAGGGTACGACAGCGCTGAAGTGATCGCTGCGAGAGCGCTTCTAGACCAAGATCCTTCACCCATTCGCTGAACCGTCTATCGCTGTCCACCATCCCACACACACCAGAGTGAAAAATGGATGCAAGGGACGATGGTTCTTCCTAGATTTTGCATGATCCACGCTGGAAGTTGAAGATCTATGGGAAGACGGTTCACAAGGCTGGATCTCGTCGAAATTACGAGTTTCGTCAGTGTTCGAGACGGCACAGTTGTTTTCTGGCTTGATCAAGTTGATGTGTTGGCTTCACAGGTACAGGGGGATTGGTAGCCTCAAAGACGGGTCTACCCGCACGTCTGCTGAATTGATTGTCGTGGCCCAATCAGCACGAGTGGAGGTTCAAGGTTGGGCAGGTTGGCTCGGTTGGGTAGGGCTGGGATGCCATTTTGGGCAGCAATCTGCGGGTTTTTGTTCTGGTGCATGCCCAACCATGATCCAGTAGGAGATCCAGGAGCCTCAGAATTCACTGACCGACCTTGTTATGTTGAGCAAAATCCAAGGCAATCGTGATGACTCTTCAGCGCCTGCTGGGAAGATGGTGAGTAGATGCCAACGCACATGATTGTAGACGAGAATGCAGTACTTATTTGCAACAACTGCTGCTGCTGGTGCAAAAGTACTGCCGCCTGATTCCCGAGAGGTGCACACCAGCTCTTTGTCCATATTCTAGAACGTACACAGCCGTAAACACGAGCGAGCAGCCCACGTTGAAAAGTGCTCTGCCGTGCAACATCGTGTGACCACCAGATCCTACCACTGACAACTACAGTATGAGTTTATCATCACAGCAACTTTGTCCCCGATACTACTACGAAAGCCGCCTTCCGATCAAGAGGAAGGGCTGAGCAATCTCACACCGACGACTCAGCAACGCCCCCGAACAGCACTGGCCCAATTATCGCCCCCAAAACACCCATCACACGAACACCCACGAGCCCGACGCAGAGCTTGTAAATACCAGGCGCACGCCAACGTCATCGGACCTCAACACAACATCAACAGACCGAATCCAGAGGGCCGGCCAGATCATCTTTCTTGTTCATAATTCCACAACAGACCGTTCTCTCTCGCCGGTCGCCATCGGTCGCTGCCGTGCTGCATCATCGTCCGAAGCTCGCGCCCAGCGTCTCTGGAAGCTTCTTCTCCCGCCGTTCTTCGCAACGATCTTCTTTGCATTGCCGTCAACACGCCCTCGACCAGGTCTCACCCCATCCGCCTCGGGCCACAATACCACGCATCTGCGTTTCACAGCCGTCAGAGCCCAGAAACAGACCAAGCGGGCGCGCCAACGACATCCAGACCAGGATATACGGAAAAGGTCGGTGCTTTTTTCCCCCCATAGATTATTCCCAGGGCAAGAGTGTCAAATGCCATCCATGGTCTCTCTCCGTCGAGGACGCGAGGGAAAGGGGGGGGACTTTGGGCCTTGGCTTGGTCTGCTGCTGGCGGCGCTTAGACAGGTTTAGCGACTGTTCGCAAGTGACTTGACTCCCTCTCTGCCTTACTTGGCCCTTGGGACCTTCTGCCTGACCCACATCACTGACAATATTTGACCCCTCAGCCCAAACTCTACCTACTACGACCGACTCTACCTTTTTTCCCCCAGCAGAATCCCATTCCCATTCCACCCAACAACACCAGACCTTCCAAAGCATCTCTTTGCTGCACGCCCCCGCGCAAACAATTACACACTGCCTCTTCTTCAATCACCATCGCATCGCGGCCACGATTGACCAGCAATCGCCGCAACGCCGCACCACGGCAATCAACAACACACCGAACCATTTAAACTCTCCAGCCGTACTCTACACCTTGCGCTTGCGACCAACATCGACCATTCTTGTCCGCCTCCTCCCCCCCCCCCCAGCGCCACCTGCTCCGAAGGCACACATCACATCCCACACCGCTCGCTGTATGTGTGCGCAAGTCCTTCGTCAGGCACCAATCCCCACGAACTGGAGTTTAGCTTCACCCGGGCAACGGCCCCAATCCCCATAAACCTCCTCTCAAGGATATCTTCACTCCGACTCTCTCAGGTAGAAGGTCGTGAGTGTAGATATTTCCTTACACAACTGCTTGTCCGATGCCGTACGTAGCCAATCGGCACTTGTTCACCCCTCACCGTCCTCCCTTGCTACACTACTCCCAAGCATGCGCTAACACTGTCTTCCTCAGCGGCACCACCATCACCATCGAACAACACTCGCCGGCAAGCTCGACCCGCTCAAACTCCTTCACCGACACAGAAGGCTCTGGCTCTTCATCAGGTACTGGAGTCCACGTCTCCTCAGCTTCGGCAGTCGGTAGCGGTTTTTCTGACGAGACAGATGAATGGGATCCGGTGTACTCTGATGAGATAGAGCCATCTGAATCAGCGTCCCGCCCTCGAGCCTCTACACGATATCGAGAGAGCGAAAGCCGGCCGCCTCCAGCACGCCGAGAGCTTCCTGCCCGGAGACACACGAGTGCAGAACGCACTACGCGTCGCCCAACAGAGTCACGAATTCATCGGCACCCTGCGCCGAGACCACCATCAAGCGTGGACCCCTCAGAGGACTACCCGGGCTATGGCCGAGGTTACCCTGCACCACCTCAATCGTCATATTATGGTGCCAGGGCAACCGCGCCAGGCTATGCCCCAACTTCATATTCAGGTGGCAATTATGCGCCTCCCTTCAGTCAAGCTGCAGTAGTACCTTATGGTGCGCCGAGCGGACCAGGCGGTTATCCTCACCAGTATCATCCCAATCCTTTCTCTCCCTCGCCGCAACCTCCCAGCAGCGGGGCAGGATATTTCAACCAGCCTGGGTCGTATGGAATCCATAGTCACGGCGGTTCGCCGTACGAGCCTTCCCCATATGAGCACCATGGTTCTCGCGGCATGGATCCTCGAGGTATTGACCATCGTGGTATCGACCCTCGTGGATTGGATTCTCGTGGTATGGCTTCGCCATTTGGTGGTCCCGGTCCAGAAATCATGCCCTATCAGCCACAGTCTCCTTATGGCGGGCATGGGCCAGGGGGCGCCTACATGGATCCACGAGACCCAAGGATGCCTCCACACATTGGCTATCCTGGATTCCAAGGCTGGTCTCCTCCCGCCGAATTACCAAAACCAGCCGCGGACAAGGGAGAAAGCGACACAGAGAAAAAGCTGAAGGAGATGGAGCGTCTCATGTCTGAGCAAAAACTTGATGCTGAGAAGGCTAAGAAGCAGGCTGAGGAGATGGTTGCACAGGCAAAGAAAGATGCCGAAGCGAAAGCCATTGCGGACCGGGAAGCAGAGAAGGCCGCGATAAAAGCTGCTGAGGAGAGGGCGATCGCAGATAAGAAGGCCATTGAAGAGGCCGTGGCGAAAGCAAGGGAGAAGATGCAGGAGAAAATAGCTGCGGACAAGAAAGCGGCCGAGAAGAAGGCAGAAGCAGAAGCCGAAGCAGCGAAAGCCGCAGCCAAAGCAGCCGAAGAAAAAGCCGCCGCCGACGCAAAAGCACTCCAGGATGCTATCGCCAAGGCTCAAGCCGACGCCAAAGCTGCTGCAAGAGCTGCTGAGGAAAAAGCAGCCGAGGATGCCAAAGCCGCGGCGGAGAAAGCAGCCGCTGAAGCAAAGGCCATCGAGGAAGCCATCGCCAAGGCTCAAGCCGACGCCAAAGCTGCTGCAAGAGCTGCTGAGGAAAAAGCAGCCGAGGATGCCAAAGCCGCGGCGGAAAAAGCAGCCGCTGACGCAAAAGCTATCGAGGAGGCAGTAGCAAAAGCGCAGGCTGAGTCAAAAGCTGAGCTAGAGAAGGTCAAGGCCGAGATGGAATCCAAAATGGTCCCCAAGGAAGAAGGCGCAAAAAAACCCATCAAGTTCAAGGATGCCGTCGGTCGAAAGTTCAGTTTCCCATTTCATCTCTGTCAAACATGGCAAGGTATGGAGGAGCTGATCAGGCAAGCTTTCTTACACGTCGAAGTCATTGGGCCCCATGTTCAAGACGGCCACTATGATTTGATCGGGCCAAACGGGGAGATCATTCTACCTCAAGTTTGGGAGACAATGATTGAGCCAGATTGGTCGGTCACAATGCACATGTGGCCCCTGCCAGAGCCCAAACCACCGCCACCAGCTCCGCCACTGGGTCCTATGCATGGCCCGCCTCCCGGATTCGACCCAAGAGGTGATCCAAGGGATAGACATCATCGACGGCCCGTGGATCCCAGACATAAAGCTGGACCTCCTCCTCCTCCTCCTCCACCACCATCAAATGGTCGGGGGCCTCCACCGCCACCAGATGGCTGGCCTGGTGGTGGCCCTGGACTAGGAGGGCCGACAAGCCCCATCGCTGTAGCTCATGGGCCATCAAGAGGTCGGAGCAGCAGCACGAAAAAGAAGCCTGCCGCATCGGGAGGATTCTTGGGATGGGTAGGGGGCAGCAGCACCAAGAAGCCGTCGGGAAAAGGCAAGTGTGTATTCCTCATTTCTAATCCAATACCGATCTCTTTGCTGATAAATCTCGTAGGGGCAAAAAAATCTGAGCAATACGATGCTTGTCGTATCATGTGAGCCTTGACAAGTACTACCTCGAAAAGGTCTGCAGTAAGACTTGGAGTATGAAAATTCTGGATGCACAGCATTGATCGGTCGACCTTCGATAACTAAAATCACAAATATCCAAATATTCGGCAAACCTCTCGTCATAAAATCCGAGATTTCCCTTGATTTCACGACATCCCTTTATTAGAAGGGAATTTGTCAACTCTCTTGGTTGGGCGGAATTTGTTGATATTCGTTTCCTATTTCAGGATGTCGAGGATAATCTTTCTTTTCTGTGTGTGCGAAGTTTTCTTGTTTCCATTTATTGCTCTGATATTTGTAGAGGCTAGTTATTGTCTGGTTTCATATGAACTTGTTCAGGGAGACGTCGCTTTTTCCCGGTCATTTGACCGGGTTTTGCTCGTCTCGCCACGAGGATGCATAGATGTGGTTGTTGATTTCTTTTCTTTTTGTTTGTCGGTTAAGAATCTTGGATTTGGCACTTTTTGCGTGGCGTTCGTGCTTTTTGTTTTTGAAGCGAGTTTTTGATTTTCTGATACCTTTACACTGCGATATTTCTCTTTGGGTGGTGGTGGCTCTGCAAAAGAGAAGGGCTTGGGAGTTTTGTCATGAGTGATTATGATGGATGGATGAATGTTAATGCGAATCTGATCATGATGGATGGATTGGAGGAGTGGGGATGGGATGGGATAGGATGAATGTATCGGGATGAGGATATGTTCATAGCTGTTAGAAATTTATGGAACGTTTGGTGGTTTGATGGTATGGTTTGGTCCAGGGAGATGGCAGAGGATTTTTGGATGAAAACATCATGTGTCTTGGCTTATTAGGTTGGGTTCTACTACTCCATGCATTTCGACAAGGGCTACATTTAGACAGCGTTGCATAGCATTATGTTCCTTTGACAATCTCGACATTTTTTCGGGAATATTGTGTCCTCAAGAGAGGGAGTTCAGATTTATACTTTGCACGCCGAATACGAGTGGCAGCCTCAACTCTTGGTCAAATTAAGCGACAGTCTAATTCTAGAAGCTAATATATATATACTTTCTTTATTCGCCATCGGCAGATAGCTATCTCTAGCTAAGCAACGGAGTTGGTTCACCAGTTTGTAGGGAGAGAGGCATTCGAGTGACTCCATTGTTGTCGGCCGAGGCTCGAGACGAGCAACTAGAACCAGAGATCTTCAAGGTGTGTCTAAGTATCATCCAACCCGAAATCCAGGTGGTGATTCATCCCCTCTCCGCTCATATGTTTCCTCGACTGCTAGGTTGCCACGAGATGGAGGTGCGCAGGCTAGTTCTTGCGCATTCAAGAGTGATTGAAGCTGGCTAATATAGTCTACTGGAAGGGAGAACGAGTCCAAGGACTCGCTACTTGATCGTGTGTGTTTGTCGAATAGTTGATCTTGTTGTCTATTTGCGACTAATTGTTTGTGGAGGCGTTTTCCCAGGTTATCAACGTGGCTTTGAAGGCTGGAAGCTATTTGTGCTGCTGGGGTGATGTCTTCGCTGAGCGTCTGAAGATATTGGACCAATGAAAGCCTTTTTGTGTTAGTAGGATTCTATGTCTGTATTTTCTCTGTCGAACCTACAAAATTCGGCGGACTTGCAAATAATCTTCTCGAGACAGCTGTGAGCCGATTGAGCTACCAAAGAGACGGCCAAGTACGGAAAGCTCTCGGAACTATTTCGTGTAAGTCGTATTACTGGGTTTCTAGTAGTTGATCCGAAGGAAGCATACCAAAGATGTGCCCATGGTCCTGAGGTAATCTATAGAAATTGTGGATAGGGTCGTTAGAATTGTATGGACGATCTGAACAGCATCTTGAAGCGTGGCCTTTTGTCCAGCATAAAATATTGTTTTGACGAGCTTTGAGGTATATTGTCAGTGTTTCCTCGGTGGCAAGTGGAATCCGAAGGTCTACACACCGTGATTTTGCAAAGTATATTTGCAGCTTGAAAGTTGCATTTAACCTCGTTATTGTTGCTGGGATCCTCTGTGACGCCTTTGAAACATATCGGCAGGGTTTCTTGTATCCGTGATAACTGGGCAAGGACATCGAAAGTGGAATTTGTCAATGACGGTCTGCGTAAAGCAGTGGTAGAAGATCGGTTGATACCGTATTGTAGCCAAGCTTGCTCCAGGACTTGATACAGGTCAGTCGTGAGGTTCCAGCCTGTCAACCAATGGCCATGGTCTTCTAAATTGGCTCCTAAGCTGTCGTCCTTCCTCGCTGTAGGGTACGCAACCATCAGCTGGGATGCAGAACCCTTGATCATGTGGTCGGCAACGCACGCACTGTGTACCTCCAACCTATACATAGACCACATAACAAACCTCCAAGTATTTTTTTCAGCCTCATCAAGACCACTAGGCCAGCGAGATTCGTCGTGCAAACCATTCTGCGCAACTAATGCATAGAAGAAGCCAAGATACTGATATAAGAGACTTCTTCGCCCCAATTGAAGAGCACAAAGGGCTATCAATGCAAAAGTCCTTGCGTACTCCATCTCCGTACACTCTCCAAAATCCGACGGTATTGACTGTATAGCCTCGGATAAGAATTTCTCACGAGACTCTACTTTGGGCTGCTCTAAAAGACGTAAGACGGGTGTGAATAAAGCGCCTGCCTCAACATGGCAGGCGCTCAAGGCTAACATGGCCATGAGACTTGCGTACGAGGCACGATCATGTGGGAAACTCGGGTCACTCCATTGACACCTGAAGGTTTCCTCGTCAAAGAGTGGGAACCTGGTAGGTATATTCAGTCGACATCCGAGATATGAAAGCTCAAGAGTTCTTTCTTACAGAGGAAGCACCGTATCGAAATAGATGTCGACTAGAACTGCTAATCGAAATCTTTCACCAAGTTTCTGTTCTTGGATCCTCCGTGCCCAATCTTCGGCTGGTTTGCCGGGTGATACTGATACCGCTTGCACTGGCATGTTATGACTGTTAAATGTCACCGTGATCTCGGTTGTGCCATTCGACCTTGCTTTCTTGCCTCTCTTCGCAAGTTGTCGCGTTTGTGTGCATGTTGTATGGTATTCGATGCAGGTGAGGCAGGAGTTGCTTGGTGGGTCTGAGGGTTTGCATTTGAGGCCTCGTCGATGGCAGAAATCACAGGCTCTTGTCACTCGGCGGCGCTTTGGCTTTGGCTGAGCAGCGTCTTCTATTCCTGCTGTAGAGAGGCGATTCATTTTTGATTTGGAGATGCTCGAAGAGTGAGGGATGGAGGTTAGCGACAGGGGCGCTAAGGCACAGTATGTTTTCAGTCCGTATTATATCACGTGGCAAGGTAGAATCGAGTCTCACTCTCCTTGAACTGATATGTCCGGGGCAACCAAATGACTAAAGCATACAGGATAGACATTTTCCTTCATAAGTTTTGAACGAGCTTAGAGAGATATTAGAGCATTGAACTGCTTCTTGCACGTGACTACTCCCCCCTTTCCTGGCGAATTTCGCTCCAGGCGAAGACTATTTTGCGGTGCTTTAAAGGCTGCTGCCAAAACATGGACTAGCATTGTAAAGATTCCCTGTAGCTTTACAGGCCACTCCAAATCATTCTCGTCAACGCACAGGCAACTCTTGAATACCCGTACCTATCTCAGGAACCCGGTGCGAATTCCCCAGTTCAGAAAGGGCAGTTTGTCTCTGCGCCTCCAGAGGAATATCTGAACCGCGTTCCGATACTTCTTTATAATCTCTATGCCTGTACGCCAAGCCCGCTCTATATGTGTCTCCTGCTTGCGGATTCTTCTCGTTAACAGCTCCCTTCCTCCTTGTAAGGAGAATTGCTGCTATTCCAGCTAAAATGAGAACCCCAAAACTGATACCGACTCCTAAGCCTGCTTTTGCGCCTATGCTCAGACCACTTTGTTGTGATGATGAATTCGAGGTTGGTGTTGAGGAGCCTGAAGAGGAGGTAGAGGTTGGACTAGATGTGGGTGTTGATGTTGATGACATAGATGTAGAGGTCGAACTCAGCCCAATGGTTTCTGGGGCTGGCGATCTTTGGGTGGGTAGTATGGTAACAAAGGGGCTGTTAGCTCCATGCCCTGTTGAAGTATTCGGTCGTAGATCGAAGAAACAAGGCGAAGTTGTCCAGTTTAGCTGGATGAGGGCATATGCATCGTAGGGATCTACATTTCGATGGTCCTCTATTAAGTGAGTATAATTAGTTTCAGTCTTTAATCATACCTTCCGTCTGAATAAATCGTAGCACAGAAAGCCATTGGTTACTTCGAGAAAAACAGAGACATTCTCGTCGTTCAAGATAACAGTCTGCGACCAAAGTATCTACGAAAACAAAAGCTTACCTTGAACAAGATTTGGGCTATTGCCACATTCTATGTATAAGAGTGGGAGGTCGAAGGGCGACTGATAAGTGATATTGATTGTATCGAGATAATTGAGCGTTTGGCCCGATG
Source organism: Pezicula carpinea (assembly GCA_026119845.1). Taxonomy (NCBI): domain Eukaryota; kingdom Fungi; phylum Ascomycota; class Leotiomycetes; order Helotiales; family Dermateaceae; genus Pezicula; species Pezicula carpinea. Next base: position 165,913 of record JALRMK010000005.1, on the reverse strand, counting down.
TCGGGTATATAAATGTGACTCCATTCGCACCGGCCATGACAAGACTGCAGTAATTGAGGAGCGAGATCCCGACAACAGAGAAGACCACAACCGGTGATGAGTTAATAACGGCCATATTCGAAAATAACGATGTACCTGACTTGGTAATGTTGACTCGCGAAGCATTCCACTATAGGCGCAGACGAATAAGACAGCGCAAATAGAAGAGATGGAATACCGCGCGCAAGCAAGCAAGCAAAATCGCTAACAAAAACAAAGGCGGAATTGTTGCAAAGACGAAATGGAGGGTAGGTGGAGGTACGTACGTTTTACCTTGGCCCCCAAGGCTGTACCACAGATCTGCAAGAAATGTATAAGAGTACAACTGCACTATCTGCAGCTTACGTCGCTTAATTCTCGCAACCTGGTGAACCACACAATGCCTACAATTTCTCTCCAGTCTCCAATTTTGCCATACGCGCGCGCCACGGACAGGGTTTATGAGGGTTTCAACACCTTGCAACACTTCACTAAGCCTTGCAATGTATATCAAGCGACTCAAGCATATCTAAAATTGGCTAGGTAAGTAGTTTATTCGACTCTCAGTTGTGTGACGAGGGTGATTGCTCTTTAACTACCTAGGTAGAACCTACCTTATCTATCACAAGCAGTTCTGATTGAAGACGTCGTACCAACTCTCAACTTCCACGGACGACCAATCCAGCAACAATTACCTCGCGAGACTATGCAGACGCGATACAGCCCCTATTCAGGCTCCCTGCAAGACAACACACACAGCACTGTAGGATCGGTCCTCCTACAACTACCCCCCTCGACGTCGACGTTCTAGCATCGGAAGAGTCTCCTAAAGTGGTGACTTAGTGAAGTAGATGACGTTTTAAGCCTCGAATTCGGTTAGCCTCTATATGCACAAGTCCAGCAAAGGTCGATTTGCCTAAACGAACCTACTAACACCTTACACTCCGGCAGAACACAAAATTCAACCTTCCCAAGGCTAGGTCTACATATTTCTTGCCCAACAGTTACACACATCTCTCTCTATAGACAGAGGCTATATTCACACATAGTGGCTACATAACCTTTTACCTATAGTAGGGGACGATTAAGCATCTGAACTAAGAGCTATTATCAGAGGATGAGATAGGATGTAATATACTTGCTATATCTAAAAGGGATATCAAGGTACAAGGAAGGAAAGAACACTCGATACAGCTAAGGAAGGTTCCTGTGGTAACATAAACTAGTCTGTGTCTTTTAATAAGGCTACCTGTACATAGAACTGTCTGCATAAGGCCTTCGGCCTTGGGTTAGATGTAAAATTGACTTCATCATCTTCTTCTTCCATAAAGTACCACGGATAGACTTGTTAACATAATGCGTGGAGACTAAGCTGATGACTTGGTTGGTGACATCCTTTTCCACTACGATAGCAGGACACGCACATGTCGAAGTTATCTTTAGTGCATAGACAACAATCTACAACAATGGTTAGACAACCTCTAGAATCTTCATTATTGTACTTACGATAGAAAAAGCCTTGGCTTTTGGTAAAACTTTCAGAACAAACGCTACACTGTCCACCAAGGACCATGAATTCTGTGTCAGATCCTTTTCTTATGCAATTCATAGTATATTCCATCGTTGCAGATTTGTAACCTGCGAGATGCATTTGAAGCAGGTGTTCCGAAGGTATATGGCAACGTTTTCCGGCCCTATAGCAAGAATGGCAGAGGTCGAAGTCGTCACTTTTGCCCTCGCTACCATTACAATTGCAACAATCTGGTATTGCAATCAATTCCTCTGTCCTTTTTTCGAAACTTGAACCCAAGGGGGTATAGAGATACTTACGATAATACCGACCTTGCGTGACCACAGACCGACATCCAGAGCAGGAAATACTTGAAATCTCCTTCTTCATCACTCGTCGGCAGTCTTGGACCCAGTTTGGGGTAGGAGTGCAGTCAATAGCACAAAGCCTAATAACAAGAGTATGCGTAAATAAGCAATGTCCGCCTTTGAGGAAACAACTTCCACAAAGGTCAAAATCACCACATTCATCACAATCTGCTGGAAGTCAGTTAACGCAAATGTATTTTCAATGTTTCAAGGTCATATTTACGAAACCAAGGGCCTTGTGACACGCCACTAGAACAACCGTTACAGATGTAAAGAATTGTCTGTGTCAGTAATGATCTTGAGACTCTCCAGTCTACTTTTGCTTCGGACCAAGTATATGATGACGGCAGCTTCGAGTTGAAAAGGTACTGAGAATCGAAAGCAGTTTGTAAAGATTTCAAAGTGTGACTGCTAGACATGCAGCGTTTGCCTTGATCGTAACAAGCGTTACAGATATCGAAGTCGTCGCCACATTCACAGCAGTCTGCATTCTTCAAATTAGTAGAAGTTTCATCTCGAAAAGGCAATAAAGAAACAGCGGCTTCAGGGTGCTTAAAAAAGGGACTTGCGGTAATAGGTTCCATTCTTGATTGATCCTCTGCAGTTATCACAAGCCACTGGAGCTCCTAGCATTCGCCGGCATGGAACACGGTAAACCGCCTTCTGGTAGCTGTCAAAGCTTTCCATTATTGACCACGCACATTGTGCACCCAGCAGCGAAGACACAGCACTTTCTCCATGCTGTGCAGCCAGCATTCCATAGTGGAAACTGATAGCATTTGCTGCTGAAGGCGACTCCATCCATACAGTAGAGTTTACAAGAGCTTGATGCGAAAGGTCTGATCCTGGAATAATGCCATCGATTATGTTATGGGCTGCGATACCCATCTCGTTGAGCTGCTCGTGTAGTCCTGCTGTCCCGCCTTGAATCGCATCTGTAGGACTTTGCATCACATCCGTCAGAGCACTGCCACCAGTAGGAAGCCTGATTCCAGCCCCAGTCGCCACGGTGTTTGTCACACAGTTCGCGATCTCGTCTAGCCCTAGGCTTATGCCAGCTCCAACAATACTTGCGCACACCGGGATTACAAAATCTCGTTTCGCAAAGTTGTGCAATTCGACACCGCGTTTGGTGAGCTCGCATCGGATGAGCTCGTGCTTTTTCTCAGCGATATAGTAACGTCGAGCGCCATAGGCAGAGACAACTAGTGTTGCACCGGCTGTAAAGGCCGCACCCCCTAAACCAGACCCAAAGCTGATACTAGCAGATATTTTCTGGCGAAGTTTGACAATCTCTTGTTTCTGTAAACGCTCTGTCGTATATGAAGAGATGCGCTCGGCATATTCGTTCTCATCAAAGGGAACAAAGAAGTCTTTGATGACCATCGTTGGGACAATTGTAATAGGTGGGATCAGAATTGGTCTAGTTTCCAGGTGATGATGATATTCAGAGATTCCAGGGGTGTCTGTCAATTATAGCTCATAAACATATCTCCAATACCTCCTTTTTGAACAGGGCTTTTACGTACGAACGACGGAGGTTAGAAGGCGCCCACAATTCCTTAGGGATAAGCTAGTTATGTATCCTTTCGGAGCTGAAGTTCTGGCTGAGTTTTACAGCGCTAATCTTTATAATAAAAGCAGCATCTTAGATTACCAAAATATTCAAACTCCAAAAGAGCTTAAAAAGGTTGAGGCGTAGTGTGGAAACATGTAAGAAGTACGCGATAAACTTTGCGGCTTGCCTCTTGTAACAAAAACGAAGCTCCATAAAGTGCTAAAGTCAGCCGCAAAGACTAGTCGCGTGGTCTAGAGGCGGCTGAGTTGTAGATTAAAGCACTATTTATCCCGGTGATGGATGCAAACCACCAGCTGTGAACAGCCATCACAGCACTTCGTCTGGAAAAAGTAGCTTGACCCTAACTATTCCTTTTTGGACTATTTACGCTTAACAGCACCACTGAGCCTTGAAGCTCTTATCGGTACTCTGCGATAATTATATGTACAACAGAATGGGGTATATAATTATTTCTATACAGATTACTACGTCGGAAAAAATTAATAGGGTATTACATGTTGCTGTAAGTAATGACAAGAATCTAATAGATACCCACGAGCCTAGCGCAATACCCGTGTGCCATCCATAGGCAATGCCAAGTGCCTAATGGGTATCCACAAACCTGGCTGAGGACTAGTAGGTTACTCAACTTTGTCTACTTGCCCGTGTAATAGTTTACCTTTCTGACTTTAGCGATACCAAGTTAGTACTGCGGAATATTCGGAAGAGACTGCGTCTTTGGTAGAGGGAGGCATCGTGTAGTGGTGCTACACTGAGCTAAAACTGCGGAATTCTCGGGTTCTGTGAAATATTCTGCTATACGTAGTAGCAATCCTGATTCCGTTGTTAGTCTAGACTTCTGGACTTAAAGTACTCGACTCAAGTAGTCCAACTAAATTTACTACTAGCAAGTATATGTCCTTTGAAACTAAGTTTCTAATACGTCCTTTTATATAGCTGAGTCCAGGTCTGTCTTTTCAAGATAGAGTAAAGATTGTAAAGTGAAGGCACATAGAATTTTAGAAGTGGCAATGTACCTGATATAAGTATTAAGCCTAAAGATGTTAGTCTTATATATTTTCCCTAGAGCATGTTACTCGGCCTCTATCATCAATACAGTTGGGTTTCTGTTTATCTGTCCAGAGTGAATGAATGGTCTTGGTGTAAGAGAAACTACCTCCATTTAGCCGAGAATTGTCACAAGGGCTAAGCGAAGTTGAACCATTGAGCAGAAAAGAAAAATACAGTAGTGACAAAGAACAATTTAGATACAATAGAACTACGAATCTGCGAAACAAAGAAACTTTAAACATTGGTAGTAGGTCCTTTATATCGTGTGAGAAATCGCTTTTAGGGTAAATCTGTAGTATTATTGTTACCGACTCGGATCTTGAGGCTTGATAATCCTTCGTCTGCATCGCGAATTATCACCTGCTTGATATACGCATGATTCTATCCCAGACTTAAGTACGGTAATGAATAGCAGGAAGTTCAGAGCTCTTGTTGCCGTAAAGCCGTCAAGACGTCGATTGAGTCTGATATCGATGCCACGTTCGTTTCAATATAGGCTTTCCTTCCGGCAACAGCCTCGCGGCTCGTCTTTAAATATTGGTATTGTAGTGGTTGATTTATGACTTGTAAGCCTTAGTGATGAGTTGCTGGAGGCACTGGAGAATCATTCCGGCCGGCCTGCTCTGGACCTGGCAACATAGCTGAAATAGGCTAATCCGCAGAGTGGTCATCCCAACCACGTTTGAAGCAGACTCTCGCTGCAGACTTAGGTCTAGTGAATACTATCCATAGTTTATCAGAAAAGATTGGGATATTCACCTGCAGGTAATGACCAAGAACAGTAGGCGACGACTTCCCTCGGTTATTGTAGTTAAACTCGTGGAAGTCTTGTTATTATATAGACAAGAAGTCTAGATCTTAAGAGTTTTTATTAGTAATCTCTAGAGAATTAATACTTAAGTTAAAAAAAAGTAAACCAGAAATTAGAATAACTATTACTAGCTATTACCTTATACTAGATCTAAGTCTAATGTTTTAGCTATTTACTAAATATAAGTATTACTTATATTAAACTCTACTAGTAGTATAACCTAGACCTATCTACTTTATAGCTTTTTAATAATTATCTATAGCTTTATATCTATACTTACTCTTTTAATTCCTTAGTTAATTTCTTTATATAGTTAACTATTTACTACTTCTTCTCCTCTAATGTATTAAGGTATAAGATATAAGATAAAAGATAATAAGATACTATAACTAAGTTACTTATAAATAAAAGACGAATTATATAAGGTTTATCTATGTCTTATTACCTTCTCTATAGTATAGGAAATTAATCTCTTAGTCTCTTAAAAGGGTATAAGTCTTTTACTTTATATTTAACAGAGTAAACATTTTTTTCTACATGTCTAAGTTTCTTTCTATACGCGAGCAAGAAAGTTCGCTAGCCAGCTTAGATATAGAAAGTCTCTCTCTGAATCGTCTCCCGTGCACTACGATACGACGATATTAATAATTTGCCTCTTGCCTCTAGCACAACCCCGGAACTATAATTAATTCAAGTAAAATCAGCGTCTTCGATCCCGATCTCTATTGCCATCCCTCCTATAATCCCTCTCTCTCTCTCTCTCTCTCCCACTTCCTCCCCGATAATCATCGCGCTCCCTCTCCCGGTCTCTCCGGTAGGAACTCCCGCCGCCCCTACTCTCCCTCTCTTCGTCCTTTCTTTCCTTCTCGCGTCTGTAATCACTGAGCTTTGGTGGGCGATCGGGGTATTTACTCTCCTTGCCGCCACCACTCTTGAGCCTCTTGACATCACTCTTCTGCACCCAGGCCCCGAGCTCTTCGGCATCCTTCAACTGACTAGCCCCCAAGCCTAGAAGATTCTGTCTCCGTTTAACCTCTTTAGGCCTCTCAACCTTACTTCCCTCCTTCCAACCCATACCCCTTAACAACGCAGCGCCGAATTCCTCCACAGGGACGCGCTCGTAGTCCTCAAGGGTAGAGACTTCAGGCGCTGAGGCAACCGCGCGGCGGTAGGCATCTTTTTCGTTGACGGGTGGGCCTTCAGTATTTTCGATGCCGGATATGATGAGTACAGGACCTTTCTTCTCGGCTTTGATGCCCATTAGGGCTTCAAGGGCGAGTTGGTCGTCCGTCTTTTCCGGTTCAGGTTCGTGTTCTGGTATCTCCTCGACTTTGTTCGCTTTTTCCTCAGTACTCTTTCCTCTGTCCTCATCTGCACCGTTTGTCTCCGCTTCTGCCGACTCTGGCTTTTCGCGTTTCGTAACACTCAACCCCCAAGCCGGCTCTCCTTCTCCAACATTCCCCCTCTCAACCACAACGCCATCACCCGTCAAGCCCCTTGCAACAGCAGCCCTCTGCGCCTGCACCTCAGGCGGTAAAAGATTCTTTCCCTTCCCCACAGCCTCCTCTCTCTTCCTCTTCATTTCAGCCCTCCAATCCCTATTCCCGAGTCTCTCAATAACTAGCGGCGCGTCAATCTCCCTCTCCTCTCTACTAATGGCCCCTTCTGCTCCAAACCCGGTCACAACCTCATGCTGTACACGGGCATCGTCATCTTCGGAATCGCTATCGTGGGCTGCGAGTGCTGAGCGTTGGCGTTTGCCTAGAGTTGAGGATGGGAAAGCTGGTTTGGGTTTTGCGCTTGCGTTGTTGTTGGGTTTGCTGGAGGATTTAGAGGAGAGGGAAAAGCCTCTTATTGCGATTTTGGGGGTCGATGATCCAATGGACGGGGAGGGGTCTTTATGAGGTGCCATTGTCATAGTTGGTGTTGAAGTTGGGAGGAGTCTCGCATGCAAATGTCGAGAGGCGATAATTAATTCTTGATGGTGGACGTTTGATATTTGCCCCATTGGTTCTAGCGGCTTATGGCAGGCAGTTGACCGTATCTTATCAATCACATGAGCGCAACAACATGCGAATACGAAAAGGGGCAGCTACGAATACGAAGCTGTTAGCTTTGAAGGACAAATACAACAGAATTCTAGCTACTAATTTAATTCATCCTAATATATCTACCTAACTTATAGAATAAGACTTTACAACTAGGTATCTACCTACACAATAAGACCCTCTCTGACCTATGCCGTCAAGAAATACAACAGACAGCCTACCACAATAACTCAAGTCGCCTTTAGCGACGAAAGGGTTTTAATTGTCTATCGATTCTGTCTAATCATTTAAAGGATTGCCACATTTTTAGACGTTGAAACTGTCCTAAGCGCTTGCCTAGTTAATCGCTACCTAGTCACAGCGCATCTCGCTGTAAACCCTGTCTACAGTCAGTAGCATTACCAAGGCCCAATTGGACATGACCACGCTTGTCCTCATCCCGCAGACCTAAAGGTATGGACATTACTATGTTGTATTTGTTCGTATCAGATTGCTCTACAAAGCCTCATAAGTAGGTCTTGTAACGCCCTCCCACCTCTTAGCAAAATTGCAAAGAGCTAATTCATAAAAAGCCTTGAATCTAATCTAGTATGATTCTTCGCTTTCCCCACAACTCCTTTTTACGCTGTACAAAACTCAATTGCTAATCATTACACCACCTACTTCCCTGCATTGCTCCCATTTCCATTCGTACCATTTCCGGGTTGCCCATTTCCATTCACTCCGTTTGGTGCTGTTCCATTCCCACCATTTGAACCCGCACTGGCTGATCTTGGAATTTGTTGTTGCTGTGATTGCTGACCTTGCGGCTGTTGAGTTTGTTGCTGTAATTGTTGCTGCTGTTGGATACTAGGCGGCCCATTTACTGGAGCTTGCAAAGTACCTTGTTGTTGATTTCTTTGTTGCTCCCGTAACATTTGCGCATACATTTGCGGGTTACTCTGCAATCCGTTAGGCACGGTCTGATGTCCTCCGTTCCCATTGCCATTGCCATTGCCACCATTTCCATTTCCATTTCCACCACCTGCAGCAGCAGCCATTGCCGACTGAGAGAGTTGTCGTGCATGATTTGATTGCATCTGCTTTACGTTTTCTCGGATCATGACTGTAAGTTGCTCTTGGGTGGCGTTGGGGAACTTTTGGCGGATTTGGGCTTCCATCGTAGAATGATTTTGTGTGTTCCCATTGGGAGGCAACATCTGGGGTCCGGGATAGGCCATTCGCGGAGAGCCCGCGGATCCTGGGGTGAGCACGCCTTGTCCGTTTGCGGGAGGAGTACCGACAACGTGTGGATTTTGAGAGAAGGGAGGCATCATATTAGGATAAGGCTGCTGCGGCATACTATTCATGTTCGCTTGACGCATATTAGGAGGGGAGTTATGTGTTTGATTGGATTGGCCTGGGTGTTGTGCTACCTGCTGCTGCATCTGGACAGCTTGACGTTGTTGTTCGGCAATTCGTCGAGCTTGACTAAGTTGGTTGATATCGAGTTGTGGGTTAGGTACAGGAAGGCGCCCCATTGCTTGCATCGGACCTTGAGGCACACCATTCATAGACATCTGGGGAACTTGGAGATTATTTTGCATAGGCTGAGCCATTGGATTAGGGGCCATGGGAATACGTGGTCTATTTTGGCCAGGTACTGCAAGCTGGTTAGGATTAGGCATTGGCTGTCCGTTGGGACCATTGGGAGGCATTGGACCACGATTGACCTGTTGAGGGGCACCACCTGGCTGCGGAACCTGGGGGGTCCTCGTTGCGATTGCGTGCTATTCATGAGTTAGGTTTAAGCTTAGAGGAATGCAACTATGTATGTGAAAGAAATAAAGAAGGCATAGAAACACAATATTCGCAACAAAAGTAAACTGCGTAAGGTTCGAACTGGACTGGGTTAACTTGCCCTTCTCACTGCATCCTGCTGCTGTTGGTACCGGAGCATCCGTTCCTGCATTTGAACCTCGCGTTCATGCTTCAGACGACTGAAGTCCTGAGGAGTATGGGCAGGAGCGCGAGGTTGCGGTACCTCGTTGGCCTTTCTCATAGCAGCGAGACCAGCAGCATGCTGTTGCTTTGACGCAGTTGTTTCCCGCTTCTTTGCCTGCTTTCTCATAGCGTCAACCAGTGTTAAGTGCTTTTGCTGTCTTCTGCGTGGCACGGAGATACTCGTGGCGAACCTTCGTCTAGCAGATATCATTCCATTGGCATTTGGTTGTGGTGGTTGCATTGCAGCTTGCTCGATGAGAGTCCGCTGAGCCATTTCCAGTCGCGTGTTATACTGTTTGAAGTAGTGGGTTTTCTGCATGTCCGCGGGGAGGCCTTCTAGGGAAATCCATCGCTCAAAGCATTCCCACGGCGTGCGGCGCTCTGCACCAGAGGAATACATGGACTTGCTTGTCAACTCATTCGAAATGAGGGACCAGTTGTACGTGAATTCTTGAACGAAGCTCTTGAGTTGATCATCTTCTGCAGGAGTCCACTGAGAAGCAGTTCGACACTCGAAAAAGCTTTGCAAGGGCATCGGGAATTCGGTTGGTGGTCGGAACTGATGTCCAGCATGGATGCGGTCTCGAATGTGCTTGTACTCGGGGTTAAAGAGAGCCACACTATTCATCTCGGGTGCCAGCTTGACTGGCCTTGTGGGTGCTTGGCCAAAAACCTCCGAGTCCTCATCATCAGACTCATCTTCATAGTCAAATCGACTTTTCATCCGAGGCGGCCCGTCATTCTTCAACTCTATTCGGGCACCAACAAATTTGCTGACAGGTAATATGGGACGTCGCCAAGCTGCATCAGGATCGCAATCCAGACTTGGTCCAGCTGTTGGTACACTTAAAGGGGTGCCATACATTGGCAGTTCATTCAGGAGCTTGTCTGTACCAGGCGATCTTCTCAGAGGAAATACACCTTCATGACCTTCGAGTACAAATATCCCTGTAGGTGCAACAGCTTCTCGGAGGTCAAGACGCGGTTCTTCTTCCAAGTCGTCCGAAGGGGAGTCTGAGTCCACGCCCGAGGCCATAAGGTCAGGAGTCGGGTGAGCCTGACTAGATGCAACATCGGCCATCTCTGCATCTTCCAAGGCTTCAATAGCAACCGGTATCGCCTCTAATTCTCCGTGCTCATTGATAATCCTCCTAGGTGGCCGATTTGGCGTCTCTGCGTCGACCCGGAGCAGTTTCCGATCCTCAGGACTGGCTTCCTTCCATTCAGCACAATCGAAAGCCAACATCCTGGCCATTGCTAACACCCATTTCCTGGTTTCCCGGAAGTCCGTTCTCATCCATTTCATTTCGCCAAGTAGACGATCCCACTGTGACACGGGTCGGTTGGGTTCTGGTGACCTCGTGAGCTGCCGTAAAGACCATTTGTTCGAGTTTTGTAACTCCGTTATGCGATTGATAACCCGCACTGTCTGACTCTCGAGGTGTGGCAGAATCATGTTCTCGGTAGTAACTGTTTTGTGTGCAGTTCCGAGTAATTGCTCCGTGGTCTGAATGCTTTTGACATCTGGCCTAGCTTGGTATTTAGGCATGAAGTAGTCCTCAGGGGCGGCTTGGGCTTTTCTCTTGACATTTACTCTCAAACCCACATCGTCCGAGTTTGGCTTTCGAATCTTCTTCGGAAAGATTACAGTTGAGAGTTTACTTCGTTCTCTCTCCGCCCTAATACGCTCAACAACACTTCGTGGTCGTCCTGGAGTCTGAGGGGTGGCGCTTCTGGAAGTGGTAATGGAAGGTGCTGCGGATTCGGAATCTGTAGCCCCCTTTCCAACAGTACTACGTTCCGATCCCGAACCTGAGCTTGGCCGAGGAGCTTCTCCCAGTACTCTTCCACTAATGATTTCGGAGACAGATTTGTGTCTGATGGCTCCAGAGGCAACTCTCGTAGTCATTCGCTCCATAGTCTGAGGCGATACTGTTGAGACGGGAGAGCTTCTTTGTGGGGTTGGTACAACAGTAGAAGCTGGCTCTTGAGGAGTCCCTGCTGGCTTTTCGGTCGCTTCTTCCACTGCTTGCACAACAGGACTCGTCGCGGGAGCACTGGCAGTGGAGGGGTTGGTCTCGAACGAATCCTTGACAGTGGTAACGTCAACATCCATAGCATCAACGGGAGTTTGTTCATCCTCGGAATCAGCGATTTCGGGCTGCTTTTCCTTAATTTGATGGGCTCGGTTAGGTTCCTCTATCGACGTTGGGACTGTAACGACCTCCTCTGTGTCTTCGACAATGTCTTCAACTACGTTGCCAGCCTCTTTGGTAAGTCCAGCTGACTCTTCCGCTTCAACAACAGCAGCATCTTCCATTTGAACATCCTCAGCAGCTTCTGTGGAGTTTACCGCGGCTTGCTCTTCTGAGCGTATTTGCGCGTCAACCGCAGCCGGGCTACTTCTAAGTATCTCGGCACGACAGACCTCAATCTGTGCCTCGTGAAGTCTTTGACGTTCCTCTTTATCGGCCGTCTCTTCAAACCTAGGTCGGATTTCAGGAGGTGTTGCTGGTGTTTCGTCCTTTTCTCCCTTCTCGTCCTTGTCGTCCTTGTCATCTAATCTATCAACCTCATATTGGTGATTCTCATTGTCGGGACTAGTATCAGTCGAGGCCTCATGAAACGCTGGTGTTGTTGCAGAGTGAGAAGTAGAGCCCGGAGAAGACAAACCTTCTGCAATTCGTCCGCCGTCGTGTGGAGGGAGGTTGATGGATAGTCTTCCAACTTGTGTCGTTTCTTGCTCACGTACTTTGTCTGACTTAATATCGCGTAATCGTTGTTCTTGAACTTCCCGTGGAGGTAAATGAACTGTGGCGGCCTTGTGATGATCATCGCCAGTTAACTGTCCATCGATGAGTGGTCCTGGTAGTTCGCCTGCTTCCCGTGAAGAAATGGGTACAGCTTTTCTTGGGTCAACTCCTGGACTGCCAGGTGGACTTTCAACCATGGTTGTAATTTTTACACCCTCAGGGAAATCTTCTGGGGATGGCGTATGGGTTGGTGACGATTGATCGTCTGTCGCATGCTCAAAGGTTCCGTCGATTAACTTATTCAAGACAGCTACAGAGTCTGCTGGGAGGTCTGTCTGCGAGCCCTTCGAAGACGATCGTTGCATAGGAGCTCCATCAGCGGACTTTTCCTCCCAATACTTGCCATTGATTAGGCCTGTGTTGGACAGTTCATCAATCCTTACCACCGGACTCGTTGCTCTACTCTTTCTTGACCCATCCTTGCCTTCAGAGTTAGTGACTTTCCGCGGCGGGTCCACGATTTTCGACTCAGGGCTTACGATACGGGAAGGTGATTGCTGTTTCGAGGAATCAGACCGCAGTCTTCGGCGCCGTGGAAGGATTGCTTCATCGAAGATTCGGTTTCTACATCAACACATGTCAGAATAACCCCACCTGAAAACGCGTGCGCGCTGCAGCTTGTAGAGCTCCAAATGGCCAGAGCATAATTGAATTTAACATACTGTGATATATCGCAGGCTGAGAGGAACTCGTTCTCGCTATCGTCTATCAGGTGCGCCTCGAGATCCGTCGTCGTTGGTAAGGGCTCTCTGTCGTCGGAAACCACGTAGAAGAGTTCGCGAAGCTTTCTCTTATGCGACTTAACAATTTGACTACACATCATCAGAACACTGTTCAATACCCGAAAAGAAGCGCCTTCCTCTGCGCCTCAAAAAGGCATCTTGATCGTAATTGACTGACCTTGACTCGGTGTATTTGGATCGTAAAAGGCGTGAGCGGTCGGGTGCCACGACCTCACTCATGATAAAGCGATTGCGACATCCGTTTTTCGAGAAAACGGAGTCGAAATCAATGTTAAGGGGGTCCCTGGAGATGATTGCGACGGTAGAATTTGATGAAAAGTCGTGAGTTGGGGCGTGGTGATTGACTTTTCTTTTCGTGAATTCGGGTCCTGATTCCACGATATGCACTTCAGAGGGCGATTTCACAAGTACGGAGTACGATTCATTAGATAGGCAGATTTAAGCGAACGATAACGGTCCAAATGCAAATATCTACACTTTTCAGAGCCCCGTCGAGGACGCAGCTCGGGACCTCGATTCTCTACGGATTGCATGGGAATTGGGGAGCTTCACATCTGGATATTCCTTCTGATGGCCAGCCAGTGAGTTGGCCCCGTTGTGGTCGAGGACTGACGGCCCCAAGCGTGACACCTTTTGGAAGTGGAGGCGAGCAGCGGCCAGCAGTGTGGCTAGCTTCATTGGGACACGATGCACCAGATCATCTCCGAAGATACTGGGACACTCGAGAGAGCCTCATCATGCGCCGTCCGCACCAGAACAATGTCGCCTTTCAAATCGCGGACAACGGGCAGGAGTGATGCGCGCTTCTGGAGTCTTGAGGTTGTCGATTCATCTTCTGCGGGTGGCCTTGCCAGGGGGTGATCGCGGTTCCCGGTTGCTAGGTAGACGACGACGGTGAAATCGCGATGACCAGATCCTATTTGGAGGCTTTGATCAATTACTACATTGGTCGCTTAACTTTCTCAACAATCACTCTCTTTCACGCCCTTCACAGTCACTCTTCCAGACATGTAGGCTCATGTAGGCCCTGACTCGCGACGCCAGAGAAGCATCTTTGAGTCGACAACTTGGCATGCGCGTACATGAGTAGCACGACATGGCATAGTGCAAGAGTCTTGCTTTCAATCACGAATGCCAATGAAGTCTGGAGAAACAAGGTTATGACTAGGAGAGGGGACGCAAAACTCATCTGGAATGCCCAAGGCTTCGCTTTGCATTGGCATCGTGAAAAGGCCCAGCTCCTGAGCGAATAAAGTGAAGATTTTCGATTCGCTGCACATGCTACGCCAGGAAGACCATATCCAATACAGCCTTTACCCCAAGTCCCACAAATACGTACCCTCCAGATCCAGAGTTTTGAACGCCGGCTAATGCTTTCCAAAACATGGATCGGTTTCCCTTGATTGCCTCCGTCCAGAGATTTTCTTGCCCACGGCAACCTGTTCCATACTCTTGTTCAACGCCAGTCTTCTACCAATATTACCAAAACAGACACAGCTACAGAATAATACACTCAAAATCCAAATACCACCTTCTATGGTCTCTGTACTGACATAGTTCTCCGCGCCGTTTCCAACAAAAGGACTGACCATTGTGACGTTTCGAGATGGAGATGCCGGGCTAGGCAGGATATCTGGGTTAGCTACAAGCACAATCGCCGTCCCTGTGGCGCCAACACCGATGCTGAGAAGAAATCCGGTAAACGATCGATCGATCAAGTACCAGAGTACTGGGTTGACCATGGCGAGGGTGAGGGATGCTTGAAGCGTTGATGCCCACGGCAGTTTTCGCTACACCAGTTAGCCATGGTCCAGGGTTGGGTTGCCGATATGCCTACAATTGCAAAAGCAATTCCCATGAAAGCGCCCACACTTCGTACCACGGGTGTCCAGTCTGCACCAATTACGGCCCCATAGCTGTCTGTATCTTCTTCAATGGCTGAGCTGCTCTGATGTCTCCTGGTTCCCGTTGATGTAGTAATCTCGTTGTCTTCCGCGTTCTCTTCCCACTTAGTATCAACCCACGGTAACAAACTGCCCAATGCAACGCCTGCCACGCCCCAAAACACCAAGTACCTCCAGTCATGACTGGGTTTCAAAAGACCCCCAACCTGAAAAGGCGCCAATTGTCGGTCATCATGCAGATGTCGAACCAATAGCCCATATAGTGTGCCCAGACAGAACAGCAGGGTCATTCGTATCGCCAATGTGAATATTACAGTTGGCGTTGATTCTACGGGATGGACGATTGACGGCTTTCGATGTAACACCGGTCTACTCGCAGGCGTTTCTGCCCCAGTACCCCACGGCGTGGCGGATTCGTCTCGGTCAAAACTGTACCCCGTGGGTGAGTATATACCAAGAAGAGTCGACGACGTTAAATTCAGAATCGAATGGGTCCGGCTGATTGATGCTGTTGGTGTCTCGGGGTCGTTAGGATTAGCGCCGAGGAGGGGACTGGGCGGCATTGAGGGCTTGTCATGATGATCAAAAGGTCGACGTGGAGTTGGTCGTAGAATTGGAGGGCTGTTCGACGCCATGTTGTTTGTTGTAGGCCTCTGGCAGCGTGGGCTTTAGGAGAGTGAGCCTTGTTGTCCTGCGTTAGCTGACGAGGGGTTCTAGTGCGCAGGCCGTTGTCGTTGATGCTTCTCGTCGTCCCTCCAAAGGTTGCGTTGCTGTAAGACGGAGACAGAGGCAGATGTCCGAGGGATGCTGGGTGTCTTTAAAGATGGTTATACCGTTGCAGCAATTCTGTAAGAGTAGATGTGTAGGTAAGCATGGCAGGTCTTTGTGTGCAAATACCACTATCGGCTGTAATGTCAACAAGGTTTCAACATGTATGTTCCAGGGGTGCTTTGAAAAGAGTTTGTTTGAGGCCGGATCTCTCCTTGCCGTGAGGTGCGTAAGACAGACGAAGAGGAGGAACAGAGCAGCATACAGGGAAGAGCAGCGAGATGTGTAAGTGCAGCAGGACAGCAGGACAGCAGCACGAGGGCAGTGGGCGAGGAGAAGAGTGTGGAGAAACACAGGAGCAACCTGGCTGCGTCTGACATGTGATGGATCTGCAGCGAGATGCTTGCCATAATGTCCATGGTGCCGTCGCTCTCCACCCACACAGATGCTTTGCATGCCCATGCGGAGGAGGAGTCCAGAAGTGCCCGACAGGGTTCGCTGCAGCATCTCTCTCGCTTGACACCTGCACCCGCACACGAGTCCGGACACGTACACGGTCGGAACATTGTTTGGCCGCCCGACGTACATTGACGGTACGAACACGACCTGATTGATCCTCTTTTGCACCTCAACAATCAATCATCCCAACCATTTCTTGTTATTGGCATTAAACCCCTCATGAGTGTCCATCATGCGATGCCAGTACATCCGACGCCTACGAGTACAGATAGGCACCGTTCGCACTGAAGGCGACAGACACGCTCTCTGACACATCGTTCACGGTACTGTACTTGTGGATTCGCACTGTCTGGGGTGCGATGACACTGGTTGTTGGTGTTGGTGAGTCGTAATCCGTAAAGTGGACTATATACGTACTGTTCGGAACCTACCTACCTTCCCTGCCTAGCCACCCTTCCAACAAGTCAGGTGGTCCATCACCTGAGGCGTGAGGCTCGAGTGAGTCCACCCCAACGTTAGTACATCAACACCGGCCATGGTGTTAACAGAACTACTGATGCCGTGTGTGTCGTTATCCTAGGTGCCAGTCCATAACAGTGTATCTACCGCAACCCTTGGAAGCTCTACACTAATCCGTACCTGTTCTTATAGAACACGCAGCATTCTTCGGAAACCTAATAACGCCACAAATACTTGCCACACTCAATATGCGTCCCTTCACATTCAAATCCTGCAACCGAGCTCTTATACATTACAAGACTCCTTTCACGTTCACATTACATACAAACCTCTAATCGTCGTTGTTGAGTCCCTCGAATCTTTCTACATTCATACTTTCCGGGATCCCTCATACCAAGTCTACTGCTTCGTCGACCTTCACATACTTTCCGACAGTCTACTTCATGCATCGGCCATTTGTCATCTCAAACTCTAGATTACAACTATTGCAATACCCGTCCCTACGTCACCAGTCACTTTGCTGCTACTTCTTCTACCCGTCCTTGGGAGATATTTGCTATGGAGAGATGTGCTCCCTGCGCAGCAAGAAGTATTGCTGTTCAGAGACTGGGCTCCTGTCAAAGCAACAGCTTTACTTTTAATGTCGAAGTTTACTAGCATGTTATTCAAGTTTTCTCAAGTCGGGGATTTAGACTCGTGTTCATTGCCCTCTACTTAGGAATCACAGTATAGTTTTACTTTCATGTGCAACCGATTTAACTTTCACACTTGTCGCGTGAGTCACATGCAGTAGCACGGATAACCGGACCAGGTTGATAATTTCACTCTTACTACACTCTCAGCCTTCGTTGCATAACGTGCTGCTCACTTACCTTTCACTACATTAACGTTGTTGGGTTGCTAGGTTGCTAGGTTGCTAGGTTGCTAGGTTCGTTGCGCATCGTGCTTCTCGCTTATTGCTACACCCACTAAGTAAACTAGTTACACAATGCATTTAATAATCTGCTCTCTTCTTATACATCTTTTAGCGTTTATATATCTTGCCTTTATCTTTGTACTATAAAGCTTTCCTAATAACAAGTTACACCTTCATATGAAAGACTAGCTACAAATCATACTCCCTAGGTATTCCTAGTAAAGTCTTTCTTACATTAAGTTTATCCTTTTAGTTCTTGTTAATTAGTTTCCCTAGAATGAAATTATACTTACATAAGACACTTAAAGTTCCCCTTGCTTTGCGTTACTCGTAAAGCTCACGTTACTATAGAGACAGTTGTTATCCTTTAAATTCTAATAGCTTCGGGATTAGTGCTAGATTGATGCCTGTCGCTCCTCCTGTGTTAACAGCTATCTAATTTTTAGATCATTTTATAGTATACACGAGACTTGAGGAGTTGTATAAAGTGGCGGAGAGTATTGTACACTAGAGAAGCTAAGTAAAATGAGGAATGAAATTTAAGGTGGAAATGTGGGTTTGGAGTCGTAGCTTTATTATCAAAGTAGTCTCCGTTAACTGGCTAGAATAACCATTATACGTTGAGATACGCCATTCTCGAGGCTTATTCGAGACACTCTCTTGTAGATGCCACGAGAGAGAAAGGCAAGGGAACTGGATATCGACACCCGGATACGCCAGGCGTTTCTTACTAACCTAGAAAGCGGATATAAACTAGTCTTGAATGCCACAGTATGAGCGCGGAGAGGCTAGGGCAGACAATATCACGGCTCCCATTCGGTCAAACTACCCGAAGCTGCTTTCCTACACTGGGACATAACGTTGATTTTCCCCTTAAAAATAGCAGTCGGTCTTATTTCACACATACAACTGCATCAAGTCCTACAACATTCACAATTACAACCTCAGACATCAAAGGTCCTGGACTTCTCTATGTCAATTCAAAAACTGCTGGCGCCGACGTACTGGACGAGGAGAAGTACTTGAACTGGTATGAGAACGACCACATCCCGGAAGTCATCCAGACAAGTGGTGTTGATTCGGCGCTGATATGGAAACATCTGGATCCGACGGGTGATAAGCAGTACTTGGTTACATATCTCCTTGAAGCATATTGCGTTCACGCAGGGAGACGAGTTCAATAAGATTGGGGTGCATAGCGATATGCTGTCAGGAGGAGGACCGATTGATAATCTGGCTGATATCGATGTGCGGTATTATGGGCTGATTTCAGTGTTTAATTTATTAGGGTTCTAAACCTGGTATGATGGTGGAGTTAATATTGAAGTTCGGTCTGGAATTAATATGTGAGATAGGACAAATGCAGTGTCTGCTAACTGCAGCAGTGGAACTCGGTGATGAGACAAGTCACAAGCGAGGAAGACTTTGAGTCTTTGGTAAGTGGTATAGGACCGAGGTACTTCATCTCGCCTCTCTTTTGTATACCCCCACTAAAATTAGTTGCAGCACTTGGAGATGCTCTCTAAAGTCTCCGGCTACGTACGTACAACACGTTTTAAACTGCTATGGTACAGGACCAATGCGCAGTCGAGAGAACTGAAAGGATTACCACCACGAGCTGCAGATGTTGGGATTGAGGTGCCTCCTAAATGGTTAGCTTTTTACAGATTCAATCACTTGCAATTAAATACATAATCTCTGATGGCTACAGCTGAGACTGAATGATCAAAGAAGATTTTGGGTAACGTGAAGCAGTAGAATCCAGTTTAACCAGTTTGTGAAGGACTTTGGTGATGGAAAGTTTTTTCATGAATAGGATCAAGCTCTTGAATCCAGAACATAAAGGCGTAAAATGCATTATCAAAGAAAATGTCAGTTGAGATCGTAAACATCAACCACCCTTACTTGTTAAACAATTAATTGCTCGATACGAGGAAGTATCACGTGGCCTGTAACCCTACTAGCACGTGATGTATCTAATCGCGATAAGCCAAAAAGCTTTATCGCATAAATCTTCCCATTTACAATTCACAACAATCGCAACCATGTCTTCCGCAAATGCCATCCCCGTCAGCTTGAAGCGAAAGAGGCGCGACAGCTCTATTGCTGAGAAGCCTGCCAAGGGTCAGTCTCTCTCCCACAATGCCCTCTCTAGCCTTTTCTCTACTACAGAGAGCCTTCCCCGCCAAAGATTTCTCACTAATCAGCTTTTACAGAACAGAAGACGTCCCCCGCCGACCTTTCCAAAACAAAGCTAGCAAAGAAGGAGAAGAAACGTGAGAAGTCCGCAGCAAAGAAAGCTCGAAAGGAAAACGATCTTGCGCATCGAAAAGCGCAGCGGAATCCGGAGAAATATAACAAGAACAAGGAACGGAATCAGGCAAAGAAAATCAAAGATGAACAATACACTATTAGATTGGCAGCGGTGAAGCAATGTGGAGGCAAGCAATTTGGTAGGGGAGACACACCAATGAAACCTACCCTTCCTGAGGGCTTTAAATTGTCGGAGGGGGAGCAGGATTGGTTGGCTTTGTGGGATTTAAGTGACGACGCGTTGTGGAAGAGGGTCAAGGATAAGGAGAGGAAAGACAAGATCGCAAAGAAGGAGTTGAGGAAGAAGCAGAAAGCGGCGGCGAAGATACGGAAGGCCGCAAAGGCTGCGGCGAAGGCTGGATCGCATGCTGCTTCTTTGACAGCACCAACAACAAACGAGGCACTTGTTACTAGGAAGAATGTGGCAGACTCTGATTCGGAAGATGAAGATGAAGACGAGGTGGTGATTACGAAGGTTCAGAAGGCCGAGAAGAAGTTGAAGAAGATTGCTGGACCAGAATCCGAGTCCGAATCTTCATAGATCAGATTCTGTTTTTAGCAATTCGGCTTTCTAGGCCAACTAGATTGCTTCCTCTTACCAAGTTTAGCTATAATTAAATCAGGGAAATTCAGAGCGCACAAGAACCTGGAAGCTAATTGCTAAAAGAGAGTCTAAGGCACTTTGGTGATCGTTTACACAGTAGCCGCACCTAGGTAACCTCCAGCTAAGTAGGTACTTAAAAAGTTGTACAAACTTCAACGACCTACTTTATACCCTTTGTTACTACTAGACACATGTAAAATAGGTTTATATTAAAGGTTATTCATCAGGTCTATTACTCTATCTTAGGTATCTATAAGGTATGCAGAGCTACCTAGTACATTCAGGGACACCATACCTTATACAGTAGTACTCGTTCGCCTTACTGTACGGGTACCCAACACGTGATGAAAAAAGTTCAGAATTAAAAAAATACTTTTGGCCAACCCCAGGTTACATACCAACGCGTACAGTAGCAACGCTCGCTCATCGTGCAAGAAGTCTAAAGTCCAGCAAATTTTTCAATGATTCAGTCTCGCGGCTTACAGATCACGAATCTCAAGGTCGGCTTCTTCACAGCCTTCTACTGTACTGTATCTCCCCCCTTTCGTCTACACTGAGCCACCTCATTTGGCGTCCCACGTCTACCATCTCCCTCTCCACGCTCGTCGCGTCCAG
Organism: Pezicula carpinea; assembly: GCA_026119845.1. Taxonomy (NCBI): domain Eukaryota; kingdom Fungi; phylum Ascomycota; class Leotiomycetes; order Helotiales; family Dermateaceae; genus Pezicula; species Pezicula carpinea. The sequence continues at coordinate 144,952 of JALRMK010000005.1, read as the reverse complement.
ACGGCTGTTCCTGCGCCATTCCATTATACCCTAGCAGCAAGTCCCACTATCTACCCATACACACACAATCTTTAAACACCACGGGAACTAGCCTTAATCTCAGACGACGCCGAATCAAACAGAAGCTCATTCCTAGGTGCACTTAACTTCCACGAGTCATCACCTGCCATTATCCAGCGTCCTCGGGTTGATTCCAAGACACCAATTCATTCCCGCCACAACATAGAGTCGCCAGAATCCGAGTCCGAATCAGAGGATTCTTCAGAGTCAGAAGACTCCAGAATCGGAGGAGTCTGAAGTCGAAGAACAAGTCAAAGCTGTGATTATGAAGAGCAAGGAATCTAAGAAGTGCCTAGAAACAAAACCTCAAGAGATGGGTCCTGCACCAGAAATCAAAGAGAAGCAGGCCAAGAAGAAATCAAAGGCGGTAAAGGAAGACGAAGCACCAGCCGAGGACGAAGAAGAGAAGCTCAAGAGAGAGAAGAAAGAGCGGAAGCGCGAGAAGAAAGCTAAGCGCGAGAGGAAAGCTGCAGCTGTATTAGCAGTGGAGGCAACAGCTCAAGACAGCAAGGTTATAGGAAAGGAGGCTTTAGGAATTGAGACCAAGAAAGACTCCAACGACACATCTGAATCAAAAAAACGCAGGCGATCCAAACCAGCCGAGGATGAAAAGGAGAAGCTCAAGAGAGAGAAGAAAGAGCGGAAGCGCGAGAAGAAAGCTGCAGCTGCATCAGCAGTGGAGGCAACAGCTCAAGACAGCAAGGCCATAGGAAAGGAGACTTTAGAAATTAAGGGCAAGAAAGACTCCGACGACAGATCTGAATCCAAAAAACGCAAGCGATCCAAGCACGAGCACGAGCCCGAATCCGAAGTTCCAGGATCAGTTGAGAAGTCCACGAAGAAACCCAAAGTCGAGGTTCGTAATGGCGCAGAGCAGTGGAATCCCGATGCACTTGGTGGAGACGCCGCACGCAAGAATAAGTTCCTAAGACTCCTTGGTGCCGGAAAGGGCGGCGCCTCGATACCATCTGGAAAGAAGTCGAATGTGGCTGCAGGCGTAGGGGGTGTTGATTTGAAAAAGATAGAGGAGGAATTGGAGAGACAGTTCACTTCCGGAGTCATGATGAAGCACGATGGGGGTGGAAAGCGCAGGGGCCTTGGTGCTTGAATTTGTTTACTATTGAAGTTTTGATGGTATTGAGTGTTGAGCGGAATAGTCATGTGTGACTGACTCTATTTGGTCTGTTTGCCTTCGCTTAGCCCCTTGAGCCCCCTCTCTACTACAAAGGTATAGTAGCAGGTTAGGTAATTATAATAACAGTCTATGTCAAAGTGTGCAAGTAAAGTAATAGGATGGATGGATGCCCTGGAGTTGGCACATTCTATTGGTCTAGATGTGCAACAACGTATGCACGCCCTACCGAGCTTATGTGAATATACATACGAGGGGATATGTTGCTGCTCCACATCTGACGATTCGAAAGTGAGCAGAGGGAGTCTATGGGTTACAAAAGTCCTATATCTTGCGTTGAATTACTTTTCGAATGCCCCGTTTTCGCATTCTAGGTTAACGCTTCGTACATAGCTGAACAGCAGAACGTTTACCCAGTTCAAAATTCCCAACCAAACTCCTTAACACAGCAGAATTACCCGACGACTCGAGAACTTTTATGATAAATGGTGCCATGTGTACTCGTACAACCTATACAACAACAACTGTCGGTCTCCTCCCCCGTCAATCCATCTTCCCCTAGATATTTTCCATCTCTCTCTAGCGTCTTGAAATGAAAAAAACAAAAGTTAGGCATCCGGCCCCAGAACGTGTGCGTAAGGTGGGCAAGGGTGCAGGAGAGGTTGAGGATGTGGGTGCGTGGAGGCGTGCTCCTTAGTTCTGCTTCTGGCTTCGTTCACCGGAAGAAGATGCGCGAGAGGAGCTCGAATATTAAACCGCCGAAGACCACGAAGCCTAGGAGTCCTGTTTTGCAATAGTTCATTAGCCATGTGCCGCAGTCTCTATTCTACCACGGTGACATATTCCACGTGTCAGCGACCTAGGAGAGAGACAGCTTTGCTGATTCCCAGAGATCCCTAAGCTAGATTGCATTGACTGCATTGAATTGGAGATGCAGTGCGCAAGCTTGAAGACGGAGTAGGGGAGGAGATGGGCTCGAAGTCGAAAGTAGACGGTAGAAAGTGGGAAGGAAGCTCACCTAGCCACAGAGGTGAAATGGGACTCTTGAATTCCTGCTTCTTCTTCAGGGCCGAGGCGGGCTTTCCGCGCTTTGCAGATTGCTGCTGCGCGAACTTGTCGTTTGCTTTTCGTTGGGTGGGTGTTTGGACCTGTTTGTTTTGGATTTCTATTAGGCCAGTCCTCATCGCAAGCATCGCATTGCAACCATCGCATAGGTAGGAAGTAAAGTAAGTACATACCATTGTGAAAGTCAAAGATTCTGTGAGGGTGTGTTGGTAGGCAGGTCGGTAACGAAGCAGGTGCTGATATATGTACACGGCTAGAGAAGGAGAAGGAGAAGGACAGAATGCAGTTTTGTTCTGTTCTGTTCTTTTGTCTAGTTGGATGTTCTGCGAGGTGTCATGAAGTGTAGATGTGTCTACTCCTCCTCCACTGGTCGCTCGGCTCGGCCTCGTGTCCGCGAACCAGCCAGCGATAAATTAAAGTACGGGCGAATTACCGACCGCGATGTCGGAGCATGCGGCCGCCGGAGAAATAGCTCGGAGGCTGAATGCCGGCCCCAGACGTTTGCAGCTGGGATAGACAAGGGAGCTTCTGCGCTCGTTATTGAGTATCTATTGTAATTCTGTATGGTAGAAATTGTATTCGAGATCAACAAAGATAATTCAATAGGCATAGTGCCATCATCATGAATGCCCTCACGAGAACTGCGCGGCGGTCGTTGCAGATGCAGATGCAGATGCGCAATGGATTGCAGAGACGTCTCAATTCTACACAACCGCAACAACAGCCACAACATCAAGCTCCCACTCCTCCAAAATCTCCCTCCGCAACAGTACTCACCCCTCTCCCATATCCCTACTTCTATATAACGCATATCTAAAGCACATTACTAATCCCACCATCCACAAACAGTCACAATTCTACAAAACCTTCACCCGTCCCGTCGCCAAGGTCCTCTTGATGGCTACGTTTACATATCAGGTGGCGTATTGGGCTTGGGTTAAACTGGAGAAGGATGAGTTGAAGGCGGAGAAGACTGGTTCGTGATATGCTTGTGATCTATCTGCTTGTGCTTTTGTGGATGATGTATGGGGTTCGTTGGGGCTAATTGGTTCCGGGTTGCAGAGGAGATTGTGGGTTTGGAGGCGAGGTTGGATGAGTTGACGACGCAGGAGACGAAGACGAAGACGAAGATGCCTTGAATGAGGGGGGCGCGGGATTGTGTGATGATAGTACCGCGGGATGATGCGACGGCTTGTCTGGGGTTGTGAATCGCAGGGTTTAGAGGGCGTAGGGAGGGACATTGTGGACGTTTGAGGCGTTGGGAAGAGTATATCCTATGAGTTCTGCGCAGGTTGGGTGGTTGGGCACTCTTGGTTTTGTATCTGTTGGGAATACGTGGCCAAAGAACTTGCTGGGTTGCTGTCGGGAAAAGAAATGTAGATACAGAGTAGAACGTAAAAGCTTGAACCGGTGGAGTCCAGTGTATTGTTAACTTTGTTAAAAAGCACGAGTTAGCCGCAGTTCTCAGGAAAACATCTTCCCTAAACCCAGGAAGAAATCCCCCAATTGAATTGTCTCAACTCAAGTACGCCATCACGCCTTTAAGTACCTATCTATCATAAAATTTCCATCTCTTAACTTGTTCCGCTGCAGGGAAGAAGCTAGATGCAAGTTGGAGCTTTGAGCCCCTACCTATATTTACAAGGCACTATTTCAAGATAACAGCTTACTTTCATTTTCTCACACAACACTGCTGTGAGTCTGCAAAGAGAGTGTATGTGTACAGGTAAAACACAGCTAGCTTCCAGCATATAAGGAAGTACTTAAGAGAATACAAATCAATAGAAGCACATCTCACGAAAATTTCTATTTCTAGCAGCTTTATTCTACAGGATTCCGAGAAACTTGATTTATTAGTATAGCTAGATAGTGTGGGACAAGGATGGTTTCATGATGTTGTACTTGCATATCGGGCTTACTATGATTTGCCCTGCTTAGCTTTGTTTGTGGATTTATTCCGCGGGAAACTTGACTTGTTAGCAGTGTTGTATGTATACATAGTATGGAAATAAGGACGGTTCTCATGGTATGTTACAATGTCTGCTTTAACTTGGCTTGGTTTTTCTTTGCGTACAGGTTTATTCTAGGGGGAGCTTAGATTCATAGGCATCGATGAATATATTGTGTGGAAACCAGGACAGTTTTCTAATCTTGTGGTTTTATATCGGGCTTGCTTTGCTTGGTTTCGCTTTGTGTTGCTTGCAAAAGGTCGAGCGTGGCACTAAGCTGCCTTGTCTGCATTTCTTGGTTGCAGGTCTGTTTGTTTGTTTATTTATTGCTTTGTTGCAGATGTAAGGAGTTATGGGACGTTTGCGAGGCGTAGATAGGTTGGCAGTATGTGATTGAAAACTTCCGCTTGGAGCCATTAGTGGATGGGGAGGAGGTAGATAGGAGGCAAGTAGGTTTTGTTGGTGGAGGGAGTGAAGATACTGTTTATTGCTTGTTTGATGATTTTGATATACTGTAATATGCTGGAGGACCTGAATAAAACGGCTTTGAACTCGAGGTTTTGGGGCAGACTGGATCTTGTTTATTTGTGGAAAGAAGGGTCTGTTATGCATGACGTAGGGTAGACGTCTAGAACAAAGCTTACACTTGGCATTGCCTTTTGCGTTTTAAACCCTCTTTCTAACCCAAATTACCAACCTTACAGGGGCAAATTCTTTGTTATAGAAGTACTTGTACCCCGATTTTTCCATAAGAAAGGCTCGGACTTGAATATACAAAGGAGTTTATTTCTGTTGGTAAAATTTCCCGTAAAGGATGTCTGTGTTGCACAGCTATGTTGAATGCTACCATACTTATATTGGATATTTGTAAAGACTTAATGCGATGTATTTCTCGTAACTGTTAAATATATGCAACATAAATTCTTCTACAGAGATACCAACTTCCCATTGCGTAGCACAATTACTTTCCGTGACTGAATAGAATCATTGAGGATGCTATGTGCTTGCGTAGTGGAGAGAGAGAAGAGCATCTGGAGTGTAGAGGTTTAGCACTTGACATGCACACCTCGCTTAGCTTACCCCACTAGTGAATAGCAAAGCAAAGCAAAGCTAACAGAAAGTTGGTGCAACGTAAAACACAAAGTAATTGGTGGAGCACCGCAAACTAATCAAAGGTATCATAAAAGCCGTGGAACAGCTGCATTTTTTGTGTCTAAGAGTATGTTGCAATAAGTCAACTGATCTTGGCTTTCGCAAAGCCAAACTAAGGTAGATAATAGAGTATATGAAATAAGCGACCTCGTAAGCTCAAAGCGGTACTTGAAAGAAATACTTGAAAGGAATACCTCAAAGGAATACTTGATACCAGAATAATCATCTCTCCTTGGTATTAAAGCCCTTTGCAAGTCTTTTCAAGACCTCGTAAGAAGAACAGAAGTCGTTTCTTGCTTCTGTAGACTTGGTTGAGTTGTCGCTTAAACGACCTTCATTGGGTCTCGATTCTAGACTCGAGATTTGTGACTTCCACACATCACATCCTCACCGCGTTCTGTATTGCTGAATATAACAATACAAAATTCATTGAATGAAGTTGGCTTAACAATACCTTTCTGAATTATTAAAAAGGCACGAAGGTGCTCCTACAACCTCTTCTTCTTAACCACCTCTTCGCACATAAAACCAATTACACTCCACAAATCTTCGCCCTCGCTCTCCGTTCTGCAAACATAACTGTTTTTTTTGGAGATATACGTCTTCTTCCACTTTCTTTTCAACCCAGTACAATAGGTGTACCACGCAACAATGTCTTCTTTTGTTGAACAAGTTGGTGGTAAAAAGGACGCTGGAAACCACAGAAACAACCACGAAGCAAGCGGACAACCAGCGGAAAACGACAATGGACTCATCAATTCCTTCCTGAATGAAGAGTTTCAAGACAATGTTCGTGCCATAATAACTGCTCAATCGAATAACAATGTCTTGCGGCAAAACGTTTTCGGGAAGATCAACGAGGCGCTCCAAGGGGTTGTCGAGCTATCCCGGACCTATCGCCATGTTGCGGGAGGCAATCAACCAGGTACGTTATTTTTCCTTTACCCCCTTTTCCCCATATCCACGTACAAAATTATCTCTTCTCCGTTCAACCTTGTGGGGCTTCAAGCTACAGTTCCGTTAGAACTTAAGCGACTAATTTTGCTAACTTCATCAGCAGGTAGCCCTTCAACAAATCGTCCCTCCACAAGACATCAACCCACTCATCCCTCTATTGGTCCACCCTTGGCACCAATATCGCTGCAGCCTTCGCGTACCAATAACGATGGAATGATCCTTGACTTCTTCGTCGAGAAAATAACTGGTCATCGCTTCTACGTTGTTGGTTGCCGAACCAACCCAAGCAGCCGGATAAAGGTAGAAGAGGCCAACGTTCGCAAATACGTCTCGGCTCGCACCCACGAAGACTGGGAGTACGCGCGCACAAACGAACTTGCTAAAAAGGACGAGGAGTGGCATAGACAACAGCTTGAACCTAAGGAAAGAACTTCGCGGGGGAAGTCATTAGTCGTAAAGATCCAATACGGAAGGTCTGGCATTTTGGCACGGTCGACGACGGCCAAAGAGATCGACCAGCGGATGGGCTTGTCTTTCCCAGCACACCGTGGGGCCCGGTCGAAGTCAGCAGAGGGCGCCCGACGAAAGACACTATTGAGAAAGATTGACAACATCGAAAAGATTGTCAACACACCAAAGAAGTTGGGCAGAGTTGTACACGCCGCTGCAAACCTTCGAGCTGCTCGGACTTCGCCTTCAGAGGTTGGAGGTAGCACTGCCAATCGAACAACTCGAAGTCAAGCGAGTAAAAGCAGCTTCGCCACGATTCCAAGCAGAAAGACTCTTTCTACTACGGGTAAAGTGGCTTTGATTAATGGGGAAAAGGTCAAGTTATTTGACTTGAAGAGTGTTGAGAAGTTGGGCCAGAGAATTCTCGATTCTATGCCACCAAGCGAGCTTGAGCGAACAGGCATACCTGGTGGTTATACTCCTGGTGGGCCAGCTGATCCATTTAGAAAGGTGCGTAGTTCCCTCGTTCATACATTTACGCTTGCTAACGTTTCTTAGACTAGGAAAATTGCTGTTGTGAGCGCAAGAAAAGGGAAGTCGATTGAGAATGGGGTTGACGACCAAGCTCCGCGTGACAGCCAGGTTGTTGTCGAAGAAGACTCGGATCTTGAGGATCTCCCTGATGAGCCCACAATCGAAGATTCTGAGGATGATGAGATGGATTTCGAAGAGCCTGCGTCTAGGGCCTCACTTCCTGGCATGTCAATTCCAGCTTCATTCGACGCAATGCACATCGCTTCTGATAATGAAGAGATGGACATCAGTGACGACGAAAATCTCGACGAAGACAAAATGACAATTGTCGATGAACCAGCTTCCGAAAACCGTCCTAGATCCATGGAAGGAAGATTGGCTTCTGAAGAGAACACGGCATCCGACTTCGAAGATAGGGATGTCAAGGAAGAAACGGCTTCAGCCAGTGAGGGTGCTAGCAATAACCCTAGCAATGAGAAGGCTGTAATCTCCCTGCTCTCAGATGACGAAGAGGACGACGTCGATGAATCCGAGAACAGCCGAGCTGTGGATGACGACCCAAAAGTCATCATCCTGGCATCCAGCCTTCCATCTAAGCACGATGTAAGTGACGCTGCTGCGGAGGTGCTGTTGACCGTCATCGAGCAGTCGAGATTAACCTCCGAATCCGCGAAGCTCCGGGACATCTTCAAAAAGAAACTCACCGGAGAAGTTGACGACCCACTTGACCAAGTCCTACACATCCCGACCCAGCGCAAGACCTCGCCAAATAATCGAAACGGCTACGAGATATTAAACTGGATGGCTCTCGCTTGGGTCAAGTTCCAGAACAAGTTCGATAAAAACGATTCACCCATGGCAGGATGGAACTTTCTTGCAGGATTTGAAGCTTCTTTCAAGGACTATCTATACGGTGCTGTCGTCCTCTGGATTACTTGGCTTAAGAGCGACAAGAATTCACGTGTCTTAGCTAATATCGACGAGCATGAAAAACTCGTCGCGATCGTCATGGGTCTATATCTACAGCTAGATGATTCCACTTGGGCTAATCAGCTGTGGTCGCTTGACACGGGACCAAAGGCGCCTGGTTCGAGGTGCTTTAGGTGCGGTTCTGAAGCTCACTCGGAGCTCGGGTGCGACCTGTTGTTGAGACCCCTGACGCCCGTGGAGCAGGTTAGTCTCATCAGAGATCACTTGAATATGCGGGCATAGTGAAAGCAACCAGGGTTAAAGACAGCTGGTTCAATTGACAGCGTGAAAAGAGGAGGAATCTGGGATAAGACGGAAGATGTCACAACAGAGAAGTCATAGAAGGAAATAAAGTCAAGTTTTCACCTGTGACTTACCATGAAGCAATTATGAAAAGAAAAGTGACATTGCCAGTATAAAACCCCCATTTACTCCTATGATCAGCGTTGTTGTTGTGAAATGCCTTCTCTTAGCAGTACTCAATTGGTCATTTCATCTACTTAGACGTCGCAAACGCCGAAAACAGCATTCTCTCGAGCTAATTCTTAGCCCAAAACTAGACAGCGAGTCCCAAGTCTCCTCTTTATTCTCGAAGTCGCCATTATGAACCAGTGATAGACGTTCCGAATATCCGACACCAATACCAGCAATTGTACGAATTAAAATGTAATAATTTGCATGTAAACCACGTTTAAAGGTTTTTTACCTTTGTTGCTACAGTAAAAAAATAACAACAAATATCCACTTGATAACGCACAACCAAATCGCCATCTGTAGAGATAGCTGAAACTAAAACTTTAATAAGATACATTATATAGCCAGATTCGCTTAATTTGTTAGGATATGGATCTAGGACTAGGACGAACAGACGCCACAGATCTTGACCTTTTCGGGGTTGTTGACCCTTTATTTACGTTCTTAGTTCTCTCAGTCATTTGCACTTGATCCTTTGTTTGAAATGGAAGTGGGAGGTTCGTTTTATATGCTTTGTAGAGGCGTTTTTAGGTGTTTAGGCTCTTTGCAAGAACATAACAGATAGTCGGGCCTTAGAAAGAAATTGGAAGACTCTGATGGGCTTCACAAACTGCATCTGTATGTCCGTATTAGATGAAGTAAGAATAAACCATGTATTCTACTAAAGTAATTTGGATTTCGCAACCTATCACCCTGTATATTCATTAAAGATGCTGAGTCCTCTCACTCTCCCTCATCCACACCTCTAGCTTCGCGACTTGGAATATCCCTATATGGCAAGTATAGAAACGTAATTTTTTTCTTTTCTTTTCTTTAACACCTAGCTCTCGCTTAAGCTATTCTACCTTTATCACCTCTGACTTTGCCCTGAGTTTGAATGTTACCACCACAGACGCTGATTTCAAAACATATCTACATTATTCACACATCAGTTCCCGAGTTATTCAAGCCTATAAGCTTCTGGAATGCCTGGTCATAAGCTATTGAACCTACAGTTCAGCAGTTCGACGACATTTGAAAGGGGCACTAATCATAGGTAGTTTGCATAGCCTCTTGTGAAGCCATGCCGGAAGCACTCCCAGAATCCTATCTGATGTTTGCAATAAGTCCGAAGTGAATTTGTTCTTCCATCTTAAAGTCAAGGTTGCCGACTTTCCACCTGTGGCACCTGAGGCGATAATGAGGCATCAGAGTTCACCCATTTGCAGTCTTAGCTACCACGAGACCAACCGTGGACTTTCGAGCACACCTAAGGTCGTATTTCTTAGGTCATACTACACATGATTTTCAAAGGTGGATTTCTAAGGTTCTGTGATTACTTTGTTTAATGATCGACGTTGGTGACCAAAACTGCTGTAAATAATAAAATGACCAAACTGGTATTCCATAATCTCGCTGCAACGTCTGGTAATCTCTTTTTATTCGTAACTGAGTGGTCCTACATATCCCGAAAAATGCCGCTCTTGAACGCCAGCAATGCTTGCCCTTTTGTACATTTGTACAGCACTCACATCTTACAACCCGTACACCTATCCAAGTCTGGCGACCTTGTTGAGCTTTCTTGTCGTCATGTTCTACCATATGTTAGTTCTGATCGTATCCGCAAAGGCCCAGCCTATGATAGACCTACATGATTCCTCGTCCGCTGTCCTCGCACAGGCAGACCCATTGCATGCCGTCTTCCCCTGTAGCTACCCATGTCTCTCAAACGTGTGATATTCTGTTGCAGTTTTCTGACCGCGTCCGTCTCGATGGTCATTTTGGAGAGCTCTGCCGTAAGTGCGGTGACGGTCTTCGCGGGCAGAGAGCCGACCTTTGCGGTCGGGTGAATTGAGAACTTTGCGAGGAGGCGCGAGGAATGCTGATTGCCTAATGCATAGAATGTTTCGAGGGATTTCTGTTAAGGTGATTAGCACAGAGAGTCCTGAAGGTGCGATGTGAACAACTGCAACAGCAGTTTGCTGGAGATCGTACCTTGATCAGACGGTTCTCGGGGAAGTTGACCCCTAGTATGAAGACCTATCCAACACTGTCAGCACCAGTCTCGGGTGTTTCCCTCTCCAAGCCACCAGAGAATGCCATTGAGCATACCATTGTGCCAGAAGAACAGCTGTCGTGACTTGTATGGAGCTTGATCTCTTCTCCAGTGAGGTTCAGGTGAGGTCCAAGTGAGGTTATCGCCATCTCGAAATTCGCGATGCCCAGCAATGGCACGTACCACGCACGTGACTTAGCGTATACCTTAATCGAACACCTATCCGAAACAGCAGCTCTGGCTCCTGTTCCCTTGCTTCCCTTGTAACCTCTCGAGGCCATTGTCCAACACCACCAAGTTCGACAAACACCTCAATTGACATCCAAGATGTTCAACCTTCAAAGAATCATAGTGTCCGCACTGCTCATCCTCACCGTCACCTTCCTTTTTATGGCCAAGACGGCCGAAGCTGTCAAAGGGCCAAAGATCACTCACAAGGTCTACTTCGACGTCATGCACGGCGATGAGAACATGGGACGCATTGTCATGGGCCTTTACGGCAAAACTGTCCCAAAGACTGTGGAGAACTTCCGTGTTTTGGCTACTGGCGAGAAGCCCGACATTGGTGGTTATGAGGGCTCTACTTTCCACCGTGTCATCAAGAACTTCATGATCCAGGGAGGTGATTTCACCAAGGGCGACGGAACCGGTGGCAAGTCCAGTACGTATACATATTCGCAGATCCAAGGAAAACGTTCTAACAATAATTTAGTCTACGGAAACAAGTTCGCCGACGAGAACTTCAAGCTAAAGCACTCCAAGAAGGGTCTCCTCAGTATGGCCAATGCTGGAAAAGATACCAACGGCTCCCAATTTTTCATCACCACCTCCACTCCAGGCCATCTCGACGGTAGACACGTTGTATTCGGCGAGGTTCTTGAGGGATACGAGATCGTGGAGGCTATTGAGAACGTGCCAAAAGCACCAGGAGATAAGCCTGTCAAGGCAGTCAAGATCTCCAAGAGTGGAGAGCTTCCTGTCCCAGAAGAAGGTATCCACGTGGAGCTATAAAGGTTCTTTCCTTCCTATTTTCCCCTTCTACTATGAAGGGAGTTTTCTGACCATTGGCTTTGCGCGGATAGAAGCTCAGTACGGAATCGCCGAATTCCAACCAGGAATGGAGGAACCGGAAGAGGTGCCAGTTGTGGCTGAGCCAGAGACCTCTGAGCCAGTTGCTACTGAGCCCGAGGCCGAGACTCCAGCTGCCATTGAGGATTTGGAGGAGACCGAGTTCGAGGAGGATGGATTCACAATTTTACAAAAGGGTCTGTTCTTTGCTGTCATCATGGGCTGTGTGGGTGTGTATATGAGAATGAACAAGAAAAACAATAAGCGGTATCTACCTTAGATAGGTGTTGGCATAACAAGAATACAACATAAGTTACTGTGGCCTGTTCTGTGCTACATGCGATCTCCACTCGAAGTGTCATGGCTCTTACAGGAAGTTGGGGGCAGGATTGTTGAGAATTATCTCCCGCGTGATGTTGAGTCTCCTAATGGGTCTTTGCATTGACCCCTAATACGGATTGATTGCCAGTTCTTCTTTGAGAGGGATTCAATACATTCGCTTTGCGACCATTGAAGGGCTAGGCACAACCAAGCCTCCATATATGAAGCTAACCGTTTCACTATGGTTCTTTTGTTTGATATGGGGCCATGTCCCATCTGTAGCTTCTCATGCAAGTTCATATTCTCCAATCCTTTTCTAAAGCCATGTCGCATTGACAGCAGGACCCTCATTGATCGGCTTGGAGACGTTGGAGGATGTCTAGTGCTTCCGTAGCTCGTCCTTGGACTGGCTGTTTGTTTTACAAGTAAAACACTAGCTAGTGTTAGATGTGTCTTTCAAGATGGCAGGGCATTGTTTATCTTTGTGTCTCCTTCAATATCCAAGAGCTTTTAGCTTTGTGTTATCAACCGAATATCACTTTGTCTCCCTTATCAACGAAACTAATAAACAAAGTCCTCCTTTATCTGTAACCACAAACAACACCGCCTTAAAGTCTATAAAAGATCCAACTCGTCTACTCATCAAGGTTCTTCCATCTGACCAACGAACACACTCTTAACTAATCAAGCAAAACTAACCAACCAAACAACCAAACAACCAACTAAACAAAATCAAGCGAAAATGGCCTGGAAATGCTGTCAATGCGGCAAACACCACTCCGACTCCTGGAACACGACATGCTCCTGCGGACACGACGCTGAGAGCTGTTGGAACTGCGGTTCCTAAGGCTTTCTCTCCTCTCTGAGAACTCACAAGTCATATCCTCAATCCCATCTAACTGGCGATCTTTCTCGTCAACGTCACCAAGAAGGAAAAAAGCAGAAGCAGAAAAGCACAAAAACAGCAGAAACAAAAAGGCAAAAGGCAAAAAAAGAACGCGTTGACTTTTTAAGAAGATAATGGGGAGTTATACCACCTTTAGATCTTACGGTTCTTAGATCTTTCTTTTCTTGTAGATAATAGTATTCACTTTATTCCCTTAATACCTTTTCTTGCCATGTCCTACTTACAGTAATACTGAAGATGTAAAGATGAGCCTAGAAGACCTCCCTGGTTTGAACTAAACGTTGTATATTTTGGGTTCTCGGTGTCTTGGTATCGATCCCCGTATATCCTCAATATGCTCGCCTTGTGTTTGTACTTTTATCTCGCTATTGTTGCATTGTCTCGTCGCATGCTATATCTCTTGGTACACCTAGGTGTGCTCGGTTGTTGTCAAGAGGCTCAGCATTCGATGATGGCCAGTGGACTGGTCTTTAGGCTGTATGGTGACTGCGCTTTGAGGGGATGCTAATCATGTTATCGTGGTGTGTGATGCTGTTATTGCGTAGTTGTGGTGTTTGTAGTGCGCACTTGCGGCTTGATAATAGGTGCCATGCTTTTCATGGCGCCTTTGGTGCTCGTGGGAAACCCGTAGTTCTTTGTAGGAAAGATGCAGAAGCTATACCGAAGAGCTCTCTACTCTACACGATAGTTTGCGGTGGCTCCAGGCAAGCGGGAGGTTTGAGACTTTGTATACCACTCAACGTGACATTCTGAAATTCGATTTGAAGGTATTCTTTGGCAGTTAAAAGTCACGGTATCTGTTTAGCCTAATACTGTGTTTAGCCTTGGTGAGTTACCTTAATTATTTTGAGAAGTCAAACCGCTTAAACAAGCAATACACACAAACTAAGTAGACCTAAAATTTGTACACTGAAGGGGGCCGCTCGCGTTGGCAGCTTAACCTCCGCAACCCCTTCCTAAGTCTTTTTGTTTTTGGAACATTATAGTTGACAAGGTTGCCTTGCGATACTGCCTTATCTTTCTCCTCTACTCTAGGGGAATAGGCGCCGGTAGGGGAAATTGCTTTTGTCTATCAACAAGTTTAATTTCTATATGAATTTTAGCCGAGATAGTCCCAAATGAAATTCCAGGGCCGACTATTCAAGCGTTTCTTGCAGCATCTTACGAGTAGCTGGCCCTGACTTCAATTATACTAAAAACCGTGAACAAGCCTGCATGAGCATTGAGCATGTGTAAGATGAAATAAAAGATCATTAGGATGTTGCACTGAGACTTGTTCAACACAATATTCTATAGCTACTCTCTACCAATCAATTCTGCCATGCTACCTTTACAAACACTTCATCCGCTCATCGTCGTCGCCGAGGGAGGTGAACATCGAAATCCGTAGTTGTCCATTGTCTAGTTTTGGCAGCGGCACGCTCAAAGTCCCGGTCTGCAGCTTCTTGCTTCCTACGCTCCGCGGCTTCTTCTGCTCGAGATATGGCAAGGTCAATGTATCCTACGGTGTGGGAGAAATTATCGTCAATGCCCATAAACTTGGCAAACCTGAGTACGTCGTGCCTTGTACCCTCAGAGTAAATACGTATCTCGGTATCACAGCTGAAGTTAAGCCAACGAACCCAAATGGCCAGATTACGCCACAGTGACTCCGCACTCCTATCTCTGAATAACTTGCTCTTGTCCCTGCCATTCCAGGCAGTATGGTTGAATAAAGCATCCCAATAGACCACCTTTGCGCCGCGGGGCATGCAAGGCTTCGGGTTTTCTGTGTACCAAGGATCATACAGACACTTGTCGGAACCATCATTGAGTACTTTAGGAACATTATCATCTATGGCTTCATCTCTCTTGGCCATGAATAGTTTGTACATCAGGGCGGAGGAAGCTGTCATTTTCCGCTGACTGCTAACCATTAAATGATTGATGTCTTTGAGATCGTCTGGTGTTCTCATGTTTTTTGACGGATCGAGTTGAGTCTTTAGGATTATGACACGCATTTCCATCCAATCTGAGGTAATGGAAGGGCTAAAGAAAACAATCAGTCCTTGACTAGCTTCAATCCTTCATGTGAATTGTAGGTACAGAGAAATATTGGGACAAAGGATAGGAAAATAGGAACTGACTTCATGGTGATACCCAAAGCATTCTTTGTCCACTGTAAGATTTGAGTGCCCTGCTTCTTCGGTGCGACCTCCGAGCTGTCCTCGCCCTCACGCTTTCGCTTCCGATCCTGGTTGATATTGGCTGGTTGCTGTGAATAATGTGTCAGTTTCAGTAACTAGAATATTGCAAGGGACAACATACAGCATCACCCTGAGCGAAGTCAACTGAGCCAGAAGCCTTGGCACGCTCGAGAATCTTGAGGCCTTCAGGGAGCCTAGCCGCCTTGAGAGCGGTGGTCTCTGTTGGCGTAGGCTTGCTTGTCTCAATCATTCAATCAGTTTGACTGTCTGAGTAATTAGGAAAGAGTTATACA
Source organism: Pezicula carpinea (assembly GCA_026119845.1). Lineage (NCBI taxonomy): Eukaryota > Fungi > Ascomycota > Leotiomycetes > Helotiales > Dermateaceae > Pezicula > Pezicula carpinea. Next base: position 129,400 of record JALRMK010000005.1, on the reverse strand, counting down.
ACTTACTGGACCCACAATAGGACCGACGGCGGGAGCGTGCAGAGTACCCTTCATCTGAGGCGTGGTCTGGAGTCGAGGTACAACGGGTGCAACAACTCTCCTTTCTTTGGTTTGAGTTGTAGCATTGGCAACTGTGACTTTTGGTTCTGAAGAGAAGTTAGCGTGTGTCTTCTAAGAAGCGACCTGCAAGGCCGAAGCCATATCTCAGAGTCGCGATGGACATTGACAAAGGGTTGAGGACGATGATGGCTCTACGGGACATACTCTGAAGGCTTTCCAAATGAGCCAAGTAGTTCTCAATACATTGCGTGTTCAAGTCCACCTGGGTCCTCAGGAGTGCCAAGGTGCTCATATGCTCCTGTTGAGGCGCGATGTTCTCTAGGCGCTGCAAATTGCTTTGCATTCTTGGAATGAGGTCCCTGTACCATGATATTACATCCTCGAATGCATTATTTGGATTAGAGTCTGCCATCTTGGTGTGGGCTTTGGTTGCTGTCAGCTTGTGCACGCTCGGAGGGGATGGAGGCATTTCTGCGCGTGGCGATGACGTCGAAGGTGTACTCGTTCAAAATAGGAAGAGGCCAAAGATTTGGTTGTAGCAGCAACGATCTTGATGGGAAAGGGCGTTGCGATGGTGTTGTGAAGAAGTTGTTTGGTTGTGGTCTGCGATGCGAGAAAAGAGGTGGAAGGAGTCTGTTAAGCTCATTCACCATAAGCACAAATGAAGCTCAACCACCTCGGAGAATAAATAATCCCTTGCCAAAGCTAAGAAAGTGTAGATGGTATGGACAAGTGTCACTGGTACTGTCGTACCTTCCGTACCATCATATCACATCCCTCGCTTAACACACTTGTCTTTAAGACAGGAGCCCTGCAAGGACGGCGCCCATTGCTAATTAATTATTGAGCCAGATTGAGCTACTCATTTATCATACACTCAATGTATCATGAGGAAGACCTATTGCTTTGCTATATACTACTTCAAGTTATTAGAATGAGCCCAATTATAGGTTTAGCACTGTCAAAATGTTGAAGACAAAGACTCTATTTTCTTTAGTCTTATCTATATGCATTATAACGAAACATAGTTAATATAGAATAAGAGGCTTATATATATCTCTGCGAACGCCTTCTAACAGTACTATAAATAAATCAACTTATCTATGAATTCTAATTTTCAGGAATCTGTCTCCTGTTTATATTTCGGCGTCGCTGCGTCCTTGAACAAGGGAACTTGGTATAGGAGATTATAATGAGCGCTTTCGAAATAACAAAGGCACAAATATCACTCGCACTAGATTATATCAAGGAGAATCAAGGTTAAATATACTTTGTTTACTACTACTACTATAAACGAAAAGCTACATAGTTCATGGCGCTAAAGCAATCTAGGGTAGATAATCTAGATACCAAGATAAGTGGGTCGCAGAATAGTAAAGGAATAAAATAATATAGAATTAGAACAATATTCAAGTGTACTCCCTTCTCCTAAGGCAACATAAGAGTAACTGAAATACTGAATATAAGGCTAGCATGTGCTATCTCCAACATTAGTACACTAAACTTTCGAATTTAAAATTGCCTAAGTTATATTACAGTGTCTTTTACTGTATAGCTTTATCTAGATATAAGAAGTTTCAAGAGAAATTTAGACCTGTATTTACCTTGTAAGGCCTTGAACATAAAGACTTTTATTATAAGTAGTCCAAGTGCAGTGCAAAGTGACTAAGAGTGTTTTGTCTAGTTCCCTTTTTACTATTTGTCTCTTTGCTATTTAGTAAACCAGTTCCTAGTTTGTACACTAACTAATGTAAAATTAGGCTAACGTAAAATCCTCAGCCCTTCTAAATTTAGTACCCCCTGTTAAGATAGAAGTATAATAGTTTAATTTGGTAGTGGAATAGAAAGTACTAAACTAAACACATTAGACAGTTATATATCTACTGTTTTATTAACGTATAATTCACCATAAAAATAAGAGAAAAGAGAAAGAACTAACTATAATAATTTAAGCTAAAAAGAAAAAAGGAGGGAAGTAGTATACCACTATTATAATAAACAATAACAAGTGTAGGAACAACAAGGACCACAATTAAGAGCACCAGCTGTTGACTATATCCCTCGCTTAACATACTTCTCTTAGCGAGAGATCTTAGAACCCCTCCTAAAATAATCCCACACCGGAATAACCACCAGTTCCAACGATCCTCACTTATATCAAGGTCTAAAGTCTCCAAATAAAAGCCAAAATCCAAGCATAAAGGCTATAAATTCTTACAAGTCTTGTTACAGCAACACACTCTACACAGAAATCCGGCCCCTAGGCTCTAGCTTCTCCAAGATTCGCAGTGTATCCATTACAACCCGGCGAACAAATGCGATCTTTCTCTAGATCCTATTATGCACAGGCTTAAGAGAGATCTTCGAAATGATAAGGAGTCTCGAACCTACCTAGAAATACCCTACGTACGTACATGTTAAAGTCGTATTGATTCAGATTGAATGTGGAAGGAAAGGCTGAATCAAAGTAGCAAGTTCTGGCGCGACGAAAAGGCCTTCGACGGCACGCCAGAAATAGAAGGAGGATTTAGGAGATTGAAGTTTTGGAATGGTTGTGTCAAGTAAGATGGAAACACATCAAATAGATAAAACGAGGAGAAATTTACGAAGGCGTATAAAGATATGAATGTCAAGTGGATTTCATAAGAGACTATTATTAAGCAAGACGCAAAGACGGTCTGTGAATTACTGCGCGACTTGGATAACTCCTTAAAGAGAAATACAGTTGACTAATGCTAAAAACACGCTCTGAAAATCCTCGCTCTTGAGGAAAAACGCAACCTATCATTGAATAAGAGAGACCCGACCTCTATATATGTCCCTCCAAAGGCGTTCAAGCACAGGAGTAATCGCCGCGTATGACTTAGTCCAATCCGTAGGGTCCACCATCTGTATCACAGAAGCCGTAGCAAAGAGCATCGAGATGAACATGTGCGGTAGGATCGAAAGAGCTTCCGCCTTTAGAACCATTTCGGTGTCACTGACACAAACCACCCTCGTTTCCGTAACAATGGGCGGGCCACACACGGCGCCATCCTCGGCGTACCTGAACGGAAGAACCTCGCTCTGCGTTATGGCACATGTCTGAACCTGCCCATCATAAATGCCTGCAGCTCGCACCAACAACTCCCCATTCCCAATTGCAAGCACGATCCTTCCACTCCTGCCTTCAGGCGGCGGCAGTTTTGCAAAAGCCTTCAATAACGTGTGTTCATAACATCCAGGTCGGAGGATATGTCTCATACCATCCAACGTATGGTGACTGGGAACCACCAGGACATCGGGAGCGAACATGAGGGGCAGTGGATTATCATCGATTATTCTTATCGACCGGTTCGTGGGTATCTCAACTCTTCTGTATTTGCGACGTTTTGGTGATCCATACTGACGAGTGGTATCGATTTGGTCGAACATGGCCAAGACTGCCTCCGCATTGACCATTTTGGCGCCCATGAATCGAAGTAAGGTAACAGTCTTACTCGGCAACTCCTCACGGCATTTTGTACTCGGCGGCAATATAGCGAAGTGAGCGCGATAAGAATCCATCTCAGTGATAATCTGGTGAATTGTGTCGTATCAGGTAACAGTACCGTTTATGAATTGTTGATGGTTGTGGAGTGTAGATATTTGTAGATGTTTGTGGATTTGTGAAGAAACAGTTCTATACTGTACAACATTAAGCAGGCGCTTTGGGGCCATCCCAAGCGTCCTTTGTCTCTCAATATGGAAGTCACCGAACCCAAAAGTGAAGAGCCACTCTCAGGAGTGTGGTCAACACTCATGGATACTATCATACTAATTATGAGTTGCTCCAACAACTTTGATGTTTTAAAGATAGTGCCAAAAAGGTACACATGTCGTTGAGCTAGTTAAATTTGCAATTTTGACGAATTTTCGTGAAGAGGGTGTACGATGCTGAGGTTAAGCTTCAAGTCAAAGTGACTTGTGCATTGCGCTTTGGTGAAAGCTATCATTTTCGGACTCTCATACAAGCCCCAATTCTACACGAACGAACCATTTTGTATACCGCAACAGAGTTCATGTTGACAGCTGTTGGAATAGTTTCAATAAGCCAAAACGGATTGCGCAATAGCTACAGTTGTCACAACTCATACTTGGCAGAGCGGAAGTGTAGCCCTGCTATGCTATAATTAATAGCTTGAGCTTGAGTACTTACCATGGAGCAACTAATCAGCTGTCAAAAGAGAGGTCTGCGGGTCGATTCCTGCCTTATGTGCGAGGAGAACTGGCTGGTGCTTGCGAGAGGAAGGCAATGCGGGCGACAGAGCAGGACTGGTAGCAACAGGTAGTCCTGGTGGTCTGGTGGACACATCAAACGTCTTAGTCAGCAATGGCGCTAGCCAAATAGAACTACGAGTACTCTCGTATCTCACTCACAATTTGCAATGTTTCCTCCAATTCCATTGACAACAAACAACCAACAACAATACCCATGATCTTGTGTCCCGACTCCATTGCCGGAACATAACGGACAGAGTTGTCATATCTTTCCAAGCACCCGGATCAAGCTGGGCTGGGCATGTATTAGAACACTCGTCTCAGGTACCACTCCAGAGGAAAAGGAGGAAAAGGAGGAAAATCTCGACTGGAAGTGTACGGCGAGTTGAGTTAGTGACCCCTCGAGTATCTCCAATGCATAGAAATGGCAGTTGGAAGGGTCTTGGGACTTTCCATTGGCTGCACGTCAAATCTTCGACACAGCGCTCTCCCTATAACTATTTTCACTGGCACAGTGGCACTTTCGCTGGCATCTACGAAGAGTACTTATGAAGTCATCGAGTTCCAAGGCAACATTTCTAAGCACTGCAAAGCCTTTGTTCAAGTGGAAAACCTCGGAATTTGGGCTGTTTTCGGATTCAAAAAAATCCTCCAGGTTCTATCAAGACCTCCGGATCAGCCTCGGTGAAAGTTACAGTGCACTTCGAGGCCAACTATGATTTTTAATAATGGTTCTAGCATTAGAAGATCCGGAAGCTTATAAAGATCCTTATTCCGCAGGGTTTGGGATGCTACCACCTTTGCCGTCATACCTTAAGGGAATTTCAGAGTTATCATTTCTCAACCTACAAAAGGACGACCTTCTGAGAAGTACACATCTTCTTCGCAAGAGTCTAGGCGCCTACTGTCCAATCTTAGATTTCTTGCTTTCAGTCAAAAAACTCCGCTCGGATACTTCTTCGTGTTGAGGTAGTCACTTTCTCCAAACAGTGAGGTGCACTATTCTCGCGACTGCAAGATACCCTGGCAGCAAAGTTCGGCAGCTCAAACGAGCACGAAAGTGCGATATTTACAGAACTGGATCTCACTTCTACTTCCTTTGAACCCAAACATCTTTCACAGTATATTTATCAACAGCAAATATCAACTGTTATAAGTCGCAGCGAGTTATCATTACTGGATTCTGGGAGGAACAAAACGCACGGAACAACCTAGCCCCTTTTAATTCTGAATGGCATTGAGAAGTAGATCAGAACTTGTTGCTTCTTAAAAGAACAGACATAGGTGGCGGAGAGCGTGGCGGGGAAATCTTGAGTGGCTGCTACTAAGTTAGCATTAAAGGTTTAGCCGGCAGCACATGAAAGTAACGCTTGATCAGCTTCTAGTCACAGACCAAGGAGAAATAGAACTACTGCGAATTTGAGAATGCTTCGTAGTCCGCTTACAAGGAAGCGATCAGTTGAGTATACGGCATCCACGTGATTTGCCTTTCTCGACGAGGCCGGCCCGCACATATTGAACACTGCTTCATTCAACGTTCTCTTATCATGTTTGTTTCTTTACGTTTGATATGTTTACACTGTTGCAGTTCAAACTCTGTGGATGCAGAATACTTGCATACCAACCCATTCTAATCGCAACTATTGCGGAAGTAAGTTGAGCATCGTTCTAGAAGAACGGCTATCGTTGAAATGGCATGGGTGTTGCAGACTTGAAGCTTAACGCGGCATTTGATCCCGATATCTAAAGTGAGCGTCCTTCCTCTTCCTCTGTACCAACTGCCTAGAAGTCTCATCAGGATCACATGTGCCGAGCGTTTTATCCCACCTTTGACGACGTATCCCCGCGCTCAATTAATATAAGGTCCAACTATGTACATCCTTCCGGAAATCTGGATAACTCACGCTCTTTAAATGATCCGGAAGATATAGCCACCTGCCGCATTTAGTTTATCCGGATACTGCACAGTGATACTGGACCAGGTATTGATCAAACGTTACAAGCAATCGCCAGTACCGATCGATATGCAGCAAGGTACTACCGCGGAAGCATGATCCGCTATAGATTTTGAAGATATATAACATGCGTATCATCTCATGACTACCGACTAACAGCCTAGCATCTGAAATCAGACGGAAGTCTTCCTTCCACGATGTTATCATTCGTTGTTCGTGCTCTTTTAGCTACAAGTGTTGTTGTACAGGCACAGACGGCATCATCATATCAGAATGGATCTACACGTGAGTTTATCGTTAACACTAGAAGAAGAAATTACTTGTAACACAAGTTTAGTCGTTCAGCCAGTGTATAGTTCGCTTGACCTAGGGTCCATCAAGCCTCTAGGATGGTTCAAGGATCAGCTCCAACTGGAGGCTTCTGGGCTGGCGGGTAACATGTTCGACTTCTATCGGTTTGTTCACGATGCAAAATGGATTGGTGGTTCTACAGAATACTCTGCCCTTGATGAGGCCTCCCCTTATTGGTTTAACGGACTCGTTCCTCTCGCATTTGGGTTGGGAGATACGAGGATCCAAAGTCAGGTGAAATATTACTTGGATTATGTTCTTGATCACCAACAGAGTGATGGATGGCTTGGATTCGAGACGACTAGAGCGACGAGGGGCCTCTGGGCTCGTTGCCTTCTTTTGCTTGGGATGATTGTAAGTGATTCTTGTTCAGGCCATGTTTTGCCCGTTGCCTATTGTCAAACGAAAACTACGTGGTCTCCTGATACAAGACCACCTTACTCGCGTAATAAGGGATAGGGTTGGCCTTGTTGGCCTTACAAGTGAACAACATCTTCAACCAAGGTGCTGATCAAAATTAGCAATACGCCGAAGCCGATCCCACGGAAACAGAGAGGATCGTGGACGCCATGCACCGCTACGTCGTGCTCGCTCACAGCATGCTACAAGACAATTACACCGGTCTGATTGTACACGGCAATGATACGTTCGACACCGCCGGTTTTGGCGTCGGTAGAACTCACGAAATGCATATACCCCTGCAGTGGTTATATGAGAAATACCCCAGGAACAATTCTCAGATCATCTGGGAGACTATGGAGCTCATGATTGATGGTGGTGTAAGTTGGGGAGCAGATTGGAGGACTTTTTGGGTTGAGGGTGCTTACCCACCTATCTTGTATGAATATACCGAGTATGATCTGAGTTGGGTGTTTATCCATGGCGTTAACATGGCACAAGGTATGCACTATACAGCTAATCCTTAAACTTACTGTATTCTAACACCTTTTAGGCTTGCGATATCCTCTGTCCATTTTTCGTATGACGAATGATGAGGCATTGAAGACTCAGACTCGAACAGCAGTTGATCTTCTGGCAAAATACCACAGGTCGATTGCTGGGACAATTATTGCCGACGAGTACATAGCAGATCTAAACCCAAGCAGAGGATCAGAATTGTGCATTGCAGCTGAAGTGATGTTTTCTTCCGCTTACATTTATCGTTATCTCGGCGACAATGATGTGGCCGATTGGACTGAGCAGACCGCTTTCAACGCTCTGCCTGTGTCTATTTCTGCAGACTGGTGGTCTCATCAGTATATTCAGCAAGAAAATCAGGTATTACCCCTGTCTGCGACACATCAGGGATAGATACTGACAAGCTTGGAACATAGCCCTGGTCTCGTAACTTGACAATAACCGACCCTCTCTGGTGGGACGTAAACTCGTATTCCAATGTCTTCGGCGTGGAACCAGACTATGTACGGATATGCCTTTTCCAAAACCCATGCCGCAACTAACAAGTCCCCTAGCCCTGCTGCACAGTCAACCATCCACAAGCATATCCCAAGTTCCTCGCCAATTCCGTCGTCGGAACCGAAGACGGTGGACTGGCACATGTATTCCTCATCCCAACAGATGTAGCCACCACCCTCGCCAACAACAACACAGTTTACGTCTCAGTCAACACAACCTACCCCTTCGGCCTGACTCTTAGCTACACCGTCTCTGCGACCTCCGACTTCCCCTTCTACGTGCGCATCCCAACCTGGGCCGATCCAACCAGCACAATCAGCGGGCCAACCTCTGACGCGCCCACAGCCGTCTCTCCAACAGACAAAGGGCTCCAAAAAGTCGACATCCCTGCCGGAGACAGCACAACCTTTACCATCCAGCTCGAGACTCAACCACGCTTTACAATGCTCGCCAACAACACCGCCGCAATCTACTACGGCGCCCTCCTCTACAGCCTAGCCATCGAATACAACACCACCGAAACACCACCAAGGAATTACTATACCGAAGCCATTCTCCCCGATACTACTATCGATGAAAACTGTCACGATCACAGTATCATCCCAACCAGTATCTGGAACATCGCTATCGATCCCAGCCAGATTACGGTCGTCCAAGCTAATAATGGTTCAGGTGATGGAAATATCGCGAATCCCATTTGGGCTTTAGGAGCTCCGCCTGTCGAGTTGAGGGTCGCGGCTGTGGAGATTGAGTGGCCGGTTGCTTTTGATACGGCGTCTGATCCGCCGTTGCCAGATGATGTTGTTATGAAGGGGACGCCATTTAGTGCTAGGTTTGTGCCGTATGGGAGCGCGAAGTTGCATATGGCGCATCTTCCTGTTGTGAGTTTGGACAAGGTTGAGCTGGTGTGATGAATTGGCTGTGAACTTTAGAATGGTGTGCAGACATTATTAATCTGGGCATGAATTAATTGCTCAAAGGTATGGTAGTTCTATGAGTAGCTGAGAACCTCGTCGGGGTAAGATCCACCAGCCTTAAAGGAGCCGTTGTTGAGTTTAATACTCTCTATATCGTAATCGATGTTTTGAATCTCACTTATCTGTTATGCTGAAAGGCAAAACAGTCCTATTAACCAAGCATCTATGCTACATACCATTAGCTATGAGTGCGACAATCACCGCACCTTCTTTTTCCACAGCACCACCTCCTCAAAAACCAAGAACTCTTTCAACTTCAACTTGCACCTGTCAAACTAATCTAATATCGCAATCATTCCACAGAACTTCAAACAAATCCGTTCCCCTTTCCCAACACCCACCATTTCTTACCGCAAAGTATTATAGACGCCAAGAAAGCCAAGTAGTTTCCATCTATCCACACTCCATCTCTTTTCAGTATAATCCTCTCATTCCTTTATTTCATCTTTTTGCTGTCGATTATTACCCTGTTGCCAATTCGCACGACACGGCGAAGAGAGTAGGGAGTTGATGGACATGTTTAAGCCAGAGCTGCTGTGACACTGTGGGAGAGACACAGAGTATCCATCCTGAGTGCAATATCTGGTCCTGGACGACATCATGGCAGGCGCACAATCCAGTTCCCCTTCTCATCTGCGTAATTTGGTGCTTCAACCTCTTCGTTGTCTATAACCACAGAAAATGAAATCAGGAGTGATTGGCAAGAAGTTTCGCTTATTATGCCTGTATCGAACTTCAACCTCTTCATTGTCTATAGTCACAGAAAACAAAATCAGAAGTCATTGGCAAGAAGTTTCGCTTGTTATATCTGTATCGAACTAGAACGTTCTGTTCGATACACTTTACGAGCATTGGTAGTCGCTTACAGTAACAATAATTGCCATGCACTATAATCGAAAACATTACTAGTTAGATACCTAGATATCTTGATATTAGTATGTCTTGCCTTGCTACTAGTTTTTATACTTGGCAAGGAACCGTAGTAGCTGAGGCTTGTCGTGTTTCAAAAGATTTATGATATATTGTGAAATGAATCATGTTGTCCGCAGAAGGGTTTGATTTACTTACTATGGTCTGGTCTTAGCGATAAGGACGGGACTTTTAGCATGCATACACAAAATCTGACTTGTTTGGTACCTATAATACAACGTTAAATGGGTACATTAACCATTAGAGAAGAAAATTAAGTTACCCTTCTAGAACAAACACAGACCTAGTCTAGAAGGGACCTTAAGACTCCTTTTGTCGACGTCTTTAAAAAGAACATCTCTATTTAACTTCACGTAAAAGGTAAAGGGATATCTTGTCTCATGCTCAAAGTTCTGAGATGGAAAATCAGTTAGCAAAAGGATCTCTTAGGTGAGATTTTGGAAGTGGAAATCTTTATCTCAGCCGTACATCTCCATTACGTCCCAGATCGTCCCCCCTTTTGACGAAGCGAAGTCTCGGTTAAAGCACAAGCACGTGGAATGACAAGGCTTCAGCCTTGCCAAAACTCATCCTGCGCCATGTAGGGCACCGTAAAATTATTTTCGACCTTAAGCTCTGCTTTGCGCTTTGCGACAACAACACCAACATCGTCCCTCTTCCACAAATACAATGGACACACAAATGACAGATATCACTCCCCACGTCGGGCAGGTGCAAGTGCATTTTACCACCTCCGATCCAGAACTCGAATTGCCAGAGGGAAAGCGACAACTACTTGTGCCAACCGGTTCGTACTACCCCTCCACATCTCCAACTTCACTTCCACATTTTCCTTGCAGTTGCTGATGTATGGTGGCAAACAGATGTCCGCAGATATGGCCTCTCCCAGATTCTCAACTCTGAGGCAATGCTCGGCCTCTCGTCCCCAATCCCCTTCGACATTCTAATAAATGGCCATTTCCTCCGCACAACGCTCTCAGAATACCTCACCTCAGCCGGTCTCTCCCCAGAAACGACCATAGCAGTGCAATACATCCGCTCCTTAATCCCACCCCTGTACGCCGCTTCCTTCGAGCACGATGACTGGGTTTCATCCATCGACATCCTTTCTTCTACTTCCGCAGTTGCTACTTGGCCTAGAGGAAATCAGATTCAGAAGGGTCAGGAAAGGATTCTCACGGGGAGTTATGATGGGTTATTGAGAGTGTGGAACAAGTCCGGGCAAGCAATTGCAACTTCGGCATCAAGCAGTGCGGGAGGCCACACCATGTCTATCAAAGACGCAAAATTCATCTCCCCCTCTCTCATCGCATCCGCAAGCATGGACTGCACACTCCGCCTCTGGAAATACAGCGAAGCAGAAGACCATCTCTCCGCAAAGATTTTGCCAAAGCTCGAACTCTACGGTCACAAAGGAGTTGTGTCTTCGCTCTCAGTCCACGGTAAGACCCAACGGATAGTTTCAGCTTCGGGAGACGGAAGTATTGGATTGTGGACCAGCGATGCGAACAACGCCCCAGCAGCAAGAGAAGGACTATTGCCAACCAAGAGAAGGAAATTAAGCACCAACACGGCAACTGCTGGACCCCTCGCACTTATGGCACACCACACAGCAGCAGTTCAAGCAGCGATCTTCCACCCAGACGACCCAACCGTAGCCTATTCCTGCTCTCTAGACCACACAGTCCGAACCACCGATCTCGAAACGCAACGACTAGTAGACACACGAACCCTATCCCATGCCCTTATCTCTCTCGCCGCTCTCCCAGGAATCTCCTCTCAACTCCTAGCAGCAGGAACAACAGCTCGACACATCACACTACTCGACCCTCGAGTCTCAAGTCAAACAACGCAGGTTATGACTCTGAGAGGTCACACCAACATGATATCCTCCATCACCCACGATCCAACCTCAAATTACGGCCTAGTCAGTGCATCTCACGACGGAACATGCAGGGTATGGGATCTGCGAAGTACGAGAAGCGGAACGAGGGAGGAAGGTGGAGGCTTAGTAGGCGAAGCCGTGTATGTAATCGACAGAGAGAGTGCTAAGGGAGGAAAGAAACCCGTTGGTGGTGAGGGCGTCAAGGTATTTGGAGTAAAATGGGATGAAGAGTTGGGGATCGTGTCGGCGGGCGAGGACAAGATGGTACAGATTAATCGGAGCCCGAGAATCGAGGTTTAAGACCTTTATTTACCTATCTATCTATCGGGACTTCAAGTATGCAAACTGAGCATATCCGGCTTCTGATTCTGGTTCCGGTTCCGCGCACCCGCATAAGAAGTGCCCCCTCAATGGAGCCATACTCTACAATCACCTACCATATATCACTTTCTGGCCAAGTAATCCCAGCATGGTGGTTGCCGTAGCTAAGATCAAGAACAAGACTTAAATGGCAGCAGGCGAAAATAAGGAAGATTTAAAGATTTTGGAATTGCAATTGCAGCGGCGTTTATGGATTGGGGTGGAAAGGGGAAAAAAGGGAAAAGACATGATGTTTTGTCTACATAGATGAATAAAGGGAGGGAGCGCTCATTTTGCGCCTTCATATTACACTAACAGACTTTATGGTTATTTCACTCTTGTTTGTGGCTTGTCTTCAGTCCATTGTCATTCAAGTGAGGAGCATCAAAGCCATAGCCATATATATCTCTAGTCCTCCTTGCGTGGTGTCTATGATGTTATGATTATGGGATTCCTAATGAGTTTTGAGAAGCAAGAGGTCATGAAAAGTCTTTCCTCGAATTATACACCTATTCCGAACATCCATCGTCACAGGTTTTATATACAGCCTCTTTCTCTCCTCGGCTTGAGTCTACTCTCCCCCTCCCCACTGCATCGCCTCTCTCCATTCCATGCAAGCAATCTTTTCCGCCCACCAACCCTCCATCCGTCGCAATGCAGAAACTCAGAAATGCAAATGGCGACCAGGATGCAAGAAACCAAATACCCAACTCCTTTTCAGCAACAATAAACGCCCTCAGCCGCTACCAATATTATTAAAACTTTATACAGTCCTCATGCAACACCATACAAGTTCTGCATGGTGAAGTTCTTTAACTCAGCGTTCCATACAGAAGTAATCATTTAAGGAGGCGGTAATTCCTTAAAAAGGCCTGCCATACTGAGTTTGCCTATGCGGTGGAGGGGGCGGTGGGGACCCCGGACCGCTCCCATCCATCAGATCCTCCAAATAGACACTCGGCGCCCGCTGATCTCCAGGAGGTTGGTTGAGATTCAAGGTGCTCCCACTAGCTAAATGTGCATTTTGTGAACCCCAGCCTAGACTACCCCTTGATTGAGGCCGACCAGTCCCATCAAAATTCGACATGCTGATGTTATTACCTGGATATTGGTATGGTGACCCGACAGATGTCATGTTAGGAGGCGCAGTATTCCCGGCGGCGTAGTATCCTGCTGGGAGGTAATTCGATCCCCTATTCCCAGGCGTGTTCGGAACTGCGCCCGCCGTGGGTGAGAAGAAGAGGGATGCTGCTGGTCCAGATGGCGTAGGAGGTCTTCCTCCCTTCTTCCCTGCCTTTGCACCAATACCAGAGAGCGAAATCATCGAGTCCGGCCGATCGGTATATTTGTAGAATGGAGCTGCAGGAGTGCGGAACGCGGCTTTGGCATCGGTCATCGGGGCGTATTGGTGCTGGTTTGCACGCTTGACGCTGCGGTGAAGAGACCAAGCTACGAGGCCGCGCCATAGGAGAACCGAGAGAGCAAAGAAGCCGAGGATGGCGCCGACTATTATGAAGACCGACCCTTCGGGAAGAGAGGAGGTTTGCATGAAGGGTGCATTGCCTGTTGGAGGGACGGTCGCGGGGAGGATGGTGTAGGCCGAGGATAGCTTGGGCAGGCCAGAGGGTAGATTGCTTCCTGATGAGCCGCCTGTGATGGAAGGGATATCGCCTGTCGATGTTGCATCGGCGGTCCCAGTCGCACTGATTGTGATGCCTGAGTTCGTGGCGTCGGTTGATGCTGCCGCTGTGTTATCTGTTGTAACGGCGGCGGTGGTCTGGGTCGCTGTTGTTGCAGCTGCAGATTGAGATGCTACAGCGCTCGAGAGATTTGGTAGGCCGCCTGTCGATGTGGAATCGGCCGCTGCAGTCGTCATTGCGAGGAGCGCGACCACTGCGGCGGCAGGCAAAATGAGAGGTGTTCGTCTTGGACGACGCATCTTGTCGTGTGTCTGTGTCTATGTATGTATCCGACGTGCAGCGCTCGGGATGGTATGTGGTGAGTGTGCCAGTTGAGTGGGATTGACTCAGGAGATGTCTTTCGGTTGTCGGTAAACAAGGGAATGCAACAGTCCAGCCCAGTCGCGACGGTGTATCTCGTTGACGGTGCGCACGAAAGGACGTCGCGAAGGGAGAGGATTGTTGGGCAATTGATTGTCGATGATGGGCGCTGGTGGTGATGTTTGCTCTGGACGATCGATGCGCATGCAAGCTTTCTTGCTTCTCCTCTTCTTCGCAGTTGGCCCCTCTACAGAGGTGCGTCGGACCCCCTGGACCAGGTGCCTTGTCGGCCGATTTGGGAGGATGGGGATGCACCGCAGGAACAGGATGACCCTGGATCACAACAAGAACAGGAGCAAGGGTGCGCCGTGGGTGTGCAGACTCGAAGAAAAAGACAAAATGGATGGCGAACGAGCGACAGGTAGCGGAAGGGCAGGACGTCCAGTAATGATGTGTTGTGGTTGTTGTTGTTGTTGACGGCGGGAAGTCGAGCTGCCAGAGATGTCGACAGAAGGGCGAGCGCACCGTTGGTTAGTTGGCTTTTCTGTGTCTGGTACCTACAGTCAGTACTCGTGTACCTTGCCTTGCAGCCTCTGACCAAGTGCGACGACGACGACGACTACTTTCTGCTGCCCTGCATTCCTCGGTCCCTAGTGGCAACCAGCAAAAATAGACACGAGCTGAGCGCCGCAGAGATCGGACCATTCATGGAGGTGTAACGGGGTTCCCCAGATCTGCTGTACGATGTGCGAGGGTTGTGGCGCCAGCAGGGCACAACCGTTCCACTCCGTACAGGACAGGACAATTGAACGAAGCAACGTCAGGTAGCAAAGAAGAGACTACAGCGTTGCGAAACATCGAAAGAAAAGAGCTACAACGGCCAAATAAGAGTAAAGTACCATAGGTAAGTAAGGTATATAACCAGGGAGGCGGGCAATGAAGAGCGGGAAAAGTCTACAGGACGGCAATCATCAACGCATCACGTGTTGATTACGCATCGTGCCAAGGACGGCGAGGCTGGCCAATGGGAAGCCTGCGTCACAATCACGAGAGGAGTGCGTAGAAAAAAATCCTGAGCCTGGAGACTTTGACAGCCTCACGACCTGTCGACCTCCAATCTCACAACGACACAATCCACCACGCGATACATCAATCTCAAGGCGCATTGGGAGCATTTCCGCCGATACACACATATCGCCAGCATAGGCAGAAGACACAGCACAAGATACGGCACAAGATACAACACCACCAGCAGGACAACGCCAGAACGAGGCGCATTCGAGGTCCGACTCTACTCACGTACATCTCCCACCCACTGCTTGAATCATGGGTGTCGCAAAGAAGACGAGAAAGTTTGGAGGTACAGACACCCTTCTAAGTGACGAGATTGAAAGGCCGAGGAATTGCAACGAGACAGAGGCTGACTGCTTCGCAGCTGTGAAGCGCATTATCGGACAGAATGATGCGAGGCTCAAGAAGAACATAGACAAGGCAGCAGCAGGAGCAGAGGCAGCGAAGAAGAAGGCGGCTGGAGAAGTGACCCGAGAGGTGTATGTGTTATCCTGGCGACTCGAGAGTCAAATGCCCGCCCTTTCTACCTTACCCCGCCGTCCAGAGTCTGCGCAGTCGATCCCTCCTGTAGAGCAGTTGAGGAGGAACACAGCTAACGCACACCTACAGTCCTCAAGTATCGTCCGCACTGTTCTTTCAGTACAACACAGGTGCGTCTATGTATTCCTCTTTCCTGTTCAAGATCATTTGGGGGTTGCGACATATCTTTAAAGACTTTCCAAAGAAGCAGTACTAATACCAATTCTCGAACAGCTTTGGTCCCTCCGTGAGTTGCACCCAGTACCGTTCCTTTGGCATTCACTGCCAGGCAGTAAACTAATCTGCGTAACAGATACTCTGTCTTAATCGACACGAATTTTCTGAGTCATACGGTCCAGAGAAAACTGCCTTTGCTAGAATCTATGATGGATGTAAGCAGTTCCAGATCCAGTCCAAGTTTGAGCATATCTGACCCTTTATCCACAGTGCCTATACGCTGAGTGTAAGCCCATAATTACGTACGTACATTCTCAACCAAATCCCCTCTTCGTCGTGTCTTCTTGCCAAAGTGCCCTTCCCCAGATAAAGAATGCTGATGTGAAGAAATTTAGATCTTGTGTAATGGCGGAACTCGAGAAGCTTGTAAGTCAGACTTTCGGAGTAGAGTTTTCTTTCTGAGAATAAACGCTCTTTACTCCTGAATCACGCTTGAACTACTTTTAGATTCTGCCCAGAACAAATAAGCTGACTCCATCTTCGTGGATTATAGGGTCCTAGATACCGCATCGCCCTCCAAATAGCTCGCGACGAGAAATTCACTAGGCTGTCCTGTGATCATAAAGGAGTGTACGTAATCTGAAAGTCATACGTATAAAATGATTTTGGAGAAATCCTCTCAGAAAATACATACTAACTTCCCTTCTTCAGATATGCTGATGACTGCATTGTTGATCGTGTACAAAAACATAAGATCTACATCGTCGCAACAAACGATCGTGACTTGAAGAGAAGAGTGAGAAAGGTCCCCGGTGTAGTAAGTCGAAACTGTTTCTTCTATTTGAGGCGGACTTGATACTGATACTGGTTCCAGCCGATCATGAGTGTTGCCCGCGGAAAGTACGTCATCGAGAGATTGCCTGACGCGCCGGAGAAGTGAAGAGAACGGCACCAGGCAGTATGAAGAGAGCAAATAAGAGAGGTGGAAGACTGAAGAACGAAAAGTGTTTGAGGATATGGACCGACTGCATAGCGTGGCGTACGGCGTTTGGGCTGACAAGCTCCGAAATCTGGAGCGCTCTTGGTGATGAAAAATGCATCTGTCCTTGGAATGGGTTACTTGCATGAATTTGTACCTGTAGATGCAAGACTATGAATATAGCAAGATGCCCTACCTGCATATCACTGAGGCTTAAAAGATTGCCAAGTGGCATCTGGTCGCGGTGGACAAAATGTCCTCTCGAGAACAGTATATTGCTCAAGTTACTACTTTAAAAAGCTCTAGGTTACTTATCTATCTAATAAAGAAAAGAATATCCTCTGCTTCACTATCTCCTAGACCTTCTATGTTGTAAAAGAAAGATAGATAGTAAAGTTATATTTATAAATCTAATGTACCTACCTGGGTAGAGATCAGAGAGCTATTAGTCTGTTATTATATATATAAATATAACATGTAGAACGCGCAGGACATAGATATTTACAACATAAGACTAAGTGTCACTTACTCACATAGGTACATATCCTTATTAAAACTAAACATATCATTAAACCCAGTACTACAACCCTACGTCAAGGAGAACATAGACAAGTAAGATTTATCACCTAAGATAGCACATTAGTAACGCTAGAACCTATTATTGCCATGCAGGCAGGCAGGGATTTCAGAGACAATAAGTTAGGATTATAGATTATATAATATTGCTTTCTTGACCACCGACATCTTGCTGTTCTCTATCGAGCCTTATTTCCATTACTGTTCAGATGTAAAATATCCTCCATCTTGAGTATCTGCGGTTCTAGCGCGAACCGTCCTGTAAATCATGGACCGGGAGGGGGGCTGGGTTTCTATGATGCTGCTGCTGCTGATATCTGACAACCTTTTTATAGCGTCCGCGATGCAGTGTAGTCGCGTTTCTGAGTGACTTGGCAGTGAGTGAGTGAGTTCTGTCTTGGATCATAATTATCGAGGTTGGCAGGGTGTGTTTGTTTCGATCATGTAATTCGGTTGTGTTCGACGTCTCGTTCATTTCGAGTACGATGTCCGATGGCTTGTTTCTTGTGGTTGGTCGTGAAGTGATGTCGAGATATATGTGGAGGAGAGATTTGCTGCATCAATGCGCCGATTGCGAGTTTGAAAGAGATGGATCCTTTGCTCGTCGTCGTCGGGACTCGGGACATGCACTGGATTTTGATCTCGGGCGCCGCTGAGCCTCGGCCGTGGGACAATGGGACGAGGAGATGAATTCGAAGTCTTGACGAAAGTGCGATTCTCAATTCTGGAGTCGTTGCGGGAGCTCGCTACGGTGGTATATGGTGTGGACTCCTTCTTCTGCATCCTTTCATATTGTTAGCTTTATACTTTACAGTGTAACTTCCAAGACTATTCTCAGCTCCCGAGTTTCCTTGACTTCTGTCCCATGTCGGAACCGGAATGAAAGCGAAATTGTATACATACCTACATCGGATACCCATCTGATCTAAGCCATGAATCCCGTCTCACTCCCTCCAGTACGCACTCACTCACTTGCATCCACGCAACGCATTCCACGCAACCCAGCCAATCCAATTTAAAGCAACCATAGGAATCCAGTCAAGCAATCCCAAAGCAAGCCAGCCAGCCAACCCAGCACTCGCGCAAATCCAAAAAACCCCGGCTCCAACTCCTCCAAAGATGCCCAACTCCATCCAGCTCCACGCAAACAATCAAACGTGACTGATCTGAGACCTCTTATCCTTAGCCTTCTGATTGAAATACATCTGCGCAAAGCCCATTAATCCAAAGCCGATGATACAAGCGACAAGAGCACCGAGGATCCCGAGGACGATGGCTTGCTTCATGTTTTTTGATCTGTGCTGTGCTGTGCTGTGCTGTGCTGCGCGAGTTCAAGATCCAGGTAGAAAGGATGCACGGACGCTGGGAAGAATGGATTCTCGAGGAAGCAAGTGACGGACAGGTGGGTGGATAGGTAAGTCGTCGGAAAGCGAGTGTGTTGGCGTGTGCTGGACAACAGTGGAGTGATAAACGAGCGATGGAACGAATGTCTGTCAGCTAACGAAAGTGGATGGTGCAACGAGACGATTGATTCTCTCTGTCTCTCTGTCTCTGTCTAGAATTCGAATTGGAACATGAGCATTGGGGGGGCCGACGGGATGGAGGAGGGTTGGGGAGGGTACGGCTTCATATGTACGGTCCTATACGAAAAGCCTAAAGGCGCGGACAGAGGACGACGAGGGGATAGGCGCAGAAAGATGGGATGAGCGTGAGATGGCCGACCAGTCATCCATTCCTTTCCATCCGACTTCCGGAATCAATGAGTGCTATTCCACTTCGGAGCATCCATCGCACACCCGTTCATTCATTCACTGCCACACCTGTCTGCCTATCAATAATGTCCGTCCGTGTGCATCAGGTACCCGATGCGCAGGAGGAGGAGCCATGTCAACACGACGCTGCAATAGGATACGAGAAAGCTTGAATTGTTCCAACAAGCGCAGTCACATCACCATCGTCAGCGCTTCCGGGCTTATTTTTATCTTGACATGCTCGCAGTCTTCCAATCTCCTGGCAGCGCCAATGAACTGCCCTCGAGACCGTCTCCCCTGTTGGCAACCAACGAGCAAGCATGCAGGGAGATCCGGTTAGAGACAGCACGGAGTACAGGAGATGTGATGTGGTGATTCCACGTGCATGTTATGCTGAGTATGATGGCGAGGTGTGGACACGACCTCTTCCTACTCACTACCTGCCTCACTGACTGTATCTGCGATCCCTCTACAGCACCGTACTTCAAACGCCGGGATACTCACGGGAGGAATCCTGGACAAGGCACGCTGAACGCCGAGTGCCTGTGATTGATGACGATACAGTCCTGTGCCGTATGCGACGTGAGAAGAAGAAAGAATGTTCTGTCGATCAGCGGAACAGATGGAGTCCTGTATAGTAGTCAATTAATACGATCCGAGACTCCGAGCAAAGTCTAAGTGGGACGCGAGAGTGCGAGTTCCGACTTGTGACTTGCGACTTGCGACTCGCGAATGGCGTGTTTTTGTTGTTGTTTTTACTTTTGTTTGTTTGTTTGCATGTTCTGCGTGCTCCGTTCAGTCGGTACGCACATGGCTTGAAGAGGTGTGTACTGTGCCTTTCGTCCGTCCAGTACTGTACCGTAGCCGGACGCTTGTTCTTTTGATTCAATGAGAGAACACCTCGTGCTGTAGCGCGTCGATCGCTTTGAGATGGGGAAGCAAGGAGGTTGAGCGATCTGAGTAATTGTCCTGTCCCCTGCTTCCGTACAGTGTTGTGTTGTATTGCTGACATTACCACCGTCGTAAGCATGCAAACCTTAGCGAGCGCCGGCCGCAGCCTTCGCTTTTCTCCTGAGAGCAACGAGAAAGAGAAAGCCTATTCGAGCCACCTGGATGTAGATAACGGATTGGGATGTCGGCACGCAGCACTAAGCATCCTCGACTTAAGTATTGACCTGTCACTTCCTGCAGAGGTGGGTGGCTGGAATCCTTGGTTGTGATGGACGCACTGTGAGGTACGTCGTACATATACATATTGCTTATTGGCACCACTGCAGCAAAAACCTGCTTTTGCTGCGGCATCCCTTCCAGAATCATCATTCATTGCAGAGAGGTGTTATCTGCCTTGAAACCTCCAACATCCCATCGGAAAGTGCACTGTAGAGAAGCTGTGTTCACACTTTAGAGCTGAAAGATATCCTAGACTTTGCTCTGAATCGCTAGATTAACAAAACGAAGGCTAGGTACGGTATGTTTATGCTTCTGGCCATGTCTTTGATCTTCTGGTAGGTAGATCACAGATACGGAAACAATCGACTTTGCAACCTCGTGTGAGATGAGGGCGAGTCAATTGTACCGACTCTGTACTGTACTCAAGTAGGCAAAGAAATGTATGCTCATAGACTCAAGATGAATTCTTCTCTGGGCTGGTTCTGTTTTGGTCGTTCGCGTTCGTGTGTGCCTCTAACGTCGGCTTCCATCCTACTGTAGTTGGCAGAAGCGGAATTGAGGGGATAGAAATAACACAGGTACAAGAAATCACAACCACACTGTATCTGAACACATACTTATTGGAATAAAATAACTCTTGCCTGCATGCAAGAGTCGACATATAAGAGCAAACTCCTACTACTTCAATAGCATCGCTGTCCTGCACATCTTGTATCTCTCACTTCTCCTAGGAGAAAGCAACAAGACGTTACATTGATAACAGCAGTCCAACTACAATAACTACAAGAACGCCAACTGCAGCTACGACTACTCGAATCTTTTCTTTCCATCTCTTCCCGTAAACATGGCTGATCCATCGCGTATTCGAATATGCTCATCATGGATAACAGCGGCCACACGCCCTTCAAGTGTCTGACTTGGCGATATCCCCATTGAACATGTCCTCAATCGCGACGCACGCTCGGTTTACGCACACCTCCAACGACTGGCGACAGGTGCCTGCCATGACAGCGCATAAGTTCACCACAGTAACCATATCGAAGACTTCGATCGACAAACCCAGCTGGCACGTCAAGATTCTCGACCATCAGATTGTCGCTAGGTGGCGTGAGGCCTTCGAAATGATGCCACTCATGAGCTGTCCTGTCGGACAAGGTCTATACATAGACTTGGCGCTTTGTTGAGCTACGTGACAACTTGCAAGGCAGTCCTCTTCAAGAACACTCAGTAGATCGAGGTATTAGATACAGATTCTTGCATCTGCAAGTCCGACACCCTTTTTCCAGAGTCCGTTGGCGCTGAGTTCAGAGCTGGAGTCGTGTCGCTACTTGTCCAACCGGGCTAGGACTGGGAGGTTGATTCGAACGAGCAGGTACTGGACTAGATCTTGTCCACCCGCCATCATTCCCACTGGTTTATAGGAGAATCCTGGTCTTGGCAGATGGATGGCAAGTCGCCTTGCACAATTTTCTAGACTGTATTGAAATGAACAGGCTTAAAAGGTGCAGAGACATCTGGACAAACTTGTCGACTCAGTTGAAATCCATAAGCACTTAGATCTAGGGCTTAAGGAGTTTACTACTTTGTTGATTGCGTTGTATCGATGGTCACCTAGTTTTCAATTGCTTCCATGCGAGAGTGTATTCACAAAGGAGTTGGGCATGGATGTCCAGATTACTTCTTATATCAACAAGCTGCATCCTGCGCACTACAAGTTGCTATAGCACACTATCGAGAAGCTCATTCCACTGGTATTAAAACCGTGGAATGATTGTCTTGTTCGAAGAGAGCATGATCCCGTATCAATGCGGATTAGAACATATAATGTAAAGTGATATAATAGACTTCTTGAATGGCCTATAAGTTGAGCCTTGATACAACAAGGACCTAGGTGGTGCGTAAACAGAAGCGTAAACAGAAGCGTAAGCAGTGAGCACCCAAAGCTGTATCCACCTGTGTTAATGAGGATGACAAACGAACATCTCGTGCTCCCAGAAAATAGATCAAGTACTCCTTATGAGCTGCTTCCGACGGGGAAAAAGATCCCTACACCAGCGTCTTGCGGAAATGTAATCGCTTAGTCTACTCCACGCATCGGGAGTCTGGAACAGCCTTTTCATACGAGCACAAGAAGCTTCGAAAAAGCAAATGCAAGTGTAGAATGTTCGAATGGCTTGCGGCCCGTGCCAGAAACAAAGTAGAGTAACTCACCGGAAGAAATCTCGCAAGCGATATCCTCATCGCCAAGAATTCATGCCGCTAGAATACATGCTTTCGGATTCGGACACCGAGTCCTACACAGCTGCAATGTAGGAGTGCTTCTGCATGCAGGGCATGCAGGGCATGCAGGTCGTTGGAAAGCTTTCCGGCATCGATCTCATACTCGATAAGACGATGTATCTAGTTGGTAAGTGGTATGTCGAAGGCCGTTTAAACGAGTATATCGTGGTCACGGCCGTATACTACTACGACGTTAAGAATGTTACCGAAGAGCCATTTTATGGATCTCCGTCCGAGTTCGGGAAGGATGAATCGGCAGCACTTGCCGAAATCCTCGGGGTTGAAGTAGAGAGCTTTGTTTCGAGAGGACTTAGGCTCCATTGCCACACCACAAGGACGGCTGATCACTTGGCCTAATACAATACAGCGTTGTGTCGACGGAACTTATGCCCGCAACAGCACGATGTGTAGGCGGAGGGAGTAATCACTGAACCTTTTTCTCGTGGTGTACTACAAGAAATTGTTGACTCGATTACAGGGAAAACAGATGACTAGCCTATGGGTATTGATGAGACGAGGGGACTAAGGCTAGACTTGACTAAAGTGCTTATATAGGCGGAAATGGTGGTAGTTGTGTCTATAAAGGATGCATATTTAAATACTGGTTCAACGTTACTGTAAGAACTCAAGTCATGCTATGAAGTTCTTGACGTACTTAACAATGAGATGCACTTTGAGGTGTTGTATTTCTACTACGCCTGCTCAATGGGCTTTCGAGCTACTACCAACGAAATAACCATTGATTGGAGATGTCAGCATCTATAAGTAGAGCGACGTCGCTACGGTAGCGGCTGCCAAATCAGAACAGGACCACGAGCAACACCGTCTCGGTAACCTCATACTAATGTCATCTGCTACACAGAATATAATAGCTTAGGTTGCACATGTTACTCAGGCGACAGGGGTTTCAACTCTCAAACATAGGAGGAAAGCTTACTCGTTCCAAGTGCATATAAGAGAGCACAAGAGAGACAGAATTACTTGACAATATCTCTTTATTCTACCGTACATAGCCTATAAAAAAATCAACACAACTTCAAGGATCTCTTAAACATCTTTCCCCTCTCACAAAACTTGTCTTTATCGACATCTTACTATCCCAGCTCTTCTATAGGATACATACCATGGCTTCATCTCAAACATTTTCAAATAGGTCGCTCCCGTAATACAAATTTCACTATGCCGTACCAAGACCTGGGCTTTTAAAAGTCGTGAGTACCTGTATCTGTATCTTCCATGTGGGAACTCGTATCCCTATTATATTACGTCACTGATTACTGATCCTCAACTACTCGGCATAGCAAGTACTTGCCAGAGTTAAGAGAGTGTAAGGACAACTACAGAGGGATTACTATGTCACCTTTCCAAAGACGCCTTTCAACATTAACTGCAAGTCAGATAAGCAATAGATGGTGGAAGTATTCACTATTTATCGTAATAGCTTCTATTCTTATAATGGCTAAAAGTGTATCTATATAAACTATTAACCCCATTTTAAGATAATATAAGGAACCGTAGTAGCTTGATCTGTAAACAAAGACGAGTATATACAGAGAAAAAAGTGATGCTATCACATCCGAACCCACCACATCTTGGTGACCGCTGGTCCCCTTGCAGGCTCCATCATGTCAAGAAGCCCTGGAGCTCTCCATAATATCGTCAAAGTCAAAGCGGCGAGATATATAGACTCGAATCCAGACCCTGATAATAGGGGCTTTGTAATATTTGTATCTTTAACTTTCGCCTTGCTCGTTCCTCTACTCTGTTGTCAATTTACCTTTTGTTGTCAAGTACAATCTGTCCCTCCGATGTGATTTCAAGGATGTATAATGAAATCAGTGTTTCTGGCCAGGTGGCGTGGACGCTAATGAAGTTTCTGGTACAACTATCCCTAGGGCGTCACAGTAGATTTCTGCTAGCTCTAATTGAGCTTGTCTGTAGTCTAAGGTTGCGTTGACGCAACAAAGCTCGTTAAACTTGGAACGAGTTCCTTTAATCAGCTTGTAGCACCTGAGTTGGCAGTCGGTGTTACAACCTAAAAGATTACGTGAGGTGTTGTACTTTGCCCAACCTCGTACTTTTTCAGGGCTTACAGCAGCATACTTTTAAAATGCGAGCTTAAAGTTGCGACGTTGATCGCGTGTTTGATGAAATTTCTAGATTTCAAACGCTAGAGATAGATTTGGCTGGCGTATGTCTGCCGACTAAAGACTCTAGAAGTACCGTGAAGAGGGACCTCCCGATATCGTCAATGGGTCATATCATTAGCTAAGTACAAACTCGAAACGCTGTCTTATGGTATCTCTGCTTCTGAACTCTGATAAGTAGAGCTGGCTGTCGAGAGTTGCACTTTTTAAGCCCTTGAAAAACAGTTCAGCTCTTTCGTTCTGTTGAGATAATTCTAACGACTAGAGCAGGCAATCTCCCTTCTAAACTATCCCACTGTAATATCATCTAGCATACCCAAGTTTAGCTTAAAACTACCACGTAAGGTGTACTATTATCACTTCCTACCTCAAGCTGTTTCCCAACACGAGACAGAGAAGGTAAACAGAGTAGCATTTGCAAGACTACTAGAGAATTGTCCCCAGAAAATCTGTTTCTGAATCGGGTTAAGAGGACAGTGCTTGCAGAAGGCAGATGAATATGAAGAAATTTGGACTTAGAAATGTCCTGTTTATAGGTCACAGCATTGAAATTTTATCCCAGACAAGATCATTCGCCATACAGATCTTAGTCACATATCTTGCATTTTCGCTCTTCTCCAAAAACAAGTAGAGTTTCATCAACATAGGATATAGACATATCGAGGCAACGCTGCAGGAAAACGACACCGTGCATTGTAATATTAGCAAGATCTAAAGTTCCAAACTTCTGCTTTACGAAAAGAATTCCTTTCAATGTCAAAACGTTGGCAGGAAAATCATACCCCACATTGTCCTGGGGCCTGGACATGTAAGTAGCAAGCAGAGAATCATCCAGCAGAGAGAAGCAAGGACGTCTAGTAACACCATAACAGGGCACGTAAAACTGACCACTAGCCGTCGCTGAAAATTGAATGAAGATCCGCTGCAATAGGAAAACAGTACTTGAAGCCGGATCGCTTGATCTTGTCAGTTTCGCGTAGGAGAGAGAAGTTTCCTTCTAAATATTGATGGTGTTCTAAAGTAGAGGGTTGTGACTGTGCTTGACTCTGTTGGAAGAGTGTTTCCATCCCGCTGCTGTCTAATAAACGAGGGAGGGAGTTGTGTTTGTATAGGAGTGTAATTGGCAAGTGAGTGGGCACTTTGCTATGCTTTGACAGGGGTGTTTTGGTTATTCCCAAACCGAGTATACGGTGTTCATAAATTCATCATCGACTGGCGGCATCACTGGCTGCCATCCTCGAAAGACTAGAATGGCCCGATTAACCTTGAGAGGTGAATGAATCAAGCAAAAAGGACAAAATACATTTGTGTCTGGGCAGTCTACCAGCCGTCGAACACCGCTGACTCCCGGTATAGTTTATACATGCAGACATCATACAGAGAGAATTCCCTTCCCAAACTTTGTCGGACCAATTTACTGCGCCTTCTTCTGAGCAGCAGGTCCCATTTCCTTATCAAATGCACCATACGAGACCTCCAAGCTACCCAGCGCCTTAATGCCTACACCGAGGATAGAAAGGAGGACGAGAGACGTCAGGATGGCCATGAAAAGACCTGTCTATTGTTAGCACAAGAAAGACAAGAACGGACCGGGATAGAGCTTACCTGGCGAAAGAAAATTATATTTCTCGAACAGAGGTCGTGGATCCCGGGTTGCATTGAGCTTTCTTTCGTAGACATTCCTCTTCAGATCCATGTGTACTGCCTCCTGGAATACAGGGGCGTAGGTATGACTATCCTCAACGACCCCGTTGGCAGGGGACGTTGTGTAGATGACTGTGTAACTATGGCCCTTGGGCAACTGCTCCAAGAGCTCTGTGTAAATCCCCGCATCTGCCATTAATTGTTAGTCTCTAGACCCATATATAGATTCTGAAGCCATACCATTGTTCGCCAAGTCGCGCTGCCTGTTTGATCCAGTCAATGCCTCAAATGAGCTTAAGACTGCCACCTTCTTCCCTTCGGCGAAGATATCCCGCCCATCTGTGTTTTTGTGACCCTCAACATGGCGCATCTCGACTTCGCCTTTCGTTGCGCAATTCTTGCTAATAGTTTCCCACAACTGATTTGCCTCTGTCATCCCGTCTAATCCAACAACTTCAGCAACCTGTGCCGACGTCTGCACTGATGAGTCCGCCATCGCCTTCCGTAGCATAGGAATGCTGGTGTGGGAGGATAAGTCGGAGGCTGAGAGGGAGGGCTGTGTGATCATGATGTAGATATCGGAAGGGCATGTTGCAAGAAATTCTTTCGCCGACTTCAGAACATCTGCGGCTGGTTGAAGCTGGCTTGTGGAGAAAGGAGTAACGGAGGAGGGTAATCTGTCTTGGAGGTCAGCTAGCTCTGGGAGCTCGATGATGGAGAGGCGTACGGCGATGAGGAGAAGAGGAGGAAGGGTGAGGTGTCTTTGAAAGCGTGAGCTGTAGCTACGCTAGCAGCGAGCGTTACAGCAGTTGAGAAACGCATCGTTGCTTGCTACCGTGGACAGGCGTCGTACTTTGCAATCAAGGATGCTTTTCGTGCTGGAGCTTCTGATAAGTCCCGTCGTCGAATGGTCTTGCTTAGTCAGACACGGCAAAATGTTTGGCCATGGCCCGAGCATGTGTCGGTCCATCTCGAAAGATTCGATAAGATTTCGATTTCAGTGCACTGGGAACCTGGAGAAATAAATCTCGAAATCCGAAGACCACAGAACAAAATGGATCCCTCAATGTTCGTACGGCCTCGGCCAAAGAAGTCTGTACTTCCGCCTCCCTCGAAGAAACGGCGTGCGAATAATTCAGCGATTGAGGAGATATCTTTCGATTTCGATGCGCGAGCGGACTATTTGACTGGTTTCCACAAGAGAAAGGTTCAGAGGGCGAAGGCCGCGCAAGAGCAAGCTGCGAAACTGGCAAAGGAAGAGAAGATCAGTCTGCGCAAACAAGTTCGTTGGAAAATCAGCTAATCTGAAGATAATGAGAGCTGATATATGCGCAGCTACGAGAAGAGAGGAAACAAGAGTTGGAGGAGCATGTTGAGGCTGTCAATCGTGCGCTTAGCAGTGCGACCATTCCGGGCTTGGATGGCGAGGCTGCGAACAGCAGCGAAGAGCAATGGGGTGGTATTGAGGATACGGAAGAGCAGGTTCCTGTGATTGATCACGAAGAGGAATATGTGGACGAGGATCGATACACAACAGTCACTGTGGAGGAGGTCGATGTCTCGAAAGAAGGTCTGCACAAGGTTGCAGACGAGGAGAGCGATGTGAGAACGGAAATTGAAGAACCAAAGAAGGAGGTTAAGACAGAGAAGAAGGCCTGGCCCAAGAAACCTCGAAAGCAGAAGTTCAGGTACGAAAGCAAGGCTGAGAGGAAGTTCACAAGGGGCAAGCAAAAGGCTGGCAACAAAGCAAAGGCTGATGCTAGAAGAGGGAACGACTGAGCAATACAACAAGTCAAAAGCCCATCGGAGCATAATATTTCATCCCTCAATTTCGTGATATCAAGTAACAAGACAAGGAGTGCATGTGTGTGAAAAGTAAACAGTGTACCACCGCCAACGCTTACGAGGCTTAACTGCGATTATCCGCTCGAATCTCCAGCAATGCATTTCGAAATCAAGAAATCCATCTCTCCTCGATCAACCATGACTCCATGTTTTCTCTACGCGTGTGCCAAATTACATGTTGCCGATCTCCTGTTGGAAATCCTCAAGCTCCTTCTGGACACCAGCGTACTTCTTGGCCATCTCCTCATACTTCTGTTCCCACTGATCGCGGTCGTTCTCGAGAGCCTGGACTTTGCGTTCGAAGTGGCCGGCCTTGACATCGGTTTGGCGGAGCCTGTGACGTGGTCAGTCGAGGGAGCTTTGCGGTGAACGCTGATCCAGATTGCGCTAGGAATGAACAAAAAATTGGCAAAAAAAGAAAAACTCACTTGTCGTTGGTCTCGCGGAGGTTCTTGTCAGCCTCCTCGGCCTCCTCCTCCAAAAGTTGCAGTCTTCGTTGCAGGGTCTCGTTCTGTGTGCTGTGCGTAGAGCCTTCCTCAGCAATTGCCTTGTGATCCTTGATGCTGGTCTCGAGTTTCTCGACTTCGGCCTCAAGGAGACCGTTCTTGTGTTGAAGGGAGGTAATTTCTTGCTCTTTTTGGAGATTCTCTTGCTCGAGAGTCTTCACCTTCGCCTGAAGCTCCTCGACTTGAGCGGTGGCTGCGTCGGCCTCAACACGGAGGGAGCTGAGCTTCTGTTGGTCTGCAGTTAGCCATCTGCGCGGAGGAGCTCGATCATGGCCGTTTGCAAATCTGCTGTGCTGACACAGATAGCTGATGGCGGGGTTATGCGGTGGCCAAACTTACTTCCTTGATGCGATCCATCTTGATGTTGAGTAAGGGAGCGGTCTGTTGGGTATTTGAGTGTCTTGACTTGAGCTATAGACAGTTTTTATTTGTAGGTCGAGATGAGTTGTAGAAGGGAGAAAGTTGGAGGATGATAGGAGTTTCTTAAAGGTCGATGGCTGATGCTGAAGTTGAAGTGGAGGCTGCGAACGTGTGAGCGACAGGGGTCGACCTCCTTTCCACATTTGGCGAGCAGGCGAGCCTCCCAATAATCCTAGTTGCTCCGCAACGAAAGACAACAACCTGAAGGATCACGCATTGGACGAGAGGATCTGCCTCAACCACAGCGCCACTGCCCACCTACATCAAACCTCCCTTAGTATTGGGGAAATCTTGACTCTGATTACAGAGTTTCAGTGAACAAACGAACAGACCACAATCATGTTGGCGGCTCGCGACCAAGAGAATTTGGTCCATGGCCATCAACAAGTGGCAGCCTCCAAGCCCTTGAATGGAAGCGTTAGGACCCTACAGCCAAAGACACCAGGAAATCGGTACCCAAAGACGCCATTGAAGATTCCGCTCAATGATGAGAATGCGCCAACTGGGTTCGGTGGGAAATCAGTCTTGGGAACCAAGGGAAAAGGTGTTGTTGATTCGAATGCCTTTGTTACTCCTCTGGGTGCGTAGTTTCTGATCCGGGTAATGATTGCGATCGAAACTGACTCTTTTTGCAGGTCCTCGAAGTCGAGCTCCACTGGGCATGAAAACTACGAATGCGAAAACCAAGGTCTTCCAAACTCCTGCGGGGCCGCCCCAGAAAGATGTCAGATCAACACAATCGAAGCAGACAAGCGCGCGCAAGCCAAAGTCTAAGGTTACCCAGACCGTAAAGTTGGATATACATGGTGACGAGCCGGGCCCTTTAGGAGAGAGAGACGTTGAATATGCACCACCCAAGCCAAAAGATCTACCATATGAATCTGAGGACTTTCCAGACAATTGTCTCAATTACGACGTGCTGAAGCCGGGTAACCTTATGCGTGGACGCTATGATCATTATTTCAATGATTTAGATGAGAATGGCATCTCGAAGAAGGACAGAGACTTTGAGGAGAGCTTGGCTAAAGCTCTGAAGGAAGGCGATGAGCGACTCCTGAAGGCAGTCGAGGAGGATGACTGGAGTGTTGGTGATGTCCCTGAGACGTTCCGGCATTTGCGAAAGAAGGATCCCGAGCAGCTGAAGAAGGCGAAGATCGGAGATCCTGTCAAGCGAAACACCTACCAGCCCGCCAGAGCTCCTGCTACCATTGCGTCTAGAAAGGCCGCTTCAGCTTTATCAGTTGCACCAAAATCAAGTATTGCTCCAGTCAAGGCAGCAAAGCCAAAGCCTACAACAACTTTCCTTGCCCGCGAGAAGAAACTAGCCCCTGTTGCTCCAACTTCCACCATGCGTCATACGGCTGCAACAGCTGCATCGAAAAGCACCATCGGCTATACCAAAGGACGATCTGCTTCAAACATCGTCAATAAGCACAAAATTTCAGGACTCTTTGCCAAGACAAGTACTACTAGCACTCTGCCCCGTTCTACAAGCACTACAAGCAATTTGTCCGAAGTTTCTGATGTCACCATCACCCCAGCTCGATTCGCTCAGCAGAATAATTCCGAGGATGCAAGTGACGAATGGAAGCGTCTAAAGTTTCTCGGCACTTTCGATCATGATGACGAAGACCTTGAGCCTGGTTTGAGAGGCGCTTTGCCTGAGTGCTTGAGACGGGATGATGACGACGACGAGGAAGAGTTTGTGATGACTTTGGGTTCGTAGGCTGGTACAAGAGGCAATCCGAGAGGATATCCTGTCTTCAAACTTGGGGGCCTTCAGCATCTCTTAATACTTTTGATGGCGTAGATGGTGTATCGTTTGAGTATGGACTGATCATTATGAAAGGAGGCTCTATCACATAGTGTCTGGTCGGGTTTAGCGTTAGGAACCAAGATCGCAGGACTCGTGCTAGCTAGGACCTTATGCTGTGGAGACATTGGACATCGTTTGGGGTGTTCGAATGTAGAGCCCTGTTGTAGAGTACCACGCTGTACAATTATATCAAGTGTTATCATTACCTGTAGAGTTCTTGGCTTTGCTCTTTGGACCCAAGAACTGCAAGAGCTGGCCTGTCATACATCTTGAGATGGCATACGTTAGGCATGGACTTCGAGGAATATCATAATTCGACTTCCAAGACTCAAACACGTCTCAATCATGGTTCTCTTCAAGAGGTGTGGTATATAATGGGTACTGAGCTGTCTTCATGGCTGCAGGTGCTAGTGGGTTGAATATGTGCGGCGGACCTTTGTGATACCCCGACGTTTTATAGTCTCGCTTCCATTTCCACTGTGACGTAGGCAGTACCTATGTATTAGAGACTCTTAGTATGCCATTCCTCCGGACCTTTCAAGCTGGAAAGGACAGCACATCCTGTAGGTAGAAAATAAGAATAATGATAGGTACAGTAAACTCGTAGATGGTTAGCTAAATATACTACAAATTTCTAATACTGCATAATATAAAAAGGTAAGGTACCTAGCATTGTTTAGAATTTCAATGAAACCATACGTACCTTAGGTTACTACGAGGATTGGTTTCTTAGCGCGGTTTTCTAGTTGGCTTTGATTTTCGGAAATGGCTGTTTCTCCCGCTACTGTAACCGAAATCGCGAAAGTCGACTTCACCCCAGACTGCTTCACACTCCAACTCACCGTCACCCATCTTGACGCGCGCCCAAAGCATCTATTCCTTTGTGTATCGACCCTCTGTCTTGTGCGACAACAGCAAACTACTTCACGATCCCTCATCATCGCGATCACCTTCTCATCACACATCCCAGTCCTCTGGAGGAGTCGCGTTGTCCACCAGCCACTTTGCGCGTATCTGGCATCTTGCCTTCCCATCTTGATGCATGCCGTTGCTCGCTGATCTCAATACTAAGGATGTTGGTTGGCAGAAGGAGGGAGAGGTAGATCGATTTCAGTGCTGCCATGTCTCGCGCTTCAGGGGCGAGCTTCGCGCAATTCTTTCCGTCTGCCCCTCGAGCAGCCAAGGACAAAGCGAAGGAAAGGGAGAAGGTCAAATCTCTGAGTTTGGAGTCGCCCATCACCATGCCATTTGCTGACAGCATTGTCAACACCCCTTCAGAACTTTGCGCTGAGGGTGCCACATCGACACCCCGGCAAGGAGACAGCAGTGCACATGCCACGGAACGTGCCTCACAGACAGCAGAAGATAACGAATCGGTGCAAGGCGATCTTTTGAATGGCGTTGGCTCAGCGAGTTCACATACAAGCACCGTCTCTTCTGTCTTCAGCGCCCCCGCGCAACATTCCACCATGTCGACTGGTGGCCCTCATAATGTCAACCACTTGACACCATTGACCAACATCGATTCGTCTCCCACTCGAATTTCAAGCCCCATCTACCAAAAGCCAAGCGCGCCCACAATCATCTCTAGTGAGATTACATCCGACACTTCAGCCATCGCACCCGCGGTACAATCTGCACCTGCGGACCAAACATCTACATACCCGCGAGTCCCCATTCGAGATCCCGCAATAACTGGGAAGGGAATAATTTGTACATACGATCCCCTCCTCGATCGAACATTGACCTCGAATGAAAAGAAGAAGGCGAAAGCGGTTTATAAGAAGTTTGGAGCGGTACGTATAACACACATAACCTGAGGGGGCGTCATCTTGCTTGTGAGAATGTTTGGCTAATTGCTTTGCAGGAAGATGACGCCCCCCCAGCGGATCCCCGACTGGCGAAAGGTGGCAGACTGGCCTATATCAACGTCGATTTTCATAAGCCCAGGTCACGCCTGCGGCATGCGCCTTACAACCTTAAGCCATACGCATATGACCCAAAGACATCTCTGGGTGCTGGACCTCCAACTCAGATTGTTGTCACAGGCTATGATCCGCTATTCAACTTCGCAAACGTTACGGCTTACTTTTCGGGCTTTGGGGAGGTTGCTGAAAGCAGCAATAAGCTCCACCCAGAGACAGGCAGTTGTCTGGGCTGGGGCACGTTTCGATATAGGGATACAAGAATTGGGAAGGGGGGTGAATATGTTTCTGCAGTAGCCGCTGCGAAACGAGCTGTAAGGGTTGGAAATAACCACAGACTCGGCACGAGCAATGTCAAAGTCGAATTTGACTCGGAAGGAAACAAGAGTAGACGCATGCTGGAAAAGGTTCTGGAGGAGCACAAAAAGTCACTTGCAGCCATGATTCCTAAACCGGCTCCCGTCAAGAAGGAAAGTATCCCATGGAATCCGCCGACTGCTCCGAAGGGACCTCGAAGTGCAGCTCCAGTGTTCAGAGCGCCAATTACACCCGCCGCCCTGAACGCTCCTCTGATACCGACAAAACCTAGAGTATTGACGCTCATTGAAGATCAGCCGATCTCTTTACAACTCACGAACACTCCATATATTTTTGTGAGCAAAGAGTCGGTTCCTGTTCTGCCCACCACCATAATCCATATGAAAAAGAGGATTCGTACCTTTGGGTTTGAAGATGTCCGGGCCGATCGATATGGCTACTACATAACATTCCATAATTCCTCTCGTGGACGACAAGAGCTAGGCAGATGCTATGAGGCGATAAACTTGACAGCTTTCTTCACATACGAATTGGTAATGAAGATGTATCCATATGGGACGGAGGGCTATCAGCGCAGAAAATCCTCTCTCTCTCACCTCCCACTCAATATACGAGACACACGTGATGTGCGCAGACGTAGCAGAAGTCCCGAGAGAAAGGCTTCTGAGCAAAGAGAAAAGGAGTGGCAAATACTCAGGCGCAAGGAGGAGGAGGTTGATCTCGAAGAAGAGAAAAAGGAAAGGGCACGAAACTTCGATCCTGCGAGAGAAGCCATCGAGGTCACTCGGCGCGACCTTCGAGATATTCTGATGAAGAGCATTCGGGAGAAGATTGCTACACCCGTTCTTCACAACTTTCTAAATCCAGCCAACCATGTGGCCAAGAGGCGAAAACTGAACATTTCAGACGCAAATGATATCAAGCTGAACTTTATTCAGGACGAGGAAGGAGACGAGAGTCCTACCATCGGGACTCCCGACTCACGTCTCGACAGTGTTGACAACAGAGGAGCTGGGCGACTGAACGTCACCGCGCTTCCCCGTATCAGAAAAGTCAAGGCCGGGAAGAAACAGAATATTGGTTTCAAGGATCCTTTTGCTCGTGCCAGACCTGCTGTCAGGAAGGCATTTGTTCGGCCATTGTATCATCGTCTAATGGATAGTGACGATGAGGACTCTGAAGATGACACTGAAGTCCGTTCTAGAGTGGAAGATACCGAGGAGCCAGAATCACGGCCACGCAGTCGTATGAGCACAGATGACGAGGCTTCCGATACTGAAAGTGATATACTGCAGAGACCAGGCCGGAAAGCACGAGAGGAATCGACTGACACTCGAGACGAAGATTCTCTGAGTGAGGCTAATTTCGTGGCGCGGGACCGAGCATTGCCGACAAAGAAGAGAAAGTTGGACTTGCAAATCGAAGCTGCTCTGAAGCGCCAGAAGAAGACGGATGAAGAGCTCTTTGGTATTGCGGCAGATAAAATTGAGCAGGAATTTCCACTGGCAGATGTCTCACAATCCGAAGACACTGTCATGCAGGACGCAGATGCTATTGCAAAGGCTGAGAGCGATGCTGGAGATTCTGATGCTACTCGACAGGCCAAGAAAAAGAATGCCAAGTCTGCCAAGCGAAAGAAGTCCAAGAGGCAAATCTTCGAAGAACGAGAAGCGCTCAAACGTCAACAGGAAGGGATTTTCGATGATGAGATCTTGGAGCCGACTCCTGATCTTGCTGACACCCGTGACGATTCCGAATACATTGTCGAGAATGCTCCAGTCGAAACGTCAGTTGCATGGGGAATGTCACGGGATGCTCCACAACCGACTGTCGAAGACAACTGGCAGACCAAATTGGATTTGGATGGTCTCAGGAACCTGATTGTAGACGAGGAGGATATGCCTTCTCTACTCTCTAGTTTCAAATCCTTGAGCATGAGCTTGGTAGGAAACGCATCAACTTGGTCTTGGAAGCAATCGGCCATCAAGGCACTTAATCGTGGTGGCTATCAAGGTCTCGTCACAACGGACACCACCATTGAAGGCTACTATGTTCCCAATGAGTCTGGCTGTGCTCGAACTGAAGGAACCAAGAAGATATACAACTCGGAGAAGTCCAAATATCTTCCTCATCGTATCAAAGTTCAGAAAGCTCGAGAAGAACGTGAAGCCAAGGCCAAGAAGGATGGTAAGGATCCTGCGGCCGAAGCAGCCGAAGCAGCGAGACTGGCTGCTGAGAAGCTTCTGGCTAAGGGAAATTCTCGAGCCAACCGTGTCAACAATCGTCGCTTTGTCGCCGACCTCAATGATCAGAAGAAGACACTTGGTGGCGACACCGATCTTTTGAAGTTCAACCAACTCAAGAAACGAAAGAAGCCTGTCAAATTCGCTCGTTCTGCTATTCATAACTGGGGTCTTTATGCCATGGAGAATATTGCAGTCAACGACATGATCATCGAATATGTCGGTGAAAAAGTGCGACAACAAGTAGCCGACTTGCGCGAGAACCGGTACCTCAAATCTGGTATTGGAAGCAGTTATCTTTTCCGAATTGATGAGAACACTGTCATTGATGCTACGAAGAAGGGTGGTATTGCTAGGTTCATCAACCACAGCTGCATGCCCAATTGCACGGCGAAGATCATCACGGTCGAGAAGAGCAAAAGAATTGTCATTTATGCCCTGCGTGATATTGCTCAAAGTATGTCTCTTCAACCCCTTGCTCTCAAACTTACCACTGACTATGAAACAGATGAGGAACTCACTTACGATTACAAATTTGAGCGTGAGATAGGCTCCACAGACCGTATTCCATGTCTCTGCGGCACAGCGGCCTGTAAAGGATTCCTCAATTAATACGCTACACATTCCCCATTGACTCACGCTCAGACACTTTTCTTGCTTATTAAATCAATCAACGCATTTCGGAAACTCGGGGTTGGGGTTAGGAGGCTTGTTTTCATCAACGCAACGCATTATAGGGAGGTCAAAGGGAAAGCGAAATTCATCAAAAATGTACTCTTTTCAACCGAGTCTTTTGGGGATGCGGGAAGCAGGGAGTTATTTGCTTGCAGGCAGCTGTCGTGTTTAATTACTGTAGTCTGTTGGTCGCAAGGTCCCGAGAGAGAAGCCAGGGCCTCCAGTGTCTGTATGAGTAGCTATGGCTGAGATGGGAGGACCCGTTCTGGCGCTAATTTGGCTTGGATGTGGCGAGGTTGATAAGACTGAAAGACGGACGGAGAATAGAGATCGTGCCGTTCTTGCACTTGGTCTCTTACTTGTGGTGCTGTGTCTTTTGTGATTTGACTTGAACCTATGCTACGTTGGCTCAAATTCTGCACCACGGTGCTGTAATCTTCTCTTTCACGTATTGAAGAGCGCCTGCAATGCAAAATGCGATTCGAAGATGCCGTGCAGCCATCCTCCCAGTCCAAGTCGCAGCAAGCATGTTTCCTACAGATGGCATATGTGCTTCACTTTCTGAACACAACCTCTGCTCATACGCTCATGCCTCAGACTCTCGTATCCTACGGGTACCAACTTCACAACATCAGCCCAGCAGGAGGTCGCCTGCCCAAAACGCCCAGCTTCAATATCTTCTCCCTACATAGCACACACCTGTGGACCCCTCAATCCTTCCTTCCCCATCGTTCACTCTTCATCCCTCCTCCCTAACCCAACCAACCCAATCCAACAGCGTACAGCAGCGAGCTTCAGACAAGATGATTCGGCAGTAAGAAATTTGCTATCCCCTCCTTAATCGCATACTCGTGTCCACAACTCCCACATACGAGCTTGCCCTCCGAGATCTGGGTTTCCATGAGCAGGGTGTGTAGTTCTTGGAGCATCTTTTCGTTGGAGGCTAGTTCTTCTGCGGTTGGGGGGAGGGGTGGCAGCGTGGGGAACCCTAGCTTTGAGAGGAGGGGGTGTTAGTTGGGTTTGTGTTGTGGCTATTTTAGGATAGGGCAGTTTGGAGGGTAGGGCGGAGATGGGCGAGGAAGGAAATGGGAGGGAATCACCTCGACGGCTGTTGTCGTGAGAGCTGGCCAGTCGACTCTTGTGAGGATATTCTGTAGGAGGGCGGCAT
Organism: Pezicula carpinea; assembly: GCA_026119845.1. NCBI lineage: Eukaryota > Fungi > Ascomycota > Leotiomycetes > Helotiales > Dermateaceae > Pezicula > Pezicula carpinea. Next base: position 91,997 of record JALRMK010000005.1, on the reverse strand, counting down.
TTAAAGGGATTTCATCCTGTACCAGCTCGGCGTCTTTGGGGTGGAGAGGGAAGGATGCTGTGGTGCTTTTGCAAGCTTTCACGGCGCAGGTGAGGAAGTTGAGGGTCAATATCTTCATGCTGGTGGCTGTGTATTTGAACGTTTTGGTGGGTTGGTGGTTCTCGTGTTCTGTTGCGAAGGGCAGAGGTGAACGTAGAATAGATTGGGTGATGGAGGGGAACTTTGAGGTTGAACTTTTTTTACGCGACTGTGGGGAGGAAAAAAGGATAAGATTAGATTAGATCTGATCGGCAAAGACTAGCGCGACTTTATGGCGACGACATGTCTCTTGTTCTTGATGATGCAGCACCCATAAGGTGCTGTTTTCTTTTCGTCGATATTGCGGCTATGAGCAAGCATCTGACGAAATTGTCTAGTTATGTGGCCGTCTAGATCTTGAAGACGGCGAGAAGATGGAGAACGGAACGACTGAATTTAGCCTGCTAAATGGCAACGACATACAGAACGACGGTGCTGGTATGACCGCTGCCGACATTCTCTACCAAAAGGATATGGCTGCACGGGCTGAAACTCTGGATATGGAGGAGAGAGTAGCTACGAATATTGAAGAGAGTCTGGGAATGGAGGATAAGAAACTGAAGGACAAGTCCCATGTTTCACACACCTCGCATACTGTACCAGCAGTTGCATACGAACAGCCCTCAACACCGAACAACAATGCACCTGAACCATTGACCTCACTTGAGATTCTAGAGGAAATTGCTGCTGCGACTTCGCGAGCTGAAGCTGAAGAAGAGACATCTGAAAAGGGCGAGCAATCCAGTCCTCCTTCAAAACGTCAACGAACCACCTCGCTGTCAATGGATCCCGAACCAGCTCCCTACGACCCATATTCCCCCCCGCCAGGCTGCAAAAACATAGCCGAAGTGCTACACGAAGCTCGTTCCCATCTCAAACGCCTCTCTCCAACCGAAGCCTACAAGCTCCTCACCACTCCAGCCACACCCTCGTCTTTACCAGCGATCCTCGTCGATATTCGACCTGTAGCACAGAGACGTGAAGAAGGTAGCATTGAAGGTGCGCTCATAATCGAACGTAATGTACTGGAGTGGCGGTTCGATCCTTGCAGTGATAGTCGATTGCCGATGGCGGATCGGTATGATTTGAAAGTTGTGGTTTTTTGCTCGGAGGGATATACGAGCTCTCTTGCCGCTAGGAGCTTGCAGGAATTGGGACTGGAGAATGCAACAGATATTGTTGGAGGTTACAAGGCTTGGCGACGAGCCAGGTTGGGGAGTGTGAGTACGTGATTGCCGACGAAGGGCTAAAGTCTGTCGAAAAACTCCGCTCGGTGGATGATATATTTGAGGGAGATAGCTGGAACGCATCCCGGCAACGACCTCGAAGTCATAACAAATAGACATAAATGCACTATGGGCTGCAAGAAATGACAATATTGCTCGATGCAGATTGATATCAACACGCAAAACAGCGCAAGAGATGTGGCTCTTGCGATGGATTCTCTAAAAACTGCTCGATGCCCTGGACCTGATTTGACTGACTGTTCCAGTATTTGGATTTCCGTCTTGAATAAGAAGCCAGTATAAGCCGCATCTGCGCCAATCTCGATCCTCACGGCATTCTCGTTACACGGCCACACACCCTTCTTTGTCTAAATTCTTGGTGGTCGGTTCAGGTTTTGTTACTGATGTTCCATCCAATCCCATATTTCTCATTCCCGTGGTCAAATCCTCAATTTGTATTCCCGTGGTCACGTCCTCGATTTTCCACCTCTTTGGAGCACTCTCGAATAGGCCCGTTTTCTTGCGTTTGGCGGCTCTACCAACCCATTGAGCAGCACCGGAGCGTGCATGGATTCTTTCAGACCACATTTCTTTGAGGCACTTGGATTTATATTTATAATCTAAAACTTTTGTCAGCCCGAGAACGGCCGAATCGATCCATGCGGTTGGATTTCCAGGAGACTACCTACCTTTGAGGCGATCGCATGAAGCAAAATAGACCCTCAGAGCCTGACTTCCCGTGAGCCTCTTTCTATACCTGTTCGAACGATATGTGTTCCACGCAGCCTGAGTGGCATAAATCCTGTTCCATGTTGCTGCGACGCATCGCGGCATTTCTTCCGGGGCGCGCGCATCTCGAGCTTTTCCCTGCCATTCCACCTGAATCTCACCAAAAGCCTCCTTACACTGGTCCGTAAACATTTCCTCGGTCCCGCCTCTGCGTAGACACTCACCGTACAGCTGTTGAAAGCGCTTACTGACCAAATTGTGATGATAGAGCCATGTAGCGGTCGAGATCGCCTCAGGGTATTTTCTCCGCTGCGAAAACAGACGCACAAGTTCTAACATGGTTGACTTGATGTTTTCAAAGGCAGGCTTTCGGAGGATCGAGGGCGGGAGATATATGCTTTCCATTTCCTTTGCCAATATCCTCGCTATTTCGGGCCCGATACCTCTCGTCGCCATCGCAAATACTAATGCGGTGGAGATGTTTGATTTGATTAATTCTTCTGGTCGGGCTACTTGCTTGGTTGAAGTTGGGCACCCGGAAACTGAGACTAGGTACCCATTTGACCTGCTAGACATTACTCGTAGAAAGACTGACGAGAAGGAACGTTTGTCTGTCTTCACACCGTAGCATGAAGTGAAAATGGCAAGAGCTTCGAAGCTGGCAGGTGCTTGATGTTGATGTCGAAACGCTTTTCGTCGTTTAAGAAACCCTTTCTTAAATGGGAAACTATACCTTTCCAATGTATTCAACTGAATAGGGTAAAAATAGAAGCTACCTACTCAGAGTTCATTACCTTACTCATATCACACCTTAGTCCCCTTACTTACTTTGAGTCAATCAATCTACTGGCCTAACTGATTCGAATACCCTCAAGCTAGACTGCTAATCCGAATCCAGCACGCGGTGTCCCACCTGTTTGGTTTTCTTTGGTCTTCATTTCTTTTGGAACGAGCTGGTTGCGAGCCCAGCGCTTTTAAGAGCCTTGAAGCCTTCATTCTCTCGGATTCCTACCTACGCAGTTCTGCTGATGCTTTGGTTTGGATTGTTTCGTATTGGCTCCATTGGGTTTGGTTGATTTGATTCGGATACCTCCTGGGGAGTATGTGTGATGATGGGATAAAGGTGGGGATTTTTGGTTGGTTGTGGTGCTTTTGCTTTTGCTTTTGCTTTGCTTGAGATGTGCCTGGGTTAGGAGAAGGAACAAGAGGAGGGGGGGGATAGGAGGAAGGAAGTCAGCATTTCTTGCTGAATATCTCGTGATGAAGACCTTTTGACGAGTTGGCGGCAAGAGTTAATGATGATGATGATTTGGGCTGTTGGGTGAGGTCCTTTTGGAAGGCAGTTGTCGTTCTCGATGGAGTGGATGTGCCGGAGGTATTTCAAGTTTCTCGGCGTTAAGGTTATCGTCTTCCTCTTCTTTGTTGCTCCGTCGTTTTTCTCTGTTGTGTTGACCGTGGGACGTGAAATGGGTTTAAAAGTCCATGTGCTGGTAGTTATGCAGAGAAAGATTTTGCTCCTGTCTCCCTCTATTGATTCGTTGATCGTGGCATTATTTGGAATTAGGACGCGTGCTAATTAAAGGTGAGTTTGAATTCTTTCATTCAAAGCTGCCGTCGCTATGTTATTAGCTTGGTATGGGGATGAGGACGAGGATCCTTGAAAACTTAGACTGTATTTTTCAAATGAATGCTCATTGAATCATCTTCGCTCCTAATACTAGCTACGATCCTCGCAGTTGTGGCAAGAAACCTTTCTCTTAGTGCGCGCTAGCATGCCTCGAATGTGATATTATGGCATCGAAAGCAGTACCAGTATTGACCGAGAGGTGTCAGAAGGACTTTATTCTGGCACTGCTGCGGGAAAGTGTTCATATTCACCTTGACCAGTAGCTTTCCATGGCGAAGTTAGTTCATTTGGAAGTTCCTTTTGAGGTCTCCCAAGGGAACAAGAAGGTCAACCTTTCTTCGAAGGCCTCATAACTTTGGTTAAGAAAGCCACATGAATCGAAACTTGGTGCTACACGTTGGAGAACATTCACCTTGCCGTTTGATAAATCGAATTTGTGTGAAATCGAAGACTGTGCTAAGCGGCAAGCTCCAGTTTGATGAGCTATCGAAGTGCTACGATCGTTATAACACGGAGGTTTGCCCCCTTTACGGCGACGCTCTATGCTTGCCTACGCATTTTGCTTTCCCCAACTATAGGCGATAGCGAATTTGTCGGACTGTAAGCGAGGCCGACGATTAAGGGTTGAAAAGTGGGAGGTACACGGTCGTCGTCAAAAGGATATCTTGTTGGCCTTCAGTCCATGGTTGCATACCTATGATGACGGATTCAAGAAATTGGTCGAGCAAAGTCGTCCTCAGCGCTCCTCTTAAAGTTCGTCAGAGTTGGTTTCTTCTTGGTTTGAGCTACGGCACAGTAACGTTGGTTGGCTTTCGTGGGTTCACTCGAGCATTTCCAGATTTGACTAATGGTCTTTTCCCCAACCCCCCTTTTTTCATTTACAATACAAAGATCAGGATCAGAATATCTTATGAGAGTCAAACACTTTCTTTTGCGGCCTTATACTTTGGGTCTTGAGACCTTCCAGGTTATCCTCACCAGGGGCTTCACGATGAGAAGAGTAGATGTATTCACAAAGAACACCAGCAAGATTTGCATGGAACAATACTATGCTAATGCACAAAAGCCAGACATTTCTGAAAACTGGTAGTTGTGTAGTATGATATGCGCCTATAAAGTTTCTGGCCTAGATATCGGAGTCGTATTTGTTTCCATGCCCAGCACGATTTCTTCGCATGTACCAGCCATTTGTGTATAGAACAGCCTACTTGCAGAGGGTCGTCTTTGCATCAAATCCGTTGCAGCAAGATGAAGCTGGAGCTTTGGAGGCAGCTGGGTTTGCTATTTGAGAAAGAAGTCAGCACAGTTCTTTGACACAAGAGAAATTAAACTAACCTCCAGCAGGAAGACAGGCCCGCTCAAAAACATCGAGATCCAAACTTCTCAAGCAAAGTCCACTCTGGGCGTTGAAGCCATTGCAGCAGTTCTTCGAATCAGCCCCAGACGCACCTGGGTTTGAGCCAGCTGGGAGACAAGGTGCGCGGTTCTCGATCTCGACCTCGAGACCTCTCAAGCAGAGGCCGGACTGTGCATTGAACCCGTTGCAACACGCTGAAGCAGGTGATTTAGAGGCTCCAGGGTTTGCGCCGGCTGGTAAGCAGGCTCGTCCTTCTACGACTTCGCCAGTTTCAAGGGTGTTGAGACCGCGTAGACAGAGTCCGGATTGACTGTTGAAGCCGTTGCAGCAGTTGGAGGAGCTTGCACCTGTTGAGGCGGGGTTGACTGCGAGTTGTTAGAGACTGAAATAGCTTAAGTGAGAGAGTTGAAAACTTACCACCTGATCCAAGACAAGCAGGGGCCGTTCCAGTATTGCCTCCGTTGTTGCCACCGCCATTTTGTTGACCACCTTGGTTACCGGCGCCCTGGGGGAGAGCTGTAGCAGTGGCGGTAAGAGCAGCAACGAGAAGAGTGATAGCAAATTGCATTTTGATAGAAAACGGGTTGTTAATAGGATTGAAAAGGGGGTTTGAGTTTGTATAATGAAGATAATAAGGTGAAATAGAAGTTGCCAGACTGTCAAAGCACTGAAAATGATATTATGTTCAAGGTAGTGAAGAAAGTAGTGAAGATGATATTGATGATTAAAGTTATTCACAGAACTGGGAAATCCTGATGATTATATAGATTTCCAGAATACACTTGAAGTCAACCAAGTTGGATGCAACTACAACTCTTGCCTTCCACTATCCTCACAGCATCAGCATCGCCTCTACAGTTCGAACTTGGAAACATGTGGTCCCGGCACTTAAAGGTTGAAAACATAAAGTCTTAAGCTTAATTCTCGTTGATACAAGCGAGACGTAAGCTCTGGCATAACACAGCCTCTCCCGAGTACAGTTGAGCCCTTGAGCAACTACCCGTAGCTGTTCAAACATAAGATTCGTCGGCATGCGGTCGCAAAGTCCCTTGACCGACGACATAATTATCCGAGCCTACAACCAGCGTACCCGAACATGCTGGATTTTAATGTGGAAGCGATGCCTCGTGGAGAGTCAGGTTGCGCGGCCTGAAAGTCATTCCGAAACATGGAGCAAACATGGACCACCGGGTGGTCACCAAATTTCCACATTCCGGGGGAAACGCATAAGCCTTAGCAAACGTTAAAACACAAGCCTTATCAATGGTTCGATGCACAGAACTCTGAGAATCAATGAGTTACGAGATTTGCAGTTGTCATCTGAAAAGTGATACTATTCCCAGAGCTTTACAAAAATAACTTGGGCGTGTTTGGGTAAGGATGAGCCACAGGCTCAACTGCATTGTGTGTTGGTCCATCTGAAGATCAGCTGAAGCTATGCAATAAAGATGATGGATACAGAGAGCTGATGCGACTTAGAGGCATAACTTAGCGATCACTTTTTCCTTTTTGTTTCGTCACCCTGAAACTGCAACACATCACCACCAATTCTTTAGTCTGAAAAATGCAAGTACAATAATAAACTGGCACTGGTCCCGAACATTCCCAAAAGCTCCTACAAGCAGAGCCTCAAAACAAAAAGGCGCCAGAGATCTCTCACGACGAGGAAAGAACAGTGGGTACCATCGTGCAGAGATATATTCGTAACTGGAAACTATAGGATTCTCATGGAAGATCAAGTATGATCCTAGAGTATTCCAAGCAAGCTCAAACAAGAAGTTTCTAGAAGCTTAACCTCCTTTGACTCTTCTCCACCTCGGGCTCGCCTCATCCTATCGTGAACTCGTCTCGGCATCCAAGTGGACACACCATTCTTCGACTACCAACTTTGTCCCGACGCTGCTTCTAAAACACCATAATATAGAATCTCATGAATCTTCGTTTCTTTACTTGACTCAGAAAATATCTTTGCCAATGGGAAGAGTCCTGCTTTTTCGACTCAGACGAACTTAAAGGTGCTTGTTTCCAAATCATTCAAAGTGATTAGAGTTGCTCTTACAGTAAACCTTCTGCCCTTCTTCTGGTTGATGTTCATATAAATTGATTGGGTGAGTAAAGCTAAAGTCGTTCATTTGGATTGAGCTTAGCGAAGGACTCGAAGGAGATTAATAAGAGTCTGAAAATATTACTCTTGACTATTAGAGTAAGGGGATTCTCCTTAGATCATGTACTACAACGGACTTAACACGGGAAATAATCTTCTACTTACTTACTCCACTCAAACACGAAACCACCGAAAAGAACTTGTAGGTTATAAGGAGCTACGTCTTACAGCGTTTATTCATCTCTTCTACTACATTGACATTTCCAGCTTCTCCTCGATCTTTCCTGTGGTTATAAAACGTCCTTTACGATAGATAAAAACTATTTTTGCTTGTTGTATAGACCAAGAACACATCAAGACGGCTTTAATAAGAATCCCCTCGTTCTAGAACTCTTCTAATCACAATATGACTTACGACTTACAACAACTTTTAGCGAAAGAATAATGACTCAAAATTCAAGCCTAAACCTTTTTATGTGACCATGAGGTTTGTTACAGCGACATTTTGCTTATATAAATTATTCCCAGTACTGCTACATAATATACGAACGCCGAGATGATCTTTCTGCAGGAATTTTCGTGTACCCAGAGACGTGCCGCACAAAGATCTATATCGTATTATACTTCTACTGATTTACAATATCAAGTCGTCGGATATAGCGATTCCAGAGGTATACTGCTGAAATTCGACAACACAACACAGAACCATCGTGTAGCCAATTGTGCAGCTAGTACCGTCTATACAGCTCAATTTGAGATAGAAACAGCTAATGTGACCTGGTCCTTGATCTTCAGTCATTTCAACAGCGACAGCCAAAGCCAGTGTTAATAGTTACACAACTAATAGTATCGAATACTCTATGTCTCCTTCAACACGAAGCCTCAGTAAAATTCTATACACATATTTGTGCATAAACCCAGAAGAAATAGTCGCATCTTGCGAACTAATAGATTAGCGATAGTAATAAACTTGAAGGGCAAAAAAAGTAGCTAAACATCAGCAAATTTCCCTTACCAAATACCCCTGACTGACTTCAACACCTGTTAACGAACAAAATGGAAACAGATTATAATGGGTGGAATATTTAAAGACCTGTATAAAGCTTATTCTCATAACAAAGGAAAGTGGTACAGAGCGAGTCCATATTTCCAATCTTCCACACGCATGAATCTCGGCATGGCTCCCAGTGCCAAAAGAGCCAATTTTATCCTGCCCATATATTTTAAGTAATGGCATCCTCCAAAACAATCGACCTCCAACATTACGAGATCCGCAGCAGAATGGTTCATGAAAGTCTCTTACGATGACAAAATTCCAGCCTCTTCGGCCCGAAACCAACCATCCTCTGATATCTTGGATAGTGTTGGGAATGAATACACGTAGATTGTGCCCGTCGGGAATGGAGAGCCAGCTTCCGATCCGTTTCTGTTATGTTCTGGTATGATGGCACTTTCGTAGTCGGTAATATATTGAATCGGTTGCTCCATACTTGTACCAAGGATCCCATCAGCCAACATTTCCCCGACCTCATAATCTATGGACTCTATCTCAGTTTGGTCTTTGTCATCTACTAAGAGAGATAACTCAGTACGATGTGGAACCAGAAAGGGAAAGCAGAGCTCTTGGTAGTGGACATACCAGGTATTAAGCCTGTAGTTGGAGGTTTTTCGAATCCGAAGTCGAAGTCAAAATGCTCTTCTTCTACTTCTTTCCAGGCTTGCTCAAACTCTGCAGTTGAGTTTCTAAGTAATGGTGTGCTCTCTTCCGAGTTTCTGGTTTTGATGCTCGGTGCAATGACGGTGGAAGCTGTATCTTCCACTATAGTCTGAGAGCAACGAGATTAGCGCATATTAGCCATGGTAGGAGCAAGAAAGGTGCGCATGATCATACTTCAAGTCTTTGCGCCTGCAGTTGATGCACTTGAAATAGGGATTGGATAACTGAGTGCCCGAGCTCCAATATATGCGTCTTCGCTCTCGCTGACGAAGAGGTAGAGTCTGCACGTGCAGGTTTGGTACAGCCACGAGCTGTATTCGAGAGGAGTGAGTGCAACATCCGTGACATAGTTGAGATAACACATCTGAAATTTCTGTTGAAGGAGTAAACTAACTATGGTGCAGGATAAATACAAGTTAAAGTTCTTGTAGGGCGAGTTGACTGTTGGAAGCCTCATTCCCTTGTATTTGTGTGCTACTCCAAAATTAACGCTCAGCGACAATGGGCTCATAGCGATATAACTCACTCATTATTCGTTATATAAAGTTTAGGCAGAATGAGAGAATGCCAGCATCTGCAGTAGCGATCATGTCATATCTGATAGGTTGATTACCAGTGCCGAGAAGATTTGGGTGAGATGGGCCCGCAGATTTGCTGTGCATACAGTATCAGACAGGTGACTGGGTAAGGAACATGTGCATTCCCGCTGACTAAAATGCCGCTGGCTTTTCGGTTGGGAGTATGGTTAATCAAATGTCATAGCCTGGCTTAGTTCTACCTAGAATACATCGTTCTTGTAATCCTTGAGGTTCCTCTAGAGTTTGTAGTATAAATTCTATCATCCACTTTCTTGAAGAATGCACTACAGAGTTCGTTAAAAAGCCAGTTTTAAGAAAATAGACATTTGAAACAAAGTAGGCAAGTGTTATACGTGCACCACAAGTCTCTCTTCATACTTGCGGTAGATTCGGGAAAGGTATACTTTCTAGGGAATGGATGATTTGTCGAATTCTGGTTGATTGTCTTCCAAGAAAAACCAAGATCTTGTGTTCGCAAATAGGAACAATCCGGGGAGATCTGTAGGGTCATTTGAAACATGTGTTACTTATGCAGGGTACGCGATGAGAACCACAGATAATCGTGTTTTATTTCGATTTGAGGTGCACTTTCTTTTTTCCGTAGATCAGGACAAGCTATAAGGTTTGATAAAAGTGAGCTCTCTGTTCTTCACAATCACTTCACACTGGGTGTAGTTACTCTTGTGATAAATTTTCGGGGTGGTCAATGGTGCCACGTCCCATTATGGAAGGATTTACGTAGAGCTATGAGATTTGCACACTAAGCTTCTTAAATAATTCTTACGCAGCATGACAGTACAGTAGCGACACGGCAACAGGATGCTGAGCTATTAGCGAGATGAAGTTGCTGTAAGGTAGTTTCCCTACTATTACATACGCTAAAGGTCGCTTCCATCATAACAGCTTCACTACAGCCGTCCCTTAAATTTAAAAGTGGAGTATCCATTAACAATATATTGAGGGTTTGAATTTCCGTTATGTAGATTTCATTCTTAAGCGAAGAACCTGCATAGCTGCAGGGAAGTCCCAGTCAACTTATTAGCATAGAAAGCAAACTAAGGCACACCTTCCCCCCCCCGAAGATGATTCTGGGCAACTACCTAAACAGATCTTCTCCGATGGAGACCATGAAGGTTCCGAAGATCGTTCTTCATCCCACTTACTTCAGGGACTGGGCCGATAGGGTTGGACCCGCCGCGGAAGTTCGTGCGGCAAAGATTCAAGCACAAACAAAATGAGGCCAGTTTTCGAGATATTCAATGAGTAATTATATAGAGATCGTTACTATAATATCATCTCGTACCTTTCGTGCCTTCTACCTCCCGTGTCATTCATTGGCCTACCTCTAATAGGTACCACGTTGAGTGATATTCCTGACACAAGCACTGCTGTCTAGGAACAGAACAGCATAAGGTTTTGTTATTGGTGTTTTTATATCCAATATAAAATCATCCAAGTTTGAATTCTTTAAAACGGATGATGGCTATCATAACACGGGCAATGACTACCCGGTAGCATCAACGAAAGTCGTCCATGTCCCCCTGAGCTTTTCCATAGAGAGAAAATTAAACTCTGGTAGTAAGTGTAAGCATTCAACTTAAAGATCAAGTGCCGGCATAGTGCTAGTAGAGGACAGCGCTTGGGCCCGTTCCCGATGGGCCGCACCGAACTCAATTATTTCAGACTTTAGTAACACCTTTGAATTGCGACGAGTGTATTGTTTGATTTACATGTTTTATGTACCTTGACAATAGATGAATGTGTCTAGGTTAAACCATTCACTCTATAGTCTATCCCTTTACAAGAATTTTCTTGGTCACGTTATGTGTAAGTTGAAGGACAGCTCAAATTGACTACTTCCCATCACATGGCAGGTCTCAAGACAATGGAAATGCAATTTTCGAAGGGAGTAAGCTGGTAAGTGTATGTGATCCAGCCCAATACCTATCTATGGCAGTTTCTCCAACTCGCAGAAAGTGACACTACAACTGTTTCACCCCTGTCGTGCTTATACTCCAACTAGAAGCTTAGAATTCAGTTCATCATTTCAATTCTCACCTCACAACAACGGGCCAGATCATCCCGCCAACGAGTCACTGACTTGGCTGAGATCCAGCGGGAGTAACCATGCACATCATACTCACCGCAACAACAGTCATGGTCGTCGCAATCCATAAACGCACTGCGTCAGCCAGGACCTACTTCGCGGGAACTTTCTCAACAACGGTCGCCAGCACTGCACCCCCCATTTAGTAGTGTTGTTCTTTATTCATCCAATTCTTTAGTTGAATCGGTAATTGGTCAAATCGTCTGACAATAAAAGGTTCGTTGGTGGTGACTCGAAGTTCATGACCAGTACGGTTACGTGCGTTATCTTGCTGTACGCGGATTCTAGCAAATCCTTCGTAATTGGAAGGGCTTGGGCCATGCTGATGAATGTGATAGCTACAACATAACCTTTGCTGTGCACAGTAAGTTCTGTGTGACTTGAGGTCGCTGCGAGTTATCTGTTTGTCTCGAGTGCTGTAGATGTAAAGAGATTCTAGCAATGCTAAGATTGTAAAAGTGAGCGCGGTCTTCTAATCTTTCTCGTGCATATCTGTTTCGGAAGGATTTTAAAGCCCTCGAATGAAAGACTGGGTTGTTGAGGTTTCGTGGTAGCCATTTCATTGTACAACGTGGGTTTAGACTTTACAGAATCTTCATTGCTTATTTCTCAGGATTTCAAAAGAATCGTTCGAGATGTTAAGCTATTACAATCGAGGCTTTTGTGACTTTCTTACTGACTTATCCCTTCGCAGTATATACCTGATTGATGTTGTTATTTACTTACTCTACTTTTAAGATAAGGAGTACAAGTTCTTGTTATAATTTTATTATACACGTTTACTAAGATATATACTAAGAGCATAATCTTTCTAGGGTATACAAGGTTTGCACATCCCCATGAGAATAGTGCATAGGTATATACTGCGGAGGAGATACTTCCGCATTATCCCTGTCATTGCCAATTTTTAACAAGAGGAATTGAAAAAAGAGAGTTGTCATTCTACCTCTATAGAACACCTTAGGAAAGGAAAACCCTATAAGTGCTGAAACAGCTAACATACATACATACATACACCTAGATATTGGTCTCGGAAAATTATAACAAAAATCTACCCCAATATTACGAACTGCAGCAGTACATCTACTATAAAAATGAGTTACCTACAGACCTCGCTTACAACCACGACATAACAGGGACCTGCCATCACCAGGGGGCGGGAAGTTATAACACATGCTCATCTTAACTTCTTCATTCTTGAGCATACTTTAGATACCGTGCTGTACTTTATACGTAAGAACAATAACACAATACGGCAAGCTATCCGCCCTAATTATGAATACTAGGTAAAAACCCGGGATCACCGTGACCTTATCGTTGTCATTAAGCACTGATTCTTTCTCTGCATTAGTTCTAACAGTGAAACACGACAGCATGCAAGACCTCGTGGTTTGTGTACGCGCCATCTATCATTCATTACCTAGCAGCCACAATGTCAAATACACCTCCTTCCCTTAAAAATTCATGGTAGGGGAGAAAGGGAGAGTTTTAGAATCGCACGGATATCTTCCAGATCTGCCTGTATGCTAGGTAATCACTTTTATAAGAAAGTGAATCGCAGGCTCTCCTTGCAGCAATAATGTTCCGGGAAGCTTAACAAGGCAAATGATTTTCAACTCCGCAAGAAAAAAGGTTATGTCGTAAGATCTCAACAAACTCAACCTGGGCGGGTAGGGTTCAGCGCGCCCAGAAAGCCGGCCGATTTCTTGGACAAACTCAGGCTCAGACTCGCGGTACTAGTAAAAACGATCTCGGGAAGCTTCTTAATCCTTACTAGCTTGAGTCAAAGTCATGTTTTGTTTTGCCAGGGCCTTGTGGTGCAGGCACAGCTTCTAGACCGATTTCTCTCTGATTCTTCTCATCTTCTCCCCTCACTTCAGATAAACCACTCCCCCTTCCCCTCCGCGCCCCATCCCTTGCTACTGTACTTTCGTACTTTCGTACGTACCATAACCCCCTTTGTCCTTGGTGAGAAACATGTGATGTTACCGTAAATGTAATTGGAAAAAAGGCCTCAATTAGCCTTGGGCGGTTCTCCCAATTAGAGTTGGAAGCAACGCGTTTCAAATGGAAGAAAAGCTATAGCAAGCTTAACTCCAAATATCTGCAGTCCAGAATGGAAATCTTATGAAGTTAGCCGAGTAGCCTCGATTATTTGCTTACATTTTAGTCTCCGACGGAAGTTTGATCGGATCAACGAGTCTATCTTGCACGTAATGTACAAAAACAATAGTATCAAGTCTGAACTTTCAACATTCAATACTTTATTTACCTAACTTAAAGGCGTTAGTCGGTCAAGAACTCGACAATAAAATACTCGACCCTGGCTAGATTCAATGACTCTTCCACCTTCACAACACTACTGCACCCATAAGCCGGAGCAGGCGCCGGGGCATGGAATTAATGCAACGCAAGGGAGATAAGAACAGAGATGTTTCGTATATTAATTAAATCATGAATTCAACTCTTTGAAATAGTCTGATCAATCCATTAATCATCCCACATTTAAACATGAATCAAAAATGTAGATATCTAACAACTATCACCCGGACAACCCAGCATGGAAGCATACGGCTCAATAGCACCACCAAGCTGCAAACAGGCCCCAATAACACCACCCATGCCCTCACCCGCAATCAAACCCGCAGCAACAGCATACCCATACGTCTCGAAACTCTTCGGCTTCCACTTCATCCAAGAAGCAGCAATGATAGCACCAATGAGCGCCGCGTTTGTGAAGACAGGAACGGGGACGACGAAGGAGAGGGCGATGGCTCCCCAGTTGGGGAGGTAGGCACGGTATTTCTCGCGGGTGCCGACAAGGTAGTAGTGCCGGACGACGACTTGGATGACGGAGACTACGCCCATGACGATGGCGAAGATGCCGGATGTAAGGGGGATGTGGACGGATGGGTCGGTGACGGCTTGAGCGACGGCTGCCCAGGCTGAGACTGATGGAGCGGCGAAGGCACACTTACCGTCTTCAGTTGGGTGGATGATGCAGGGGTAGGCGGAGGTGAAGAGGACGAAGAGACTAGGTGCCAGCCAGACTGATACGAAGGTGCCGAGAGCTTGAGCGTACCACTGCTTGATGGGGGGGGTGCGGAGGAGGAACCCGGTTCGGAAATCTCCTGTGAGAGATGTTGCAACATCAGCGGCACCCGAGGCGATACCACCGGCGATGAGGTTGAGTTTCTGGGCGTGTTGGATTGTGTAACCGTGGCCGGAGGTGGCTGCACCAAAGACGAGTTGCGAGGCCTTGGAGGCGGCCGTGAGTGGTGTCTGATCCGTCACAGCACCGATCTGAATACAGAGGAATGCGAAAAGGAAACCGAGGACGCACGCAAGAAGCGTGAGGCCCGGGTTCATTTGCCATTGGAGTTCGCAGATGATCATGGCGATGACAACCGTTACTAGCAGACCAAGCATCCACATCCAATCTTTTACCTGGTCTTCAGGCTTTGCTGGATCTTCGACCATATTTTCGAAGTTTTGGTCAAGCTTGCCGTGTTTTGCGAAGAACGGGATGTTCTTTCCACGCTTCTGGGATGCTGCGTTCATGGCTACGCATGATTGATGGAAGAGAGACTTGAAGGCGAACCAGATGACTTTGTACTGGATGAACAACTCGGCCATTGAACAACAGACCATGATCATGACACCAGGCCATAGTAGCCAGTATCTTGGAGAGGGTGTTTGCTCGCCGAGATGGCTCAAGGAGGTAAAAGAGGTAAGGGGGCCCCATTTTGGATCATCCGGATCAGACTGAATACCGATACACTCCCCATAGTGAACAAGAAGCGGCCCTATAAGACCCCAAGCGAGGAACGAACCACCAAACATAGACAATGCCGAATTGAGACCAATAAGCATACCACTACCGATGAAAGCAGGCGTCCATTCAATAAACCAACCCCAGTTCTCGATGTTAAGAGCCCAGTTGGTGTAGCCGCTCCAGATGTAGAACCATGTGAAAACGTGCCAGTCGTATAGGATACCAACGGCGTAGTAAGAAGCGACTCGCTGGACGATGGCACAACTGAAGGCAATGCCGAGGGCTTTGAGCTTGCGCATGGCTTCCTTGCCTCCACCACCTGCTGCGTGCATAGAGCGAATTGTGACAGCAGTCGCAGTTGCTAACGGACTTTAATCTCCATCTGAATATATATACCGAGCGCTGAGGCACTTACGGGTTGGGAACATGAGCTTCAACTCCTTGGCGACCTGAATGACAAAGAACTTTCGTAGAGGCGTGACAAAGAACAAACCGAAGAACGAGCAGACAAGTGTGATGGTAAAGATTCTTCCAATGTCGTCCCTCGGGTCATTGCTCAAGAGATTAAGCTGATACATAGCAGGAAGACCAGCTACAAAAAGGCCAGCGATCCCACCGGCTCCTGTAGCTGATGCCTGAATAATGGTGTTCTCTTGTGGGCCAAAAGTTCCACCCAAGATGGGAGTATTGGGCGTCCATTTCGAGAACGATTTGACGATGCCGTAACCGAAGATGGCGCCAAACATAGTCGCGCTAAAAGTAAAACCAGTCTTCAAGCCTTTTGAGATATTAGTATAGGAGTCCGAAAATTATCAGTCCTCGAGGTAGACTTACCAAGGTACAAGTTCGAGGCGTTGACAAGGCAGCCGAGAATGATTCCAGTCACCACGGCACGGATGGTCAGAATGTATGGCTCGTGGGGAATGGCATCGTCCAGTGGAAATGGTCGGTAGAGATCCAAAACTTCCTCTGCTAGAAGCTCCTCCTTCAAAGACATTTGATCTTGAGGAATAGGCTGCGCAGGGAACTCGCTCAGGTTGATGTTAACAGCATTGGCATCGTACGGCTCGTGCTCGGAGACCTGAGGATTCTTCTTCTCGCTGTCGGTACCGGTCACCTGAGGAGAAACACCATCATAGGCCTCAGTCTGCGCGATCTTTTGGTTGTCGGCCATGGTGCCTGAGTTGACGATATCGCCGTCGCTGCAGCAGATTCAGAAAAGAGGGATGTTCTGAGACGTTGAGACGCCGTGGACTTTAAGTAACAGACAGACAGCCCTGGTGGCTATCTGCGGTGGCAATCAACCCGAGTTTCTGGAAAAGTCCAAACGCCCTCCTTCCTTAACAGTGTAGCCAAGAGATAAGCAAAGGTAAGTGGGTGTGGTTCACAAGCGCACGATCTTCTTCGTGAACTTTGTGCTCAGATCTAAAGCTTGAGCTGTGCCGTTCCCATGCTGTGGTAATATACAGTACGTAGCGATTGGAGAGGCGAAGATAGCTTGGAGACCGCACGAGACCAATCTCTTTATCTTCCTTTCGTATTCTTACCCTTCAAAAACTGACAGCAATGGGGTGGTGAGCCGAGGTGGCTCGGGTGGTATAGAGTCCTGTCCAGCGGGACATACGAAGGCTGCATAATTCTTCTAAGTGGACAGGTGACAGCTCCCCAGGAAAGGGATAAGAGCTGGCCTCCCATGTCCGCACAAGGTCATACCAGTACAGCACTTCTGTACTTATGGGATGGTTACAGATCACCTTACTTGGTGGGACTGATCGTTGGAGATTGTGTCGTTCGTATTGGCTGCTTTGCTAAATACCTGAGGTCTGTCTGGGCGGTGCTTTTGAGGGGTAAGTAAGTTTGGCCCGGGTCTCTGCCTGTCAAGTTGTCAAGTTGTCAATACCAACTCGTCTATCTTAACCACTGGTGCTGCAAAGAGCTTCCTTTTTTCTTTTCTTCTTTTTTTCTTTCTTACTGATCTGATATGGTATTGCCTTGCAATAGGGCGAAATCAACAAACCGCTTGGTCATATACTATACGACCTCCGAAGTGCAATCTTGGACCGGTTATTCTTTACCGTGGCGACACTCCGGGGTGGTACAGTGGTGACACCACGAAGTTACCATTCCACACCAGCGCATCTCTGTGCAAGTCAAACCAACCAATAAACAATTTAAACTGCAACAGACCTCTGACCGAACACACCCAATCATTCGCAGTGCGCGCAATTTAGCTCGAATCTCTTGCTATTGCCTCGAAGTCGCACCTTCCTTTCTGCGACAGCAACATCCCTTGGCTGTGCTGGGCGTACAGTTGCCAAGTTTATTGTTCTAGGACAGGCATACTGTTGGAATAGGCGACTAGCCTTGGAACTTGTGCTTGGTCGCTTAGGCCTACAGTAGAGCCCGCTTGCTCGGTCTTGCTCAGATTAGGGCTCGGTACGAGGCATCTACCACCAAATAAATTGGTTTCTAGGAAAAGGGAAGCACGTGTGCGGCGTGACTCAGAGTCCTCCATTCGAGCTGAACTTCAATCATCCTGAGCTTGAATCTTTCGCCGATGAAAAAGCTTTTTGATACGAAGTAAGAGGCGTTCTGTTGCGCGCGAAGAGTCGATCGACTCCAGGCTTGTTCCATATGGCTTGACATGTGATATGGGTTATCGCAGTCTCATGTACGAAGTACGGCAAAGTCTCCCTTGGCCATATCCTTTGTTCTTCACCGAGAAGTCGGTCGAGTCGAATCAGAGACCTCGTCCTTCTTCAACCAAGAAAATGAGGGGACGCAAAACATATATATGGCAGCCGGCCTGTTATTTGACCGATTACATACCAAAGTCTTACGGACACCAGGAGTACGGATACGGAGTTTTCTACTTCTCTAGCGAAATGGCTGGCCCGGTAAAAGAGCGCAATAGGGTGCTTATCGAACTCCTTACCACGATAGCATGGATCGCCAGTGTTGGTTTTGGCTTTCTTGTATGAAGGATTCTTTCTCATTGTGTTCTTTCAGAGTCTAGTCATCGAAAGAGTTCAGAAGTCATGTTAGACAATTGTTGCCAGGTTGAGAGGTATTCTCTACACGTTAAGCGCTTTATTTCCTGGGCAGTATGCTACTCAAATAGTCAGGAATAAATCACTGTACCAGCGGGAACATCGCAGGATTATTAAGCTTGTTCCACTAGCCTGCTGAGCACCAGTAGTATCTATAATACGCGTATACATGGACTATCCCCGTATCAGAATACTACAGACACACTACAAATAAAGTTTGGCTTTAGAGAGTCCTTAAATACTAGAATTAAAGGCGATGCTGAGAAAGAGATTAGTATCTTTATATGTTATACGTACTAACAGGCCGTCAAGCTCGTAGATCTACAAATTTATGAAGCACGTCCCTACGTCCTAAGCGTTAAGTAGCATACTGCCCAGGAGATAAAAAGAAAGAGCGCAAAGTGAAGATCAAGTCTGGGTCAGGCCAATCTTTTTAAGCTTTCGCATCTACCCTACGAGTACTTAAGGGGTAAGGAGGTTAAGCTAGAGACTAACACTCAGAATATCAAAGCCTTTCTTAATCCAGCTTCACAGCACACCAGTATCGGCTTCTATCTCTCTTAAGATCCACATTCTCCTTTCGCACTCTTCTCTATTTCCGACTATCACCTAGGAAAGTTACAGAAGAGTTGATGTCTATAAATTCATAGTACATAGACTTCTACAATTATTGGAACAGAAAAATGGGGTTTGACTTTTGGCAGCAAGGGGTTTGTTAGCAAACGTAAGTCTTGTGACAACAAAAGTAAGGTACTTTTTAAGAGAGAAGTAGCCTTTCATTCTTAACATTTAAACTGGCGAGTCTACTCCTCAAGTCTTCTCCATATATATTATAGATGCTGTGGGACATAAATTCCAAGAACGCGACACACAGTTCGGGTGCGGTAGTCGGAATTTCCAACAACATGTTAAGCTCGCTTTTCTTCGTCTTACTATAATCCTTTGAAGTTGTTCTTTCTGGATAGATAAAGCCTTTATACTAGCTACTATAGCTACTATGGCAACAGCTAAAGGATAGGCATCTATGTTAAAGATCTAGTAGTGTGTTTTACTGAAGGCATTCTAGTACAGCATTAGTTTTAACTCTAAGTCTAAGTCTAGTAAAATCTCTCATTTTCTTTTCAACATCGCAATATATATTTTACCAGTATAAATTGCTTTTTTTAATCACGTATCTATATTATTATTATCCCGTCAATAATACAACTGTTAACCGGTCTAACTACTCTGCCTAGACTCCTCCCTGAGCCGTAAAATCATCACCTACTCCCTGTTCTCTGTCTCCTCCACATTCCTACCTAACTCCGTAGCAGGGATTTAGAACATCCTCAATGTGAGTTTTAATAACATTGTGTTTAAGAAGATTAGTAGGTATGATGGGAGCTAGAGTTAGATGTCGGCGTAAGTTACTATATTAGAATTTAAGCTGTAGTTTACGTATGTGAGAGAGATTGGGGCAACTAGTGATTCCAGTTTACCTACTGCGGCTAAGAAACTCGGAGTCCTTTTGATTCTTATAAAAAAAGAAACAGAAGTATACTAGGGGTTCATTGACATGTTTTAGGAGTAGAAATTTGCCTCATCTTCTAGATTTATCACCAAGAAGAGTTTAGGCTTGAGAAACTCAAGCTGTAATAGCGGGTTATAAAGAGTTCGGTGGAAATTACACAGGGTATTGTGTTTAGGCTTGGTTATATATGAGATTAGTAATAAAGAGAGGAATAGATCAAGGATACTAGACTTGACAGGAAGATTTACAAAGTCGAAGAAGTTTCGTAGAGAATGTAGATTGAAGAACAGGGTAAAACAAGGACTTCGTAGTATTTGAAATAAGCTGAATTATGCTGTTCGAATTCAGAACCTTGCAATGGTTGAATCCACAAAGTCCCACTCACTAGCTGATCCTCAAATTCTTTTAGAGCAGGAGATAAATAGATAGAATATGCTACGAGAACGAATCGAAGGGGAAATATTACATGTATGATGCTGGCCATCTTCCTACAGAATATTCCATGAATCAGGACTTTTAAATCTAAAATCGTAACGTCGCCGGAATAGATAACTATACAACATCAACCTACTATACAACATCAACCTATATTACAATCCATGAATCATTCCCAAGAGCTTCTTTGTCACGTTCTTCCAAGTCGCGGCTCGGCGTATAGAAGGCTAGAAGCTGAATGAGAATTTAGATATCCACTATCATCATCTTTAGACTGTCACACAAGACAGCCATAGTAGGTTCGAATCCCCTCGTCTGCCACACCGCATACCCCTCCGAATACAAGTCTCGGCCTCGACTACATTTCTTTCTTAACTAACTCCGCGTCATAGACACTACGGAATAGATTTCGAATAACTACCTAACCTAAAGACAGGCAGATCAAACTCTAGCACATAGTAGCCTAAAGACTTCTATCCTGTTACTAAGCGAGTCATTGCCGAATTCTTTTCAAGACGCACATTAACAAAGTGCACCGGCTCTCTTAACAATAGTGAAGGTAATACGTAAAAACGATAGAAGAACGTTAATTTCTACATTGAGAATAGTTCGCCTATACTACCTTCCTTTAACACTCTAATTTCAACCACAACTCCCTTATTACTCCGTCATAGAATTCATCTAATTCCACGAATTCCTCGGTAAAAAAACTAAAACCTGCAAAGATATTCATCACATCAAAACCAGATTGACAAAGAAGCCCAAACCCACGAAAGCACAATTTAACTCCTCTTAGAGCCATATACAAAACAACGGTCAATGTCCTATTACGCGCGCCCAAAAACCCTAGACAACCATTCGTTCAATAACTCGTTAGTTTCTTCAAGAAACCAGGAGAACCGAAGGAAACAACCCTTGTACTTGAAAGTTTTAATGGTCGTTCACATTCGGTCTGGAAGCATGGCAGGGTTTCAGGCTGACGGCGGTATTACTATCATTGCTCAGTGGAATTGAATTATCCGGTTTCTAGAATATTAGATGGTGAACGGGGAAGATTCTCAAGGGGTTGATTATTACGCTTTATAATGTTAATGATTGCCATGTTCTTTAAAGGGAGTCCAGGGAGAATGACATTGCATTTAGGGATTCGAGCCTATGTTTAGGCTTAAGTTGTAACGGGGAGGTTGCCGAGTTGGGAGGGAATAGCTTGTCGGAACTTACTACTTGGTGATAAGATAACCGGTCCTAAGTTCAGAGTTTTATAAAACAAGAACCTATTAGAACTATATGACGATTGCTTATAATCATTAGAAGGTATTATAAGCTGGACAAAATTGTCTATCTTGATAAAAAGGAAGAAAGAAAGCAAGAAAACTCAGCACTATAAACCTAGTACTCGGGGAGAATTAAAAACTATTTTACTGTGCGTACAGATTAAAGTGTTTTAAGGTAGTACATCGCGAAAAAGTATTTAGTTACAATTGTTGTTTTTATACAGCTTCTCGTGAGGATTCGAATATCAATTATCTATCCTTCCTAGTAGTAGGGATCTATAGAGCTAATTATCTGTTAGGAACATAGCATGAGTTTTCACAGTAGCTTTAGATGATACAAACGTAGAACTAGTACTCTACCTAATTGTGCTAAGTTCGTGTGGCATGGTTCTAAAGCTTAAAACATTTAGTAGGGGTATGATGTCATTGAAATTTAGAGTATGTATGATTCTATTCCTCTTATAAAATTCCTTTAATTTAGCTAGGTACTGAAATGAGTTTTAGTGTCTTCTAGAGGTTATACATGTTTTCCGTGTCTACTAATCTACAAGTGATAATTTGATATTGAAGAGGAGGTTTATTTTATAAAAACTCAGTCGTCCAGACTTCTAACTTTTAGTCGTGTGCAATTCAATTAGATTTCACTAGCTTGAGTCCGGCCCCGCAGTTTCTCTTAGCGTGGCCTAATGTTCTAACCCATTTAAGCTCTGCGCTATTACCATAGCCTATCACACATTATAACTCGAGCCAATAAATATACAGATAAATCTATAGAAAGAAGAGAATAGTACTAATTTAAGTTCTCAGTTTTCACTTTCCTTTTCTTCTTTTTTGCCGATTACAGGTAGTGCACTTGAAAATGTTCTCTATTAAAGTAATTTGCTAGTAAAATAGATTAACATTTTAGCAGAGCTAAGGAACATACTACCAAGTAGTGCAGGTTATCAAGATCGTCATTTCGAAAAATTCCCGCTCGGTACATCATAAGTCCTATTAGAACCGGCAACTGAGTCCATTTGAAAATCGGAGTTAACGAACTGGAACTATATATAAAATGCCACACTTTCTCATCAACACTTTTCTTGTCTCATTAACTTTTCAATTCTATAATCCCATAATCGGAAGACACAACTTGATTCTACAACTCGGGACTCGAAACAACAAATCACATACCCACTAGCTCCACTAAAAGACAGAACGGTAATCACGACAAAACTCCAATATTCAATTACAAAATGGCGTTTCGTCGACTCCGTAGTTTTCTTCGAAGACGTCTATCCAGAAAAAGAATAGTCTTTGGAAACAAAACATACGATGATGCACTTCACAGAGCATCACCACAAACTGTTGAAGAACTCACCAGGAACATTCCGGGAGCCTGGCCGGAGGATCTAAATTTCAAGATCAAACGCCGACCTGTCGCTATGTCACAAACGGAAACGACAAGAAGAACAACAACATGGAGCAGAACTTTTCAGCAGGAGATACCTTCGGGAAGTAATTATGGTGCTAATTTCGTTCCCGCCCGTGATGCGTTTTCCCGCTCAGTCAATTCTAGAGTTTACCTCTCCTCTCCCTCGAAGTGTTCGAAGACACACAAAACGAACCATTTAACTAAGTTCACTACCGACCAGGTTCGAGGATTCAGAGATAACAGAGCTAATTACGACAAACAATCCTATCCGACAAGGAAGCTCGTTAAAACACAACACCCAGTCGACTCTTACCAACACCTATCTATGCCAGGAATCTTCATCGACTCCGATGATAACGAACACGGCCCTAGAACGATTAAGAACACTGTGGCCCAAAGACAACAACAAATGCAGGAGCCACCAAAGAGACAAACGAGGAAGTTGAAAAAGGAAAGGGTTTTAGTGTCGAAAGGAAAAAAGAGGCTGAGCTCAAATATTATAGAGTGTAAGCCTGACGATAGATTAGTGGTTCGGCATCCATCTCCGAAAGAAATGGAATCGTGTTTAGTAATAGGGAACATATAGAATATTAGGATATAAGGTTGATATTACTAGTTAAGGATAATGAGATGAGGAAATAGTTCGAGTATAAAATTTCAAGACTTTCGGACGTGACAAAAGTGTCGCTCGGTTTTCCCCTTGCTTTTCCAAGTGCATGTCTCCCTGATCGGTTTTATGTAAACTGCCCTAATATGACATGACATAATTGAATTCGGAAAGAAGTGGAACCTCGGTATTGATATTTTGGTCTCGAAGTTAGCGTGCTAGAAGCAGAGGGTGTTATGTGTTCAATACTTGAATTGTTAGGTGACATGGGCACTATTACTAGCATACCACTACTAGAGCTCCTTCTTGCTATCCCTCTTCCTCTTCCTCTTCTTTTTCTTCTACAGAGACAGTAGCACCCGTCATAGAGGACCAATAGAAGTCTATTCTATTCCTCTTCTACGTGTGCCAGCTCTCCTTCCCTTACATCAAATTAACGACAGCTGTAAATAGATACAGGAAAATTCCCTAAGAGTAACCTACTCAACGAACGTAATTGTCTTTTGTTTTGTCTTATAGTTTTAATTTTTCTTTACCAGAATTGATTGGGTATAGCTTGCTACATTATATCTTACGTCGTTGGAAAGCAAAACAAATCTCATATCTGCACTATAATTTTAGGAGAAACAACTAATCTACAAACAGAAACAGTAGCACGCGCAGCTCCCCTCACTCCTTCCGAACCTTCCCGTCTAAAACATTCTTATAGCCACCTTTCTTGTCCAACCTGTCACACTTAGGAACACTGTCCTGTTATATAGGCTTTCGCATTAGGTCTTGAAAGATGATATTGGCCACGCAGAGTGAATCCCGAGGTTACCAAGGCGACACAAGTATCCTCCCATTCCTGTCCCGGAATAGAACTTTTGTCAATCTCAGAAAAGCACTATTTTAAAAATAGGTAAGTCAAATTTACTTTCGGTAATTAGTATCGATTTTAGGATCACTTACTCTTGTACCCGTGTATAGAAGATTCCGAGTGCCTGTCTAGGCTGTTGTTAGTACTAATAGATAAGTGGGGTAGTGGAATATGTATGTACTTACGTTCATCTTGATACAAGCTGCTTCTGTCAAATCATTATCCTTCACGCCACTCCAGTTACAGAGACACCACCCATGGTTCTCAGCTACAACCCTAAGGTAGGTAAGAGTGTAAGCTAAGCTGCATTTTATTTATAGAAAATAGATCCTGCAGGCAGATTGCACTTACATTGAAGCTGCTTGCGCGAGCATAAAAACAGTAATCGCTTTGATCTGCATGTTGAAGAATGAGGGATAGTAAAGCTTGTCAAGATATACTGCTGTAAGGGACGGTGATGATTAGGATAGAGATTCTGGTATAGCTTTATACGAATATCTAAATTATAAAACATCACAAGTAAGTACATCGAGTCAGTTCTTGAGATAGACAAAGCCTGTCCGCGTATAAGAATACGAGTAATTAATTTTTATGTCGATCAACATCCCGCCGAATAAGAAGCGAGATAGGTGTGCTAAAATGTAAACTTAAAAGATATTACTGAAGATAGATACGACACTCTAAAAACCGAGAATTTGTGAACCGAGAACTCGGTATTTCACCAGTAGGGATTAGCCATCGATTTAGGCGGGTTAGGTAGAGATGTTAGGAACTGAGCATCGAAAGGATGGAAACTAAGGTTATCCAGAGTATATTAGGTTCACAGTAGTAGTTGTTGTATTCTGAAGCGGGGCACCAGAATATCTAGATTAGGTGTACTAGAACTTGTACTAAGCAATTCCTAACAAGAGGAACCAAGGAAGAGCGCGCAGCTGGAATCATCCGTCAATTTAGCCGGTCAAGACAGGGTTGAGTGAACTACGGAGTAGAATGTGGAAGATAGAAGAAGGAAAGAGGTTTGCGCGTGATATATCCGTAATTAAGATAGGTTGGCTTGGCAGTTGTTTGTAAAGTAGGTGGGCAATGAGTTCAGGATTCCTCTTTGTCATGCTAGACACCTAGCTAATATGGACAGTTGTAATACAGAGATAGGCTTATCCCCTTGACTCGGGCTAAGGCCAGACAACATGGTGCTTTAGTCAAAGGCAGCTCTGGTCCAGACGCTAATCTAGCTTATGTTCGTCCACAGCAGCACCATCAATCCTTCTACCACCTGTTAATCCCAACATGTTGGCACTGTTGATCCCCCAACCTAATATTTTCCACAGTATCTCAACGAGAACCACCACAGCCACAATGCCGAGAACCATAGCAAAGACCCAATGTCTCTCTAACCAAGAAAGTATCCTCTCATCCCAGCCTTGCCAACTTCTCCCCTCAACATGTAAAAAGAACCCATATCCTCTGACCCACGTCTCCGAAATCAATGTAACCACCTTCCCATCCCCAGCATTCTTCCCAGCATCTTTCCACTCCTTCCAACGCAAGCTCAGAAATAGCGGGCCAGTTGTTGACATAACAGTGATATACGGAAACCCCCAGTTACGGTTGTAAGCAGCGAGAGAATTGATCACGTGGAGGAAGAAAGGATGGCCGCGCGCGGCGCTTAGTGCGTCGTTGCTGATGCCAGTGGGAGTTGTGAGACAGGCGAAGGCGGGCAGTGTTAGGAGGGTATCGAGGTAGCGGTACGGTGATATGTCGAGGTCTAAATAGATGCCTCCGTAGTGGTAGAGGACGAAGTAACGGAGGGCATCTGCGCGTTGGATTGGGTGAGAGTATGATTCGTAGTTCTGAAGGTGATATGGGTAATGTGTGGCGATGAACTCGAGGGCGGACTCGTCTGTCCAGAACTACATTTTTGATATCAGCTACCTACCAATACGCGGAAATGTTGGTGGAATATAAAAAGGACGAACCATGTATTCATAATCGCTGTGAGATTGGACTGTTCGCTGTTGCCCTTCAGCCCATTTAGACGGAATCATTTCTGTCTTGTACGTCTGGTGGATGATTTTGGGTATGTGCAGGGTCTTGTTGTACAGTTCTGGGTCTGTTATAAGCTTGGCTGCAGTGATGGACTCGCTCAATCCATCTTCGGCGAGGAGTCTGAGGAGCGGAAGGGATTGGTGTGCAAGGATACCGAGGATCAAGAAGATCACAACAAAGAACGCGCGTGGTCGTTGAGGAAGAGTTGGGGGCGACGACATGTTGTAAGTATTGTTGACATTCACTAATCAAGATGGCTGAGAAATCCGTCCGAGGATTTGTTGTGTCTTTGAGAAGCTGGACCGCATCTAAAGTTGAATTTTCCCCAAAAGACTTGGCTGTAGAGAGATTATCTTAGTTGGTAAGTATTTGCGGTTCGCGTCGTGGAGAATTTATAGTAACTATATCGTTGCCTAGAGTAATTCCACGTGACTTACTCCCCTATCTCTAGACGCAAGCCTCGCTTACTTGCCAAAGTGACTTTCGCCTGATATGCACCGAAAGATTTGGACAACTGCCATCATCCAACCAGGAAAACCTAAAAAGTTTTAGATTTCAGTATCAACTAAAGATAGATGATCACGAAGCATTGGTTAAGAGCGCCATTCAGGCCCTCGGAGGATGTAGGTAGCATCTGATATTGGTGGACGGCAGGTATTCGTCCTCTGCCTGAGAGACATAAGAGGAAATTACACTGCTTATGTGATCACTATTTAAAAATCTTATCAGTACAGCATTAAATGCGAGGCACGATGACCTGGAATCGGAAAGTAGTCATCACAGAAGAAGACAAATTTCTGAAAACAAAATGTATATTTGATAATGTAAGATCTAGGCAACAGAGATTGTAGTGACAGGTCATATAAAAAAAAATGAAACGCATTAAAGAAAAACACAAACTCCACATAAACCGATCATATCTCGAAACAAAACAAGACCCACCCCATCCTACGCCACGTCGTTTTAAAAAATCCCCAATGCTGTCATACGCATGCTCCGACCCTGAGGAAAGAAAAAACCCATGATTCGAACAATTAAGTCATGAAGAACTATGCAAATAGCTTGCACTGTCCAGAGACGAAAGTGTAAGCGACACAAGCCGAATTACCCTGGCAATCAGCAAGGCAATCCTCCTTAGAAGCTGGTGTAGTCATAGCAATAGGAGTTGGGTTTCCAGCAGGAATACCGTTAGTTGGATTGTCGTGAGATTGTCTAGTAGAGAGATACTGGCGAGCCTTGCGAGCAGAAGTGCGCACTTCACGAGCCATCATCTTCTTGGTAGTAGGACCGAACAGTGAGCAGACGTTGTTGGCGAAAGTGTAAGCAACACAGTTGGTGTTTCCTTGGCAAGCTGCAAGACAGGCATCAAGTGAGTCCTCGGCGGGAGTAGCGATGGGACTTGGGTTTCCGGCTGGCTGGGAGTTGACTGGTGCGTCATGGGTGCCTTGTTGTTGGCGGATCATCTTGTTATTAGTTGCGCCGAAGAGCTTGCAGGAGTTGGAGGCGAATGTGTATGCGGTACATGATGGGTTTGCTTTGCATGCGGCTAGGCAGGCGTCGAGGCTGGTCTCGGTGGGTTGAGCGATAGGAGTGGGGTTTCCTGATGGCTGTTGGTTTACGGGCGCATCATGGGTGCCTTGTTGTTGTCTGATCATCTTGCTGTTGGCGGGTCCAAAGAGCTTGCACTGATTGGAGGTGAAAGTGTAGGCAATGCAGGATGGGTTAGACTGACAAGCAGCGAGACAAGCATCAAGGCTGGATTCAGTTGGTTGTTCAATTGGTGTTGGGTTTCCAGATGGCTGTTGGTTCACAGGAGCATCGTGTGTTCCTTGCTGTTGTCTAGTCATCTTGTTGTTGGTAGATCCGAATAGCTTGCAAGAGTTTGAGGCAAAGGTATAGGCAACACAGGATGGGTTAGCGTTACAAGCAGCAAGGCAAGCATCGAGACTGTTTTCTGTTGGCTGAGCAATTGGTGTTGGGTTACCAGAAGGCTGCTGGTTTACAGGCGCATCATGGGTGCCTTGTTGTTGACGCTTCTGTGCCCCGTTCTGTGAGGTACCAGCTTGAGAGCCAGTGCTGCCAGTGCCAGTGTTGGAAGTGCTACCAGTGTTCCCTGGAGTTCCAGTGGTGGAACCTGTGGTGGAACCTGTGTTGGTAGATCCTCCAGTGTTGCTCTCATCCACACCAGTTGGGTTGGAAGTAGTAGGAACGACTGAAGGGAACGAAGAGCATCCAATGTCATAGGCGACGAGGTTGGTCTGTGATGGGAGATCGGCTGCTGCTACAGAGTAGAGCATGCACTTTTCTGCACCATCGACCAAGCCGAATTGGAAGGAGATACATCCTGATTGATCCTGACACTGAGCAGCGCAAAGAGCAGCAGTGGCTTGGAGCTATTAGCGGAGAACGGAAAGAGGAAGTCTAATTGGTTGAGTAACTCACTAATACCAGATGGCTGGGCCAAGGGGGTTTGGGAGCTGGACCCAGTAGGAGCAGCACCACAAACAGAGCGAGCTTTGACAGCAGCCCCAGAGACCGTGGTAAAGAGAGCTGAAGCTGCAAAGATTGCCGCAGTGAAAGCGTACTGCATTTTAACTGATGTATCGAGTAGTGAATAAGGGCGTAGGAAACGTAGATCAATTAAGCGTTATAGTTGAACTTTAGCGACGAGTTTTGAGATGAAAGTGAGAGATTGGCTTGAAGCTGAAGAAAACCAATTGTTGGAATGAAACAATGTAAGAAAATCAAAGAGATGAGATAAGGAGAGAGTGTAAGAGATGTGGAAGATGAGGGTGAGGAAGGAAATCTTTTGGTTGGGTTTCCATATTGTTATATACTCTTTGTTGGTATACTGCATCACACCCAAGGCCCCACCAAGCAACTATTTCCATTTTCGAGCGATGCTCCGTGCGAACTCTACGACTCGAATTTGGAGTGATTTCGACGATGCGAGAGTCCACGTCTACGTTTGTTAGAGGCGTCAGTAGTAACAGGCAAGGACAGGCTGGGGTATCCGTGCTCTCAAACGGTAAGACCAGATGATACCCGACGGGACCAACAAACCGTCCAGTTTAAGCAATGAAGCATAATCCAAACAAAGTTGTGGAGTGTATTTGCCCGTGTGGAGAAACCACAGTTGCGGTAGAAAACCAGATCGCTAAGCGAGGGCTGAAGGTTTCGCTCTGCTCAGGGGTTCACTTCGTTTATGGCATGTTGGCGATCTTACCACGAGAACGTCACTTATGTCTATCTGGACGAAATAATTGGCCAATGGACTTACTATGCAAATAGACTTACCGGGAATAGGTTGTGCAATGTCCACTTCACTGCGTGGGTTGAGCAAAACGACCGCAACATTTCCGAACTTTGAAGAGTGGTCCCGACTAGACATCACGTGCCGTCGATGGTTCCATGTGTTTGGCATGGCCTTGTTTCGACGACGTCTTATAGAGACTCAGCCTTATACATATTAAGCCTCGCCTTGATACTTCCACTAAATGATGCTGCAAAGATCAAACAGTTCTCACCGCTTGTAGAGGCTCAAGTCGAATCCTGTTGTGGATTCATCAATTCCCATCTGAAGTCTTTGCGTACCTACCTTGGAAGTTTTAGAGCATCATCGCATTTACCATCAAATTCGTGGACTTTGAGCCACTGGCTTAGTCTTGGGAGTAAGGAACCAGGGGTTAAGTTCTTGCTAGGCTAAACTTTACCAACTGCGAAGTATTGTATAGCAGTCAATTCGCACCTGCGATTCAGCTCGCTACCAAGGAGCAACGGTATACGTGAGCTACCGGTATCCCCAGTATGAGGCAAGACATTTTCCATCCAACTTCCATACAAGAGACGTCAGCCCACAAACCTCGGCCGAAGCGAATACTACCTCTAATACCAGGCCAAGGTCGCAAGGCTGAGTTCGCGAATGAGCTTAACCATCTCCACTGTTACAGTAATACTTTTCCAATTTGTTCATGTATCCTCGCCGTCCACTTCTTTCGAGATCGGGCCATGTTCTAGGCTGATGTGTGCCAGGTTGTGGTCAGCTTGTAACTGTCCTGAAGGCTGTGTTCATGTGCACATCTATATCCGAAGGCTGTCCGGTTTCTAACTTTGGGATTGTCATCGTGTTATGCTCCTTTGAGGAGGGCGCAGGATGTTGTTACGTATTTGGACATGAAGAGGTACGAGTATAGGGGCCTGTGAGTAGCTTGCAGTAAACAGATAACAGTACATGAGCCCAGCTTGAAGATTCGAAATCAACTGCCGGTCCATGCAGATGCTGCGAATACTTAGACGCATTTGTTACCAAGGGCTAATTACTCAGACGACTGAGGTATACTAAGTTACAAATCACTCCAATTGGCTAGAACTCTACACAGACGGTTGTTTACATTGAAACACTATGTCGAATACAAAAGTGAGGATATGAATTCACCTAGTGACTATGAGATCATTACTCATGTCATCTGCCAAGTTCAGGTACGAGCAGAAGCTGTAAACAGTATGCTACTTCACTGCCTTAGTATTCTCTAAGCTTGATCCCTTACAGTACCTTGTGCTTCAAAATTACATTGAACGAGAAGTTATACACAACAAAGAGTCGACGGACAACACAGAGTGAGCTGGGATTGAATGCTTAACTCCAAAGTTGACCCCAGCGGCCCCAAATCTATTCACAGCATTTTCAAGTCTTGGCTCTCTAACCTGTCAAGAAATCTCTGCAAGTCAAAAGAAATGTCTCTTGCAATAGAAACTGCTACTGCAAGGACTTTTCAAGGACCACCCTTTCTTTCACTTACTGAGGATCTCCTCTCAAGTCCTACTTGTATTCTTATACTTAGTTATATTGTCGTTGGACCTCTTCTTGACACTGGTGACTCGTATCTTTATTCTCCAAAATGAGAACGTGTCATCCTTGACGACTTGTTCCTTTCAATGTGTGCTAAATAATGCATCGACGTTATAATCTCTAAGGCAAAAGTGGTGTGCCGATAGAAGTATATGCTGGGGTGATTAACTTGATCCTCCTAGCTTCCAGGAGAGGATTTGCTTTTCACACGGCTTTCTGCAGCATTCGAGTCGCAACCACAAGCCTACATCACGTGATTATAGCTTTAGAGCATCTATATCTCTTAGTGGTTGACAGG
This sequence comes from Pezicula carpinea, assembly GCA_026119845.1. Lineage (NCBI taxonomy): Eukaryota > Fungi > Ascomycota > Leotiomycetes > Helotiales > Dermateaceae > Pezicula > Pezicula carpinea. The sequence continues at coordinate 60,357 of JALRMK010000005.1, read as the reverse complement.
GAGGTTTTTCATTGCAACTTTTCTGCATACTTACGTGACTATGAGGCGTTAAAATAATGAACTTTCCTTGTACAAAGGATACCTAGTTCAAATATGGTCACGTTGTCGCTTGCACGACGATGCGTTCGATGGGCGACAAACACACCTGAAATCTACTCTCAATTGTCAATATAAATCTGATCACTGCCGATAGTTGATGCTTTTGCACCCATGGTATCGTAATTGTCTGCCATACTTCGACCCCAGATCAGTCATTGGCGCAGCTTCAATGGCAGCTTGCTCTGCATGCACGGCGTTTGACGGACCAACAACATCATTCAGTAACCCAACCTAACGTCAATTGCGATATGTATGCGTTTTATTCATTATGTTTGTTATGAAATTGACCTCACGTGCTGCAACATCCTTCAAGCCTGCTGCCTGAATGTTGGTCAGGGATACTGATGTACGCACACGCCCCATTATGTTTCTACTTCATCTATTCTCATCCCCTTCCTCTTGTCTCTCACAATATCAGACTTGATGTTTTGACATATAACACTAACCCAACTTCAGGTCCTTATTCAGATGTTCTAATCTCTTACTTGGCCCCGTTGAGGCAATCAATCACACCACAGTCCAATTACCTCCAGATCAATCCCTATCACTTGGTCGACTCCAACTACAACCACACCACCCGGCCCACGCCCCTTTATCGACGCTGTACGATATGGCCTCCTGGGAAGACGACGACTTCGTCCTAATCGAAGCAAAGGACATCGAAGACTTCAATAGCGCAGGCCTTCTACCACAACCATCAGAGGAGATCACTCGAATTCAGCAGTGGCTGCAGCCTACAGAGTACGCTTCAGAGTCCAGCGAGTACTCGAAGCATCTTGCATTTAATGCTCCTGGCACTGGGAAATGGATTCAAGATACCGACGAGTTTCGCCGTTGGTCAGATACTACAGAGTATGGAGCATTATGGATCAAAGCCATTCCAGGTGCGGGCAAATCGGTTCTGGCTGCGCATCTTGCAGCTCACCTCAGTGAGTTTAAGCAGGTTCCAGTCCTTCGATTCTTCTTCCGCCAAATTATCACCACGAACAAGACGCCTGAAGCCTTGGTCCGCGATTGGCTTTCTCGGGTTCTGATCTACAGCCCTCTATTGCAGTCCAAGCTGAAGGAGCTTCGCAAGAAGGATAGGGCCCTTAAGAGTTTTGCTTTTGATGATTTGTGGGATGCCCTTCTTACTGCCTTATCCGACTTACCCCGAGTTTATTGTGTTATAGATGCTCTCGACGAGATGGACATAGACAATGAACAATTTATCAGAAGGCTGGTCCGGCTCGGACAGTACAAGCCATCTTCCGTAAAGGTTTTCATGACAAGTCGTCTTCTTCCTCGAATTGAAAAGATCCTCAACGATAAGTCTGTCTTTTAAATCACTCTACGGCCTCAACTAGTTGATCCAGATATTGCCAAATACGTTGGCGGCCGATTAATGAATTCTGATTTGCCCCAAGAAACCAAAAATGACATCAAAAAGACCATTTGTAATAAGGCACAAGGGTTGTTTCTTTACGCTCGATTGATGATGGACAATATTTTGCTTCAAGGCAAGCATACTCCGGATGACATTCGAGATGCTGTCAAGAAATTACCAAACGGACTCGGAGATATGTATACAAGATTGCTCCGCGAGCAGTCAGCTCGATCTGGAGTCTCAGAACCTCTTCAGTTACTCATACTGCAGTGGGTAACACATTCATCCCGCCCTTTGCGACTACTCGAGATTGCAACCGTAGTCGACTTTGTCCGAAAAGCGACAAAGCCAGATCTTCTGGTTCTAGCTACAGGAGTTCCTCAGGATACGAAGTCAATTATTCGAGCCGCTTGTGGACCGCTCCTCGAGATTTTGGAAGATGAGACAGTTTCCATTATCCACCATTCTCTAACAGAATTTCTCATTGATTGTGAGCTAACCAATCCCTCCACAATGCCGGGCATTACTCCATTTCCTACGATAGTGTTTGCAGATGCACACAGGGAATTGAGTAAGATCTGTGTCAAATACTTACTCTCAGACTGGTCCGATGAGTGGATTCTACCACATGGTCGTCGAGACTACCACAATCCCATTGAGCCGGAGCTCAAATTCAGCCGAATGAAATACCCCTTCCTTGAATATGCTATAACCCACTGGGATTTCCACATTCGGAAGTATGATACAGCCGATGAGAGTATGTTTGAGCTACTGAACAGATTGATGGAACCATCGTCCAAAGTCTTCTTGTCGTGTCTGGATATGATGTCTCAAGACAGCTGTCCTGGGAAGATATCTCCTCTCTACTTATCGAGCTCAAAAGGCTTGCATCATTATGTAGAGCATCTTCTGCAAGAAAGCCAGGAAATTGACCGGCATGGGCCTGACTCCAGAACAGCTCTCCATCTAGCGGCCAAATCAGGCCACTCTAGGACAGTGGAAGTCCTTCTGGGAATGGGCGCATCATCGAATATGGACGATGACAACGGTCTAACCCCTTTGCATCTTGCCGCATCGCGAAATCATGCTGGAGTTGTCAAACTACTTCTGGAGGCAGGAGTGGATCCCCAAACACCAAAGACAAGAGATAATTTGGACCAATTCTGTGGGAATGCGCCGACAACAAGGGGCCAAAGCCCCCTTCAATACGCCTCCCAAGGCGGCCATACCGAAGCCGTGAAAGCTTTTATCCCTCACATTTGTCAGTTTACTTTGAGCAAGGCTCTTTGCTGGGCTGCGGGCTGCGGGCGTACTGAATCAGTTCTTGTCATTTTGGAGGACCGTCGTGTTGACGTCAACCGCCTTGTGAATGGACAAATAGCTCTTCATCTCGCTGCCAACTCGTATGATGTATTGTCCATTGCCAAGCTACTGGATTTGGGTTCTGATATCAATATTAAATGCAACGCTTTATTTGGCATCGAAAATGAAATGTATAGTATAGGTAGAGTTAATGATTTGTCGACAACTCCTCTAATCGCATTCGCTATGAGCCAACATAGAAATCTAAAGAAGCCTTCTTTGAAAGCACTTAAACTACTCCTAGATGCAGGATGAGAGTGACGATAAATGACCAACCAAGTCTCCCTATTATCACCTTTCTTTTATCTCATCAGCATTCATAAACTCAAAGGAAGAGTCAATAGTCATGGACGCTTCAGAGCCTGCTTAACATCCTTTTATAATCCCCCTTGCTAACTTAAAGATCCTTCAGAATACAGACAATCAAAAACTTGTTGAAGCTGGCGCTCGCCTTAATGACCGAGACTTCCAAGGCCAAACATGCCTACATCTACTATGCTACAACGAGCAATCCGCATTCGCTATACGGCAACTAATTGAACTTGGAGCAAATCCGTTTCGACGTGACTTCCTTGGAAACACACTCTTTCACAAAGTTGCAAGACAGGCTCCCGGCTATTCTCCTAAAGCACAACTCGCGCTCCTCAGCGGCCTTCTTGAACTTGGCATCTCTCCTTCCGAACGCAACCACGCAGGCCATACCCCCTTGCATATTGCCGCTAGCATACGGAGAGACGTATACAACTCGACATCACGGCCTACAGATCCATACAAGTTCTTGCTTGGCCCGGAATGTAATCTGGATGTAAATGTTGCGGATAACAAAGGTGTTCAACCAATTTATCTTGCTGCTAGTCTCGCCGACCATCAGGTACGGAGGCTTCTAGATGAAGGTGCAGATCCATGTGTATTCACCGTTGAAGGTCAATCTGTTTTGCATGTCGCTTGCCGCGGACGGCAAAGCAACATCGTGGGCTTTATGGTTGAACACTACATGGTGCTGGGACGCAGGGATATGGTGGACTACCTTGACAAATTGGGAAGAACAGCATTGCACTATGCCTCCGGATCCGGAAGACCTGAAACCGTTCAAATATTGCTTGAGGCTGGTGCTGACCCCAATATCAAGGACAAACAGCATTTCTCGCCGCTGGATATATGTGTCGAAAATAAAGCAGAAAATATGCTATGGGGTTCTAAGAATCCCGCTACTTCAACGCGACGCTCGTTTTCGGTGGATGTCTGTGCTGTTTTGCTCGCAGACTCCCGACGACCATTTGACTCCGACCGGGAAGTGTTTAGAGATCCCAACGGTAGAAATATCAAACATGATCAGGAGACGGTCAGTGTTCGACCGATTATAAGGTTGCTCGTTGCACATGGTGCTGATGTATCTTTCATGGATCCAGCAAAATCCCGCACTGACAGTAATAATCTTTGGAATGGCCATCTGAAAACAACCTTCGATCGTGCATTGTCTGCTGATTGCGAGATAGTTGTTGATGAACTTCTTTGTATCAAGAGGGACTTCGAAAACAATCAGGAAAACAAGCACGCAGCACTTGCTTGTGGCCCATGTAGCACCCCCGAGAAGGAAAAGTGGCTCACACAAAGACCGAACGATCTTTTAATCGAAAAACATGTCTCTATGAGGCTTGGGGCCGAGCCCTCTTCCTACACAGATTATTTAAAACCCCAGATGGCCCGGAACACTCTAAACACATTTTATAACTTTCTCCGCCTCGAGAACGAACGAGGGATCATGGATATCTTCCAAACCAATGCCGACCTTCTCAAACATACTTTACATAGCATAATATCGTTCCATGCACAGAAGGGCTATGCTTCCATCCTGCACAAAATCCATGAGGCCGTTAAGGAAAATGACCCTAGTTCTGTCCTATTTTATGCTTGTGAGAGAGTGCTTCCAAATCTTGAAGTGGTCAAGTTTCTCGTAGAAAAGGCCGTTGCCGATGTAAACTATAGGGGCAAGGAAGTGCAAAACCATAGCGGCATTCATGCTTATAAAACGGTGTTGCATATCCTTGCAGCAGGACAACACTGGTGGCAGTCCAAAGCGCTTGAATATATGATCCAGCACGGCGCAGATGTTAATGCTAGGGATCGGAATGGTACAACTCCTCTACATATTGCTGTGCAGAATAAGCGTGGAGTAGCATACGTGGAGCTCTTGCTTCGACACGGCGCTGACCCGAATATCCTTAATGAAGATGGTATGTCGTGTCTCAATACGACGCATATCGATTTTGAGAAAGTAAGACTTTTGATAAAATATGGGGTTGATCTCACGACGGAAAACATGCCTTTCATTTTTGATGCCATCAAGTCGATGGACATTGATATTATAAATCTTCTGGTCGACATGGGCGTTGACTGCAATGTACGACCTGTTATTGAAACCCAAGGTAAGTTGAATGACTAGCTTATCAAGTAACTCAGACAGAATATCTGACTTGGAACAGATGAAGATTCTGGCGATGATAAAAGGCTGCGGCGTAACAATCAGAGACCAATAGCTGAGGGTTTAGAGAGCACCTTTCCAATCCATTTTGCTTCTGTCCAGAAGTTCTCTGGCCCTGACGGATTGCCAAAGATGATTTCCATCATTCGCTCTCTGCTACGAGGCGGAGCAAACCCACTGCTGGAATGCAAGGCCGGCGAGCCAATTCTTCACGACGTCTGTGAATCCGGTGGAATTTTAGAGCCGTTTCTTGATCCTCAGGTGAGTCGCATAATCAGCTAGATCTCTCAGTTACTCACCGTTTTTCTAGTACTATCCGAATCTGGATACCGAGGCTCGTGATACAAAGAGAAGAACTCTTCTTCTTGCAGCATGTTCGAACAATCAATATGAATATGATCTGAATCTTGGCCCCACCGCACCGCCACCTGTGGAGTTACTTATTCGCAGAGGATCGAGTATTCAAGCTGTTGATAACAGAGGAAGAAACGCACTTCACTGTATTTTTCAACATGACCAACGATCGAAAAAGAAGAATTTTGATATCATTCTCTCATATCCCGAGGCCGTGAATCTGGTCAAGCAAAAAGACAATGCAGGATGTACTCCTCTTCACTATGCCTTGCAGAACAAAGGTTTCTGGGCCATTGACATACTTCTTGCGAAGGGGGCCGATGCTGTCGGTCCAGACTCAGATGGCAACACAGCACTACATCACCTTGCTCGAACTTGGAGCCCTGAGAATGAGCAACATTTCCGGCAGTTCCTCTCCCGTGGCGTTTCCATCGAGGCACGCAACGCACTCGGAGAAACAGCTATATTTCCATACATGGCTCACAACAACATTTATCTCAGCACCGAAAAGAACATCCGATACATCCCCATCTTCACAGCAGAAGGTGCCGATGTCACAGCCACAAACAACAGAGGCCGGAACCTCCTGCATGTCATCGCAGGTAAGAATAGTACTTTGAAGCTGGATATGCAGTGTATGCAGTGGTGGAGCAATGAAGACAAGAAGTTCGGTAATAGGGATGTAGAAATCTTCAAATTTCTGATGAATAAGGGCCTTGATCCCAGGGCAGAGTATTGTGAGCAGAGGACAGCATTGGATATAGCTGCTGCTAGTGAGAAGGTGGAGATTTTGGAGTTGTTCAAACGGAAGGTTTAGTTATAAGATTTCCCCTGTAGTTATCAATACAAGATAAAGAATAATGTGTGTAGTACGGTCTCGGTATTACTCTGTTGATGATTTTGGCTTCTTAGCCGAGTGGTAAGTCCACGATAAACCATCTATGTGAGTTAAGTCTGTAGCCAAATAGGCAGGACTAGATAATTACCATGGAGATGTTTAGATATCACTAGTTGCTAAACACCAGGGTGAAATTGCAATTCAGATTTCTCTTCTACAGGCTAGATATACCGTCACGCACTCCGAGCCTTTACTAAACGAGTACAGTACCATCTAGTAATTTAGGAACATCATAGGTCTGATGGGTGCTACTTGTGTTCTGCAATTCGTCTACACCTTCTCACAGATACTACTGCTCGGTTTCGATGTACCATACTAATCGTACAGAAGCATGATTTTACATCCAGATAAGCTGAAACATGGTCCTCTCGCCGCGGGTTTTGGCTGATGACCAAATACCGAACATTTTAGTAGACTGCAGTCTGCATCTACAACGTCATATTGTTTTCCATCAACCTCAATGGAGAATTTAATCAACCCGGATGCGGTATTCTCAAAATGCAGGTGATACCATAACTGAGAATACGCTTTGCCATCCGACTTACGTATCCTTTTGGTGAAGTGAGATGAAGGAACCTGGGATAAGTCTGTCTGTAATGTACAGTTGACCTTTATCGTAGCTGTAAACTCATGGCAGGAATGCTTTAAGTGATATCATGGATCTTCAACTGTGCACAAATGTGGCCGGGGAGTTTCACGACGCTCTCTTCCATCGTTCCTTCGTGCTCTTTGGTCCTGATGACGACAAAGAGACTCAGCAAAATGACTTCCGGAAAGTGGAACATGAACTAAAAAGAGCTCGCATGTCAGGCGTGCATCTCTTGTTGCGTTCAATCTTAAGCTAAGAAGCTAATGCACTATACAGTTAATGATTTTACCGAGTGGCGCATTCTTACCGTACAAGGGGCTATGAAAATCCCCGAGGAGCATCATGGCCCTTATGCCATGACACGAGCAAATTTTATCTGGGAACGTGAATTCAAACGATATAGCCCAAAGCTTGGGAAGAAAATGAAGGATCTATATCATAATCCATGTCCCAAAGCTTTCGTCGATCTCTGTGAGTCGGTCTATGGACTCGCTCTACTCTTTCGGTGCTCCAAGATTGAGTACCCATCACGTCACTTGTTTCAACCGACTGTAACATTCTTGGTACGTATGGTGTGCCACGTAAAGAACCTCATGAGGTAGCCGACATAGTCTTCGGGGGGGGGGGTTGTTAGAGGAATAAGAAGCACTGGAAAGTTAAGCGACGGAGCTAGTACGCTGCTGAAGCCGAATGTGATTACTGCCGAGCCGGACAAGCAGAGGACTTGAGAATCTGATTACAAGATACAAACTTAGATCTTTGTTATAATACGTTAAAGTAATAGTGTTACTGTGTAAGCTTAGAGAAGAAGAGATAGTAAATAAGATTTATAATCCTCGGAGTAGTAGGTAATGTCGTTATATAATAAGTAGAAGAGAACACTTGGAATAAGAGAAATTTTCAAAGGAGATAAGAGATAGAAAAGAAAGAATAGATCACTGCAAGAGGAACTTGAAGTTGAAGTAGCGTGTGAATGTAATAATAATATGTACGTGGGTATTTAGGATATCTATGATATCAACGTCTATGAACAAACATCGAAACTCTTATGCATCATATCTCATGCCACATCTCCGAGCATCCTTCCATCCATCCATTCATATACATCAACTCATCCCCCAATAATCCCAGCCCGCCTCCCAACCCATCAACATATCTACAATTCGGTCTTCTCATTACCCAAAACCCCCTCATCATGCGTCGCTGTCGCCCCACTATTATACATCCCACCGCCCGCACCGCCCTTCCCAAGTCCCCCCGTCTTACTATAAATCTCGGACTCCGCCACAGAAGAGAAGACCTTCTTCCATCTCAAGTGCACAAAATCATTAGCCGTGACGAGTGAACTCCTCAAATTCTCCCTCACCAACGCACTCGTAGGTTGCGAAAAGATGACATCGATTTCCTCGAGCGTCTTGTTCTTTGTTTCGGGCATGAATAAGATCTGGTAGAACCAGCCGAGGACGGCGATCCCGCCGTAGAAACCGAGGGTTAGTCCAATGCGAGACATGCCTTCTTGCATGGCGCTAAAGAAGTAAGTGACGAGGAAAGAGCAGAGGAACAGGGTTACGTCTGAGGTTTCCATGCCGTAGGAGCGAAGGTACGTGGGGTAGACTTCTGAAGGCAATACCCAGGTCAGACAGGCGTAGGATCCGAAGAAGCCTTCGTAGATGATAAGACCGGTTATGTAGAGGCCTTGCGAACCAGGGACGTTGGTGATGGGGATTAGGTATGAGATTCCGATCATGACGAGACCGATGAAGAAACCAGGTAACATGGCGATGGCCCAGAAACGGCGACCAAATCGTTCCATGTATAGGATTGCGGGGATGGTGCCGATGAGCAGGGCACCGCCTCCTACAAGGGACATGAATACGGCTTGTTTGTTGTCAAAGCCAACTTGGGTCATGAGGGTTGCCATGTAGTATTGGATGGCGTTGATACCGGTGAATTGACCGAGGAAGATCATGATGTTCGCGTAGATGAGAGCACGGCGGGCTCGGGGAACAGTGAAGAAGTCCATCCAGACAAAGCGGCCCTTGCCGCCCTTTCTCGAATCAAGAGCGCTAGATTCTTCTTCGACCGAGTGCTTCATGACGAAGAATTCCTTGCGTGCATCATCGTCGTTGCCTCGGATTCGCTTCCACACGCCCCAGGCTTCGGTGGTGTGCCCCTTGTGCATGAGGAAACGCGGTGATTCGGGCATGAAGATGATGCCGATCAACATGATGGTTGAAAACACCAGCGAAGATCCGAGCATGTATCTCCAGGAGCCGGACTTGACGTTGACAAAGATGGCGGCTATCACGTATCCCAGCACTTCTCCCAGCGCAATCATGAATTGGTATAGGGATACGAGGTTTCCACGGTACTTCGGCGCTACGGATTCGGCGACGTAGACTGGTACGGTTCCTCCTTCGAGGCCGAGTCCTAGACCAAGGATGACTCGCGCTGCGACCATCATGCCATAGTTCACGGCGCCGGCTTCGAGCGCTCCGCCTACAGTATAGAGGATGCAGGAGATGATGATTGCTTGTCTACGGCCAACGGCTTCGTTGACGGGACCGAGGAGAAGGGCACCGCCGCTGTGGAGTGTTAGTAATTGATGCTTGTGGGGCAGTATTTCTTCTTTTTTTGGCTTGACTTACACAGCGCCCAAGGGCACACCAGAGCTGACCATCGAAGTCATCTTGGTATCAAGGTGGAGGGATGAGGGCATGGCCAAGTTGGCACCAGAGATCAGAGATTGATCGACACCGGAAAGAAGACCACCCATTGATGCGAAGAAGACGAGAAGCCATCTAGGATTCAAGCGTCAGCCAATCGATACTTGTGGTGCTCTGAGCCAGAGGGTGCCGCCAATGAATACATACGTGAAATGCCTTGGGTCCTTGAAGTGAAGCTCGTAGTTGTACCATTTCTTGCTGCGCGGTGTGTTTCCCAAATCCACATCCAACTCATCAATCTCGGCGTTGATGGTCTGCAAATCGCCCGCGGCTGCAATCTGGATAGCTTCCCATTCAGTCATCTTGCGACCACTGTTGCTGTAGACGGACTTTGAGCGCTTGGGATGGCCCTCCTCCTCGTCTCTCGATTCGGATTCGGGCGAATGAGAGGGCGACTCATGCTCGACGTGCTGCGAAGGGAGTTCTCCCTTTCCTGCGGCGATGTTTGAGGGGGGAGAAGACGTGATCACGTCCTTCTCGTTGCTGATGTCTGCCATCTTTGTGCGAGTAGACGATTATGACAGGCGAGGGGTCGACGACGAACAAAAGAACAAGAGCGCAAGAGAGGAACAGGAGGGCCCTTGACAGGACTTATAATGACGGCGCGCCGTCAATGTTGCGATCTGCGCGTGGAATCCCAGATACGGTGCGAAGAGCCTGCCACAGAGGCCAACATCCTATCAAAAGTGTCGTGTCACGGGCATGTGTGGGTAAGCGCAGGAGTTCTGTTCCCCAAGAACGACGACGGGTCTCTGGAGATGTTCGGTCGTCCCCTCGTCTCCTCGCCTCCTCGCCATGGATGCCGGCCCATGGTGCCTCCAGAAGGAGACTCCGACTCTCCAGGACCTGTGTCTCCTCACCCCGAAATCTCCAGAGCAACGCACCACTTGTACCACCTGTACCACTTCTCCTCTCACACACCCAGCGATCCCTGGCCCGCCCCCCCCAGCAGATTCCAGACTCGTGGATCCGGCCCTGCACGAGCTGCTGCCCATGGCCATGCCCATGATCCATCGCCATGCAGACGACTCACTGTACGGTACTACGAAAGGCCTCCTTGTCGGCTGATGGCGGGCTGATGTATGGACGTACTCCGGCCACACTGGCACGTTGGAGACCCAGAGTTGATGGAGTGGGTTGTCGTCGGTGGGCGCCCTCGGTGTCTGTCGGGGAACCGTCTGGCCTGTGCGACATTTGCTGCTGCGCGGCAGTTGGACGACATGTCGTCGCTCATTGGGTGTGCGCCTGTGTGACCGTGTGCCGGGTGGCACTCAGACCATTAATCAACGGGTCGCTCTTTTTCTCGTCGATACATCCCGGGCGTTTGTATAAAGAGGCTCAATCAAGGGCCTCCGTTTGACAGAGGGAATCCATAAAGACACCGAAGCCATCGAAAACCACCTTTTTTCGTCATGGGGAGTTGACATTATTGGGGCAACAGTCGGATGTTTGAGGGCGAATCTGCGCCTTTTCAACGGATGTGGGAATGGGAGCCTGGTCAAGTGATCTCAAATTGGGTTCCGTCTTGCTGTTTCTATGGCTATTACTGTTGCTCTTGTTGTTGTTGTTGTTGAAGAGAGGTCAAGAGCAATAAGTCTCGTCGTTGTTTCCATTGCCCAGAGATTCAAGCACTGGACAACCTGTCAAGACTTGGTCAAGCTTCCCATCAAGCGATTCAAGCCCTCCGTCCCGCAAAGAAGCCTTCTCTTAGTGCCGAGTCATGAAGTAGCAGTGTTACGGGCTCAAGGCCAAGAAGGAAGCAGGGTCAAGGGGCCACCACGACCGCATCCGTGACCCCTTGGGTTTTCCCCGACGGACGGATCATGTCCTGATCTTGGCTCTTGGGTGCATTGGGTGCCTTGGTCGTGATCGTGGTCCAGCAGTCACTGGCACGACCACGACTAATCGTGTGGGCGTTGCGTACGATTCGTGCCTGTCGTACAGCACCAAGAATCTGCCCCCGCCGTCAAGATGAAGTTGAGCGTTTTTCCCCTTCCAGAACTATACCAGAAGAAGGTTATTCTTGAGAGAACTACTCCGTACCGGACCTTATAACACCCTTCATTATGATTCAACCAGCAGCGAGCGGAAGAAACCCGCCCCCCCTTCACAAGTATAACGGACCTGACATATCAATACAACAGGAAATATCCCTCTACTTAGCAACTCAGTAGACACCAAAATTATGGTAATATACCCGACAACCAGTTTTCGCACAATACGAACCCGAGAGTAAGTAGCGCAGACCTCGCGCCCAAATTGTCCCATTCATCCCGATCATAAATTCATATCAGAATTCTGATATCAAAACAACTCAACCAACCGATAAAAATCTATTGTGTTGAACCCCTCGCGACTCAAGCTGAATTGAATTTGCGTCGAGGCTCTTCGAGATTACTACTTTACATTTACCCGACGACCGGCCGTCCACAGACTTTCTCATCTCACCTCATCTCGTCGCCTTGAACAGAGTTTGATCAGCACTCTCCCACTCGACGTCAGTGTTTTCCTCCTGGCCCAAGGACACACACAGCACAGTCCTTCGTATCAGCCAGCGAGCTCAGGTAAGTTTGCGAGCTTGTGAGTTTGCCGCCTCGACGAGGCTCAAGTCCGCTCGTCCATATATTATTGTGTATATCACTCTGCTACCCTTTTTATTCATTTCTGACTTTTGCTTTTGTTGCACACCGGCAGTTATAAGAGCCTCCTTATTAAGACCCAGTGCGTCGAGGAATTGAGATTAATTGGTTTTATAAGGTGAACGGAGGTGGATAAGGCACAGTTCTTCCAAGTACTGTACGGCAAACAATACATAGAAAGACCCCGGTCCCCAAGTTGGCGCCGAGGGTCTAGACAAGATTCGAAGCTTCGACTACTGTAGAAGAGAGGGAGATCTTGTCAGATGCGCAAGATGCGCAAGATGCGGTAGGTAGGTATGAGCTTGCGATTGCGATTCTCGCCATGGCGATATCCTTTGTGCTTTTGTTGCACGACGCCATGTATAAAGTCGTTCTTAAGATCGGCTTCAGACCTCGTCCTTTTGGATCACCTCAATCTCGTCTCGAGTAATAAACCCAATTAAAATAAGACGCTGGAACTTGGAAGGAAGGAAGCGAAGCACCAAGCGATGGGGGGTTGAACCGACGGTGGATTTGTTGCACGACGACACATGTATAACTCTAGTTCTTAAGATCTTCTTTCCAGCTAGTCTTGCGATTTCATTCTCATTCTTATCTTTATTGACCAAGCAAGGGCCGAAGGAAGGGCTTAACTTAAACTTACTACTGTACGTAGGTACCTATTGAGCTGAGATACCCGTGCCGAGGTCGGTCATTTCTCCGGAGCTTGGAGCTTAGATGCGGAACTATTACACAACGCCATGTACAATAACATAATTCTTAAGATCAATCTTCTTTTAATCTACGGCGGCGTTGTAAACCTACTGTGAGAATCCATTACACGTCACAGCTACCTTAAGAGAAATAATAATTTATAGTAAGAATAGTTAATAAGTTAATTCTATACTTATTATAATTATTTCTTGTCTTTTATTGTACAATTATATAGTACTTATAAGTTACTTTCTTAAGATTATTATTATCTAGTTGAGTAGTAGTATAGATAACCTTTTTACTAAGAAACTCTAAGTGTCGGTTAATATTATCAAGTTATTGACGGGCAGACTAGTGATCTTACTTAGTTGCCAAGGTCCTTAAGCTAACAAGTGAATAATCACATGCCTAATCATGTGACATATATTCCAACACTAGGGTAACTTTAGAAGGTTGGCCAAACAGCTAGTGTGGGTTGTAAGCTCTAAATAGCCTCTGATTTCGTCCATTTTCCTTCTCATTTCTCCTATGTATAGCCTGTGCCTTTCCTCCCTTCCTACGGCCTGCCCTTCTCCTCTGTATAGTTAAATAGTATTAGCTTCATAGTAGGCTTACTATCTAAGAAGATAATAAAGAAGATACTTAGTTAAAGTAATTACAAAGTGTAAGCATAAAGGCTAAAAGGTTAATAAGTTTACAAGGGTTATAAATAACCAACGATATGTGATTGTACAGAAGACCTTCTAAATCCTGTACCTAGAACAGACTACGTAAAGCCTAAGAAATAAGAACATGATACCTCCACGCTTTTATAAGCTACTTACGTTAAACCTGCGACATATTGGTTTGTTCCGCAGATAAATAGTTGAGCTACGAGTACCTCCTCGGTTCCCCGCACTAAGTGGTTTTCCGACTCTTCCACCACTCACTACTCCCCTCCCCACACCACAAAAGTAGGTGGTATCGCTCGCAGTCAATCCTCAACATGATACTTTATAAGATGGAACTCAGAAGACAGTACCTAGTCTCTGTTTCATCGTTCAGAACTTACCACCTTCATATAATCCGAGACTCCGTATCGAAAATACCATCCATGTCAAAAAGTCGGCCTCGGAGGAATAGAACAGGTGGATTAGTAAAATCAAGAACGATACCCCGCCATACACGGGTTTCGGCTTGATTCAGCGAACCCGATGTATCATTTGGCATCTAACATCTTCATATGGCATTTTATAAGTAGTACTCCAAGGGCAAGATCTAGTCTTCTCAGCACGTCTCTCAACTCGACTGCTTCCAACCTCCAATAGCAGAAAAGAAAATGTCGACCACCAAACAAAAAGTCCTGATAACCGGCTGCTCAGATGGTGGTCTGGGCGCCGCCCTTGCAATCGCCTTCCACGAAGCCGGCCTACACGTTTACGCCACAGCTCGGAACCCGTCTAAGATGAAGCAGATGACTGCTCTCGGCATCGAAACGCTGACCTTGGACGTGCTATCGGACTCCTCGATCGCGGACTGTCTTAGTAAAGTGTCGGACCTTGACATATTGGTCAACAATGCCGGTGCTGGGTACAGCAGACCCTTTTCCGATCTCTCGATCCCCGAGGCCAAGAAGTTGTTCGATCTCAATGTATGGTCTTACCTTGCCGTGACGCAGGCCTTCTTACCGTTACTGCTCAAGTCCAAGGGAATTATTGTCAACCAAACGTCTAGTGCAGCTGCCGTTGCATTACCATTTCAATCCGCTTACAACGCCTCGAAAGCTGCCATTTCAATGTTTTCTGATTCGCAACGGCTAGAGCTGGCACCCTTTGGCGTCACAGTCGTCAATCTGAAGACCGGAGTCGTAGCATCCAACATCGCGAAGAATGCTGAAGTGGGGACGCATGCTACTTTGCCAAAGGGCTCGATTTATGAACCAGCGAAAGAAAGGGTAGAGAAGGCGATGCATGGTGGTGAATTCATGGACCAGGCTATGCCGGCGCCGAAGTGGGCGAAAGCCGTTGTGCAGGATGTGCTGAGGAAGACACCGCCGCCGAATATATGGAGGGGCACTCAGGCGTGGTTGGTACGGCTTTCGTCGGTTATGCCGTTTGGAATGTTTGATGGAATGATTAAGAAGATGGCTGGGATTGACGTTGTTGAAAAGATGGTGCAGAAATGAGAATATCATGTTGGCCGCGCTTAGATTTTGTGAGAAGCCTTAAGCTAGAGCGAGAAGGTAACATACATATGTATTAGGCTCTTCTGTAAATAATACATGCTAAGGAATTTCTAGTAGTGATAGATAGCAACATTAAGACAAGAGTACTTAATAGAAGCTTTCTTATTCTAGTAAAGAATCTAATGACGTTAAACCAAAAAAGAGAAACCCCTAGCGACCCTAGACGACAATGAAAAAAGTATATATGGTGGGAAAGATCCAAGGACGAGCTTTTTCTGTTGCACAACAGCCACTATAAGATACCCGCCTAAGATCTTCATTGCCGTGTGCTAGCCTTTAATCGAATTGAAGTCAAATGAAGTGAAATGAAGAACAGGGGGCTTTAAAATTTTCGTTGCACAACGGAATGCATAAATTTCTTGTTATGATCGCCCACGTAGTATAGATGAGGAGAGTTATAGAAGATAAGAAAGAGAGAGGTTGGGATAAGCGAGGGTTAGATGCGGTACCAAGAAGCCAAGAAGGAATATTTGTTTTCCCGCCGACTTGGTGAGTCGTCCTCAAAGGTATAATTGAAATAAAAGGATAATTAGAAAACTTTAAGAGAAAAGACGAGAAATACTGAACCCTAAGAGTGCTAACGAGTAACTTGACTTGCTTTGAATCTCCATTCCATTACCACCACTAAAGCTAACCCAGCTAGCTCCGACACTTTATGGCCACAAACACTTACTCGAATCCACATATCCTTCCAGTACTCCATGTAAAGTACTCAACTTATCACTCCAAGTCTTCCACTTCTGGTTCCCCTGCAACACGCTCTTCTCCTCCGTCGCTTCATGTCTTTTCAACGCCACATTCCAGCTAAAACTCGAATGACCCACACCCGCAAACTCTTGCGCCTTGGTCAAAACCAAATAATCAATCAGCGCTCTCTGATCCCACTTCAAAGCATCCATATCATCATGGTCTCTGCCTTTGAGTAGATCGTGTTTTGATGTTACGTCGATCTTGTATTCTGCGGCCTCGGTGGCAAGACGGTCTATTTCGGACAAGTTGCCGGATGCTACATACATGATCTTTGTGGAGGACGCTGCAGCAGCTTCGATGTAGGCTCGGGACTGGCCTTCGAAATGGCTATATACTTCTTCAGTGACATGTCGCCGCTCAACGCCGTGGTCATCTGATTCGGTTCGGAGGTGTGCGCCGAAGAAAGAGGGGATTATAATGGGGGCCGACATGTCGAGGTCTAAGTCGTACCACTGACCTAGTTTGAGAAGAGTTCTTGTTGCTAGGGCACGAACGTCAGAGCGGAATTTGAGGATGTTGCCGAAGCTGTGTGCAACTTCGTGACCGTCAGCATGAGTTGGATATTGTAAGAATGATTGCTCCAGGTCGATGACTATTGGCTCCGTCTCAAGACCCGGACTGATATTTTTTGTGATCCATGTCTGTAGCTTTTGCGGAAATTCCTCAGGATGTTCAATGCCTGTAGTCGGATGGTTGTCGAAGAGACTTTCCGGGAGAAGTCCTCGTCGACGGTCACTGCTAGTTTGGTCCATGTGGTCAATGAGCTTCAATCCTGGACATGAAGTCTTCAGCGAGTCCTTAAAATGCTGTTTATCGAACATATAATCCATTCCCTTTCTGCCTGGCCCGTGGCGTCGATCGAGATGTAGCCCTTCATGTACATCGTGGTCGTCTTCTATGCCTTCACCATGTATCTCCCGAAGAGCGATATTTGGCAGGACCATGCTTGCACCAGCAGAAATCGAATACCGCACACAGTTCAAGATTGAATTACGGACATGGCCCACCCCACCGTGGTTGTTATCGCAGGTGAATATTAAGCTTGGGTCCCATTCTGTCATCGAACACATATCTCGAATGGCTTGGGAATCGACAGGAGCGAAATCAAACGCGTCTTTTCTGGGATCGGATTGTGGTCTGTTCGAGTATGGATTCCATGATACATTTGTTGGAAACGTGTATGGACGATCGAAAGCTACCCAGAGCCACAAGGTGAAGAGAAGGATGACTGCCAGTGTGGCATGCCGGCGGTTGAAGCCTGACGGAAGAGAGGGCATCTTGGTTGTGCAACAAAGTCAATCAAAGCAGGTGAAGCTTCGCGTGAGAAGAAAGACATCTTCGGTGTTGTTTTGTCCTCTTCGGACGCCTTTATGGTGCTGTTGTGCATGACTGTGCGTAAGGTAGGTGGTAGTGGTGTCGGACGAGTCTGAGGTTGGGGAAGTTTCAAGTTGTTTGGTGGCTAATGATGCTGGGGGTCTGAAAACATAACACCACGGCCGGTTCGTCGTCCATGCTCACTTCACTCCCATACCTGCTGCTCATGAACTGCGCCGTCCATTGAGGGATGTGTATGTTTGCGCAACTCGACCAGGCACTGGAATAAAGATGTAGGCCAGAAAAGTCGACATGTTCATGGTGACCAGCAGCTGATGTACAAAAGTACAAAAGTACGGTAGGTTGTCGGCCGCCAAGTTAATCCGTTCCGGAGCCTCGCCCACGTAGTTAAGACCTTAGTACATACAGGTATTTAAATTCAAGAATAGAGGAAGGAAACACTAGAGAATGAATGTAGGCGTCGTCTTGATAATAGCTACTACTACATATGAGTAGTAATACGAGTTGTAATATACATAGTAAAGGCAGTGGAGTAGAACTCGATGTCACCGGTATCTCCTATGATTGTCCTCTGAGCTCTGCTGTGTGTGTGTTAGTCGATATTATCGAGAACGTTTCTGTAAGAGAAATGTCGCAGGAAGGTTAAGAGAGCTATAGAAGCGGGAAAGACTATTTAGAAAGTAATTTCTAAACAGTAATTAGAGCGTTGCAGAACTAATACCCCTGGGGTTGGAGCTAGTCATAAGGAAGAAATCGATTTAGGAATCCTTAACAAGTATTACAGGCTAATCCAATCCCCCACCCTCGGGTTATAAATATACGTTAAACAACTTAACTCACGCCAACTAACTAAACGTAGTCTAAATAATCACATCTACTACGCTCTCCCGCTCTCCAGCGTATCCGCCCCGGCTATAATCTTATCGCCTGAGCGCTATGGACTTGTGCATGGAAAAAAAGTTGTCAAGGTTTGCTTAGTGATCTAGGTTTGAATGCCTTCATCCGAACGTTCTAGAGGTCATAGTTCTGTAATCTATGACTACTGAATATACAATCAACGACTGGACTACATCATTAAATACTTCAATTTTACCTTCTGCTGTGTTCTAATCTTGACGGAACTGGAACCCAGAATATTTACTCCTACAAACTGTAAAAGACTAGATTCGGCAGCTCCTTGGTCAATGGTGATAACCAGACTTTCACATAGCTTTACTAATACATCAGAAGACTGAAAGTATATTAGTAGTGCGTCATAGCCTTACGCTGTATAGCATTGTTAGCTCTACTGCTGAAAACAGCGAGTGAAACACTGAACGAGAACATTAAGAGTGCTTTTATAATACCCAAGCCTGCTTAAATAACAATATAGACCTTCGATGTGAAGCTAAACTTGTCGCTAGTTTAATATAAGCGTCAGAGACTCTTGGTAATATTCGCTCCTTGCGTAAGAATATTCAGTGAGGATTGTGCCTAAGAGTCGAATGTAGAAGATGTAAAAGCTTCATGGTATGCTTTTTTCGGCACGTTCCTCTTCTTGTATAAGCTGATCGATGCTCTCCTCCACTGGCTTCCTGACATTGCTATCTTCTATGACATCCTGCTCCCCAGTTTCTAATTTCTTGCTTCTATCGGACGTAGCGTCTTTTGCTTGCGTGTTTTCCTGTAGCCTTATACCGGCAAATGCCTCGTCTGTCGACATTAGATTCGGGAACGTGTTATCGGCCACGATTCAACCTTTGTCCATTTAGATAATTCTGTCACATCGCTATAGGACGTGAAGCTTCTAACGTGTGTACCAACTACATTAAGCGGATTATCTATAAGAATTACATCTGTATCAAAGTAGATTGCGCGAGCTATTTTCAGTCTCTACATTTATCCACTAGACAATGTGATTCCTCTCTCTCCTATCTCAGTAACATCGCCGTTTAGGAGGATCTCAAGATCGGACCTTAGAACACAAGCGTTAAAACTTTCTGGTACCACTCTAGGTTTCATCTAGACATTCTTGGAGTCAGTCCTGCAAGTTTCTGTCTTTCTAACAAGTTTAGGAGAGTCTGACATGATCCATGAGCTTAAAAACAGGTTTTAAGAGCTCTACTTGCAGCCTGTAGAATTGCCCTGAAAAGGAACCTTCGGTTCGGAGGATATACTCACTCTTTTCCAAAAAGAATGTTTTGCTTCACTGAAGTGCTTTGAACTCAGGCATACTGTGGACAGAAAGCCCTCGAAGCCCCTAAAACTACCTCTCCAGCTGTCCTTCGCTTGTTGCCCGCAAGAGCTGCCAGCAGAGAACTCTTATCATTCCTTGGAAATCGGAGGTTTTACACGATGTTTTATTGGAAGCATTCTCTTATACTCGGGCATTCTCTCTATATTTGTCTCGCTAGTTGCCTCGGCCTCTGCTGGTCGTTCTTGGTACTTAGTTCGTTATTGTCAAACAGTATTGCGGATATGCATGTCAACAGTGTGGCTTGTCCTTGGCCTTTGAAGACTGCTAAGATGCATTTACGATCTTCTCCCTTACTCAGAGTAGTGCACCAGGTGTACAGTCTGTGATAAAGCATGCATATATATATTATATACATATTTACATATATGTAGATATGTATAACGCTTAGATGCTACATACAGAGATCACTAGACAGCACGTCTCGTAAGTAACGAAAGTAATACATACAACACCCTCGCTTAATAGACGAAAGAAAGAAAAACACCACAGCATAAGTCAAAACTGGCACAGGGGACCAGAATCACATGAGACGGTTCGTGACAGAGAGTGTTACTAGATCCACTCATATTTCTAACATTTCTTCCAAACGTCATATCACCAAACCGCCTTCCCAGACCACCACGCTATACTATGCGCGACCGCTCACCCTCTATCCCATCACCCAAGCCCAAGATCCTCTTCCTTCATGGCGACGGCACATCGGTGAGAGTCTTTCATGCGCAAACACTAAGCATTTCGATCAGCACTGCAGTCACACTTCACATTCGTCTTCTCCAATGCGTTCTTTCCCTCCGATCGAGAGCGAGGTGTCTTGGATTACTTCGCTGACTCGGGACCCTATTACCGGCGGGGTTCCGACACGTTGGCTCATCAGAAGACCACTCGGGGATATAGGGTTGGGAATCAGATGGAACTAAATCCCGAGGTCCTGTGTAAAGTCGCCGCGATAAATGAGTCCCTCAACGTGTCTCTTGTCAAGCAGGGGATCAGACCAGAGCAGAAAGCAAGCGTAGCCGGCTTTTCGCAAGGGAAAATTGTAGCACCGTTACTGCTTTTGAATACTCGGAGTGGGATGTATAATGAAGTGGGCTGAACTTTTGGCATCCCGCTGTGCGGTGCTTGCTCGGGATTTGTGTCGTCGATCAGTGAGAAGTTGGATATGTCTTCGATGCAAGTTCATGGATTAAGTGACTCGTGCTTAGAGAGCAGTAGGATGTTGACTGAGCTATACAACTAGGACGCTACTGTTATCAAGGAATTGGAAGGTTGCCTTCATATTCCTGTGGAGAAGAAAGATATCGAACAGCTTGCAAGTGTAGTGATTGATATAAGTAGGAAAGACCCATAGCGATATTAGGAAAGAAGTTTTGTGAAAGTTTAATGGAATGATATTTTACTACAATTCATCAATTTCTCCAGCAAAGAAAAAAATGAGATATTTGCTGTCGAAGAAGCAACACACGCTCTATAGCACCTCCATTTCCCAAGCTGTAACACTTGGCTCAGCTGACGCAAGCTTGGAGACCACTCAAGCTTGTCAAGCGAATGAGTTTGCGTGCGATGCAGCTAGTTCCTCTTCCGAAGGTCGATCAACAACTATCAAGTAGAGAATGTTCTGGATTAGAAAATCGGCAAGTGTTTTTGGCGATAGGGAAGCCCAGTCAAACTTATCATATGGTTCATTTTGTCTAGGAAGGTGTCGGCTCTGTGATATGTGAGCACAATAATTAATAGCTTGAGAGAAGATAAGCTCACCTAGACCGCAGTTGAAGCTCCATTGCAAGTATTAACGGAGGCAGACGACGACTTGCGTGCTCCTGTACCTTTCCAGTGCAAAAATTAGAGTATATTATTAAGTGAAACTTAAAGCGCCTAGTTAAGGCGGCCACACAACATACAACTTCTATGTTACTTAGGGACTTAGGGTAGGTTAGGGTTAGAGGTTACCTAGGTAGGGTCAGTCTGGATTAGTTAGGATTAGGGTTAGTTTAGGGTGTGAGGTATATTTCTCTTAGGATTTTATTACCTCGCGCTCCGAGAGTTGAACGATGCAGTCTATAGACCGCATATTTTACTATGTTAAGACCTCCCGTCTAAATCTAACAAAAATAACTACAATATACCTATTTATACATACCTTACTTATAACCTGTATCTTTCTATATTTCAAAACTTTCTAAAAGATAAACTCTGATATAGATATAGTTATAGGTAGGTATAGAATCTACTGTTACCTACCTACCTGTAGAGTAAGTGGCCGATCTGAGGCACGTGCACGTACACCAGAATAACTGTATAAATTTATAATACTAATACTTTGCCATTTAGCCTCTAGCTCTCTTACAATACTGAGACTGCTTTGTGTACTTATGGCACATATACTGAACTTTCCATTCTCCCAAGCTAAAGGCCAAATGACCAAGTATTAGTAGTATATAGTCGTTCCAGTGTTGGCCCACGTGACTGCAGCATATCGGCCACTTATTTCTCACCCGAAGAGCCCATCCAACCACTTTCACCAGTTTGTACTTCGTAGTGCGCCAACGAGGTGGAGCTGCGCCGCAATGCCTTCGTACTTCGTCTTTTCGAGCCGGGGCACCTCTGTGAACATACAATCTACCATCTACCAACAGACGCCTTGTGCAACTCTCGAACCACGGCTACGGCTACGTGCAGACCTACGCATTTCTCCCGCCTGCTTGGGACGCCCCGAAGAAAAGAGCTCTTCGGCCTCGTGCGTACGTAGCACAGCCTCGACCTCGAACCTGAATTGATGGTACACGATACGCGGTGGGCTGAAAGGCTGGCGCGTCTTTAGGCAACAACTGGAATTCTTGGTCTGTTGGCAGAGCCAGCTCCGTATGTACTTGGAGCTGTGAGCTGTGAGCTGTGCCCTGTATACAAATACATTGTCTTGATGGGAGGGTGATTTATCAGAAAAGAGGACTTTCGATACATAAAATGGTGTATTGTGGGGCGCCATCGAAGGGATGCGAGAGGTGTCGCAAAAGGAAAATCAGGGTGAGCATATTGTCGCTTTCTGTTGTTATTGTGTTCTATGCAACTTGCATAGAGCTACTGAAGACTGGACTGGACTGGATCAAATTGACGAGTCAATAGTGCTCCCAACAGCTTGATGGCTGCTCACAATGTGCCAGGGCTAATGAAACATGCCCTGGATATAGAGCCCAGATCGATGTCATATTTCGCGAAGAGACTGACAAGGTGGGAAGAAAGGCAAAGGCGCGAGCAGAAAGGGATAGGCAAGCAAAATCGCGAGTCGAAGGGAACAAGCAAGCAAGGTCGAAGCCCCCCACACCGGTTGAGGAAGCAAAAGAGTCACTTGAGATCGTTCGACAAAAACCTCTCACCATTTCACTTGGCTACAACATGGTGCCAGCACTGGAAGACATCGCTATTGGATTCTTCATACAAAATTATTCCATTGGCTTTGAGGCAAATGGTCCGACAAGGGGACATATGGACTACCTGCTGGACCTAAAAGCATCAGAAGTGGACGAAAGTTTACTTGCTAGTATGCGAGCTGTGGGCATGGCAGGCTTCTCGCATGCTACAGGTGCTCAATCACTCATGGTTGATGCACGTGCTCAATATCTCAAAGCCATTCGATTGACAAATGCCGCAATTCAATGCCCCAAAGCCGCCAAGAAAGACAGTACCATTATGGGCATATTGATCTTGGGTATCTTCGAGACCGTTACAGGCTACAATGCCAAGTCTGTTGAAGCTTGGGCTCAGCATATCAATGGGGCTGCCGCACTGCTCCAGTTACGTGGCTACGAGCAACTGCTCACCACAGGTGGTCGGAGAGTGTTCGTTCAAGTTACATCAAACCTCCTAACCTGTTGCATTCAACGGAAGTTGCCACTTCCTGCCCATTTGGTTGACATGATCCAGGAACTAGACAGGCTCATACCATTTAGTTCTTCGGACGACACTGCTTGGCTCTTTCTTCAGACTACTATTCAATTCGCCCAATTTCGTTCAGACATAGAGACCGGGGCAATTACTGATGACATGGAAATTCTGATGAGAGCGCTCGAAATCGACGGCATTTGCCAAAAGATCTTCTCCGATCCTCCAAAGGGCTGGGAATACCAAACCATTTTTACAGAAAGGGATCCAGATATCGTATGGCATGGCCAATACCATGTTTATTACGATTACTGGGTTGCAAATGTCTGGAACTCGTGTCGCTCAATTCGAATCCTTCTCAATATGAAGATTCGCTCTATCCTCCTTAGTGGCTTTGGTGCACCACAACCACGCTTCAATAGTATTGAATACACAGTCCAGTTTCAAATCTCTACCAACACAATCTACAAGCTCCAAGCCGACATGCTTCGTAGTGTTCCACAACATATTGGTTACGTTAATTCCGAGTTCGGACACCAAGCTGCCTTTGATCCAACAAGAGCGTTTAACCCGCCAAGCTGCGAACAAGTCTTGTCACGACTAAACCTGCCGTGTTCCAACTCTACCGGGGAGCGAGCCGGTACGGGTACCCGCATGCCGTCCATTCGCGCTGTTAGCGGCTATTTCTTACTGTGGCATCTCTGCTTTGCCGGTGTAATGGAGTTTGCAACTGATGAGATTCGAGTTTTTGTTATCAGGAACTTGGACTTGCTAGCTGATAAGATGGGGATTTTGCAGGCGAGGGTTATGGCAAACTCTGTCAGAGGTAAGCTGGATATCTTTGGTCAGTTGAGCCTGCCATCTCGACGTATAGTAGAAACATCAAGCACGCCCCCAACATCTCCAAACCCCGATTGAGGCCGCGTTGGGTATGTCGGGGTCTACAACTGCGACTTCTCCTCAATTACTATCTGAACAGTACCTTTGCGGTGCCGGTGACAGAAACTTTTGGCGAGCTTGCTGAAATCTGTTCTCAAGGCACAACCCAAACATTCTCATTTATGGAGCTAAGCCGTTGGTCACTGTCGGTTTCTTCGCTTACATCAAACAACAAATCCCATCGAATACTTCTCAATTAAGAAATCCCAGATAAGCCACGCGCAACGGAATGGCGTAGTAAAGAAGTACTTATTTTCGGAATAGTACGAAGGCCTGTTATAAGATATCCGACTGTATTCTCACCGGTCACGAGTCAACGACCAAGTACCTATCTCGCATGGATCCCAGATGAAACATCTTCGACTTTTCTCGACATTGATAGGTATTTAGGATTCGGGGTTATGAATCTCAAGGCCAGTGGTACGCCGCCTGGGAGGCAGATGTGGGAGGGAGGTGTTCATGCCTTGGGCAATTTATTGGAGAATGTAGTCAGTGGTACGTAGGATGCATCTTTCAATATCAAGTGTATTGGAAAGAAATAGTGGTAGAGAAATAGTAGCAGAGATGAAGACGAATAAACGATTTTGGACCCTAGAGCCCCTCCCCGTAATAAAAGTACAAGACTCCACTGCTGAACCGTGACAGGCGCAATCACCTAAGCCTTAGCACACCACACCAGTCCCTGCCTCAACTGTGGTGTAATATAAGGTAACTATAGTATCTTGCACGAATAGGTGATCTCTTTAAACCTGATTCATCTCCAGGTGTTATCCGTGGTATTCAACATCCCAAAACCAAGACCGAGTTACTCCGTAGGTAGATATAGCAGTCATATAGTAATCCCAAAAATCGATCGGTTCTTCCCTCCCTCTTATAACACAAACCTAGCCCAGGCAGTAATCAGTCTTACAAGTCACAAATCCCCCCCTCACCTGTCCACTGCGCCCCTAGCAATTACTCCACACCAGCTACATCTATCTCACCATCCTCATCCACATCCACCACACGACGCATCCACTCGAACTCAACACAAACAAATCCACACCCACGCCCAGAACCAAACCCCTCACCATCTTCCAACCTCAAAGCAAAAGCAACGCGATCCGAAGTCCCCGCTAAGCAATCTACACGTACCTCCTCGGCCGTCGGAATATCCTCAATTTTGAAACCCACATCCACAAAGCCAGGAGGATAACAGCTTGAATTCGCAGCAGCTTCTGCGTTCTCTGCTTCTACTAGCTTTATTGAGAGATGGCCTGATTGAATGTGGAGGAAATCTAGCGTCAGTGATAACTTGGCTAGTTGTAGATGGAAGGATGGGGTTGTGCCTGTAGATGTAGGTGTGACTTTGCGGCTGTAGGGGAGTTGGGTGTGGGTGATTGTTATGAGAGATGTATTGTCTGAATCTATACTACCTTTTGTATCAGAGGCAGCTTCAGCTTCAGTGGTTGCTGGGGATAATGCGCTGGCTCTAGTGCTAAACTCGGTTTCTATTTTGGATTTGGTGTCACTTTTCGTGACTTGCGTTGTGGAAGATGGGGATATTTGTGGTGATTGCGGTGGCGTTGGAGGGAGTGGGAGGGTTGGGAAGTGTGGGGAGGGTAAGATACTGGCACTTGTGTTGCAAGGTTTCATCTGAGGTTGTGGTGAGCTTCTTGAAGGAAGGATGGTTGCGGCGGAGGAGGACCGGGGTCCCATGGTTTCGGGGAGGAGTGCTGATGATGAGGTCCAGTATGCAGGCGGGAGTAAGATACTCTCGTTTGGATGACAATAACGACTTCTGTCTGACCTCTCCTCCAGCATTTGTATCTTCTCGTTCAGCACTGCCATCAACCTGGTCAAAACCACCCTCAGGGTCCCATGATTTTCAATAGGGACGTCCAACCAGTCTGGTAGGATCCACTTCGCGTAAAGCCGACCATGTGTTCGAGGGACGCAGAAGCCACCGTGTAGGCCGAAGAAGAGATTACACAGGTAACACGCACTCTTACTCGAAGCAATAATTCTCGGCCGTAGACCAAGAACATGCTGATTCGGACCCTGGAGCTCGTAGAAGAAAAGAAGCTGCACTTCTGCATGAACCTTGTAGCATGATCCCCCCTGGCTCTGCTTGATGGGATGGGGGACTTGGATTTGAAAGGGCGCGATGTGCACGGTTTGGAAGATCCGGGTTTTCTTGTCCCTGGCGGCACTGATCAGATGGCACGAGGCAGAGTAGTAGCGACCGAGCTTCCCAATGGCTTGGGAGAGGTGTGTTTGGAAACTTGAACCACCTGTGATTGTCTGGAGAACTGCTGCGAGAGAGGTGTCCATGCTAAGATCATGGGCTTTCTTCACGAGTTCTTCAATGGTCTCTTGTGCTTCGATGCTTTTATTCGGAAGACTCAATACCCCTTCAAGCCTCGAGAATAAGACCTGCAGAGCTCGCGCCTTGTCTCTCACGATGTCCAGGCTGTTCGATGTGAGCCCGTTTCCAGCCTTGACAGACTCCTCGTTGATAGCTTGATTCAGCTGAGTGATAAGAGCCGGTTTCCCGGCTGTTCTTTTACTCTGCGCATGTCGTGATCGTAACCGTGACAGGATTCGTTCAAGATCTAGCACAACAACCTGTCGAAGAAGAGCCTTAGTGTCCTCAGACTTTGTGTTCTCTGCAGGGCAGTCAACGAGAGGTCAACCCGAGTCGGCCCTGGCCAAATACCCACCTCGCCGTGCAGCTTGCTCGAGGATCCTCGCAAGCATCTTCAATCCACTTTTAACCGTTGAGAGGTCCCCAGTATTGGAAGCTATCCGAAGAGTAATCTCTTCGCCATTCTCATGCTCTTCAACGCAGACGGCCATCACTTTCAAGCTGTCATCGGTAGTAGCAGACAGGAATGCAAGGTTGCTAGCGATCTCGCTCTCCCTTGATATGCTTAAATGACGGTGTGATGGATCTATGGCTGGTACCAACAAGTTCTCTGTTGGTCGCTCGGGAATTTCGTCCAGCGTTTTGAGACGATTAATCGAGTGCCGCAATTGCTGGCGCGTAATGTTACCTCCCCACATTGTCGTTGCTAGTACTTAATTGCTAGACGTTTCACTGAGAGAATCCCGTAGAAATCCATCACTGGCAGTAAAGCTCCGTTCTTGGGTAAAATGATGAGAACTTATATCATCGTTCCTTACATCTGCTTGAATGTGTGCTGACATGGCATGCAGCTGTTGTAATAGAACCTCAACCAGTTGCGATGGTTGTAGGGAACATGGATGCAAGGCGAGGATGTTTCCTTTGTTTGCTGCACGGGGCTCTACACTCGTATAGCTGCATGTGACAAAGTGTGTGGGAGTATAATTTGGGTTCCGGGGAGACTGGAACTAATTGAGTTGGTTGCATCAGTGCACAAAACCGTACCTGGAACTCGATATATGAGAAACTCGGAGATTCTGACCTGCACGGCTGAAATTAAGTGATGGTAAAAATCATGAAGATTCTTGCGAATAACTTTTGGTCTATATTTTATTCTCTATACTTCTATCAGCAAAAATCATAACTGCTATACCTACCACCATCTGTCCACTTTGAATATTGCTCTATCATCAAAGGATCAATCCCCCGATTCGTCTTGATAAACATGGTCTCGTACGGGTGTAAATTCGTGCCCTCATATCCCTTCTCAGACCACACATCCTCATTCTTCGTTACATCACACTCCTCGATATACTCCTCCTTCGAATGAAACCGCGCGAGCATTGCATCGACTTCGTAGCCTGCACCGCGGATAGCTGAGGTTGATCCTACTTCGATTGCTACTGCTTCGTAGTAGGTTTCCGGACAGTGGTCCATCCCGATTTGGATATTTGAAGGGAATGTAGGGTCGTTCTGCGCTTCTTCCCAGCCCGGGACGTTTGGCATTCGGGGAAGCCATTCCTCGGGGCTTGGGGTGGTGGGCGGTGGATGCAGCAGGAGATCAATTCCGATGGAGTCCGTGGCCCAGATCATGGATTGGAGGTGTGGATTTGGCCAGCAGTTCATGGTCATCCCGACGAGCTGTTTTTATGTCAGCAATCTCTACTGTGGCAGTCCCAAGGGTGCTCATAATTGCTGACCTTGACTCTGTCCGTTACTTTGTTCAAATACCTCTCACTCCAACACGCCCCAGCCCAGTGAGGCATAAATGGACCCCGAATACTGGCATTCATCATGACGAAGCGCTTATATGCCTTCCACATATTATCCTTCTCCAAAATCTCCGCATACGCACCCAGATCCCAACACGCGTTCTCCCGTTGAACATACTTGATATTTGTCGCGTTCGGCAAGAGCAGGGGCGCGTCGGTGTCGCCATTAAAGATAAAGAGGAAATCGGCCGAGGCATGTAAACCATGCGCGACGAAGAACAGGAAGTTCTCGCGAGCTAAGGATGTTTCGCTGTAGGCATAAAGGATCAATGGCCGGTCTGCCGGCTTCGAGGAAGAGACTGAGGGAGAAGTCGAGTCAGAAGAGGAATTGTTGTGGTGGTTCCACGGTGACAAAAGTTCAGATGGTGAGGTCCCTAAGCCCGCATCATTCTGGCTCTAGATGATGCATTAGCACCAGCATCCACATCATGACTAGGAGGCATGCTACATACTCGGTATGCCAACCAGAGCATACATATTAGCACCAATGTTGCTATTCCAGCAATGCGCGTTTTGATGGCCATGCCAACTGAGCATGTCTTGTGGGCAATAAAGAGGTATAATGGTAAGAGAGATCAAGGAATGTCAAGCGCACACATGTCGTCACGATGTGGCCTAGGAGAGTGCAGCACTGGAGGCAAAGAACGAGGGAAAGGGAAAAGAGACGGACGACTCAGCAAAAGCAAGGAGAAGGAAGACATGAGACAGACAAGACAGAGATGACGAACCTTATCTGCACGTGCTGTGCCAGATCATTTTACTCGCCAATTAGGTATCTCATTACTATATCTATACTTAGGTCGGGTCGTAGCGCATTCAATAGTTGTAGAGTAAGAACTCAGAAAACTCGAGTGAGGATATACTTACATGACTGAGATACTAGCGTTTCTATATTGTACGCTTCTGTCTGTCTTAGCGACCGCTGAAAACTAGACGATGGCGTGTGTTGACCGAGTCAATGTTTTCGAGTCATGAACTCGCTAAATCACAGCAAAGATGCCATCGCTACGCTCAATAGAGGGAAGAGGGGAAACGGGGAAATTGTCCGTATGCTTGATGCGGATGCGGATTCCTACCACTATGGCCGTACTGTATCCGTCGTTCCGCACCCCAAATCCAGGATTAAGGGCAAAGAGTGCAGCCATGTGCGGGGAAGCTGCCCCTGTTTTGTTGGAGGATAGTTAAAATAATGCTTCAGAGTGGGTTGATGATGGCGGAAGGAAGTTTAGCTGCTTCCAAAGCAAAAAGCCTAACCTTCTTCCCATATACTTTGCCACCAAGCGAAAGGGTCATTCCTAGATTCAAGAGAACAAGAAGAGAAGAGAAGAGCAGATGTGAAGGACATACATCATCTCGATTTTCAGAAAAGAAGCAAGCAACTATGGCGGACACTCGACAACTCAGATCATACTCCACATCCACCGTCCCCAATTCTCCAACGATCAGTAACAAACGACCACGCAGAGCAGGCAATGTCCGGAACTCCAACGAAGACTCCCAACAACGAGAGCGCAAGCGAGCCCTCGATCGCAAAGCCCAACGAGCGTCGCGAGAGAAGACCAAATCCCATATAGCGTACCTCGAGCAAATGGTGCAGATCCTGAGCGAGAAAAACGGGGATACAGCGACGAGAGAACTGATGCTTGAAGTCGAGAGACTACATGCGGAGATTGAGAGATTGAGAAAGATCATTGAAGGAATTAGGTCGGTATTGGGTCCGGCTAACGAGGGACCGGATACAGGAGAGCCGTCGACAGTTTCAAGGTATTGAGATGAGTTCGTTGCTGGAAGCTTTGGAATAGATTCCGGCTAATGCTATCACTAGGTCAGCATCGAGGGTTAATTCTGATCCAGAGTCGAAGAAACAAAGTATCCACACGGACTCAAAACCCTCTGATTCTCCTCCAGCAGATCCACCCCTCGCAACAGACCCAGAACAGAGTTGGAGTGGATCTACAATTGAGGAAAGTGAGCTCGCCGAATCGTCCGACATGGAGGTTGACGTTCTACCCACCATCTCGGAAACATCGCTAGCCAGACTTCCAGGGAGTCCAGAACCTACAGCCTTCATTCTCAACTGGAGCGATTCCTGGGAAGAGGACACCATAGTCGTTAATACCAAAACCTCCCACTTGCACAATAAGCGATCTTACTCGTTACCAAGTCCACTAACAAATCCAATACCTACACCCTCAACATCACAATACTACCCCTGTGAGCTCTGGCGGAAGGCAAATAGCATCTATGCGAAAATCTTTCAGTTCAACCAAGAGCGAGTTGCCATGGCTAATAGATCAGAATCGGGGAGTTTATTCAAGGTTGTGAAGTACGGATGGGGATCGTTGAGCTTACAACAGAGAGCGAATCCAATTCTCGTAATACTCAAGGAAGTTGATCAGCAGTTGTTTTGGGACCTAGATCCCGTTACCAAAATTGCTAATCTTTATAAAAGCTGGTTGCTTCTAAAGGTATCGTCATCCCACATCAAGAACTGTAAAAAGGCCTGCTAGTTTGAGCAAATGCTGACAAGTGAATAACAGTACTACTTCAACCGAGAACGGCACAATCTGGACAAAATGCCAGGATGGCAAAGGCCAGTGTAAGTACTCCCATACATGACAAACCTCCCTCCAAACTTACCAACCTTGAACATTGACCATCCCAATGCTTAGACCCTCCCAAAAGACAAATCAACACCCCATCCCCATTGATTTCTTCCCCTGGCCCGCCCTCCGCGATCGCCTAGTCCGACACCACAAGTACTACTTCGCGACTTCAGACTTCAGCGTCCACTACCGCCAACACTTCAAATTCTCCTGGCCCTTCTCCTTCAACGACACATACCGGTATAACGCCACCACAGACACCTACACCATCTCTCCACTATTTGAGCGCTATCATCGCGACATGCGCTGTTGGAGTATGGAGCGTCGGTTCTTTGAGAAGTTCCCCGAGTTCGTGGGTGAAATTACCACGTATGGAGAGGACCGGTTAGGGGTGATTGGGGTTGAGGGGAATGATGAGGTGCGTGAATCGATGGATGTTCCGGCCATTTTAAGGCGCTTTGAGAGCAGGCCAGGAGATAGAGAGACTTGTCTAGGTCATCATGGGGATGGAGGTAGTGGCATGCCGAATTGTGGGGCTGGCCAGAGTT
The DNA here is from genome assembly GCA_026119845.1 of Pezicula carpinea. Classification (NCBI taxonomy): domain Eukaryota; kingdom Fungi; phylum Ascomycota; class Leotiomycetes; order Helotiales; family Dermateaceae; genus Pezicula; species Pezicula carpinea. Next base: position 28,477 of record JALRMK010000005.1, on the reverse strand, counting down.
GTGGGTTTGGGGATGCGGAGGTCATGGAGTTGTTCAATGAATACCCAGAATTGACGTAGAGAATAACTACGTAGTCTAAGCTATGTAGATTAACTACAAAGTGCTTCACTATTTATAAGGTAGCTGACAATAGCTACGTGCGGTAAGGTAGTACAAAGTATACAGCTAACCACACGACCTTTAGGAAATCCAATGTAGCTACATTTTGTTTAATTCTATTGATGCTACGGAACAGGCACTGTACTATGTAACAGTGTATGTAATAACTCGCTTACCACTTTATAAATCCTAATTGTTATACTTTCAAGAAGAGAATAACCAATATAATAGTGGAGACTGTTTACGTAAAGTTTTAAACTTAGCTCTTCGTGCTCCTCTAAATACCAATGTAAATTAGACAGTAGCTACTTGCTTAGCTATAAACAAGTATTAAGGTTATAGCTTAATTGAAATAGAGAGCCCTCTCTCTATATCTTATAAGTCTCGTTCTCTACGTATAGATTACTATCTTCAATTTACTCCTATAATATAATATAACTTAAACCTTGTTAAATCTTAATAGTAGATATCCTTATCGCTTATATTACTAACTACCTAACCACGAATCTATATCACTGTGATCATTTCCCATTCCTCTCTTCCCCTGCAGTGCAGTGGTTTACAGGTGCCTACATAATAAAGTATTACGGCATACTTAGCTATTCATATCTAGATGCGTGATCCTCTATACGTTGTGTATAAGACACTATTTCTTCGGTAGTTATAAATTAATAGATAGTCTTTTTATAATTATATCTATATTTTAGGTGAGTAGATATACTTTAAGGTTTATACACGTGTAAGCCGCTCTAATTAGTGACATTAATATATTTAGCTAGGTATTGACTACGGATTTTACGAAGATATTACGTCTAACTAGTCTTCAACTTGGCATGACTACCTAGTGTAGAGTAGAGGCGAACTTGGAAGGTTGAGTGCAAATAGATACTCATACCTCGTAATCTAGGCAATGAGAAGATATGATTATAGGCAGAACACGATAGAAGGGAAAGGGTAAAAAAGACCCCGCCAAAAGTACTACTTGTCCATGCTCACCAAATAGAAAGAAGACAATATCACTTTCAAGCAAAAGAAGCCAATAATTAACCAAGAAGGAGCATTTGAACTCAATTCTAAGTTACCCAGTTTTCCAGAGAGATAAGAGAAAGAAGTCGGGCCCTAACCCTTCCTCCCACCCCTCAACCCAGAAGCCAGCCCGAGCATCTTCCACGTCCAATTCCTTCCTCCACAACGAATTTGAATAGGTAGAGAGTAGACATCTACTGCGGCGGCTTGCGCATGAATCCACCAGCGGGCTTCAAGGCGCGGGCCTCAGGTGGCCCAGTCAACAGGTCGCTGCCGGTGAACTTAGCCTTGAGCTCTTGGTTGTAAGGCGTATCTCTGTGCTTGGTCATGGCATCCATGCTCTTGAAGCTGTTTGACCCATTAGCTTGTATTCAGAAGTAATCGTATAATCGTAAACTTACACCATGGTAAGGGTTATCTGATCTGGTCCCTCCTGTCCAAGCTCCTTGATGAACGAGGACTTGGAAACAGTGAACACAATAGTGTCAGGCTCGTTTGCCTCGACCTTGTCCGCGAATTTGGAAAGTTCTGCTGCGACCTATGATTGTGTCAGTCGAAATACTGACTGTGAGAGGGCCATAGAGAACAAACCTCATCGGCTTTGCCTGCCTTTGGACTGAAGATAATAACTCCGTGAACGAAGGATGGGTCGGCATCGGAGATGTGGAGAGACATGTTTGAGATTTGGATTGAAGCGTCGAGCTTGTAGAGTCTGATTTGTGAGTTGATTTGTTGGTTGTTGATGAGATAAGAAGATGATTGAATGAGTTGATGTCGTTTTGAGGTGGGACGAAGGCCAGTTTTTATACAGACTCGAGAGAAGCTTCGAAAACTGATACCTCGCTAACGTCTATTTCAAGAGTTTCCCACGGACTATTCGGATGCTCGTTTTCTGGTGAGCATGTCAGAAACAAGCGGTCAGCATTGATGTTCGCTGTCAATACCAAGCTCGAGTTCCTGCTCAGCAGGGGAGAGCTCTAGGGACATCAGGTCTCGACCTTCAGGTAGCTCCACTCCCACCACTGCCTTGATCCTCACTTCTCTTTCCCCGCTGTCTTCGGACCTTGACAAGATATCTTCCGCAATGAATAACTTTCATAACTGACGACTTTGCATGAACGAGGCTAACAACAGGCTTGGAGGTACCTGGTGCCCATCAACATGTGATCAGCAAGTTGGAACATAATGTAGCTCATCCAGCTCGCTGTATGGCCAGATTATAGTTCGGAGGTCGACTCGGGGCCCGGGGGCAGCTGCCAAGGACGTGCTCTGAGAGAACGGCACCATGCAGTGCAGTAGCTTTCTCAACCTCCACTCCGTTGCTGATACTTTGGATGGCCCTTGCAGAGAGCGCTTTAACGTGCTCCAGCATGAAAGACATCCATTCCCACGTGATTCCAACTTCATGCTGCACACACAGTCATCAATGCACTACCACTTTCGTACTGAGCTGGTGTGTGAATTGTGGAGTTGCGGCTGAACATTATAGTAAACTAACTTTCTTGACGTTCCGTTGCGTCCCGGATCTTGCAACCTTCTAGAAGTCCGACTACGCGAGCCACTAGGCTGTAGCAGTCGTGGCGTGAGAGCATCATCCAGAGTGTGAACAAATGATTTCCCCAGCTCGCTGTTTGGGGGTGGTCGCTTATCCGGATGTTAGGGTTTCAAATGAGAGTTTGGATGAAACCCCCCTACAAATCAATCATCCACAGCTTCCCGCCCCGACTACATACAAGGGAGGTGGCGTCCCTGAGAGACGACTATGTCTTGCCTAGCAAGACTGTGCAATGCCTACACCTCGAAGCTAAGGTAGCGTCTCCTAGAAGCGAGAAGGCCTCGCAATGGCATGTCCGGAACGCACCCGAGTGTGTTCCTTAGTGTCGTGGTGGCTTCACCTTCGCTCCGAACATGCCGTAGAGCATCGTCACCACATTGGGAAGAACTATCCTCGGACAACGACAGACAGTTGTCGATGAGATGCATGTATCAGGTTGAAGGTTAAGACTTGCAGTACATGACCCCAGATCCCTTTAATTTGCTGCCCATGGTTGGACGGCGGACGGTCCAACAAATAGTGTATGCGGAAGCAGCAACGGCGAGGGAAGAAAGATCTGGCACTGTCCGAGGTTCCACTTCACAGATGCAAGCTGCATAGTGGAACAGAGGTAGGTCGGCCGAGGCAAGTCGTGGACCGACTTGCTCCCCCGTCAGTTTTAGTCGACAGTGCAGCTGCTTGCATGCCCGAGAACGACCGCAGTTGATGCTCAAGAGCTCTGTGTTGGCTTGTATCCTGCCGCCCAGGCGATAAGATGGCTGACAGAATAACCCAGAGCTCAAAGGCTGCGTACTACGTCTCCAAACTTCTTCCACTCAACACCGATGTCCGCATGGTAATGCATGCCTGTTTTCTTTGCCCAATAGCTAACAAGATTCCAACAGATAAACCGATAATACACAGTGGGACTCGATTCGCAGAGGATGAAGGAGTCGTCTAGCATACTTCGCCTGCCGCGGTTGAGTAACGATGGAGGTCTTGGAAGAATACACCGAGTACCTAGCTCATGCAGTTTCGATACGCGCTGGAGAGATGAAGAGAAGGCCTACACGTCAGCAGTAACAGCCACAGGGGAGGAATCCTTCAGCAACGAAAGGGGAACAATTCGAATTGCCAAAGGACAGCCTCCAAAGCCTACCTTGGAGCGCACATGCCTTGCGGTGACAGATACGGTGCTTGAACCAGCATTCTGCCATGGATAGCAGATAGCACGGTTCTGCTAAGAACCCCTCTCTTTTCTATGCAGGCGGGCGTTTGTTTGCTCAGACCTCCATGAGGAGGATTGCTCAGACCACGGAGACGAACCGGCCAATTGGGGATTTGACGGGAGTGCAGGAGGCATTATGAGGATCCAGTAATCGGCGCATGGGACAATTGCGAAATGCTTCCACTATAGCAGTACAGGTCGACGGTTGCTTGGGAGAATGATGGAGGTCGCTGGTGTCTTGTTGTGAAAGCCAAAGGAAAGAAAATAAAAAGCCAAGGAAGCCTCGAGGAACAATGATTTTGCTGGTCCGAGCATACCAGGCGACATCCCTTTCATTTTTCTCAACATCATTCACTCCACAAATAGGCATGCGTGATAAATATGTGATTAACCTGCTTATGTCTATATATAACTCGTTCTATTGGCATCTGTTTAGACGATGGCAGGAACAAGTCATTCGGCCGCTACCATACATGTACCTCGATCAGATCGTGTTAGGCTCTCTTTAAAGGCAATTTACAATATTCGCGGGATCTCTGTTATTTCACCATTGAGAATACTCGCCTATGAGAAACTCCAGGTCTTAACATTTTAGTTGTCGAAATTCCTAACGCGACTTTTCATGAGATTATAGAAGCACCAAATACACAATCTTTGTCCTCCACTCGAAACCTTGACCTAAGTACAGCTTTTTCTACTTCGTCACCTTATAACTTAGTATAATCTCCCTGTATGACACTCTATAGTAGATAATATAACAACTAATAGTTCTACTGCTAAGTGTAAACATATTAAAGAGCGAATTTTATGAGAGGGTTGAAATATCCTTTATAGTATAATTAAGACCTATTCTAGAAAACTAGGTCGAGAAGGAATATATATTAATACTATAGGTGTTGGTATCACTAGGATATCCGTATAGTACGGGGTGTGAATTGGTTGTATTGATATGAGATTAGCTAGAAAAGAGTCCGTAGAAACCGAAGGCCATAATGCCTTGACTTCCAAGACTCGCTGACTAACGCTCGCTTAGTCAGGTGACTAATGCTCGCGTATTGCCAACAATAGGATACTCAAACTAACTCTAAGGTTCTATTACTTTTCTCTTAAAGATATATTGTTTTAGTCAAGAATTAAGTGTGTTCTAAGTCTATTCTACTATAAGTAGTTATATTCTTACAGAACTTTAAACTTTAAAAGTCTTCTATAAGTACTAATAACAGGATTTTATTGATTTAACTAAAGTAAGTAGAATCCTGTCCGCCCTGAGTTCAAAAGCACCCCACACCAAGGCTATAACTTATGCTAATAGTCTGTTTCCTTAGCAATGACTATTCTTCATCGCTTCTCTAAAGTTACAACTCCACTTCTACGAGTTTGCCTGCGTGTTCTACGTTCTTTCTTGCATCTTCTGCATCTTTCCCCAGATATCCTGCCAATTTTCATGCCTCGGTTGTATCCTGACATGAGGCTTCTGCATCCTGACCTGTCTCTTTTTCGTCTGATTTCTCTCGAACAGGTAGATTCGCACTCACAGGCTAAGTTACGAGGTCAGCTTCACCTCTACAAACCCACCCACATAACCAAGCCAGGCAGCAGAAACAACCCAAGTTGCTAAACAAAGAAGAAGTCAACTCACATCAGAAGGTGAGAATGTAATCCGCGTCCACTCCTCGGCATACCGATTCATCAAAAAACCCAACTGATCCCTCAAAGCCTCGAAATCCCCACACAATCTCAACGAATAATAAGTAGCAATCGGCGACAACAAATCGGTGATCTCAAGCTCAAATTCAGGATTAGAATTTTGGAGATCAGCGGCGAATAGTTCCATTGTTTGAGCTGGCTCAGCGACGAGGAGTCGGGCGACACCCGTGTAAAAGTACCATTGTGCGCGGTGGTGGAGGTCCAGCTTGTTGTGGAGGATTTTATCTTGATGGCGGATCGTGTTGGGATGGCTGTCGAAGTAGCGCTGCAGTTCCTCCAGGCTTGTAAAGCTGAGGTTGTTACTTGGCATTATTTGTTCCTTCTTTGAGGGGCTTTTGCGGTGGAGATAATGCGTGTTGCGGGGATATTGTGGATGTTGGAGATGATTGTGCGTAATGTTTGTAATGTGTGGGAGATAATAAGCTGATGTCGACTTTGAAAGGTGAATATCTTCTAAGGTTAATCTGTTGTGTAAAGATATCAAGTGTTGCATACTTTGCTAGGAAGCTGCGACCTTGTTTATCAGAAGGCAACCTCATCTTGAGGACGTTAACACAGCTAGGCTGCGAAAGGTCTAGTTGCTTCCGTCCTCCTTAAATACACGCTTTAGAAATATGATCTTATTACTTCTACTGTTTTCTTGCTGCTCTATCAATACTCCTTGGCAAGTACATATGCATTATTTGTAGTTCTCGCTTAACAAGTACAATAAAAGAGAAGCAATTCACAGCGTCCTCAATTCTTATATTAAGTACTGCTGCTGGCACAAGAGCTTTTTAGACTAGGATTAAAGCGCATCGTTGATTATATTAGGCCACCGGTTCTGTTAGACATGCTGGACCAGAGGAAGAGGTTCCTGGTTCAGGGGTGGGTGCTGTACCAGGGATTAAATTATCATGGTTGCAGAAGGACTTTGAGTGTTGTTAGGCTGTGGGAGAGATCTCCTAACTAAGTGTCTCATTTTCAAGTTCTTATTATTATTTAGTAGAGTCTATAGTTATAGTTGTGGTTGTAGTTTTAGGGGAGAAGAGGGGGCTTCCCTAGCTTAGTAATTATACTAAATATTCAGATTCTCGAAAGGTTGAGTCTTGCTTCTTTAAAGAAACACTAGAGTATATAGATTAATGAAAAGCCTCTGTGTTAAACCATTAAAGAGATGAAACACATTAACGAGACTCCTCTGATAAGAGCCCAATACAAGTTACAGGTCGTCAAGTTTTCGATATCTAGAAAATTACTTGATTTAAGCTCCTACATGACTCCTAACATAACCTTAAACTTTAGCCCACAACCCAGCAACCGCTACCCTGAAAAGCCAACGGCAACGGTAGCTTTACTTTCCAAGTACTCACAATTAACTATGCTCATCGTCAACAAAACCCAATCACAGCATAATGAGATCAGGGTGGTCAAGAAACTCACTATGATACAACGTTCGCTCAAACTTCCCACGAGACCTCCAATATACCCTTGAAATACAACCCAGAAACTAGCATCCGGCCCTTTGCAAAGTCAACAGCACCAGTGGAGCTACTTCCAAAATGCTCACCATTGCCTATTCTCAGCGTTAATCAACACGGCCCACAATGTCACGAGATCAGGATTGCAGGAGAGACTTACTCTGATACAGCGTTTTCTGGCTATAAGCACACTTCGCAGCACCTGTTGCGCTCCTCGGCGCAACATCCTCTTCTTCGCCCCTGCGAACCTCGACAATCCATGAAGGAGCTGTTTTGTTGACTGGATCCCTTGATACGGCATAGAGCTTCAAGGCAGCTGGATGACCGGCCACAATGAGACCTCGAAGAAACTTCCCGTCCTTGTCAAATACCGTCTCATCATTGACATCGAGACCATCGTCAAATGTGAGATTATCTGGCCTGAACAACAATGGAACCTTCTCGCGCAGAGTCAAGATATTGGTTTCTGGATCGCGGTCGTAGATCAGGAGTTCTATGTCCGTGGTGGAAGCAACGATCACCTCTTTCCCTGTAGGTGTCAATACGATTCCGTTGGCAAAGCCGATATTTGTGGCCGCCATGCTGAAAGTTGGAGCTCCGGAAGAGAAATCTACGAGTGTGACCCAGCCGAGGGAGAGTGGTGTGAAAGTCTCAATGGTGTTTAATAGCTTGTTGAGACGAGGAATGAAGCGGTGATCATTTGTGACGTAGAAAGAGGTATATGAGATTGGGGCAATGGCATTAGGGGAGATTATCTGATTATCTCCGTCTGAGATGGACGTGTAGAAAGTTGCACGCGCATTGGTGTAGTCAAGGTCGAAGATATCGACCGTGCTACCATTTCGTTGGTGGTTCACGACAAAGAGACGAGTGCGGCTTGGATTTTCGGCGTGTCGAAAAATGTTGATGCCCAAGGGATGGAAGTCAGAGCCCTCGGGGAGACCAACAAGTTCAATGGCTTGGAGATCTGATTTCGAGGCATAATTGTACAAGTACAACGTGCCCTTTGGTTCAGGGTCATACATTGTTCCCTTTCAGGCCAACCTTCAGCTACTTGATCTCGATTCAGGCTCCTGGGGAAAAGAAAGGAGTCTCTTACCATGACAGTATTCCACTCAGCTCGTCCTGGGTCACAGCTAAGGATTGCGAGTTCCTGTTTGTGGTCGAAAAGCACATCCTCGCAATACTTGAGCTTGTCTTGCAGGATGATATCGGCTTTTCCATTGTCGGCGAAAGGATGCCATACTGTAGGCAATGCTTTGATGGCTGCTGCATCACCAGTGATTCTCTGGTATGCTACACCACCAAGAGCAGCGATAAGGGCGGTCACAACCACACCGACCCTCGTGCCGGTCTGTTTTTCACGAAGTCAGCTTCCCCGCACATGGATTGTTGTCAGGGGTTCATTGAAGTGGTCGCGACGTACGAGGATAGCCATGTTGAAGGATCGTCACGTGGATGGTATATTACACGTCGCCGTCCGAATCTGGTGAATGAGAGAGTTGACAGAGTTCTTGATGAGGATGGATTGAAGCTCACCCCATTTAAAGAAAAGGGGTGCGGAGGTCCTGTATGTAGCATTACACTTTTCCCACTTGGCAAGAGGAGAGGCCTGCCCTTAGTCAGCCGTGAAAGCTAAAACCCCGTACACCACCCGAAGTCCAATCTCCAACAGATACATCTCCCTTCCACTGAATTAGAAACAGAGGAGTCAACAAGTAGTAGCAGAGGTCTCTGCATCACAGTATAATGCCAAATGCTGGCTCTTGTTTTTGCAAAAAGGCTGCTGTGCGATTCTTCAACTTGGCAGAATTGGCGTGGTTTCGCACTAATGCTCAAATTATTATGTCCAACTTACACCAGTTACCTTTACAATGCTCACGTCAGATTTGAAATCTCTCACCTAGTACCGTCAATTATTCCCCACTCACAAAATCTAGTTTTTCTACAGAGTTGGGTATGCAGATCACGATAAAATATCTTCCATTCGAAAACGCTCGCCTAATAGAGTCGTAAAGGGTTATAAAGCCAAAGTAATATTGCAGATACCTACCTACATACCTACACCAAGTCTTCCCTCACTCTTCAATTCCCAATTTCCAGTTTCAATGCAGCCTCAAAGTTCGAGACGCCTACAAGGATAACCAACCCTATACTATCCAAAGCATCCTAATTCTCAGCCATTCGCACAGACCACTACATACTCACTTACCAACCCTATACAAGCAAGTTGCTACTACGCATTGAAATCCACAACACCCCGTCCAGCAACCATTCCCCTCCTCAACTTGTCCACAGCCTCGGGCAATCTGGCAATTGGATATTTCTCATAGATGGGTTTCAGTAAACCCTACAGAAGAATTGAAAAAAAGCCATTAGCGTTCTTGGTTGGAAGTAATCAAGCAAGCAATCGAGCAAGTACTCGTACGCTTGATTAGATTAGAGAGAGAGGGTATATGGTTCCTTACTCTTGCGGCGAAATCCAATGCTGCGTCTGTGTCTCGCATTGAGCCTACCATTGTTCCAATGATGTGTAGGTTTTTAAAGATGAACCAGCCGGGATCTGCACCTGCGATTGCGGTGCCGGACGTTGCTGTTTATTTGTCTCCATTAGCTTTAAAATGCTCTCAAATTCTCCCCATCTCTTCTCTCCCATATCATTCTTCTATCTTTCTCCTTTACCCACAGACCCTGCCACACACACACAAAAAAATCAAAAAGAGCCCCGGGGGGAAGGGGGGGGAGGAGAAGAAGAAAAAAGAAAACACAAAAGCTCACTTAACCCAATACACATAACCCTCCCCCCAACCCTAACCATCAACGGCGCACTCCGATACGCGGCAGCACTAGTAGCAGTAACGAAAACCCCGTGCGCTCCCTTTCCTGTGATACGAATAACCTCCTCTTCAACATTCTCCGTGGTTGAGAAATCGATGAATTCTTCACAGCCGAGACTCTTGCATAGGGTTCGCTTCTCGTCGCCGCTGTCGATGCCGATTACGCGCATGCCCATTGCTTTGGCGAGTTGGACTCCCACTGTTTGGAAGGAGAAAGGTGTTAGTTATAGTTTTGTCGATTCTGGTATGATTTAGCGATGGTGATGGGGATGGATGTTAGGAGAAATGAGGTTTGGCGGGGCAGTTGGTGGAGACTTGGAGTAATTCCTGGAACTATCTGAAATGAATGATATAGAAATGAACTGGGTTTACGAACTGTGTCCTACTCCGCCTCCAGCGCCAGGGAAGACAGCCCAGTCTCCTGCCTTGAGTTGGGATTCGATGAGCTGTTTGAATATTCGTTAGTTGCACAACTCAATATCAATCGTCCAGGAACCAAATAAAACAGGGGAAAAGGTCACAACAAGAACAAAAACAAAAACAATAAGAAGCACAACCTAGAAGAAACCCAAAACTCACACTTCGATAAATCGTACTCCCAGAACACATAATCGGCCCCGCAGTAAAATCGTCCACGCCTTCTGGGATTCTGGTCGTATACCTAGCAGGACTCGTAATATACTGCTGATAAGTGCCCGTCTGCATCAACCCCGTACTAACCGTCTTTTCGCAATAGGTTTCATGGAAACCATCCCAGCAGAGCTCACAATTCATGCAGCAATCCCACATGGGCTTCACCCCGCCGCGATCGCCAACTTTCCAGTTCTTAACGTTGCTGCCGAGTTTTACTACCGTGCCTGCGCCTTCGTGGCCAGGCGATCGAACGTTAAAATCTGTCATCTGTGGAAGGGGTTGTCAGGGAGACTGTCTGTGTCGGGGCCGGTTTTAAGGTTGGGTGAGAGCTTGATTGGGCTTTATGCTGGTGTAGATGTCGTACCTTGGGCATTGCTAAATCCTCCATCATGTAATGTAAATCTGAGTAACAAATTCCCGTCGCATTGAGCTTCAACAGAACTTCATCAGGTCCCGGCTCAGGAACCTCCACATCCACCACCTCCACCGAGAAATCCGGGCCTGGATTCACTACACAGCCCGCCTTACACATCTTGGGGATTACGAATGCCTCTTCACCTGCAACCTTACTATCAGATTTCACATCATGCTTTACGCTCAACTCTCCATGAGTTTCTGGTGGTTTGTTGGTTTCGGGTCGAGTTGCTAACGAGGTTTGGGCTGCTTCTTCGAGCGAGGACTGGATTTCGCTTTTAATTTCTAGTGGTGGTGAGTTTGTTGTTATGTCCTCTATGTGAGTAGTGTTTGGGTTTGTTGAATCTTCTTTAGGAGCATTGGAGGTTTCAGTAGTCGTGATATGAGTGGGATTTGGCAACGAGTGCTCCTCGTGGGAGAACTCAGGCTTGCTGAGGCTGAGGTCGGGGTTGGCGGGTTGTGATGGGATTTCCGTGCTTGCCATGTTGAGGTTCCGTTTATCTGCTGTCGTCTTTTACTTACTGAAGCATAGGTGTCTGGTCCCGGAGTTTAAGAATTCGAAGATTCCTAGAAGCGAAAGGAAAGAGGCGTTGTATGTAATCAGGGAAAGACTGAGGAAATGGAGGACTTTATGAGGAGAAGCAACGGGACCTAAGGTCATCACGAAGACTAGTTTCCGGGACCGCGGGCAGACGAGGTCACTTGACGACTTCTGTGTATCTTGTACGACACTAAGTACGTCTATTCTTGCTGTCACGGAACCGATATCTTCTTCATACCTATTGAGTCAAGCGGTGTTGACTCGGGTATGTATTGTGCACAGTAGCGGCGGGGTACAATAGATGTGCGGGGTGATGGGGGTCGGGTAACTGCTCCCGGGCACTTGCATTGGACTCCCTGTAGTACAATTGTAGAGAACAGGCGGGGTGGCATCTGCTTTTATCATTTGGAATCTAAGTGCAGTACGGTGAGATGGCTTGCAAGATGTCGGAGAGCACTAAGTGCTGGAACCTAATCTAAGCATTTCAACTAGGTACCTTACCTTGGTTAAAGTTTGGGCCAAATAAGCATATAGGTGGACTTGTATGCTCTGAATCAGTACCTAGGTAGATGGATTGCAGATATGTTTTGTTCTTCGTAGCCTTCGTTAAAATCATGCCTTTAATAGTCACTGCAAAGGTTCGCATCGCCAAAGGTCTTGCTGTTGACGACAAAGCCGTGCATAAGCTGAGGTGCATGGAGTCAGATATTCTTCTTGATTTCAGTGTTCGAGTTTTGTAAAGGCTCAGTCTTAGTCTCAAGGTAAAAACTACTCAGTTGAAACTGCTTGGACCACATGGCGGACGTGATGAATGTACTGGTGCGAAACGTTAACAGAACAGAAGCAGAGAACTCACCTCAATGTTCGCAACGCAAACTTCGTGGGCTTCAGCAGTAGCCGTAGCACAACAGTCCTGAACAATCACACAATCCCATCCCACATACGCCGCCTCCGCCATGGTCCCCAGGACGCAACGATCGGAATTAACGCCTGTAAAGAACAAAGTTCTCTTCCCACTCTCAGTCAAGTACTTCCTCAGTGGTTGTTTCTCGCACCACATGCCACTTAGCCTATTCTTAGGACAATGAACATCCTCCGGTTTCACGAATTCCTTAAGTGGCCCATAGATATCGGCATTCCAGGTCCCGGCCATAAGACACCTTCCCTGACCAGATCCGAGGTCTTGCCCATAGCCAGAATTGACCGCCGCCCCAGGAACGAGGCATCGAGTTGTGCTGCGTCGGGTTGCCGCAGGAAGGGTAGCGAGGTCATTCTCTGTGAGACCCCAGCTTAGCCAGACGACTTGGATACCGAGCTCGCGGCACTTCTCGATGATTCTCATGGTTGGTTCAACTGTGGCAAGCCCGAGTGGGTGGTCCCGGCATCTGGGATGCAAGAAGAAGTTTTGCATGTCGACTATTACCAGAGCTGAGATGGACGGACTGAAGATTATGGAGTCGACTTCTTTGCCCCTCGTTGTGTCCATGCGGACTTTCGTGAGAGAATTGCGGCTCAGGTCGTAGGTCTTGGTGCATTGGTCGTATATCCATTCTAAGAAGCGTGAGTGAGTTGCATATCTGAAAAGACGCCGAGAAGGAGGTATAAAAGACCATCAAAGAGGCGTCAACCAGTTTCAGGAATTAAGGTGATAAGTGCGCTGTGAAACACGAACAAAGGGGACTACAGATTAGATTTCTGTTGGCTTAACTTACGCTCGCCTTCCGGACCGATGGTCACCGTGTCAGAAGCCATAGCAGGAGGTACTTGGTAGAACGGCTCAGATGGTGGATGAAAGTTCTTAGGGCATCGTTGCGAGTTTCGAGTTGCGAACTCGACTTGTCATTATTCCTTATCGCCGATCGTCTAAAGTTGCCAGCCACCAGAGGCCTTTGAGTAGTTCAATGACGTCCCCTTTCTGAGATCAGAGTTGTTGGACTCTGATGGGAGAATGGTAAGCCATGAAGCATCTCGTTCAACCCCTCTCAACTCACCGCAACTCATCTCAACTTGACTCGCATCAATCCTACTTGGCCAGAGAAGATTTGCTTGGAAGCGAGACTCAATACTTTCCTCACTCTTCGTTGCGAAGGTCCAAACACCCATGTGACATTCGGTCCAAACTCGACCGAAGTCAGCTTAGTCACCTCCCATCACCACTCCGTTGATTCCACCAGTTCCGTGATTCTTTCAGCGACGGACGAAAGCACACACACATATTGCATGCTTCCTCCACGCCTCGGATCAAACACCTTGCGCCGCCTAGATTATCCCAGCTGCACGTGAGTAGATGCACGACTCGGACGCCGCGAGCATGCCAGCGAGCAGTAGCTTGTCGCCATCTTCGCCCGCTCCCATCACCAAGGCAGGACGGGGCATGAGGAAAGGAACCAAAAGCTGTCTCGAATGTAATTTAGAATATCACATTTGTCCCTCTCTTTCAAAATCTCTCGCTTCATCCTCCAGACCTCACTAATGAGTTGTAGGCCGAAAGCGAAAAGTCAAGTGTATCTTTGGCAGAGATGATGCCAATGTTTGCGTGACTTGCAAAGCAAGAGGTTCAAAATGTACTGAACAGAGCAAGGTGACTGACTCAGCAACGACTGCTGCAAGTGCTAAGGTTACACTCGAGGAAAGGGTTGCGCAGCTCGAAGCTTTGATACAGTCGCAGGCTGGCGGTAACTCCCCCAGTGGTAACGATGACCATGATAGTCCTCTTTCAAATGCTGACGTTGTACCAATACGTACATCGTCACGGACCTTCGGCACCTCTGAATCTACACTATCTGGCACTGCCAATGATGTTTCTCGCACAGATGTACCTCACGCTGTTGATCCTGTTGTGTCGTTGTTTGACAACCCCATCGTGAGTTGCTCTCCACGGTGATCCTCGGACCACTTACTCAACCAGCAGTGGCGCAATAATTCCAACCTGGGCGAGGGCAGCCCAATAACATCTCCTGCCACGTCAGGATATGTTGAAGGCCCAGGAATCTTTGATGGGAACCATTCGACAAAGGTCACTCGTACATGTGCAGCACTCCTCAGAGACTTGCCGCCTTGGGGGATTTTGGCGGCTATTTTGAACGCCACATCTATGTGGTGGAATACATGGTATGCTTCTAACTCACTATGTCGACATACTTAATCAACGGTATCTCATTCTAACATCGCGAAGGAGGACTGGTGGGCACTGGCTGCAAGATCTTATGGCCAAGAACAACGCGAAGACATTGCAAGATTTTATTGTGCTAAGTCTCTCTTCTAGCGAACCGCCAGTGATTGCACTTGGTGTTTTAGCGATTGCAATCTCTTTGCAGCAACTGGATTCCAATCTCCACCAAAACATCTTGACTCAGCTGCCTCGTCTACCCGGCGAATTATTCCAGCTATATTTTGATCGTGTAGAAAGGCTAATCATCAATGACATTGATTACTCGACCTGTAAGGCTGGTATCGAGGCTATCATGATGTCAGGAAAGATCTGTATGAATCTCGGACTGGTCAAACGCACATGGATCTTCATCCATC
Source organism: Pezicula carpinea (assembly GCA_026119845.1). Lineage (NCBI taxonomy): Eukaryota > Fungi > Ascomycota > Leotiomycetes > Helotiales > Dermateaceae > Pezicula > Pezicula carpinea. Next base: position 13,470 of record JALRMK010000005.1, on the reverse strand, counting down.
GAGCAATATCACACGCTCAGCTTCTAGGTTTTCATCGTCCCCATCGGAATTCTGTAAAGGAAACAGACCAGGATATGAACATCCGGCAGCAGACATGGTTTCGCATTTGTGAACAAGATGCGTACACCAGCTTATTGCTTGGTCTTCCATACGCAGCTGACAGCAGAACCATTCCACAGGAGATCCAAGGAGCCAAAGGCTCTAGCTCTTACTTTAAATATCGTCTGATCAGAATTTCTGCCGAGATCATAGACAGAAATCAGATGGGCCGGGGCTGCTCTCTGCCTCTGACCCATAACATACAACAAATGATCGACGTAGCGGCAAGTGAGGTTAACCCTGGGTTCTGGGATGCGCCAGCAACTCTACAGCAAGGGAAGATATCAAGGGAAGTGTACATAGACAACCTTGCGGCTCAATTCTGGCACGCCCAAATGAAGGTGGCCCTTTATCAGCCGCTCATGATCCAGTCAATCGAGACCAACGAGTTTCAACAGCACAGAGAAGCATGCCTACAAGCTTGTCGTGATGCATTGAGGTTATACCACTTCATGCGCTCTGATACTGGAAAGGCATTCAGTATGGTCAAGTTTGTAGACTACCAAGCCTTTATCTGTTCAGCATTACTGCTCCTTGGACTTCTCGGTTATGGAAACCCAGCTTCCATCTCTGAGACGATTGATCAAGACAAAGACTGGGAGACGGTTCAAATAACCCTGGACATCCTCCGTTCCGCTTCGAAGGACTCGAATAACTCCATCGCATCCCAAGCAGTACAGGGCTTAGATACCTTGTCAGCGCTCGTCCGAGCTGGGAAAACAGGCCAGTGTGCCATGTCTGCAGAACAATGTAAAAACCCATATGCCCAAATTGTCGTCCCGGGATCAGGTACTATCACAATTCTACCAGGGACATTTTGCAGACGTCCCGTTCCTTCAGAAGAACTATCAAACGAACATCATCCACCGCCCGTCTTTCATCTATCTCACGGCATCTTTCAGTCATTACCGGGCAACGGACAATCTGAACAACACGCAGCATACGACGGAGCACCAGTTTCCGGACTTGCGACTTCAGATGAGGTGGCACATCAGATCGATGCTGCAGCTGCCGAGTTCGAAATTCCGTATATGGATTTTGACTGGACGAATATGATTGATATGAATACGGCGGATGACTGGGCTTGGCTAGCTGACCTCAACGGGAATGGGAATGAAATGGTGGGAATGACGTGAGGGGAATTAACTTTCACTGATAGCGAACATACGGTGGACCTGAGATGCAGACATTGGAATATACTGCTTTGTGGCATCCCTAAAAGAAACATAATATACCCTCGGGATCCTCAATGTCCTCGGCAAAAGGTACTTCTGTGCTACGGGTGAAAACTTCCTCATATTCGCACAAACGAATTAGTATCATGCTAAGCGACAAAGGAACTATTACATTACATCTGTTGTCGAGCATGGTCTCATCCTTTTCTTATCATAAAACAAATAATTGGAGGACTATTATAGGTGCTGTGTCATTAGGAATTACGTAGGGCTAATTAATTATACACAGAGTTTTTTAGAAGATTACATCTGCAGGATCTTCAATTACGAATAGAGTATTTGTGATGCCGTATCAAGAAATTCTCGTTCTTGACATTTCATTCTAAAATGTTCACACTCGGCCCTCGCTCCTCAGCTGTTCGCGTTTGTTCCTTTCTTCTTGATTGCCTGTCCTGGTTTCCTGCATGCATGGCGTATAGCACTTGCATACAACTACTATCTATAGATACCCCATGCATTCTCTTCTATTTCGGTACGAGTCCTGCATGTCTTTATCTACACCTCGCATTGTCTATCTAGCCTGCAGGACCTCCTGTTGTGCAACTCTCTTAAGTAAACTTTCGAGGAGCTCTTCAGACTCCAGTCAGCACAGCAGGAATCAATACCGTAATAGTTACGGACAAAGAAGTTCGGGAACTTTCTGTCTGCAGAGTTGGGGGTGGTGTAAGCAGCTTGTGCGCCGGTTAATTAGACCTAGAACTTCTTCGGGTTCTTTCTTCCGGCTAAGAGTGCGCAAACCCATTTCGTCGGTAACCAATGATCATTCCCAGACATTATTTCTAACATTCCTGAGAGTCGAAAGGTTCACCGTGCTCTGTGACGGCTCCACCCCGGCGTTATGTCCATTCTTGCATAGTTGCAATTAAGGTCCAGTGCAGGAAGGGCAAAAAAAGCTTACAGCACATAAGTCACAACCCTAGCGCACGCAAATCTTATCTGCTTCAAAGGTCGACTGTTCAATCCATACAAATCTCCCAAAAGCCCAGGAAAGCCTACTCGAATAGCCATCCGGAAGCAAAATAGCAAAATGAGTGAAGACAACGCCCAAGCGACCCATACACCGTTGGCAGCCGAAGAAGACGACTACGAACAAGACTCGGCCTACGAAGGCAGCATCGCAACATCCACAGAATCGCTCCGCTCCTCGATCCTGAACTACCGCAAAGAGAACGGCCGGACCTACCACGCGTACAAAGATGGCATTTATGCACTTCCCAACGACGAGAGGGAGAATGATCGGCTAGACCACCAGCACCACCTCTTGACTCTGATGCAAGACGGCAAGATGTATCAAGCTCCACTTGACGAAGGCATCCCCATCCATCGCGTACTTGACGTGGGAACGGGGACCGGCATCTGGGCTATCGATTTTGCTGATGCGCATCCTGAGGCGAGCGTTTTGGGCATTGATCTCTCGCGTAAGTGATTACTTTATCATTTGGTTGCAGAAAAGAAATGTATATTTGTACATACATACATATATACATACATACAAGACATAAAGATACAAACCCACACATGTACGTCCAAAATTAACCCCAAATCCACGTCCCAGCCATCCAACCCTCCTTCATCCCCCCAAACCTCGAGTTCCAGATCGACGACATCGAAGCCGACTGGACCTTCACCCAAAACTTCGACTTCATCTACTCGCGCATGATGACAGGTGCGCTCTCGAACTGGCCCCGCTTCTTCAAGCAGAGCTTTGAACACCTCAACCCAGGCGGCTACATCGAAGTCTGCGATGCCATCTATCCGTGTCGTAGCGATGATGGGTCTCTGAAGGAAGACTCGGCTATCTGGAAATGGAGTACGTTCGCTTTGAAGGGAACTACGGATTTTGGTCGACCGCTCGATAGTGCGTTGGCTTATGAGGAGCAGTTGAAAAGCGCCGGCTTTGTGGATATTGTTAAGAAAGAGTTTATTTGGCCGATTAATCGATGGCCTAAGGATAAAAAACTTAAGGAACTTGGTAATTCATTTTGCAGTGTTTCTTTCTTCTTTCTTTTGCTCCTCTAGTAGTTCTTTCTCTTTTCTTCTTCTTGCTCAGATTCCTATCTGCTGGCTAGCTAGCCAGCTGCTATGCTGTAGTAAGCTACGCCACTGTTGTGGCAGCTTTGGTTTGGGGCCTTTTGTATTTTGTTCTCATTTTCTCAGGTGAAAAGAACATGATATGAGGTCTCTGGGCCGTTCATTCTTATAGTCGATTTCTTGACAACTCAAAAGTTTATCCGTTCGTAGATATGATCGATGTAGCACCGAATCAGATACCTAACGAGCTAACTACAACACAACTCTAGGAATGTGGACGCACGAGAACGTCTCTGGTGGCCTCGAGGGACTGAGTCAAGTCTTATTCTGCAGGTGGTTTGGTTGGACGATAGAGGAATTACAGGTGTTCCTTGTTGATGTGCGCAAGGACCTTGCTGATACAAAGATTCATGCTTATCATCCCATGTAAGTCTATTTCGTCAATTGAGTTGAGTTTCTTATTTCAAATTGCGTGCTTCGAAAGCTTTTTTGCATTTGTGGCTTTCGTTTCGACGTCGGAAGTTGGCCGTTGAGAGAGACTTTGCTGATACTTGTCGCTCTGAGTAGTTGGATCTTTTATGCGCGGAAGCCGTTGGCGAGTACTTGATTGGTTGGTACTTGGCAGAGCAATTTTGGGGGCTGTGATCTTTAATATAGCTGTGGAGAGCGATTTCCACACACACAGAAACTTGGAAATAAGTTTAGCAAAGGCGCATGTTTATAAGTCGAAGATCCCACCACTTGCACATCTATCACGCTATTACAATCCACTTAACTGCCTCAGGAGCCACCACACTCGGGTTTTTTTTTCTTAAAAAAAATACAAAGAGGGTTTTCTTTCATTTTTTCCCTCTTCCTAAACTCCTCCAGATCCCGAGCTTCTATATTCTACCGGTGGTCACTAAGCGAGCTCCTGCCCCTGATTATTGTTATCGAGTCGAGCGGACTGCGCTTTCTATGTTTGCCTCGACCACTCCACGCCGAATTCAACCTTGTCGCGAAATCTGTACAGAAATAACAACCGGCTTTGAAAACCAATATTCAACAAGATCCATTTCCTCGCATCGTTTATTCGTCTTGATCACCACCAGCGAAATCCAGGTTTCTGTTCCATCATCTGTTCACAAAGAGACAATAATATTCTCCAACAAAGACATTACTTTCAAATTTCGCAGCCTGGCACTTCAATCTTACATTGCTCACGAAATAACAATGACGCATAAAGAAACCTTTCTTTCTCCCCTACAACAATGACAAACTCAAAGTCGTGCCAAAAACAGCAGCTACAGTGGTTGTCACTTAATCGATATGGTAACCATCCCCAAACTTATACGAGAAATACCTCTCGATTCGCAGAATCACTACTAACTTGTCATTCATGTCGGAATCAGAACCCAACACACTTTTTTCCAAGCATCAAGCGCGAAGATCTGAAAAGCTCTCACGATTCAGCAAGGCTACTGCCGATACCTTTTCCGAGACTCTTGTGCAGTCAAGCTCGGCTACGCCGAAGTTTGGTGGTTCAAAATCTACAACTACGGCGATAGATACAACGGCGAAGGGTTCAGCTACGGAAGAAACTAGTACTCCAGGAAATGTAACCACGATGAGCCAATCGACAAATAGAAAAATATCACTCACAAACGCCCCGACCTCACCGAGAAAGGCACCTACAAATCAAAAAGGCGCAACCCCAATCTCTTCTACAAAAGAAAAGCTCATAGCACCTGCCCAACCAGCTCGAGTCTCGTTTCAACTAATCTCTGACATTCACCTAGAGAAAAGCGGCCAGTACGAAACATTCGAGATTCCCGCATCAGCAGACTACCTTCTTCTCGCAGGAGACATTGGCAATGTCACCGAGGACTTTGACAGATACAAGGCCTTCCTAGCCCGAATGTGTGCGCTGCCACGCTTCAAGCGCATCTTCTTGATCCTCGGCAACAACGACATCAGAGGCCGCCATCCTGATAATCAAGTAAATCTCGCTTACGACACAGCTAGGAGATGGAACACCTCATCAGAAATGAATGGAAAAATGACGTTCATGGAAAAGGATCGAGTAGATCTGTGCGATGGAGCAGGTGGTACAGTTGTCCTGCTCGCTACAACTCTGTGGAGTAGTATCAACACCGAGGAGATAGCCAACGTTGCTCACATTGCGGAGTTCAGAGTCGGCGGCAACAGCGTGACAGCACACAATGTGCGCTTCAAAGAAAACATTGCCTGGCTTCGTCGAAACGTCAAGGACGTACGATCTGAGCCTGGCGAGCAGCCGAGTACACGCATCGTAGTCATGACACACCATGCCCCGAGACGTCTCGGTATATCGAGACCTGACCAAGACGGCAGCCATCTCGCTCCTTTCTATGGTACTGACATCATCAGCGGCGACGACAAGGTGGAGGGTCTAGGCTCGGGTGACGCGTGGGTCTATGGCCATACCCACTACTCTCAAACTTTTGTCCAGGATGGAATACACGTCTATTCGAACCAATTGGGAAATATTTGCTCGCCAAGTGACAAGATCCCTAAATGCAAGAATCCGTTTGTTTTTGAGGTTTAGAGTCTGGAATGGACTATGAGGACTAGATGGGTTTCTTTCTTTACACACTCGTTGTTTTTTCGAGATATGTAGGTGGTACCTAGAGGCTAGATAGTAGTAAGTTCAGGTAATGAACCATTCTATTGTCCAATGATGAATTGTGATAGTATAAAACTAACAACCCTTGATCATCATTGCCTTAGTCCCTTAAGACCTTTATATGTTAACATTTTCATTGTAGCTAGTCTTTCCGATCTGTATTAGTATTCTACTAGGGATATCTAAATATTAAGCATTTAGGAGGAAGTTTATATGTATTTAGAGTTATTTTCAATATATTACTGAGCACATTAGATAGGCACTGAATGTAATTAATTCTTCTAAAATATAAAAGTATCTCTAATCCTCTGTCTTGTTAGTAATTCTATTAATTTAAGTTATATTATACTAGATAGAAGAAGTAGAAGGTTACTATAATTTCTAAAACATATATAATAGGAAGGTATAGTAGTCCTTATAAACTAGTATAGCTTAATATCTTACTAATATAATATTTAGTAACTAGTGTGTTATTTACAATAGTATTCATAGTGTCTAGATACTACTGACTTACTAAGTAAATAAAGCCGGGTATGCAACTTTATCACGTCGACCTTAGAATAGGCAACATTACGAGTATGGTTTCGGAAGAGAGCGACGTGGAGGGAATCCTAGATTGGGAATCTGCAGGGTTCTATCCGAGATGCTAGATCGCATCAAAACCTATGCTCAGCGCTGGTTTCTATCTCAACTCTACGGAACGAACGAAAAGGGAGGTGTGGCGCGATCTCCTGGAAGCATGTTAGAGAAGGAAGGTTTCGAGCCGGCCATTTCACATAGCTTGAGCCCAAGGCATAGGTATATACCCATCAGAAACTATGAGCACCACAAATCAGTACACCACAAATCAGTACGACTTCGTGCAAAGTGCAAATGAAAGTAAGTAGATTGCTAGCATAACTAACACCTTCCCTCAACTTCAGTGATGCAGAGCATTCAACAAGTGCTCATACCAAACGTCTTCCTCTGGATCGACATGTCTCTGTCGTTGTACCGTACCACCTTTTCAGAAAGTCACACTCGTACCCTTCGAGATGCGAAGGGATCTGATACGTTACAAGCTCCTAGTTTTTGAGCCTTCGATGACATTGTGAAATGGGAGATGATGTTTGGGTGGTCAATTTTCACGACGCTTTCTGTATTGAGCACTGCAGAACTCATTTGTAAAGCATAGTAATGTATCGAAGATATGTAAAGTCAGCAACCGAAAGGAGGGAAGGGAATGCCGAACTTCGTGTATGTACAGTGGCATTGGAAGGCTGATCAATTCACTCCAATTGTCAAAGAGGTTGTGGCTACTTCATCCTCTTGGGAGGCGCAACAAATGATGATATGATCGAAGCAAACGAGACCACCACGAAAGAGCCCTCCGACTTGACTTGTCTTACGAGAGCTATCCTGCCTTGTGGCTACAGTAACTTCGCATAGACAACCACGTGGCTGTCATAGTTATCGTAAAAAGACGTGAGGCATCGCTCAGTTGGCGTCTAGAAGATCTGAAGATTGCCAAATGGTTGATATCTGCGTTCTCGTCATAACAATTTAGGTCTCCAGATGTATAGAAGTATCCGGTCGCGGCATTCCTGTCGAAGACCCAATCACAGAATATGTCAGGTACACAAGAAAGGTTCAGGATACTTGGTAATTTCACCCGCTCTCGTGACTCTCTAGCCCTAACAGCCGTTTACTCCATAGTGCCAAATGCCAGGCCTGCCAAAACCGGCAAAGAAACACTGTTGATGAGCATCAAGAATGCTTCCACCAATATCGACGGCAAGACAACTTGCCCGAACATAATTCCGCAGATGCCAGCTCCCAGACCATATGCTAGAGCGTAATTCCTCACCGCCACCGAAACAAGCGCCAGCCGCGTCGTCCAAATAATGCAAGCACTTATAAGCGAGAGACAGCTTGCAGCCAATACTGCGACATTGGCTGCAAACCAGATTTTAAAGGTTGCCGGTGCAGAACGGAATGCGATTTCCCTCTCCCAGTCCTGGGTGCTTAGACCAGGTGGTGGAGATTCCAAAAGCTTTGAGCTTAAAGTTGAAGTAATGGAGCTGAGCCGAGTGTTCAATGCATTGATGGAGTAAGATACGGCGTTGAGGAATAAGAGAGCGATGAGCATGCCGAAGATGGCTAGCAACGCTGTTTGCCGTGCTGCGCTTGGATCTGATGCTGCTGGCAGTGATGCTTGTGGACGACGTGGTTGCAACTGCGACTGTAACTGCAATTGCAATGGCTGGGAAGCCTGAGACGAGGGTATATATTTCGGCATTTTGGCCATATCGGTCTCGAAAAGAGCTGTAAGTCTTTGCAGGAATAAAAAGGAGAACAATGTGGGAGTTCGAGTTGACGATGTTCGCTGGTGGATTGTCAGCGCCAAGAGGTGTTCTCAGCTAATGAGCGCTTTGTGATGGGGATATGTCTGAATAACCTCCCTCGAATAATATACCCTATGTATCGCATCGACACTCTTTATGAGGACATAACGTATCTTGTGTATTTGAGGCTTCGAAATTCTCACTCGCATCGATGCTCTTTATGAGGACATAACGCCGCACCCTGTCCACTGAACCCCATGCAGTTAGGCTACCCCGGACTGCAACCGCGTTAGATCAGCCTGTCTCTTATCATATCTCCTCTACTTTCAAGTTGGTGAATTAAAATTCATCTACTTTCTAGTTGGTGGACCGAAATGCTCCGTACGGACCGTTGCATCTTGCTTCCCGCCAATAACTCCGAAGATTTCGTGCTTACCGCAGCGAGTCATGCTATGTACTCGTAACTGTAGAGAGTAATTCACAAAGTTGAGGTCGATGCTGCCTAAAGTCTTAATATAAGTCACTTATTCTCCGGAATTCGAGCATTATAGGACTTGTGCCTGTTACTTTCATCCCAAAAGAGAATTTTACGCATGGGCACAAGGGGGGTTTTGTAGGGCAAATCACTCCCATAATCGTGACTATCAAAGTGCTCTTCAAGATTCGAAAGGAGGCACTTTTCGGTCTGCGAATTGAGATCTTGCGGTAATTTCTCTACGCAATAGAAAAGTAGTTGGCTAAAGTTTGCTTGAAACTACAATCAAGGGGATTTCGTTCTTGTCTCGTTAAACATGAGAATTTCCACTCGGAACGACGACCGTATCATTCGTTTGCCGTCTCCTCTATACATGAGTTCAATATATTGCAGCCAGCTGCAGTCAGCTACAGGCAACGTCATGAATTGGTTCTGGCCGGCAGCGCCACTACCACTCGTGACCTCGATCTTACAGCGCGTGGTCCTTCGGGAGTTTCTGCGTATGTTGGGCACACAAAGAGTCAAAACGTCAACGCAGCAGTCTTTTGGGGTACTATCGCTGGTGGCCTGGTTTCAGGTCTTGCAACATCCTGCTCTATCGCTATGAATACTTCTTCCCTCGCGTTGCCGATAATCTCTGCAATAGAAGACAGGTTTACATAAGTAACACAGTCACTCTCACCATTAATATAGATTTCGCTAATCTATCCTGCCTTTTGAATCGTTATTCGGAAATTCTACACTTCTTCTATTTTATAATTTCAAGGTACCGAAAAGACCTAGCTTTTTTAGGCTGTCTGCTGCATACTGTTATTGTATGTGCGACAGCAAATCTAAAGAAGTCCTAGGGAATTTGTTGTATAGATTCTAGTTTCTGTTAAGAGCCTTTGTAGTATCGACTAAGAGGGTATAGGCGTAGCTATAGACTTAGGGAATAGATAAGAGCACAATCTTCAGATGACTCGTGAGACGACTGTGACTTATAGTAGGATCAATAACACTATCAGGATAATGGCTGTATGTCCTTGAAAGAGATTTCTTGATAGTAAATTCCTGACCTACTAGGACGAGTTTAGGATTTTATTATAGACATCGCCGGGCGGAAACTGCGAGAACTTATATGGCTAGGAGCGGCCTCAAGGCAGAGACAGATGAGGCCTGTTATAAATGATAAGGAGCCGTTTCTGGCTTCTGGATTAAGAACTTAGGTGGCTAGGATAATCAAAGATGACAATCAGCAATTTTTAGGAGGGGACGCAGTTGTTATCGCTCTACGCGAACCGAGGCATATACGCTGCGGGCAGAGTTTAGCGAGCGGTCGAGGCTGCGTACTTGTAAAATAGCGACAAAACCAGCGGAATTCAGCGGCCCAGACCGCAGTACTTAGTCATATGGTATTATAATAAAAGAATTTATTCTTACTTTCAATAAACTTCTATACGTGATTCTAGAAGAGGTTAATCTGTACTAGACTAGACAAGGTTTAATTTATAGTAAAATTCTTTTCTCTACTGTTAATACTTAAGGTAGATATTTAAGCACTATAATATAGAGACTTATAACTTTCTATTAATAGACTTTTAATTTTAAGAGACCAAGGTAACTAGTAGCCTAGGTAGTAGGAAACATAAGCCTACCTTGCCTAAGAATAAAGAGATAAAAAATCATCTCAAATTAAAATCCTTCTTATTGAAGACTCTGTTTTTAATCTATTCGCTTAGCTAAAATTTCTTGACTTTTCATTTATTCATCTTCATTTACAAGCCTCGACCAGTGGGAACTAGTAGAAAATAGTGATAGATCATGGAGGTACCTTATGTCTTATGTTAAACCATGGTTATCAGCTGGGTGTTCATACAACTTGCGCATAATAATTCAAAGCGCAGAAGGGATTTGCGCCTTCGTTATAGATAGCTTGATTCTGGACTGCAATATCCCTTTAGTGAACTGCGCTGGGCTGGTCACATCGATATACCCAACACTGCTGGCACAACAATCAATGGAGGGGCGGAGCGGAGCGGAAGATGGCGGGGCGGGATTACTTCTAGCCAAACTTCACTTGGTTGGTGTCCATCAGTAGAAAGAACCTAGCCTTTCCGTCTCCAACATTTTTCATTCTCCTCTGAACCACAACCACGACCAGGACTTCCTGGAAGCGCCCCCGACTTACTGCGCACTGCCGCGCTTCTCGCCGCTATAGCACATTGGCCTCATTCAGTACCCGAGCCGAAGACAGCCAGCTTGAGCCTGGACGCTGGATGCTTGAAACGGCGAGGCTGAGGTTGCTGTTGAGGCTCAGCTTATTCTGCGAGGAAAGAATTTGAGTCCTTGTATGAATCTGTACACAGCTCCCGCCACTCCTGGTGCAATGTGTACGCTAACTCCATGGTTTAATGCAGACTCTATGCCCGCCAAAGCGAGGTTCACTACCTACCATGGTCAGAACACGCTCAGGCCAGATCCACGGACAAGAGGAGGACCAGCATGAACAGGATGGGCAGCATATCGCGGTACCGGACCACCATTCGGAGCAGAACGCCCGCGAACAAGAGATTGAGCGACGAATCCAGGAGGCATTGGACGAGGAGTTTGAAAAAAGAGTGCAAGAGGCAGTAGACAAACGGGAGGCGGAAAACCAGATTGCGCGAAAGAAAGAGCAGGAAGACCATGATCGACGACAGAAGGAGTTAGAGAAGCGCGAGGCAGACCTCCAAACTGCTAGGCAAGTACCGGCACATCTCCTATACTCCCTCTCGAACGAAATCCTTACCCGCATCGCTTCCTACTTGGGCTCCCATGACCTCTGCAACCTAGCTACAACATGCCGGCTTCTCTGTGGCAATGCGTCTCCCGTACTATATCGTTCAATTACTCTCAAGGATAACACTGCCTTGGATCTGTTTGCTTCGCGTTATGCCGTTCCAAAGGATATTCCACTTCTTTGCTACACACGGCACTTGGACATTTCACTTATGTCAGCTTGGCAGGTCGGAGAGAATCGAGTCGATGGAAACAACCATGAAGTACAAATGAATCTTCAAAATCACGTCGAGATTGCTAGCTTTTTACCCAAACTAAGAACACTTGCTATTAGGACACCTAGCAACATGAATGGTACAAGCCGTGGTGATGGTCTATGTCGTAGTGATACGCCGCAGCCGGGATTTGTCGTGGGCTCGAATGGCTTGATAGACAGCGTCAAGATACCTTTGCCATCAAAACTCGCAGATTCATTAACGAGTTGTAAGTTTGTCGCCTTCTAAATGATGAGATCAATGCTAACAGTTCATTGTCGTAGGTACTATTAGCTGGAAAGACCCCAAATACCGGCTCTGGAATATCCAAGATGCTGCAATTCTATTCCGGCATCCCAGTATGAAGGTCCTGACGCTTTATGAAGCAAGGGCCGACGGGAAGCTGCCACTCTTTCGCAAGACCGATACGACAACCAATCTTGAAGAACTTAACCTTATAGATTGTTTCCTCGAACCTGAACACCTGCGTCAGGCACTTTGCTTCCCCCGTGCTCTGAGGAGACTGACCATCGCATCGGATATAGCACCCGGCCCAGTTCGCATGCCTGTTCCGCTCATTACCGATGGATATTATGACGCCATCAGCAGTACACCAGCTGCGAAGTCCCTCGAGTGTCTCCGGATTGACATGAATTATTGGTGCAGTGTTATAGTGCCTACACCAGGGATGCACAAGCTCACGGGCGTCCGTTTTTTGGAAATAGCGCATCGCCATCTGGGAATTGATGCCGCCACTGCTTCGCATTATAACCCACATAACTATCTGGTGCCTTCGATAGACTCTGATTTAGCGACCTTGCTTCCCCCAAACCTCGAGGTCCTGAAGCTGTCTCCGAATCCAGTAGATGTACCGGAACTCTACGAAATCCTATTACGTCGACAGGAGTTAGTACCTAAGCTCAGACGCGTCGTATTTAGCGCTGTGTCCCGGAATTGCCGACAGGGAAGAAAACTGACGAAACGTGCAATAAACAAGATACGAGACAAACGACTTTTATCGCTGTATGCTGTGAAAGACAAGTACCCAGAGATCAGAAAGCAGAAGTTGCCTCGACTCCGAGCTGCTTGCGAGCAGGCAGGTGTTGAGTTGCAGGTTCTCTATGTGGATACGGCTCGCTGGTATGTCTTTGATGAAGGCTGCGGTCCTGCTTTGTGGGATAATCCGGAACAGATCTGTTGATGTTCTTTTGCTGCAAACGATATCTTGATGGACTGGAGAGAGAGATATCTGGTCAGAGGTATCTACCTTTTGGGGATTTTATCAGACATACCACTTTTGCTAGCCAATGTATATTTCAACTGCGAGAAGCCTTGCTCTGGCATGACATGCAAATATTTAAATCAATAAATAGTCTGTTACAACTTATCGAAACTTAGCAGTAGATCCATTATAGAATTATAAGTAATGAGGTTAAGATTCAAAATAAACACAGACTATAGTGTTGCTATTGTTAGCATACAAGCTTCTACACAACAGTGCCTGCCACATCAGTCGCTTAAAATCAAACTGCTACTTAGCAATAGTAGCTATATGAGAAACTTCACACCGAGAAGTGGTTTATAAGTGTAAGCAGGTGGCGAGGTAGAGGTCGGGTAGAGAGGTAAGTCGTTAGATCTTATATATATA